>OY776673.1:223702254-226228940 GCA_963675555.1 Leptura quadrifasciata | reverse complement strand
ATGTCCTTTACTGGTATTGCTGTAACGTTCTTTTTTTATTAACAAAACTTAATTTTCTGATAATAAAATTATTTTATTTGCACATTTTTTTTGTAGTATTATAGTTGATCTTCAGCAAACACATAGTTTAAACAAACTCTGTTTCCTTTCTAGGTTCGTTCAGTTACACCGCCCCCGACGGCCAACAAATCCAAATCCAATACACCGCCGACGAAAACGGATTCCAACCGCAAGGAGCCCATCTCCCTACCCCCCCTCCAATCCCTGAGGAAATCCAAAGAGCCATCGAACAAAATCTGGCTGACGAGGCGCGCGGGATCGTCGATGACGGTCAGTACAAACCTGGCGCGGATGACGGAGGTTTCGGTGGTGGACGCGGAGGTGGCGGAGGAGGAGGTAATGGCGGTGGCAACGGGGGTGGAGGAGGAGGAGGAGGCGGTCCTTCTCCCCAATACGGAGCCCCAGCTCCATCTCCCTTCAGACCTGGTTTGGGTTCTGGGCAGGGCGGTGCTGCTGGCTATAGGTACTAACGGAAAATTGTGAGCTTGCCATAAACCATAGGATGTAATATAATAATGTAAATAGATATGTATGTAACTTATGAACAAATAAAAATATATTTTTGTAATAAGTAGCTAGTTTTATTGTATACGGGTAACCGGGATGCGGCGATACAACACAGATTTGTATTCCACAAGTCCTTCAGAATACAAAACGATGTTAAGATTGGACAGCGAAAGATGTAGAAACACTGAGTTGTAAGTGAAGAATTGACTGCCCCAACTTCAGATAGATAAGGGCTGTTTCTGTTGTACAAATTGTGTGAGAGGGAAAATATCATCAGTTCTATGTTCTGTGTAAGTAGTAAGTATCTATGGAAATAACATAAACAGAATCTTAGAGCTGTGTATTTGACATACACAGCAAAATAAGAGTTCTTCCAAAAAAATAGCTTTGAAAACGGAAAGAGATTACTTTCCGAAACGTCAGCAAAATACATTATTTCTGTGTCTATTCCGATTTATATTATTTGCAAAACATAACCTCTGACTTTTCCTTTGGCGTAAACATCACGGGCGCAGAGGCTTTTTTCCAATAATTCTATTATTTTGTAGATTCGGTGATTTGTTTTGAAGAGGATAATAATACATGTGGTAGAAAACCCAAATAATAGGAAAGAATATTCGTAGAATGCCACAAATAACTTTCAGACAATATTTGGACATGCTTCCTCATCTATACCCGTCCCCCATTTTTATTTCTGAGAAAGACGACGATAGCTACTCACTGTTAGCACTCATTTAACAATATAAAATTTACCAAATACATTGGTCCACTGTAGATGCTTCTCCATATAATCCTCTGATACCAAATGCAAGATCTACAGACGCCAAGATCATGATTTTGATCTTGCTTGACAGAAGATAATCCTGCTAGTGTCCTTTCGTCTTCTTAAGGCCCACGACTATGGTATCTACAATCACTATACACACAAAATGTATAGATTCCCAGTACTCTTGTCACGTGGAGGAGGATGCAACGGAAGTTCGAACACAGCGAAGTGTAAAAAAATATTTTTAATCTGTCAAAGATCAGCAGTAGAAGCACAGAAAACGTTCAGTTTAGATTAAGTTTTCTACATCTTTTCTGTTTAGGGACATGATTGTAGAGACTACAATCACTGACCCTACATGATGCGTAGAGTGATTTTTAACGAATTTGCTGTCACTAATTTTGTGTGTGGTCCCATGTGAAGATTGTCCGATATTGCGGAAGTCAACAATTTCGCAATTTGCTGGTAAAATAAAATAAGACAAGTTATATACACTTCTTATACATATAGGTATGTTGTTATTTTATATATAATATATAAGATGCATGCGTTGTCAGTTCGTGCGCACAAGTGGACATTCTATACATGGAAATTCCATTAGATTTTGATGACACAAAAATTGTGCCCATGTTTACCGTGTAAATGAAACCACGAGACAAGTTACATGTCTTACTTGTACCTTGTGACAAGCTACGTTACACGCAATAAACCATTCGCTATTGCATAAAAAGCATCGCTGTTTAAAAGATGCTTTTGCAGTGCAATGGCCTGTAAATATGCCTAATATACTTTTACATAATTTAAAGCAGTTTTATAGTACAAAATCATTACCCTCTTAGTAAAATCATGAAGGAAGACCGTGATGATATCGTTTGTTTTTTTCTTAAACCTACAATCGTTAGTATTGTTTCCTTGTTATGTAACTGTATTATATAAAGTCTATAGCCCCGGCTATAACAAACTTCACCGACGATTTTTATTCAAGACATATTTTATACGAGAGAAGCCGGCAGGCGTGGGAATTGAATGGTCGTTGCTCGTACGGGATGATCTCAAAATTTAATTCAAAGTTATTAATGGAAATTTCATTTTTTCACTATACACAGTTACGAAAATACAGATATAGTATATTTCAGCCACGTTATCTGTCGCTGTTGTAATTAAGACGTATTTAAGAATGTGTCCCGATTTTATTCTTGGGGTTACAGAATGAGAGAATAACAATTTATTTATTTATTTTTACATACACTATCCAACAGGTCAAAGGATCCAATTACTGGATTGTGAGCAAAGATTACAAGAACAGAAGAACATGAATATAACTATACTTAAAAATTAATGTACATACACACAGACAATTTAACACTTAACTAAGATATACAATAACTAAGATAATATATAATAACTAAGGTATCATATAAAAACTAAGATAAATAAAAATAATAAATAAACACCACAGAAATTAGACAACCCCCAATTCCAGAAGCCAGGGCTTGTGCGGAAGGGGGTTACACATTGAAAAAACGCGGAGATACAACCATTTCCTCCAACTGTGCCAGAGCCAGGATTCGAACCCTGGCGATGTCCGTGTGATTAATCGCAATTACCACCTCGCGCCTTAACCCACTTGGCTATCGACCAGACACTATATTAAAACATAAATATTAAATAAAATACTATTAGAAAAATCCTTGTAGATATAGCTTGTTTATACCTTAATATTTATGTTATAATATAGAGTGGAAAAAAATTATAAAGCTTAACTTTCACGTGCAATTTATAAGAAATAAAATTTATAAAAATTAAAAGTAAGTATACCATTGGAAAGCCGAATTCTTCCTCTTTAAAATGTTATTTTTTTTTCGTTTTTAATGGGTACAAATTGTCTTTATTATGTAGCGGCGGTCGAGAAATGTTTCATTTCCCTGTGCGACGTGCTTGAAATATTGAGCGAACTGTAATAATTTTTTATGCTACGCGGGGTGAGCGTAGGTGCGTCTTTACTATGTACATACTTCGGTATGCGATGTGAAGCAACGACAAGCGCAGTTAGTACTTGGATGGGTGACCATTCCAATGGAAACCGAGTTCTCGCCTCACACATCTTCCAGCAGCTTGTATATCAGTGTATGCGCGGAAGCTATACAACCTTAGGCGAGGGTTGTATAGGAGATATACCATCCTTCGGAGGGGATGTAAAGCCGTCGGTCCCTTGTCTATTAAATGTTAGGCAAGTAAAAGATCCCTACTCTTCTTAAGGGAAGAGGTTCGGCAAAATTCCTGGTTGGGGGTAGCTCGTCTACAGGCGTCGGTGTTAGGCCTCAGTAACGGAAATAGGCCGACGTTAAATAAATGTATAAAAAAAAAACTTTTATACTATTTTTTTAAATTTCCCGCTCTTTCACGTGGTGCTATCCGTTTTTTTTTTCAATATTTTTCGAGAGAGCAAAAAATTCAATTTTTCCGTTTCAGAGGGTTGTTTATAAGGGTTGGTGGGGGTAAATTTTGGTAATTTTTTTTGAGTCACTTTCTACTAACAAAAAACTAGCTTTTCATGAAAAAATTAGCGAGGTAACAGTTAATTCTAACTTTCCATCAAAATTAGTCTCTGACAACTGGGCTAAATAGGATTTGTAGGAAACAGCTACTCAGCGAGCAAATACCCCGACCAGCGTTGGATTACATCTGCGAATCCTACTTGATCGGTAGCCAACCATCATTTGTCAATTCCTAACGAGACATACACCGGTTTCGAACTTTCAATGTTTTCTGTAGTTCCATGACCTATGGCATACTAATAGGGTGATCTTTATACTCATATCTCCAAAGAGACATTTCATATGCAAATAATATATGGACCATATATAATCATTTTATTGACTATATATCGACGGTCTCGAACTACTTTGTCTCAACTTCTCGGAACGTTTTCCAACTGTCCCAATTGTATGGACTTTTGCAGTAATAAGTATTTGGCATCAGTCAAGGGTCCCTCAAATATTATTGGATTAATAATTATTGTACTACCGATTACTCCAAGCCAAACATTCAAACCGAATCGATCTTGACAATTACCTTCACTTAATAAATTTTGATTTTCTTGTTACCAACATCTCGTACTTTGTTGGTTAAATAACCCCAAATTTGTGAACCTAGACTCATCCGAAAATAAACTCCTTCCTAAAAAAGACCATTGTTTGGCCGCACGTTATTCTGTAAAATCCAATTGCAGTAGTCCATCCTACGTTCGTGATCTTTTTCGTACAAGTGCTAGTGTAATTGGCTTTTAAAAGATTTTATATTTATGCAAAATTCGGTTTACTATCCCTTCTTTTTGTGGGTGCCGTCTAACTATGTTTCTGGAAACACTGCAGTCTCTTGGGCTTATTCTGCTAATCTCCCAACTTCATTATGACCCCCATTCCAATATTCTAGTCCCTTGTAACAAATTTGTACACGCCCAGGGTTGAGTGTCACATTCCTCTGCACATAATCTTGGTTGTCCATATAGAGCCTGTCTCCTGTGATCCATAGCCTCACATTCAGTCATGTTGTGACCTGTGATTATGCGTAACTGATTCGTGATCAGTAACAGCAGTACTTCAGTTTTCTTTCGAGATGGTCCGTTGATAACTGTTTTCCTATGTTGGTGCCCGGTTATTCTTTCCCAATATTCTTTGTGTCGGTTTTTGGTCCATTCCCTTGGACCCATATAGTGGTTTAGGCACTCACAATGCCGGTTCTGGGCCAATATATGAAGCTGATGATCCTTTTCTTGGTAGCTCGTCAGTTTTATTGTTGCCTTCTATACCGGAGTGTCCTGGAACGCACAATAAAGTTATCTTGTTGTGGTTTACCAGGGCTCTTAGTTCTTCTCGACATTCCCATACCAGTTTAGATCTCACTTTCGAGTTTGAAATTGCCCTTAGGGATGCTTGACTGTCTGTTAATATGCTGATCGGCCTGTTTTTATAGGCCCTTAGATTATTTTCTCTTGCACAGTGCAATATCGCATATTTCTTTGCCTGAAAAACAGAAGTATATCGTCCAAGTGATATGCCAAACTATGAGTTTTTCATAGCACTGTATGTATATGCCAGCTTTAGTGCCTTCTTCAGGCCTTGACCCGTCTGTAAACCTAACCTAGGCCTTTTGCTGTAGTCGTCTTCTTTCCATTCACTTTGATCCACAATTTTTACCTCGAAGTTTCTGTTGAAAGTACGCTTAGGAATCATGTGGTCCGTTCTCATATCAAACATGCTAACCCCCACTTGGTTCCTGATTTGGTTATGCCACAATCCAGCAGAAATACTATTTGGCTCTTTTTCCTATCCATTGCTACTCTCGGTGTTGTTTTCATAGCTCCCGTTATCCCTAAACAAGCAAGTCTTTGTACCTTGCATATTCCAGCAACAGCGGTACGCTGAAGTATCTTTATCCACCATACCAAGGATGCACATGTGATCATGGGTCTGATCACCCATGATGTACTGGATGTACATCTGGCTTTAACCCCCATGTTTTTCCATTAGTGCGTCTAGCCAGCATAAACGTTGTTTCCGCTCTCTATTTGGTTCTTTGGAGCTGTCGGTTCCAGGTAAGTCTAGAATCTAGTATTACTCCTAGATATTTTACCTCTCCAGACAATTGTATTTGTTCACCTTTGAGCATTAGTGATCCAAGCCCATCTAAGTTCCCCTTCTGGTGAATGCTATTACAGTTGACTTGGAAGGACTGATATTTAGTCCCTCGTCATCTGTCCATTTTGTTTCAACATTTAAAGCCCGGTGCATACGCCACTTTACTGTGTTGTTGAATTGAGTTGGTATGTCTAGGTCATCCGCGTAGCCCAGGATTTTGTCTCCGTCCCTGTCCAGTAACCTTAGTAGCTCATCCATGACTAGGTTCCCCAGGAGAAGCGATAAAACACCTCCCTGTGGACATCTCCGTCCAACCCTAACCACCATTACTGGTGTATATAATAATCTATCCATTCCTTAAGCATATAGTCTATCCATCTGCAACTGGTTTCATTGATTCCTCTCTCACTCGGTGCTATGGTGATAGATCTATCCCTTAAGAGCTTTCGTTTATTTCTCTATATTTATTTGACATTACTTCCTAGATTCGCACATCTTATTTAAAAATTTATATAATTTTAAAATAGTGTTAAATTTTCAATCCCCCCAAAAACCATTTCCTTCATCCTTAGATTTTTTTCAACTATTTTTCATGTGATTACTTGTGCAATATTATAGTATGTACTAAGTTTCAGAATTTTAAAACGAAATTTATTTTTTAAACCCCGCTTAAAAAACCCTTTAGTGTTTACACTTTTTCAATATTTTTCCGGTTTTTTAAGGAATATTTTCCGTTCATTTATTTATTTCTCATTCTTTAGCACCCACCTTTTTCTTATTGTACAGGCAATTACCTGTTTTAATTACACGTTAAGTGTCCCCTGCTACGAAATATTTTTGCAAAGTTAGTGCAAAAGCGATTTTCAAGGTTTACATAAAATGATTATAAATAAGGGTTACATCAATCTAGATTGAACTTTAAAATAAAATACTCTCTAAAAGGCGTTGAAACCTCTGATCGCATGACCTATCGCGAGCTGAAAAATGTGTTGCCTTAAATCAATTAACATATCGTGACAAAAAGGATCTCGAATGCGTCAATATAAAAAAATTTAAATATATCACAATTGTGCACAAGGACAATTAAGTCCGATAAAACGAACGTTGCTCGAGTGAATACTTTACAGTCACTTTCTCACAGCGATTTTCTGAAGTAATCATATGAGCCGATGACTTTTATTTCACTCATTTATTCGTAAGGGACGTAATTGTGAAAAATGATGTAAATAGATAATATTAGCATATAATTGCCAAGCGGGAAACTTCTAATATTAATGTGTTACACTCAATCTTATAAATTGTTTAATAAGGCCAACTATCATTGTAACGAATTATAACTGGAATGTCAATCAGTAGCAATATTTATTTCTTAACTAGGGGCGAGCGTAGATGCGTCTTTACTATGTACATACTTCGATATGCGATGTACAGCAACGTTAGGCGCGGTTAGTACTTGGATGGGCGACCGTTTCAAAGAATACCGTGTCCTCGCCTCACACTTCTTCCAGCGGCTTGTATATCAGTATATGCGCGGAAGCTATACAACCTTAGGCGAGGGTTGTATAGGAGATATACCATCCTTCGGAGGGGATGTAAAGCCGTCGGTCCCTTGTCTATTAAATGTTAGACAAGTAAAAGATCCCTACTCTTCTTAAGGGAAGAGGTTCGGCAAAATTCCTGGTTGGGGGTAGCTCGTCTATAGGCGTCGGTGTTAGGCCTCAGTAGCGGAAATAGGCCGACGTTAAATAAATGTATAAAAAAAATACACTTAGTAATGGATTCAGGGGGGGTTTAAGTCGTATCTGCAGAACTTCCCAGGCAACACTGGTTGTTTAATAAACACATTTATATATTATGGTATATTGGTATATATTCGTCTGAGTTTATATTGTCACGAATAATATCCGTTTTTTATAAACCTTTGTTAACGACGTGTGAATAATACGTGGAATAAACGTTTATTTTTAAACGACTATAATTTTATTACCTTAAATTTAGTTCTTTAATTTAAATATTAAAATTCAAATTAGCTGTACTTCTCTATATAAATAATAAAAATCAATTACACGAATACTAATTATATTCGTTTATAATACGTATGTAATAAACGTAAACGTATAGTACATAATACATGCTTCGTAGCTCTGAATATCATTAACACACACACTAAATACTAAGTGCAGAATCGGTTGAGCAATGTGGTCGGTCTTATTCCTTGTAGCATACCAGTAGAATCAGCTCTCGTGAAATGTCTTTAAGAGCTACCCATATAATTGCTTAAAAAGTCTTATTTAACAGTTGTATGATATAATCCCATATCATTTCTGTTAAATATTAAGTAAGCAACTGTTGCTGTATTTGATTAACTATTGTTTGGCACCTTATTATGCTTTATTTGCAGGGCGTCTTTGGCGTGATTTGTAAATATTTCGCGATAGATTTCTCCAATTTGACTTCAAGTAATCGACTTGGCCACGTTTGTAGATAGACACATAGATAGATGTTTATTTAACCACATTATATACTCAGGTATAATTGTAGCAAATCCTCATGATTTGCTTAAAAACTTTAAAAAAAATTAAAATATAAAACTCAGAGGTAACTATAAATATAAATTACAAAAAACATGTAAGTGTACAAGACAATAAACATATTTTGTCAAGACAAAAACACAATGAAAAAAACCACATATATGATAATTAAAAAACAACATTCAAAACAAAATAGTTAAAAGAGTAATGTCTGCTTCTTATCAACAGAATTATACTTGATTATTAATTAATTATCAATTAATTTAATAGCCGTAAAGAAAACAACAGATAAGTTTAGACTCTAATACCATCAAGAAGATAATGGATCACAGTTATGCGTTTATTGTCTGGTTCAAGTGCTGAATTGTTCATTCATAAGGTGCATTTCAACGAAAACGAAATAACAACGAAAGTGATAGGAGGAACTCTATCTTATGAGCAAACCTAGGATTAGTTCTACTCCCTCACCCCCAGAGCCTACCTCTACAATAAATGGTTGTTGACACAAAGCACATTTTTTTCATATAGAACCATATGACTGGTGGTCGAGAGGTGAGCGCACTTGCCTCTCACCCAAAAGTTCCGAGTTCGATCCCCCATCGTGGCAGTGGAAAATACTGTGAGAGGGATTTTTCCACTATACACGGATATTGGGTGTGTGTCCCTTGTCTCTAAATGTGTAGCCCCCTCCCACACAAGGCTCTTCTAGAGCCTTCCGGGATAAAGGGGTCGTAATTACCTGTGGTGTTATTTATTTATATTGGTGCAGTGGTGCCATTTATTAGTACTATTAACGAGGAATTTATTCATATACCTTATTAAAATGTGCGATACATGCAATCAGAATTTATCATAGAATTAATATTGTTTTCTGTCTACTAACAATTAAAAAATGTATTGTTATATGTTGAAATAAAATCAAATCATTGAATCAACTGTAACAAATGTTGATGTATTTGATTTACGTTTTCGTTAGAGCTCGTCTAGTGATTGAAAAAAAAAATGTGTGGAGGGGTAGTGGATTCATCAAAACGTCACAAAATGTCACTTGAAGGCGAGGTTCATCTTATGTCACAGCAAAAATCAGTACTAACCTTTTATCTAAATATTTATATTTGAATACTAAAGTGCAAAACAAGTTTTCGACTTTTCGCATTCGCATTCAGCTGACGCGGCCAATTTGAAAATATTAAAAAATTATTCGTATCTCACTTATTTTTTGGAATTTTTTACATCTGATAAAACTGTTGCACTTAGAAATTATGCTTAATGAGAAAGCATAAAAAAAATATAGTCATTCAATTTAAGAAAAAAAATTGATGGCACTTCCGGTTCAACCGGAAGTGATATTTTCATTCCTGTTAGTTTAAAAGTAGCCCGTTATTGTCTAATTCATGTGTACCAAAAACCAAATTTTTAAATACAAAAACAACCAAAATATTGGGGGCGTACTTTGACTCGTGTCCACCCGGTATAAAGCTCCAGTCAACACCAGATAAAAAGTTATTTAATTCAAATAGGAATCGTTGATAGGTCTGTAATTAATTCGTTTGAGTTGTTTTGGGGCTTGGGACGATTGATACTTAATTTAATAGCGGTATGGTCAGATAACGTAGGATCAATATTATTCGTTTTGCAAGTATCTGGAAAAATTTATAAATATATTGTCGATACAGCTATTTTTGCGAGTTGGAGAATTTATTAGATGGATAATTCAAAAGACCTAAATAAGTTTTGAAGTTATGAGTATTTTTATCTGGGTTGTGAAAATGGACATTAAAATCTCCTGTGACAACTGCGTTCATGTTTTTTTGAGAAAGTACAGTTAAGGCATTGGGAAATTGCTGTAAAAAATGTCCATTGTCCCTTTTGTTAGCGATCTGTAAACTATCATAATCTGATAGTCATTATCACATGATTGATGTTTATCTAAATAAGTCGGTATTATAATCCTTAATTCTTCCTACATATTTTCTTAATTTAGGATTTTAAAGAAGAATCCAGTTTCAAGGTATTTAACGCAGATATTACTACAAACTAATATAAGGAAATATACCGGTAGCATGTTTACTAATTACCTATGCACTAAAAACACCAAGCTAATTAATGATCATTGTATTTGAATGAGTTAATTACAGCAAATAATTTAATACGTTATCCGTTTTGAAAACTAGTATGTGATTTATCTCCATTATTGAGATCACATAGCCCGGGGGGCCAAATTGTGATTCTGCAATACATTTTTAAATCATCTCTCTAGTGGGGATCTTATTATAAAAAGTGTATGCCGAAATTTCTAAAGCATCACAATATTTAGTAGTGTTCAATTACAGTCATCATGAAACAAGTAAGAATTTCGTAGTTATTACATAATGTGTAAAAATCAGATGCGCAATAATAGTCGACGAAGTTACATTCATAATTGCTAAAGTGAAGTGTTCTTCAACAGTGACTACCCACACGAGATTTAAACAATTATTTTTTAAGAAGCATCGGCTGTCTCTTACGAACACAGCGGATGTGCTCAGACAGAAAAATGGTTTCAGTTTAATTTTGCTCTACGTTTATTTTAAAATTATTTCCTGGAGACATTTTTTATATAGGTATCTTGGTCAGAAACTATTTTTCTGTTTTAATGTTTGAGGAAAAGGCGGGCAAAGTTGTTTGTGTTATGTATCGTTTAATATAACGAAAGTCTAGTCAACTTATTTTGCCTTTCTTTTGTTTTTTATCTTATTTTGCCTACTTTATTCATGATAGAATCGGTACCAACAATCATATTTAGTTTTATTGCTATTTAAGGCGTTAATTGATAAAGTAATTTGCGATAACAATTATGTTACTTTTGTTTACTTGATTACTTAACAAATTATGCCACGTCTAACAGCAAGAATTTCTTCAATATATCTATTTTTTTATTTTGTTTTTTCAATTTTTTTTTTAAATGTTGCATTCTTAATGAAGAGTGTTTACTAATTTTTGTACATTCTATTTTTGAATAATCTGCACATGAATTTGTTTTTTTTTCGGGAACATGTACATTAATTTAGTTTTCTTAAACTTTTTATTTTTTTATTATCGTGTGTTTTTAAAATATCCGCTAAAGCAATATGAAAACTTTCAACCAAAAGTATTTTTTTATTATTGCGATTTTTAGTAATTTTGTAGTTGTTTTTAAAGTTTAAGGATATTGAAAAACACGCCGACCTACATTAAAAACCTATGAAGATAATTGATTGATCAGGCGAGACAATACAGAGAGTAACGGTATTTTAATGAGGTCGTAAAGTTTTTGTTGCGTTTTCTGACTGCCCAGTAAATATACGCTCGACTATACTCTCTGTACTATCTTGTTTCCAAATTGAATCACTTATAGGTTTTTAATATACGTAGGTTTGTTTGATGAGACCATGGCAAATGGTTAACCGGCATTAATAATTGGCTTGTATAGTTTTTGTTGCGTTTTTTGACTGCCCAACAAATATACATCCAACTATATCCAACTTTCTGCATTTATATGAACATCCTTATTCTAAATTGAACATTGCATTATACAAACATTGTTAAACACTTTAAAATATAAGCTATATTAGAGTATATCAAAACAACTACATTATCCTAGCTAATACTGGAAGATATTGGCTTATACCGGGCGACAGAGGAGACATAACACTATGTATAGTTGAAGTAATCAATTATCAATTCCCCACACATAAAAAACGCAACAAAAACTTTACGACCCCATTAAAATACCGGTACTCTCTGTATTGCTGTTCACAAATTAACTCGCTTACCTTTATAGGTTTTTAATGTTGTTTGATGACGGGCATGCCGCCATGACCCGCGACGATAATAATTGTCGTAAAGTTTTTGTTGCATTTGTTGAGTGCAGGGAAGTCCTTACTTGGACTATAGCTGTTTACGACGTTAAAATTTTGAATTATTTTGAGTTGTATATTACAGCGTTATTATTGGACCACTTATTTCAGCGGGGGTTGAAAAGAAAATATAATAGTCTATATTGGAGCGGAGGCCGTATTGAATTTAGTGTGATGTCCACTCACTTTATCGTTTTCTACTCTTCAAGCCCTTTTATTTGATACCCATATTATTAATCTGATACTTATATTAAGGAGGTTGACAAGAAAATGTAATCCACCATCTTATGGCCGCAGCCATTTTAAAATGATGCCACTCATTTTATCGTTTCCTTACTTCTCAAGCCCTTTAATTTGATATCCATATTGAAGGGTTGACAACATATACATCATCCGCCATCTTGTGGCGGCGGCCATTTTGAAAATATTACAATATTGAGTATTTCACATTGTATTGTCACCAGAACTAAAGGTGTATGCAAAATTTCAGCAAAAATTGTTAGGAGGAACTGGTTCTAATTGAGCTTGCAAGATTTGACCTAAACAAACGAACAAACATTGCAAGTTAAATAAAAGCTTGTAATAACAAACATTTCGTGTTAAGTAAAAGCTTGTAATAATTGACTTTTTCTATTTATCAGAGCAAGCCGAACATTTTATGGTTAATTTAAATAGGTAGATTAATAGACCGGCAGCCCGTAACCAAGATCAACTGTTATCAACTAATGCTAATTTCGATCACCAGGTTATAGTTTATTACAGTACAAAACTGATTTCCCTCTGACAAAAACTCCCATAACGCTACAGTAGCCGGCAAAACGATTTTCCGTCCTTTAAAAAAAATACGTTATTTTTTTAGCCCCTAATGTGCGTTCTCGATGAATTCTTATTATAAATGTCGAATAAAATAAGAATCAATGCAGAACGGAAATTTTATATGTTGCATAATTTCAATAAAAATAAAAATTATATTAAAATATGGTATAAAAAAATTTCTCCCTAATAGTTTAAATAATCGGGAAAAAAGTGAACGGACATTTTCTATGCTGTACAGCTACACTGGAATCGACCGTTTCTTCACTGAGCTGCTCAGTCCAGATTACAGACTTTTGGGTAGGGTTTTTCAATCAGCACGTCCTAAAAATATGGGCCCAGTATGAAGCGAGTCATAAATGCCCACAGAATGACATCTGATACTTCAAAAACTGTTATTAAATGTACTTTTTTGTACCTCAAATGTTACGAAAATTGCCAGTTTGCTAAAAGTTAATAATCAACCGCATTCTTAATCGCCAGTTACTTGTGGCTACTTATTGAAAATTATACCCAAAAAGTGTTTTTTGTAGGAAATTTTGTAAGCTTTCATTTAGGTCTTATGAAATTCAAAGGAAACGATGATATATACAAAAAAATGAATTAAAAATAATATTGGTTCGATTTTTCTGAACAAAAACAATTTTCAAGAACCTTTTTTTAAAGAAAATATACCTTGTGAACGACTTATGCTATTGCATTATTTTCATATGTATATAAACTAATAAAAATAGGTCAAAACCATTTAAAAAAAATTGTTATGCACAGTTCTTGCAGGAAAATCTTAATTTATAATAAAAAAGAAATTTTTGCTCATAGCTTTAAACAGCAGTAACTCCTGAACCATTCATCGTATGAAGGTCACGTGGAGCTCATTTTACAGATAAGTTAATCTATACAAAATCTATACTTACTGTTCGTTTTTGCTTAACTGCTAAATCTGACACAGTAAATACTAACACTTTCTTAAATTTAAACCTGAAAAGGAATTTTGAAAATACAAGAAAGAGACAATATACATTCAAAAATATATATTAATCTTTTAAAAAATTATGTTTTTACAAAACGTTCAAGAAAAATGTTTTGACAAACTATAGTCTAGCCCGTGTACAACACATAGTAAGGAACGGAACGACTCATAATGCACCAACTACCATCCAATGTGCGGTTTATAGCTAACGATTACACAAAAATATTCAAGAAAAGTTCAATGTTTATAAATTGTTTGGTGGGCTTTTGCATGCCTGTCTATTTACGTATTATCAGTTCAATAATAATTTGGTTCGCTCCTCGGAGCTTAAAAATGCTTGAATCGCAACGACTTTGAATTATTTTGTGGCAATTATATATTCATACGTTAAGGCAAGGCGGTCCCATGCACATCTGAGTACATGGTAAAGATACTTTTCTGACACCGAATCACTGAGGAACCGGTGTAGGACAAATCCCATTAAAATCCATCATTTTCCCGTCAAAATCGACTGCTAGAAAATGATAGGACTATTTTCGCCAAAACTCTCGAAATACTTTGACTAGAGACTGGTTAACTTGTCCTCATATTTAACATAACGCATGAGTTGCAGTGCTTAACGTTGGATTCGTAAAAGGGTGTTTAATTTTGAAATTTCGTTAGTTAAAGTCGGATTTTGTTACAGTTTCGAAAATTCATCGAGGGTTTTGGCGTGTTTTTTAACAGGATATGCAACGATTGAAACATCCGTTTTTATTTTTTTGTCAACAGTAAAATCACAAGAGCTTTTTTTTATCGGATAAATTTCTCTTTGTAACGAAATAATTTTGCCAATCAGTGATTTTATAAGAAAAACTAACATGAAAAAATCGCGAGACTGGATATCGAGCGATTTTGTCAAATGTCAGTTTTTCGAGCAAAATTACTAGTTGACAGTACAGATTTTAAAGTGACGTGCGACTACTAGATATACAAAAATGTGACTGTTAAATAGACATTTTTATATATGAGTTAATTTATCGTAGAAAAATTTTAGAAATAGACGAGAATTGTCGAAACGGACGACACTAAAAATTTCCGTTTTCATTTTTTCCTCAAACTATGCATATTTATCAACACCAAGATTAGTAAACGGACATTAGGTGATTACTCAGATGAGCCGTTATTTTTTACATGTTGAACCTTTACGCGACGCAAGAAATTTCCGTTGCCCTGAACTTTTTTTTATCCTTGTTGAAAGAAATGAGAATTGGCGCGGGGATGTTCCATTAGGCGATAAGTCGAAAATGTTGGTTACGGGCTGCCGTACTATAATGGGCTACAAATATTTTAACAAAACAATTTTGTGCGTTCCAATCGCATTTTTTTCCCAAAACTTTTACTCTTAGCCATCGTATTAAGATAGGGCTAATTTAAATCGCAAAAATTTTCATTTCATTTTTATGTCGCTTGAAAATTGAGCATTTGGCCCAAAACATTTTTCTTCCACTAGTAAATGAATATCAAATTATAAAAGAAATATCAACTTTGAGATCTTACAACTTCTGTAGAAAGCACCGGCAACCAAAAATTCATTACATAAATTCCGTATATAGCAAGAGGTTTGATAGAAAAAACATAAGTAGGAAGCATTTAGCAATTAAGTATTACAATGCAACGGGACATTTATAATGAAAGTCCGAATATTTTATTAATTTAATTTCCTTGCCAACATTGCTTTCTGTTATAACAGTTGCTTAACATAATAATATAGTATGTTTCCTCGGTGAATATCATCTCGTAAACAATTTGCAGCAAATAAAATTATATTTAACCCGATGGCATACTAGCGATAACTCCAGCAGGTTTGAAGATCTGCATTTGCAATTCTAATAGAGCAATGCAATAAAATTTTATAAGCCCATAAAATTTAATCTAGACAGCTTGTTAAAAATTATTGAGAAACATCCAGGGATGCGCTACGTTCCTCGGAAGTTTTTGCTTTAATTTTAGTTTAGAGCATAAATCGTTCGTTACAAAAGAGAATAGATCAAAGTGATTGTTAGTGTTGGTAGGTAGCATTTGCAATGTTGTAAACGACTCATAAATTCATTAGTACAATTTCATCAGAATATGATAAAATGGAAACTGTAGATACCGAATTTTAACGGTACTAGAACAGAGAATACAATAAGTAAGTTTTATTCGGCGTAGGCTATTTACAATACTAACTTAATTTTGTACATATTCAATTCATTCATTATATTGTTCTCTAATATGCATATACAGAGTGGGACAATAGTTAATCTGACTTCGATAGCGCAAGTTCCGTCATAGAAATTAAAAAAAAAACAGTGGGGTAAATTTAGATTTATAGAGAAAATTTTACATGAAGCAACGCGATATAGAAAAATTAGTTTGTTTTGGCGAAACTAAGAATACCTTGAGTTTTCTGCTTCGAGAAGGTGGGAGAACCCTTTTTTTCGCGAAAAAGGGGTAAATTGGTCATTTTTAAGGGTGGTTTTTCAATTTTAATTTATTTTGGACCATTTAAAATGCTAGTTAAGAAACGAGAACGGTACCCTTTTATTGTAGATATTCAAGGAACCTTCAGTTCATATTTAGTGAAAATCAGTTCACCACCTCCCACGATATGTACATGAATATACTAAAAAAGCGTCAAAAATTGAATTACGACTAACTTGGCCAAAATTAAACCGAATTTGATAAAATTTTCGACGAAAATAACCTATATAACTAAGAAATAGTCCGCCAAATTTTAGCAAAAAATATCTAACAGTTTGGCCGCAATTCCACTTTTACTCCAAATTCCACAAAAATTTTCAAAACTTTCTCCAATTTGCCCAAATGATCGAACGATTTTCTTTTTTTAATCAAAATGAAGGTATTCTAATGTATTTTCACTAAAGAATAGCTTTTTTAATTTAGCCGATTTTTTTTGTCATTTTTACGTATGCGTGCACAACTATACGTGTAATTATTCATTATAAAAATTACAATATTAATAATAAAAAGTGATTGTGAAGAGGTTTTAAATATTTAGATTTAAAAAACTCGTATAAATAAATAAATAACACCACAGGTAATTACGACCCCCTTTATCCCGGAAGGCTCTAGAAGAGCCTTGTGTGGGAGGGGGCTACACATTTAGAGACAAGGGGGACACACCCAATATTCGTGTATAGTGGAAAAATCTCTCTCACAGTATTTTCCACTGCCACGACCTGGGATCGAACCCGGAACTTTTTGGTGAGAGGCAAGTGCGCTCACCTCTCGACCACCAGTCGTAGATAAGATATAATTTTTTTTCTTCGAAAATACACTTGATTTTTATTAACCTTTTTGCAAGAAGTGTCTATTTCCGAATCTGTAACTGGAGTTTGGAATATTTATTCATTCTCGTTATCGCTAAAGTCGTATACATCTGAGATATTCTCCGTAATACAAACATCTTCTTCATAATTATCATTTATCATCTTCTTCGAATTCTTCAATATCATAAATATCAGGACTAATTTCTGATTGCTCAGGCTCCTCATCAACCACAATTTCGTCAACAATATTATCTGCATTTTGACAGAAGGTATTCCTTCCATTGTGGCATAAATTGCTGCATGTGACGCCAATAGTTTTGCATGAGCAACGTTTAGTTTTACAACCGATCTTACAATCACAAGCAATTATATTGAGTAATTGATTAGTTTATCTGTTGTTTGCTGCCATCCAGAATCCTGTCAATTTTGGTACTTCAGAGAATATCTCAGATGTATACGACTTTAGCGATGACGAGGGTAAAGAAATATTCCAAACTGCAATTACCAATTGGAAAGTAGATACTTCTTACAGTAGCACATCTAGTACAACTACTAGAAAAAGGAAACATGAATAAAATAATAATCAATGTATGTAAAACGTTTAATGAAAATCAAGTGTATTTTCGAAAAAAAATTATGTCTTACCTATGAGAGTTTTTTTTTATCTAAACGTTTAAAACCCACTCACAATCACTTTTTATTATTAATATTGTAATTTTTACCGCGTGCATATTTATACCAAAAATGACAAAAAAACCGGCTAAATTAAAAAAAGTTATTTTTTAGTTACATCGCGTGAAAGTACATAAGAATACCTTCATTTTGGTAAGAAAAAAAAAATTGCTCGATCATTGGGGAAAATAGCGAAAATTTTGTGGAATTTAGACTAAAAGTAGAATTGCGGCCAAACTGTTGAATATTGTTTGATAACATTTGGCGGCCTATTTCTTGGTTATATAGGTTACTTTGGTCTAAAATTTCATCAAATTCGGTTTAATTTTGACCAATTGACCGTAATTCAATTTTTGATGTTTTTTCAGTAATTTGAACTGAGCATTAACTGAACATCTACAATAAAAGGGTACTGTTCTCGTTTACTTAACTAGCATTTTAATTAAAACTGAAAACCACCATTAAAAATGACCAATTTAACCCTTTTTCGCGAAAAAACGGTTCCCCCACCTACTCGAATCAGAAAACTCGCTTACACTAAGTGTAAGAATAGCTAGATATACTAGCTAAACTTCGCCCTTTACTCAAGTTACTGTGTATGTTATACCTGTATCTTAGTGTAATAAAGACGTTTATTATTATTATTATTAGTATTCTTAGTTTCACCAAAACAAACTGATTTTTCTTTGTCGCGGTGCTCAATGTAAAATTTTCTCTATAGCTTTATTTTTGGCTATTTTTACTCCTCTATACGTAAACAGTCTATAACTAGAAATTATTTTCGTATATACAGGGTGACCCATGACGATTGTACAGGACCAACAGCCATTTCTTTTAACTGGAATGGTTATAAACATCAGCACATTTTTAGATATCTCATTCTAAACTCCTTTTACTCCTATATTTTTATTAACTATCTCTCAACCATTTGGATGTAGTGATTTTTTTTTGTTGAAATAATGCCATCTGCAGATTCATTTTGAAAAAATCACTGCAGTCATAATTATGGATTTTAAGGGAATAAAATGTAAATACCAATTACGAGACATATGTGTGATGTTTTTTCATCATTTTTACTTTCTAAATGTGTACAGGATGGCCAAAAATGGTTTTTCAATTTTGAACTTTTTGAATTGAATTTTCTCAATTTTTCCAAAAAGAACATCTTGTGTATTTTTCGACTATATGATGTAGGAATGAAAAACCAACATTTTGTGTGCATCTCTATGGCTGTTTGTAACCATTTACAAAATCAAGAATAAACTTAAAAGATTAGATGCTACAAGCGGACATGATATGCTGGACAGTCGCAGATTTATCATTTCATTTTCTGCACTTGTTCGACCCCTCTTTGTCGACATCTGTCTGGTCAAGGTCATGGTGGTGCCTTCCATGGAGGGCCATAGTTCTCCATTCATTGTGTTTTTCTAAGCTGCTATGAAGCACTTCATTACTTTGGATAAGAACATCTGACAAGTTTAAAAGCGTATATCTAATGTCTGCTAGACACACGCTTCTCTATAAATATTATTATTATAGCCCAATATAATTGTTATTGTCACATCTGCTTACTGTCATCCTGACACATATCCATTTTCCGTTTAATATATACTTTCTTTTCTTGTCTAATTATTGGTATGACTTTAATTTCTCTTTATTTGTAACTGTCCAGCGTTCTTCAAAAGGTATTTTGCATATGCCTTATCACGTTGTTTTTAAACGCATTTTATGTTATGGTTATACCACTTATTTCGCTATTTTATTTTTTGTCGGCGAGATTTTAGTTACTGGAACTGTAATATTATTAAGAAAGCTATTATATAGTATGTCCATATCAATACAGTCATAATTCCAGTTCTCATCAATTAAATACTTTTTTTATCCGTATTTCCCGGATTTAAATTTTTAAAACATAGTTTATTTCTTATTTTATACAGATTCGGCAAAAATTAAGAACAGAAAGTCGAATATACTATTCCCAGTACGCTCCACACTTTGTGAAAACTTATTTTTATCTCCTTGTTGTGTATCAACGCAGGGCATCGGTATTGTCGCGCCAAACGGTATAGTAGATTGCGGTCGCGATTAGACGGGAAGTCGACAAACTTTCTTTCGTGCGCTAATAATATAACAGTCATTTGTCTTATTTTCACGTAAGCGATGTAAAGGATGGACTAGGCCCACGAAGTGCGTAGAAAAAGTCGATGGTTTTAATATTTATCGCAAAAATTAACGGTAAAAAATTCATGTGCATGATGTAATTCACAACAGCAAACTAGAAAAAACTTAATTTCAATGTAGTAAATGTTCAAAATGTGTTCCTTGAACGTCTTGGTAGCATCCTAATCGTAAATAAAAATGTCTTCTAACGTTTTCCAACATTTGAGGCGTGACCGACCTAACCACATCCGTTATTCTTCTTCTTAAGTTAGCTATATCTCATGATTTAGTTTTGTATACCACACTGTTCACATATCCCTATAGAAAGAAATCCAAGTGTGTAAGATCAGGAAAACGTGCTGGCCATTCTAGCGATCCTCGCTTCCCTATTCATCGATTTGGAAATGCTAAGTCGAGGTATTGCCGGACATTGATTCGGTAATGTGGTCGTGCCCCATCCTGTTGGAACCATGTTACATCCGCTGGAACTTGTGGGTTTGCTTGAGTAGAAGCTATATAATTATCTCCGTTCAAATTGCCATCAATGAAAAAAGGACCAATAAATAATATGGTTTCCAATTGTCCCTGCCCAAACATGACCCTTTTTAGGATTTTACGAATGTAATTCTCTGATCCAGTGAGGATTTTCATTAGCCCATGAAAAGTAAAAAAATAATTTTTAAGTCAATTATTAAATTGTTTAATTTCTTTGTTGGGTGATTTTTCTTGTCATTTTATGTTAAATGCCAAAAGTTGTAGTGTCTATGTTGTTCGACTAAAATTTATTATCTGTTAATACCTCATAGTTCAAACTCATATGTAAATCTGTGGTTAAAATTTGCATTTGCGTCTGAGAGTGATTATTAACTCTTGAACCGCCCCTTATTGTTTCTTTTTAGGAAAGTTTTAGTTGCATATGTATTATTATGTGTGTATTGAGAAAAGCGCCTTAATTAATTTAGAAATCATCTGTTTCAATTTTTATTAAAAACTCGCTCTGTTACAAAACTGCAAAAAGGAAATAACTCTCTCATTTAGTGTTACTATCACTAATCTTTAATAGCAAGTAACTTTATTCTATGTAATTCATAAAATTTGCATACTTTCTCGGTAATAACAAAGTATTAGGTAATGAGTTAAAATCTATCGATTTTGGGTGATGGTGGAATGAAATGTTTAAATTGGAAACAAAAATTTACGTGCTCACAAAGTTTTTGTAAGCCGCCCTAAGAAAATATTAATACACCTACGGTGATATGACTCAATACTTTAAATATACTAAAATTCTAGAAGATATATTTGAACGTTTTGAATATTTCTCCCTAATATCCTGTTTGAAATTTTTGTATGTTTTTGGGAAATGTCGCAGTACTGTGGATAGTCAGTAACGTCTGCTACAGTTTTTCTTTTCTCAAGGCTTAAAATGGCTCCATTACGAGTAAGAATAGTATATTGTTTTATTAGGAGTAAAAGTGATACTTTTGTGACGAGTGTAAGTTTACAGACAAGTCACAGCAAGTGTTTTTTACTCCTAATAAAACATGCTATTTTTTTCAAACGTCGATTAGCTATAAACAAAAATAAAGATAAAAAGCAAGGCAAATTGAGTGGAAGTCAGTCGTTATTATTAAATGATTTTGAAGTTCATTTATTAAAATGAGGAAATGGAAAGGTCCTACAATATTACCTTGTGGAACTCCAGTTGGCACCAACTTGTCATCTGATAGATACGATTTGCTGTCGATTTTTAATATAACTCTCTGAGTGCGATGATTTAGGTAGAACCCAATCCAAGAATTAAGTACATCAGTTACACCATAAGTGTATATTTTAAGTAGCAAGTAAACAATTATGTCCCTGCTTGTGTTTATCCATTTTTTATCTACCTATTTGTAGATTGTTTCAGGGGTCGCTTGGCTCTGAGTAGCCTTCCTTCACTTCGACCTAAAAGATCTTTTGTGTTATACAATGCTTGTGATTTTCTGGGGGCTAGTTTCAGGCATTAATTCCGCCTACTCCAGGTACTTTAGCCTAATGCGGATTAACACCTTGCATTCACAAAGTATATATTCCGCAATATTAGTTGCAGAATAGCAATATCTACATTTATCGTCTGCTGCTTAGCTTATGTTCTTAAGATAGTATCTCAAGGGTCAGTGAACCTGTTAGAAGGCCTGTAATCCACCTTAATTTGGGCTTTTCGAGTTCGAGAAGCCTTGTGGGATTCTTTGCCGAATAAGTTATAAACAATTTTGCTTATCTTTGGCCTGGAGTATTCCTCCAGTAGGACTTTTTCTGGCTTTCCCATTTTTGGATCTCCCCCCTTATGTGTCTCCTAGATAGGCCACAAAACGGTTTACGAAGAATGGCGTTTCAGCTCCTTTTTTGCAAAGCTGTCAGCTGATACATTACCGTGAAATCCCGCATGCTCTGGCACTCACATCAAGGTTACCTTATTGTTATTAGCCAGTTGCTACAGGGATTGTCTACATTCCCAGGAAATTTTAGACTTGAATGCCTTTATTTAGACATTCCTGGACACACAAATCTATAGCGTAATTTTTTGCCTGGAAGATGGTTGGGGTGTTGCTGAGGGCTCTGGATAACCTACATTTAAAACCTGCTACGTCCACTCCTACCCCTTCAGCCAAATTAAATCCATCTGTGTACCAGATGAATGACCATTGTTCCAATCGTGCCTCTATCCTGCTCGTCTGATGGCTTTCAATCAGTACATCAAGCGGACAGTCAAAGGCATTGAATCAGTGAATTTGGTCATGGACTCAAAATGGACAAATTCCAAAATCCTTCCTACTTTTTCGAATCCGTATTTTTATATTCAACCTTTAAAATAAAACCATCGTCTAAATGTTCGTGAAACCTTTCGGAGAAGTTTTCAAAGAATAGTTTTATATAAAAAAAAATCATTATCCCATCTTTCGATCGAAATAAGTTGTCTAATATGGGCAATATTATACATATTGAAATTCCTCATATGTATAAACGAATCATCTCCCTCATTATTAACTTCGAAATTAAAACTTATCTTATACATATAGTGATCGGAGAGATCGCATATTATCACTCGGGTCCGGGCTCGCTTTCGTTAATAGAAAAAACATTATCAATGATCGATTTAGTACCCTTAAAACCGAACATTTTGAACATATTCAAGAGATCAATAGCATTTTTTCTTCTTGTATGATCTAACACAGGATCTAAATTAATATTGAAATTATTATCTTAATAATAATAATAATAATTAATTTATTTACTAAAACTCATTGTTTCGCACATACTGCTTCTCCTAGAAATAATTAATAATAACCTATTAAAGTTCTAATCAGTCAATCATCAATAAAAACAATCTTTATAACCTAAAAACCCTAGAACATAGCAAATTACGTATATTATTTATAACTTAATAAATATCAACTTCGCTAACGATAGAAATTGTAAAAAAACACAATGGAAAATAAAACCAAATTAACGAAGTCATAAAAGATAAATAACGAATAACAATTCGACACATTCTTTTATACTTTCCGAGAAATCTCTTTATTTAAAGAATTAATCAAACAACATACCACAGAAATTTACAAAATGCATGAAAAAATATGTTGCAACTTCACCTATTAACTGTGTATCTCCATTCCCATATCCATTCATCGAGCAAGTAATAATGATTTGTCCTTGTAGGTGTTGCTGGTTGTTGCTCTCTTCGGCTTCGCCGCCTGCGGCCGCCTGGACAGCCAGTACCTCCCACCAAATCAAGGTGGCGCCGCAGCCGGATCCTCCTCCTCTGGGCAGTATTCCGGCGGATCCTCATCTTCCGGACAGTACTCAGGTTCCTCCTCTTCCGGACAGTACTCAGGTTCCTCTTCTGGACAATACTCCGGATCCGGCTCTGCTGGACAGTACTCAGGCGCCACTGGACATTCTGGCTCCGAGGCCAACCAGATCCCGATCCTCCGACTAGAAAACAATGATAACGGAGACGGCACCTACAACTATGCTTTAGAAACTGGCAACGGCATATCCGCCCAAGAAGAAGGAGATGCCAGAGGTGACGGAACGATCGCTCATGGTGGTTTCTCCTACACAGCACCCGATGGTCAACAAATCCAAGTTCAATACTCCGCCGACGAAAACGGTTTCCAACCACAAGGAGCTCATCTTCCCACTCCCCCACCAGTCCCAGAAGAAATCCAGAGAGCCGTTGAACAGAACTTGGCCGATGAGGCTCGTGGTGTTTTCGATGATGGTCAGTACAAGGATGAAGGTAGTCCCAGTCAGAAATACGGAGCTCCATCCGCTCCTCAGAATCAATTCGGTGCCCCCGCTGGTCAGCAAGGCGGCCAAGCTCAAGGGGGATATAAATACTAGGCCATAACTTAATTACTAGTTTTAAGTTGTAAATAAAGATTTATTTATATATAAGTTGTGGTTTATTTTTAATAATTTCTGCGTAATTAAATTTTCTAAAATAACATCTTCTCCAACAAATTACACTCTAGACGTTGCAATTTTAGTAATTTTTAGTTAATTTCGGAGGACTTGGATCTAAAAACAAGACAACTCAAGTAACAATTTTAATGCCTAGATTTATTTAAGGTTTATCAATGTTTTATAATGGCTTTCTTATAAACGATTGATTATTCCAGATTTTAAATGCCAAATGTACTGATAGCGCAGCTCAAATAATAATAATAGCCTTTATTGTCCAACAGTAACTCATTTGCAGGTCAATACAAAGTAGAAAATAGAAAACACAAAAATAGAAAAATTACAAGTTGAATAAATATTGAAACATGCATTTGTTTATAGTAGTTCTAATACATTACGCTTACAAATTATATCTTATAAAGACAATTCATCATCTAAGTAATGCACTGCTATATGTACAAGTTTTTTCAAACAAAAATGAATATTACATAAGCGATAGAGCCTATTGAAGTTGCTACACATAACACAAACAGGAGATTTAAGTAACATGTTTGTTCTAGGTGTATTGCAACGAAATGTTACATTATGCATATCAGATAATCTTGGCACGAGAAAATTTAATTGATCTAACAGTTCAGAAGAATCAATTTGGTTGTGTAGGATCTTATACAAAAAATAAGAGAAGCACATTTTCTTAAGTCTAAACTACTGCTATAATAAGGATGCCAAATGATAAGGCCCATGCTCAAGTTAAGACCGGACATATGAAGTATAAAGTTTTTAATGCATCAATCTTTGTAAACGATTTACAGTTTCTGACAATAAAACCATAAACTTTATTTGCTGTATCAGTTTTTAGAGCTATATGTTGAGTAAAGGTAAATTTGTAATCAAAAAGAATAACACGGTCTTCAGAACTATCAAAACGAGCAGTAACCAATTGCATACTCATAGCTGTAGATTGATTGTATCCTATTAAAGGAGATCTCTTGTATTTAGATGCATTTAAATGTAGTTTATTGGCAATACACCAAATTTCTAAACGACCAAGATCAGATAGGAAGGCAACGCAGTTCTCAGCACAGCTAATGTCAGTGAACAGCCTTACATCATTAGCAAAGAAGAGTTTGTGACATAAGAATTTCGCATAAATCATTGATAAAACGTAGAAATAGTATCGGCCTAAGATTAGATCCTTGCGGCACTCCAGATTTTTCTATGTATATGAAAGAGTTATAGCCATTATATGAAACATATTGCTTCCTTTGTTTTAAGTAAAAAATAAAAAATGTTACATCTATTTGTAACTATTTTTTTTTGTGGGATTTTAGTTTTCCTAGTGTTTTATTGTAGGAAAAGTTACTAAAACCTACTTCAAAACAGTCATATTATATAAAAGTAGTGAAATTTATTTTTGGGTTAATTTTTATTTGGGAAATAAAATTAGCTGGCGTGTAAGTAGAGGTAATTAGAAGAGGAGGGGGGGGGGGGGGGTGGGGGGCGTGGAGTGGAAGAGAAGAGAGGGAATTTGGCTGGAATGGATGTTATGTGTCGGTATCTAGTCGTTATCGTCTTTCCAGAAAGATCGGTAGTTTCTGGTGTATGAGTCGATGTACGTGAATAGGGTTATCGTGTATCCGTATGTCTCTTATGTGTCTAGTCAGTTCCGATCGCTGAATTCTGCTCCGGAAGAATTTTCGGGGGCCTCCACAATGAAATCCTTCATCATGGGAGCCCCGGCCTTCCGATGCAGTTCAGCGATCGAAATGTATCTATTTGAGTTTGTCAAAAGTCGGAGTATTTTATTTTGTGTTGTCTGTAGTCTTTTGCACTGCGTGTCTGAAATAAAATTCCACGACACGCAGGCATATGTCAGTATAGGTCGTAGTATTACTTTGTAAAGCGTCATTTTATTGTCTGTAGTCAGCTTGTTTCGCCTATTTACCAATGGGTATATGCGGCTCAGCGAAGCGTACGTCCGGTTAAGTGTCCTGGTGACATGAGGTCCTAAACTCAGCCTCTTATCCAGGGTGACCCCAAGATATTTGACCGACTTCCGTTCCTCAATCACCTTGTTAATTTTAAATTTCGTTATTGTCCGTATATTCGTAAATTTTCTATCGGAGTAGACTCCTCGTCAGACGAAGTCAAAACAGCAGCAAATAAATTACCAAATGCGTTAACAGTATCCAGATTAAATAGATTGATTGATTGACTAAAAAAAATTGTTTTTATGTGGCTTTACTACATATCCAACTTGTCTTATTTTTTTAATGAACAAAGGACCAAAATTACTTAGTATTGCGAGGAATCGCCGATTACCCTTCATTAATGTAACTTTCATCAGCAACTCTTGTTTGTTCATTAATTAAGCTTCTTAATCTTTTAAAATCTTTTAATTTTTCCTGATGTTTTAAAAAATCTTTAATTTTACCAATTCACAAGAGAAATGATAAATCTCTTATCTCAAACTATAGAGGTATTGCTCTCTTATCTGCTTTCTCTAAAACCTTGGAAAAAGGATATTACGTGATATTAAACGATTTTATATTTAGACCAAATTCATTATCATCTTATTAATTTGGTTTTCGGAAAACGCTGTTTTATCGCTCTGTAATTACATATTGGACAGCTTTGAAAACAAATCTAAATCGGCTTGTTTGTTTTTTTAATTTGACGCGTGCCTTTGACACGGTTGATCATAAGTTCCAGTTCGTGGTCCAGCCTTAACTTGGGTATAATGCTATTCAACGCAAAGAACACAATCCGTCGTTTTAAGAAATGCCAGCAATTCAATCTCGCCCAGCAATCTTAAGGTTTCCACAGGTGTTCCACAAGGGAGTATTTTGGGGTCCTTATTATTTATTTTATTCGTTAATAATATCGCGCTTCATATAGAAGATGCCTTTATATCACTTTTTGCAAATGATTTCACCATCGCGGTTAATTCTAATGGCACAAATGAACTCAGACTTAAAACTAATAACACCATCAGATCTATTCAAAGCTACTGTGTGAGTACCGGTTTAGCACTTAATAATGTAAAAACAGATTTATTACTTTTCAGTACTAAAAAACTTGATTGTAGCATCTTAATTAAAGTCGATAAACACAGCGTTAAACAAAACAATAGCGTGAAATTCCTTGGAGTTTATATGGACTTTCATCTAAATTGGAGTACCCATGTACAACCTTGTTAATAGGAAACTATTCACTTATTGCTGTGCCATATGGCAACTACGCGTTTATGTTAATATTCACTGTTCTCGTTTTAGCGAAGTGTCTTAGCATAAAAAAAAAAAAAATTATACGTACAATGACCTTTAACCTCTTCGTCACTCGTACAGATTACATTTTAAGGAATTAGGAATCTTAACTGCTCCTTCTCTATTAATTTTAAATTGTGTAATCCATATAAAAGAACATTCTGAACAGTTCAATAGCAGATATGAGACCAGTCACAATCTGCGTGAAAATTATAATTTTAACATACCAGTTCACTCTTTATCCATCGTTGCAAAAGGTCCGAAAGTAATGCCGATAAAATTATTTAATAAAATACCTATTCATATAAAAAACCATATACATTATTCATCTTTTCAAAGTTAAATCGCTTCTACTCAAATATTCATTTTATTCAGTTGATGAGTACTTAGGCTGTGATTTCACTAATGTCAGCTAATAAGAGAAATAATATTTCTATGATTTTGTTTTTGTTTTCCCTGTTGAAAGTTGTACCAATACCAGGGTCCTTACGGTTGAATGATTTATACAAAGGTACATGTGCATCAAAGTCATATAAAGCCTTGAGTAAAACTCATGCAATACTGTGTCAGCATCATCCAAATTAGCCAATCCATTTGTAATATTGCATTATAAAGCGCAGGAAAATTGGCTCTTTTAAAATTGTAGCATTAATCTTCACATCACGGAAAGATGTTTTTTTGTCAATTTGGTTAATATATTGCTGACATCTTTTCTGATAGATGACAAGCAAAACAGCTATATCGTAATTTAGTAATTAATTATGTTGTTGCAATATAGGATGGTGGAAAATATTCTACTACGATTTCCTCGAGAATAACTTGTCTATACCGAAACAATCTCGACTTTCATCTGGTACCTGAATTCAGTAGAGTGATTTAAAATTACGAATGATTTATTATTCACTAACACTGGTAGGTGAATGACAAGGTTATAAGTTGTATGAATAATTTTACATGTAATGATTATGTAATGTAAATCATTAATTCACGGGACGTTAAATAACTATAAAGGATTGGTTGTTTCAGCCAATAATTTTTTTGGTACTAAAACTAAAAAACTGGACTTTATTGCCTATATATATTTAATTTTATTATTACCGTTAACTTGTAAGTTGGTATATAAATGTAAAGAGGTGATGACATCGATGTAAATGAAACATTATAGATTGTTACGCAAATTCTGATTACGTATAGTTGATTCTGTTTTTATCACAAATTTTCTAAAAAAGCCTTCTCTACATCAAAACTAACAGCAATTGAAGGACTTGACTGAATGTTTTTGGATACATGTTTTTCTTTTAATAAATAAATAAATATAAATAAATACACCACAGGTAATGACGACCTCCTTTATCCCGGAAGGCTCTAGAAGAGCCTTGTGTGGGAGGGGCTATACATTTAGAGACAAGGGACACACAACCAATATCCGTGTATAGTGGAAAAATCCCTCTCACAGTATTTTCCACTGCCACGACCGGGGATCAAACCCGGAACTTTGGGTAAGAAGCAAGTGTGCTCACCTCTCGACCACCAGTCATACAAAAAGCTTTAAAGGCATATAATATATTGTGGAAGTATGTCGCAGTCTACATACAAACAACAACGCCCAGGTTATGTATAATAATGAGGCAACCGAACCTTTCCAAACCCTCACTGGAGTTAGGCAGGGATGTGTCCTGGCACCCCTATTTTTAATTTGTTTACCAGTGCTCTAAAATTATTGTTGACAACAAATTGACAGTCAGAGGAATAGGTCTCAGATACCGTTCTGATGGCGGTCTCTTTAACATAGGGCGCTTTAGAGCTTTCACGAAGACACGCACACGATTCATTTGTGATCTCCAGTATGTGGATGACTGTGCACTTTTAGCCTCTACGCCGGAAGAGCTTCAAGAACTTTTAGATGTGTATGCCCAGAGCTATGATTCCTTGGGACTTAAAATCAACATTGGAAAGGCTAAGATTATGTCAACTCCTCATCAAGTGAACTAAATAGACATTACACTTAACGGAAATTCTCTTGAAGTGGTGGATCAGTTCAATTACTTAGGCAACGTTGTTAATGACAAAGCAAATATGGACAGCAAGATTCGCAATAGAATTAACGCTGCATCTAGAGCACTCTGGGGACTTAGAGAGAGAGTATTTGACAACCACGACCTTGCTTTGTCAACGAAAATGGCTGTCTACAGAGCAGTTGTCATTCCAACACTGCTATATGGATGTGAAAGCTGGGTCACTTACCATCGTCATGTGAAAGAATTAGAACGTTTTCAGCAAAGACACCTCAGAAGTATGATGAAAATCCGTTGGTTCCATCACATATCAAACATGGAAATACTCAGGAGAGCAAACAGCCTTCCAATTGAGGTGCTTATTTCAACAGCACGCCTAAGATGGGCAGGTCACGTTCATCGTATGCATGATAACCGCCTTCCGAAATGTACACTTTATGGTGAATTGCTAAGCGGTAGAAGAAGGCGTGGCGGTCAACGAAAGAGGTTCAAAGACGTTCTCCATGAAAATCTAAAATCCTGCGGTATTCCAGACGAGCAATGGGAACAACTTGCAGCGGACAGAACCGAATGGCGAGGGGTTGTGGCCAGCTATCAAGGAAATGTTGCTGCAAGAAGGCCGAATCCAAGACCTAACCAGGTCTATGTTTGTCCTGACTGCGGTCGACATGTGCTCTCCCGAATTGACCTCCATAGCCATAGTCGTGTGCACCGTAGATGAATGGGAATTACAATAGACTACACCTTTTACTTGTTTTTTTATTACACACAATCTATCGACTGTAACATTTTTTTATACTCGGACTCGAGTAAAGGCTAATAATAATAATAATAATAATAATATTGTGATAAAATATGTGTCTATTTACGGATAGTACACAGGATGAAACATAGGAAAAGTTTAAACATAATATTTCAGTCACAAACTCCTCTAGAAGATCCTCATTTTACTATAAGGAACATAACCAGAGTGCAACCAACAGTTACTCTCCGGGATACGTGCACCGCCAAGCGCTGAATTACAAGTGACAAACCTGGCGCGTTAACTGTGATAATTGGATATTATCAACAGAACGCTAATGCTTCGATTGCAACAAACACCAGCCGAAAGACTGATCCTCCTGAAAGGAGCTCCCGGGCGACTCATTCCACAACACTTGCAGACTGCAGTTTCGAGCAGTTGGCTCTCGTCAGTCCAAGGTAGGCATGTGACGACGGGCACGAGGATCCCTCGACTATTTGGTACATCTCGGTATCCTTAGGATAGCGACATGCAAAACAGTCCGCAGGCGCCATCTAGCGGTCCAGTGTATGTTGCAATCGAAAAATAAATAGCCTGACTAGGTTTAGCATCACCTCCTGTGATGGAGAGGAAGCAGTTATTTGCAGGTTTCCCCATAAGACCACAATTGTCACTTTTACGCGGAGAAGAGCTTAAAGGCTTGCTTGCCTGTGCTCCACGGAGGCCATAAAAACTACTACGGCTGCATTTGAGGTTCTCTTGGACCTGCCACTATTACATACATTTATACAAGGCGAAGGTCAGTCAGTGGTAGACAGGTTAATGCAAATCCAAACGCTAATTAGCCAGCAACACTGGACGGAGTACCAGAAGTTATACTCAGATATGCAGGCAGATTTCATTCTAGGCATGCCCATGGTGATAATGGTCCCAAGATACAACTTCGATAAGAACTTTAAAACTGTAATACCAGACAGGGCAGACACAATAACAGCAGGCACTGTCAATCTGTCGATTGCCATTCTCTCTGACAGCCAAGCGGCAATAAAAGCAATCAGTTTCATGCAAATCAATTCAAGATTATTTAAGGTCAAATTATTCGCCAAACCACTCTTAACTGACGACTGTGTAACGTGAACATTTGGTAACCAGTTATTTATATTCTTATTATTTGATATAACAGTGGTATCATCAGCAAATAAGACAAAATCATCACTAGGGATGATACTGGGCAAGTCGTTTACATAAATAAGAAATGGTAATGGTCCCACTATCGAACCTTGAGGGCTCCCTCCGTAATAACAGGTGGCTCCGATTTACTGCTACCAATAGACACAAACGGAGGACGATTAGTGCTTAAGATTTAATAAGCTCTATACTGCTGTTACTAAATTTGTAAAAAGTAACTCTTCTATTAAGATTTAATGTGGCGCATAGTCGAAAGCTTTAGTTAAGTCAAGATATTGTGTCTCCTTCCGCACAACATGTGTTTATCATTTCAATTAATTTATTTATAGCATGCGTTGTTGACATATTCTAAAACCGAACTGATGTTTACCCATAGGTGAAGAAATATAACACAAAAATAGCCCCAACCTTCAATTTTTTTTGCAGTAAGCATATGTACTAGTTTATCAGGTTTCTTAAAGGAATTAATATAACCTAATAAAATTTAAAATTCTCATATTGATTTCATAATGGTCCTTACTGTTAGTTTTAGATATAGAACTTGTATGTATGATACTATGGAGAAACTGAAATTCCCCGATATACTATACATCGAAGGATTATTGCAAGGAGGTAGTTCATTTATCAGATCAGTGGCAATATTTGTAAAATATACATTGCATTTCGTTGGTGAGTTATATCTAAACAATCCTGTTTTTTTGGTTTATAATTATTTACAATTTTCCACATAACTTTCTGTGTATTTGATGACTGGGATATGTAGCTATCATGAGCATTTTTTCCCATTTTGATTAGTTCACTTCTGTAATATGATTTTTTATCTTTATTAACATTTTTAGAATCTCCGAAGGGTGTAGTTTGTAGATATCAATTATCAGGTGGAGTGATTCTCTTATTTGTTTAACATCAGTAGTGAACCAGTCCAGTTTAACTGAGTTAGAATTTTTAAATTTAAGAGGAAAGCTATTTTCAACTGCACAAGTTATTGTGTCAGTAAATATTTTAAATTTGTTATGCGCGTCTAAAGATTGATGTTTTATAAAACTCCAGTCAACAGGTAGCAAGTTATCATTTAGATTATATAAGCCCAATGTAGTAATTGGTCTCAAATAACTTCTTCCAGATGTACCCATTACCTGTGGCATGTTTAAACTTAATTCTACCTAGGTGGTCAGAAAATGTGTTTACAACTGTAGTAGATAAGGAATTTTCGGTAATTTTAAAAATATGCTAAGAATTTCTTGAGGGAACTGTATTTGTTGGTGTGCGACTTTGGGTTATTTATTTCTATATAATTGACTTGTCCTTCTCTAAACTTTTTCTGTTTCATCTTCTATATTATGTGTAAATAGGTAGGTACATATTTCATCACAATATAACATAGTAGGCTGGCGCCGTTACGGATTTTTAATGCTGAAAAGAAAAAAATTAATAGCAGGCAACGGCCGGCTGGAATATATAGTTGAGGTCATAAACAATGAAAAAAAAAACTTTGGAACTTGAGATGAAGGGAAGTAGTGAAGTCGGGTGCTATTTAAGGGATGAAAACCGATTTTCGTGATTTGTAGCAAAACGTGACCTCCTAGAGAAAAGTGTTTCATACAAAAGTTGTAGGTAATAAAAAAATCTAAAACTTTTATTGTATATATTTTCGACATAACCTCAAAGTTTGCGAGAAAATGACGAAAAACCGATTTTTCTGTTTTTATTTTTTTTTTCGCGTGAAAATTATTTAATTTAAATGAAACTTTGTGAAAGTACGTAATTATTTGCATATAATAAACATGAATTTTTTCAAATATGGGAAATAAATATTTTTCGAGATTTTACCATTTTTCCGAAAAAACACCCCTATTTTCGGCGAACAAATTTATTGATTTTTTTTTGGATTTCGATGTTCTGCTAGGCTCATTTTTTCATCGAGATGTCTACTTCCAAATGGTACGTCGATGTTAGTGATTTATTGTCATTTAGCAGCTTAAAATTAAGAAAAGCCGAAAAAAAATTTTTAGAATCTCGAATTTGTCGATTTTTTTCATTTTTTTCAATTTTTTAGCATATTTATGTTAATAATTCATAATATTTTAATGAAAAAACTTACTTTGGTATAAAATAACTAAGGTTGAATGAATTTAGTTATTGGAAACCACCCTAAAATTGAATGCAAACAAAAAAAATACTGTTACGTATTCAAACAACAAAAAAAAATTTATAAAATTTGAAATTTCTCAGCATACAAGTATTTGAAATGCCCGCCCAAAACGACTGAAGGTTGGGGGTAGAAAGGGGTAGGACAAAGTGAGCCTGCACAAGAGCAGCAGAGCTCGTTCTGTTGTAGTAGTAAATCTCTATTCGTCTAGTTGTGTAAAAGTATTTTTTCAGTTTGTGATGCGTCCTTTGTAAACGCACGTGGTGATTGAGTTTTCGATTAAAATTAAACGATTACCCTTTTCACAAGAAAATTTTTTATCAAATCAAAATAATAAAAACAATTTAATTATCACAATATCAAATAAATTACAGTCCGAGGGCTTTTTGTGTAAGCGAGCTCCTGAAGACGCCGACGCACTGATTGTTAATACTGCGATCCAATTCGCTAAACAAGATGATAAAACTGTAATAATCGTGGGTCAAGACATCGATTTACTAGTTCTTTTATACCAATTAAATTCGAATGGGCTGGATATTTATTTTCACAAATCTATGCAATACATGCACTGAGAACTGTTCAAATAGAGACAGAGAAGTATTTGTAGATTTAAGTGATTCTGAAGATATTGATGAAGAGCCAGCAAAGAATAAGAGAGAGAGAAATTGAAGAGCCTGAAAATGCCAATGATTTTGAAGATAATATAGAATTTGAGAGTTTGATCGTTGAAGAAAACGAACCACAACAAAAAAAGGCCTAAAATTGATTAGATTTTAACAATCATTTTATTGATTGTTCTTTTTATAAGCTATACACAACCAATATTAATAAAGTAAATATTTGTAAATAAAGTAAAGAATTCGTAGCCAATATAAATAAATTGTATGTTTTATTTTATCATATGTATTTAGAAAAATTTAATATGCATATAAACTTTTCGAAACTTAACTGTAGCTTATGAAAATTAATAAAGTACTATTGATTTCCATGTAAATGTTAAGTTTCATGAAGTTTTCCCTACCTTTCCGTGATGAAATACATTGAACTTTATTTATTTTATACCAAAGTAAGTTTTTTCATTAAAATATTATGAATTATTAACATAAATATGCTAAAAAATTGAAAATAATGAAAAAAATCGACAAATTCGAGATTCTAAAAATGTTTTTTCGGTTTTTCTTAATTTTAAGCTGCTAAATGACAATAAATCACTAACATCGACGTACCATTTGAAAGTAGACATCTCGACGAAAAAAATGAGCACTAGTAGAACATCATAATCCAAAAAAATAAAGTTGTTCGCCGAAGATAGGGGTGTTTTTTCGGAAAAATGGTAATATCTCGAAAAATATTTATTTCCCATAATTGAAAAAATTCATGCTTGTTATATGCAAACAATTACGTAATTTCACAAAGTTTCATTTAAATTAAATAATTTTCACGCGAGAAAAAAAATAGAAACAGAATAATCGGTTTTTCTTCATTTTCTCGCAAACTTTGAGGTTATGTCGAAAAATATATACAATAAAAGTTTTAGATTTTTTTATTATCTACAACTTTTGTATGAAACACTTTTCTCTAGGAGGTCACGTTTCGCCACAAATCACGAGAAACGGTTTTCATCCCTTAAATAGCACCCCATTTCACTACTTCCCTTCATCTCAAGTTCCAAAGTTTTTTTTTCCATTTTCTATGACCTCAACTATATATTCCAACCGGCCGTTGCCTGCTATTAATTTTTTCATCTCAAAAAGGTAACAGCCCCAGCCTATAGTTAATCTATATAAATAAAAATGAAATGTTGCTCGTTGGTAATCGCATCACTTGAGAACGGCTGGACCGATTTGACTTTTTTTTTAAGTTCGTAATAGTTTGAAGAAGGTTTGCAGGGAAAGAGAAATTGAAAAGGTTGCCCAGAAAATTGGAAAAACTGAAAGTGCTTTTTACTGACAGGACAACGTCTGTCAGATTGGCTAGTAGATGAATAAATAAATAAATAAATAAATAAATAACTTTCAATTTTACACTTCTTTTATTTCTACTATCGAAAAAGCCTACATTTCATAAAATCACATAAGATCAAGCTTATATTAACGAGAAAACTTTAATATTATTATGTATATCTTCACAGCTTTGTCAGTGGTAAATCACTAAATTTAAAGAGAATCTCCATTCCTCCCACAAAAAGTATCTGTCTCGTAAAGCAAAAATAGAGGAAATATTTATTTTCTGTATGAAGTCTGATCGAAATAGTCAAAACAAACGACGTGTTAAATGTAATTTACCAATTATATCCTAAATAAATGAAACATTTTTGAAAGCAAATACATCTCCCATTGTGGGAGGACTCATAATAAATAAATACGCGTTGTTTTAAAATCTACCTAAATAAATATGGCCGGACAATACTCGCTTTAACCTCTGTATGCTGGAGGGAGATACTGATTTTGAGGAGATCTGAATTGTTGAGGAGCAGCGTACTGTGGTTGCTGGGGGCCGCTGTATTGAGGACGACCAGTGTATTGTTGAGGAGCACCGTATTGCGCACTGGGTCCGGCCCTATATTGTCCATCGTCTACAACGCCACGGGCTTCCTCTGCCAAATTGAATGCGATAGACTTTTTGATAGCCTCTGGAATTTCTGGCACGTGGGATCCTTGGGGTTGGTATCCATTTTCATCGGCGGTGTAGTAAATCTGAACCTGTTGGCCGTCAGGAGCGGTGTAAGAGAAGCCGCCTTGCGATTTTGTACCATCTCCTCTGGCATCACCTTGTTCTTGAGCCGCAATGCCATTGCCGGTTTCGTAAGCATAGTTGTAAGTTCCGTCTCCGTTGTTGTTGTCTTCTAAACGAAGAATTGGAATTTGTGGTGCTGCTGATCCTGAATACTGACCGGTAGGGCTAGAATACTGACTGGCTGGCCTAGAGTACTGATTTGTGGGGCTAGAGTACTGACTAGTCGGTCTAGAATACTGGCTGGCGGGACTAGAATATTGAGTAGCCGGGCGAGAGTACTGCCCGGCGGTGCCAGTGTATTGTCCAGAGGGGCGGGAAAATTGACCGGTCGAGCCCGAGTATTGTCCACTCGAGTAACCTCTTTGGTTGGGTGGAAGGTATTGGTTGTCGAGACGACCACAAGCGGCGAAGCCGAACACAGCCAGAAGTATAATCTGAAAAAATATGAAGGTAGTATGAGGATTGCGAAAATTATGATTTGTTGATTAATTTTAACACAATTTATACATAATATGGAACTTGCATGATATGAAAATGATATTAAAAAGCATTAGAGGTATAATTGTAATCAAATGTATATTGGCGTGCTCCTAATCTAAGAATTTTGAAATTTATCTTTCCTACTTGTGCCGGATAGTCTATTAAGTAATCGACCAATTTATAAAAAATATTAATAATATCGTTACTCTTCTAATTTTGCATGTCAAACCTGAACTGAAGTAAATAATTAGGATATCGTTATTCTGCATAATGACGAACAACTTTGAAAGATAAATACTTTCAAGAGACTGAATGAACATTGTAAGTTGGGTTCTAAATTATTGCACCATGCACAATTTTTTATCGAACAAGTGAAAAATATAGTATTTCTAGAGCGTTAACATTAGAATACTGTTTACTGAGTTTGTTATTAACAAAGTCTAAATGTAGATTCAAATAATATACTTTAGCTTTTAATTGTTTCACCTGCTGAGAGTGCACACATTGTAATAGTGTTTACGGTTAAAGATATACATACAATTTCAGACAAAAGCAATAACATAGGAAAATATTTTATAAAAAATATTACTTTATTAAAATTATGTTAAAATATTACATTTAATTTTGAAATTTCATTTAAAAGAGATATATTTGTAATTTACACGAACTTTATTAAAGGCGATATCGAGAAATTGTCGTATACTATAAATAGTATTTTCTACTATTAATCACTTTGGAAGTACGTTTAGTTTATTTGAAGTTAAATTTAACTGTTTTAGCCTATGTTGCTGTATTGCTCTGGAAGTCAAACTATAGTAGATATAACACTAACAACGTGGCGTATATGCAGCCTAATCCAGAATTGGCATGTGTCTGTGTCAATGGATAAACTTTGAAACCAATCTTACTAAGGCTCCAAAATCCGAGATCCCCGGAGAACCGACAAAGATAAATATCGATGTCAACTTAGGGAGAACTTGGAAGGAGTACCCAGAAGAACGCCACTTCTTCTGGGTACCCTCTTGTTAACTCCTTCCAAGTTCTCCCTGAGTTGACATCGATATTTTAAATAGAGCAATATGATAAAATCTTGAAAACAGCCATGAGAGAAGCTTGTGAAACATCCTGCCACTTGTGGTCTTCGCAACAGCCCAACGAGGCCAAGTGGTGGTGCCACAGGCTGACTGACCTCAAGAAGAAGGCTAGGACTTCGTTTAACAAAGCAAAACTGACAAGACAGAAATCCGATTGGGAATCATACAAAACCAATCTGAAAGAGTTTTAGAAACTAGTCAGACAAAGACAAAGAGATGGGTGGAGAACCTACTGTGAGAAAATAGAAGACTACTCACAAACTGCTAGATTATGCAAAATCCTCGCCAAATACAAAGACCATGACGTCTGCCTATTAAAAGATAGTGATGGTACAAGAACCACCGACTTTCGTGAAAATCTAGAGGTACTCATGGAGACTCACTTCCCGGGATCTGTGATAACAGAATGGAAAGAGTGGCCAAACGAAATCGACATCCAACCCTCGGATTTGGATTGGCAAATGACCAAATGGAGGTGATGCTGTGTCTGCCACCACCAGATATATATATATATATATATATATATATATATATATATATATATATATATATATATATATATATATATCTAGGAAGTGACTCTAACAACACTGGTATGCCTCAAATTCGTTGGCATACATCCACATGTAGGCTGTAGAGAGGCCAGAAGTCGGCTGTGGAATGGGGCTATCAGGAAGTCGTCTCTTCTACAGGCGTGCACAGATGGCATTTCTGGCGAAGGTGTGACCAACATCTTCACAGACAGTTAAAAAAGAAGAATGGGGCAGGATATGGTATTCCATGCTCCAGTCTGCAAATCCAATATAAATGGGGTATGGATGAGCGAGCCAGCGTAAGGGAGATGCCCCTAGGCAGCATCCCACCCACTTCACAAGATTAGGTTGGTTGGAGGCCTAGTGAAGGTCTACAGGGATTACGTACAAGGGGCCAATGGGGTCTAAGTGCTGTGGTTCAATATTTTTCTTTGACCACCCTCCCAATCAATTCCAATTGCCGTTAAATGTTTTAGCTGATTTGGAAGTTTGTCATATATTATCACAGATTTTATAATTAATTTACTGGTGCTAAGTTCTTGTTAGTCTGATATAGATTGCTTAGATTATTTTTATTCCTGATGTTGTATTCATGACAATTTCAACTTTTCTGTAATACTTTCCTTTCATATGCATATGTCAACATCTAGAAAAAACTAAGGAGAGCCCCGCCCCTGCTCCTCATCCACTATCTGACTGGGTGGAGCATGGCATATTTGAAGGTTTTTAGACAAACTTAAAATAACTTAAAATCTAACACTATTATTTAAGTTAAGGGGAAACCTAACAGAATTAAAACTTTTTTGTGGTACCAGAAAAAATATGGGTTGGATGGTAGGTAACCCATCCCACAAAAGGTGAACCATCATGAAAGACGTAGTTCGTTAAATCTGATGTTACCAAGTCTAACAGTAGCCGATTGGTTGACTTTTAATATAAAAAATTTTGATATTAAAATTTGTAATGTCTAAATTTGCTAATATTGATACGTCATTATGCTACTGATATGTTGTTCAAATATATTAACAAATGATTCAAAATTTTCAACAGAAATATAGAAGGTATATAACACAACATAAACATAAAATTCAACCATTAGCAGTGACGTCATGGGGCGACTCTAAAAATGCTACTCGTATGCCGGTCAAATTATGCAAAATCGAATTCATAATTTTTTTATGAACGCATATGTTATCTGAGATCTAAAATCTGTCAAATAAATGTCCTATATTACTGTATTATTAGTAACGTCGCAAATCCTTGACCTGAGTCGATCTTAGATTTCAATGAAACTTTAGATAATTTATTCTTAGGTCAAGGGCAAAAATTATTCCATGGTTTTTATATATGCGTAAACTTTAATATCCCAAATAAAGTATGTTTTGTAGGTAACAAATTTAGGGCAATATGTTACTAATCTTTGCTGCTATTCTCTCAGAAATACTACTCAAAAATAAGTACACTATACAGAGGAGTTATTGTCAAGTTTGAATGAAATTTTACTGAAAAATATCTATAATATTGTCTTTGAACACTACCCTCGACATGAGTTTCGACTATCAAGTTGGTATAATCTGAGGGTGATTGTATGTTTATTTTATAGTTTGCAGCATTTTGGTATTTGTGTAGACTACTGTAAGGTAATAAAAACACAATTTCAATTGAATTAAAAACCAGCTGAGCTCGCCCCTATAACCTTTTATTTTTTTACATATCGAAATGAAACTAGGTGGCCTGGAAGTAATTTTATACCACTTCCAGTTTCGCCGGAAATAACCTTAACTTTTACTTCCACGGCCAGTGGAAGTATAGTAACGCAAAAAAATATTTTTTTTTGTTGAAATAGGCTTAAAATGTCATGAAACGTCGAGATTTTAAATTTGAGCGCGAAAAAATTGCCTGTCTCTCGGTCGTCTGTATATTGGTCTGTCTGTCTGTAACTTTTTTGTGCCCACGTTTACTCTTGTTATATTTTGATCTAATTCCGTTGAAGGGTTCGGGGGTAAATGGGGTAAATAAGGGTAAAAAGGCAAAACAAGCAAGTAAGAGTCCATAAAATTGCAATTTAAGATATGGCATCAGCCCCAATACCACCCACACTATTATGAAAGGGAGTAAAAAAAATTAAAATGTGATTTAGTGTATACAAAAACGAAACTTCTAAAAAAAATTTTAGCGTTAGCTACCCCCTCTACGACCCCCATTGCCACCCCCCACCCTATTATTAAAGGAGGTAAAAAAATTAAAATGTGATTTAGTGTGTATACAGGAGAAACGTCTAAAAAAGTTTTTGGCGTTAACTACCCCCTCTACCACCCTATTGCCACCCCCACCCTATTATTAAAGGGGATACAAAAAATTAAAATGTGATTTAGTGTGTATACAAGAACGAAACGTCTAAAAAAAATTGTTTGGCGTTAGCTACGCCCTTTACCAACCCCATGGCCACTCCACCCAGTAAAAAGTTAAATTGGGATTTGAATCAAGAGCTTCTAAAATTTATTTTGGCATTAGTTACCCCCTCTACCACCCCCATTTCCATCCCCACCTTATTGTTTAAGGGAATAAAAAATTAAATTGGAATTAAGTGTGTATACGAGAACTAAAGACTTGTTTTTACATTAGCCACCCCCTCTACCACCCCCACTCTATTATTAAAGGGAATAAAATATTACATTGGGATTTAGTGTCCATAAAACTTGGATTCAAAATCTGGATGTGGAAGTAGTGATTCCTTGGGCAGCGGTTTTTATTTTCAAATGTAACACCCTGAATATTATTAAATTTTGAGATTTAGGATACATTTTTAAACATTTGTGGTGATTTGCGTAAATTTCTGGTCACTTATTATTTTTACAGGCAATTATAAATCTTGATCTAGACTGCTATGAAATAAAAATAACATACTTTGTCAGTTTAGTCTCTATGATAAAAAATGCGCAATTAGTATTAACCATTTTGCAGACCTTTTAACGTAAGTAATTCTGTTTTTGAAATAACTCGTTTTTTTTAAATGAAAAGTTGGAGGTTCCGTGTATCCATTAAATTGCAATTTTTTTAGTAATCCATTGCTATACGCTTGGGTTTTATGTACATGTTTTTAAAACACAACAAAAACAGATTATCTTTGTAGTATTTTAAATCTATAGTTGTTATTATACGGCTATCAAGAAATTTCGAGTCGAATTACGCTTGCATTTTAAAAGAAAAACAAAAGCATTAAAATGAGAGCTAATTGAAACTTTCAGTTAAACATTGTTACAATGGCGTATACAAATGATGAAAAACTTGAATTATTTAACGAGGAGTGTTGTAAAAATTCGACGCGTGTACACGAAATGTACAATGAAAGACTTCCGGAAATAATACATTCATCCCGATTTTTAAAAAATCTGGAAAGAAATATGTGGCAGAAACCAAGAGTACGTAAGCCAACGTTCTTAGTAAGCGAAGAAATGAAATTTAATGTGATAGATATAATAAACTGTGATCGAGCTGCTTCTATGAGATAAGTTGTTGAGGACTTAGATCGAATAGGAAAATGTTAAGACACATTTTAAAAAACACAATTACTATTCTTTTAAATACAACTTACATCAGCATCTTTATGAAGACGATAAAGATAGGAGGATATAATATTGTGAGTGGTTATTCAATAAACAGATTGTTAGAAAAGCTGTTATTCTCAAATGAATGCAGATTCACGAGTAATGGAATAAATGTTTGTTTAATCGACAGAACACGACACATTGATCTGGAGAAAATTAGCGGTTAGTCAGACCAATAATTTTCAAGATAGTCTTGGCATAAATGTATTCATGGGGATCGAATAATTGGACCTACTTTGCTTCAAAGAACGAGTTTCTATAAAATGAGATATGGGACAAAGTTGCTAAGCTACCGTTAGCTCAATTTAGAAATGTATCCTTTCAACAAAATGGTGCTCCTCCATACAATAATAGAATTGTTTAAAATCATCTCAATGAGACATATATCGAGCAAGTTATAGCAAGCCATGGTCCTGTAAGGTGGCTTGCCAAGTTCCCGCACTTAATAAACACTTTTGTTAAAACCTCAAGCATATAGGTATCAATGGATTCGCGAAGAAAATTTAATAGACGCACAGAGCCACCACCGTCCTATTTATAAAAAAAATAGCTATTTCAAAAAAACAAAATTACTTGCGTTAAAAGAGCTGTAAAATGGTTAATAATAGTAACTACATACTATAATAGAAACTAAAGTTATGTCGTTTTTTATTGCATAGCTAACTAGTTCACAATTTATGAATGTTAATAATAATGTGACAAGTGGTCAGAAATTTATCAAAATCACCGCATTTGTTAAAAAATTCATCCTGATTCCAAAACCATAATAATATACAAGGTATTCTGTTTGTAAATCAATATTTAAGGTCATTTAATCAAAATTACTGCCTATAAAAAAATGCAGTTTAATATTAATAAATGATTCACGACTCCCTACTTTTATTTAGATATACAGGCTGTCCATTTTATCGGGGCCCTCAAGAATATCTCACTTAATATCGGTCGTACAAAAAAAAATATTTTTACGAAAATTGTGCCGATTTATATAACCTACAAAATGGTTTAAAGACATTTGAAATCCATGGTCTACTTTAAGAGTTATGGCGGAAAATATCAAAAATGCGGAAAACGTCTAGGCCAAATATCTCCGTTATTTGAAGAGATATGAGAAAAATTCTAAGGCGAAATTTTTTTGCAAAACAGTGTGTTTCAACGAGGTTTTATCTAATTTTTTTCAAAACCGCTGTATTTGGGATTTACTCTTCTTATTTTGAAACGGGCGGGAAATGACGCCATTAAATAGAGTATTTTCCTCCCTTTTCAACGATATATCACATGCCATATTTATTCATTGGTACTACGTTAGTAGGTAATTATAAAAACATTTTTTTAAAACCAATAAATTTTTTTTTATCAAGCATTATACTTGCCGTGGAGAAGTATGACTAAATAAAACGATAAAATAATTCAATAAATTGTTCAAATCTTTGCTATAATAAAACATTAACACAATTAAGGAGAATAAAGTAAATTCAGATAACAAAAACAAAATAATAATCAAGAAAGCAACATGGCGCAATTACGGAAAGAGTATTCGCAGTTATGAGAGGTCCTCCATAAAAGCGTCACTCCTTGCTCAGAAAGTTAAAATTAATTAATTAATTAATTAATTTAAGTATAATATCCATTTGTTTGTATTTCATGATTTCGCTATTATTTCAATTATTTTAAAATAGTTAGCTATGAACAAACTTGACAATTTAATTTTTTGACAGATCATCCCAGTTAATACTTAAACTCTCACTCAATCACACTCGTTTAAGAATTTAGAATTTTCAAAAATGGTTTTCACTCATATTGATCGTTATAATATGTTCGTTACATATTGCCAATGCAATTTTAACTCTGGATTAGCTCAAATAGAATATAGAAACAGATTTCCACCACAAGCACTACAGCCGAATAAAACTCTGTTCAGAAAATTAACTACGAAACTGAAAAATAATGGTTCATTTTTAAAGAAGAAGACAAGGTTGAACAGTGTTACTGATAATGTAAATAAGGTAAACCGAGTTATTAATTATGTAAGAAATAAAAATACAGAAAATTTGGAAACATCATTAAGAGAAATTCAAATTGCTTGTCATATAAATAAAACAAGTGCTAGAAAAAATTTAAGGAAAAATGGTTACCTGTGTTATAAAGCCAAAAAAGTTCACAATTTACAAGCGGGGGACAAACCAAGGAGGATGACTTTTTGTAGGTGGCTGTTGGAAAAGAAGCGTACCGATCCATTAATATGTAGTAAAATACTTTGGTCCGACGAGGCAAATTTTTCCAATAATAGATTTTTTAATCACAATATTCATTACAAATGGACTTCTGAAAATACACACTGGCATAGACCGACTAGGTTTCAAAATCGTTTTTCAATAAATGTGTGGACAGGTATTTTAGGCACCAATTTAATAGGTCCTTATTTTTATGATGGTCACCTCAGTGGTCAAAGGTACCTAAACTTTTTGAGAAATGAATTTAATGAATTCTAAGATGACCTACCTTTACAGAATCGACAAAACTTTTAATATTTTCAACAAGATGGAGCTCCTTCCCACAATTGCCAGATTTGCCTAGATTATTTAGATGAAATTTTGCCTCAATATTGGATAGGTACCAATGGATTTATTCACTGGCCCCCTCGTTCTCCAGATATAACCCCAATGAATTTTTTCTATGGGGGTATATGAAAGATAAGGTGTTTCGACGACACCGCAAAATATAGAGGACTTAAAAGCTCGAATTCAACAGGCATGTATTATAGTTACCCCCGAAATGCCGAGTAATGTTTTAAATGCCGTGCCTCGTCGCACTCGATTGTGCATAAGAAATCGCGGTGGACACTTTGAGCACTTGATATTATATCTTAAAAATTAGTTTGAGGATTAGATAAATATTAATATTCTGTGTGCTATATTTTTTTTATTATTAATTTGGTTTTGTTACCTGAATTTACTTTATTCTTCTTAATTGTGTTAATGTTTTATCATAGCAAAGATTTGAATAACTTATTGAATTATTTTATCGTTTTATTTAATCATACTTCTCCACGGCAAGTATAATGCTTGTTAAAAAAAATTATTGGTTTAAAAAAAATGTTTTTATAATTACTAACGTAATACCAATGAATAAATATGGAATGTGATACATCGTTGAAAGGGGAGGAAAATACTCTATTTAATGGCGCCATTTCCCGCCTATTTCACAATAATTTTTTTAACAGCCTGAGGAGTAAATCTCAAAATATAGCGGTTTTGAAAAAAATTAGATAAAACCTCGTTGAAATACTCTGTTTTGCAAAAAAATTTCGCCTTAGAATTTTTCTCGTATCTCTTCAAATAACGGAGATATTTGGCCTAGACGTTTTCCGCATTTTCGATATTTTCCGCCATGACTCTTAAAGTAGGCCATGGATTTCAAATGTCTTTAAACCATTTTGTAGGTTAAATAAATCGGCACAATTTTCGTAAAACTATTTTTTTTATACGATCGATATTAAGTGAGATATTCTCGAGGGCCCTGATAAAATAGACAGCCTGTATACAGAAATAAAAAAATTTATAGGGTGAGTCACTTCCTTTTGTCTCCCGGTATGCAATTTGAAGCATTATTAATGTCCGATATGTCAAAGAATATTACAGCTAGATCTATCAGTCATTGTATATTTAAAATCAAGGAAAAAATATCTAACAGAAAATATAAAAATATGCAGTGTTCAATTTAAAAAAAAAATCACCCTAATTTTTATATCACGTGACTTGTGCAGGCTATTACTTTAAAAATTTTATTTAAAAAATATAGATGCAACTCCATAACTTCTGGATTTAACTTTTTTTTAAGAACCCCAAAAGCAATCGAATTAAAGGAGTGAAAATATAACAAATACCCTTTTACACGTCTGTTATAATGATGAGAATATTTCATTTAAGGATTAAGTATTTCTTACTTATGATATATGCTAAAGTTGCCTTTTTAACACATTAAATTTTTACTTAACATACTGTCCCGAAACCCCTGTAGCACACCACTACAAGGAAATATTTTAAATTCAAATTAAGCTCTCAGTTGATTACTGCGTAGGAAATGTCAAATAAACATTAATATCAGTTCCGAAAAAAAAGCTCCCTTTATACTGGCTGTAGAAAACCAAACGCCCTGTATATCCTTTCGGCAGATTGAAAATTTCAAAATATTAGATAAGGGTTCACTATTTTAATGCAATCGTAGCCGTAATATTGCACTTGTTATTAAAAACCGCGTATCTGCATAAGCACACCACTTAACGAGTAATAATAAAAAGATTATTATCTTACTTGTTTCATGTTGAAAGGACCGGACACCATTGAATTAGTGATGCCTCAAAAATTTGCCAATTATCTTTTATAGCGAGTGCCCCACTACAGCCGTTTAAAAGAATTTTAAAGTGTAATACCGATTCAGCACTGATATGTGTGCCCCCGGGCTGATGATCTTATTAAATCTTATAAATCATATCATATGCTCGGCTTCCAAAAGATCATTTGGATGTTGCATTATTTTAGTGGTACTAGCATCCTCAAATTACATTCCAATTTAGAGAAGATTTTTGCCTTGAATTTTTTATATCGGCCGCAACATACAATAATGATATTGGCAGTCAAAGACTATTGTGCCGATGCACTCATCTGCTGAAATTAAATATTTATTCTAGAACCCACATTGTAACCCTGTAATTAAGGAAATATTAATAACCATTGATCATCTGACGGCTAAAAAATATTGTATAGAATAGGGCATTCACCCACTGGTTTTTTATTAGCCGAGTAGAAAAACTTTTTATTCAAAATCAAGCATTATAATTAATTATCTGGTACTAGCGTAAATGCCGATGTTACCTTGAACTTGAACCTGGATCTGCAACTTGTACAATTTACTCCTTAACAGAAGATAATTATTTATACGATTTGATGGAAGACATCTATAAAAATTGAGATTTATAAAAACTAGTTATAGCAATGCTCACATCTGGTTTCGCCGGCAAGAAGTTTTATCACATAAAACACATTTTATATTTTCTCTGATTCCTGTGATTTATTTTGAAGAGAAACCGGCAACTTATGATATTTGCTTTTGAATATTGTATATTAGGTAATGAATCAGATCAGGCTTTGTTGAAGGCCTCAATACTTTAAACAATGAACAATCTGTCTAGAAAATAAGAGAATATTAGATATATTTTAATGAATATGTGGTTGGTTTCTTGTGAAAAATCTTGAAAATAATAATAATTATTTCAGGTAAGCACTTTTAGAGGTTTCCAAATAATATAATTAGAAATACAATAATTTTGGCTTATTAGGCCCTTATCAAAAGTAGTGCAAGAGGAATATTACAGTTAAAAAGCAGTTATTTTAAACTTATGCCTAAAATACTAATTCAGAGCCTACTTTCGGGATTATTTTAGTTATAACTAATTATGCATCTCCGTTTAAAGACTCCATATCTTTAATATTTTACAAAAATATAAAATATAGAAATTATAATATTCCAACCTATCTGCAAGTGCCTTATGTAAATAAGGACTCAACAAATTAAACCAAAACCGCTATTCCCCCTTACAAGCGCTGATTAAAATTTGCTATTTTGTCTAAACACAGCACTAAAATACAATGACTTGGAATGCTTGGAACGCTAATTGCGCTCTGCTGCGGTGGAACTTAACAGTGTCTATGAGATGCGAACTTCGGGTATTGAAGGTATCACTTGCACTGCACTGACGAGTCCCAAAAATAGGTCGAAACCGGTCTACAGTTAGTAACATCCTGAGATGAAGGAGGCCTCGCATCTTCCTCGCAGCATTCGAGCATTCCAAGTCATTGTATTTTAGTGCTAACTGTGTTTGGACAAAATACGCAAATTTTATCGTATAAATTAGCGCTCATAATGGGGAGTAGCTGTTTTGGTTTAATTTGTTGAGTCCTTATTTACATAAGGCACTTGCAGATAGGTTGGAATATTACAATTCCTATATTTTACATCTTTATAAAATTTCCTTCTGCTGTAAAAATGATTATTCAGTGATTATTTAATATTTTGTCTATTATAGTGATATTTAAGAAATTCTGTTGGTCGTTGGCAAATTGGCGATACCCGGATTGTTTTTGATTGATCTTTTAATTTCTAATTGTCCAAGACATTTCGAACATTTGGCTCTCTTTTCTGTGTGAAATTAATTTAAGTTATCTGTATTGAAATTGGTTGGCAGAATGGTCAATAAAAATTATTGAACCACAGCACTTAGGCTCCATTGGGCCCCTTGTTCTTCCTCCCTGTAGGCAGACCCTCGCCTAGGCCTCCAACCAACCTAATCTTGCAAAACAGGTAGTGATGTTCCTTAGGGGCATCTCTCTTACATCGGCCAAGTTAGGCCAACGTTCTCCCAAAATGGATTCTCTGATTGATGAGACGGCAGAGCAGTCACAGACTACATGGTGAACCGTCTTGTCTTCTCGTTCACAACCTCTACAGAGAGGTGTTTCGCTTAATTTCATATTATGTACATGTTTTCTTAACGGACAGTGTCCAGTCTGGATTCGCGTTATAAAACGTAGGTTCCTTCTGGACATTGCAAGGTAGTCAATTGCTGTACTCTTGTTGGGATATTTGACAGCTGTTTGTTTCATCCCACAGCTCCTTGGATTTATTGTGGATGTTTTCTTTAATTACTTCTGTTATCGTCGTGATCGGTAACAGACTGGCCAGACGTGGTTCAATGATACTTAGGCCTGCTGCCTTCTTGGCCAGTATGTCGGTTACTTTGTTGTCACTGTATTGTGCATGTCCTTTCATCTAGCATACCGATATGTTATTCATGCTGGAGGCACCCACAAGTGCTTTCTGACATTCCTATACTGCCCCTGTGGAATTTTGCAATTTCTCATGGCTAGTAATGATTGTTGTACAATAGGTTCTGCTTGACTGGTACCAAAAATAGTTGAAAATTATATGTTCAATTCAATTCCATTCATTCAAATCAATGCAATGAATGCAATTGAATTCAGTTCAATTCAATTCCCTTCCCTCCCGAATCCCGGCTCCGGTACTGGCACTGTCGGAGGAAATGCTTGTATGTTTTTTCAATGTGTAACACCCTTCCGCACAAGCCTTTGGCTTCTGTAATTGGGAGTTGACTAATTTCTGTGGTGGTGGTGTGTTTATTAATTACATTTGAAAAAAATGCAACATTTGTGTATTTTTTGTATTAAAATATTTCAAGTTAATTGTAAATAAAAAATACACAAAAAAAATACTGCATATTGTTATGTGCTGCCCTCTAACGGGGAGAGATGTGATTAAGTCCCTGGTCAAAGTGAAGGGAAACCTGTTATTCTGTTGATGGCCGGTAGGTGGGGCGGCGCCATCACTGGGCCGATTGACGAACCGCCATCTAGCATGTAGTCGAAAACTCTGGAGGATTCCAACCTGTTCTAGAATGTTATGGAGTGGGATTCTGGTACCTACATTCTAAGGGTGTATATAAAGAAGTTCAGTTGAGTATACAGTACAGTTCTGATATACAGAGAGAGTTTTTTGGTTAGTTAAGAGTTGACAAGTGATCAGAAAAGTAAAGTACAGTTGTGATTTAAAAGTAGTGAATTTATATTAGAATAAAGTTGTTATCAGTTGTGTGATTTTTAAGGATTAACTATTGTAATTTAAGTGATTAATAAAATAGTGGTTTGTGAAGATTCTTGTTGCAAGTTATTTGAACCTACAGAGTGTTTACTGAAGATTGTAAACACGTAACAATCGGTGTCAGAAGTGGGATCGCAACAGAATAACAGGTTTCCCTTCATTTTGACCAGAGACCTAGTTACATCTCTCTCCGTTAGAAGGCAGCACATAACAGTATTTTTGGAAAAAAAATGAAAAACTAAAACATGGTATGATATTTTTCCATATTTTGATGAGCAAGGGCATTTCAGGCCATTTTAAAGTTTCTGATATTTTGGAGGTGTCATAGCTGTGACATGACGAATATTTTTGGCAATTTTGTGGTTTGAAACCCATTAAAAGAAAACAATGGAATAAAATATATTCCATATGGTGCAGACTTTTTGGCGGACACTGTATATTAAGTTTGTTTATTTTTTTTGTTAATCACCAAAATTCTTCCCGAGTTAGTTTTATCCACACTTATCGTAGATACCTGATTTATATAATTTTCTGGATATTTTATCGCTATATTTTGGGATATAATTAAATAATAGTAGATTTTTTAGGTGCAGTGAAAATTTTTTTAAAAGGATTTTACGTTGTTTTTTTTTAACCATATTACCTGTTAACAACCCCTTGTATCCATTATTTTTTTCAGTTTGTTTAATTATATTCAACTCAATATTAAAATCATTTTCATCTGAAGCGAAATTCGCGAAGAAAAAGATTAGAAAAACCGGTTCGTGATAACGCAGGGATAAATTAATCTGTATATTTAAATTAAGATAGGTTCAATTTCATATTTTCTAATTTTTAGAATACCCTGTTTAATTTATTTTAAGTTTGACAACTGTTTATGACTTCCTAAAATAAACGAATTTTTTTGTAAAGAATGACGTTTTCTCGACAAATCGAAAATAAGAGAGTTTACAAGAGTGCGTTACCCTAGCCGGGAACACACTGTATATACATTGCACGTACCAAAAATGTCGACCAGATAAGTATCTTCAATAGTTTAAATTCAGGTAAAAACAAATTTAAAAAAATAGAGTTTACAACGAACTTCAAAATCATGGCTATAATTCATCATCTTCTTCACATCTCTTGTGGATGGGATCATTTTTTAATGTTATTGTTGTGAGTTGTTTATTTATGGCCAGTGCTAGTCTTGCTTTTATTTTCGTCGTTATTAGTTTTACAAATACAAAAATGTTAATTTGGTAAATATAGAGAACTTTTTACAAGTGTGTATTTTTTATATTAAATGATTTATTTTCAGTGTGACAAAATCCATTCGAGTAATGAATCGCTTCATTCTGAATAACTTATCATAAAATTTGTATAAATTAGCTATAACTCTTTTTTATAACAAAGATAGTTTCCGTCAAAGTACTTTAAACCCGTTGTTTATTGCTACTTATTTTAATATATTTATAAAAATATAAAATATAGGAATTATAATATTCCAACCTATCTGCAAATGCCTTATATATTTTATATTTTTATAAAATTTTCTTCTGCTATAAAATTGCTTGTGATGATTATCAATTTTATTTTCGATTTGGATTGTTTCGAGACTACTGAGATATGGCGCTAATTACGCTCTACTGCGGTATAACTTAACAAACAGTGTCTATGAGATGCGAACTCCGGGTATTGAAGGTATCACCTACACTGGCACTGACGAGTCCCAGAAATAGGTCGAAACCGGTCTGCAGTTAGTGACATCCTGAGATGAAGGAGGCCTCGCATCTTCCTCGTAGCATTCGAGCATTCCCAGTCATTGTATTGTAGTGATAACTGTGTTTAGACAAAATATGCAAATATTACCATATAATTCAGCCTCGTAAAGGCACTTGCACATACGTTGGAATTCCTATATTTTATATTTTTATAACATTTTCTTCTGCTATAAAATTGCTTATTCGGTGATTAATATATTTAATTATTTCTAAGCACTAAAATATACAGGGCGATTCAGCTCAAATTCCACAGATCGACTACTGGAAAACTAAAAGCGACATGCAATTCCTGTAAATACCAGTCAATAGATGCTCCTAAAGTCTACATTATATTGCTCAAACGCAGTTGCTGGCGATTACGGTATAAGTATCGCAATGCCTGGAAACTTTTTTTTCGATGACAGAAAGTTTGAAGCTGTATTCTTCCAGTAGTGCATAAAATTTTTAGATTTTTTTTATTTTCCGTCAACCATACCTTCTATCATAGGTTTATCATATTAAACCTTATTAGGAACGAATTAACAACTCTGTCACTAAATACAATATATTATCAGACTAACAGTTTGGTTTTAGAGAGGGCAGGTCAACGCAGGATGCGAATGCTTAACAAAGAAAATTTATCAGTCAGTCGGAGCAAGCAAGCCCGCACTTGCTGTTTTCTTAGATCTCTCTAAAGCCTTTGACACTGTTTGTCATTCTCAACTCACAGAGTGCTTAGAAAATGTAGGATTTAAGAGTATCCCATTAACACTAATGAAGAACTACTTAAGTAATAGGAAACAGTTCGTTCAAATAAATACAGCTCAAAGCAAAGAATCAGTGTTCCACAAGGAACCGTGTTGGGGCCAATCTTATTCACCCTATATGTAAATGAGCTACTCTGTCTAAATTCCAGTGGAAAAATCATTAGTTTTGCAGACGATACGGATCTATTTTACACAAGTAATTCTTGGGCAGAGTTAAAAGCTAAAGCAGAAATAGATTTAGAAAACAAAAAACTTTTTCGGCAAAAAGCTTGTAACGATGAATTTTTAAAAACGAAAAGTTCGCCATTTTCTTCGTATAAAAATACCCTACCGACTTTTAACTGTCTACAGATTACGCAAGATTCAAACAAATTAGAAATAGGAAAAGCCACTATAATTAAATATCTAGGAGTTCACTTGGACTCAAATTTACATTGGGATACTCACATAGCTAGCGTAGTAAATAATTTAAGAGGTCTGCTATATAAATTTAAATTTATGAAAACTTCTCGACATAAAATCTTTAAGAACAATATACTACGGATTAATAGAATCCAGACTAAGATATGGAGTCATTGGATGGGGCAGTACTACCTACAACCACATTAAACAACTGCTAATATTACAGAAAAAGTTTCTTAAAATAATGCTCGGTAGGGAAAATACTTACCCCCTTAATTATGGTAAAAAATGTTATTTTAGAATTAAAAATTGACGTATTTTAGAATTTTATTCATAAATTGTTAATTACGAAATGAATTTATCCCTTGGTTATGGACCTCACTATATAAAATTAAATTAATTAAATCGCGTTTTGTTTTTGTCTGTACATAATCATAAGGAGCACCAGTGAAGAATAATTAATGGATTGATCAACTTACCTGTGATATCAGATAAGGTAAAGATACTTCTTATCTTTACACGTTTTGTTTGTGTTATAAATGGGATGGTACCTCAGTGGGTTAGCGCGTCTAGCTTTCTCTCTGTGCATACGTAGCAAGCTGAGTTCGATCCCCACCTTCTGCGAAGTAATTTTCAAATTTAGTTACATTATCTCCAAGAAGTGGTTCGAATCCCACTATAAACTGTAGGGCCCCGTCTCCTTTTTTCAGACAAATCTAGATTCCCTAAGAGGGTCACTCAGGTGACTTGGAAGGCGGTTAATAAATATTTATACTATTGTGTATTAATCGTTACGGGTAACTGCTCAATTAAGTTAGATCGATTATCCCTACAGGTAAGTCGACCAATCCATTGATTTATTATTTGTGGATGAGGTAGCTTAATACTTTTTCTGAAAAAATGTTCTCAACCTCTTAAAGACTCGGTCGTGTTGCATACTTGTCTCAATGGATTATGACTGCGCCACTGTATTTGATGGAACTATATACAAATAGCAACAGGGATTTCCAGAAGATAACGAAAGTATCCTGAAACGTTAAAAAAGTCTTTGCTTTTGAAAGACCGCTATTTACTAACCATTTTGCTAGCTGAACACCACATAAAAATGAATTATGATTTTTATAGAAGACTATAACCCTTTAATTATCTCCGTATGATTCACTCAGTGTTTTTATTATTACTTATAATTAACTATAATACCAGTCTAAAATATAGGATTCATAAGTCCGCCAGTAAAAAATATAAAACAATAATTTAATGCTAAGAAACAAATGAATCCGGAATGATTTATTGTTGATGATTCACTCTATAATTTTGATTGCTGAATATATTATTTTCAGGTGTGAATTCTACTTGTTTACAACAATATGTGGTATTCAATTGTATTTTAAGCAAAATAACAAGCTTTAAAGGTACTATGTTGTATTATACAAGCAAATAAAATAAAATGTTAATAATATTAATTAACTTTTTAAGTGGACAATATTTGAAGCATTCAGCTGACTTAAATAAATACATATAGTCCACATCAACACTTCCCAACACTCAAAAAACGCAACAAAAACTTTACGACATAATTATTATCGCCGCGGGCCATGCGGCATGCCTGTCATCAAACAACCCGACGCACATTAAGAACCTATAAAGGTAGGCGAATCGATTTGCGGTCGAGGTAGCACAAAGAGTAATGGCTTTTTAATGAGGTCGTAAAGTTTTTATTGCCTTAGACTATACCAATACGGATGCATAACCAGTTGAAACATGACTGTCGGCTGGCGACCAATTATAAAACGAGTAAAAGCTGTGATCAGGCGTGGTCGTATTTTAAGTTAAAACATGGCTTTTTGAGTTTCTAACTCAAATAAATCAGTTTCATAAATCCTGAACGAGAACAAATTTCAAATTATTCTGCAAGTGTTGTTGGTGCAATAATTCAAGATGATAGACTAGATAACCACACTACACATATCTCTAAAAAACTATAATTAATGCGCATAGCAATTATTATTTTGTATTTTGTGTGACATGAGGTATCTTCTACCAAGGCCATATATTAGACTAATCACGTGTTTTGTATACATTGTATTCTATTAACAGAATCAAGTTTGAAACAGATGTTACCAATTGGCAGGATCCGAATAATACCAACAATCGGCAGGACCCAAATAGTACCGTTACAAACTCTTAGACAGGACAGGATGCATGTTATCATTATTATTGGTTAACAAGAAAAGAAATAGTTACCTTATACTCCAAGGGGAAACATCAATGAAGCTGGGGATACGTGTTTCGGAGTTATTAGCTTCTCATCAGCATAGCGTAGGTAGGTATAAGGCTAGATAGAATTTGCAGGAAACGACTACTCAGCAAGCGAATATCTACAGGGTGTTGCATCATGAGAGGGACATAGCTTAATAGGAGGTAGAGAACATCAGTGGTAACCGGAACCTCCCATAGAAATGTCTCATTGGGCCTTCATTACGAAGTTACAGGGTGTTAAATAATTTTTGGCCAAACCTGTTTTTTGTCATAACTTTGACAGGGAATGAAATAACGGATTCATATTTGGTACGGCTAATGTACTAACGAGCCCCAAGAGGTACATGTATAAAAAAAATATATCCAGGTCCGGACTCACTATAATTTATGTTTCTTCTTTGCATCAATAAAACATCACCCTGTATATATTTTTTTGAAATTTCGATACGATATTCGAAAAGAGCAAGAAAAAACAAACAAAATGGCCTATTTCATTTTTTTGTTACACCTTCGTGGTTATTTAAATACGTTGTTAAATGTGCAAGAAAATGAATTACAGAACCCTATTAAATGAGAGGCACGTGAAATAAATAGTTTTATAGCTAAAATTTGCAAAAATTCTATTGAGCCTAGGTGGTCTGGGTGAATCCTAATTCCGGCACGTTTTAAAGGTCCATTTTGGTAAAAAACTGTGGTCCTAATAAGTAATCGGGTATGAAATAACAAAATTTTTAATCAATCACAGTAGGCTTGTTCAAAGAATAAAAGTGACAGATAATTTAAACCATTTAGGCCTAAGCAACCAGTTACTTTGATCAAGAAAATCATCAACATTTTATACTTAATAAAAATTGGAAAAGAGAACAAACTAAAATCTAAATAAATAAAATATTTTCCATTCAATTAACAATAAATAACAAAACAATAACTAAATGTGTTTAAAAATAAAACGTAATTGACACTAAAGTAAATTTTCAAAATGTCCTCCCCCACATTCTGTGCATTTTCTTGCGCGTTTAGAAAGGTCACCAATTGCTCGACGTATCATTTCTGGATTATTCCGTATTTCGTCGCAGGTTGTAACGATGCGCTGGATTAAATGTTGTCTACTTTCAATTTCAATGCTATAAACCTCGTTTTTTAAGTGGCCCGATAAAAAGTATTCACAAGGGTTACAATCAGGAGATCTTGGTGGCCATTCATGTGGACCCCCGCGTCCAATCCATCTATTAGGATACACATTGTTTAAGTGTTCTCTTACTTGAAGGTTAAAATGTGGTGGGGCCCCATCATGCTGAAACAACATGCCACTTATACCGATATTTTCTAACATATTCGGTAAAATGTTTTGAAGAAAATCAAAGTAAATTTCACCATTCAATCTTTCTTCAAAAAAATGTGGCCCTATCAAATGTCTATTCACAAGTCCGACCCAAACATTTACAGAAAACCTGTGTTGTGAACGGCGTTGGCGTACCGCATGTGGGTTTTCCTGTGCCCATTTATGATTATTTCGTGAATTGTTTACTCCATCCCTTGTAAATTGTGCCTCATCCGTAAATAAGGTTCTGTAAATGACTGGGCGATGGTTAGACAACCAATGACAAAATGCCAGACGGAGGATATCGTCGCCTTGTTGAAGACGCTGTACCTGCTGGATATGATATGGATGGTAACGTTCTCTTTTTAGGGTTCTCCATACTCGCCAATGAGGAATACCAGTTGCCAAACTGATTCGTCTAGTGCTCATATTTGGGTTTTCTTGAACTACGTTTATAATATTGTTTTGTTCCTGCACACCTTGTTGTAAAACACGCTCCACAACTGCAGAAGTAGGAAACTTTCCGTGTTGTCTTGCATACTGGAACACCGTACTAAAGGTTTTATGATTAGGGCATCGACGACCAGGAAAACGCAGCCGATATTCTCTTTCCTCCGACCTACCATTTCCATTACAGAAACCATAGATGAATATTATGTCAGCATATTCCACGTTTGTAAATTTTACTGGCACAGTTAAAATATTTTCACAAGTTTCCACTAACTAAATGCGGATTATTGACACATTAAATTACTAACAAACAATTATTCAACTGTTTAGGAGATTTCTTTTTATTATCTGTCACTTTGAACAAGCCTACTGTGATTGATTAAAAATTTTGTTATTTCATACCCGATTACTTATTAGGACCACAGTTTTTTACCAAAATGGACCTTTAAAACGTGCCGGAATTAGGATTCACCCAGACCACCTAGGCTCAATAGAATTTTTGCAAATTTTAGTTATAAAACTATTTATTTCACGTGCCTCTCATTTAATAGGGTTCTGTAATCCATTTTCTTGCACATTTAACAACGTATTTAAATAATCACGAAGGTGTAACAAAAAAATGAAATAGGCCATTTTGTTTGTTTTTTCTTGCTCTTTTCGAATATCGTATCGAAATTTCAAAAAAATATATACAGGGTGATGTTTTATTGATGCAAAGAAGAAACATAAATTATAGTGAGTCCGGACCTGGATATATTTTTTTTTATACATGTACCTCTTGGGGCTCGTTAGTACATTAGCCGTACCAAATATGAATCCGTTATTTCATTCCCTGTCAAGGTTATGACAAAAAACAGGTTTGGCCAAAAATTATAAAACGCCCTGTAGCTTCGTAATGAAGGCCCAATGAGACATTTCTATGGGAGGTTCCGGTTACCACTGATGTTCTCTACCTCCTATTAAGCTATGTCCCTCTCATGATGCAACACCCTGTATATCTGTATCGGTGGCCAACTATCATTTGCCAATTCCTAACCAAACATAGACAGTTTGGAACTTTTTATGTTCTCATCAGATTGCCATAAGCCATGGAACAGACTTTAGAACTTACCCCTCACCACTAACTTAATTGCATTTCTCTGCCATAAGACTAGCAGGTTAGCCACTATCATTTGTCTGTTCCATGGAAGACGTAACGATTGACCAAAAACAAGTTCCGCAGAAGAACATTTTAAATCTTTTGGCATTGCTCGCAAACAGAATAAAATGATTGGAAGTTCACTCTTCCAATTCCTACAATTAGATCTGGCAATCAACGCTGTTTTTAGAGTTCTATGAAATTTTTCAACTAATACATTACTTTGAGGATGATATGCAGTAATATGTATTCTATGAAATCTTAGGAATTTTGAAAATTGTGGAAATAATCTAGATTTAAATTGAGCGCCCTGATCTATTGTTATGCAAAACGGGACATATATATTGTCAGAATAATGTTTCAGTAATTGTTTCTGCTGTAATGTTACATAAAGGATATGCCTTTGGCCAACGAGTAAAACGTTCAACTACAGCAAGAATGTAAAGAGCAACCTCCACAAGGAGGTAATGGACTTATTATATTTTACTTATTTTGCTAACTTTGGAGAAAACTTTGCAAAAAATATTCAAACTCCAATTAGTCCTAAACCTGAAGTAAAAAGTTTTAGAAATTCGATTTTCTTACAGCCTACAACTAAGGAAGAAGTAATAGAAGTAATAAATAGTTTGAATGCAAATAAGGCACCTGGATATGATCTAGTAAGAGCAGAATCACCAAGGAATATCAGTGAAGAGATAACATCTCCATTAACTCACCTGATAAATAATATAATGGAAACAGGGATCTGTCCCGATGCATTCACATTAGCTGTTGTCAAACCTCTTTTTAAAAGTGGTGATAAACTTATCGTCTCCAATTACAGGTTCATATCGTTAATCCTAATGTGGCAAAAGTCTTTAAAAAAATTTTAAAAAATAGATTCACAAATAAATTGAATATACTTAGTGAATATGGTTTTGAGAAGGAAAGGACTAAAATTGAAGGAATTTTTTGTGACATTTTCAAAAATTCAGTAGATTTTGGTCTATAGTATTCTACATAAAGTAAATGCTGTTTCAGAAAACAAAACAAAATACAAAAATTATCATATACCAGAAACATATCAATTTTTTTTAATTAACGAGAATGTCAAGTGCGTCTCACATTAACTACCATTTAAGTGACATTGTAAGTCTATTTTTGAACAAGTTGCATCATATTGCATGTAATTTAGTAATGATAACGATAAAACTGTATGAAGATACATTTCAGTCATTAAACGGGTCTGATTTTACCTTGCACGTAATTACATTCTGCAATAAAAAAATGATCATTTATTTGGAGCATCCTTACTAGTGGGAGCAGATCATCTTCATATAAAAGCAAGTTGCCGAAATTCAGTACAGTGCATCACAACAGTTCAAGTTCAACGTTCACTTTCAGCATGAAACAAGTAAGAATCTTGCATTACGTAATTTAATACATCTCGTTCTTTAATTGCTTCTCATTCACTGAAGTAGGTCGTGAACAGAATAATTGATGCGAAATATAATATGTATATAAATTAACTACAATTTGCTGATACAATAGAAACAGAAAATATAATTTAAACTTAAAAAAGGGCATACAAGAAATATATTTGTTAGAAAATATTTAATCTATTTCCTTCAGAATATTTCAGCAGTGTTGTAAATGCTGTTGCCGAAAATATCAAACGCTTATAGCATACGGCTGGGCAATCTGCAGCAGCAGTGATTATTTATAAAGACCTATATCAGCAGAAATATATTAGTTTTCATGAGATTAACACGTTCATAATATTTTATTCTATTTCAGATATCTTTATTAGTAACATTCATTGGTATCGCCGTTTGCGGTCGGCTCGATAGTCAGTATCTTCCACCCAACCAAGGAGGAAGCTTTAGAGGAGCTCCTGGTCAATACTCTGGTAATGGTAACCAGTACTCCGGAGCAGGACAATATTCCGGAGGCGCCGCAGCAGGAGGACAGTATTCCGGACCCGCCGGTAGCTATTCTGGCCCTTCAGCTAACCAGGTACCAATACTCCGTTTAGACAACAATCCAAACGCTGGAGATGGTTCCTACAGCTACGCCTATGAAACTGCTGATGGTATCGCTGCTCAAGAAGAAGGAGCCTTAAGGAACGACGCAGAAGTGGCTCAGGGAAGTTATAGTTACACTTCTCCTGAAGGTGAACAAGTCTCTGTTCAATACATTGCTGACGAAAATGGCTACCAACCTCAAGGATCTCATCTCCCAACACCTCCACCCATCCCAGATGCCATCCTTAAGTCTATTGAATTAAACAGAGCTGCTGAAGCCCGCGGAGACTACCAGGAAGGTCAATACAACGAACAACCTCAGCAAGGTTATGGCGCACCTCAACAACAGTATGGCGCACCAGCTGCCTCTCAGTATAGGGCACCTGTTGCTCCTCAACAGCAGTATGGCGCACCAGCTGCACCCCAGTTCAGAGCATCTGCAACTCCACAACAACAGTACGGCGCACCTACCGCTACTCAATATAGAGCGCCAACATCTGCTCAGCGACCATTCGATGCTCCAGCTGCTTCGCAGTACAGAGCGCCTGTAGTTCCTCAGCAACAATATGGAGCACCATCTTCTTCACAAGGAGGACAAGGAGGTTATAGATACTAATTGTGTGTAAATTTTTGTACAAGTACTTATTTATAAATATACGTTAATTGAAAATCTAAAAATTTGTGTTTTATTGGCCATAATTGGATTGAGAAGATTGATAAAACTCGACAAATTCGCTTCCTTATGTAAGTGCTTGCTCTGCTGTTCGGCAATGATGATGGCCAACAGACAGATACAGTTGGATACGTGTTAGATAAGTGATTTTTGCTGAAATGGTCTTTTCATTTATCTTATAATTTTAAAATGTCATATTATAAATTGTAGAATTTTGCCGCTATTAAGTTCAGCAACAGCTTTCTAGAATTTCCTTAATTGTACGTCTAAAAAGCATTATTTTTCAAAATAATTATTTATGTATCAAGGCCATAAAGTTGATCTTTCTCGGCCGAATTCGAAGTTTGCGGCTGAGGCACAGCCGAGGCCAAGCAATATTTTTTATACAACTGTCTCAAAAAGTAAAATAAAATATTTTTAAACTTGTTTCGTATAAATTACTGGAGACATGGACAATATTTTGCAAGAAAACTACTAAACTGACAGTTTTAATTCGTTATCAAGTTAACAAGGGAAATAAATGAAAACGTCACTAGATAGTTTATTGACAAGCCGTGACATATTTCAAATATTAATGATGATTAAGTAATACATGTGGCCGTGCAGTTCGGCCGCGAAGTAATAACGGCCAAAAAAATAAGATTGACAAATGAGTACAAAAAGATGACACTTTAGGAAAGCTGTCAGATATAAACGTCATTTTTTGTGACAGTTGCCTAAAAATGTATAAAAAGAGGAATTAAAATATTCCAACCTATCTGCAAGTGTCTTATATACAGGCTGTCCATTTTATCAGGGCCCTCGAGAATATCTCGCTTAATATCGGTCGTACAAAAAAAAAAATGTTTTTACGAAAATTGTGCCGATTTATATAACCTACAAAATGGTTTAAAGACATTTGAAATCCATGGCCTACTTTAAGAGTTATGGCGGAAAATATCGAAAATGCGGAAAAGTCTAGACCAAATATCTCCGTTATTTGAAGAGATACGAGAAAAATTCTAAGGCGAAAATTTTTTGCAAAACACAGTGTTTCAACGAGGTTTTATCTAATTTTTTTCAAAGATTTTGAGATTTACTCTTCAGGCTGTTAAAAAAATTATTTTGAAACGGGCGGGAAATGGCGCCATTAAATATAGTATTTTCCCCCCTTTTTTATATTTGCCGTGGAGAAGTATGATTAAATAAAACGATAAAATAATTCAATAAGCTGTTCTTATCTTTAATATAGCCCCATAGAAAAAAAATCCATTGGGGTTATATCTGGAGAACGAGGGGGCCATCGAATAAATCCATTGGTACCTATCCAATGTTGAGGCAAAATTTCGTCTAAATAATCTAGGCAAATCTGGGAATTGTGGGGAGGAGCTCCATCTTGTTGAAAATATTGAAAGTTGTGTTGATTCTCTAAAGGTAGGTCATCTAAGAATTCATTAAATTCATTTTTCAAAAAGTTTAGGTACCTTTGACCACTGAGGTGACCATCATAAAAATAAGGACCTATTAAATTGGTGCCTAAAATACCTACCCACACATTTATTGAAAAACGATTTTGAAACCCAGTCGGTCTATGCCAGTGTGTATTTTCAGAAGTCCATTTGTAATGAATATTGCGATTAAAAAATCCATTATTGGAAAAATGTGCCTCGTCGGACCAAAATATTTTACTACATATTAATGGATCTGCACGCTTCTTTTCCAACAGCCACCTACAAAAAGTCGTCCTCCTTGGTTTGTCCCCCGCTTGTAAATTGTGAACTTTTTTGGCTTTATAATGTGAGTGAAAATCATTTTTGAAAATTCTAATATCTTGAACGAGTGTGATTGGGTGAGAGTTTAAGTATTAACTGAAATGATCTGTCAAAAAATTAAATTGTCAAGTTTGTGCATAGCCAATTATTTTAAAATAATTGAAATAATAGTGAAATTATGAAATACAAACAAATAGATATTATACTTAAATTAATTGGTAAAGACATTTTAACTTTCTGAGCAAGGAGTGACGCTTTTATGGAGGACCTCTATACATTGGCATAACTGCGAATACTCTTTCCATAATTGCTCCATGTTGCTTTATTGATTATTATTTTGTTTTTGTTACCTGAATTTACTTTATTAATCTTTTATTACAGCACAAATTTGAACAACTTATTGAATTATTTTATCATTTTATTTAATCATACTTCTCCAAGGCAAGTATAATGGTTGTTAAAAAAAAATCATTGGTTTAAAAAAAATGTTTTTATAATTACTAACGTAGTACCAATGAATAAATATGGCAAGGGGAGGAAAATACTCTATTTAATGGCGCTATTTCCCGCCCGTTTCAAAATAATTTTTTTAACGGCCTGAAAAGTAAATCTCAAAATACAGCGGTTTTGAAAAAATTAGATAAAATATCGTTGAAACACTCTATTTTGCAAAAAATTTTCGCCTTAGAATTTTTCTCGTATCTCTTCAAATAACGGAGATATTTGGCCTAGACGTTTTCCGCATTTTCGATGTTTTCCGCCATAACTCTTAAAGTAGGCCATGGATTTCAAATGTCTTTAAACCATTTTGTAGGTTATATAAATCAGCACAATTTTCGGAAAAATATTTTTTTTTGTAGAACCGATATTAAGTGAGATATTCTCGAGGGCCCTGATAAAATGGACAGCCTGTATAATAAGGACTAAATAAATTAATCCAAAACAGCTATTCTCTCAGCTGCATGCTGACAAGCGCTGAATTAAATGCTGAAATTTGCCGTATTTTGTCCAAAGACAGTTAGTACTAAAATACAATAACTTGGATTGCTCGAATGCTACGAGTAAGATGCGAATCCTTCTTCATCTCAGGATGTCACTAACTGCAGAGTCGCATCTCATAGACACTGCTAAGATCTACGGCAGTAGATCGCAACTAGCGCCATCTCTCGGTAGTGTCAAAACAATCCAAATCGAAAATAAAAAATTTAATTCAGCGTTCGTCTTTGGCATGTAGCTAGGAGAATAGGTGTTTTGGTTTAATTTGTTTAGTCTTTATTATATTAGTCCTTCTGCTATAAAATTTGCTTATTCAGTGATGATTATCAATTTTATTTTCGAAAAGAAAAAATGTGTGCCGCTTTATTAAACAAAAACATGGTAATGCCAACTTGAGAGTCAAGTTAGCATTACCACATTCTGAAACAAGCGAGCTAAAATGGTGGAAAAAAGAGCTCTGAGTATCAAAATAATTTGTTGTGAATTTGTCGTGCGCAAATAATAAGTGGAACACCACCCCTTGTTGGTTTACGGGGGAGGGGGGGGGGCAATATTGAGTACGGGGAAAGATGTATTAATTCTCCTATTTCTTTAGCGACAAACTGTTTTCTGACACATCGAATCCGTAGGCTCCTTACGACAAATTCCTAAAACGGAATTAGTACAAAAACCACCCCTAGATAATTTACTGGTGTGGTAGTGCACTACCAATCATCAAGGGGTGGTTTTCCGCATCTTGTTTGCTCACGATAAATTATTTTGATACTCAGAACTTGACTATCAAATTGGCATTGCGATGGATTTTTTTCTTAAATAAAGCTTGACAATTTTTTTGTGTTTTCACGAAAAATTTACGACAAAAAAGTACATGAACTTGATGGAGTACATAAAACTATAGTTTTAGAAGGTAGTATTTTAGTATTTCCAGATTTTTTTTTAAATTCATATAACTGTTTTAGACAATAGAAAACTTTTTTACAAATAACACTAACCTGATCGAAAAAGCTTAGTTTAAAGCTCATGCAATAATTGCGAATTTCATAAAAATATTGTTTGAGGCCACTACTTCTTTTAAGGACTATGATTTTTTTAACTAGCATAAAGTCTCTGTAAATCATGTTTCTTGATGCTTGTTAGATTTGAAAGTACTTAACTCTTTTAGAGGAGCCTGGCGATTAAAAAGATTTAATAGATTTGCGTAGGAAGTCAACTTTTACGTGTAGAGAGTTAAAATTATATATAGTATTCTAATTAATGTCAGAAGCGTTTAAATTAAATATCTCAATAGGTATTAAATTTTCTAAAGCTACAGAATTCCTTTACAATGAATTTAGAATCATAACCGTTTAATTAAAAATCACAAGATAAAAATTGTGGTCAGAAAAACTCACATCGAAGACTTCTACATTTCTAATATTCAGATCAGAGTTAGTTATAATTTTTGGTTATACACCAGGGTAGTGAGACTCATGATAACCTGGATTAGTGGTATGGTGAACTAAAACGGTGCAGTCGGGAGCAATAAGGCTGTTAAGTGGCGTACAAAGGCTTGCTTGCATGTGCGCCACGGGGGCTATAAAAACTGCTCCTACGGTTGCACTTGAGGTTCTCTTGGACCTGCCACCATTACACATATTCACACGAGGTGAAGCTTGATCAGTGGTGCACAGGTTATTGCAAGGCCAATCGCCAATTAGCCAGCATCACGGAACGGAGTACCAGAAGTTATACTCGGAGATGAGGGCAGATCCCATTCTAGACATACCCACGGACGTAATGGTCCCAAAGTATAACTTCAACAAGAACTTTAAGACTGTAATACCAAAAGGGATGACTGGAAAAACGGTCCTCCCATAACAGCACAAACAATCTGGTACACTGACGGCTCCAAGACAGAACAAATATATTCGGAGCCTGGATTTACGGGACAAGATCAAAAGCCAGTATCGCGATAAGTCTAGGAAAATAGCAACGGTGTTTCAGGCTGATCACCATACAGTGTTGCTCAAGAGAGATAATAGGACAAGGCTCTGTTAACCAGTCGATTGTCATTTTCTCTGATAGCCAAGCGGCAATAAAAGCAATCAGGGACTGCTTGACGGCCCTTACAGAGCTGGGAAGTCAGAACAGAGTGACCCTTGCATGGGTACCAGGACATGAGGGACACAGAGGAAACGAAAAGATTGATCAACTGGCCAAGGAGGGTGCACTTGAAGCCCCAATAGGACCCGAGCGCTTTTGTGGCGTGCCAAAGCCATGCATATGAGCAGCCAGCAGAATGGTGGAGGAATTTCCCAAGACAGAGACAGGCCAAAAACTTCATTAAATAACGTTCGGCCAAATTTACGGAAGATCTACTAAGCCAGAATAGGAAGGCCATCAGAGTAATAGTAGGCCTTCCAACTGGACACTGCCGGCTCAATAGACACATGAGTCTAATGGGTCTGGCAGAGGACGCAACATGCAGCTTCTGTCAAAACGAAGAGGAAACCTCAGTTAACGTATTGTGCCACTGTGAAGGCCTGGCGAGACTAAGATTCCGAATTCTCGGAGAAGAAAAACCAAAGGCGGACAGCTACACAAAAGGGCCTTTATCAAAGCTGTGGAGTCTAGTACAAAGGACAAAGCTGGATGAGGTACTATAAGGAATGTATTCTAGGAGTATCACAATAGACCTGAACAGGTTGCGGCGGTAAAGTCTAAATAACCAGGTCCTTTATTTTATCTTTATCTATCTAGTTATAATTTAAATCTACATATACGCGTATTAAATATAGTTATCATAATATAATGTCGATCTTATCTTAATTATTAGATAAAAAAATATATCAATTTACTTATAAAGGCTTTAAACAAGGTGAGCGAGGTGGTCACTTTACTGGCCCATTGGTTTTCAAGGTACCCTAGACGAAGAAGGTAAATAATATTGAGTTAACAGCAGGACTAGATTAACCATGTTAGTTAATGCATTGAATTGTTCACGAAATAAGCTATTAAGTAATGAGGCACACCTATTAGGGTTTTAATTTATTTTTGTGAAGGGCGATAAGGTAATCAAGGGAATGATGATTATTTTTCCGACAAAACGTAACAATAATTGTCACGTGTGACATATCGGATATATAATTTCAAATTCTTTAAAAAAATTTAAATACAGGTCCGTATTTAAAAAAATAAAATTGATGGTAGTCCTGAATTGACGAAACGTCATACTGAACATCTGAATACCGTAGGTTTTAGTAAACTTAATGTACAGTAAAATAGTGCAATGAAGTTTTTTAATATTCTATACAATAACAGCGTTACGGAAAAAAGAGAAAATGAGGTATTTCAGATTTTACCGTATATCTCTGGAACCAATCGGAATATGTTCAATTTCTATAACGCATTTCATTTACCTTCAAAATACGAAACTTTTCTCATTTAAATGACTTTGTAACTGTTATGTTTTGCGAGATATCGATACTATTCAAAATAAAAATAGCCACCCTGTGTAATTTTGGACCATAATAGAAAATAAATCATTGTGTATGCTTGTTGTATGATATACATTTTGTAATCGTTTAATAATGTTGAATTCCTGTTAAGGTTTAATTGTTTTTTATTTATTTATTTAGTTTATTTACATATATTATTCCCTCCATCATGATTTTTATGTATAAATGGTTTTTTTGTTTAGATATTTTATTCATGAAGTTAAATAAATATAGTTTCAATATTAATTTTTGTGAGTGGGATAATCACCTGATTTGCAATTAAATAAATGAATTTTGATAGTGAAGGTGTTAAGGTTGCTACAAAACATCATTTTATTTTTTCTCTCATTTTCAACATTCTCATTTTCGTAAACAGAACAACTTCAACTTAATACCATACCTATTGTAATGCAAATCAGATTTTATTAAATAAATTATATATTCACCTTCAATTAATTTATAAATAACCTGGCAAACATTCTCAGCATTAATTCTTGTCTCAATTCAAAATAAAACTTCTTATATGGTATAAACTTTTCTATATTTCCGTCTACATAATTTAGTCATAACGGACCTGATTTTACCTTGTCAGTAATTAGATTCTGCAATAAGAAAAAACTATCATTTATTTGGATCATCTTCAAGTGGGAGTAAAAGTATCTTCGTATAAAAGCAGGTTGCCGAATTTTGGTACATTGCATCTCATCAGTTCAAGTTCAACGTTCACTTTCAGTATGAAACAAGTAAGAAGCTTCAATTACATAACTTGATATATTCGCGTTCGCGTTTTTAAATTAGATATTTTTTATTCAGCAAACTGGGTCATACATAGAATAAGTGATGTGATTGTAGTATGTAAAGTTTATGATTCATTAACTTCATTTGATGAGTTAAGTGGTCATTTACGATAAATACTTGTGATGAGCACGCATGAAAATAAGGATAAATTCACTTGTATTTAATGACCTTGCTTCAATTTAATTTTCTGTAAAATTACAATCACAATATGTAAATTTCAGATAAGCTCATAATATATCCAAATAATATTTAATTACTTACAAATGAAAACACTTGTGTTATTTCAGGTACTTCTGGTCGTGACATTGTTCGGCTTCGCCGCCTGCGGTAGACTCGATAGCCAGTACCTGCCACCAAACCAAGGAGTAGTCTCTAACAGGGCATCTGGCCAACATTCTGGCAACAATGGCCAGTACTCGGGTAGTGCAGGTCAATATTCCGCACACGACGCAGGTCAATATTCTGGACACGCCGCAGCAGGACCTGCAGGCAGCTACTCAGGACCTTCGGCTAACCAAGTACCAATCCTCCGATTGGACAACCACCCAAACGCTGGAGATGGTGCCTACAGCTACGCCTATGAAACCGCTGACGGTATCGCCGCTCAAGAAGAAGGATCCTTGAGAAACGATGCTCAAAACGCCCAAGGAAGTTACAGTTACACTTCTCCCGAGGGCGAACAAGTTTCTGTTCATTATATCGCCGACGAAAATGGTTTCCAACCACAAGGATCTCATATCCCAACACCTCCACCAATCCCAGATGCCATCCTTAAATCGATTGAATTGAACCAAGCCGCCGAGGCTCATGATGGTCAACATGGCCAACAACCTCACCAAGCATATGGCGCACCTCAACAACAGTACGGCGCACCGGCTGCACCCCAGTTCATAGCACCAGCCACTCTCCAACAACAGTACGGTGCTCCAGCTGCACCTCAGTTTAGAGCACCAGCTGCCGCTCACCAGCAGCACAGTGCTCCGGCTGCTCCTCAGTTCAGGGCACCAGCTGCTCCCCAACAACAGCACGGCGCCCCAGCTGCGCCTCAGTTCAGAGCATCAGCCGCTCCCCAGCAACATCACGGAGCCCCAGCCGCGCCTCAGTTCAGAGCACCAACTGCTCCTCAACAGCAGTATGGCGCACCAGCCGCACCTCAATTTAGAGCACCAGCTGCTGTTCCACAACATCATGTCGCACCAGCAGCACCTCAGTTCAGAGCACCAGCTGTTCCCCAACAACAATACGGTGCACCAGCTGCCCCTCAATTCAGGGCTCCAGCTGCTGCTCCACAGCATCACGGTGCGCCAGCTGCACCACAATTCAGAGCACCAGCTGCTGCTCCACAACACCACGCTGCACCAGCTGCACCTCAATTCAGGGCATCTGCTGCTCCTCAACGACAATACGGAGCACCAGCGACACCACAGGGCGGACAAGGCGGTTATAGGTATTAAACATTGTGTCATATTTTCTACTAGTGCTAAGTTGTAAATAAATATTATTTATGAAACCTATAAATTGTTGTTTATTATAAGCGTGGTGAAAAATGAATCAATTCTTCTCATTCCTTAGGTCATTCCAAATCTAAAATGTTAATTAAATGACCAAATATGTTTTCAGCAAACAGTTATAACTGAGATTCGATAACCCTATAATCATAATATCATAACAGTAAACTTATGCAAAAAAGTGGTTGTGCACATATCGGTCTAATTGGCTCAAAAAATCTTGAGAAAAATTATCTGCCTAGTCGGAGATGAAGGGAGACAGGGCTGGTTTGACAGTATTGACAATTAATTTTGAAACAAACTTGTTCCAAACAAACAATGATTATTAAGAAGATTTAAAAAGCTGAAATATTTTAATTGCCCCAACAATAGGCCCGTAACAATATTTATATATAGGGTCCTGCAACAGCAAGTCGCTTCTCCATAATTCCCAAATCAAAGAAATTAGGAATTTCATTCAACTACAGTTTTTACCTGTAAATAAAGGGGTACTCCAAGAAAATAATTTCGAATATGCAGGGTGCTATAATAATTGTGTCAGCATTGAGGTAAGTTTTTTAAACGGAACGCCCTATGTATTTTTTCATATTTTTTAGTACTTCATGTTCCTCATTCACGCCTACAATTTAAGCGCATTCTAATTATTGGTTTACAAGCAATAAATTAAAAGTGGAAAATAATGCAATTTACTTCACTAGAGGTAACGGTCCCATTTCTTTTGAATGTGGATTTGAATATAGAACGGGGTTAAGAATTTTTTAATGAAAGTCTTATGATACTGTAACTATAATTATTTCAAATCCATCATATACAGGGTGCTCGAAATAAATTTTCAAATTTTGAGAATTTGCCCAGGTAAAGAGGTAAAAAACATTATTGAAATTTTGTAGCATTTTTTTATCATGAATTATTTTTTAAAGTTATTGGCACTTAGAGTAAATTAATCTTATCTTATCAACTATGCTTCTTTCTAAAATGTTCTATATTAATTTTAGTAAATGTGAGACATTTTAAGATATATATAGACGGAACAGTGAGAATTGATTTGTTTATAAATATATCTGCAAGTTTCAATAACTTTCATATCAAAGATCAATCGGATAATTTTTTTGTCCTATAAAGACCCTCGGTAATTCCATAGTTCTGCCCCATGCCATAATATTAAACGATATGTGACCATATGCCATAGAATAAATAACTATTAACTAAACCATCTTTATCTAGAGTTGATTTCAACTGTAACATTGCAAAGTACGTTTTATTTCATTAGTTACATACATGGTCAACATGGTTAGTCCAGGATAACTTGTGATCAAGCAATGTGCCAAGTAATTTTACTGATTCAGATCTAGTAACAGGTCTCTGCAAATGAAAATTTAAAAGCACAGTTTTTTCTCATTTAGGATGAGTTTGTTTCTTTGGCACCATGTGCTTAGTGACTCAATTGTATTACCAACAAGGTTTTGAAGTTCTTCAGGAGTGTCCGCTGACACGGTAATTGTTGTGTCGTCAGCAAACATTGTCACGTGACAATTTTTCATGTAACAGGGTAAATCATTAACGTATAACATGAACAGTAAAGGACCTAATACGGAACCCTGAGGAACACCAAGCTCAACATCATGTACGTCAGAGTTTTTCCCATTTAAGTGTACAACCAAGGATCGATTTCCCATATATGACATTAACCATGAAAGAATATTTCCTCTAATACCAATACTCTGTAGTTTAAAGCTCAATATTTCTTTGTTGACGGTATCAAAGGCTTTGGAAAGATCAAACATTAGTGAGACCACATACCTGCCCTGGTCCAAGCACTGATATACATGCTCCAGTAGATGACAGGATGCCGTCTCAACCGATTTTCCCGATCTAAAACCATGCTGAGTGAACGTCAATAGATGGTTTTCTTCAACAAAGTTTGAAATCCTGTTATACCCCACTCTTTCGGGTATTTTAGATAAGATGCTCAAAATAGATATTTGGCGATAATTTTCGAGATCAGTGGGGTCGCCTTTTTTTTAACAATGGAATAACACTGGCGAGTTTTAAGCATGTTGGAAAAATTCCATTCTCAACCGATTTATTTATCAAATGGACAAAAGGCTCCAAAATATTATTTTCAATGCTTTTGATAATTTTAGTTGTTAGACCATCATAGCCACTTGAATTTTTGTTTTTAAGTTGCAAAATAATATTATGAACCTCTTCTACAGTGACAGTATCAAAGTACATTGAATTTATAACGAATTTGCTTAGAGTGCACGGTAGAGAGAGGTTTAAACCGAAATGTTCATTAATAGATTTAGGTGCAACACTAGAAAAATGACATCCAAATGTTTTAGCTACTTCTCTTTTGTCACATATAACGGTATCATTAACCTTAAGAACAATTTGGTCAGCGGCACTCTTACTTTTCCTATCTAATATTTTGTTAACAATATTCCATGTCTCTTTATTTTTATTTGTAGAACTATTTATTTTGTTGTTGTAGTATGTTTGTTAATTTTATTTTTGTGGTTGCCCTTCATATATGTATTTTGTGACCTTTAAACTGAATAGGACTCCGATTCTCAGTATCCGATTATTGTTCCGATTCTTAAGGATCTGATTCCAGAGATTCGGATTATCAAAATTACCAATACTGCCTATCACTGCTACGGCTACGGGCTCCCAGTTTGTACATTTGATTTAAACTGTTTCATGTTCTTTTGTTTACTTAATACCATTAAAAATGTAATACTTTTCAATAAGAAAATTAGAGAAATTGAAAAAATCTTATATTGCTGGATGGAGAATTAAAAACCCTTTTAAATGAGCTATCACAAGTACTCTATTTCCATTTAAAAATTTTAAAGGGGTAGCTATCACTCCAAAGGGGTTGAAGGAGAGGTATGAAATTATGCTCAAGAAATGTCTAGTTTTATATTGTTTGAGTGATAAAATACTTTATTTTTCTAAATATTTATTTATATTTTCCCTCATGGGCTCCCAACCTGAGCTGGGTCAGTTTCAGACTCTTACTGACTAAAACGCCTCCTCACAGGGTCGTCTGTAAACACTCCGAAGGCACTGCAACCTCTTGGGCTTATTGTGCACTTCCTGTTCCGATCTACACTGCCCATTTTAATAATCCTGTGCCACTGATGAGGTGATACATGTCTGAGAATGGGCGAGTTATATATTACGAATTTTATTAATGCAATTTGATTTAAGTATAGGGTAAGTTTCATTTAGTGTGTCCGTAAAGGAACAACAAATTAATATTGTTGCATGTCTTGTAGATTATGAACTACTTGTAAGAAGATTATCAAGTTCATAAGGAAACCGATCTAATTAACCACATCGACGAATAATAATTAGAATGGGCTTATATTATAGGTGTGAACGAGGAACATGAAGCGCATCAAAAACATGTAAAAATATATAGGGTGTTCCGTTTAAAAAACCTACCCCAGTGCTATCACAATTACTTGTGGTATTCTGTATATTCGAAATTATTTTCTTGAAGTACACTTTTATTCATAGTTAAAAACAATAATGAAATGAAATTCCTAACTTGATTTAAGAAATGTGGAGAATCGACGTGATGTCGCAGAACACTGTATATACAGGGTTATATAAAAAATATTGTTATTGGCCTACTTGGGCAATTAAAATATTTCAGCTTTTTAAATTAGTTTCACTTGTCTGTACATTTAAAACTAAATGGATACAGCATTAAACTAATAATTCTTGTTCTTTTTGGAACAAGTTTGCTTCAAAATTAATTGTCAATATTTGTTAAAAAATAAAACCAGCTCTGCCTCTCCTTCTCCATTTTCTCCGACTAGGCAAACACGGCATATTTGATAATTTTTTGTAAGATTTTTTTGAGCCAACCATACCGATGCGGAGGAGAATTTTTTTTTTTAAATATTTTATCATGATTGCAGTATTATGAAATCTCAATTATAATTTGCTGTTTTCTCAAAACATTTTTGGTCATTTAATTAATATTTTAGTTTTAGAATAACTTAAAGAATGAGAAGATTTGACTCACATAATTATAATAAACAACGATTTATAGATTTCATAAATATTTATTTACAACTTAGCACTAGTAGAAAATATGACACAATGTTTAATACCTATAACCGCCTTGTCCGCCTTGTGGAGACGCTGGTGCTCCGTATTGTTGTTGAGGAGCAGCAGGTGCTCTGAATTGAGGTGCAGCTGGTGCACCGTGATGTTGTGGAGCAGCAGCTGGTGCTCTGAATTGTGGTGCAGCTGGCGCACCGTGATGCTGTGGAGCAGCAGCTGGAGCCCCGAATTGAGGTGCAGCTGGCGCACCGTGATGCTGTGGAGCAGCAGCTGGAGCCCTGAATTGAGGTGCAACTGGTGCGCCATGATGTTGTGGAGCAGCAGCTGGTGCTCTAAATTGAGGTGCTGCTGGTGCGCCGTACTGCTGTTGAGGAGCAGTTGGTGCTCTGAATTGAGGTGCAGCTGGGGCTCCGTGATGTTGCTGGGGAGCGATTGGTGCTCTGAACTGAGGTGCAGCCGGGGCGCCGTACTGTTGTTGGGGAGCAGCTGGTGCCCTGAATTGAGGAGCAGCTGGGGCGCCGTACTGTTGTTGGGGGGCAGCTGGTGCTCTAAACTGAGGTGCAGCAGGGGCGCCGTACTGTTGTTGGGGAGTGGCTGGTGCTCTGAATTGTGGTGCAGCCGGTGCGCCATACTGTTGTTGAGGTGCGCCATATGCTTGCTGAGGTTGTTGACCATGTTGACCTTCATGAGCCTCGGCGGCTTGGTTTAATTCAATCGATTTAAGGATGGCATCTGGGATTGGTGGAGGTGTTGGGATATGAGATCCTTGAGGTTGGAAACCATTTTCGTCGGCGATATAGTGAACAGAAACTTGTTCACCCTCGGGAGAAGTGTAACTGTAACTTCCCTGGGCGTTTTGAGCGTCGTCTCTCAAGGATCCTTCTTCTTGAGCGGCGATTCCGTCAGCGGTTTCATAGGCGTAGCTGTAGGAACCATCTCCTGCGTTTGGGTGGTTGTCCAATCGGAGGATTGGTACTTGGTTAGCCGAGGGTCCTGAGTAGCTGCCTGCAGGTCCTGCTGCAGCGTGTCCAGAATATTGACCTGCATCGTGTCCGGAATATTGACCTGCACCACCCGAGTACTGGCCATTGTTACCAGAGTGTTGGCCAGATGCCCTGTTAGAGATTACTCCTTGATTTGGTGGCAGATACTGGCTATCGAGTCGACCGCAGGCGGCGAAGCCGAACAATGCCACGAATAAAAGTATCTGAAATAACAGAAGTGTTTATAATTTTATATAAAACATTGCAATATTCGCTAACGTCTGGTTATTTTCATTTGTAAATAACTAAATATTATTCGGATATATTATGAGTTTATTTGAAATTTTCACAATGTGATTGTAGTTTTACAGAAATTTAAAATGAAGCAAGGTCTTTAAATATAAGTCAATTTGCTCTTATTTTCATGCGTGCTCATCGCAGGTATTTATTGTATGTGAACACTTAGCTCATCAAATGAAGTTAATGAATCATAAACTTTACATACTACAATCACATCACTTGTTCTATGCATGACCCACTTCGCTGAATGAAAAGTATCTAATTTAAAAACGCGAACGCGAATGTATTATGTTATGTAATTGAAGCTTCTTACTTGTTTCATACTGAAAGTGAACGTTGAACTTGAACTGATGAGATGCAATGTACCAAAATTCGGCAACCTGCTTTTATACGAAGATACTTTTACTCCCACTTGAAGATGATCCAAATAAATGATAGTTTTTTCTTATTGCAGAATCTAATTACTAACAAGGTAAAATCAGGTCCGTTATAACTAAATTATATAGACGGAAATATAGAAAAGTTTATACCAAATAAGGAGTTTTATTTTGAATTGAGACAAGAATTAATGCTGAGAATGTTTGCCCGTTTATTTATAAATGAATTGAAGATGAATACAGTTTATTTAATAAAATCTAATTTGCATGCAATTTGTATGGTATTAAGTTTAATTTTGCATAAATTGCTCTGTGGAGTATTTTTACGAAAATTAGATCGAAAATGAAATGATGTATTGTAGTAACATTAACAGCCTCACTATCAGAATTCATTTAATTGTAAATGAGGTGAGTGCCCGACAAAAATAAAAATTCAAACTGTATTCATTTAACTACTGTATAAACGTAAACACACCACATATATTAGGTAATCCTCAAATCCAACCAAGGGCTGTCCAAAAGGAGGTTGTTATACATTTGAAAAATGCAGACAACATCCATTACTCAACGACATTGTCAGTATCGGTACCGGGGATCGAACCCAGAGTCCGATCAATGTAAATTTGCCATATAACTGAGCTACGGCAAGAAAAATTCATAAACAAAAAACCACATATAAATTAAAATCATATAAACCAAATAAATTACAAGTACAATTAACAACCTACAAATTAGTTCTAAGTATTATTAAATTTGGCAATCATCATGATGAATTATTCCAGGTTGTGACGACGATACAAGAAGGAGGGATTGCATTTCAGCATAAAAGTTTTTCTTCGTTTTGGCGAAAAAAAAAATTGTTCAAAATTTTTCACGAATAATAAAAAAATGAGGGTTTCCAATTAGCATTTGAAAATTACACTCCACTTCCCCTCCCAAACGGCGGTGGTGGGGGGGAGGGTATTACATTTTTCATTCCTTCGTAGAATTCTTAGAAATTACGAAAAAATATATTTTTGCGATTATAGCGCCAATCTGTCACGAATCGAAAAAAACGTTTCAGACAAACTTGGCGTAATTTTTGCCGTAGAATCCGATTCTGCAATAAAAAATAGGGGTACCCATTTAAGATTTTAAAGTTGCCCCCTGCCCCACCTCAAGGGATGGGGGTGGGGGGGTCGCGTTTGATGTCATTGGATAGCGCTTTTAAAATTATTAAGGATGTGTTTTTCTTTTTTGGATCTAATGTGTATTTCTCGAGATATTTGACCGTCTCCAGACTTTTGGGACACCCGATATAAAACTACTTTTGCCGAATCTGTGTGTCTTCGTAATAACTTGATCAATGTAGTACAACCATAGAAAAAGTTAAATATTAAACATTTGGAAACAATAATGGACCAACATTTTAAATAGAAATAGCACACAAAATATCTAACGACAATAATACGAAAATTAACTTATTACTGTAACAAATAAAGAAATTCTTTATTAACAAACTTATAACTATGATATACAGGGTCTTAGTTGAGTTCATAATAAATTACACAATAACAGTTTAGGGAAGTATCCATAATAGTGCTGTACAGGATCATGGTACTGTCGTGAGCAGAAAAAAATAGGACAACTTTTCTTTCTAATGTAAATCTGCCTCTATTTGAATATGTATACATATTGACGGAAAATCTAACACTTATCATTGTTAGATATATATTTCTCATCGAATCGAGTATTCGGAGGGCGGTAAACACGAATACGACCTCTGTGTGTTGGCTGGAAAATTTTTCGTTTGTAAAGATTACATTGTTCCAAAAATTTACATTATGCGCTAAAAATTCAAGCGCAAATCCTACTCGAGCTTCTTTATGTTCAGCTTTAAGTAAGTATTTCTGTGCTGCTGCATAACAGCGTAGCTCTGACGGCGACCAGTACTACTCTATCCAGGAAAATTCGTTTCTTCAGCAGCCTGAATAATAATGATAAACACCACAGAAATTAGTCAACCCCCAATTTCAGAAGCCAGGGTTTGTGCGGAAGGGGATTACACATTGAAAAAACACGAACATACAACCATTTCCTCCAACAGTGCCAGCGCAGTTGCCAGGATTCGAACCCAGTAGTGCGATGTCCGTGTGATTAACCCACTCGGCTATCGACCAGACAGAATAACTGAGTATAATGGATTTTCTACTAAAGCATTTACCAATTGCAAATCTTGTTGTCGAGTTCATATCCTTCGTCGCCCTGATCCAGGATTTCTACTAATCGTACCATTTATTCTCCACTTTCTTAATATGTTATACACCAAGCTGTTCTCGAATAATTTATGTTTAATAAACAACGTGCATTTACAACATTTTATTAATGAATTCTTTTACACATAAAGAATGATTTCAAACATTACTTTGATATACAGTATGATATATATAATTTCTACAATAACTTTTAGAAATATGAAAAATTAAATAGTTATGAGGAAAATACTGACAGTCGCCCCCTAAAACTACCCCTAAAGCAGAACAGAGGGTTTGACTGATGCCATGCAATGTGGGTTAGTTGAATCTACAACCTCTTGTATTCAAAGCCTAAATTCAACCGCTAGGCTGCCGCCGCCTTTACAAAATGTTTTCACCCAGAGTATAATATTAAGCAGACGCTATGTTTGTACATTAAAATTTAATTAAAACTACTTATTTGTAGTTTTTTCTTAAACCGTTCGTAGAAAAAATATACTGTACAACTCGAGTGGATATCCATAGCGTATTCAAAAGTTTGGGACACTCCGCCTACGACATCGTGCTCAAACCTCTTTCTCGTGCGATATGGTTATCATATCCACTCTTGTTGCACAAACTACTATTTAATTTAACTGCGCCTTTAGAGGGCGGAATATTAAAACATAATTTTTTAGTCGCAAATTCCTCTATAAAATCCTTATTTTACTGTAAGGAACGTAACCAGACTGCAACCAACAGCTACTCTCCGGGCTAGGTGCCCCGCCGAGTGCTGAATTACAAGTTACAAGCCTGGCGCGTTAAGTGTAATAATTGCATATTACCATCAAAACGCTAATGCTTCGATTGCAACAAACACCAGCCGAAAGACTGATCCTACTTAAAGGCGCTCTCAGACACTGGACCGTTAGATGGCGCCTGATGACTATTTTACATGTCACTATCCAAAGATACCGAAATGTACTAAATGGTCAACTGATCCTAGTGTCAGTCGTCACATGCCTACCTTGCGCTGACGAGAGCCAACAGCTCGAAACTGCAGTCTGCAAGTGGCGTGTAACGACTGGCACAAGAGCTCCTTATAATTCAGCGCTCGGCGGGGCACATAGCCCTGAGAGTAGGTGTTGGTTGCAGTCTTATTACGTTCCTTATAGTAAAATAAGGATCTTATGGAGAAGTTTGCGACTAAAAATATTATGTTTTACTATTTAATTATATATTTTTAGGATGAGTTGTAACCTAACGATTATTAAATCCATTTGAATCAAAATTTTATAAATCCTCTTCTACAATACTACTTTTTTTTTTCAATATAAAAAAAAAACAATTGATTTTAACAGTTGTTGGTAGCGCAGTGTTAGAGCCCAATGTGTAGCCATAGCGACTAATCGCCGTTTGTCTTGCCCTGGCAGATGGCATTATCGGTAAAGGATACACGTGTATTCGTAAAACTAATTTTATTTCATAATTTTCAGTTTACTTTATTACGAACCGGCCCTGGAACTACTTAAGAGATAATTACTGTACATTACCTTAAATGTGATACAACATTAGTCTGCAATTACAAATGTTAACCAGAAATTAATTAGCCGTCCATCATAATTTATAAAAACTGTCTTAATACGTCGACCTTAACCAATAATACCTTTAAGAAGATTACTCTTACTACATAGTAAAATAATGAAAATGGAGCTGTCTATTGGTATGTGTAAGAGTTGGCCGTAACATTTGAACAGTAATTAATAATGTTCTCCGTTAAGTATTAATTAAATCTGTATTGTGACTGAAAATCCGGTTCTAGTGCCATTATTTGAGAGTAAGAGTATCCTTCGACAGATTATAGGATCTAAATGTAACAAACATTGCATTACCAGCACTGAATTATATTTGTATTTAAATAAACTAAATAATTTAAAAAGAAAGCATATAAGTTCATTGGGAAAGATAATTGAACTATAGACTAAACTTGATCAATAATTTAAATAAAAATACATGTTTCAACAATTGTCAAAACTCAATTTTTTGAATGGCAACCCACTAATTTTATTTTTGGGTTCCGTTTGATAAGGGTAAAATGAAGAAATGAAGACTACTAACGTTAATTTTATAAGAGTGATTTAAGCTGCTTTGAATTTGTAATTTTATATTTTGCTAAATCATTAATTTGAATAAAAATTAAAAATTAATTCTGTGTTAATGCTGCAATAAACTCCATTCAGTTGTGGCTTACATCTAAACACATCCATAAACTGGTAAATGTTATTAAAGATTTGGCACTAATTTGATGAACAAATCGTTGCTAAAAAGTTACCAAATTAAACGCAGAGATTATATAACGATGGGGGCCAAATAAGGTCCACTTAAGGTATGATAATGATTATTAATTTGTTTTTTCCATGTAATTGAACAGAATGACAATCTACCTTCTTATCATTCATTAGACAGATGTATGGAAAGTGACTTTTGGGAAGAATATGGTGTGTGAACCAACATGTTTTTTGGAAAGTCTCCAATCTACAAAAAAGGTCCCACGGTTCCTAGTAAGGTTTTCAAGAGAGACGGGAGGGATATGTACGACATTTTAAACTATGGCCTCAAACTTAAAAAAATGTTTGTGGTTATGAAACAGATAAACGTACTTCATTTGATTATAGAAGTAAGTCATCTAGGAAGTGAGGAATGGGCTATGACCAAGGGCTGACACCCCAAAATTTTTACAAGGATGTTTTCGAATTATAAATATCATAAGCAGATTTCTCAAAGGATATCTTTATTTCTATTCGATAAAATAAACGATTTCAGAGAAATATATCCTTTTACACCGATTCGGTAGTTCAGTCGGCTAGAGAGCGTAAGTAGCAAATTCGCTTTGGTCAGACTCTACTGTATTTATTTTTTAAATGTATTATTTTATTTTATCGCGTTATTTAGATTAACGTCCTGGCGGAGTTTAGCATTAGCTATTCCACCACTCAACCAGGACACATACACAGAGACAATTATACAACAACCATTCCCTACGACATTGCCATCTGCTGCAGCTGATACTCGAACTCAGGAGTGGTACAGCAACTAGCCGTGTTGTCTCTCACACAACCTCGTCTAGTCTACTGCCACCAACTCGGTAATACATGAAAAATACCACTAAACATCCTTACCTTAGCCAGGATTCGAACCCGGGACTCCTTAAGCCTAACACGTAAGCGTTGAGCCACTGAGTCGGTATTCTGGGTTCGATCCCCAGCACTGATACTGGCTATGTCGGTGGGTAATGGATGTTGTCTGCGTTTTTTCAAATGTGCAATAATAATAATAAGTAATATTTATTGACCATTTTAGATACAGAATGTATATATGGTAAGTCATTTGTAAAAATTTATATTATGGATAAACAGAATATGTTACATGATAAAAAATTAAAAAGATATAGTTTATAAATAGAATTAAAAACATATAAGTAAACACAATAGACGTATTTAAACAACATAGTCACAGTATAAGAAATATAAACAGTGAATTGTACAGTTTTTCACAAAATTGGTTGGAGGATAAAAACAAATAAATATGGCCTCAAGATTCTCTATTAAAATATCTCGAACGATTTAAAAACTACCTTCAAGTAAGATATTTTTGACTGCAGTTTTGTAGGCTGTAGTTTTGCATATTTCGGATATCAGCCGGGAGACTATTGAATATTAAGACACAGTTGTCTACGGTCGTGAGCAAAAAAAATAGGACAGTCTTATAACGATACTTTGCTAAAATCTAGTTGTGTACATCTAACTTTAATTTTTGTGACATTGTCAGTTAGTTGTCATAATTTATTGGAAGTGCGCAAAAAACTAATATACCTCATATAAGCGATTTAGTTATATCTCGAGTTATTGCTAAAGCAGAAGATGGATGCTGGATGGTTTTTAGCCCATGAAGTAAATTTTTGGAACAATGTAATCTTTACAGACGAAAAAACTTTCCAGTCAACACACAGCGGTCGTATTCGTGTTTACCGCCCTCCGAATACTCGATTCGATGAGAAATATATATCTAACAATGATAAAAGTGGTAGATTTTCTGTCAATATGTGAGCTTGGATATCGGCACGTGGTCCTGGTGTTTTGTGGCATATTGAGGAACGATTTAATAGTGAAACGTATATCAGGATTTTAGAGAATCTTATGCTCCCTTCTGTGTCACAATTATTTCCTAATAATGAGTTCATATTTTAACAAGACAGTTGTTCCGTTCATACTGCTCATACCGTAACTAACTGGTTTCAAGATAACAACATCAATGTTCTTAACTAGCCCAGTCATAGTCCAGATCTTAACTCCGTGGAAGAAGTATGGGGACTACTCGTAAGAAGTATCCAAAAACGAAATGTGAGACCACGGAATGTCGAAGAATGACTGGAAATAGTAAATAATGCATGGGGAAATATTATTACTAATGATTATTGCATAAGGTTATTTAATTCTATGCCAAACAGACTTATAGAAGTTATAAATAGAAATGGTGCAATAACGAAATACTAATAGTTAGCTTCTTGTTAAGTAGGATATGCTTTGTCCTTTGATCCAGGTTTTCTAATAATCCTGCCGTTTATTCTCCTCCACTTTCTTAAAATGTTACACACCAAATTTTTGTTAATGTTATAACCACAGTAGAGAATAGACCAGTACTCCCACTCGGCCGGAACAGTGGGATAAGATTTTCAGTGCGCAAGCATGCTCCTGGGCTTAAATTATTTGATGCGCAGTGGACAGCAGTGATGTAATTGGGTTGATGTTTATTGTTTACTCGAGCAGTGTACATGCAAATGCGTGTGGGATGGAAATAGTGGATGCGCAGTGGAATACAAAAAAAATAAAATCAAGTACAACGAACATCAAAGGGACCGCCGAGGAGTGAAACTACTGGTATATTCTCTACTGTGTTATAACGCAGTGCAATTTGTCTCATTAACCATCCATCATTTACTATAGCAATAACTACAGCATTAAAATAAAAAATAAATTAAAAGTGATATCTATGTTATTTCGGCTACTCATTACATATTCAAATAGTGACAGATTTACATTAGAAAAAAAAAGTTGCCCTATTTTTTTCTGCTCACGACAGTAATATGGCGAATGTTTATAGTTAGAAGTATGATGTAGAGGTATACTAAGTAGATCACCACGTCTTGCACTATATAAATGACAATTATTTCTTTATGTGAATGAATCTATATATTTTTTTTGGTATACGTTAAACATTTTTATACATGGAGTCGTTAGTACTTTTTTATTTTAAATACATTTTTACAGCTCTCTCTATAACTCATCTGAAATATAAGTCTAATGAGTCTTTTTTAACTAACAAAATCTGTCTCTTGAACTTCCCCAGGCAATGATACTGTACGAAATATGTAAGTATACAAAAGCATAAATAAATGTTCAATAGCCCTGCTTCATCTAACGTACCTTGGATTTGCAATATAGCAAAGTAGGCCTTATTAAATTGTGAGCATACGTGTTCAATGTGCTTGTCCCACAACAATTTATCATCTAAATAAGTTCCCAGTAATTTCGCGTTATGGTACAATATAATGCAACATTATACCGTGCGGCAATTGTCTTTGCAAACCAAAATTTATTATGAAAGTCTTATCTGCATTCATGATAAGCTTATCTCTCTGCGCCCAAGTATTTACCTCTTGGAAGGTTTGGTCAATTAATATTTGCATTTGCTCTGTTGTATCAGCTGCTAATGTCACTGTTATATTATCATCAAACATTGTTAAGTGGCCAGTAGCTAAAAAGTTAGGAAGGTTGTTTATATATAGCATAAATAATAGCGGTCCCAAAACAGAGCCTTGAGGAATGCCGTACATTAAATTCTCTATTTGTGACTGAACATTATTTAGTTCTACTTTTAGAGTTCTCCCTTCCATGTAACTATTTATCTCCTACACTATATAACTTTTGCTCTAAGAAAGAATTGTTTACCGTATCAAAAGCTTTTGACAAATCAAACATTATGCAGACCACATACTTGCTGTTGTCTAAGCAGGTGTACACCCAATTTAATAAACGGTAGGTAGCTGTTTTTGTTGATTTACCAGCAGTGAAACCATGCTGAAATCTGTAAGGATATTATATTTTGTGGTAAACGAATATGCTATCCAACCGGCACCTCCGGCAAAACGTAGAATACAAAAGGTTTCTCGCCTGATCAGAGACTTCTAAGTACGTTTTTTCCCGTACAGATGGTATGATATTAATTCCAGTGACATACTGGAATGCTGTTAGGTTTATACCTCGGAACCCAGCTCTAATAATTAAAGTATAACAAGTAGAAAAGTCGTACAAAAAAGTAAAAGATAATTGCAAGAAAAGGAAGGCGTGCGCATCATGCTACAATCATACAAAGTGCGCACGCCTTGTCATTTTGCAATTATTTTTACTTTTTAGTACGACTTTAAGAAAACCAAGTTAAAAAAAATCATTTTTTATTGTGATTGATTTTAAAAAGTAGTAATGAAAAACAAAATAAAAAAGTAGGTTTTTATTAGGTACAATGTAGTTGTATGTAGTTAGTAAGTAAAAAATCTACTCTACTCTGCTCTACTCTGCTCAACTCTACTCAACTCAACTCTACACAACTCAACTCTACTGTAATAGAGTGTATAATTTTTATAAAACTAAAATACAAAAAGTAAAGATAACATGAAAGCATTATGGGATACAGTAAATTATAAAATAAAACATTTTAATAGGGGCGAGCGTAGGTGCGTCTTTACTATGTACATACTTCGGTATGCGATATAAAGCAACGACAGGCGCAGTTAGTACTTGGATGGGTGACCATTCACACATCTTCCAGCGGCTTGTATATCAATGTATGCGCGGAAGCTATACAACCTTAGGCGAGGGTGGTATAGGAGATATACCATCCTTCGGAGGGGATGTAAAGCCGTCGGTCCCTTGTCTATTAAATGTTAGGCAAGTAAAAGATCCCTACTCTTCTTAAGGGAAGAGGTTCGGCAAAATTCCTGGTTGGGGGTAGCTCGTCTACAGGCGTCGGTGTTAGGCCTCAGTAGCGGAAATAGACCGACGTTAAATAAATGTATAAAAAAAAAACATTTTTTAATAAGATAAAAATATATCACAAATCAGAAATTAGCTAAATATGAATTCGCAAATAAAATTGAAATATGTGCTACTTTAAAAAAAGTTGAACCAAAATAAATTCTTTTTTTAAAATTAAAATAAGGGTATTAAAATTATGATCAAATAAAACATTTCTAATTTTTTTTCAAAATGATCGAAAAAAAATAATTTTTTGTTTATTGGGCTTTAAATAAATGCAAAAAATGCCCAAAATAGGTTTTAAGTTTTTTTTTAACGATATCAAAAAATTGGCGTCGAGGCCTAACTTTTGAATAAAAAACTATCCGTTTTGGACTTGATGGCATAAAATGGCGGCCAACTCAAATTTTAAATAACAAATTCAATTGCGCACACTGGCTTTAATATTATTGCACCAAATTTTCAGGGTGTTTTTGTTGATTTGAAGCTGATCGGTTCACCCAGCGGCTCTGGGCAGCAAAATGAAAAAGAAAACGATTTTTGGCCAGTTTTTTCATTTTTGTAGGTTATGGTTGCGATTCTAAGAGATAGAGAATTAAAAACCCTTTCAAATGAGCTATCACACGCACCCTCCTTTCTTTAAAATCTTTTAAAGGGGAGCTCTCACTCATTGAAGGGGGAGAAAAAAATTTTGCTCAAAAAATGTCATTTTAGAATTAAAAATTGATGTATTTTAGGATTTTACTCATAAATTGTTAATTACGTAGATATTGAATTTATCCATTACTTATGAACCTCATTGTATAAATATACACATATACACACGGAGACATATTTACATATATCCAACCGTACACGCATACACATACCGAGGTATATATTTAACTAATATAATAAGCCTTTCTGTTTGTTTATAATCTTGATTGAGTATTTATATCATGTTTAAATCAAGTTATATTTTTATGTCATCCGGAATAAGGTTAAACAGCCGGGGTGCGAAGTATGCGTAGTTTTTTGTACATTCAATATTCGAGATGTGGTGTTTGAACGCAATTTCTAATTAATCATTTTCTCGGGTTGTAAGGTACTAATCAATTTGAATCAAATGTTAAAAGCACAAGAAGAACCTTCGCTCGATTGCTTCTGACCTCCTACGCACTAGGGGGCAAATAAACATACATTATTGTGTCGTATGATAAACATTAATTAATAAAATAACGACGTGATCAATAATGGATCCATTTAAAGTAAGCGATTTTATGCCTATCATATCATCTTCATGTAAATTGAAAGTAGGCCTCAGATTTGGTAATATTTCTTCCCATTAATAATCCTATAATCGCTGTGTTTACTTGAGATTTCCTCATTTGTCCTTGAAGACCAGTAACCATATTATTAAAAAAAAGTATAAGCAATATTTTGAAGAATATCGTTTAACACAAAGGAATTTATTTTAAGTTAACCGCCATTAGGCAGCTAAAAAATAACATCTCCCGGCGCCGACTCACTCCCAGCTGAGATCTTTAAAGCTGTGTCGTCAGAGCTCATACCCTACCTCAAAAAACTGTTTGATGTCGTGTGGGAAAGTGGTCAAGCTCCGCAGGAGTTTCGTGATACACTTTTAATCAACCTCTTCAAAAACAAAGGGAGCGCTGCGGACTGTGGAAATTACAGGGGTATAGCTCTCCTGGCTGTTGGAGGGAAGATACTCACGAAAACGATGGCAAATAGGATAACACCTGTTATGGAAAAGTTACTTCCTGAAACACAGAGTGGCTTTAGACCAAACCGAGGCACATCGGATTTAATCTTCACACTTAAACAGCTTCAAGAAAAAGCACTCGAACATCAAGGGGAAATTCACATGGCCTTCATTGATTTAACCAAGGCGTTTGACTCGGTGGACAGGGAAGTGCTCTGGAAAATTATGTTCCGCTTAGGTATCCCTAGTATGTCGCAGTCTACATACAAACAACAACGCCCAGGTTATGTATAATAATGAGGCAACCGAACCTTTCCAAACCCTCACTGGAGTTAGGCAGGGATGTGTCCTGGCACCCCTACTCTTTAATTTGTTTACCACTGCTCTAACAATTATTGTTGACAACAAACTGACAGTCAGAGGAATAGGTCTCAGATACCGTTTTGATGGCGGTCTCTTTAACATAGGGCGCTTTAGAGTTTTCACGAAGACACACACACGATTCATTAGTGATCTCCAGTATGCGGATGACTGTGCACTTTTAGCCTCTACGCCGGAAGAGCTTCAAGAACTTTTAGATGTGTATGCCCAGAGCTATGATTCCTTGGGACTTAAAATCAACATTGGAAAGACTAAGATTATGTCAACTCCTCATCAAGTGAACCAAATAGACATTACACTTAACGGAAATTCTCTTGAAGTGGTGGATCAGTTCAATTACTTAGGCAACGTTGTTAATGACAAAGCAAACATGGACAGCGAGATTCGCAATAGAATTAACGCTGCATCTAGAGCACTCTGGGGACTTAGAGAGAGAGTATTTGACAACCACTACCTTGCTTTGTCAACGAAAATGGCTGTCTACAGAGCAGTTGTCATTCCAACACTGCTATATGGATGTGAAAGCTGGGTCACTTACCGTCGTCATGTGAAAGAATTAGAACGTTTTCAGCAAAGACACCTCAGAAGTATGATGAAAATCGTTGGTTCCATCACATATCAAACGTGGAAGTACTCAGGAGAGCAAACAGCCTTCCAATTGAGGTGCTTATTTCAAGAGCACGCCTAAGATGGGCAGGTCACGTTCATCGTATGCATGATAACCGCCTTCCTAAATGTGCACTTTATGGTGAATTGCTAAGCGGTAGAAGAAGGCGTGGCGGTCAACGAAAGAGGTTCAAAGACGCTCTCCGTGAAAATCTAAAATCCTGCGGTATAGCAGACGAGCAATGGGAACAACTTGCAGCGGACAGAACCGAATGGCGAGGGGTTGTGGCCAGCTATCAAGGAAATGTTGCTGCAAGAAGGCCGAATCCAAGACCTAACCAGGTCTATGTTTGTCCTGACTGCGGTCGACATGTGCTCTCCCGAATTGGCCTCTATAGCCATAGTCGTGTGCACCGTAGATAAATGGGAATTACAATAGACTACACCTTTTACTTGTTTTTTATTGTACACAATTTATCGACTGTAACATTTTTATACTCGGACTCGAGTAACGGCTAATAATAATAATAATATTTTAAGTTGTGAATCCTTCTTACATCTTTTAATAAGTAAATTTCAGTGCTCCTACGCTGAATGGAAGGATCCTGAACCTTTCCAATGAGGTTATATATCTAGGAATAATCCCAGATCAAAAACTTAACTGGAACTGGCATTTGGAATGGACATTAACAAAAGCAACAATGGCTACTTGGTAAGACTTGGAACCTGAAACAGAAAATGATACATTGGTCCTATCTTTCGGTTGTTAGATCCATGATGACATACGCATTATGCGTATGGTACAAATAAAGAGTCTAGCGACTTCATAATATCAATATTCGGAGTTTCTTATTACAAAACCTGAGCTCTTTAAAGTTCATGCCATAGTGGAATTGAACGACCCGACACACTGTTTTGGAGGTTAGGGGCATTTAAATGGCCAATTTGACATTTGAATTGGTAATGGCCATTACCAATGAACTCTATAAGAGTTCACTGGTAATGGCAGGCCAATTCCATGGCTAAAGAACAACCCTGATTTAATACCTGTGTATACATTTTTCTAAGCGTTTTTAATGAAGAGTAGAGTAGATTTATAGTGTTAAAATACAAAAAAAAGTTTACACAGGGCAAATATAAAATACTAATAAGTATATAAAACTATTGCTCACATTGAAAACATTTAAGGAGACTACATAGTATTGACAAACATAGCACAAAAAAAGATACATATATATGTATACAGGCTGTCTATTTTATCAGGGCCCTCGAGAATATCTCACTTAATATCGGTCGTACAAAATTACGAAAATTGTGCCGATTTATATAACCTACAAAATGGTTTAAAGACATTTGAAATCCATGGGCTACTTTAAGAGTTATGGGGAAAAATGTCGAAAATGCGGAAAACGTCTAGGCCAAATATCTTCGTTATTTGAAGAGATACGAGAAAAATTCTAAGGCGAAAATTTTTTGTAAAACGGAGTGTTTCAAGGAAGTTTTATCTAATTTTTTTCAAAACCGCTGTATTTTGAGATTTACTCTTCAGGCTGTTAAAAAATTTAATTTGAAACAGGCGGGAAATGGCGCCATTAAATAGAGTATTTTCCTCCCTTTTCAACGATATACCACATGCCATATTTATTCATTGGTACTACGTTAGTAATTATAAAAACATTTTTTTAAAACCAATACATTTTTAACAAGCATTATACTTGGCGTGGAGAAGTATGATTATATAAAACGATAAAATAATACAATAAGTTGTTCAAATCTTTGCTATAATAAAACATTAACACAATTAAGAAGAATAAAGTAAATTCAGGTGATATATCGTTGAAAAGGGAGGAAAATACTTTATTTAATGGCGCCATTTTCCCATTTCCATTACTTGCATCAGTTTTTGTCTGCTGTTTAGTTAAAGAGGGGTTTTCCTTCATAATCTCTGCAGTTTGATTTGTATTATTTTTCGAATTTTTAGAATTTAACTTTGAGGTTAGGTTTTCTAATTTTTCTTTAAATGTCCAATTTGGCGTCTCATTAAGTCTTGATTTTCCATCATTTGTAGTAATAGCTGATTTAATAATTGTTTTCTTTAATTAGTTCATGCCCGCTTAGTTTAATTTTTGCACTCATTTTTGCTGATTTTTTGCGCGTCATATACATTGCACAGTAATTCGTTCAAGCCCACCACTTTTATGCATTTTATTCTTATAGCACACGAGGGGTGGTAATAATTTTCAAATTTTACACACTTTAATACTGCTTTAATAGCTCTTTGATACGATTTGCATACTAATTTCTCCTCCAGAGCTGTCGAGCGGTCCGCCCCGGCAGCCATCTATTGTAAGACTAACAACAAACTAACATTCGACTATCATTAACCATGCGGCATGAAGCCCATGTGAATGTTTTGTGTACCAGCAAAAAATTTCTGAATTTAAGTCGAACCTGCAATTTGCCAAATAGCAACTACCATATCACCTGGAGGGCAAGCAATGTTTTTTAATTGCATTTGAAAAAAATATATAATATATGCAATATCTTACAACTTTCATACGACACTTTTTTTTTCTTCGACAATAGAATAAAATAGAAATAAAGGAGGGGTCAAGATATAGTGAATAATCCTATGCTATCGAGATGTATCTACGCCATACGATTGAACTAACTCGATGGACATAAGCAAGCAACAGATGCTAATTATTAATTGTTTTCATAACGAGAGAGTAATAGGAAGGAATTTATTCGAGTGTGTCTCTAATTCTTACATTTTCAGAGATTCTGGCTCGTGTATTGCAAAAATATGTAACCAAACATCTACTATTTACTTTGTAAGTTATACAATGTACACGTAACAGCAAAATTATCTACAACTACACAATTTAAAATGTGCTAAGTAGTACTTTTTGCCTCATAATTAATAATTTTAATGGATAACGAATTACTTTCCTTGCTAAGCTAACGATTTGATTGTGACTATTACATAATTTGGGAAATAGAGAGAAGTTAGATAATTAGCCATTCAGAAAATGCGCAATTGTCGAGTTTGTATTTAATTAATTTATTTAATATCAATATAATAAACGGTATTGTTGCAAAACGGACTAAATTTAATTTACACCGGACTTCTTCGGGATGGCCTACAAATAGTTAAATAACTGTTTGTTTTGTGTAATATCAACTTCTGTATCGTATATAAATACTATTTAGTAGATTGGCTTCATTTTTATTATCTCGCGGGCTGAAGTATGTTCTGGACAGCCAAAGGAATTTACATACAACCAATGTGCTGAAAGAGGCAAAGAGTATAGTTCCCTGTCACAAGCAAATTATATAAAAACTGAGAAAACATGTTGCATTGGGATTGACGGATGCTCTCCTGCGACACATCCTGAGCCCTTTGAAATGCCAGTTCCAGACCTCGTGTCAGGACTCTATACCTGAGGAAGAGAATAATCTGGCGATTTACACGGAGCCAAGAAATTTCGCTGACATAATTTTCTGAAGTTAAATAGCCTGTTCATTCTGGTTTTGGGTGGGAAATGGGTATTTTACGTGTTTGTGGTACTAAAAGAAACATTAGATTTTTTTTATCACATATTTGATTTGATTGTCACAAGAAAATAAAACATAATATTTTTAGTCGCGAACTCCTCTATAAAATCCTTATTTTACTATAAGGAACGTAACCAGACTGCAACCAACAGCTACTCTCCGGACTATGTGCCCCACCGAGCGCTGAATTAATAACTGCAACAAACACCAGCCGAAAGACTGATCCTACTTAAAGGAGCTCTCGTGCCAGCGAAGCATTAGCGTATTAATTTTGGTAATATGCAATTATTACACTTAATGCGCCAGGCTTGTAACTTGTAATTCACCTTGATTGGTGGCAATAGATCGATTTCCTTTCATAGGAAATATTGGAATACTGGACTGTCGTAGTAGGTATATTTTTACTTTACTGCACTTTTAATATTTTTGTAAAGTAGTATAAATTTACATTACAAGTTACTCAGTTATTATTTTCAATAATAAAGAGATTAGGTAAAATTTCACCTTCTAAATATTTTATTAGGGAGATTTACGTTTGCTGAATTACAAATTTATATCATCGAGCTGAATATGTTCAGAGTTATGCAATGACAAAATTAACTTCACTTGACTTCAGTTAAAGTACCACCAGTGGCTTACCATGTCCCATTGACACGTAAGATTTCACAAGAATGTTTTGCTGTTCAAATTATTGTGTTAGGTTTCTCACCGGCCATATATCTAGTTTTCTATGATTGTTCAATAACTATTCATCGCTATAATTCTACTAGGAACTATAAAAGAGTTGGGCCAACGGTCAGTTCTTGGGCCCATGTGCCGGGTACCTTGCTCATATTTCGAGGGAGTTACCTTTCGGCAAGTTTTGAACCAGGCCGTCTTGTCTGTTTAAAATACTTTGACCGGCCACGTTCTGACAGTTATACATAATTTGGTAGTTGCCGTTTGTATAATTAATTGCAGGAGATTTCCCCAACATTCTATGATATTTACATAAGTATTTAATTCTCAATTACCATTTAAATTCGATAGTGCTAGAACATTGACATGATTCTTATCCTCTGTTTTGCATTAAGTTTTATTTTATTGTAGCGATTGTTACCACTCTAATTTAAATCAAATAACAATCTTTATATCGGCCATTGCCGCAACTCTAATTTCAACTAAAATGACACAGAAATTCTTGTTATTTGCATAACCAAATCTGAAACACATTACTTGTATGGTCATTACTGTAACATTGTAAACTTTCCTATGTAACATTTAAACAAATGTCTTAAATATTTTGTATTGTTTAACTTCGTGTTTGGCTATTTCTGCAACAATTGTTATATAATAAAATGGTTTCTGTGACTATTGTCCCAACTCGATCCCTTCTCTGGCAGGAAATTTTAGAAATATTACATCGAGTCTCTAGCTGCCGTAAGGAAGTATAGGGATTATTATTGACCGTTTGTAGTATCAAAGCTGTTTTTCATTAGTTCTTACATTTTCCTTCGGGTGCGTTTTGACTTTTTAAAACTGCCGTCATCTTTAAAATTTTTACTTAAACTTACAAAAGTCTGGGGGCTGGTTTGAGCCTTCCTGGGAAACGTGTTCCGTAAGTATCACACTAGCAATGATAATTAGAATAGAACGAAAGTAGATATGTACAAATATAACAATGGCCCCAGAAGTTTTAAGAGGGACACTGTATACAGACAAAAATTCAAATAGGACTCATCAATCAATCAAAATTCCAAAAATAAAACAAAAATTTATAATGATAATATCAATCATATTATACAAGAAAATAGTGATGAAGATTAGTTTATAAAATATATTAAAATAGTTGCAGACAGGTTTTGTTATTTTTTAATGTGCTCTCCCACAGATCTCGCTCTGAAATATATTTTAGAGTGATTATAGAATAGACAATTAAGTTTGCTACAATACAATAAGATGTTAACCAAATGGGAATTCGCAGTCGGTCGCGTTTGACTGCAGCTTCTACTAGGTATTAAAATTAATTTAAATAGAGTCAACTAATTCTAACATATTACATAAATTGATAAAATCAAAAAAGTACCAGTACCAATGTACCAATATAGCAATATATTCATGAGAACATTAACACATTGCAATTTATAATAAGTATTTGAATGAAGCAATAAATGTTGTAACATTTCTCATTAAACAAAACATACGGAAATATGATCATTATTATATATGAGTTATCAAGTGCTCGAGTAACAATGGTATTTATTGCAGGAAAAATAATTAACATGCTGTTGTACGCATACCCACGAGAGTTTTCTCTGCCGTTCACTGTGTATTATTGCTAATTTGCAATCGAAATGGACTATATTAGTTGTGACGTCAAGACCAGTTAATAACGCCCGAATGTATGCAATCGCACGTTACAGCGAGTCATATGAATATGTACTAAACAAATTGAACCTTATGACTCATGTAGTTTAGTTTTAAATATTTCCACGTATTACATAATATTCTGAACACATGTAAAATTCATTATATATGAGTAAAGACTTTTAAATATTTCATATAAATACGAATTTAAATAAAATACCTATAGAACTTACGGGATTTAATTTTAGTTCTTACGTGTAATGTACATGAAGTTCACAATAATACTAATAAACTTGCATGACTATGTATTACGAGTTTGCAGTTTGCCTACTTTCAGGGGCTTTATACCACGCTAAGCAACTTTAAGGTATTAACTGTATGCAACCAGTATTACAGTTAAGTCGTGAACATGGGAACTTTGGGTTGCTTCAATATTTATCACGATCTCAGATCTCGATGTTAAATTTTTATGCTTAACTGAAAGGGGGCGTTGCTATATACTGCAAGTTAAATTTAAATGCCCATAAAATAAATCTGGATGGCTATCGTATCGTAACACTTTGAAATATGTGCTATATGTTATAAAGACAACCATAATTTTAACGTGTTATAAGTCTCCCATTGGAGACATTAATATATTTACTAATATTGCCAGTGTTCTAGAAGATTTATATAAATATAATTTTATGTGATGACTTTAACCTAGATTCATCCACTCATTCAAAAGACATTTTATTATTTTACTTACTTTTTCCGTCGACCGTGTATTAACGAATTTGATTAATGTATGCAAAATCGTTTATTAATTATTTTTCCACCTCGGCAACCCCCTCAGAATGGGCAAAAACCATCCCCAAAGTCCCCTTTTCCGTGAAACCGTTTATTTTCCCCAGTTTTTCCACTAATTGTTGTTCTCTCGAGTAGAACGGGAGATCCCCCGAGGAATTTGACCTCAGCCCCTACCCCAGGCTTCCAACACTTGTAGGGGGTGGAAAATTTATATTTATTTTATAGGAGGCGTTTCTTTGAGGAAGGTGGTAGGTGACCAGGATTGTGTAACCACTTCGGGAGTCGTTTTCACCCTTTAAAGGGGTGGAAAGTTGTTTTTTTCTGGGGAAAGAGATTAGTATTTTGTAGGAGATGCTTCTTTGAGGAAGGTGGTAGGTAATCAGGGTTGTGTAATCGGTCCCGGGGGTTGTTTTCACCCTTGAAAGGGGTGGAATATCAATTTCTAACAACACTTTAATAAACATATTTTTTATACTAATTTTCAATTGTAAATGTAAAATCGAGGCGAAGCCGAGATTTTACTATCAATCGCGACCCCCTTGATCCTGGAAGGCTCTAGAAGAGCCTTATGTGGGAGGGGGCTACACATTTAGAGACAAGGGACACTCACACTCAATATCCGTGTATAGTGGAAAAATCCCTCTCACAGTCACGACCGCGGATCAAACCCGGAACTTTTGGGTGAGAGGCAAGTGCGCTCACTTCTCGACCACCAGTCATCCATATGAATGGATAGCTTCTTTTTTGAATAACCGTAAACAATAAACAAATATTAGTACTATTATTAAATCATAATTTCTCGATACAAACGTAGGTGTCCCACAAGGTTCTGTACTGGGACCAATTTTATGTTTATTATATACAAAAAAATTGATACTTTAACATCTCTACTAATTGCAGATACTTTAGATGACTTACTGAAATCTATATGCATAATGTTCTAATATAAAAATAAAATTGTATCTCCGCATTGAAGCAGACGTATAGTTAGTTACTGATCTTATTGAGAGTTGTACAGTATTCAGTTACGTTACTTTCAGTACCTACCTTTTAATTTAATTATCTCAGTAGCTTTTAATATTAAAATTATTCGATAATTTTTTATGATGCAATAAATTATCAAAAATAATGAGTTTTTGAAATAATTAAAAATATTAACACGTATACTTGATTATTTAACCAGACTGAATTGTTTAAAAAAAAATATTGGCAATAAAGTGAAATTTAAAAAAAAAATAATCGGAGAGGATTTGATTCTCGGTTGATAGTCAAATGCTCTATACACTACGCTATCAACCATCCTTGAAACTGAGTTCTCCATGGCATTTAATACTACAGTTATGCTATATTTTAAAAATTTAATAATTCTAAAATAAAGGCCTAGTTGAATCGCTCCCTGAATTTAAGGAGGTATCATATTGTCAAACTTAATCAATCATCTTATACTAGTGTTAAGTGAGTAACCGTGTTAAATTTGAACAAAATCGTCAAGAGTCGTTTTTGGGAAAACATATTTTCGTTTATTTTTAGGTATTAACACTCCCCCACATTTGAGCTAGGATCGAATTTGCGATTTCGTCTCGAGGTGTAGCCGCCCTGAATATGCATAGAAAATTTGAGCAAAATCGATCTAGTAGTTTGAGCTCTAGGTGCGATCACAGAGGGCCGATGGGCATTTTTTTAAAATCACTTTTTTGGCTTCAGGGAACCTAAAAACATGTAAATTCACCAAAAACTCAAAATCAGTTATTTACATGATCTTCTCTATATACTTCGTATATGTGAAGGTAAAAATGTAGTGGACATTTAACAAAGTAATTTGTCGATTTCTTTAGATGCGATCAGGCTTTCTTATTGTTGTATGTGGTCTCTCGAGTTTTTCTAGTGAACTTGTCACAATTACATGTGATGGGTGTAGCATTAGGAAAATATTTTCAATTATTCTTGAAGTGCCGGAATCACCAGATATGAAGGAAGTATAGTATTGTTGGGTATATTTCCGAGTCCGACGTCCAGCTCTGGAAATTTCAAGAATATCTATATTGGGCCTAGGACATTCAGACCAAAATTGCCCTTTCCTTTGCTTTGCTTTATAGTCCCAGTTACCATTCTCACTTTTAAGCTTTGTAAGTCATACATTTGTTATTAAAAGTATGTTAATTTAACTCAGAATGACCCTAAATTAGCATTAAACACTTATTTCTAAAGTCAGTACCTACAGAGAGTAGAACATATTGCCTTTGACGTAGCCTTCCACAAATACCAAAAAAACTTGAATACTACATCCAAATAGTCTACTCGACGCGCATTTCACCAATCGTGTTGGAATCTCCTAATGCTCCTGCTTGCATGGTTGGAGAAATGTACGTCGATTACAGTATCGCACTGTAATATTCAAGTGGTAAACACTTGCTGTATATCAATTTTGGCATAGTTACTGCAAGAGCATCTAATGACTAGGAGAAATCGTACCAGATATTAGCGATTGGTATTAGTTTCGATTAATAGATTTTTCAATGGATACCAGCTTTAGGAAACAGGAAAATGATATTGGAAATGAAAAAATAAAAAGCAAACATCTTGTTTACATCACAAATTATTTTTAATGCAATGTGGCATGGTATACAAATAAAGGTTAATTTATATATAATACAATATAATACACAAAAAAAGATTAAAATATATAAAGAAAAGTCGATAAGTAAATATCAATTATAAAAGTTGGGAGGCATTTTAAACATGATGAAAATGTACAGTCTAAATTCTATACATCTTAAGCATACTAAGCTGCATTTTTTACATACACATATTATAATACAAGGGACGTTATTTACTTAGACTAAAAATATTAAATGTACAAGGAAATCAAAAAATTGTCTCGTAAATTTTCTCTCGTACGAAACGAGCGATCAACTTGCTCACACACAGAATTAGAAAAACAGATTTAATTAATCGAAAAATTTCAATTTTCTATAGCTACAAAGGATAAAATTAATTAGTATTTGCAATTTGCTTATTCTCGCATTAAAATGTTTATCATATGGTAAAAAAACTGCTACACTTACAAGAAGCATTGAATTGCCTGATAATTAACTATATCATTGGAGGACCAACTGCCAGTAACTGGTGCTAGAAGAAACACTAGCACCTAGAATAGACAAATAAATAATGAATAAATGCAATATAAACCGATAGGGTTACAGGAGAAAACTGTAGAAACTATCTCACCAGAACACGAATGGAATCACACCTCTTCCCACGGAGTGGAATATAACCATACAAATATCTCAACTATTCAAAAAAAATATGGCTAAAAGAGCTGCAGCAAACGCCAATAGAATGAGAGCATAACCTATGCTAAGTTTCGCCCATGAAACAATTATTTCTTTGTTTCAATAAAGATGTTTATTATTATTATTAATAACAATTAAAATCGTAATGTACACAAACGCGCACAATAAAGTATTAAGGACAAGCCTAAATAAGAAATCCAACACATCTACTGAAGAAAACACTACTACTAAACAGCAACAAATAGGAAAGTGGAGCGTAAACACTCCACACCAGGACAAAATGCGGTAACAAACACCTTCACATCCCATCTCCTAGTGTTAAATCAAATTAAACACTAGTAATAAACTGGAATGAAACTTTATATTACTTATGATGATAATAATAATAACTATATTACCTATAATTAACACCACAGATGCTACCCCTTTTATACGTGAATGGTCTGAAGAAGCCTTGTGTCGCGGAGGGCTACATATACCCAATATTCAAGTATACCGAGATTAATTTCTTCCTCTGAAGAAATTCCATTGGTATGGCCCGCAATCAAACGCGGGGCTCCTGGAATAATACAGCTTCAATCAAATTGATTATAAGATCCTGCCCGGGTCTGGCCCGAAGCTAACTAGTCGACCATGGTGCGAAGCGTCGTGTTGGATGAAGGGTTTGACGAAAAATAATCAATATAAAACAATGTACCTATAATAAGACTTATCTCCTTTTATTTAGCAATGAACGATATGTTTCCAAAAGATAAAGACAATAAAAACTTAAAAATTAATAAAAGTAAGCGGACTAGAGTCAAATGATTTTACTTCACAACCAAGCGGCAATAATAAGATATAAGATTTGTTGTGAATGGAAATAGCAAATATTTTAAGTATCGTTTATTCCATTTTTGTTTTATTTAAAAATTTATGAGCTCTACCGAGCAATTCAATACTTTCATGTATTAGAACAGCAGTTGCTTTGATTTTGATAAGTGATAAAGATCTATTGTTCGATGTCATCTTGAATTTTATTTCCAATTTATTTTAGACCAAGATGAGAAAGGGAGGTCCTAGCTGTACTTTTGATTTCACAATAAATGCTGGGGTTTCGTCTCGCTTGTACATTGACACAAAATCCTAGGTTTTCAGGGAACCGCACTGGTAATTTTAAGAGGTCAAGAAAACTATTTCTAATCTTAAGAAATATTGTCACTCTTTTTGCAAGAAAATAAAGAATATAATATATTAATATTAACACAGATTTCCAAGTGTCTTTCTAATGCCGCGGGCAAATTAATTGCTGTGTATTTGTTGACCCCCCTGTAGCATAATCTCTGCGCGCCAGATTTCACAAAGAAATCCTCCAACCGTATTTGTGCCGGATTCCTGTCTAGTTTTACAATAAATATCCTTTTACCAAAATAATGACTCGATCGATTTTTGATTTCTACATCTTCCATTCCAGACACACAAACACATATACAACAAATAATATTAACAACAATAACTATGCACTAAAATAGTATAAAACGTTCATAGTAAAAACAAATTACTAAAATATTCTACTGATTACCACGTTAATCCGAATTACTTTTTTTCCTCATTATTAGAAAACACTGATGCCAAGCTTTATATTATAAAAATAAGTGTTCTATTTAATGTATATATGTTGCTTTTTAAACAAACTATGCCGAAGGAAAGTCATTTGTGTCGCTTTGGTATAAAGTCAATAGCACTATATACATTTCAAGGTATAGTGTGCCATATTTTTATAATTTTCAAGGAAAATTTCGACCATATCATCACCGCTTTCTATTGTTTACAAATAACATATGCACGTTTTATTTGCCCACTGTGTTATTCTGGATCTGGAGACAACTTCCTGCGATGCTGCATTAGCAACAGCTTATCATGTTCCTGCAGATGAACAGTTTTCATCTTTTGAGCAGCTAAAGTCTTAATGCGTCTCTATACAGCAGGCGGACTTAAACACCCCATTTTCAAATGCGACACAGGGGTCTCGACCTGGCAACACATTTAAGTCGTCGTTCGTATAATCAACATTGATTAATCCTCGTCGGGTTAAATTTCCACCTATAATCCCTTTGCCTCTGATGTTTTAAATGCTGGAAACGTCGAGGATTACTGAAATGTATCTTACAATAATTGTAGACTGAATTAATTTTAAGACATAGAGTTTAAATTAGAAAAAAATTGTATTACTATAAAAATATGTACCTATTTAATAAATGTATTGGCGTTTATAGTTATCAGGATGATAAATGAGCTCATAAAAAATTGACCAAATGATTTACAATGTAAAAAAACAGAGGTGGATGCAGGAACAATTTATGTCACGCATAGGTGGTGCCTTAAGTCTATTATTTTTTGTTTAAACGCTTTTTTTCATAATCACACCATACTTGTGTCTTTTACGTGCATACGTAATAAAATATGCCTTAATTTTTTCTCCAGGAGAAGTTGTGATTCTTTGTAGAGTAAGTAGTTGATATGTTCTTCAAACCTAGGAGGAAGGAGCAGCTTGCAATCTTGTCTGTTCTTTCTAAACAGGATTAAAATATAACGGTTATAGATGTATTATATACGATTTGTAGGATTATTTTTCGTCCCAATTTATGTTCAGTCTTCCTTCTACTTTGAGACTAATACCTATAAATGTGTTAGGCAGTGATAAAAATCTCAAGTTTCTTACGAAAGGTGGTAAGGAAACTAAAGGTAATGTGGGAGTTGCTCACCCTGTATTTAAGATGCTTAGCTATCGGAGTGATTGAGCTGGACGGGATTACGTGTTCTTTTCCAAGATCAGCTCCTTTTTGGCGAAGAGGGTATGAGTTGGAAAAGAGGGACATTATGTGTGGAACTGTCTTCAGAGTAGTAGATTGTAACGCGTTGTCTTACAGTAAATATGCCAACAGATTAGGTCCTACGAAAAGTAAACTCTCATCAAAGGCTTTGAAAAAATATTATTCGAATTATAAAATATTGTTTGTTAATATAATTTTGGTACTAAAACACGTTGTCTTACAGTAAATTGGCCAACAGATTAGGTCCTATGAAAAGTAGACTTTCATCGAGGGCTTTGAAAAAACAAAAGGCAAAAGAGAAGAGGCGACAAGTTTTTATACAACCTACGTCCAGGAAGTGGAGGAGAATAAATACCAAACTTTTCCAACCGAGGTGTCAGGATACTGATGGAAAGTGTTTCTAAATTCGAAAATATCTGACTCTACCAAATGAGCATATGTTAGTTATCACCATAAATTCATATATCAGCAGAAATGACCTCCTTAAGCATCGGTCGGCAATTCTTAACAGGTCTACCAGTCCTCTTTCCACATACAAGCACAAAGGTAAAGTAATTTTTTCTTATTTTAGATTTTTTTTTCCCATATCAATCATGCCATACACTTTCACTCTATCGAGCCCCTCAAGCATACTTAGTGCTGAATTTTATATACCCATTGAATTAAATACGGGTAATTGATATGGGACTAATTGGATTTAATTCTTACAACTATGTATATTCAATGTAGATAAGATGCAATTGTTTTTTTTTTATAAAAAATGAAGTAAACATTAAACAATTGAAGGAACAGTCTGAGAATAGAAAGATTAAAATTTGAGCATACACAAGATTTCACATATCTGGGTTCACTATATCAAATGAGATACAAACTCGTATCCTGAGCGGCAATAAATGCTGCAAGGCCCATAAATAATTAATGAAATCGAGGATACTCAGCAGAGGATTTAAACTCAAAATCTATGCAACGTTGATATGATCCCGGCTTATAATACTTGTACAAAACCTGGATATTAACCAGTACTGATGCGAAGCAGCTGAGAATATTTGAAAGGGGAATCTTGCGGAACATTTACGTTGCCATTCAGAAGGAAGCTGACGATAGCTCTTCAGAACTCGACCATCTTATCAAAGCAACCGATATCGTAGGATTTATAAAGATCGGAAGACTAATCTGGTTGACAAACGTTCAAATAATGCATGAAGAATAGCAAAGAATAATGTAATGGAGATCTACTTGAAAATGGATAAGAGGAAGACCTTGGAGACGTTGGAACGAAGATATCGAACATGGATAATAACGCCATAAGACGTGAATATTAATAAAGTAACTATTCAGCATTTATTCCTATAATTTTGTATGCATTTGTGCATTATAATGCACGTTATTCTTTATTGTCTTTGATTTGCAAATAAGGAACTTATTTTTCTTATTTATGTTGCAATCTGCCCCTTCAGTATTATTTTCTGTGTGCCATTATTTAATTGTTAATTTTTTAAGCACATATGCGCGATGAAGGAAAAATATAATATTGCAATAAATACATAATTCTTAATAATGACCAAAAGTTTTATAATTATATTTTGGACACAAATAACTTTCCTTTTGTATAAGTATTTAATAATATATAATTATATATATAGTTTTTACATAATGTAAAAATATAGTTATATAGCTGTGTTAATCACATTTTTTACATGTTATCAAATGTTGTTTTACTTTAAATCTGCTAATAGTGCAACCAAATTATATTAATGAATTTTATGTATATACACACTTACCAAATACAACGTACTTAATATTGATAATAGTAAGTTAACTTAATTAAAAATAATAAAATCCTAATTATATAAATAAAACTTCATTATCTTAAATATTCGTAAAATATTTAGATAATAAATATTGGAATGGTTTCTTTTCTTTTTTATAAAAATTATAATAAAATATATAATTTAAAAAAGCGAACATGGTCATCCCGCTAAATAAATACAAATTTCACTTAAATATTTCCATCTATGCACGCAAAATTTGTATTTAGTATTTACAGGATGCAGTTCTAAATAAAAAGTATACTTTTTGACTAGATTTTCACTTCTGACTAACTCCTACGGTCAATCGAAATAATTTATTTTCCAGGTTACGTAACTATCAAGTTTATATAAAATAATGTCAAACCTGTTGTTCATTACCATGACTTATAAATATGTGTCGCTTATGTTCCTTGGCACCGGATGACGCTAAACCATAATCATACTATGACTGAATTTGTACAGCTTTCAAGAGCAATCAACAAGTTTTAAATATCACAGCTTACTTTTGTTGTGAATATTTGTTTTACACTGCCTGCAAGGATTACAACAAGTTTCTTCAACGATCAGTCAAAGTCTTGTCAAAAATCCGGCTACGTCGAGTAGTACGATCGAACGCGAATGCTTATCCATTTTCTTTGCGATTGGGCAATTCCGGCCTTACAAATGAGGTAATGTGTTTAAACAGGTGTCAAAATGGTCGCCATTATTTTATATAAGTACACATAGTAAAAAATGATTTTTGACACTTTGCCGTATTTAATGAGTAACATTATATAGGTTTATTAAACTAAAATGATTAATATTATACTGAGATGACCAGCGCTAACTTCATTTTTGAAAAATATATCAATATTTTAAATACTAAGTTTCGATCTTTAGATTTAAAAGGATACAATAGTTTCGCGCAGTGCACGGATTTCACAAAAGACTAAAAGATACTAATATTTACCGCAAGTCAACTCTGATAGTTAGTAATGTCTCTAAAACTAAACATTTTTTGTCAAACATTATAAAACCACAACAAAGCTACTACCTTTAGCTTATTAAAAATTTTACCTTCTCCAATACCTTTAAGACAGCGCCCTGAAACCTTAGTGCATCAATATAAATTAAAAAACATTTTGAAAATCTCTTCACGATACTTTAAATATCGTATTCGCAGACTAATTTCAAATAATCAAGCGAATGGGATGTCTTAAAGTTATAAAGATGTGTATAACAAACACATCGAAGACAATTTAAAATAAAACAACACTGTAAATAGTTGCTAATCTAGCTACCTAACAGCATCATAATTTCAGGTTCACTTATTCACTCTCTCGTCGCCTCTTCATTTCCTTACAAAATTTTAAATATTGCTAATTGAGGAGTGCAAAAGTATTTGTACATCTTCCATACTGTCGTGATTTCAATTAAAAATATACAATGGTCTATTTATCTCTGTACATGATTTGATAAGAAAATAATAATTAAATACAACCTCTGTCTTACATTTTTTGGTAAAAGGTCCAAATAATTTTGTTCTCCCTATTTTAAGTAGAGATTCGACTGGATTATTTTTCAACATGCACTCGTTCATAGTGTTTATACATAAAAAAGAATAGCTCTGGTATTTGTGTGACTGGTTAAGCATGTTAAGCATATCATCTTGGTTATGATGAAAAAAGATCGGGATGGTTAATATTATTTATCACTTTTATAACATAGCATGTAGTGTATCTGCGATAAAACGATATTTACACACAAAAATATAGTTTCTTGTTTGATTTAAGTTTGTACTGTGAATAGGAAGGTATGAATATGATATACGGATATTTCACAAGAATATCATATAAAGCATATACATATAATGGAAAACACGAAAGGAATACAAGAACTGGATATCAAAGCATACAGCATATAAATAAGATCTTCCACTATGACCTATACATGTGCACAGGTACACTTACACAAATATATGTTGTTAAAATGTGGCGTGTGCAAATGTAAAGCGGTCTTTCGCTGCCCTCCCGCTTGATAAAAATCTGCGATGTCTTTGATATCGTCCTCGTTTGTTTTACAAGATAGTTTCATGTATCCTTTTCCCAAACATTATTTTTTCCAAGTATGATGTTTCTATGGGGCTGATCAGTAAGAGGGTGTGCTAAAGAATTGTAATTCCAAACGTATAAAAATAAAAAAGATCGGAATACAGAATTTCCTTGTATATATTAAATATTACTATTTCAGCCTATGGCAAATTGATGAACAGTTACAATTACTAGCTACTTATTTCATTTAGGATATAATTGGATAAAGTATACCTTATAATATAGTGTATAGTATCTAGGTAAAGTACTTAGAAAAATTTGATCGTTAAAATGCAATTATAAAATTGTGTTCCTGGTGATGTCCCAAAGTTTTTCTTACAAAACCTTTTTGGGTCATTTCCAAGAACTTCTATGTGGATATTCAATACAAGTATACTTTCCATACCAACCAGTAGGTAACCAACTAACTGCTTAATCCCATGTGAATTAAACTATTTTTCTCGTAACCTGACAGCAGTAGAAACATCATAATTTCTACACGATCACAAATCTGAACTGAATCATCTAAATAAAAACTTATCACAGATACCACTTTCTCAATTATCCTCAACCCGATCTTTCCGCACCCCTTTATCTCTATAAAATATATAACAGTAACAAAAGTCCATTGACTATCCAGAGTTATTGTATAACACAACACTTGCACTTGGGTTTCTTTTTTATTGTAACGTGTTCTACTTGGGATGCGTCCCCGTCGGGCTTAACTGTCCCTCTTTGAATGTCCACAGCCCCGGGAGAAGCTGCCTTGGCATTGGCGTCGTTTTTTGCTGTTCCATTAGCACTCTTTGGAGCAGCTGCCGCGTTGAGTTGCGTCGCCTTCTTGGGCGACTCCGTTATCGGCTCTTGGATGTTATTCGAGATCTTGTGATCATTTTCGTCCAGCGAGGGTAAAGGGGGCGCCTGGCCCGGAGTGGGAGTGATAGGTTTGCCTCCTTTTATCAGTTCCACAATCTCGTCGGCCTCTCGACTTAGGTCGCCTCCCGGCCGGAAAGGATTGTCCCAACCGCTTTCCACACTGCAACAAACGAGATGAAAATTAAATATTATGAAAAGAATTTCGTTCTCATATAAAAAAGTTTACAGAAGTGCGTGGCGGTTTCGAAAACCGTTTAAATGTGTGGGGATCACCAATTTTGAAAAACAATGCCATCTTCGTGTATAAGTGTAAAAAGTTACAACAACATCGACGGGAAAGTCACTTAAAAGCCCGTCAAGTCGGTAATGAAAGTCATTATGCGTCACATGTTGCCCATTTTGATCGACACACATCTCTATGCGTCTTTTAAATGAAATTTCCATTGTTTTAAAATCGCCGGTGTGACCGATTGAAAAACAGTTATTATTGCAAATACTTTTGCACAACATTTTAGCAGTATAGCAAATTTAAGCGTATGTACAGGGTAATTCGCTATATATTGACCCCCTCTAAAACAACACTATATATGATTGCATTTTTGAGAAGCCCTTTTTCCCCAGATTTTAAATATAATCATACTGTATCGGTCTATTTTAAATACTTCTTGACATATTTGACATTCAAAATGCAATGACCTGCTTTATTGCAAGAAGAGTGAGTGCGCCATACGTGTCAAAACACAAGTTAAACAAAAATAACAAGGTAGACCACGAAAATGATTACATTATTGTTTATTCAATTTTGACAGTTCAAACCGCCATTATTGACATTTATTTAATCAGAATCAGTCGGGGACGGTAGCTCAGTATGTTAAAGCGTCTGGCTAGCAAATTGAGTTGCCTAACGAAGTGGGTTCGATTCCTGCAAGGCGAAACAATTTTTCATTAAAAAATTGCCCCAAGAGTGGTTCGGAGTCTGCATTAAACTGTAGGGCCTCGTCTCTCTTTACCTAGCGCAAGATCCTTGTGATCGTCCAGGGGGTTACTTGGGTAACTTGAGAGGCGGTTAAGAAAACATTTTAAGAATTTTTTTTTTTTAAGAATGGGTCATAGTAAGGCTGAGAAGGTCGAAATATTTTCCCTTTATGTTAAAAATAATAAAAATAAGTGTGCCGCAAGAAGAGAATACATGACGTTGTATCCGAATCGAGCGATTCCTAGTGCAAACACGTTTTTGAATGTTTATCGTCATATAAATATAATAGGACTCACAGTTTTTCAAGAAAACGACTTAACCTTACAGCACATAAGGAAGAAGACCTAGATATATTGTTATATTTTGAAGGTAAAAAAATAATTTATTATAAAAATAGATTGATACCTTATTTTAATATTTGTTTTGGAAAATTCGGTTAACAGTTTATTAAAATGCTTGTCGTGAAATGGAAAAAAGTGATTCCAATATTCAAAGAACTTTGAAAAAGCATCAATATAGGCCTTACAAAATGCCCGTCCAGGAATTGAATGAAGACCAAAAACGTAGAAGATCATGCTCCATCAATTAGACGAAAAATCCTGATTTTATTTAAAGAAATTATGTTTTCCCACGGTGGGAGTTTTTAATAGAAAAAACAGACGTTCCTGGGTGAATAAATACCAAAGACAGCAAATAAAAAAATCGGGTAGAAAATCAATCCACGTTTGGTGAGAAATTTTTCAAAACAAAGTAGGTGGGCCTATATTTCATGATTTTACTTTGACACGACAAACATATCTCGAAATAATTTTACCAGAGGTAGATCATCTAATTCAATAATTCCCTATGGACGTATTGTCTAGAATGATTTGACATCTGGACGGAGTGGACGGAGCGACTCCACATCGTTCGATGACCACCAAATAGCCATTTGATGCCATTAGATAGCTCTTTATGGGGGTTTTTAAAAGACAAAGTCAATTTTAATCATAACCACAATCTTCAGGCCATTAAAGCAAAAATTCAAGAAGAAATTAACAACTTAAACAGAACCCATATATATTGATGGTACCTAAATTTGTTCTCTAACTTTGAAGAAGTTAGCCAATGCCATAGTTATAGAACAAGACATGGTATAAAATTATTGATATCAGCTCATAAGACATCTACATATAAAAAATCCCCTGTCTACAACTCTATAAACATATTTTATACATTACCTCAAAATTTAAAAGATATTAAAAATTTCTCCAGATTTTAAAAAGCAAACAAAATCATTTTTCATGGAAAAAGCGTTTTATTCTGTACAAGAGTTTTATCTATAGAAATATAGATATTCGTCATTTTAAAGATAACCTAGATGGGTTAAGTATTTTTATATTTTTATTGTGTACTGTACCTGTTATGTTTTATGTGTATTTTATTTTCACATTTTAATATATTGTGACTATTACATATATGTTTTTTTTTTATACATTTATTTAACGTCGGCCTATTTCCGCTAGTGAAACCTAACACCGACGCCTGTAGACGAGCTACCCCCAACCAGGAATTTTGCCGAACCTCTTTCCTTAAGAAGGGTAGGGATCTTTTACTTGCCTAACATTTAATAGACAAGGGACCGACGGCTTTACATCGCCTCCGAAGGATGGTATATCTCCTATACAACCCTCGCCTAAGGTTGTATAGCTTCCGCGCATACACTGATATACAAGCCACTGGAAGATGTGTGAGGCGAGAACGCGGTTTCCGTTGGAATGGTCACCCATCCAAGTACTAACTGCGCCTGTCGTTGCTTTACATCGCATACCGATATATGTTTTAATTGTTATATTATATTGTATTTGGTGATTTACCATATGTACAAAAATTTATCTGAATAATGGAATAATAAATATCTATCTATATAGTCTTTCTTTAATATTTTGGATTGTGGAACAGTAGAAACTTCATTGCAAAGATGCATAGAGATGTGTGCCAATCAAAATGGGGAACGTGTGGAACACTTATTATAATTTTTTCTGTTCAATTATTTTCAATTATTATTATTAAGTTGAAAATCATGTTTGGCCACCCTGTATATTTTTATTAAGTGAAGATGAATTACAAACATGACACAGATATCTCGTAACGGTATTTACAAATATTTTTTTAATCCACAATGGTGGGTGTAGGCATTTTTTCAAAATGCATCTGCATATAGCATTATTTCAACAACAACAAACTTTAAATTAAAAACTTTTTAAAGTTTTATATTAAAATAAACAATTTTTACCAATAAAGTTTGTATATTTTTTAATAACATTTAAGCTTAAATAAAAAAAATCACGAGAAAGGAGGACACGAACTCCGGTCCGGGCTTATAGCTTTTAAAACAATTATTTTTTCTATTATCCTGGAAATGAGCATATTATATGAACCAAAAAAATTTCAACATTATGAACTTTATCATCTTCAATACTTAATGTCGCCATCAAATATTTGAACAACATCCATAACAGAATAAAAACACTTAACTTTAAAGTCAAGGTTACAGTGTGCAGAATAACAATAACAGCATGGTTTATTATAATTTAATCGCCCACAAAATTTAAAGGTTAAATGACAAATATCTAAATTAAATTTAACTTGTTTTGTTTCGAAGTAGTGTAAATGAAATTAGAGTGAGGTATATTTCTTCTTGGCTTGTCGGTTTTGGACAAAAATACTAGTGTTAGATCCAAATGAATATCAATATCAGTTTCTTTTAGTTGAATTACCTAAAAAAATCAAAGAAAAACCATTGTAAAACTTGGATACAAAAGGACTAAGGACATTTCTTCACTTTTCACGTTCCATTATGTTACTCCCAGTGTACATTTAAAAAAATAGTTTTATTGTTAAATCTATTTTTAAAGTTTGGTGCGGCATTAGTGTTGACAGCGTTTGATATACGGGGCGTAAAACTATATACAGCTTCATCAGAAACAGTCATAGACATTTCCAAATAATGTTACTTTAGTTCAGCACCTATCTACTATCGTGCGTTATTTTATAATACGAATTAAGAATCCACATCAACTAGATACCAATTTTAATCCGTTTGATATAGAGTACCTTGAATATGAACACATACATGGTTTCAGAACATTGACCCACGCCCTATATAGCACGTCAGCTATGAATAATTCATTAAATTTGTAAAATATTCTAATTAATTCGTACCTAATCCCCTACTCCTAGTTAATGTTGACCTAAAAACGTACCTGCCATCATGATCCTTAGGTACCTTGACTACGTAATACAAAACTCCTCCATGGGTCGTCATAGTGGGATTCAAATTAGTATAAACTCTACCAACATGCTTTTATGGCTAATTAAAACCTTGTCCCTGTTCGCACCTTTATCACAGTTCGGATTAAGTTCACTAAATTATTAAATTTGATTAAAAATCACACTGTCGCTTCGACTTTATTTAGTATATATATATACATAAATGCGCTTATTTGTTACATAAAATCAGGCTGATTGAGATAGAGTTGCGTTGGATACGGTTGTATAGTTAGTTCGGTTCAGTGTCTAATATGTTTGTTGTACGATATGGTCCCGTTTATGCACTTGATTTTAATTGAAATTGGCATTTCCTGGATCGAAAGAGGTGGAGGTTAAGCATAAGCTGTGCAAACAATACATTGCTCTTTCAAATAAACGACTATATAGCGGCGGATTTAGGTTAGTTGCGGCCCTAGGCAGTACACCTGTAGGGGCCCTTCAGCTTGGTATTCGCGCCCCTGAATTTTTCTTAGTTCAACAAACCATATACATTTATAAATCGCTTGTCAAGCTCTATCAAATGACGTCCTTGAATCATCTCTGTGATCACATATGCCAAAATAGCGATAGTCAACTCTCTTTTTTCAAATGGTATGCTATACTTTTTTTGCAGATTATTGTAGAGATTTTATTTCTGCATGCAACTGTGTAAAAAAAGTATAGACTTCCATAATAAAAATTTCGTGAAAATTAATAAAATTTGATAAAACTATATTCGAAGGTTAGAAGAATAGTACTCAATAATAATATTTAAATAACAATTACTAATAAAAAACTACTAATACTTAAGAAAATTAATTAACAATTAACAATTAAAAAATAAAAACATTATTTATTACTTCACATGCTCGAAATGACCTCCGTTAGCTTCTAAACATAATTGTCCCCTATTTATCACGCCACATACATTTTGATGAATTTCAACATTAAAATCTGCGACATTCAACTCGTATGCTATTCTTAAGATCTTCGACGTCATTTAGAGGTATAAATTAAACGCTTTCTTTTAGATAGGGCCAAAAAAAAATCCAACGGCGTACGATCCGGAGATCTGCAGTCCAATTAATTCCCTCACTATGATTTCCGATCCATCTACCTTGGTAAGCTGTATTTAAATAATTACAATTATAGCATTGTGTGGCGGTGCCTGAACACAAGCATTCCTCTTTGGTTTGAAACATAAAAAAGTTTTTTGCTAGACAGCTTAGCTTGAGACTGCTGAGGCCGTAAGTGCACTTTATTTTTTGAAATTTTGAAATTTGGGGGGTTGCTTCGAATCTGCAGGTCAGGGTCAATGATACACCTTGTATATGGTTGTCTTTATGCTGAGTTCACTGACTGTTTAGTTTCATAGTTATTATTTAGCACTGAATGTTTTTTTATTACTTGGACAGGGTCAAAGGCTACACCCTGTATATGTATACTTCTCGGAATAATGACAATTTGTTTTAAAACGAATGAAAGAAATATATTTAAATTAAGAACAAAATTCGTAAATGTATGTATTAATAAAATAGTTAAAATTAACAAAGTAATGCGAGGTAACTTGTCGACAGTAGAAATTCCGACTAAAATAAAATAGTGTCGCGAATAACAGACATAAAAATTGTAGATGAATATTTGTTTCGATAAAATTCACTTTTGTTTTATGCGCTGGGACAAATTATTATTAAAATTTAAACTCTTTTTTACTTGGTTTCGGCCAACGAAGCAGAACGGCCACTCGATTTAATTAATTTAAACGTTGGATGAAGTAATGATTTAAACACGGGTTTTTTGGACTTTAGTCGCGGAACACAGAAACTAATTTTGAAGTTAATCGGAAACTGACTTAGCCAGAGCTCGCCAGGCTCGGCTATATATATGGTTCGATGGGAGGGTGCGTGCAGAGGTCTTGAAAGAGCTTTTTCCGCAAGTCATTTGGGCTCGATTGTGCAACATTGCACAACATCGCATCATGCATTTTGAAAAATCGAACATTCGAGACGGAAAGTCATAAGATGAGATGGGCCATAAAAAGGGGAACTTTTTGATGTATGAGTGAACTTTGAATTGGTTCGGATTTGGAAGTTATTTGTAATAATGTAATTTGGAAGTGGTCCCGTAATGTATTCGAAGGTCTTTTAAGTTATGTTGATCTCATATGATAATGTTCCTATGGGTGTGTATTGAAATGAATGGGAAGTAAGTTTTGATGTCAATCAGAACATGCAAAATGGAAAGAAGTTTTGATGAATGCTCGGCAGCACATCGGGAAAATGAATGAAGAGTGTTTTGATGTATGATTTAAAACTTGAATAGGGAATTGAATTTAAGAGAAACTTATAAAAATGTATAGAAGCGAGTAATAATATTACGACTTGGGGTGTGGAAAAATATTATGTGATATGAAACTAATTTGAGAGGAGGCTGTATTTTTTAGGGCAGTTGTTTGTAACTTTGTCAATTAACGGTGCTATGTTAATTTTTCCAGATTTTGTTGACTAAAATTGTAGTTTTTTGTGAGTTTAAATATCGTAATGACTTTGAACAATGAACAATTAATTATTTGAAAAAATTTAAGCTTTTTGAAAATTTTTCTGTCGGTGATGAGTGAAAGGTACTATAACTTGTCCCATCTTGCTGTATTATCATGTTATGCTTATTATGTAATGGTACATCTATGAAATTTAACAATTCTTCTCTTAAAAATTGTAGATATCTTTCTCCAGTAAGTGTGCCTTCGTAAAGCTTGGGTCCCATAATTTGCCCGTTAAGAATTCCGCACCATACATTAATTCCACAGATATTTTGGAAATTAGTTTCTCTAAGCCAGTGAGGATTATCCTGAGACTAATAATGGCCGTTATGTCGATTGACTATTCCATTATTTTAGAAACGAGATTGATCTGACCACATGATGCGATCTAAGATAGTCATTTCTTGAGCAACTGCCAACCATGCTACAAAATTTAGACATGTCTCGTAATCTCCAGAAACCAAACCCTGATATAAATGTATGTATTTTATATGGTCGCAGTTTATCAAGGTCAAAATTCAATTGTTTCCATGGTCAACTATACTGATTGGGAAACAAAACCTTTGAAAATGTAGTTTTATCATATTTTATTTTCCCGAAATTTTTCTTATGGAAGTGTATACCTTTTTTTTACACAGTTGCATGCAGAAATAAAATCTCTATAATAATAGCAAAAAAAGTATAGTAGACCATTTGAAAAAAAAGTTGACTATCGCATATGTGATATGTCATTTGATAGAGCTTGACAAGCTATTTACAAATATATATGGTTTGATGTAGTTTATTGTTGAAATAAAAAAAGATAACAGGGGCGCGAATACTAAACTGAATAACCCGGTATATGCGTGTGCGTGTTTTCTAGTCCAGGCGCATCCGGCAAAAAGTGGAAACAAGCTTAATTTAAGGGATGTGGCTATTTATACATACTGTCCAGGCAATTCACGCCGCACATGCGCGATGACGTTCAAACATATTGATATAGTAAGAATTATAAGGTTAACCATCAGCAGTCTGTGGTGTAATACTTAGTGTTCCCGATTCTCACACGTGAGGTCGACGGTTCGAATCCGCTTGCTACAGTTTTTTTTTTACCACATTTTGTTAACTAAAATACGTAATACGAATATTTCTTTAGGTTAGTTCGTTGGGTTAAATATGTTAATATTTTTTGATGTAGTATAGTTGTTTATGATAGATAATGTCCCTTGCCCTCGACGGCTATACTGTATGTATAAATAGCCAATTTCTTATACATACTGTATGTATAAATAGCCAATTGCGTATACATACTGTATGTATAAATAGCCAATTGCGTATACATACAGTATGTATAAATAGCCACATCCTAATTTAAGCGCGAAATTGATTGTGACCTCGCATAAAGAACTACTGTAAACGCCACGAGTGTTGGCGAGCGGTGAGGACCGTAGGGGAATATAGTCGACCTACCGTAGAACATCACAGACCGCTGGTACTATTTAGAATTTCTACTACACCAATTAGGTGTACGCTAGGTCTATACTACTCTCTACATACAGTTTCCCCTTTGCTCGCCATCACTCGTGGCGTTTACAGCATCTTATTTTTCAAATATTTCTTATTTTTTATTCAAAATTCAATTTGCCCTCCTGAACATGTTAAATCGAAAGAACAGCTCTAACCAGACAATTCACATTTCGTATTTTCATTCTAATTTTACTCCACTGTAAGAGATTTTGCAGAAAATAGCTAATAATTGGCGCCCCTGGGTGACCGCTCGGTACACACACTCGTAAATCCGCCACTAATCATATGAAATCAATATGCATGGATGTTAGCCGCAACAAGAAATTTTCGTAACATTTTTTAAAAGGCAAAACCATTTTCTTGCAAAAATTGAATTGCCTTCAAGGAAGTTACTAAAAATTATTACTTTTTATTTTTTTTCTATCATTTACTTAGGGGACTGCTAGTATTATTTGACATCTAACTTAAAATCAACATTTTATATAAAAAAAGATATGAAAAAAATCAGGAGTAAAAACATTATCAAGCATTGTACTAAAAGAAGGTATAGGTCATACAAATAATTTTTTCTATTGAAATATATACCAAAATGAGGTTTATCGATTGATATATTTATATATTTACATGAAATTCAATTGACCCAAATCTAGTTGATCTACAAAAACCGTACATACAAACAAACCACATTTTAAATCGTTTTATTATAATTTAATGTCGCTCATAAAAATATTCATTATGGTTGTGTAAAATAAGTTCCTGTTTGTAGACGCCTTCTAACTAATCAATATGTCTAGTTAATATTTTAGAATGCTATATATACAGGTACATTATCGATTTAAAATTCCGTTTTTAATGTCTGGCAGGCAATATTACATATTTTATAGTAAGTAGTTAGAGCAAGAGTTACTGAAGTTTTGAAATACTTAAAATTTGTAACATATTTTCACCGCAAGATAAAAACGAAAAAAATAAAAACTTTCACAGCCCTCATTTTTATCAAATCGAAAAACATTAATTCTTAAAAAAATTGACACAAAAAAGGTATACATAAGGTCGATGAAGAGAAAGAACATCATATAAATATTCAAAATACAGTACTTTAAATAGAGAAGAACACTTTAATAATAAACGGATTAGATTTATGTTACATGAATTTAAACAAAAGAACAATATGGGAAAAAATTAAAAAACAATTAATAAAAAAATTCATTGATTGTGTAACAGTTTTTGTTGCAATAATTTTTTAAGTTTCCATTAAAAGCATGTATACTACCAGAGGATTTAATACATTCATCTAATGAATTATAGAAGTTACACCCTTGATAAAGAAAACTTATCTGATACATAGTAGTTCTATAACAATCTAACACCTAACAAAATATTAGCATCAGAGGTATTTAACTGAAGATCAGTACCATAAAAAAAATGTTAGGCCTTCGGAATTGTTATTTAGAGTAAATTGTATGGAAACCGTTTTAGTTGTATTTAAATTTAGATTATTCTTATGTGACCAGCATATAATTTCCTGATAAATTATTTCAGTGATGGTTGTCTTTACTTCTGTCGTGTTAAATTAGGCAGGATTCGGGTAGGCCGTATGAAATTTAACCATACTACATCTTTTCCACCCTCGATGTTGAAACTACCACCACCCCTAACATTAAAATCTACCGAAAAATACAAAATAGTGGAAAATGCTTTCTCACTGTTTTCGAGGGCGCTAAATGTGATGTCAATATTATTTCACCCCCCACTCTCCATCAACCACCCCCTGTCACATTTAGAGGTACTGGGCATGCGAGAACTCGTTGGATCGGATTTTATTATGGAACTGGGCATATTCTAGTCCTCACATGCCCAGTATCGAGAAATATGAAAAGGAGGTGGTTTTAGCGGTGGTTGGTCTGGTGAGGGAGAAATGAATATTATCATCGTGTTGCATTTTAATTTTTTTGAGGATATTGTACAATTAGGGGAGGGGGTAGTTTCAACTCCGGCAGTGGATAAGATGTTGTATGGTTAAATTTCATACGGCCTACCCGAATCCCAAAGAATTGATCCGCATGCCTACGATGAAAAAAAAAACGCGAAATAGGAGTGGTTTTTCGAGTCTTAGGGGTAGTTGCTGAGGGGAGGGAACCATCGTGTTCAACGCCCTCAAAAACGGGGGGATACCCATGTTTCATGCCTGTTACAGAACTTTTTGGTTTTTTTCAACTTTTTCATGGACTATTAACCAACGCGGCTATCGGCTAATTGTGGTCCCAGAATTGAACCCTGTGGAACTCCTTGCTTGATGTAGCAGATGTCACATTTTACAATTTGATCTCCGTTGTCAAGATAGGACGAAAATATTTGCAAAGCTTTTCCTCGAACACCATATCGTGCAAGTATCGCTTTGAGCAACTGGCGATCAACCATATCAAAAGCTCGCGAGAAATCTATTTTTTAATTAAATTATCAGAAATAGTGGCTGGTCGATAGCCGAGTGGGTTAAGGCGCGAGGTGGCAATCGCGATTAATCACACGGATATCGCACCACCGGGTTCGAATCCTGGCTCCGGCACTGTCGGAGGAAATGGTTGTATGTCCGCGTTTTTTCAATGTGTAACCCCCTTCCGCACAAGCCCTGGCTTCTGGAATTGGGGGTTGTCTAATTTCTGTGGTGTTTATTTATTTATTATCATGGCCGCTAGAATTTGAGGATTTTAGTTTATCTATAAATAATTCCAACACCAGTAGTAGAAACTGCAGATATATATAAAGATCTATGAAAATTTTATATTTGTGGTGCTTGTGAAGTGAATATTAAAGGCATTCGTTAAATCTACTATCGGTATTTCATCACCATCTTTCTTAAAATATATATCTAGAGAAATTGAACTTGACCCCTGAATTCTTTTAGTTTTAGTTCCGTTATCTGAATTGCAGATTTCATGATTGGCATACGCCCGTTTGGCAGTCTGTAATTTTTTACGATATGTTATTCAGATATGTACTAAGGCCCTTATAATAATTATTATCTATTTTTGCTATATCACTGTATAAGTTTACCTGGTTTTTTAGTCTAATTATATCAGGTGTCATGTATTTGTTTTCTTGTCATTAATATTAAAAAGCTTATAATTTTATTTTCAACGAACTATTTAAAAAAGAACATCCTGTATATCCAGTTGACAAATACTGCATTTTAATACCTACTTCTTGAAAGGAAGCGTACTTTAAAGGATCGAAACGCTTTTTAAATTGTTATGCAACAATTTTCCTTTTATTTAGTCGCCTATGGGTGTTTGGTTTCTATAATAATACATGTTTGTCGCTTACAACTTCCTGACTTCGATCTGGAACTATCCCGCTACCAAATTTGGAAGAGAATTTCCGGCCGTACAAACAACTGTGCATTTAACAGTTGTCTATGTTTATAGATTATTATCGGAACGCTTTAATTAATAAATAATTACGAGTCATTAAAAGGAAACTAGCGATGTTTGAAATCCTGTCCAACAAGCTACTAAGAACTGCCTCGTAATAGAAGCAGCAATTACCATCATGTTTGTTATGTAACAAGATGAGCGCTAGTTATCTTGAATTAAATGTTACAAAAATGATCATTTTAAAAAGTTTTCACATTAGCTGGAATAAACAGAAATATAGCCTAGGTAGAAGCAATCGGGGTGTCTAAATTTTAGTTAAACCGATTCCTTTAACTAAACAATGTGGGTCAAGAATCTGGAATACTAAGAAATTACCATCGGCAGTCACTGTACAAATAATTATAGGCAGTCTGTACACCAGAGTTGTGCCGAGCACTGGCAAAAAGTGCTTAAGATTCAGTGTTATCTATAAAAAAGGATAAAAGCCGCCCAGAAAAATAGTGTAGGAATATCTTCGGGGACGTAAGGCAGCACTGGTGTTTGATCTACCCCATACAAGAGTACCGTAGATGGCGTTATGACGGTGGATGTAGGCCGAAATCGTATATACCAGGCATGCAGACAGTAAATGAATGAGCGATTCCAGCGCCTGATGGTAGATCCTGCAGTTGGTATCAGGAACCTCTACACCCATCACACGGCTTCGGTAGAGTTAATAACAATATCCTGGTAGACCGTAATGAACTTCCGACTTAAGATTTTCCTGTTCAGCGGCTTTAATTTGGGCCTTCAGACGATTTGGCCGAAGCTCAGTGACCAACTCTGGGTCGGCACCTCGTGTGTGTGTGTCCCTTGTCTCTAAATGTTTAGCCCCCTCCCATACAAGGCTCTTCTAAAGTCTTCCGGGATAAAGGGGGTTGTAATTACCTGTGGTGTTATAATAACTCGGATGTTGACAAAAAAGCTCCTCGTACCATCAAGACACCAGGACCCGTTCTTTCGGAATTTCCGGGGGTTGGACCTGGGAGCCAGGCCTGACCACCAAAATTGCTGTCAAGGACATTATTGGAAGTTTCAGGACATCCGAAAATATGCATCACATGGACAGCAAAAGAGCCGTTTATAAATCCGATGCCAAACTTCATTTCGAATTTAATAATAAACATGACCGCTATGAGTCCTACTTCCCTCCCAACCTGACCTGACAAATAGCCAGCAAAAAAGATAGTGAGAGAATTTTTTGTAGCGGTATCACGGTCCACCTTTAAGTCAAGAAAGTTTTTTTTTAATACATTTATTTAACGTCGGCCTATTTCCGCTACTGAGGCCTATCACCGACGCCTGTAGACGAGCTACCCCCAACCAGGAATTTTGCCGAACCTCTTCCCTTAAGAAGAGTAGGAATCTTTTACTTGCCTAACATTTAATAGACAAGAGACCGACGGCTTTACATCCCCTCCGAAGGATGGTATATTTCCCTTATACAACCCTCGCCTAAGGTTGTATAGCTTCCGCGCATACACTGATATACAAGCCGCTGGAAGATGTGTGAGGCGAGGACGCGGTCTTCGTTGGAACGGTCACCCATCCAACTACTAACTGCGCCTGACGTTGCTTTACATCGCATATCAAAGTATGTACATAGTAAAGACGCACCTACGCTCGCCCCCCTTTCAAGAAAGTTACTTACTGTAACATGAATTTATATCTTAAAACTGATGGTTTTCACCCATTGCAAAAAGAGTGACCTCACAAAGTTCAGCGATATTCATTCATATCCAACACGAAATAAAAACAATATCTATACCAATAAATTTTTTCATATAAAAAGTCGCCTTATCATGCCGGAATTTTTTATTAGAATCTGCTCTCCTAAAAGTTGAAAAATATATGGTCCACAACCAGTTTTAAAAATAAATTAAAAAAACATCTTGCTAAACCACTGTTTTTATGACCTGAATGAATTTGAATCTTTTCTAAAAACTGCCAACTAACCAATCTTTATTAAAAATAGCAGCAGGACGACCTATGTATTTTACTTTTAACAATGTAAAAAAGTGTAATTTTTAACAATTTAAAAAAATGTAAATGTTTTTTTATTTTCTGTTTTTTGTATTTCTTGTACCTAACTGTCGTTACGTCTCAAAAGTTTTTTATAGTACGAAGTACGACTAGTCAGTGATCAATGTTTTTCTTCTTCTCTATATACATTATCTGTAACATAATAATTCATAATTTATTCCTTTTGGTTGTCATCCACCAACATGTGACGAACCTATCTTTGTATATAGCAAAAAAGGCGAATAAAGGATTTGATTTGATTCAATACCACTTACTAACCGGCAATAGACATAGTTAAACCTTGCAGAAAGCTTCTTTTGAATAGGACGATTAAAGTCTTTCCTTAAAAACAAAAAGAAGAGGTGATAAAGATAACCGCATATTTCCAACGATGTTTTACGTATTAGTGTTAATTGTCAATTGTTGCTGTGGTTATTAATTGTTTTACCGCCTACTGCAAATTTAAACACCGGTGAATATTTATGTTTATGACTTGAAACAATACCGAGTAATTAATGAACATAATAAACCTTCCTTAATTAGCCTTAAAACTTAACCAGCTTTAAAATAGCAAGATCAAAGGATCTTTTTAATACCTCAAAGAAAGTGTAAATTGCTGGGATGAAATTATGGTAGTCTACTCAAGAACAGGTTACCGTAAAAAGTTGACTACGATGATATAGCGTATAAGAAACAATCTATACAGTCTTTGTCGCATGCATTGCTAGATTATTAAAATAGATAAACAGTTAACTGACGGCATTTTGGAAGGAAGTTGTAACTGTTTCGATAAAGTTTTTAAATTTTGCCTAGTACGCCAGTCGTTATTAGATGGAGAAAGGTATGAAAAAATGCACATTTTTTTAAATTTTACAAACATTGGATAGATAGATAAAAAAATTAACAAACCCGGTTTTTGCACCCTGGAACATTGTAAACAAAAAACGTAAATTTGTAATAACTCTCTCACCGGGAACTAAATCGATCGATATAGAGAAAAGTACAAATCAGAAAATTTTAAAAATTTAGATAATCACTAATGTCGGTGTAGACAATCCAACTAAAATAATTACAAGCAGCTAACACTTCCGCTTATACCGGAAGTTCGATATCAACTTGCTTATTTCAAATGGAACATCCTATATATTTTTGAGTTTTCGAAAGGAGCATACAATTCTAAGTCGAAAATATGTAGCATGTCCTATACCTAAACCTAGCCGTTTCAGAGATATTTGACATTTTATAGAAAATTTGGCAGGTGCAACGGTTTGCAATAACCGTTATAACTTTCTTCGTGTAAAAGATCCTCATTTGCTTCTTGTCACATAAAAAGAACACAAGGAGAACTACGTTCTACAACTCAAATAAATTCAATAATATCATACCAAGTGTTCCGTTTCGCGTTACATTTTGTCAACTTCAAACCGCGAAAACTTGTTTAGGTCAAATGGAACACCCTGTATTTTTTTACGTCAAGTTGTGTAAAATTGAATTCCCCTTTTTCTGATATTGTGGGGGTTAAAGTTACAACTTTTTGAAATATTTACGATTTTATTAGAAATTCATGAATTGTTGTAATCATTTCATCAAAATAGCCATGATTAGAAACAATCAGTCATTAGCTGCTTTCGTTCGTCATGAACAAAAGTGATTGTGATTAGTAAGCAACCAATAGAAATCAAGAATTTGAAAAATATCTCAACTCAATTGGCTGCTTAGTGATTGTGTTCAGTTTGTTCAAGACGAACGAAAGTACCTAAGCTTATGTAAAAAAATGCCAGCACGTTTAAATTATACCAACGAAAACTTTTTAAATTTGTTTACTATTTATGGAGAATGTGATAAAGTAATATCAAGAACTTGCAGCACATTTGCTACTCGATATCCACAAAAACGCAAAATAACACTAACACTGTAACATGCGTATTAATCGAATTGAAGATATGTCATGAACTAAAATAGCAGAGATAAGATCAATTTAAAATATGATTTCATTTTAATTTAATAATTGCTCAAAATTCCGCCCTCGAACCTCGACACATATTTCGCACCTTCGGAATAGTTCCTCATGAGTAGCTCTTCTAATTGAATCCTGTGATATGTTTTGAAATGCATTTCTTACTCTTTGCATACAATCTTCAATGGTTGTTAATGGGCTTTCATAAACTTTATTTTTAATAGTTCCCCAAATGAAATAATCCAGAACTGATAAATCGGGCGAGCGAGGAGGCCATAAGAAAGGTCCATTATTGGCAATCCATTGATCATAAAAAGTTTCTTGTAAATAATTATTAATTAAATATGCGTTATGTGGGGAGCACCGTCGTGCTGATAAAAAATATTTCTATGTTCGGCGAGAGGTAAATTTTCTAAATAGTTATTATTCAAATTTTGTAAGATATTCAGATATCTTTCACCTAAAAAAAAAAACAAAAATTTACCTATACATATTAGCAGAAGAGAAAATTTAATTTACCGTTTAAATTTTCCTGATAAAATTGTAATGCCACCACTCTATCGTTTCTTATGGCACAGTAAACATTGAACTGCCAACTTTCCTGAAAGTTTCGCTCTCTGAACATATGAGGATTTGAGTCACTCCAATAATGCGAATTGTGTCTATTAAAAAGTCCATTTTTAGTAAATTTTGCTTCATCTGCTTCATATTTCCCAAATAAGAATTGTGACCCTCAGACCTTATTAGAATAAACTCACAAAAATTCTGTCTTCTTAGGAAGTCTGTTTCTTTTAATCCTTGAACCATATGGAATGAAAACGGGTGAAACTTATGTTTTAATAAGATTCTGTGAATTGAATCCTTGCATAGTCACCATTCCAGAGCAGCTTGTCTTAATGACATCCTTGGAAATGCATGAAAATATCCCAGAATGACTATTTCAATGTTTTCGTCATCAACAATAGGCTTTCTTCTTTGCATTTTTGCCTTGAGAGAGCCATAATTTTTCAAATTTTCCAGTAGGCGTTTTACAGTGTTTGGTGACGGTTTCCGTATTTCTGGATATCGAGTAGCAAATGTGCTGCAAGTTCTTGATATTACTTTATTACATTCTCCATAAATAATAAACAAATTTAAAAAGTCTTCGGGGGTGTAATTTAAACGTGCTGGCATAAGATAATGACTGATTGTTTCTAATCATGACTATTTTGATGAAATGATTATAATAATTCATGAATTTCTAATAAAATCGCAAATATTTCAAAAAGTTGTAACTTTAACCCCCACAATGCTAATATTAGAAAAAAGAGAATTCAATTTTACACAACTTGACGTAAAAAATACAGGGTGTTCCATTTGACCTAAACAAGTTTTCGCGGTTTGAAGTTGACAAAATGTAACGCGAAACGGAACACTTGGTATGATATTATTGAATTTATTTGAGTTGTAGAACGTAGTTCTCCTTGTGTTCTTTTTATGTGACAAGAAGCAAATGAGGATCTTTTACACGAAGAAAGTTATAACGGTTCTTGCAAACCGGTGCACCTGTCAAATGTTCTATAGAACGTCAAATATCTCTGAAACGGCTAGGTTTAGGTATAGGATATGTTACATATTTTCGACTCAGAATTTTATGCTCTTTTCGAAAACCCTAAAATATATAGAATGTTCCATTTGAAATAAGCAAGTTGGTATCGACTTCCGGTATAAGCGGAAGTGCCAGCTGCTTGTAATTATTTTAGTTGGATTGGCCACACCGACATTAGTAATTATCTAAATTTTCAAAATTTTCTGATGCGTACTTTTCTCTATATCGATCGATTCAGTTCCCGGTGAGACACCCTGTATAGTGATCATTCAGCAGCTTTAATTCTCTTTAAAACGATGTGTCACAATATCAGACAAAAATTAGTTAGTAGTGTAAAATATTTACATATCAGTTTTCTCAATGGGCTATGAAGTAAATTATTTTAAAAGATGAAGAAGAAAATATTTGATGACAGTTTTAGAATAATATATGTGAATGTACATACTCTCTCCTCTTCAGTAGGTAAGGAATTTCCAGATATATCAATTTACTATCAGAACGTTAGAGGTCTAAACACTAAAAATAATGCTCTGTTTAACATCTTCCATCTGTAATTATGACATCATAACTTTTACTGAGACCTGGCTTGACAACAATATAAAAAATACAGCATTATTTAACAATAAATATCGGTTTATAGATCAGATAGAGACTTTGGTAGAACTGGTTACTTCAGGGGTGGGGAGGTCTCATAGCATATTGTAGGTGTTCGTATTGATCTAAACAAACGGTCTTTGTATTTATTTGTAATTTACATTCCTCCCAATGTAACTACCGATGACTGCTGGCCTGGACAAAATACTAAAGGACTGTGCACGTATTTTAACTTTCCCGTTATGCTTACTTTTTAATATAGTTATCAGCACATCCACATTTCCAGATTTATGGAAAGTGTCGAGAATTGTTCATGTTTTAAAAAAAGGTGATCGTGCAAATATTGAAAATTATAGGCCGATTACAATTATTAATAATTTTGCTAAAGTTTTGGAAATATTTGTTAGGGGTAGATCCACTGTTACAAATTTATTCTGTATTACGCAATATATAGCAGATTCGATTGACCTGGGATTCCAGACTGATGTCATCTACACTGATTTTTCCAAGGCCTTGACATTGACAGACTGAATCATAACATAACATTATGAATCTTCGGGCTCATGATTTTTCGATAAACATGCTTAATTTTTTCTATATCTTAGTAATCGTAAGCAGTATACCGGTGGAGATCTTGGCGACGTCCGGCGTTCCACAAGAATCAAATCTGGGTCCACTACTCTTTGATATATTCATTAACGATATAACTTATGACTTATAACTGTAATTTACGCAGATGATTTGAAAATATATTGAAATATTAAACACAGTGAGGATTGTATAATTCTCCAAAATAATCTTGATAAAATTAATGAATGGTGTTATGCTAACAAATTACCATTGAATGTAGGTAGCTAAGTGCAATGTGATGACATATTCTAATAAGACTAATGCAACTACCTTCAACTATTCTCTGAATAACATATTCTTAAATATGCCTGAAACTCTTTAGGATTTAGGTGTGACATTTGATCGAAAGCTCTCCTTTACTCATCATATTAGCAATTTAATTTCAGATTGTTTTAAAGCTCTGGGGTTTATTATTAGAAACTCAGCTGATTTTACCAGCATTAGTACCTTAGTTGCTATTCTTTGCATTTGTAAAATCACGTCCTGAGTATGCCTCAATTATTTGGTGGTTTTGTAACTATTCTTTTGAATATTTATAATTATTCTGTAAAAAAGTTTTCCCCACTACACGGAATGTGTACGTCTTACCACGACAGGCAAGATGCTATAGACATTTTGCACTACAGTATATCGTCCATTAATCATAACATTATTTACGATATTCACCATACTGTATCTCCTTTAATGTATTATACTCATATTTTATATTCGTTTAATTAGTGTTATTTCTGTTATATTAGCATTTATACTTTTGTATGCCTTCTCTTAAGGTGGGAATATCAGAGAGAGAGAGAGATCTGATAAGGAAATATTTATTATTTTTGGATATAACTTTTTTTTAAATATATATATTGGTAAAAAAAGTATAAGACTACCTAAGTAGAGCTACAGGTGACATAAATTTTTACTCAATAATTTCAGTTATTTGCAAAATAGATTTAATTTTAAAAATTCGTATTTCCTAAATTTAAATCTAACTATTTCGCATATGTTTAAAATTATTGAGTGGAAATTTATAACATTACTCTTGTTCTACTTAGGTAGTCTTGTAGTTTGTTTGCAATATGTGTTTTAAAATAAGAAGTTATGGTCAAAAACAGTAAATATTTCCCTATCGGACTTCTCTCTCTTGGATATTCTCACCTTAAGTTATTCTTTTTTCTCCATTCTGTAATTGGATTATTGTAATCTGTTGAATGGTTGTAAATTAAATAAATAAATATACGAATTAAAACATTTACATAAAACACTGTCTTTTTGTTGTTTTTTTTTAAAGCTAAATTGAGATGCACCGTTTTGTTTTGTTACTTTGCAATGTGAAGGTAAATGTATAGTAATGGCTTTATAATTAGAAAGAATTTAGAGGTTGACCCAATGTCAATGCTAAAGCAGTTGCATTGTTCGTCCCGTAACAGCGACAAAGTCGTGGCCAATTTTCCGCATGGTGAATAATTTAAAAATAATCACTGATCAGTTAAATTAGATAATTAGATTTGTTAGTTCAGATAACAAATTGGGTTTATTTGCATGGTAAAATGGTTATATCGATTATTTTGCCTACGTGATAGATATTACATAGGTAATTACTTGTCTGAGGTAAATAACAAATTACTACACGAGAAAGTTTATGAAAAAAATGTTACAACAAATGAGAGTGCCCGTTGATATGAAGAAAGATAGGCGATAAAGTTAAAGCACTCCTTTTTTCTAAGAACTGTAAAACCTGTAGGAAGGGTTGTAAGTTGAAGTATGTTGGACAAACTAGGCATCAGATTATAACTAGATTTAAGGAGCATATTTATTTATTTATTTAATTTACACCAATTACTGAATGGGTACAATACAGAGTTGTGACATTTATAATACTAACTAATAATACTCAGTAATCAGTAACAAAATAAATACTAAAAAAGAGAATACTAAAAGTGCTAAGAACTAAAAACATTTAAACGCAATAATAACTTAGGGATCCGTTGTTATGAAACTTAAGATGCAGAGTTTTCAAGCTTTTCACTTCCGTTATAAAAAATGTGGAAACCTATTATGAAAATCAGTTTGACCTTAAAACGACCTTGAAGGTCACTTTCCAGCATCCCATCTAATTGCCTACAACGTAATTATTCAGAGTTTTTAGCGAAAGGTCTTACTTTTAAAGTTAATATGATTCCTTGATATTCGGAAATCGATCTATTTTCTGTCCTTACGACCTTGATATCTCGAAAACTGTTCATTTTTAGACGTTGTTTGTGCCTATGGGATCTTTTGACCAGGACGTCATGAAGTATAACATATCACAAGCGCAGACAATTTGACCGGGACCCAAAACCCATATATTTTGTGCGGGATCCTTTCATCAATAGAATAGTCATATTTTATGACATTGTATGTCAGAGAAAAGGACATTCGTTACATTTGCTTGTATTTACAGGCAGACTGTTTGATGTACAGTATGTATGTTTATTACAGTCATCAGAGCACTTAATAGCATTGTATATTTTCATATCATCCGTGTATAATAAACAATTTTCTTCCACCTCATTTATATTATCATTAATGTATATATTAAATAATAATGATCCCAGTATAGACCCTGATCAGAGCACTTAATAGCATTGTATATTTTCATATCATCCGTGTATAATAACAACTTGCTTCCACTTCATTTATAACATCATTAACGTATATATTAAATAATAATGGTCCCAGTATTGACCCTTGAGGGACCCTAGAGATGACAGATATCTCAGTAGATTGTTGACCGCAACATTGTACAAACTGTTTTCTATCTTCAAGGTAAGATTTGAAAAAATATAGCAGATTTTTTGACAGAACAAAAAGATCGAATTTGTTAAGCAAAATATCATGATTGAGTCTATCGAATGCCTTCGAGAAGTCAGTGTATATGACGTCCACCTGTTGACCGGTGTCAAATGTATCCTATGAATTGCGTTATACAGAATAAGTTCGTAGTTGTGGATCTTCCCTTCATAAAACCGTGCTGTTTAGGTGTGATTTTGTTTTTTAAATGAAAAAAGAGGAAATCATGGAGAAGCATTTCAAGACACTTAGGAAAGTTATTGATAATAGTAATAAGTCTATGATTTTCAATTTGGTTTTTCCCTCCTTTCTTGTATACAGGTATAACTTCAGAGAATTTATGTTCTAAACATCAAAAAATTTTCCAAATTTTTTAATATTTCATTTTCGCAAGAACTAAGTATTGTTTCCACACAAAAATTCATCCTAGTAATCGCTTAAAGTAATACTACGATTGATCTAATTCCTGTTTATAAACTTTCACACTTTTATTAGTGGAGTAATGGTTATTTATAAGCACAAGAGATAAATAACTTGATGCTGCAACTACTCGATTTATTATTTTATCTCGAGACAAAAATAAAAACATACTCTCTGCAATATAGATTAACACACCAGCCACTAATAATATAGAGCTTTAGATTTATGCTGTTTTGTATCACAGTAATCGACCAAAAATATCCAATGACCACATTTAAAATTCCACAGGGAAAGCCGTGTCTCGCCGAGTGTTTATTTACAGCGATATATATTTTTTATTGTCTTGCTTTAACGAATGGCGCATTGTTCTTCGACATAGTAACTGAATTTCGGAACCAAAATAAATCTATTTAAAGTATGGATTATTCACAGTAATTTCTCATGGCACAACCAATCTTATTTTGAATAAACTGAAACAATTTGATAATCCTAATAGCATAACTCATTCGCAGATTTTTTAAAAATGTTTCCGCCACCCTCAGACAATTTCGAGTGGACAAATGACAAAGTAGCAAACACGCATTCACTGAAATTCATTTCAATTTCCAATATATTTATTTTCATTGTACAAAAATAGTCAACTAATAATATCTTCAGTCAAATTTTATCAAAGCCGTCGCATAAACTGTGTAATTTAATGATTACTAATAGATATAATAATAACAATTGCAATGTACGTATTGAAAACTGTTTAAAATGTAACTAGTCCAGTTTTCAGTATTCCAATCAAAACTGTATTTCATAAAAATGGGTTACACAGAAGCAGAGAAGTTATGATATATACAATGCGCCATCTGTTGCAGTTTGGGCGTCGCGTCGCGGAGAAATAATTGTTCGATATCAGGAGCGTTGAAATTGCAATGTCTGTATAGTATTTTTAATTTTGAACATTTTATAAAAAATACATTTTTCCATTTAATTTACTTAAATAATACTTTTCCGAATTCTTGGATAGGGACAAATGGGCCAATTAAATAGCCAGCACGGTCACCAGATTTGATCCCACTAGATTTTTTCTTATGGGGTTAGCTAAAAAATGTAGTATATAAAGAACCTATAAACGATGTGGCAGAGTTGGTTAACAGGATTTACACAGTCGTGGTGCTATTACCCGCCACACTTTATTAGCTACGACGGATACTGGACTGAGGCGTCGATATAGTATGTCCGTGAACCAAAATGGACAAAACTTTGAATAATCATTGTAGTTAATGTACTACAGCAGTTATAAACCCCTAATTAAAGTATCTATTTTTCGTTTAGTTATTGCTTCGTTTCTGTTGTCGATTTGTTTGATTGTTGATTTTGAATTAAAATTAAGTGTTCTTTTTAAATGATATTTTTTTATTGAAATAATGTACTTTTGTATGATTGTTATTGAATGTTACAACTTTCTAATACAAACTAACTTGATTTGTTTAACTAATAAGTAAGAATTGGAATTAAAAGTACGAAGTGAAATAATTCGAAAAGTACGCAATTAAGTGGAAAAATGTATTCTTGATAAAATGTTCATAATTAAAAATACACATATTATAATTTCAACGTTCCTGCCATCGAATAATTATTTCTTAGCGTTGCGAAGAAGTTAATTATAATTTTAATTTTTAATTAAATAGTGGAGGCCATTTTGAACAATTTTCGTTGCTATTTTACGTTATAAAGTATTGTTCATCTCATCATTTTATTCTTATTCTTATAATAAATCAAAGTTTCTTGCTTCTGTGTAACCCATTTTGATTAAATAATAATATAAAATGTCAAACAATAATAATGTTGTCATGGTGTCATCAGCCACAACCTATTGCGTAGCAGTTCATTACTGCGCTTCTCTAAAATACCTGCATACATATTTGTTGTTGGGTGTTATGTCAGATGTGTTCAAAAATATTACAGCTAGGCCTATCAACCCTTAAATATTTTAAATCAGGGATAAAAGATCTAAAAAAAATACACAGGGTTTTGCATTTAAGAAGCAATCTTCATTGTTGCGTCACGTGACCTATGAAGGCACTAATAACAGAAAAAAATTATCACGACATTATTTACAAGAAGCTCGGACGCCAATCGAAAAAATCGATATTGTGCTATATATACCCACTTGTTATTTTTGACAGTAATTACGTATATTACGAGTGATCACCTTCAGCTTATGTAAAAACTTGCGGTATTACGTTTTACATCGAAATATGTGAACATTTTTCAGTAGACGGAGTCCTATTTCCTTTGGGGTAACGTTAGAAACTTTGATTATTTTTCCTGTTGGGTAATCAATCATGCACAACTATCAATCATGTGCCGTATGGTTAAAATAACAATTTTTACTGATATCAATCCCGAAAGTTGGCTGATTAATTATTATTCAACATTACCATTGGAAATGATGCGAATTTGAAAATAAACAAACCAAAACTTATTAGTCCGGGAGATATATAACCTCAGAAACTACAATTTCCCAGAAGTTTCGTAGTCATGTAGGTCTCCACATGTCTCATTTAACTGGACCACTGAAATAATTGGCGAATGAGCTAGGATCAGGTTAAAAGAATATAAACATATCGCGCTTCCTCTCAATAAAACCTATTATTCGACTTGTTTAATTGAAATTTAACATCTTTGAATAAACAGCTACTCATCTACAAATCGGTTTGAAAATAATAACTTAAATTAAAAACAACAAACAAGCCACCCATTTAAGTACGCGGATGACAGATCCTTCACTACATTAACATTACAAAAGTAACACTATGTGGTAAATTATGAAATCCACTTAGCATATACATCGTAAAATTTATCGGTAGCTTATAATTGGTGGTAATTGTGAAGTAATATCATCACACACCAAAATATATTTTGTAATTACACAATTCCTATTTAGATTTGGAAGTATACACTTGTTGCATGTTATAATTCGATAAATATGATTTACAATTATTGTGTGTCATTAAATAGTCATAAATACTTATTATTATATTCTTCGCAATGTTCATCGTGTGTCCAAATTTCTTATAAGTACAAAAAGAAAATGTCCTATGGGAAAATGTACATGAAGACGGTTACGAACTGTGATAAGATTCTACAGAAAGGAAAATGCTGTTAAAATTAAGTCAGTATCGTCAGATTATTATAGTTAAAAATATATAATCCAGTCAATTGGTGTTCAAAGCTGCCGTTTTTGTAACAAAATTGCGGAAGTTTTTTCTCAACGGTTCTAGCGATTTTTTGGCCTTTCCACGAAAACGTAAAAAATACCCACTCCCACCCCCTACAACTCGAAAAATATACAAGTTATCAACAAAAACCCTTATACCACGTGAAAGTACATTAAATTTGCTATAAGTGACGTCCCTAATATTCAATTTTGTCATAAGAGGGGAGGGAGCAAAGCGAAAATTACGAAAAATACCTCCTACGCCCTACAGCAAAACGACACCTGGGGCCGTTACAGATTTTTAATGCTGAAAAAAAAAATTAATAGCAGGCAACGGCCGGCTGGAATATATAGTTGAGGTCATAAACAATGAAAAAAAAAACTTTGGAACTTGAGATGAAGGGAAGTAGTGAAGTGGGGTGCTATTTAAGGGATGATAACCGTTTTTCGTGATTTGTGGCTTTTTGGTTTGATTTGTGGTTTTTTTCTCGCGTGAAAATTATTTAAATTAAATGAAACTTTGTGAAAGTACGTAATTATTTGCATATAATAAACATGAATTTTTTCAATTATGGGAAATAAATATTTTTCGAGATTTTACCATTTTTCCCCTATCACCCCTATCTTCGGCGAACAACTTTATTGATTTTTTTTTGGATTTTCATGTTCTACTGGTGCTCATTTTTTTCGTCGAGATGTCTACTTTCAAATGGTACGTCGATGTTAGTGATTTATTGTCATTTAGCAGCTTAAAATTAAGAAACACCGAAAAAAAAATTTTTCGAATCTCGAATTTGTCGATTTTTTTCATTATTTTAAATTTTTTAGCATATTTATGTTAATAATTCATAATATTTTAATGAAAAAATTTACTTTGGTATAAAATAACTAAAGTTGAATGAATTTAGTTATTGGAAACCACGCTAAAATTGAATACAAACAAACAAAATTCTGTTACGTATTCAAACAAAAAAAAAAAAAATTACAAAATTTGAAATTTCTCAGCATACAGGTATTTGAACCATACACAAGTGTAATAGCGTTTCTTCATGCTTTCTCTGGGTGTGATACAACTTCAAGTTTTGCTGGAAAAGGGGAAAAAAATAGTAAGATCTTTATTGGACAATAAAAATTTATTAAACCTAGCCAGTGTTTAATATCAAAAAGATGCAGACCACATAACCATAGCAAAAAATGGATCTCAACTTATAGCTAGTATTTACAAAAGTAAGAAAATTTATAACTCATTAAATCAATTACGATTTGAGCTGTATCAGCAAGCTACAAACAAATCCACTTTTAAATTGGAAAAACTCCCTCCAACTGAAGAAGCAGCTGCACAACACTCCTAAAGAGTCTATTACCAATTGCAAACTTGGTTGGGTAATTTTGACAACGATCAGGACAACAAAAAAGCAAAGGACTGGGGCTGGAACGAAAATGTAGGAAGACTCGCGCCGAAATACATCTCTGACAGTTCCGACTTCCCGGAAAGTTGTTAAAAAGCGTTAGCTGTACTTGTGAAAGTGGATGCAATAATCAAAGGTGTGGCTGCCGAAAACACGGTTTAAAATGTACCAATCTATGCAATACATGCACTGAGAACTGTTCAAATAGAGACAGAGAAGTATTTGTAGATTTAAGTGATTCTGAAGATATTGATGAAGAGCCAGCAAAGAATAATGACATCGAAATTGAAGAGCCTGAAAATGCCAATGATTTTGAAGATAATATAGAATTTGAGAGTTTGATCGATGAAGAAAACGAACCACAACAAAAAAGGCCTAAAATTGATTAGATTTTAACAATTATTTTATGGATTTTTCTTTTTATCAGCTATACACAACCAATATTAATAAAGTAAATATTTGTAAATAAAGTAAAGAATTCGTAGCCAATATAAATAAATTGTATGTTGTATTTTATCATATGTATTTAGAATAATTTAATATGCATATAAAGTTTTCGAAACTTAACTGTAGCTTATGAAAATTAATAAAGTACTATTGATTTCCATGTAAATGTTAAGTTTCATGAAGTTTTCCCTACCTTTCCGTGATGAAATTCATTCAACTTTATTTATTTTATATCAAAGTAAGTTTTTTCATTAAAATATTACGAATTATTAACATAAATATGCTAAAAAATTGAAAATAATGAAAAAAATCGACAAATTCGAGATTCGAAAAATTTTTTTTTCAGTTTATCTTAATTTCAATAAATCACTAACGTCGACGTACCATTTGAAAGTAGACATCTCGACGAAAAAAATGAGCACTAGTAGAACATCAAAATCCAAAAAAAAATCAATAAAGTTGTTCGCCGAAGATAGGGGTGTTTTTTCGGAAAAATTGTAAAATTTCGAAAAATATTTATTTCCCATAATTGAACAAATTTATGCTTATTATATGCAAACAATTACGTACTTTCACAAAGTTTCATTTAAATTAAATAATTTTCACGGGAGAAAAAAAATAAAAACAGAAAAATCGGTTTTTCGTCATTTTCTCGCAAACTTTGAGGTTATGTCGAAAAATATATAGATTTTTTTATTATCTACAATTTTTGTATGAAACCCTTTTCTCTAGGAGATCACGTTTCGCCACAAATCACGAAAAACGGTGTTCATCCCTTAAATAGCACCCCCTACTTCCCTTCATCTCAAGTTCGAAAGTTTTTTTTTTCATTTTTTATGACCTCAACTATATATTCCAGCCGGCCGTTGCTTGCTATTAATTTTTTCATCTCAAAAAGGTAACGGCCCAGCCATACTTTCGATGTAGTACCCTTAAAAGAGGTTGTTTTGAATGAATTGATGGCAAAGCATGTTTGATGAAAACATTAACAAATTAATTATATTTACAACATGTTAAGTACATGACACTGAATATAAAGCTGAATATGAAATCTGTATGTAGTAATATGCAAGTGTCATGAAATGAGCGAACGTCGAGCTCAGGAGAAAGAAGGCATTTCTGTTAGAACATGGTTACAAGAGACAGATAAGTTGTATAGTGAAGTATCGATGTCTGAAGAAATAGCTGATGTCATGTGCGCAGTTGTTTTAGTCGTCTCCATTTGGTAGTTGGTGGCCCAGGCAATGTTTCTAGGACATTAGAAGGTTCAGAGGAATGGTCTTGGGTAATGGAATGTCCAGGTAAAGGATCAGGGTTAGGAGATCTTCACATAAATAGAAGACTAAAGAAGGCTTACATTATTTCTTATGACCAGTGTGGCAGGACAGTGGGAAAAATTTGGGGAATGAAACCCACAGTGGTCATGTGGATATACACTGTCATCATAAGACCAATGATAACCTATGGGGCTGTAGTTTGGTGGTCTAAGATATCACTAGATATATATCTAGGATAAGTGGCTCTGACAACAATGGTACGCCTCAAATCCGTTGGCATTCAACCAAATGTAGGTCGTGGAGAGACCAGAAGTCGCCTGTGGAATGAGGCTGTCAGGAAGACGCTCCTTCTACAGGTGTGATCAACATCAACCACCATTTGATTGGACTAATAGTAATTGTATCCAGAATAGTACATGATAATTAATGAAAATCGCCAGAGGAAATACTTTCCATAACACGATTTTTCTGCACGAACTGTTTTCGTCTTATATCCTTATCAAACTTTTACTGTATTCGAGTATGGATTATTTTAAGAAATAGTTTTGTGCCGTAAAGTTAATGGTACGGTGGTCACTGCGCTCATTGGCATTTGTTTTTTTGGTAAGCAAACAAAATTGGGCAATAACCGTTCTCTGGGGACATTTGTTATTGAACAATTCTACCAATATGTTAAGGAGTACATCATCAATAAAAATGGCATCACCAGGCAGTTTATCAAGACCAGGACATTTTCAGTTTTTAATTGATCTTAAGGCATAGGTTACTTCTTCTTTAGTAATGTCAGGTCATATTTCTTTCTAAGCTATGGGTACTTATTCTGGACCAATTCGTTCATCTGTGAATATTTCTTTAATGTAGTCCTCCTATTGCTTTAGTTTTTCATCATTACTAATTAGAATATGACCATTTTTTTCTAAGATTGTAGCAGCTTGCCTTTTCGTTGTAAGCCTGCAAGTTTTTTATTCTTTTGTATAGGTTAAACAGATCGTATTTGCTTTGAAATCCTTCGATTTCTTTATTTATATTTCTCTTCAAAATATCTTTTTTTGGCCTGTCTTATCTCTGATTCTTCTTTGATCTAGATTCGATTACTAGTCTTTTACATGGTTCCAGCACGCAGTCCTTTCACAAAGTCGAAAATTGATTTATAGAAGTTATACGGATTGTGAAAAAAAAAAAAATATTTTTGATCTACCTTAATCAGAGCTACTAGAGACAATGTAATTTCGCTAAGAAGAAGATTCGTAAATATATTGAGTTTTTCACACTCCATTCGATATAATGTGTGTGCCAACATTTACTTTCCTAGTTTCCCTTGTTTTATTACTTTATTACATGCAATATTTTTTATCTTAAATATAAACAAATAAATAAGTTGGTGTTTCGAATTATCAGCAATGCGGTGAATATTATAGACGAGCGAACACATTTTTTAATTTTAAAATTGTATTTGTCTGCTTCTAGTTAAGACGTTTAAAACTAATTAAGCGGCACTTTATGTTCTGATAATTTATTACCGCTAGTACAACCCAGGACTTATTGATTATATTCATTACTCCGGTGAGAAAGGCAACTTAACCGCTTAAGAAGTAACGAACTGAAAGACTTGGGTAAAAACTTTCAGACGTGTCAGTAATCGATAATTTTTTCTCTACCTGATTTTAGAAACTAGACTGATTGCAATGACTTTCCCCACCATATTTCCGGCATAATCAACGAGGAAAATTTTTAACCAATTTTAAATGAATATTTATAAAATATTATGGTTCAAACGAGAAATAATAATACATAAAAAATAAATAACAAATAAACACTACAGAAATTATTACAACCCCCAATTCCAGAAGCTAGAGGCTTGTGCGGAAGGGGGTTACACATTGAAAAACGCGGACATACAACCATATCCTCCGACAGTGCCGGAGCCGGGGTACGAAGCCAGTAGCGCGATACCCATTCGATTAATCTCGATGACCTCCCCGCGCCTTAACCAAGGCGGCTATCGGCTAGATAGATATTTGAGGTAATTGTGGTGGTAGATTTTATAAAGTTAATTTGCCCTTTTAGTTGTTCGTGCGTGTAATTCAAAACATTTAGATGTAAGGAACGGGACGCGTATTACTTGTGAGTAATCCCATGTAGTGCAAGTTTATTGGCAGAAAGAACAATTTCTCCAAATGCATTTTTTTTAAATGATATATCAGTATTTCTTTAAAAGAGAAAACGATTAAAAGATATATAAATAATAGTAGTTTTGCCATTTCTTATCGATTTTTAAAGAAAATTAGCTTTTATCTCTTATTCTTGCAACTTAAATTAAAAACAAATGAAAATCAAAATAGCGAACACAAAATTTGTAAATTTTAATAAAGAGTAGATTAATCAATATAAATCGTACAGCTCCGTGAAGATCTCCAAAATAAGTAAAACTTCTGGCCAGGCTCGGTGTTAATTAATTTCGGTGCTGCTAGTTTAACTACTTACCGTGCGTAAAGTACTCACTTTACGCACGCTGTGTAGTGTGTAAAGTTAAATTTTACGCACTAGTGCGTAAAATAAAAAATTTAAAAATGCCTGTCGGAGCGTCTATAATAATCATATGTTATTTCAATATTACAATAATTATTTAATTTGATGTAGTCCGTTTATTTATTATCATTGGGTATATTATTATATAATATATTTATTCTGTGTTCTGTAACAGTCCTGCTTGAATTATTTTTAATTTTGAAGTTTCATGTACTGTTTAAGAATTTCATTCATTTAAAATTAAGTTGGCCAAGGCGATATTGTGATTTTATGTGATTAAGTAAATTTGACAGTTAAACGTAATTCCTAGGTTTTAACATTTTTCAAGTTAATTTCATACTATTAAAAGATTAAGGTGAGGTAAGCAGCTTATATTTTGAATTTTAACTAATTTAATTTAATTTTAGATAATTTAATTTCGTTTCGTTTCGTTTTCTATTGTAGGAATTGTAAAATTTATTCACATAATTTTCATTACCTTGCTATATTATTATTTTACTTTACGCACTAGTGCGTGTTGCATAAATAACTATTTCTTAATTAAAATACCTGCCACCGCATATTTTACTTCTTAATAATTTTTAATATCAATGTTATGACTGTTACCCGGGGCATTGATGTGATAAACTCTTTTAATTTCCTTTTGAAGGAAAAAATATTCTTTGTTTTCGCTATATCAGGGATAGTGTTATATAATCTTGGTGATAAGAATCTGTATGATCGTTGTCCAATAATTTTCGTCATAAATGGGGTTACAAATTTATCCTTTTTTCGTGGTGTGTTATGTTCATGAGGATTTATTATACATTATTTTTTCTATGATAAAGATAAAAAAGTTGTCTTATATCAAATATTTTTGCATCAATATAGACTAGTTCTATTGGGTTTTTTGTTCTTTGAGCATTAATTTGATAAATCTTTTTTGTAGAATTTCACGTGGTCTGACATGATTATTTGTAGCTGCTGCCCAAGCTAAGATACCATATTTAAGTGACTTTCTACTAAAGCGTGGTAAATTGTTTTTATCTAATATATTACTTAAGTGACTAAATTTATACAATATAGTTTGAAGTTTTTAATAACATGCCCATATTAGATGTCTATCAATAAACAACCCTAGGTATTTTACTTTAGTTTCATATAATATATTATAGATGTTTCCCTCAAGCTGGACGTCTATCGATTCAAATGATGGTTGCCTTATCTTGTTGCAGCTAAATGGTATATAGTTAGTGTTATCTATATTAACTGTCAATAACTTATTGTCAAACCATTTTTTAATGGTATGTAAATCACATTCCACTAACGTTTTTAATTCCATCCACGTGTTGGATTTATGGAAAATATGTGTATCATCTGCGAATCCAGTAATATCTCCTCTATCCGTTAATTTAAACAAATCATTAATATAACTGGAGAATAGTATAGGCCCTACAACCGTACCATGTGGTATACCGTATTTAAGTGTTAATTTGTCACTGTACAAACCTCCCACTCTTATACTCTGTGTCTATTTGAGATGTAATTTTGAAACAATTTTAAACATTCTTGTCTTACTCCAATATATTGGAGCGATTGTAAGTGTAGAGGGTGGGCTAACAGTGTCAAATGCTTTAGCAAGTTCTATGAATATGCAAAGACACGGCATACCTTTATCTAGTACAGAATGTGGATGTGAGAGCTAACATCGCATCCTAAATCGAAACATTTTCTTTAAAATCAAATTGATTGTAAATTATATTTGTTGAGAAATGATACTAACCTCACTTTTATTATTTTTTCGATTATTTTACTAAAATTAGTTATTAAAAATATAGGCCTGTAGTACTTGCATTTTTACTGTATCCTTTTTTATATATGGGTCTTATCAAAGAATCTTTAAAACATTCAGGCCAATAGCCCGATTCCATACATTTATTAATGATATAGACTAGAGGATCTAATAGATGATATTGATTTTATTGTCTCGGCCTTTAAATGACCTAATCCTGGCTTTTTTGTTATTCCTTAACTCGTTTATTATAAGCTTAACCTCAACGATATTTGTAGGTAACAAAACTAATGAATTTTACGGTAGAAAATCTTACAATTTTAAAGTTTTTTACTCATGTTTGAAAAAGTTTGGTAATATTCATCTGCAATGTCCTTCAGATCCACTCAGTTTATGATCTTCACTATTTAATGACATTACCTCCGTCTTTTTATTTTTCGCCTTTGTTATCTTGTACTACTTTCCGTAAATTGTTTGTGTTATTTTTGTTAATATGTATTAATTTTTAACCTCTCCACAATAAAATTGTGAGAGGTTACTAAAATTGGTTCAAAGACGAAAATTGAGATAACATCAAATCTTAGGAACCCAAAAAAGTGGTTTTTGAAAAATGTCTGTGTGTATGTGTGTATGTATGTATGTATGTGTGTTAGCACGATAGCGCCGAAACTACTGAACGGATTTGAATGAAACTTTGCATGTGCGTTTCTTTAGTGCCCCAGAAGATCTGAGGTTGAGATCGGATTACGTTTAGTGCCATTTTGACGCAACAAGTTGTTTATTTTATAATTAATTTCAATTTGCAATGGAACCATTGAAAAGCAGTTTTTTCTGGTGATTTTTTTTAGTTGTAGTAGGTACAATCATTTGCCACATTCGTAATAATATCTATAATTTTTTTTGTTGCAGATTCAATATTTTTTGTTGCTATATACTGCATCAAAGGAGATGTTATCTAATTTAGTGGTCAATTTTTTTATTACCAAGTATTTTAATGTGGGTGTCACAGAGATTATTATTTTTTGGACTTTTTAATATCATTTGTAATAGTGTTGTATAATGGGTCTGTATGTGTAGTAGTAACGGTATTTTGCTATTTTAGGGCCTTTGGATAATAATACTTTTCCAATTCCAGAAACTTCCTAATAGTTCCCTAGGGACGTAGGTACTACTTTAAAAAATCGCATGTTTTTTGAATTTGCATTGACCTAGATTATAGTAAAGAACATTCATAGAAAATATAAACCGATGTTGATATCACAATAAGATAGATAAACGGATTATCACGATCCGATCGCGTTATTGTAGATATTATAAATATTACGTGATAATTATGTAAACATAATAAAATACTCATCAGCCTAAGGTTTAAATTTTAGTAAAAGCCATGAAAAAAAATATTTGCGTTTGTTTTTACAGCAGAGACGTGGATAAACACTTTTTTATTCTTTATATTACAACATACACTCCCACGATATGCACCTTGCGTGAATTAAGCACTAACTATTACAGATGGTTTTTTAAACACATTCAATTTAACAACAAAACACTCAACGGACCATAAAACCGATGGGATTTTAAAATTTTCACACGCGCGTTCACGAATTTCTCTAAGAACTCACTTTTCTCTTCGCTAGTTGCAACTCGATCAATTATTGTACTTATCAAGTTGACCGCCCGCGAAGGTTACTTGGATAGCGGTGCTCCGCGTTACTGCGAACTCGTCGAGGATGACTAATATGTCCGACCCACTAAAACTTTGTAGGCAAATTTAGAACTTTGGAATGATGTACGCGTCGAGGAGCGGCGCTGGCGTCGCATACTCGGTGGCAGTACAGCTAAATTTAGGATGAAAAACTCGAAAAATGCTAACGCGACGATTGCTGAATACTTGACTGAAATTCCGTTGCAATTTATCGGAAGAAAACTAAAAGAAAGTATGTGATTCTGATACAAACCCCCGCTTTTACAATTGCCGGTCACACACCGATTGCTTGAGGAATGCAATAAACAATAAACAAATATTGAATTCTACGTAATATGAAACTAGTATGCTTTTATAGATATATGCAAAATTTTAGGTCGTCGAGTGCAACAAAACTTGATCATGATAACTTTAGAAAAGATTATTACAACAGCATAGATGATTAAACTTATTACCTCAATGCAAATGCATATATCCTATAATATAAACGCTATATGCAGAAAAAATTAAATATTACCGAATACACCAAAACATTTTAACTTTTACAAAAACATATCACAGATAAGTACATACACTGTGGAATAGCCAAATTAGTGGGGTCGACTGGGTTTCGAAACGACAGTATTTTTTTTCGAATTTTTTTGTGTGTATATTATGTAGCCGGACTCCCTCTATCATCTGGTCATGTTTCCGGGCGCGAGGGCGGTGGTGGAGGAGGGGGATTACATGTAAAGATATGCTTAGTTTCATTCGGATCGAAAAAGTGTATGGGGATAAAATGAAGGGCTCGCAAATGCGCGTAAACTGAACTTTGACCCGTCGAAATCGGACTAGTGGTTCTTGAGATTATTGCGATTTGAAAGTACGGATTTGTATACGGATTCTTTGCTGCGGCGGGAACGTACCGAGAGCCGTGTTCGTTTTTTTTTTTTTCGGGGTAGAAAGCGACTTAGCGACTTTTTCCCCCCTTCTTTTGTTTTATCATTTCTAACTAATCAAGCACTGTACTACAGTAAACAAAAAGTTGTGTCTGGTGGTCTTTTCAAGACGCCTAAGACACTTGCGTAGGATGCAAGATCTGTGAATCTTTGTTCAGTTTTATCTGACATGTTTCGGTCTTGCGACCATTATCAAAGAGTCTTAAAAACAGCTGTTTTTAAGACTCTAATAAGTAGCTACAAATTAAAATACATCGTCAAAAATATTCCTGGCATTTATAATAATGGTTACGAATAAAAATTTGTTTACAGCGTCCCTGAATTGTTTTCCGGAAGAGAGTTTTAAAAGTTATTGGGAAATGGTGGTGAAATTTTTTTAGTGTCCTCAATTAAAGAATTTCTTGTGAAACTACATGGATTGTATAGGTTTATGTTGTTTGCTTGACGTGTGTTACAACGGTTTTCTGCATTCTGCGTACTCAAACGTATTTCGCCTTTTGTCAAATAAGCATATCGTTTCGTGGAAGAAATGGAGACTGCTGTTAATATATGGTGGGTCACACATCACGGTTTGCAAGAGTCTCTCAAACTCGCTTTACACATGTATCATATTGCTCGCTTTTGTAAAGTGAGTACGCCATTAAATAATTGTTGGTTGCACAATCCCCAGAATTGGAATGCCATATTTTAGATGGGATTTTATTAAAGAAAAGTAGGTTGTCGATAGAGATTGTACGAATAGCATAACATCCTAAGGCTAATTTAATATCTAGGGTTCCTTATTTGTTCTTGAAAATTTAATTTATTGTCAACATATAATCCAAGAAACTTTGTATGAGTTCTGTTTTCTAGAATATGATTTCCAAGGGCAAGTTCTTCTAAGTTGCAACCGAACGTCATTACATTAAGTTTTGGTGATATTGAACGTGAGAAGATCCGAATCTCACCTTTTTTTACTAAGGAAATATCAGAAAAAATTTCTTCATGTAATACTATCGAATCCATATAATGCCTATAAAATAGTGGTATCATCGACAAAAAACATTAACTTTCCAGATGTATTGATCGATGCCATGTCATTTATGTACAGCAAAAAAAGGACTGCACCAAGAACAGATCCCTGGGGGACTCCACAACTTATCTTGGCCCTATTAGACTATTTCTCGGAAGATTTTACTACTTAATTGCGATCCTATAATGGTATATTTTTATCGTGTGTAAATTTAGCGAAATACTAGTAAAATGTCATATATAAATCTGTTCAAACAAAAGCCTATAATGTTCGTCCATTTATATTTTACTCTAAGGTTATAATAGGTGCATTTTTGAATCCGAGGCCCTGATTGGTTTAGAAATTTTAGCGTCGTTTTATTGAAAGAGAGAATGCACGAGGCGAGGTTCCCCTTGGAGTCGGGGGTCCGGTTGGAGTCAGAATGGTGTACGCCGAGATCAACAAGTCAGGCGGGCAATAAGAGTGGTTAAAAAGAGGAGTTGCAAGTATTTTATTACCGTCAAATAAGGTGTATAGTTGTTAATTACTTGTAGATTCATTTGGTGCTCAAGTCTGTTGATATTACCCCCATAAGTTGCAGTTAAGAGAGAAGTTTTATTTGGTTAGTGAAGGACGCCATGTATTTATGCTGTAAACGGCAAGTCGGCCATACTTATTACGAAATTTTCTACAATATAATACCAATATACAAACTTGAAAAATCTACTTTTACTAATTAAATGGAAAGCTGTAAAATGTAGAAAATGATACAAGTGTTGCCATCTGTTGATGGGCGACTTAAGCGCACAACCAGATTCCCTGACTCAAGCAAATTACAGAATCGATAAGGGGAATCTATAATTTCTACGCCAAGCTTGACAATGAAAATATAACCTAAGAACGAACTGCCCTAATAAATAGTAAATCGAATACAAACTGCTTTGTGAGAATTCAGTAAATACATTACATCATATAGGATATACTATATAAAAGATGAATGAGAATATTTCCAGGTAAGGAAAACAACCACATGTATATAGTAACTATGTATAGAAACGAAATATAAATGAATGTAAATGTTTTGTAGACTTATGTAGACAATTAGTTCAACAGAAGTGCTACATAATTTAGTGTTAAAAACATGACTGAGTTCTTAAGATACAATATAATACAATGTGACAGAATGTAGCGATTATACAAAGAAAATTCTGATATTTGAAACAGTCTCACTTACAAAAACTGAATCAAAATGCTATACAGATCATGCCAAATATAAGTAAAATACCAGTTATTATATAAAATTGTTAAATGGACATAGGCCATGTAACAGAAACCCAAATTGATTATTATTTATTTAGTATTTTACAGAAAAGCTAATATCCTTTTTTAACTAACTTTTCGACTATTTTAGCGAGTGTACAAATTAAAGAAATTGATCGGGTCCGGCAGAATGAAGTATCAATTTTCAAAGTTAATTCATATCATAATAGAATAAGATATAAATTCAAATCAAGTCGCCATGCTTTCGCGATAAATGGAAATTTTAAGAAAGTTGTCAAAATGTTTGCGAAGAATGTCAGTTTAGCTGTGAATATGGAGAGTTGGTCAAATATTCAACGTTCTTTTGCAGTTGAAGATTATTAAAAAAAATAACTATTCTATTGTTTTCACCCAGCGTTTATTTCGTCATCACTTTCATTTAAATCCACGAGATTCAGTTCCTAGTCGAATAACAATTAAAAAGTGGGTTCACAAGTTTTGCAGTACTGCCTCATGTGCGAGAGAAAAACAATTAAAAATGCTGAAAGGGCAAGAGCAGCTGAATATTTCAAACAGTAGTTATCGTCGCATTTTCAAAGATTTACTCTTCCATCCCTACAAAATTCAAATCGTACAAAAACTTCTGCCAAGATCTTGGAATACGCGATGATTTCTGCGAACGTTTCGAAGGGCTATTGGCTGAAAACCCGAATATCGTTGATTTCTTACTGATGACAGATAAAATTCATTTTCATCTTTCCGGATATGCTAACAAACATAACTTCCCACACTGCTAGGGATTATATGACAAACTTGCGAAGAATATTTCCTAGTCGTGTCATTTCGAAATTTGGGGACATCAACTGGCCGGCACTGTCACCGGATCTCTCAGCTTGTGATTTATTTTTATGGGGCTACTTAAAGTCAAGTGTTTTCTAATCGACCGCAAACTTTAAAACAACCAAAATATGGTATTCGAACAGAGATTACCGCAATCCCAATTGAAATGTTGGAGCCGGTGATGAAAAACTTTCGTGCTAGGCTTCAAGATTGTCAGCAGCGTGGAGGATGTCTTTTGACTGATGTAATATTTAAAAAATAAAATTTCCGTGTTTCCTGAAGAATCTTGTGTTTAACTTTTGAATGAAAATAACTCAATTTAAAATATATACTGTATCCAGGAGCACTCGTTATTTGACTCGGTATTTGAGGGGGAAAATGTGTGTTAATTCGCTTCGTTTTTATTGTTTCTCAGTATTTTTATTAACAATATTCCAGTGTTATCGTCAATCAAGGCATAACAATGTACATGCAAAACAGTTATGAAGATAATGTATCTCAACAAAGTCATTTAGATTATGAATCGTGTGTGGTATTGTGCCGTCACGGAATTCGATAATTTATTTCCTTATGATCACGCTAGTCGAAAAATCTCTACAGAATGATACTTGGAAGAAAAAAGTACCACTATTTCCTTCCATTGCGTTTTCAGAGGACATTTACTATTACCTATAAAGTTTCTTGTTTCTTTTAATGATAATCCGTAAACAGGAAATCGCGTTGAAGGAAGATGATCGTTAAATTCCAGTTCCAGATCAACAACTTATTTAATATGTGTAATCAATATTTTATTATGTAATTCGTAATTTATATTTACTAGATTTAATTTTCTAACAATATTTTTGTGAAATCCGTAATTATTACAACAATGCAAAGAACTTCATTTTACAATTTTCATACTAAAATACTAGGGATAATCCTAAACAAATGTGGACTAACTTAAGTCATGGGGAGTAGAAAGGATAACATTCCACCAAATCTTCCTGAAAATCTTTGTAATGATGATGATAAACAATTATTTCATGGATTCTACACAAAATCTAAAATTTAATGAACGACATAACGATACATTTTCAGAAACTAAGTTTATGGACGACATTTTATTTACTTTCAAACCGGTTACTGTTAAAAAATTGCAGATATAAATAAACAAAAATACTACACTATTGGCCCAGATGGACTATCGGCAAAAATGTTATAACTTGCATTACAGTGGATGTTGGCACTAATGACCCTACTATTAATTTATCATTAGAACTAGGTATTCTTTCTCCTCAATGGGAAATGTTGCTACGATTTACACGTACATAAACAAATAAATACGTTAGATATTAATGATTATAAGATATTACATAACGAAATTACTTGGGCTACTGTAGCGTAGCAGATATCGTAGGGCACAAACTTAACCCGGATAAGTGATGTACGTGCCTACGATAAAATTTCTCTAGCTCAGACTATCTCAGGGCGTTAAGCCCAAGTTTACATAAACTATGACAAATTATTAGTTTACTTACTTAACAAATCACCGAGGCTTCCATACGTAGTGGTCGCAGACGAAATAATGACACTTTCTTTAAAAATGAAATGTACTATATTACACAATTTACAGATATTGATTGGTTCTCTAGCATGTAACCTGGCGATGTTCAAAAGCTGTGTTCTCGATTAATAAGTTACAACATTAATAAAATGCCTCGTGTAGCTACACATCGGTTTACAATGTCCTCATAAATGGTCATAAATTCTGCTACAATGGGACTGATTTAGAGAACCTCCTTAAATAAATATAAATGCATAAAATCTTTAAATATGTACAAGTTAAAATACAAAAGTATGAATTGATATAACCGAGCCGAACCACTGAAGGTGGTCCCCGGTAAGTAAGAACAACAACACACTTATTTAGGGTCGTACGATACCGACTTCGACGTGGAAGAACTGTAGCCCTACGGAGGTGTCTTCGGGACAAAAGAAATTGACCCAAGGATGGGGTTGATTATAACCTCTCCAGCCCTGGAACTTTCTAACGGTGTGTGGATGCCCCATCCGTGGAACTTCACTGATGTGTGTAGAAGCCCCGTCCGTGGAACCCTCATTGATGAGGGAACAATCCACCAATGTTCTTAGAAAGCCACAGCTGGATGAATGGGGTCGAGTCCGCCTTTCAAGTTGACACGGTATTTCTAAAGGAAAGCCTGCAAATTTGCGAAACACGTGGGTAGAGAACGGGTAAGATGGCGTGAAGAGGTTAGCTTACCTTGTATAATTAAATATCCTGCTTCCGCAGTTAAAATTTACTCACAACCACAAAATATTCCGCTAAACGGAACAACAACAGATTGAGAAAATTTTCTTGGGTTGATAATTCCAAAATCCACCAGGATGCCTTGGATAAACCGAGGTTCGTAAAATTATCAACTACCTACGCCAACAAAAATGGTTGCCTTCCGTTTCCTCTTCACGTGCCGCAAGTGTATTGCCCTCCCGTGGAGAATAGCGAAATGTGTTACGGACGTAGCAGTTGTTATTATGCGGCCCACAAAACGCTAAGGCGTGGGTGGGTCGCATACGCTAGAGGTCCGCAACAATGTCCTGTATCAAGCATATACCTAAGAAAAAATCCTGAACAACTTAGGGATCTAGGTCCTATTAGCATACTCTCTGTTCCACTAAAAGTTGCAGAATCACATGTCACATGTCTTTCAAAATTCAATAATTCCTTCAAATCAGTCCGGATTTCGAAAAAGCTTTACTACATCTACACTACTAAGTAAAATAACTGACGAAATTTTGCGAGCTATTGATAACACGACAGTCACCTCGTTGGCATTACTGGACATGACTAAAGCCTTGACTCCTTATATATTAATTTCCTAATTGCAAAATTAAGTTATTATGGCATATCCGGACGTACTTTTTCCTGGGTTCAAAATTATCTCAATGACAGACAACAATATACTAATATTAATACAAGAAACTCGATATTTACATAACAAAATAGCTCGATTTTAACCAGTGTTCAGCAAGGTCTATTCTGGGACCACTTCTTTTTAATATATTTATCGCAAATATCTCGAGACTTCCACAATACTAAAAGCTATATATTTACGCTGAAGATATTCAGCTAATATATAGTTTCTCCCCTTCCGGATTTCAAATGGCAAAATTATTGTCAATAATGACTATGTACCAATGGACATTCCAAAATACTCTTGTACTTAATGCTAACAAAAGTCAAAATATTGTTAATGGAAGTTCTCAACAGTTACTCAATTTTGCAGGGCTGAATCTTCAAATAAATAATAAGATCATTACATCAACTAATAGCGTAAAAAACCTTGGTGTTAACTTTGATCTTTTACTAAGCTTTTCTGGTCACGTTAGTATTATTTGTTAAAAGCTTTCTATTGTTTAAGATAGTGATATACATTCAATATCTGGATACAAATACTAAAATACTGCTTTCGGAGAAACTATGGTTCTATAGCGATTAAATTACGTAGATATTGTAGACAGTTTCTGTCTTACTCAAGACAAGAAGACAATCACCGTTTACAAAAAATTGAAAACTGATGTGTAAGATACTTTACTGTGCCCTGAAACGGTCATATTACTCCATATTCACGCGATTTCAAGCTATTAAATATGTTCAAATGTGCTTTTAGAGGGCGGAATATCTCCTCTATAAAATCCTTATTTTACTATAAGGACCGTAACCAGACTGCAACCAACAGCTACTCTCCGGGCTATGTGCCCCGCCGAGCGCTGAATTACAAGTTACAAGCCTGGCGCGTTAAGTGTAATAATTGCATATTACCATCAAAACGCTAATGCTTCGATTGCAACAAACACCGGCCGAAAGACTGATCCTACTTAAAGGAGCTCTCTTGCCAGCCGTCACACACTACTTGCAGACTGCAGTTTCGAGCTGTTGGCTCTCGTCAGTGCAAGGTAGGCATGTGACGACCGGCACGAGGATCCTTTGACTATTTGGTACATCCCGGTATTTTTTTTACAATAGCGACATGTAAAATAGTCAGAGGCGCCATCTAGCGGTCCAGTGTCTGTTGCAATCGAAAAATAAATAGCCTGACTGGGCTTAGCATAGTTCAAATGTGCTTTTAGAGGGCGGAATATTAAAACATAATATTTTTAGTCGCAAACTGCTCTATAAAATCCTTATTTTACTATAAGGACCGTAACCAGACTGCAACCAACAACTACTCTCCGGGCTATGTACCCCGCCGAGCGCTGAATTATAAGTTACAAGCCTGGCGCGTTAAGTGTAATAATTGCATATTACCATTAGCGTTTTGATGGTAATATGCAATTATTACGAAAGGTATGAAATGTCAGTATAAACGGATAGGGTAAGAGGAAGTTATAGTACGTGAAGGTTTGGCTATAGTGGTTGCCGGAAGATTGGTAACGTCTGGTATGGTAGGGTGTGTTTGATCCGAAAGGGTGCATTATGCTGTCTAATTTGTGTAATGTTTGCGGTAAGCGGACTATCGCCCAGTTTGAAAGAGTAGAATTTTTGGGAGATTTCCTGGACGCAGTCCGCTATTGAGGTTATGTCGTTGCAACGTGCGTAGAAATGTGAGAATCGGGCAACCTAACCACTACACCACGGACGGCTGATGAGGAACTTACATACTTCTTACTATATCAATTGGCACTACCGCGCACTCCATGAATGACATCACATCCACGATGATTCGTGATTTGGAGAGCACCCAACGCTGAAAATAGCGTGCACTCTGGAGTGCACCTAGTCATTACGTTTTTTTATTATCGTAGATTTAAGAGTTGCTTCCTCAGTCGAAGCTGAAAAATGGAATAATAAAATAGCTAAACCAAACGTTTATGTCTGCAATTAACAGTCGTGGAATATCTCTAGGTTAAATTTATTAAAACAATAAATTGCAGTCACGTACATGTGACAACTAGTTTCACGCACAATTAAAACGAGCATTTTTTATATAACTTAATATAATGGATACACGCCTTTAATGACATTAACAGTATGAATATATTTACATTGTTTATTATTGTTGTTCCAACGATGGCTGTCTGTTTAAAGCTGTAAAAATAGACGTGATGTAACAATTCGAGATGACCTCTGTCTACATGCTACCCAAGACGTAATCGACAATTTTATGCGATTTCTATTTTTATTAGGTACAACCTCTAACAATCTGAATAATTATTTGGACAGGAATTTTGAAAGTGGAAGCTTGTTCGGTATTTGTTGCACATGCTTACGTCTTTAAATTGCGTGGAATTGTTTTAATAATACGCTTTTAAAATGATCCGTTAAATAATTGTTATTTTACTTTGTTACAACTGCCCAGTCGTAAATCCAATTATACGACAGAATTTTACTAATATAAGACACTAAAAAATAATTGATTAATAATAAATGATAAGCTTAAGCGAAAATTTATAAACAAGAAAGGAAGTATACAATTAAAAAATACTATAATATCTATAGAAACATCGTAAATGGTACTTAGAACTACGACACATGATTATTATAAAGAAAAAATCAAAAGAATTTGTGACTGTATCAATGAAGTTACAAATTATAACAAAAATGCACTGATAATATAGACAAAATCATTGATAACGGCAATAATAAAATCATAGCCAACATTTTACACAATTTCTTTATTGAGATCGGTGGAAAGATCGCATGAGAAATACTCGGATAAATACAAAATCTCACAGGAAACGAAAATATAAACGGGAATTATAATTCTCTGTTCTTCGAATAATACCTCGCCAGGAAAAAGCTGTATAACAACGAAGATCTTAAAACTCATATTTAAACATATTAACAAGCCTATTTATTGATTATAAATTAAATTAAATTTTGAAAGAAATAAATCAAAATCTCAGAAAAGAAATACTAACTTATCACCAGACATTTTCAATGAACATTTCTCAACCATTGCAGACAATATAATTCTGTCATTACCAAATAGTAATTCTGGCGTTCTAAAAAATGTTTCATCTTCTACTCCCTCTTTATTTCTTCTTCCGGTAACATCACAAGAAGTGATTGATGCTATAGCAGCTTTAAAACATTCTCATTGCTTTGATATTTATGGATTAAACAGTCAAATTGTTAAAGAAACATCTGATATCCTTGTGCATCCACTAACAGTTATAATTAATGAATGTTTTGCTCAGGGTGTATTTCCGGACGCATTAAAAATCTCGAAAGTTATACCTTTCTTTAAAAAGTGTGATACACAACTGGTTGATAATTACAGGCCGATATCTATTATTCCTATATTTGCTAAAGTATTTGAAATCATATTAAAGTCCACACTTACCCAGTACTTTGAATCAAATTCACTCTTGTGCTCCTGCCAATATGGCTTTAGGAGAAATTGTTCAACAACCAAAGCCGTAATGCAGATAGTGTCAGAAATAGTTCGTGGTCTCGAGGAAGGTAAACATTGTGACCTCACCAAGGCATTTGACTGTGTCACACATGACTTGTTAATAGACAAATTATATATCTATGGTATTAGAGGTTTACCTCTTAAACTTATTAAATCCTATCTTAACAATAGATCACAGTGTGTAGAAATCGATAATAAGCAGTCAAAACTAAATAAGATAAATCATGGTGTTCCCAGGGTTCTGTTCTGGGTCCGTTATTATTCATTATTTATGTTAATGACTTATGTTATTTCATGTTGCCTAAAAATTGTGTTCTGTATGCAGATGACACAACATTAATAAATTCTGACAAAGATTTAAATCAACTAATTGACTCATCAAATGACACTGTCTCTCGAGCTGAAGAACGGTTCATCGCTAATAAGCTAAAATTAAATCAGCAAAAAACTCAAAAACTTATATTTTCTTCACACACGGATATTACGCAAGGTTTGAGTGCAAAATTATTGGGTATCGTCCTGGATGACAAACTAAACTGGTCCGGTCATGTAGAACAGTTAACCCACAAGCTAGCCAATGTGATGTTCCTCATTCATCAGTTGAAGAATTTATTGAATTTTGATATTCTTAAATCTATATACTTTTCCTTATTCCGCAGCCATCTAACTTATGGTAATGTACTTTGGGGAAATTCATACAGCGCACAAACAATTTTTCGTTTGCAAAAAAAAAGTGGTGAGAATAATGGCAGGTGCTGAGATAAAGGATCATCGTCATCCCTTTTTTGTCAGTTTTGGCATAATGCCTCTTCCATCTGTTTTTATTTACTCTACTTTATTAGATATCCCTAAAAACATTAATGACTATGACATACAGTCAAGTTCTCATAATTACTGGACAAGATCTGGTTTTCTATTAAAAAAGCCTCGATTTAGATTAGCGATGTCAGAGAAAAACTCCATTAAATTAGATTTATACAATAAACTGCCTTTTAAAATGAGATCCTTGAATTTCCACTGTTTTAAACGTACATTGAAATCGTTTATGTTAAGAAACTGCTTCTACTATGTGAGCGAATATTTAAATTCAAACAATTTTATTGAATTAATGTGAAGTTCACCTTTTCTGTATTTAACACCTATGTTATTTTATATGCCTATTTTTAACGTATTTGTTCTATTTGACCTGTTTCTGCTTGCATATTTTTTACTCATATTTTAATCTCAAAAAATTGTTTTCTTCTTTTTTATTTTTGTTTGTATGTAATATTGCTGTGTATCGTGTATTTTTATATACTGTACTGGTTTTTTTGACCTGCTACAAATGTATTCTGTATGTAATGTAGTTAATAAAGTTCTATTCTATTCTATATACTGTGGAACAGCCAAATTGAATAAATTGAGCATCTCAGTTATTGTGCATATTCAAAAATGCTATGGTTCTAATATTTATTGCAAAAATTAACGATCTGCTTGGCGAAGTTTGCTACAACAAACGAAAAACATCAAAACTTTCAGCGTTTTGTTGTTGCATGCTAGCAAAAACAATTTCAGTGTTCTTTTTCAACATTATCAAATAAAGAGAAGACATAAAAACATCAAAATTCTTCATAGACGGCATTGTCAGTTTTATTAAAAACGCTGTAGCGATTGACAGCAATAAATAGTTGTTATAGTCGTCAATAATAATGTGTTTTGTGTATTGTTTTGAGTTTTGCTAACTTCAATTTCTAAACATGGTTTATTTAAACGAAATGCATAAAATAATAATTTTACAGATGGTTGGTTCCGGAGATAGAATCGCCTATTTCAAGAAAAATTTCCTGATTTGTTGCCTATATCCCAAAGCACAATTACAAAACAGCGAAAATGGACATGTACGGCACATAGAAAAGGAAGCCTCCAATGCAATGAGTAACGATACCAAATTAGATATACTGCTTGAGTTTCAAGAAAACTCACTTAAGCCGACTAGGAGCTTTAGCATTGAATCTTCCCCATTTCTCAATTATTCGCGTACTAAAAGAAAATAAAAGGCATCCCTATAAACTGACCCCAACTCAGGAGCTTAGTGAAAACTTTGATACAAGAACGTATGAACAAATGATGCAAAGGTTAGATAACAATGTTATCCAACTGGAAAATGTTTTGTTTTCGGATGAGTCTACTTTTACTCTTCATGACCAGGTTAGTCGTCAAAACTGTCGCTACTGAGCTAATGAAAATTCTCACTGTATAAGAGAACGCAAAATCCTAAAAAGATTAATGTTTGGTCGGAGATAATTGGAAACCAAGTCATTGGTGCCTTTTTCATTGATGGCAATTTGAATGGAAATAATTATTTAGCTCTGTTCCAAAATAGTGTCGTGCTAATTTTTTTGGAACCCACAAGTTCCAGCTGATGTAATATGGTTCTAGCAGGATGGAGCGCCACCAGATTACCGAATCGATGTCCGGCAATAGCCGGAAATGTTAAGTCGAGGTATTCCTCGGTGGATATGGAGGCGAGGATCGCTAGAATGACCAGCACGTTCTTCCGATCTTACATCCTTAGATTTTTTCTATGGGGATATGTGAAAAGTATGGTAACTAAGCCACGCGATATAGCTGACTTAAGAAGAAGTGCAGAAGCTATGCGATCTTAGGCGAGGATTGTGTAATGGATATACCATTTTTCGGAAGGGATGTAAATCTGTCGGTCCATTGTCTATTAAATGCTAGACAAGTAAAAGATCCCTACTCCGCGAAACAGAAGAAGTTCGATAAAATTTCTGGTTGAGGTTGCTCATCTAAAGGCAAGGTGATAGGATTGCGAAAATAGGCCCACGTTAAATAAATGTATAAAGAAATCCCTAATAAATAATATTGCAAAAAAGTTTGAAGAGTGCCTAAATAATAAATTTCGAATGGATCTACTTAAAAAATAAATAATATCAAAAATCAATATGGATTTGAGAAGCATATTGATACTGAAGAATCTTTTCAATTGCTAAAAGACCCTATACTAACTTCGATTACAAAAGACTTTCGACACAGTATTTCAATATCTCATAACCGGCCACTAAACAATATTTTTATTTTGTTTTTGGCATATATAATTCGAATGAGATCCTCACGTTAGACCTGGGTCCAAGATAACCCCCAAAAAATTAACCAGTTCTGGATTTTCATACCCACAAAGGTTCTTTAGGTGGAGATCATTTGTTTTTTCTCCATTTAAGACAAGGTTGTGGTCAGATAACCATGATTCTAAAGCTAATTTAGTATTATCAATATCATAAAGTAATTGGTGCAATTTGTTATTTGAGCTTGCTGCAGTAGTGTCATCTACAAAGAGCACAAATTCAGTATTAATAATTGAAATAGAGAGGTCATTTATACGTAAATTTAAAAAATCGGTCCGCGAGAACTCAGACAAACTTTCCCATTTAGGAGCAGATCGAACTAATGTACCCTGGTCTCGGCATCAAATGCATTGTCAAATCTCTGTTTCTTCTCAACCAATCTTGTTGAAATTTAAAACATTTCGTTTTAACTCCTTGCCCTTCGCGACCTCCCTCCCTGCATTTCTTAAGTGCAATTGGTCTTGTTACCTTTATGCTACTTTTTTATTATTAGCCGTTACTCGAGTCCGAGTATAAAAATGTTACAGTCGATAAATTGTGTACAATAAAAAACAAGTAAAAGATGTAGTCTATTGTAATTCCCATTCATCTACGGTGCACACGACTATGGCTATAGAGGCCAATTCGGGAGAGCACATGTCGACCGCAGTCAGGACAAACATAGACCTGGTTAGGTCTTGGATTCGGCCTTCTTGCAGCAACATTTCCTTGATAGCTGGCCACAACCCCTCGCCATTCGGTTCTGTCCGCTGCAAGTTGTTCCCATTGCTCGTCTGCAATACCGCAGGATTTTAGATTTTCATGGAGAGCGTCTTTGAACCTCTTTCGTTGACCGCCACGCCTTCTTCTACCGCTTAGCAATTCACCATAAAGTGTACATTTAGGAAGGCGGTTATCATGCATACGATGAACGTGACCTGCCCATCTTAGGCGTGCTCTTGAAATAAGCACCTCAATTGAAAGGCTGTTTGCTCTCCTGAGTACTTCCACGTTTGGTATGTGATGGAACCAACGGATTTTCATCATACTTCTCAGGTGTCTTTGCTGAAAACGTTCTAATTCTTTCACATGACGACGGTAAGTGACCCAGCTTTCACATCCATATAGCAGTGTTGGAATGACAACTGCTCTGTAGACAGCCATTTTCGTTGACAAAGCAAGGTCGTGGTTGTCAAATACTCTCTCTCTCTAAGTCCCCAGAGTGCTCTAGATGAAGCGTTAATTCTATTGCGAATCTCGCTGTCCATGTTTGCTTTGTCATTAACAACGTTGCCTAAGTAATTGAACTGATCCACCACTTCAAGAGAATTTCCGTTAAGTGTAATGTCTATTTGGTTCACTTGATGAGGAGTTGACATAATCTTAGTCTTTCCAATGTTGATTTTAAGTCCCAAGGAATCATAGCTCTGGGCATACACATCTAAAAGTTCTTGAAGCTCTTCCGGCGTAGAGGCTAAAAGTGCACAGTCATCCGCATACTGGAGATCACAAATGAATCGTGTGCGTGTCTTCGTGAAAGCTCTAAAGCGCCCTATGTTAAAGAGACCGCCATCAAAACGGTATCTGAGACCTATTACTCTGACTGTCAGTTTGTTGTCAACAATAATTGTTAGAGTAGTGGTAAACAAATTAAAGAGTAGGGGTGCCAGGACACATCCCTGCCTAACTCCAGTGAGGGTTTGGAAAGGTTCGGTTGCCTCATTATTATACATAACCTGGGCGTTGTTGTTTGTATGTAGACTGCGACATACTTCCACAAATTTTCTAGGGATACCTAAGCGGAACATAATTTTCCAGAGCACTTCCCTGTCCACCGAGTCAAACGCCTTGATTAAATCAATGAAGGCCATGTGAATTTCTCCTTGATGTTCGAGTGCTTTTTCTTGAAGCTGTTTAACTGTGAAGATTAAATCCGATGTGCCTCGGTTTGGTCTAAAGCCACTCTGTGTTTCAGGAAGTAATTTTTCCATAACAGGTGTTAGCCTATTTGCCATCGCTTTAGTGAGTATCTTCCCACCAACAGCCAGGAGAGCTATACCCCTGTAATTTCCACAGTCCGCAGCGCTCCCTTTGTTTTTGAAGAGGTTGATTAAAAGATTTATTGCCTTTTACTGAGATATGAATTTATAAATGAAATATATAAATATCTGAGTATTCAGATGAGTTTATGATAGAGTTGAACAGTTTTGCTAAAGAGATGTCTGGTCCATAGCCGCGTGGGTTAAGGCGCGAGGTGGCTCGCGGAAAGGGCTTCGTTCAAATTGAGGTGCTAGCGTCAGATACGAAATTAAAAGTGATTAGTGCGCAAGTGTTTTAATTTAGTATGTAGTTTTTATTCAGTTTTGTTAAGTTTGTTCTTTGAACATGTTCCTAATTCTAACACCTTTTATAATCCGTCTGCGACGGAAGGAGCCTAGGTTTAGTTGTTTTAATTTTCTTTTTAGCCGAACCAGTCCCACTCCGCCCGGCCATGCAATCTGCCACCACATTAGTGCGGTGGTTGCACGGTCGGACCCGGTGTGGGTTCTGGGGAGGTATTTTTTTAATATTAAAATAAGAAATACAGTCTTATTGATTGATTGATTGCGCGAGGTGGCAATCGCGATTAATCCCACGGGCATCGCGCCACCGGGTTCGAAACCTGGCTCCGGCACTGTCGGAGGAAATGGTTGTATGTCCGCGTTTTTTCAATGTGTAACCCCCTTCCGCACAAGCCCCTGGTTTCTGGAATTGGGGGCTGTCTAATTTCTGTGGCGTTTATTTATTTATTATTAGATTATGATAAGATATATACAGGGTGTTGCATCATGAGAGGGACATAGCTTAATAGGAGGTAGAGAACATCAGTGGTAACCGGAACCTCCCATAGAAATGTCTCATTGGGCCTTCATTACGAAGTTACAGGGTGTTAAATATATCCAGGTCCGGACTCACTATAATTTATGTTTCTTCTTTGCATCAATAAAACATCACCCTGTATATATTTTTTTGAAATTTCGATACGATATTCGAAAAGAGCAAGAAAAAACAAACAAAATGGCCTATTTCATTTTTTTGTTACACCTTCGTGGTTATTTAAATACGTTGTTAAATGTGCAAGAAAATGGATTACAGAACCCTATTAAATGAGAGGCACGTGAAATAAATAGTTTTATAACTAAAATTTTGCAAAAATTCTATTGAGCCTAGGTGGTCTGGGTGAATCCTAATTCCGGCACGTTTTAAAGGTCCATTTTGGTAAAAAACTGTGGTCCTAATAAGTAATCGGGTATGAAATAACAAAATTTTTAATCAATCACAGTAGGCTTGTTCAAAGAATAAAAGTGACAGATAATTTAAACCATTTAGGCCTAAGCAACCAGTTACTTTGATCAAGAAAATCATCAACATTTTATACTTAATAAAAATTGGAAAAGAGAACAAACTAAAATCTAAATAAATAAAATATTTTCCATTCAATTAACAATAAATAACAAAACAATAACTAAATGTGTTTAAAAATAAAACGTAATTGACACTAAAGTAAATTTTCAAAATGTCCTCCCCCACATTCTGTGCATTTTCTTGCGCGTTTAGACAGGTCACCAATTGCTCGACGTATCATTTCTGGATTATTTCGTATTTCGTCGCAGGTTGTAACGATGCGCTGGATTAAATGTTGTCTACTTTCAATTTCAATGCTATAAACCTCGTTTTTTAAGTGGCCCCATAAAAAGTAATCACAAGGGTTACAATCAGGAGATCTTGGTGGCCATTCATGTGGACCCCCGCGTCCAATCCATCTATTAGGATACATATTGTTTAAGTGTTCTCTTATTTGAAGGTTAAAATGTGGTGGGGCCCCATCATGCTGAAACAACATGCCTCTTATACCGATATTTTCTAACATATTCGGTAAAATGTTTTGAAGAAAATCAAAGTAAATTTCACCATTCAATCTTTCTTCAAAAAAATGTGGCCCTATCAAATGTCTATTCACAAGTCCGACCCAAACATTTACAGAAAACCTGTGTTGCGAACGGCGTTGGTGTACCGCATGTGGGTTTTCCTGTGCCCATTTATGATTATTTCGTGAATTGTTTACTCCATCCCTTGTAAATTGTGCCTCATCCGTAAATAAGGTTCTGTAAATGACTGGGCGATGGTTAGACAACCAATGACAAAATGCCAGGCGGGGGATATCGTCGCCTTGTTGAAGACGCTGTATCTGCTGGATATGATATGGATGGTAACGTTCTCTTTTTAGGGTTCTCCATACTCGCCAATGAGGAATACCAGTTGCCAAACTGATTCGTCTAGCGCTTATATTTGGGTTTTCTTGAACTACGTTTATAATATTGTTTTGTTCCTGCACACCTTGTTGTAAAACACGCTCCACAACTGCAGAAGTAGGAAACTTTCCGTGTTGTCTTGCATACTGGAACACCGTACTAAAGGTTTTATGATTAGGGCATCGACGACCAGGAAAACGCAGCCGATATTCTCTTTCCGCCGACCTACCATTTCCATTACAGAAACCATAGATGAATATTATGTCAGCATATTCCACGTTTGTAAATTTTACTGGCATAGTTAAAATATTTTCACAAGTTTTCACTAACTAAATGCGGATTATTGACACATTAAATTACTAACAAACAATTATTCAACTGTTTAGGAGATTTATTTTTATTATCTGTCACTTTGAACAAGCCTACTGTGATTGATTAAAAATTTTGTTATTTCATACCCGATTACTTATTAGGACCACAGTTTTTTACCAAAATGGACCTTTAAAACGTGCCGGAATTAGGATTCACCCAGACCACCTAGGCTCAATAGAATTTTTGCAAATTTTAGTTATAAAACTATTTATTTCACGTGCCTCTCATTTAATAGGGTTCTGTAATCCATTTTCTTGCACATTTAACAACGTATTTAAATAACCACGAAGGTGTAACAAAAAAATGAAATAGGCCATTTTGTTTGTTTTTTCTTGCTCTTTTCGAATATCGTATCGAAATTTCAAAAAAATATATACAGGGTGATGTTTTAATGATGCAAAGAAGAAACATAAATTATAGTGAGTCCGAACCTGGATATATTTTTTTTTATATATGTACCTCTTGGGGCTCGTTAGTACATTAGCCGTACCAAATATGAATCCGTTATTTCATTCCCTGTCAAAGTTATGACAAAAAACAGGTTTGGCCAAAAATTATTTAACACCCTGTAACTTCGTAATGAAGGCCCAATGAGACATTTCTATGGGAGGTTCCGGTTACCACTGATGTTCTCTACCTCCTATTAAGCTATGTCCCTCTCATGATGCAACACCCTGTATATATATTTTATTATTTTATAATTGATACCAGATATGTATGAAGTCGAAAATTTAATCATTTGTCTTAATTTTCATATTGGTCAGTTATCACATTCGTTTACAATAGAAATTGGGTCAAGATACGGCCAACGATTTCCCAAAACAGCACGTTATTAGCATTATTATTCAGTAAAAAAAAATCGACTTTAAAAAGCGACACAATTATTAATTCTACACCCATAAAATCTTAAAAAATACGCATAACCTTTCCTTACCTACAAAGTCGATTTTATATTCCACTCAACTGATCTCTCTTTCGCAAAAACGAGGAAAGAACATCTTCCGATCAGTTGAACCCAGCAAGATTAGAAAAAAGGAGATCTTATACCATTTTTTCCAATCCGGATTAGGGAAGGATCGCATCGGCGGAAAAGTAATTAGGAATTGTTGGAGCATAAAATGGGCCATAAAAAATCTAGGGCAAAGCTAATGGCATATTTTATACCCGATACTGTAGAAACGGCATTATATCGCATTTAAATATCGTTGCTATGGTGAAAATAAACACCAATTTGCCATAGCCGGAAGGAAATAAATCTGTTTCTATAATACGCTCGAATAAGCCAGCAATACACACGGGTCTTTAAATATTCAGAATATAGAGGATAAAAATATAGTCTATTTGGAAAAGGGAGATGGTAATAAAACAATGGACTCAATTAACTGTGACGTCACAACTTATGCAACCAAACATACTACTGTCATGGAAATTTCGATCCCATCGAATGACATTGGAATTTGAGCCTTATTACTTTGTTCGTAAAGGCTATAAAATATAATGGTAAAACATCGCTATACATTTTGTTGAATTTCTCAGTTGAAAGAAATATTTAAGAACTTCCAGTGCCAATTTCATACACACTAGATATGTTAAAATATATGAATTTATATAAGATTTGATAAACCTTTAATTTTATTTTAATAATGCCAAATAAAAAACAGCAACAGTTTCCTCTAATAGGAATGAAGAATGTGTAAATTTAAATTATGTGGGCGGAAAGCAATGCAATTGCAGCTAACTTCAATACTCTTGTTTGATTTCACATTTAAAGTTCATAACCTAATATTTCTTTCTCTAATCAAATATTTTTTTAAATTGCTCGAACTATGGGTTTATGTTTTGTTACTGAATGTGATCATACTAATAAAAGTGGATGTAAAATGTTTAATTTTCCAAAGGATGCCAAGTTAAAAGAAAAGTGGGAGCTACTTATTAGATAGGTTGGGATTATTTATATTTTACTTTATTACAGAGTTGTCTAATAATAAAATGTTGATTTACAGTGAAGAGCACAGCAGTACAAGTTGTTAAAATTTATGAAACAATTTAATTTTTTTAAATATTATTCCGGTGCTGATTTTCTTTTAAAAATTACGTTAATTTTACTATTTACATTAACCCTGTACAAGATTTGTTATAAACTGTGTACCTAGTCAATTTTATTTGTTCTATTTCCAGAAGAGGCGATAGCAAATCTAATAAGTTTTCATTGACCTGTTCTTGCCACTTGAAAGATGGTGACAGAAATAATTAACCAACGATTTCTAAGCGGAATATTGGAAACATGTTTAAATATTCACATATACCTGTTAACTGTATGAAGTTATACATTTTTTAGAGAACGATAAATCAAAACGTAAACTAACTTGAAGATAGAAGCAAACTAAATAACATAATTTTTGTATTCTCAATTCCTATTGGAGGATAATATATATAATTCATATCTAATATCAATTTATTTAAGGTGGTGAAGTACCCTGTATATACCCCATATATAAATTTAGTTTTTCCTATTTATATTTCCAGATTCAAGTAATTATTGCAGTTAATTCATTTCATTTTTACATTTATTTATTCATTTAAATTTGAACAAAATAAAGTTACCAGAATGCATTTTAAAATTATATTCTTTTAAAGCAAAGTTAAAAGCTATAGTTTTAACTAAAAAGTTACATAAAATCGAGTCGAGTCACAGGGTTTGTTTATCGTATATTCAGATAAGTGTCAAGTACTTCGTTTATTTCCAGAGTATGAAATCGCCTACACTTTTCTACCTTAACTATAGGAAAAGATAGAAAGTTGAGCGTCGAATATTATAATAGCGTTAAAATAAACATATTCCCACAAGAAACAAGCGAAGATGCATAATCCGGGTAGAAGGGTGACATCAGGAACCATATAAAAGGAAGACGGAGTGGTATTAACAAGGAAGAGAAGATAGACGGCATCTGAAGACAACACCTTTTAAGCTACATCGCGATATTTTCGCCGAGCTTTGGAAATTAAATTGGATCCACCTCGAAGTTACGTCGCGATATTTTCGCCGAACTTTTATATTTGCCTTTGAAGTCATTCCAAGCTACGTCGCGAGTTTCTCGCCGAGCCTAACAAATTAATTTGGGATATTTTTCACTAAATCAGCCGTCTAAACAACTAGCTAAACAATATTAGAACTTACATCTTATTTTAACGAATTCTTCTCAACCACCGACATGCTCGACGAGGACGTTCAACATGTAGAACCTGGGGGAGAGCATTCACGGGCGATACAAAGCGCACAGAAATTCAGCAGGCATAAATTTCTAAAGGTGATTACTTTCTTATTTCGAGACTCTACTTTATTATTTGCAATTGCATTCATATTCTGGTTACGGGGTGTTTAAAAAAAGTTTAAATGACGCATTTGTGGTACCAAAAGAATATTAGATTAATATTTTAAATGGAATATTAGCTTTGATTTTTAACTATCATAATATTATATTACCGGTTATTCAGTTATGATTTTATTCACGATTTTGAGTCATAAAGTTTCATTTTCTGAATATTTTATTAGGGAGGTTTGCGTTTGCAAAATAACAAGTTTATATTCAAGAACTATAGCTTTTGACCATACACTACAAGTTTACAAATACTTCTTCTTAGGCGCTTTACGCTGATATAAGAGCTGTACTGTAATAAGAGTCTTTGGCGACTTCAACCAATTTTATTTATTTAACTACTAAATTGTCAACGATGTAAAGTTCTCGTGACTACGAGAACGTAATTGTTTGTGAACTGTGTTTGCATAACATAACATAAAATGGGTGCATTATGGACTACCGGAGTTCCATCTAAATTTAAAATTAACAGTCCGCTGTTTTAAGGACACTTGTCTACACCAATCTGTAAGGTCGTTGATCTTTTCGGCCACCCCATATTAACATTTGTTCAGTGCTAAACACTTACTACTGCTGTTTAGTTTATCAGTCAATTGACACAAAATCAAATTTCCAGCGTTGTTTAGATTGTTCTTTCTAATACTATTTAACCCGGTTGGTTAGGTGCAGTCGGTAATTGCCATATACTGTATCCTACTATCTTTCTTATCAGTAGACGAGAGCACAACTATAATAAAACTGGAAATTTCCACAACTATTAATTACTTGCAAAAGGGAGGTTTCATTCCCACAGCTGGTGAGTGTTTTCACTGAAACCTGGCGTCGTAGCCAACTACTACAGAAAATATCAAATAAACTTTTGTTAGATTGAAACACTTATTTTCTGTTATGTTCGTAAACTTTGACACTGCAGTTGCATTCTCTTTGTTTCGAAGTAACATCTTTGACGGTTGTTCACTCATGGTATTATCATTCCCAGGCTATTGTCACAACTGTTTAAAATAAGTATTGTCTGGCCGATAGCCATGTTGTTTGAGATGCGAGGTGGCAATCGCTATTAATCACACGAGTATCGCGCCACTGGGTTCGAATCCCGGCTCCGGCCTTGGCACCGTCGGAGGAAATGGTTGTCTGATTTCTGTGGTTCAAATGTGTTTTTAGAGGGCGGAATATTAAACATAATATTTTTAGTCGCAAACTCCTCTATAAATCCTTATTTTACTATAAGGAAAGGAACCAGACTGCAACCAAAGTTACAAATCTGGCGCGTTAAGTGTAATAATTGCATATTACCATCAAAACGCTAATGCTTCGATTGCAACAAACACCAGCCGAAAGACTGATCCTACTTAAAGGAGCTCCCTTGCCAGTCGTCACACACCACTTGCAGACTGCAGTTTCGAGCTGTTGGCTCTCGTCAGTGCAAGGTAGGTATGCGACGACCGACCTATGTAGTTTAATTATTAATTATTATGTACATAGACTATTGTCACTGCTCTTATTCTTGTCTATATTAATTTCTCAATGTAGACATGTGATAGGTTTATTCAGGCATTTGCCACAACTCTAATTACCATTAAAATAACACAGCATACTTTCAGTCTGTTATTGCATCAAAACACTCAGTATATCTGTAGTATAATCATTACTATAGCGACGCAAATTTTCCTATTATAATATTTAGACAATTGTCTCAAATATTTGTATTACTTTTGATTTCATGTTCAACTATTGTTGCATCAATTTATATAAAATAAAATGGGTTTTTTTTACTTTTTTTTCCCATCAATTATTGTCTTATTCTTTCACCTTTACCTTTTCGTCATATAAGTAATAAACTAAATAAATGGTTTTGTTTCAAAGCAAAATAGAAAACAAACTTCAACTATAAATGTACAGTGCAATCTAGAGTAATAAAACACTACATAAATAACATATATAATTAACTAGGTCTCTCAATTAATAGACAGCGTGTGCAAGTTTACCAGGTATTTCAATTAACAGAGTGATTAATTTTTAAGGTATACAGTATCAGACAGAAACAAGTAATATTAAACTTTATATAAAAGAACTTGGGGTAATTATAAAAAGGGTTACTACACACACACAACGAAATTTGGGTCCTACACTAACAAAACTAGACGATCACGCAAATGGCCAATCTTATTTGTTTATCCTTCAGATAAATAAATAGTAATGAAATTAACTAGAAAACATGAGTACCAGGATTTCATTTATAATTAATTGGGGTGGGCTTAAACCTCTTCAGTGGGCATATCCGAGAGAGAGAGAGAGAGAAAGAGATCCGATAAGGAAATATTTATTATTTTTGGCCATAACTTTTTTTTAGAAACATGTATTGGAAAAAAATATAGGACTACCTAAGTAGTACTATGACAGGTGAGTGATATGAATTTTCACTCAATGATTTCAGATGTTTGCAGGATAGTTAGATTTAATTTTAAAAATTATGTCAATCTTCGTATTTCCTAAATTTAAATCTAACTATTTCCCATATGTTTGAAATTATTGAGTGAAAATTTATAACACTACTCTTGTTATAGTTCTACTTAGGTAGTCTTATAGTTTGTTTGCAATATGTGTTTTAGAATAAGAAGTTATGGTCAAAAACAATAAATATTGCCCTATCAGATCTCTCTCTCTCTCTCTGTCTCTTTTGGATGGTGACCTTAATTAAAAGTTAATTTCTTCTAATGAATTTTACATGAATAATCTTACATACTTTTTGATTAGTGAATTAGTTACTGAAAGTTCTTAAATATTTTCTGTGGGAGAAATAAAATGAAGTTCTAAGCTATATTTTAACCTTCTTGATAATATTGGAGCGCTGGTAATTTATTTTAGAACAAATGTTATTTTTTTAATGGCACGTTAAAGACACTCAAATGTTGAAAGCTAGGTAAAGCAATCAATTTTTAATAGCTTAAGAGTTGTAACGATGTTAAAGAAATGGCAAAAACTTCGAATCTAGGGAAATTCTCATTGCTTTATGATTTCGTAATTCATTATTTTAAAAAACCAAATGTAGGTCGACCACAGCATTAATCAACCCTTTTCTTGTATCCATCGTACCTACCACTTCCATCATAATTAATCACAATCGACAGTGCCCAGATACGACTTATTACAGTCAATTTAGAAAATGGGGTTATCAATTTTTATGAAGCTGGTATATTTGATAAATTATTTACTTTATTAATATTTGTGTGCTCGATTAAGCGTAAATAATCATACAACCATACAACATGAAATACCTCTTTCGTTCCGTTTCTTACAATAATTTAAATTCAACATACGATATAGGTATATAAATACTAATTTTTATTCTAACGAAAAATGAACACTTCAATTTTACTCCGGAAACATCGTTTAAAATATCTGGCAGTCGTTTATAGATGTTGATTAGAACGAAATCATGAAGCACCACCGCATGACATCTCCGGATCGGATTATTAACAGTGATTTAGTTCCGTATCCGCACCGCCATAACCACAGACAACACTGACAGGACAGTCATTGGGGCACCCGGCCATCGATCGTACGACATCCTGGTGCACATACTATCGTTTCCGAGCCTGCGCCTCCCCGACTTGCAGTAACCTCTGGCAGTAACACGTCGCTACGTCACCCACAGCGAAAACTTTTCGTTTTCTATTGTGATTGTTCTAATAAATGGGCGGAACAAAGAGGTAAATTCGCTGAAAACAATGAGACTGTGGACCGACGATCTCAATTGTTACCTGCGTACGCTTTTATGAAAAGAAACTTGAAGGAAATCCAAAAGAACTTAGCTTTTGCGGGGGAGCTTTAACCTTCGTACTTTTATTTTATAGTATAGATAAATCCTAAAAAATGGAGTGGAACTCCCCGCACAAGGTAGTGAAGTCAATATAAAAAGAACAAATCTGAGCAGTTAAGACCCCGAGATTCTGTATTAAAAAGATTCAATGGCTTGACTCTGGGATTTTCAAGTACAAAAATAATTCCCCCACATATTTATAAATAAGAACCCCAAATGCAAAACCGATTTGAATCTTAATCACGCTGAAAACTATTTAAATTACCCTTATTTTTTAACCTCTCCACAATAACATTACGAGAGGTTACTAAAATTGGTTCAAAAACGAAAATTGAGATAACATCAAATCTTTACGTTTTGAGCTCCTAGGGACCCAAAAAAGTGGTTTTTGAAAAATGTCTGTGTGTGTGTATGTATGTGTGTATGTGTGTTAGCACGATAGCGCCGAAACTACTGAACGGATTTAAATGAAACTTTGCGCGTGCGTTTCTTTAGTGTCGCAGAAGATCTGAAAAGGTTTTGGTTGAGATCGGATTACGTTTAGTGCCATTTTGACGCAACAAGTTGCTTATTTTATATTTACTTTCAATTTGCAATGGAACCATTGAAAAGCAGTTAAAATTCTGATTTCAACGATATATCACACTTCCACCCTTTCGATTTGGTTTCCGTGAAAAAAATTAAAAGCAAAGCAAATATGGCATAGATCGCATTTCGCATGACATGATCAATGCGCGTAGCCGTCATCGTGAAATTCGTCACATCACGTGTCAATTCACGTGTGAGGGTTTCTTCACTGCTCTAGAAGTAGAGCGGATTACGTTTAGTGCCGTTTTTAAATATAAATACAGACAAATCGAAGAATTAAACTACAAATATTCCTCTAAAATCTAGTAAAATTACTGAAATGCTAATGTTTGATTTAACAAAGACAGCCGCGAGCGATCGGATTGCAATGAGCAAATTTTGATGATTGTCATTGTCATCGTTTGTCATCCAATAACGTTGGTGTCATGTCATGTTAATAAGATTTCGGCACATTTGTAACTTTTAGTGGATTGTCACAAACTTTAAAGGTAGATGTAACAATATCAATATCATATGCTTTCTGTACCTTCGTTGGTGAATTTATTATAGATTATCACTTTACCAATTTTCAGTTTGTTGCTTTACAAATCTGTAGTATTTAGGATAACTAGACTTTCTTAGTCGTTCAAGTGATGTTAAAGTTGTTAATATCGTAATAGTATATTATTCAACGAGCGATAATGTAGGTAATAACTCGCATAAATGATTGTAAATTCATTAAGTTGAGGGTTTTTTAGTGCCCCAGAAGATCTGAAAAGGTTTTGGATGAGATCGGATTACGTTTAGTGCCGTTTTGTTACACAATTTAATGCTCTTTTCGGCTTCAAAGATCCACCGAGTGGGGAGGTTCCAGCCGCTTCCAGTAGCTGCCGATTTATTTTTTTATACATTTATTTAACGTCGGCCTATTTCCGCTACTGAGGCCTAACACCGACGCCTGTAGGCGAGCTACCCCCAACCAGGAATTTTGCCGAACCTCTTCTCTTAAGAAGAGTAGGGATCTTTTACTTGCCTAACATTTAATAGACAAGGAACCGACGGCTTTACATCCCCCCGGAGGGATGGTATATCTCCTATACAACCCTCGCCTAAGGTTGTATAGCTTCCGCGCATACACTGATATACAAGCCGCTGGAAGATGTGTGAGGCGAGAACGCGGTTTCCGTTGGAATGGTCACCCATCCAAGTACTAACTGCGCCTTTCATTGCTTTACATCGCATACCGAAGTATGTACATAGTAAAGACGCACCTACGCTCGCCCCCAAATTACCCTTATTAAAAAAGACATGTTGAAGAAAGACAAAACAAACCAACCAAAATATACCGCATAGCAATCAAAAATTCTTACAAACAGAGTTGTTTATTTGAATTGTCAGGGTTTTTTAAATAACAAATAAGAAATTGGCATTTTGGTAAAAAATTTGAAATCAATAGAATTGTGTTTATCAGAAACTCATGTTGACAGTATAAATATCAAAGTTATATATATGATTGGGCTCCAAGCACATGAAAAGAAACCGGTCAAAATGGAAAACTACGTTACAGAAATCGGAAGAACAATAAGACAATAAATAATTAACGAAATAATTGAAAATTTTGTCTGGGTAATAGGTATAGAAATTAACACAAATTAGACAGCATAATGCCCCATTTCGGATAAAACACTCTACCATACCAGACGTTACCGATCTTCCGGCAACCTCTGTAGCCAAACTTCTCGAACTATAACTTCCGCTTATCCTATCTGTCTTTACTGATATTTCATATCTTTGAATCTTTAAATCTTTTCTGTCTCTTTCTTCTTTTATGTTTGTTCCGTTTGTTTCTTGTGTTCCTTTTGTTTCTAAATTAATTTCCCATCGGAATTTTTCAACAAAAATCAAAATTTTCGAAAAACCAAAATTATCAAAACCAAAGTTTAGGCCAGCCTATGTGCAGCCCGGCATTTACACGTTTCGCAGAAGGTTCCTCGTTCAGATTGGGGTACTTGCGTTGGCATCAAAATTAAATTTAAAAAAATGTGAGAGTATCTAAAACCAAGTTTAGTTATAAGTTTTTTAAAATCTGTTTTTGTTAGATATAGAAAATGTTACCACCTTTTTTAATTCATCTTTTATGTGAAAGGAGTTTACGTTAAGTTTTAAATTGTGTTTTAGCCAAACCAGTTCTATTTCGCCCGACCCTGCAACCCGCCACCGCGAACTACGCGGTGGTTGCATGGTTGGTCCCCGGAATAGGTTCTGGGGCGGCACATGTATTGTATTCATAATATATAATAAAGAAGTTTTGAATTGAATTGGTATAGAAATTAAAATACGAAGCAATAATTCTAAAATAATAACAATTTACCATCCATCACAAACAAGAGATAACTTATAGAATACTTTGAAAACGCATTGAAAATATTGAATTTAATGAAAATCTAATGATTTAGCAAATTTAGCCTTGCTCATCAGAAATGGTAAAGCTATATCTTGTAGAGCAGTTTGCAAAAAATGTAAGAAAAAATATTTCTGGGCCAAAAAAATCTTAATTTTTGTAAACATCACTTGGGGTATGTTGAAGGGACAAAAAGAAAAGCAGTCAAATAAAACAGTGTGTGGTTAGTATTTTAAAATTTCAGGTATTTTGTAAATCTGAAATCTTAATATATTTATCATCCTGTTTATTATTCTTTCCTATTATTTGGCTTTTCTAACACATGTATTATTATCCTCTTCAAAAGCAAATCACCGAATCTACAAAATAAGCCTCTGCGCCCGTGACGTTTACGCCAAAGGAATAGTCAGAGGTTATGTTTTGCAAATAATATAAATCGGAATAAACACAGAAATAATGTATTTTGCTGACGTTTCAGAAAGTAATCTCTTTCCGTTTTCAAACCTTTTTTTTGGAAGAACTCTTATTTTGCTGTGTATGTCAAATGCACAGCTTTAAGATTCTGTTTATGTTATTATTTCCATAGATACTTACTATTTACACAGAACATAGAACTGATGGTATTTTCTTTTAGATAATGTTGAGTTTGTTAAGTTCTTCTTTTAACATTGGTAGCCAGGTTGTATAAATATCTACAGACCAATTCGATACGCACTTATCTTCATTTAATAAGATTATTGCTGATTCTTTAATTTTTCTTTTTTTGGTATCTGTTTCTTGTGTTAAAATTTCTGCCGAGTCCCAGTTTATTCTATGTCCGTTTTCCCAAGCATGTTCACAAATCTTTGACTTCTGAATTTCAGTCTTTCTAATGTAATTCTTGTGCTCATCCAAACCCATCCAGGGGGAGAGAAAAAATTGATATTTTGTTTTTGTGAGAAAAAAAATTAATATTTTGTAGTAGGCGCTTCTTTGAGGAAGATGGTAGGTGACGAGGATGTGTAACCACCCCCGGGGGTTGCTTTCACCCTTCAAGGGGGCTGAGTTATTTTCATTTATAATTGAAGAATAGTATAAAAAATATGTTTATTAAAACGTTTTTATAAGTTGATTTCCCACCTTTTTGAAGGGTGAAAACAACCCCCAGGGTGGTTACACAACTTACCACCTTCCTCAAAGAAACACCTCCTATAAAATATTAATTTTTTTCAAAACGGGTTCACGGAAAAGGAACATTTGTAGGTGGTTCGTGGCCAATTTGAGGAGGTTGCCGAGGTGGAAAAATTGGTGGGAACATTGTCTTATCCGAGCCGCAAACATTCGGTAATTTCCTCATAAATCCCGACTCTTTAAATGGACCATTTTAATAAATGCACATTTTTCAATAAAATGAATTAGGATATATGTGAATATTTAATTAAATAAAGCAAAACATATCTAAATAGATCACGATTTTATTGTTCTTTTGCATAATGCTTTAATTTACTTAAATAGTATAGCTTAACATTTGCGTATTTATTTTCTTCTGCTTCGGTAAAAAAAAAACTTCACAAATTGTCGATAACAAATAAAAATGAACAAATAACAAACTATCACTTTTAACAGAAATGTAGTTACAATATGGCTATGGGTGATGCTACAGGCTGATGGCCAAATCCCTATGCTTCAATGTTCGCCACTTCTCAACGAGCTGTGACGTCACGGCGAGGCCTGGAGAGTTTTGTTTACATTCGTTTCTCCATGTTTGGTGGTGTTATATCGGAGTTTATTTAATCTATTGTACTTGTTATTTCGTGGTGAACTGTGTATTTCTAGATCTTTTGTGTTTTATACGTTTTTTAAATTATAAAAAGCTTTTTTAGTAGTAATTTCGTGTGTGGAAGGACAATATTTCCTATACTATTTCGAACTTTGTTAAGATTTCAAAGACAATTATTGTTAGTGTTCTATAGTAATTTTGTATATATTTATGTAAGGTAAAAGAGACTTCAGATTTTATTTATCAAATTTACATATTAAACGTTATTTTTCAGTTATAGACCTAAAAGAAAATGCCAGGAAAAAGGCGTGCGATTTACAAGTGTAAGACACTCGTCTTAATAAGTGTAAGTACACTTATTCTACAAAGAAAAGTACTGGGCAAAGTATAATTTTCCATGTTTTTCCGAAATCCAAAGATCTGGTGTTCCAAACTATGAAAGGCGAGTGGATAAACAGGTGTAAAAGGCAGGATAAATTTAACTAAATCTCAGATACAAATAGGATTTGCACGGTTCATTTTGTGAAGAGTGATTATGAACGAGAACTACAAAATGAATAACTAAGTAAAAATTTGCATTTCCCATATATACTTGTACCTTTACATATGTTTTAGGGTTGCATGACACTACATTGAAATTTTATGGGGAATTTAACAAACTACTACAACTTAAATTATATTTTATATCTTTCGGATTGACTGAGACGTTATCATATAAGTCGTCATCGTACGGTTAATTTTCTAATAAATTTTATATAAAATTTCACATAGTTAGTGTCATACAGCCCCAACATAAAATTGAAATTGTATTAACTTTTGTTTTAGGGTTACAGGTACCTTTGAAAAGGGCATTGAAAAAAACCGCAGTTCGTACACTGGGAATAAATACTGCAACGAAAACTAACTCATCAGCTCGGTCTGATACGCTTTTCATCAGAAAGAGAAAACAGGAAGTAACTGAGCTCGTAACTACTCTGTGTCTGGTAACAGTAAGCGGTCAATTTTGTAGGCAGTTTTACAAGTCTGCAGCTAATTTTGCAGAAAAATCTGGACGGGATAAATCCCCAACGAGGAAGGAGTATTAATAGATTTTACAATGATCTTTAATACACTATAGTTTAATTTTGAATTACTTGAATATATTTATAACATATACAATAAAACTCTCTATAATATAAATAACTTAAACCGATTCAATTACACTTCAAATAAAGAAATTAATTTTCTCAGGCGATTTAAATAGTTTATAATCACTAAATCACAATATACTAATTCATTCAGTAAGTACATTTAGATTTTTTTTTCTTTTAGGCCCAAAAATGTAAAACACCTTTTTTCTTTAATATAATTTGTAATCATTTAATTAGTTTTTAATTATTTTTATTTGCTTCTCGCATATTTGCATGCATGATTATAGCTGGCTTTTTCCGGTTGACTGTAAGAGTACTTCTTATATTGTATATAAGAAAGCAAACTCTGTCGCTTGGTAAAAAATATGTAAGTTAAGTTGCTTTTATGTCCAGCCTCTCTGTAGACATATATATATATATATATATATCAATTATTTATTATCAATAAAGACTATCGTTATTATTATTATTGTGTATTTACCTATTACCTTTAGTATAATACTTAGTTACTACTTTAACTTGTCTGATAAGTAGGTATTTTAATGTGAGTTTTACATTATTTGTTTCATATTGTGATGGATATAAACATGATAAAATAGAGCCTTTTATTTAAATATATTTCATTTTTTTGCCGTATTTATGTATAAAAATCATTGAAAATGTTGCATTCCTCAATCATATCAATAAATCGTATGTGTGTGTTAATTTTATAAAGAAAATATGCTTTTCTCCACGCATTTTAAACGGAAGAGCGCTGAAAGAGGCCTCGTGACTACGTCACAGCGGTGACAGATTTGGTCGATCTGGCCATCCTCTTTGTTCACAATCCTTGACATTTGACTACGTGACTGCTTCTCCTGTCTATTCTAACTCTATGATATGTATCCACCATTTGCCACGATGTTAAATTTTGTTATCATATTCTAAGGTACCATGCTAAGTTAACTGACATTTCGGTTGTCAATTGTTTTTCCAATGTAAACATTGTTGAAGGTTTCACGCGTCCTATAAATATATTCTGCATTAAGTTATTGCTGATTACAAGTAAAACATGTTTCCAAAGTATAGTAAGTGATTACTCTGTATTATATTTTATAGAACTTACCTTTTTCAACATATATGTATATTTATTTTAGACAAATAACGCAAGCAAAAAGCATTGCTTGAGTATAGGTTATGTTACGCCAATTCATCGTATATTTGTCAAAAATGTCTTGTCAGTCTGAGAAAAGTCTAATAACCCTTTACTATTTTCAGAGCATGAAAGCTTTTATTCCAACGTCGCAAATAACGAGATAAGATATAAAAGAGATATCTTCAACGGTGGCGCCACTATATATGCATACAACTGTCAGAGCGAAGTACTGGATTTTGACGACATGTTTTCAAATCATAACCTAGCTGAAGAACTTGAACCCTTTGAAGAAGGTGAAAATTACATGGAAAACTTTGACCCGGCTCTATTTTGCCCGGATATTATCATGGAACTAGGCGACACCCCAATTAAAATTGACACAGGTAATAATGTTACAGAATATTTTTTAAAGTTACGATTTATTATTACACCAATTTAGCTTCACACTTTCTAACTGTAGACAACTTTCGATATAATAATAATTGAAAAGTATCTTATGGACCTGATAAGTAAAAGCACTAATTAATTTTTTAATTAAGTACTAACTGGAAATATGAATTCAAAACTAATCTATTTTTAATTAATATATTAGCAGTCATGTAACATAATTAACGTTTTATTACTTTTTATATATTTGCTTTAATTAAATGAGCCGAGAGAAGTAGCTAAAGAAAGAAGGAATTTTATAATAAATTAATTAATTCTGGAACAAAGTGTGTATTCCTCGTTTTTTTAATTTATTTTTTCAAGAACAAGGGTGGATAGTAACACTGTTTATTGTAAAAGTCAAACTATTCACTGAATTTCCGAACAGTCTGAAAATGTTACGAAGAATTAACAAAACAATTTGCAATTAATGCAAATTTGATCAATTCAGGCAACTATAAAACTATGTAGCGATCAAATGGTTTTAAAATTGCTTTATAAAATATACATATAGATCTTCTGTATCTCCTTTTAAAACCTTCTCCTCTAAGAAACCGGTATCTTGTCAAAATATGCAATAAAACAATGACCCGTTTATTAAATACACCATAAATCTTATTAGCTTTTAATATACGTGAATATCTTAAGAAAATGAGGTTATGGTATATTAATTTGACAGGGATTTGAAGTCAGCGTCAACAAGCAAGTAGAAAAAAATTAAAAACAGTGATAATTTTAAAAGAAAAATGAAAATATTTAAAACTTCTTAATGATACTCCAACCAATCAATCAATCACTTGCAAATAGGTTAGAAATTTAGGCGGGAAACGTTCGAATAAGCATATTTAAAACTAAGCAGTCTTATGAAGGTTCTGACTTCAAACACTTTAGTTTTAACCAGGATTATAAGACTATTCAAGTACAAATTGATCTGTACAAGCGACCATTTAGTTTTAGTTAGGATTACACGAATTTATTCAAGTTCAATGTGATTTATCTAGGCCAGGAAGAACTTGTAGGTAACTAAATTGAATCTATTTATGCTCATGCAAGTACTTCATGATTTATTTACTACTTTCATATGAGCTGAAGTTCATTTATTAAAATTAAAATTATTTAACGAAAATAGAATGGTTTTATTCATAAAGCGGCAATTTTCCTATAGTGTTCATTTCCGACGATGCGTTGTCTATTTTGAACTACTTTTAGAAAAGTATAATCAAATAATATATCAATTCCACTATTTTTTGCGTAAAAACTTTACTTTAATACATACGAATTATATTACCGGAATGAATCCTACTTATTTTCAGATGAAGTCACAATTGATGACAATGCCAATAAAGAGTCTATTTTACTCCACGCTCCTGTTTATGAAGACAAACGGATTGATGGTAAAGACAATATATTTAATTAAAGGACCACGCACTTTTTCTTATATAAAATGGTTCTCGGTTAAATTGTCTGAATCTTTAGTATGTTATAAATCTCGATCTCCTGATTAAAAGTAACGTGGACCCAATCCAATCCTATGACTAGTTTTTGAGATACAGTGTGTTAAAGTTGAAAAGTGACTATTTTATAAAATATATCCATGACGACTGCGACTGAAGGAGATTAATTTTTTTGTTCACGAATATCATTTTCCTGTAACGTCAGATAATATATTGTGATAAAAATAGGCGCTTGTATACAGGGTGGGCCACCAATAACACGAAGTGAATTTTTAAAATCGATGTGTTGCTGCTGAAACAACAAAATTTTGAGAAAATTAGTTTTGAAATGAAATGTACTTTTTCGTAATTAGCGAAATTCCCAATTGTATTATTTTATACAGTGCGAGTCAAAAATATGGAAACTCGTGTGATTCATTCTAATAAGACGCCCTGTATATTTTAATATATATATTGATTGTCCATTGACAGCTGATTCCAAATATATATAATTTTAGAGGGGTCCACAGGGTGATACAAAAGATAAAACACAAGAAATATGCCGAAAAACTTGTTTTTTTATTTTAAATCGTCCTGTATTCTAAATTTCGTCGGTTAATTTCCGTAATACTTTCAAATTGAGTTTATTGTGTATACACTAATAGAGTACCAAAAAATTCAAAATCTTACTATGACTAATTCTCGAGATTTAAAGCGAAAAATACCATGTAGGTACGTAAGCCTAAGGAATAAAGCTTGTTTATATCTAATCATCACCGAATACGAGTTTTCGGTTAAATAGCGGAAAGTGATGTAAAAATGAAATAGACTTTACCGTACGACTATAACTAAAATGACTATAGTATTCAAAGTACTCTAACAATGTTCAGAAAATGGAGGGTACATCATGTCAAAATTTTAAAAAAAACGTTTATTCTATGGCGATGTTAGCACAGTAAGGAGCTTTATTATAAGAGAACTGTAGATCTTTCATCAATAAATATTCTGGACGATTACGCTTATTCTATGAAATATTCATTTCCGTGGCCGGCATTTTTGTGTGGAAGGTAAATATATTTTTTTTTTTATTTTTTTTTTTTATACATTTATTTAACGTCGGCCTATTTCCGCTACTGAGGCCTAACACCGACGCCTGTAGACGAGCTACCCCCCAACCAGGAATTTTGCCGAACCTCTTCCCTTAAGAAGAGTAGGGATCTTTTACTTGCCTAACATTTAATAGACAAGGGACCGACGGCTTTACATCCCCTCCGAAGGATGGTATATCTCCTATACAACCCTCGCCTAAGGTTGTATAGCTTCCGCGCATACACTGATATACGAGCCGCTGGAAGATGTGTGAGGCGAGAACGCGGTTTCCGTTGGAATGGTCACCAATCCAAGTACTAACCGCGCCTGTCGTTGCTTTACATCGCATACCGAAGTATGTACATAGTAAGGACGCACCTACGCTCGCCCCCAAGGTAAATATACACACGGTATTTTTCGCTTTAAATTTCGAGAACTAGCCATAGTAAGATTTTGAATTTTTGGTACTGTCGTGAGCAGAAAAAATAGGACAACTTTTTTTTTCTAATGTAAATCTGTCTCTATTTGAATATGTAATGAGTAGCCGAAATGAAACAGATCCCAAATAACGTCGTTTCGCAATTATTGTGAAAGTAAAGCTATTTATATTCATGATAAACACTTTTAATTTATTTATTATTTTAATGCTGTAGTTATTGCTATAGTAAATGATGGATGGTTAATGAGACAAATTGCACTGCGTTATAACATTAACAAAAATTTGGTATGTAACATTTTAAGAAAGTGGAGAATAAACGGTACGATTAGTAGAATAGTAGTAGAGTATTGCAGACGAGCAATGGGAACAACTTGCAGCGGACAGAACCGAATGGCGAGGGGTTGTTGCCAGCTATCAAGGAAATGTTGCTGCAAGAAGGCCGAATCCAAGACCTAACCAGGTCTATGTTTGTCCTGACTGCGGTCGACATGTGCTCTCCCGAATTGGCCTCTATAGCCATAGTCGTGTGCACCGTAGATGAATGGGAATTACAATAGACTACACCTTTTACTTGTTTTTTATTGTACACAATTTATCGACTGTAACATTTTTATACTCGGACTCGAGTAACGGCTAATAATAATAATAATAATAGTAGAAATCCTGGATCAAAGGACAAAGGATATCCTACTTAACAAGAAACTAACTATTAATATTTCGTTATTGCACCATTTCTATTTATAACTTCTATAAGTCTGTTTGGCATAGAATTAAATAACCTTATACAATAATCATTAGTAATACTATTTTCCCATGCATTATTTACTATTTCCAATAATTCTTCGGAATTCCGTGATCTCACATTTCGTTTTTGGATACTTCTTACGAGTAGTCCCCATACTTCTTCCACAGGGTTAAGATCTGGACTATGACTGGGCCAGTTAAGAACATTGATGTTGTTATCTTGAAACCAGTTAGTTACGGTATGAGCAGTATGAACCGAATAATTGTCTTGTTGAAATATGAACTCATTATTAGGAAATAATTGTGACACAGAAGGGAGCATAATATTGTCTAAAATCCTAATATACGTTTCAGTATTAACTCGTTCCTCAATATGCCACAAAACACCAGGACCACGTGCCGATATCCAAGCCCACATATTGACGGAAAATCTACCACTTTTATCATTGTTAGATATATATTTCTCATCGAATCGAGAATTCGGAGGGCGGTAAACACGAATACGACCGCTGTGTGTTGACTGGAAAGTTTTTTCGTCTGTAAAGATTACATTGTTCCAAAAATTTATATCATGCGCTAAAAATTCAAGCGCAAATCCTACTCGAGCTTCTTTATGTTCAGCTTTAAGTAAGTATTTCTGTGCTGCTGCATGACAGCGTAGCTCCGATTCTGTTACTCGCCGGCGACCAGTACTACTCGTTCCAGGAAAGTTCGTTTCTTCAGCAGCCTGAATAACTGAGTAAAATGGATTTTCTACTAAAGCATTTACCAATTGCAAATCTTGTTGTTGAGTTGATATCCTTCGTCGCCCTGATCCAGGATTTCTACTAATCGTACCGTTTATTTTCCACTTTCTTAAAATGTTACATACCGACTTTTTGTCAATATTATAACGCAGTGCAATTTGTCTCAATGACCATCCACCTTCTGCTTTAGCAATAACTCCCAGATTTAACTAAATCGCTTATATGAGGCATATTAATTTTTTGCACACTTGCAATAAATTATGACAACTAACTGACAATGTCACAAAAAATAAAGTTAGATGTACACAACTAGATTTTAGCAAAATACCGTTATAAGACTTGTACTATTTTTTTGCTCACGACCGTACTTTATTAACGTATAAACACAATTTGAAAGAATTACGGAAATTAATCGACGAAATTCTTAATTACAGGACGATCTAAAAAAAAAATAAGTTTTTCGGCATTTTCCTTGTATTTTATCTTTTGTATCACCCTGTGGACCCCTCTAAAATTATATATATATATTTGAAATCAGCTATCAATGGACAATCAATATATAATTGTTTTTAAGTAAACACTGCTTTTAGATGTATCAAATTACTTTGTTTAAAATTCTTTACAAATGTTTCGGCTTATTAGGCCTTTATCAAGAGAGTACAAAGTGTATACATTTTGTACTCTGATAAAGGCCTAATAAGCCGAAACATTTGTAGAAAATTTTAAACAACGTAATTTGATACATCTAAAAGCAGTGTTTACTTAAAAACAATTATTTTTAAGATGTTTCACAAGTAACCAATCACAAACTCAGTTCAGTAAATCAATATATATTAAAATATATAGAGCGTCTTATTAGAACGAGTCACACGTGTTTCCATATTTTTGACTCGAACTATATAAAATATACAATTGGGAATTTCGGTCAGTACATTTAATTTCAAAAGTAATTTTCTCAAAATTTTGTTGTTTCAGCATAAACACATCGATTTTAAAATTTCACTTCGTGTTATTGGTGGCTCACCCTGTATACATATTTTTATCGCATTATATTATCTGACGTTACACGAATGATATTCGCGAAAACAAATCGAATCCTTCAATTGTCATGAATATATTTTATAAAAATAGCCACTTTTTAACTTTAACACCCTGTATCTCAAAAACTAGTCTTAGGATTAGATTGGGCCCATGTTACTTTTAATCAGGAGATCGAGATCTATAACATAATAAAAATTCAGAAAATTTAACCGAGAACCATTTTATATAAGAAAAAATGCTGGGCCCTTTGTTAAAATCTGACAATACATATTCAATTTTGCTATAGGATCCGTTGAGTTGACTCCAGAAGAAGATGGCATTAGAAAGCAAACATATGGGACCGGTTAGTATATAGAATAGAGTAAAGTAGATAGAATAGAATAGATTTTTATTTAGCATAAGCTATTTACAATACATAATTTTGTACATAGTTATTATTGTGCTCTAACATCTCTGTACATAGTTTTGTAACATTCTTAGGGAACAGTTTTAAACTACCAGAGGATTTAATTTCAGTAGGTAAAAGATTGTACGCGCGAAAACCATAACTAAAAGTTGACTTTCTTAAGAAAGATATTTTTGTATGGTCTATGTTGTGGTTTTCAGCATATCTCATAGGGGGGCCCCAACACACTACACTGCGGCACCCCATATAAGTTAGAGACTTTAGTAGATGTCCTATTGTTCACTTTGATTTTATGGTACCTCTCTTCTAAATCATTTTCAATTCATGTTAAGACTGTTTTTGCGACACCATACTCACTTAACTTTTTAACTATATCAATAGTTTCAAATGCTCGCTTTAGGTCTACAAACACACTCGATACTACATTACCGTCATTGATCTCGTTTCTCCAATTTGCACACACTAATTGTAAACTTGGTTCACATGAATGACTTTGTCTAAATCCCGATTCACCTACTGCATAAAGGTGTATTTTCTTCAAAGTACTTCCTCAATTGTTCGGCCAATACGATTTCTAATATTTTATCCACTATCGGAATTAAATTTATTGGTCTATATTCTCTTGCTTGCTCCGGGTTTTGAACTTTTGGGAACTGGTTCTATAACGCTTATTGTTAGTTCAGTCGGTATTTTTTCGGTTGTCAGCGACGTGTTTATTAAATTTAATAATGGACATCCCACAATGTCAAATATTTCTTTCAACAAGTTAATACTTAATATTTCATCTCCAGTAGATTTATTCTTCAAACTAAAAAAAACTCTTCTTAACTTGTTCAAGCTTATTGTCTTAAATTCAAATAGATTAGTCGCTTCTGGCACCTTATTTTGTACCGCATCATCTACATCTTCAGATATCATTAATACTATTGGCAAAAGATTCAATACTATCAGCATAATATTTCTTAAAGTTTTCTTCAGTAAGCCCTATGTCCTTTTCAAAAATTATATTTTTCTTCAAAATGTCTTTTTTTATTATTACCCAATAATGTTTTTATTGTCTGCCACATACCCAACACCTTTCTTTATAATATCAAATTGGTACAAATGACAACAACATTTTGAGGTTTTGAAACTACTCAAAAGTCCCGGACTTAGACGAAGTAATTTCTATTGAATTTCTTTTAGATCATCCAGTACAGTATACAAGGATTCACTGTACAGCTTGCAACGACCACCTGGGCAGTGCCTTAAGCGAAAGAAGCAATATAATGGTACATCCGCTGTTGAAGGTGTTGATTTGCAAGGAATGCTATGATTTCTATACCAGCGGCGAATTCGAAAAGGATTATGACGGTAGCGAAACGTACTGCCGTTGGTGCGGACAAGGCGGCCTGGTCATTTGCTGTTCTAAATGTGAATTTGTCTTTTGTACAGTAAGTCCCTTTCAATGGCCAGACTTCGTGCTTTCTATTTTTTCTGTTTCATTCTAGAGATGTATTAGGAATAACTTTGGCAGAAAGATCTTGACCAGAATCAGAGACAGCGACGAATGGACCTGTTTTAAATGTGATACCTCGCAGTTAATTCAACTCAAAGTACAATGCGCTGAACTTATGGAATACGTAAAGAGGGAGACTGCGTAAGCACTTTTTAATCTACTCGTTAATCTAATAATAATAATAAAAACAGAATCGAATGAGGAAAATTTAATTAAAATATTAATTAATTATAAAGACATGACGTGATAATTTTTAATGGATCAATGTGTACTTTCACTACATAGACAAGGTGTTTAGAAGCTAATTGGACACGCAAAAATCGTAAGAAATGTTTTTGTAAATGTTGTTCATGTCGAGAATTGCTACCGAATAAAACTGTATTTAGATTAGGACTAAACCATTCAATGTGCCGCTTACGCTATAACGGGCTGTTCATTCGTGTACCTTTCAATATGCTGAAAATATTATAATGTTAGACAAAGCACACGATATTGGTTGTTCCTTATTCTCTCGGAAATGCATACTCAGTTGGGTCTGAAATTTGTATGGATGGGATATTTGATTTATGATAAAAATAATATCTTTATTTTCATAGGGCCTTATAACAGGCATACGAGGGCCTTACAAATTATGCGAGAGGCTATTCTTGCGCTGACGGGAATTAACAGACGTACGCCAATGACAGACTTGCAGAAAGCTGACCATTTTGAGAACATACATAACAATAACGTACCCAACAATTTAGAGCACGACCGTAAGAACGTGAAGCTTGCTGGCAGTTATTGACCCATCTCGCTACTGTCGGCTCCAAGCTGGTGGAGAAGGTCGTCCTGATCAGATCGGACGCTGCCCAAGATGAACTTCACATCGACGACGAGTACCAGTTCAGTTTCAACAAAGCGAGGAGCACAGTGCAGCAAGTCGTCAGTTAATGACGTGAAAGTGCAGTACAACCTCGGGAAGAGCACCACCATGGTGCTCCTTGGTCTTCGATACCCTGTGGATCCCGGGCCTACTCTACAAGTTAAATTCATTGGACTTTCCGACTTACATAATACAACTAGTTCACTCATTCTTGACAAATAGATCGCTGCAAGTTCGGGTGGACAACAAACTGTCAACACGGTGGGACATTGGCGCGGGCGTCCTGCAAGGGTCGTGCCTGTCGCCAAAGTTGTACAACTTATACATCTCCGATTTTCCGGAGTTCCAGAATACCAAACTTGCCAAGTACGCCGACGACACAGCCATGTATGCACATTCGCACAATGCGCAAGCGGCCAACATGCTGCTGAAGGCACACATGACTCGTGCTACGGCGTATTACGGCAAGTGGAAGATTCGGGTGAACGCCGAGAAGTCGGAGGCGATAGTCTTCACGCGCCGGTTCACTGAGAACCGCATCCTAGGGGCGAGCGTAGGTGCGTCTTTACTATGTACATACTTCGGTATGCGATGTAAAGCAACGACAGGCGCGGTTAGTACTTGGATTGGTGACCATTCCAACGGAAACCGCGTTCTCGCCTCACACATCTTCCAGCGGCTTGTATATCAGTGTATGCGCGGAAGCTATACAACCTTAGGCGAGGGTTGTATAGGAAATATACCATCCTTCGGAGGAGATGTAAAGCCGTCGGTCCCTTGTCTATTAAATGTTAGGCAAGTAAAAGATCCCTACTCTTCTTAAGGGAAGAGGTTCGGCAAAATTCCTGGTTGGGGGTAGCTCGTCTACAGGCGTCGGTGTTAGGCCTCAGTAGCGGAAATAGGCCGACGTTAAATAAATGTATAAAAAAAAAAAAACCGCATCCTGACGCCAATTCCCCCGGGGGGGGGGGGGGGGGTAGATACATTCCTACAAAACGGTACGTGAAGTATTTGGGTGTAAGACTCGATCAAAGACTGACGTTCAACACCCAGATCAACGAAACTGTACGGACCGGACCGTCTACTCCATGTCCAGGAGTCTGTATCCACTCTTGGTCAGGGGTAGCAGACTGAACAGAAATAACAAAAATACTATTGTAAACGATGGTGATCAGGTCAGTCATCACATACGCGGCGCCGGTGTGGTGCAGCATAACGCGAACGACAATGAGAAAACTTCAAATGGACGAACACTGATTTATGCGCCTCCTGTCGAACTCTGACAAGTACACCTCCCTCAGAGATCTATACGCACACTGCAACATAACCTCACTAGCAGACTACGTCCAACGGATTTCGCAAAAATCGCAAAAATTTCACGAATTAAAGCTAACAAGAGACAACACGAATCAGACAACATAATGCCCCATTTCGGGTCAAATACAAATTACCATACCAAGCGTTGCCTATTTCCCGGCAACCTCTTTAGCCAAACTTCCTTCTACCCTAATCTTTCTCTATCCCACTCTCTCCATTTTCCCTAAATTCTGTTACTTGACACGTGCAAGTCTTTCCTGTCATCTCCTTCTTTTTGTCTGTCTCTTTGTTTGATTTGTTTTTGTCTCATTGCTTCTGTTTGTTTCTTGACAATTCTTCCGCGAAATCTCCATTAAAAACCACATTATTTTAAATGCCATCTTTCGTTTTGCTCTATTTTCTGCCCAGCCGGTGGTTGCCTCGAACGGGCTTGTTCGCAGAACTCCGTTCCGTATCAATTGCCAAAATTTTAGTGTGTGTTGTGCTCCAAATTTCCATAGTGTTGTTTTATTTGTTAATTACCTTAAGATTTTTATTAATCAGTTCATAGTGTTATTACTATGGTTTCCGAGCGGATGCCGGATGAGCAAATTTTATGTATATTTTAACTGTTAATAAATTTGTTTTGAATTGAATTGAATTGAATACAGGCATAAAATATAGTCATGAAACTTACCGTAACAAATTATAATATAGAAGATATTACACCAACATGTTGAAAATATCATATGACGACTTTTTGGTTTCATTCGTGACAAATCGTAAATTGATGTTACAATAACATTGATGCCAAGAGCCATAACATTTCGTTTGTTTTAAGGACATTTTAAAACATATCCTTTGGATACTATTAAAATGATTGTCAAAACTCTATAATCCCAGTTATTTTTCATTTTCAATACATATCCACTGGAGCTGCAGATTATTTATCCAAATTTCATTAAAATATGAATGTCAATAGTCAGTTGAGGATTATGCGTAAATTCGGCAACGTGGTTACGACTGAAGAAAGTTTATGACGTCATACTATTTCCGTTAGAACAGAGATAGTTCGGATTTTCCATTTCTTATAACATAAGAATAGTTTTCATTAATGTAAGAGCAGTCCATTATAGCGTAAGCGGCACAATGAACGATCTAAGGTTTAGAAAGTAAAATTTCAAACTCAAGCAGTGAAAACTCAGTAATGCTGTCACTTTAGCGAAAAAAGAGGGTCAATCTCGGAATGAGAGATAACAAGCTGTAAACTTGTATAAACCTTTATTGTCGCATTCTAAAAGTTGTCTCAAAAGTCTCATAAAATCTCGTGTCCGCGTCTTAAGACATCGAGGGTCAAAGGTCACAAAAATCGGTTTTTCACAAATATCTTGTTTCCTATGGTTTTAATAATATGTGCATCTATTATGAAAATTATTCATTCATTTATCAAATATATTCGATTAATAATAATAATAATAAATAACAGCACAGGTAATGACGACCCCCTTTATCTTGGAAGGCTCTAGAAGAGCCTTGTGTGGGAGGTGGCTACACATTTAGAGACAAGGGACACACACCCAATATCCGTGTATAGTGGAAAAATCCCTCTCACAGTATTTTCCACTGCCACGACCGGGAATCGAACCCAGAACTTTTGGGTGAGAGACATGTGCGCTCACCTCTCGACCACCAGTCATACATAATACTTACCAACTTCGCGTAATTAAAAAATTGTTAAGTGAAATACTTTAAGTATGTTTTAATTATATTCTAATATATCTTAATTATATTTTAAGTAGAAAGAGCATTTAATAATTGTATAAAGATTTATACAATTTTACAGCTTATTATCTCTCATTCTAAGGTGAAACCCCTAATGTGACTGGAGTACAAAGATTTTCTATGGAATCTCTAAATTTCAGGCGCGCATGCACCCTTGAAAATGCCGCGGCATTTATGAACACGGACTACACCAGATGTTGCGTGATAAAAAACACTCACGAAAATAGGCAACCTAGGAAGGTGAAACGTAAATCTTCCGACGACGATCAAGACTACGATCCAGACGCCGAACAAGTGTCGCATCCTTCTTCCTCATCTTCCAGTGTCAAGAGTGTCTCCTCAACTTGCATTGAAGCAAATACTGGTACAGTTCGAAAACCGGTACTAATAATGCCCAAACCGGTAAATGTAGCACCAAAAAGTATAGGAATTGATAATAAAGGATGCCAAACTAGCACAACCACAACATGTGGAGTTGCGAATAGAACCAAAATCACGTTTGTTTCTCATCCAAAGCCCCTAGTGCACATGCCAAATCAACCATATACTCCTTTAGGTGAGTAAAAGTTTATTATTTATTGGTGTAGATTCACATTTCAATCGCATTGCTAACCCATAGGATATAGTTTTAATGACAATAGTTATATGAAATTATTGTGGTTTTAATTGCTGCTCCGAATAGCAACTACGGCAAATAGAATAAATGACCGTTCCTAAACTGAATAATTGTTTACCACGACCTTGTATGTAATCACAATTACAACATTTTAAAATCTGTGCAGCATGTGTTGTTAATATTATAGTACACGTAAATTAAACATATAAAAGCATAGAGTAGGAGAAATAATTTATAAAGTTTTTATATTACGTATATACAGGGTGTCCCACGACGAACTACGGCGATCGATATCTCGAAAAGTAGACATCGGAAAGTTTTGAAAATTTGGTAGTAAACTAACGTCGATGGGGGCCTTTATTATCTAATTTGGGTTCGATTCTTTATTGAAAAAGACCTACTTTAATAGAGTTTTTATAATATTTTGATAAGTATTAATACAGAGTGTTCAAATAATAAGAATAAAGATGAAATTGAGAAAACTGTCAAAAATCAATTTTTTCAAATGGAAACCCCCAATTTTTATAATCTTATCTTATTCGCCATTAAAAATAAGGGTAAGTTTGTATATGTTTTTCTATTCCGAAAATTTTTAGTTTTCGAAATATTGCCAATTCTTGGAGATTCCTGTTTGTAAGGCCACTTGTCTTAAGGATGTCATAGGATATGCCGCAAAATATCCCAAAATAGCAATTTCGATATTTTCATCATCGACAATTGGTTTTATTTTACGAACTGTTGCCTTAACGGTGCCAAAATTTTTGAAATTCTCCATTATTCGTTTAATACTGTTCGGAGACGGTTTTTGTTTATCTGGATATCTATTAGCAAATATTTCACACGTTCTTGATAAAACTTTGTTACATTCTCTATAGATTATAAACAAATTTAAGTAATCCTCGTGCGTATAATTTAAGCGCCCCGGCATGATATGATATTTGTCAAATGGTAAGTGACAGCTACATACATTTGTTTAGCACTCAACGCCGTCATAGCCAACTAAGAGTAATTTAACTTAATATCCATAACAAAATCCCCATATAGAAATATTGAATTGGGAATATCTCGAAAACTAAAAATTTTCGGAATAGACATCCATATATAAACTTACCCTTATTTTTAATGGCGAATAAGATAAGATTATAAAAATTGGAGGTTTCCTTTTGAAAAAATTGATTTTCTCAATTTCATCTTTATTCTTATTTTTTGAACACTCTGTATTAATACTTATCAAAATATTATAAAAACTCTATTAAAGTAGGTCTTTTTCAACAAAGAATCGAACCCAAATTAGATAATAAAGGCTTCCTTATAGGAAAAATTGATAATTCTTTTAGGGCCCGCAAACGTCATTTTTGACATAAAAATTGAAATATCTCAAAAACGGAGAGACCTAGGTATAAGACATGATACATGCCCCCATCGACATTAGTTTACTACAAAATTTTCCGATGTCTACTTTTCGAGATATCGATCGCCGCAGTTCGTCGTGGGACACCCTGTATATTATATATATATATATATAATTTAATGGGCAACATTTTTGGCCCTTCACGTTTTTTACGTGTGAATAACGGTTTACGAGAAAATTAAAAAAACCGCCAGAATGTACCACCGGGGGGAGGTTTGCGGACGCTGGTTAGATAGTAACTTTTTTTTTTTTTTTTTTTATACATTTATTTAACGTCGGCCTATTTCCGCTACTGAGGCCTAACACCGACGCCTGTAGACGAGCTACCCCCAATAGTAAGGACTTCCCTGCACTCAAAAAACGCAACAAAAACTTTACGACATAATTATTATCGCCGCGGGCCATGACGGCATGCCTGTCATCAAACCACCCGACGCACATTAAAGACCTATAATGGTAAGCGAGTCAATTTGCGAACAGCGGTACAGAGAGTACCGGTATTTTAATGAGGTCGTAAAGTTTTTGTTGCGTTTTTTTTATGTGCCGGGAACTGATTACTCTGACTATAATATAAAAACTTTATAAATCATTTCTTCTAAAAAGTACTATTTGCGTGTACTATTAATAAAAATCGGTTTCATAAGTTCGTAAGCGAATACATTCTGCTTTGCTCGCCTACTTGTTTACTACTTTTAACACTACTGTTTAGTAGTAAATATTATAAGTCATAATAGTCCAAAAACCAGGCAGGATTTATTTATCCCACAAGCACTTTTAGTTGACATGCAGGATGCCCCAATAAAATCCAATTGAAGTAATGGCTATTTATATATCTTTTTATTTTTCCCTGTTTATCTGAAGAAAAGTAGGTAGTTACAATGTTTTTTATGACTAAAACATTTTATAATAAAAAAATTGCAAAAGATGCACCAGTATTCATTATATTAGAATACAACAATTTCATTGAAACTTACTGCATAATTCCCGAATTAATAATATGTGAATAATATATTAAGTCTTGGAAGGAATTAAGGTTATAAATTATGTACGATTGTCGATTTTAGTAAAACTGATGTCTGCAAAATAGATCAAATTTATTTTGGTACACACATCTTCAGTAACTATCTGATGGTGACACTGCTTTAAATATTACTTTCTAACAAACGGGTGTATTGTTTATTAGAAAATACCATGACTATACGTAGTGTACTATAATAATACCAAGCGACTACGTGTAAAGGATCAATTACAGGAGGAATTAAAAAGCACTTTCGTTTATTGGTACAAACTATTTAATTTTTTGCACTCCACGGTCTAATATTGCTATTGTAATAATCATTTTCAAGGAGTAAAGTACAGATCTATTTTACTCCTCGAGGGACCGAAGCCACTTTCTACATTTTAGTCCTAAAATGACAATTAAAATAGTATTCTTAGATCACAGAATACTAAAACATTGTTTTTGAGATGGGAAATACAAAAAGTCTTTTTTTTTCCATTGTGGTACAGATTCTTATTAAGGGTGTACAGAAAAGTTTCTACATGGCTCACTAATTTCGGCTTTATTAAATAACTACCTATAAACATTTATGTATTACACACAAACATGAATAAAATCTGTACATTTCCTGGTGTTCTAAATACCTACGTATTTATTATTCAAACTATACTTATATCAAATTATACCACAGCACTTATGTGTTCCTGATAGCTAAATTCGGTGATTTGCTAATATTTCGTCTTTTATGCCAACTAAATACGCGCAACCCACAATACTTCAAGACGTTCTGTGTGTCACCGAGGTGTTGCAAAAATTTGTTGTAACTGGCACATATAAACATAAAATCGCGTCGCGATTGCAGTTCGTACAGTCCTGTACGTCGAATCTGGTTCCTAAACCGGTGTGGGTTCTGTATTAATGACAGGACGATGTAATTCGATTACTTAATGACCCTTACGTTGTGTATAAATATTACAAAAACATTAATTTGCACTCTTTGGGTAAATAAATTCTGGACTCTTGGACTATAGAGTGTGAAGTCCGTTTGTGTTTAAGCTCTTTCCTTCTTTTTGGAGTTTTGTGTTACATATACCCTTTTTTAAAAATGGCCATGGGGGCTACGAAATAATAATAATAAAATTTCAGGCGTACGTGGTTTTACTAAGGAATCAAGCCAGATTAGAATGCTGTCAAATGGACAGAGAGTCGCTATTATAACGCCCCGGAACTTTGTTCCTCCATCTGCCGGTGCACGTCAAACCTCCAACCGCAAAACACCACTTCAACCGGACGGAAATGCTGAGCAGCAAAGAAAAAAAATGTGCTACGAAACGGCCGTCCGCGCCGCCACCCGTATCAACTTTGACCTTTCTTCCAATCTGAAAAAACTCATGGAAGAGAAGATGAATGCTAAAAAGTTGGACGATTTGGTTATGGTTCACAATAAATTGCAAGAGGCACTGCATGGTTCGATAAGTTCGTTGATTCAGCTGAGGAAAACTTTGACAGGTACAAAAATACAAAATTCTTTGTATATAAGGTGTCCCATTTAAAATTCTCGGGCCATTCTCCGGAAGACCAAAAGAGATATTTGAATTCTGTAAAAGGTATTCACTAAAATATGAAAATAACTTCACTTTTGAGTGAACGGCCTTCTCATCATTGAGATATAGATGGCGTTGATATACAAAGAAAATAATCGATCCCAGGAACCTTCAAAATAGGTGCATGTGATTATGAGGATCTTTTCAAATGTAACCGTACATCTAGGTCGTTTTTATTGAAAAGTGAAGTTATTTAAATATTCTAGTGAACACCTTTTACAGATTTCTAAAATATCTCTTTTGGTCATCCAGATAAGTGCTCCGGGAGTTTTAAGTGAAATATCTTGTATATTAAAATCGTACCTTAAGGTCTCGTTGTGGAACCCAGTCGCCTGACAATACAATAATAAAAAATATTCTAATTGCAGACGACAATATTTTATTACACCGCAACAATTATATTAATGCATTGTTGTCGAGTGTGTGCGAAACTCAGTTCGTTGAGACTGTGTATTATATCTATGACGTATAGTTGAAATCATGAATGTTGTCGTTCACGTCATCAATTTATGTATTTATCAACGACATGCAATTTTTCTGTCTTTGCAAGTACAAAGCGCATAAGATGTGAATAACAGAAAGTCACGTCTGCTGAGGCTACGGCAGAAGTTCGTTTTACAAATGAATATTACAAGCGTTAGTCGCAGCCGCAACCAACGTTGAGCATCCTGTCAGTTCTTTGTCAACTCAATAGCATGCGGTGGATAAAAGACTGAATGCAGTAGCCAGACACATAGTGGTGAAATTAAAATAGTGCTTTAATCAGGAAAAACCTAACGGATGTTCCCGTTTACCTTTGCAAGAAATCCATGAGCTGAATTGTAAAATTAAATGAATCAACGGATGTTAAAATTTATTATATTATGGCATGATATTATTGTACAGATATTTTCATCACAAAATACTTGTTTTTGCTTATGTTGATACGCGCATGCGTGCATTCTGTGTGACCTTGAAATGATTTGATTAGGAAATTAAAGGATGATGACGTCAACAAAAACATTCATGATTTGAACTTAAAAATGCTTGAATACTACACTCTACTATTCTATGTTCGTGGAACTTACGACAGAGACTTAATTAACTAACCTAACTTAATTTAGTTGCAGATTTGAACAGAAGTAGTGTACAGGCACCCTCTCAAAATGCATCGATCTCAAAGCAGCTTCACTTTAACCCTGAAATTGTTTCAAACTTTTTTAAAGTTGCGCCATCGGCGGCTTTAAAAAATTTTAACATCGGTTACCCAGCTAATTTCGACGAGACAAAGTTTATCGGCATCCAGGAGCCAAAAGGATGCATTGGTAACGCAGGATCAGGTTTTCATAATCCGTCTGGTGCACCCTTTTTAATCATTTCAGGCGCGGGTACTAGCACCAAGCCAGGAGAAAATATAGCACATGCAAAATAAATCTGAAACAGTTATTTAATGGTGCCATATTAGGTACTTTGGTTAGTGTCATATTTCTAAGTATTTCAAAAGTTATATGGGACGTTATCTCAGTTATTTGAATGTTTTGTATGTAGTTATATACTATTTGTTACAGTATTATCTCGTTAATGTTACTTTCGTTAGTTATTATAGGCATCACTTATCCACTATTAACGAATTATAGTTCAAAATTGTCTCAATTGTATTAACGAATTAACTTAGAATAAAATATTTTGCAAATCCAAATTCATTTTTATTTACGTATTGAATAGGAGACCACCGCAACCTGTGTCTTTCTTAGAGCATCTTATCCAGCTTTGTCCTTTGTATCGGACGACCGCATCCATGGCGTAAGTCGCCGCAGAAGGGTTTGGATACTACTGGACAGGGTTGGGAAAAATAAAATCCACCTGAAAACTTAGTGAGTGATGTTATATCATATTGTTACGTGTTTACAGTCTGTAGGTTCAAATAACTTGCAACAAGAATCTTCACAAACCACTATTTTATTAATCACTTAAATTACACAACTAATAATAACAATCTAATATAAATTCACTACTTTTAAATCACAACTGTACTTTACTTTTCTTCTTTCACTTGTCAACTCTTATCTAACCTAAAAACGCTCTGTATACCAGAACTGTACTGTATACTTCACTGAACTGTTCTCCCATCTGCTGGATTTACCTCTTTATATACACCCATAGAATGTACCAGAATCCTATTCCATAACATTCTAGAATCCTCCAGAGATTTCTACTATGTGCTAGATGACTGTTCGTCAATTGGCCCATAGATGGCGCCACCCTACTAGCCAGGGAGTAATTACACTCTCCTCTCTGTTAGAGGGCAGCACATAAGAATATTCCATAAACAAGAGACAGAAAAATTTGCAGCCTCAAAATTTGTTAAAAAATCAACTTTTTCACCTTACCTTGTCAAACTATAATAAAAAAGTCCTTAAGACGTCAATTTCATAAAAAATCTCAATTCTTTACGAAAAAATTCCCACAACACCAATAATTCACAAATGGTCCGAATTCATCAACAACGCCATTCAACAATCATTCATATTAAGCAAATTACAGCAAAAAAGTTACAAACTACGGCCCTAAAAAATACAGCCCCCTCAATATCTCGATTCACATCACAACCACTTTCCACACCCCCAGCTACAATGTTATGTTTGACTGCTACCAATTTTTATGCAACATTTTTCTCTCAATTTCAACTTCCCATTAAAGTTTCCATTCATACAACAAAATAAATTTCTCACGTTCCCGATGTGCCAGCTGAGAATTTATCAAAACTTCTTCCCACTTCGCATGTTCCAATTGACATCAAAACTTATTTCCATTTCGTATGTTCCGCTTGCTGGCTCATTAATTTCAACACTACATTCCATACCCCCATTCAAAATATTTTATTCCAATCAAACAAACTGTTTATAAATTATTCTTCATTTCAATTTCACCGTTCGTTCATTTTCACGTCCTAAATATCAACATACAATCAATCTCCGTTCAAATTATCCAAATAGAGTATCGGTACCACTGTCCTCCATTAATATCAAAACTTACTTCCGAAAACATAACCTACGTATCAAATTAAATTAATCACACGTCATTCATTCATCGAGACCTATCGGCACAATTTCATATCATATTCAACTCTTTGTGCAGCACCTTCGGAAGGACTTCACGGGGTCGTTTCAAAATTAATCAATATTTTTCACTAATTTTCGTTAATAACTTTTGAATTCAAATCGATTCGAACTTCGTTCATATATCAAAAAATTTCCCCTTTCGACGCCGATACGGTAATATAATTTTTATATCCGATTTTCCCATTTTTATATTTTCTGATGCAATCGAGCCTGCACGGAATGGGCGGGGACATTTCCAGACTTCTGCACGTCGAGTCCCCGACGAAGCATATAAAAAGCCGAGCGCGATGAGCTCGAGCAAGTCCAGTTCGCTACGTGCGCCGCGACATTGAATCTACAACCGTGAGACGACAGCTATTTCCTTGGTCGAACCAAGTAAAAAGGAGTTTCAATCAAACTGCCATTGTGCATCAACCAAAAAATCTTAATATTCTCAACTGAAGTCTAGTTCGATACGTGTGCCGCGAACGAGCCACTGGAGCACAACTTCCCAACCCCACTTCCTTGGTCGAAACCAAGTAAAAAAGAGTTTTTTAAAAATCGCGCATCAAACCAAAAAGTGAATTTTGCCAGAGTATATAAGACAATCGTGTTAATATTTAAATTTTAATATTTCAACAACGAAATTTCAGTGTTCGATAAGTATTTATTTTAAAACCTGTGTGAATTAAATATTTAAGTTAAACCATTTTAAAACTTTGTTCAGTTACATTAAATTAATTATTCTTGTTCACTTTAAACCAAAGTAGTTTACTTCAAGAAAGCATATACAAGGTGAAGTTTTGAACCCTGCCATAGAATAATAAAATGAATTAAAATGCTATTCCAAGTGAAGCAACTTACTCTAGGGCTTATACAGAGTGTAGCATTTGACTTTATCAGACGTTTTACAAGCGACCCCCACTCTTTTCAAATAAAAAAATTAAGTGCACCAAAGGCCCCCAGGGTCTCTAAGGCTCAACGCTCTGCCGAAACGAGGGAGCGATTCTGTGTTCAGTGATACAAAATCTAAATTTGCAACAGAACTAAAACCCTAGTAAAATTAGATATAAAAAGAACAAAACTATTTTAAACACCTTTTATTTTGATGTTGCAATTCTGAAAAGCACCGTTAATTTGATCAGTGGATTATTTAGGGGATGAAAAGGGCATACATTTTATTTTTTCCTCATTATCTCAAAAACCATTAATTTTTCGAGAACAAGAAGTTACAAAATTATACTTAGCTCATAAAATTCTGCACAAAAAAGGTTACTATATACTATATAAGTTATAGCCATTTTTGTAATTTGCTTGTATCTTTGACAAAATTAATATGTAAATGATAAACTCAGTAACACTGATATTTTTTTATATATGAATATATTCTAATATAAATATTAGAATAGAGAAAGAGAGTCGATACTTAACGTCCTATTAGATCTATCTATACTTAATTACAAATTACATTATATAATGCACAATTTAAATCATTTTTTTCCCATTTCTTGTAATTAATTTATTGTTGATCGACATGACTGAAAATTCTCGAGTAGAATTACCTCTTACCCTTTGAGAGTAATGAGTTTAAGGAAAGGAAATATTTAAAAAAATTCAAATATCTCTTTTGTTTAAAAGTTATAGGAGGTTTTAGATTGATCAATCGGTGGCAGGCTTTCTTTTTATATCAGTAGAATGAGCAGGGTGGGGGAACGTTGAATGTAGCTTTCTCACTACTAAGCACGTCTTTTACAGGGTGTCCAGAAATTCCTGTAATTAACCTTAGATGATGATAGTATTTGCAAATATATGAAAAATAGTTCTTACAGATATATATCCGGAAATGCTTCCTAAGGGAGGAACTAGGGTCTTCTGCAGATGGTACATACCCTACAGTAGTGGCAACTAGAAATCTTTAGTCTCCGTATAATAAGATAGAGTGAAATAAACTAGCAAAATAATGTACGTGAAAGAAAGCGGTATTTTAACATTGATGCCAGACATTTCAGCATGTTTTAAGAGTTCCGCCCTCTATCCCCTCTTATTGTCCCTCCTATGGCTTGAGATGTTTACAATATAAACAAACAAAAAGGCCATTCTTTAGGAGGTATGTTTCAATTATTATCAATATTGTATTATTGATCGCTTAGTATGTTTTGTACGTTTTCTTGGGGATTAAAGATATAAATGTATCTTTTTATTTTTTTAGATTTGCCGGCCTTACGTATCTACTTACATACTTAATAGAAAAATTTGTTATCGATACTGATATTGCCGTATTGTCCGTTTGTTTTCTAATCATAGTGCTGTTTAGATCATTGCCAGTTAGCGGTTGCATACATAACCCGTCCCTCAGTTACTGCTGCTGTTACCATTTTACAAATTACACCGATTTGGATCTTATGCAAATATTACTCTCTGGCATGACTGATTTGGCCATTTGGGAAACCACAAGGGGTAAAGAAGGTTAACTGAATTATTGTAGTGAAATTAAGGTCAGATAAACCCTTTTATATATTTTTTGAAGAGGACCTTATATGAAATTCCATCTCAATACCATATTTAGCATAAGGTAGTTGTTTTGATATTTTCCACACTAGTTTGTTAAATAAATAATAAATAAACACCACAGAAATTAGACAACCCCCAATTTCAGAAGCCAGGGCTTGTGCGGAAGGGGGTTACACATTGAAAAGCGCGGACATACAACCATTTCCTCCGACAGTGCTAGTACCGGAGCCAGGATTCGAACCCGGTGGTGCGATGTCCGTGTGGATTAATCGCGATTGCCACCTGACGCCTTAGCCCACTCGGCTATAGACCAGACCAGTTATTTAACTAATGAAATTATATTTTCAATCTATTATAATGAAATGGGTCAACAGGTCGGGAGCAGGTGTTAAATTTTGAATAACAATGAGGGTAACTATATCGGTAACCATTTCATTTACTACAAAATAGGTGGCGCGCTGGGTGTTCCACATAGCAGCAGTTAATAAACAAAGCGGTGTGAGGCCGCAGAATATGAAACCAAGCTAGGAGGAATTTACATGAGTCTACCCTAACAATTAACTTGAGAAAGGTCAAAGGTAACGACGCCGCTTTCAGCTTTCATACCGCCTTGTGAAATCAACTGACTGCAAACGACATGCTAAATTTATATGTGCCCTTGTTGGCGTTTATTGTGTGCATGGACATTGAGTTGGTATAGACAACTTTAATGAAGCTAAATCGAATCTTTTATAGCCTTTACGTGCCTGCAAACTAGGGATTCTCGGAAAAGGCTCGTTTAGATGCGGAAAATGTTATAATATATTTCCCTTGCTGACATTATGTGCTGACTTAATTGTACAATAAAAATATGCTGCGATGGATACGAAAGCAAACAAGGCAAAAGGCGTAGGTAAGTAGAGATAAAATAGCTTCTCATCTTATCCCGTGGACATTTTTTTTTTAATTTGAAACTGAACTGAAAAAATTATAGAAGACAAGTTGAAAGCTCTAAATGTCCTATAATTTGTGACATACTACTTCTTCAATCAGAAAGCGCAAAATAAAATCTGATTGCAATAAGCCCCCAGCAGGCAGATTAATCCTAAAGAAAGGACTACAGTGCAGGGCTTTTGTGCATTTTTTTCATCAACTTTGATTGCAATAATTCGCCTCCAGATGGAGCTATTCGCAAGTTGCGGACACCTCTTATGTGTAAGTTGATGACTAGAGGAACAGTGAAGTGTTGTTGTGCATTTGCCTATGTCGTACTGATGAGAGCTATCAAGCTTGAAACTAGTCTACAGCTGGCGATGAACAACAAACTCCACCACAATGTAAATGTTGGATCGGCTATGACTGACTTTTGCAATTCAGCGTTTGTCTTACAATTTGCACATTTATTTCAATGACTATTTCCATACTTTGTCTTGTAATTGGCGTTTAACCTGTTGGGCAAACAAACATTACTATTATTATTACGAAATAAAGTTCTGGTTGTCTATGACGCAAGCCATTGGAAGGACAATAAAGCATTAAACGCCAATGCTGTAATTTCCTCAATCTGCCATTCAACGTACGAACATTTTTCAGGATAATTAGCCGCACGATATCTATTTCCGGATAATCTCGATGTCATTCTGAAGGCTAACATGGAATTAACCTGATTTTCACACGTTTTATAACTGCTTTCGTCTTTCTAATATACAGAAGGGGTCACTTCCTGCACGGAAAATTGTATAAATTTGATTTGCGTTATAATAGGGCCTACATACAAATGAGTAGTAATTGGTGTGAGCTGGTTGAATAGCAACGTTTCCATATGTGGCCATATTTAATGCTGCTTAACTGGTGAAATAAAAAACTGGTTCTTTCTTCCCTTAATATACGGGGTAATTCAGAATTTACATATTTGGAAGTTACTAAAAATGTAACAGTAGTATATTGTGTATTTAGTAGTGTAATGACTATGGGGTACCCTGTTTAATTACTAAAAGAAATCCTGGTAATTATGTTACCAGTATATTAATTACTATTTATTTATCTGAAGGATAAACAAATAAGATTGGCCCCTTTTTTAATTACCCCAGGTTCTTTTATATAAAGTTTAATATTACTTGTTTCTATCTGATACTATATAACTTAGAAAATTAATCACTCTGTTAATTTAATACCTGGTAAACTTGAACACACTGTCTATTAATTGAGAGACCTAGTTAATTATATATGTTATTTATGTAGTATTTTATTACTCAAGATTGCACTGTACATTTATAGTTGAAGTTTGCTTTCTATTATTTTTTCAAAAACAAATTAATTGAACGAAAAGGCCTCGAGAGTCTCTATCAAGCTCTAAAGCTCCAAACTCAAACTTTTTCATTTTACCAATCCAGAGGGCCTGTTCGTGTTCAAGAACCACCTATCGAACATTATTTCCAAACACCCTGTATAAATAAATAAATAGCGAGTTGCAAAAAACGCCCAGCCCCTTTTTAGCACCACAGACTCGATGGATTTAGATATTTCACTATTATGACCCGGCCTTTCAGCTTGTTTGATTTTAACGAGAGGTCAGAGTCTCTGGGTATTGGATAATAGCGGAAATGATAGAAAGTTATACATTATGGCATTTTAAAGTCGTGCATAATATCTACAATACAAAATAAAAGAATCGTCTAGTTTTCCTGTGCTTAGCGGCCATTTAGTATTCATGACAGCGTCTTCAAAACTAACACTGGCTATTTTCAGATTGTTTACATGAGAAGGGTGGGCCCGCTCTAGGGCGTAATGTATACCTATTTAATGGATTTTAAATATAGATGCACACACGACGCGCTGTGTAGAACATAAATCTTTGTTCAAGACCTATTAGCAGCGAACTCGTTTATTTCTAAAAACTGCGGGAGCGGTTTTTACCCAGGGCGATGTAACAGATCCTTAGATTATTTATATAAAATGCTGCATCATGCACGTACAGCGAAGCGCACTTAAAATTACACGCCAGAGTATAATTATTTTAAAGCAACCAAAGGGTGCGCCGGATAAGATAGCGAAATTGGCCTAGGATATATAAAAAATGTGCCAAATTTAACCACAATCGTTACAATCAGTTTTAGAGTAAAAATTATTTGATTATTTTAATTTTCTCAAGTGACATAGAACAGAACTTACAGTACAATAAATCTAGACCAATTTTTCACATCTTTTGGATTTTACCTCTCAGGGGATAATATTATGATCAATCGATGGGGGAAAATGTCAGGAATAACATATTATAATGTTTGGGACTTGGGTGTTGTAGTAATTTTGTAAATAAATAAAAACTATCAACAAATTGGCCTTACTCGGCTTTAAGGCGGTACGACGGTACGGCACGTGCTGCGCGCGCTCCCACGTTCCGCAGCATTCGCCGTTCCGCCATGTCACAAAGGGGCGTCGTGACAATGGTCAGCTGACCAAAAGAAAACAACTTTGCAAAACAAGATTGATTTAAAAAAATTAAGCATCGTAGAGGGGTATTTCCCGTATCAAAATTGTGGAGAATTTCTTTCTCTACAACGTGATATATTTTTTTATTATTAAAAGCATTTTATGGCCGTCTATTTTTATTGTGTATAAATTTAGCAAAATATTAGTAAAGTGTCATATATAAATCGGTAAAAACAAAGTCTGTAACCGTGTGGCATATTCATATTCAACTCTAAGGTTATGATTAGTGCATTTTTTGGATCGGATTCCCTCGTTGATTTAAGCATTTAACTTCGTTTTGATGAGAGATAGAGGATGCACGGAGGGACATTGAGTAAATGTTATGAGGTACGCCGAGAGCAACAAGGCAGAACGGCAATTAAAAATGGGTAAAAAGAAAGATTGCAAGTGGTGTATTACTACGAATGAATGTGTAAAATTGTGTTAAATAATTGTGGATTCGTTTTGATGTTAAAGTCTGACGATATTACCCTCATAAGTTCCATTTTAGAGAGAAGTTTTATTTGGTTGTTGAAAGACGCCATGTATTGACGGTGTAAACAGCAAGTACGCTTTATTGCAAGTCACCCACGTTAAGTTCTGTTATATTTACGCTATTGGTCTGTATACTGTACTGCTTTATCAAAGTGTAGATCTTATAAACTTTCCGAGTGACATAAAAACTTTTTGGTGCATAGACCCTTATCTAATGTATGCAACCTTTCGTGAATTAGGGGTTAAATTGTAAATTTTCGAACACTACGCCCTCCAAGTAGATATTTGGAAGATTTCCTCCGGTGCCAATTATTGCCTCATGTAACAAAGCGCATCATAAACTGTAAGTACGTTCTTGTTAAGTTCACTCAAGAGTTTTCGGCTTTTTACCAAAAAAATAAAATCCGTGGGGCCTAATTTTCTTTTCGAGATTTTGACTTTAAAAATAATAATTGTGTATTAATGCCTGAGTATCTAAGTGAGTTTTGACTCCTGGTTATTAGTTTAGTTATTTTTCTATGATTGTGTATTCGAATATTATTTATTTTAAAGAACTCCTGTTTTCGACATTGATGTATTTTTGTTCCACGGCCACAGGGTCATGTATTTTATAGTTGTAATATAGGATTAAATTTAACATTGTTTGTTTCTCTTTAATCCAGTTTTCCCTTACCCCTGCTGTTGAGCTAGCTAGGGCCGTTTAGGTACAAACATTCTTAAAGAAATTTAATGTAAAAATAAAAGTTGTTTCACTCTAAATTCATGTATTATTATTAATTTTTATAATCTAATGTTAAAACACATAATTGGCAAACAAAGTAAAAAGAAACGTTTTTGTTTTTAAGTACCTTATGAGCATTAATAGGTTAAACAAGAGACCAATAAAGAAAATAACACCGTAATCAACCAACTTTGAAGCAACAATACCACCGCTTTCATACTTTAAGTCATGCATTATAATTATCCGAGTACCATAGTGGTAGGTAATAAAGTAAAGGCTCTTATCAAGTCGAGGCAAAGCCGTGGCACAATTACTCTCTGCCCTTTAAGCTCTAGTGCTCAATTAGATCTTTTCCCACATTGCAGTCGAGTGCTGGCATGAGCGCCGGCCGCGGCGGCGTGTCCAATCAAATGCTAACGAGAAAAATTACTTCCAGGATTTTTTTTAATTAAAACTGCTTGATAGTATCACAGCACGGTGTAAAATTAAATTTTGTAAATATACGGATAGGTACGTGGAGGTGTATATCTTAATATATTTTCTATTTTTGTACATGTATTTTTGTGCAAATGCCTTAAACATTTTTACAAGCCTGTTATATCTAATATCTAAATATGGAATATAAAGAATTCAATACCACATCCTTTTTTTAGTTTTTTCATCTTATCTTGCCAAATATTTATCATATTTACCTAATGATAACTGCACACAAATTTCAATACTTTAATCTAAGAAAATATTTCACAAAACTAAAAGCTATATAGATTGATAAGATCAGACAATTACCTCGATAACTTACTTAAAAAATAAGAAACCTCCATTCATGGTTTCATTTGAAATCATAATTGTACCTATACGACTAAATATTGTACGTATACTACAGATTCGTTTTTCCAATGCAATAGATTCAATCCTCATTTTATTTTATTATTATTAAAAACACATGCTTTATTATGAATAGAATGATTTTACACACCTACCGAAACTTGTATACCTTTCACACTACTTTCGTAATTTCTAGTTCATTTTCTCATGGTCCACACGCGTGTTTGTAATATTTGTTAGCTGTAAAGTTATTTTGGTCACATATGAAAATAATTTAGATAGGCAGACGGCAATAAATTTGCTTTCGCGTCTAAAAGCTCTTTAAATTTCTTTCCAATTTATCACAAAATTGGATCTCCAGGCAAATAGATGGATCAGTAAGTAAATAAACATTCTGGATTGAGAGATTTATTTTAATCCTGATTTCTTATGCTTGCTTAAGGGATGTGTGATTTGTTATTAGTAAACTTGGATTCTGCATGCTAATGATTTCTTAAATAAACATACCTATTTTGTATTCATTAAACATATCATTCGTATGGAAAAATATTGATGATTTTTACTTGTAATTAAGCTAAAAAACATTCAACAAGTTGAGTTGTGTATTGTGAATAAGATGCATTTATTCTTATTAGAAAGTTGCATGCATGTTTTCTGTTTTCTTATATTCGTTCTGTTTGATAAAATAATAATAAATATTTTACAGAAGACAGATATTTTTAATACATGCGACTTTTATATTACAGTAATTAAAAACAGATAAAGATGTTTATAACATAATTTAATGGTAAATAAAATCAGTTATTTTATTTAAATGCATTTAATTATTGTTTTACTAATTATTAAAATGTTTAAAACATTTCGAACTGTTTACGCATTTAATATGTTCATGTGGATATGGGATTTTTAATAATTAATTTATCCGGGAAAATTCAATATCACGTGATGAGAAATGAAGGAACTAATTTATTTTGTTAAGTTGATGTCATGAAAGATTGAAGTTGGTATTTGCGATATTTATTTTTCAAGAAAAAACAAAGGAGATTGTGGGAAAACTAAAAATTGGAGGTTGCTAGGGGATATGAAAAATAACAAGAAAATATACTATTGTTGGTTTAATTATTGAAGGAATATAAAACGAATGAAAACAAGTAGTCAAAGAATTTGGAGAAAGAAATAAAAAAATCAAATTCTTAAAGATTTTGACAAGTAGGAGAAATAAGTATAATTACAATTTACTTTAAGGTTCAGAAAACGATTCCTGGTGGAAACGTAATCGAAGGAGTTTAGGAGATGGTTGCTGGATATTGTAGATAAGTGATACTGTGCGGCTGGAAATAATATTGAGCGACGAGGACTTAAAAGGTTGTAATAAACTTTATATAAATTTCATGTTTACCATCTTATAGTTTGGAAATAATTGAGAATATTAGGAAATTTTATCTTTTACAAGTATTGAAAATATTGTTCTCGCAATAGATTGTTCAATTTGATTTGAATTTGTTTTATTGCTGTGTGTTACTAGATTGTGTTTTTCATTGATTCCAAACTTTCGACTTTGAGAATTAAATTTAGAAATTTCATCGTGTGGTATTTAACCGTCCTTCAGGCGGGATATCATAGCAATATAAATATTTGTAGATACATCACGATTAAACCCTTTGCGGACTGCCATTCTAACAGAATTTATTAATATCTTCATTTATCCTCTAGATCATAATTTTACTCTGACAAGTAGTTGGTTTTATGAAAGTTCGATCTGAAAAATAGTGATTTCAAAGCATATTTGATTTATAATCCATCATTAACAACAATCCTAAGGTGGGCATATCCAAGAGAGAGAGGTCCGACATGGAAATATTTCTTATTTTTGGCCATAACTTTTTTTAAATACATATATTGTTTAAAAAAGTATAAGCCTACCTAAGTAGAACTATGACAGGTGTAATGATATGAATCTCCACTCAATAATTTCAGTCATTTGCAAAATTAGTTCATTTAAAAGTACAAATTATGAAGATTGGCACTAATTTTTAATTCAAATTTACTGATCTTTCAAACAACTGAAATTATTGACTGAAAATCCATATCACTACACCTGTCATAGTTCCACTTAGGTAGGCTTATACTTTATTTTATCAATATAGTATTAAAAAAAAGTTATGACCAAAAATAATAAATATTTCCTTATCGGATCTCTCTCTCTCTCTCTCTCTCTCTCTCTTGGATATGTCCACCTTAAGATAATTTCACAAAACAATTATAAAATCATGTTTTCTAGATTCCCTATAAAACTGGTTCCTTTTAACGTGAGCTTAGTAGCTATTAGTCGAATCAATGGAGCCTAAAAATTATCGAGTATTTATATTGTTTAAATAATTGTAATTAATTTATATCATTTTTTTTTCAATGAAAAGTAAATTTTTTAAAATGTACTATAATAAAAAATATTTGAATATAAAAACAACCAAAATTTCATTCGAAAATATTATAATTATAAATATTCAAAAGAATAGTTACAATTCGCACTTGGTTTATTGTTTCATTAGTTTTGTTCAGATTTCTGTGACATATGTTTCGGCCTTGCGACCATTATCAAAGAGTTTTAAAGACTGACCTGAAAGTGGTGATTCACAGTATATATCTTACAAATCCTCTACCCACTTAGAGGGGGATAATAACTTGATTTGCTATTTCTTAAAATTTAATAATACAGGCCGAAACTACGAACTTAATTTTAATTTTATTACTGTGTCTAGTACAATAAACCAAGTGCGAATTGTAACTAGTCTTTTGAATATTTATAATTAGTCTATTGAATATGTTTCATCAAGAACCTATCGCAGATTCTATCCAATTAACGACAATATTAATTTTCAATTATTTATATATGTAAGTAAACAATTTACCGTTCACATTTTAACAAAGCGAATATGGTATAACAATATGTATGCATTTTACGACAAAATAAATGGGAAACCGACTTGCAGGACACCCACGTGTGATCCCAGCGTATATGGGTATTTATTAGTCAGGCAGTCACAGAGTCAGTACTACGTTGTTGTTCGTTGAGAGTGGACGCATGTTCAATTATTCTATTCATGATGTATATGTAAAATATCTAAAATATATTCTCAAAAAGTTTATAAAGGGCCAAATGCTATAAAAGAATGTTTTTAATATAAAGTACATTCTTAAAATTACAAAATAATTTTGAAACGGAAAATAAAGAACTATAATAAATGTTCAAATAAGCCCTTTTCTTGGCCTGAACAATAACCTAATCTATCATAAAATTTTCTTCTGATATTTAACCATATATTCGGGCTAATTTGTTCGAAAGTGTTTGAGGTCTTCAACCGCAACTCCTCGAGCTTATTAGCCCCGTTCTTTTAGAAGCCATAAATTTGAGATTTTATGTGGTCCCATAAAAAATCATTTGGAGCCAGATCAGGAGATCGAGCTGGCCACAAGATGTTCCCCGTTCACTCAATAAATGACTTGGAAATGTAATGTTCAGAAAATCCTGAAGTGCGGCACAATCATGAGGGCAACAGCCATCTTGTTGAAATCAGATCTAAAGCAAAATTACAGGGCAAGTATAAATTTTGTATATAACGTCTGAATCAGTCGCATCGAACCCTTTAGGTAAACATCTTAGTATCCATTTTAGCAACAGTAACAAAACTCAGACGACGCCCATAGCATGGATCGTTCACATTTACAACCTATATATATTGACCAGGTAATCTACCTGCACAACAAAATACCGATTTGTATAGTTACTATAGTATATATTTGTTGGATGAAAATGTATACACATTGCTATATCCTATTCGCTGTGTTAAAATGTGAACGCTAAATTGTTTATAAAATAGTTTTCTAATGAAATTTTTGTTACTTTTATACTCGAATAATTTTTATTATACTGAATCGTAAAAAAAATCATTTTCCATTAAATACCATTGGAAAGAAATTGTTGTTTTGGAACACCCTGTATATTTTTTTAGATAATACAACAAGAACGCAATGATGAAATTAATCCTCATGGGTATTTAACCTTTCTGACCTGACCTCGTAAGTCAATTGCCTAATTCGTTTAGCTATTATTCTCTTTAACTTGCCTCGACATTGAATTACAGTTATTGTCAATTAAAACAATTTATATTTTGTTAAACCACGCAGATAATGCGCAAACACGATATGACATGACAAGCGCTTAAAAATGTTAACTTTCATAATGCCGCGCATAGAAACATTTATCATGCAGAGAAAAAAGTGAACGCTGCCAGTTAGTGTTCGTTGTTAAGTATACTAGAAGTATTTTAAAAGACTAAGAAGTAACAGTGACAGGTTGTTAGTAAATGAGCACATGGACATTGTTCTTCTCACCATTTGTTTAACAACATGTGTTCCTCATTTGTCACAATCGTTTTTTACCCCCACAAATTATTCTTATACCAAGTGGCAAAGTCACTTCTTTAACTTCAAGATTTCATAATATTTTCTTGTTGTGTCAGTGAAATTAGCATCTCAACTTCTGAATAAACCATATCTTTTTTCAGATTCAGGTTTTTCAGTTCAAAATGGATTTTTCGCAAATGCCTTAAAATCTATGAGTCAACGAAAACCATGTTATCAAAAATAAGTGATTTCTTTTTTTGGAATGTTTCTTGTTGAATTTTCCACATGTCTTCAATACTTCTTACAGTAGTTCCAAAAATTCTTGTATTTCCAAAGCATTTCCAATATTTCCTCAGTTATTGGTACTTTTCAGGTTTGTATGGAGTCATTTTAGAATAAAATTGAATTTTTTATTACCCCAAAGTAAACCTCATATCAAAATTTAATAAATGTTTAAAACTAATTAAATTTTAAATTAGCAAATGTATTTTTTTAACTATATAATAACATAAATAGTAATTGTATCTCATTTTCTGATGTGTATCTATTATACTCCATTTAAACAGTCGGGATTTATGACAAAATGTGACGAATTACCGAATGTTTGCGCCTCGAAGTCCTCTCCATTCTCGAGGGTGCTGAATCGATTCCCGGAGTCAAACAAATTTTTCCACGTTGGCAACCCCTTCAAATTGGCCAAAAATCACCCTCAAAGTCCCCTTTTTCGTGAACTCGTTTAGTTGCCCCAGTTTTTCGACTAATTGTTGTTCTCTCGAGTAAAACGAAAGATCCCTTGAGAGATTTGACCTCAGTCACCTCTACCCCAGGCTTCCAACTTTTATAGGGGTGTAGGGGGTGGAAAATTGATATTTGTTTTTGTGAAAAAAAATAATAATTTTTTATAGGAGGTGTTTCTTTTAGGAAGGTGGTAGGTGCCAAAGTTGTGTAACCACCTCCGGGGGTTGTTTTCACCCTTCAAGGGGGTGGAATTTTTTTCATCTATAATTTAAAAATAGTATAAAAATGAGGTTTATTAAAGTGTTCTTATAAATTAACTTTCCACCCCTTTGAAGGGTGGAAACAACCCCCGGGGCCGGTTACACAACTGGTCACCTACCACCTTCCTCATCTTTTGCTACACATATCCTATTTACAGATGACGCAACTTTTTTTCCAATGGGGTAGTAAGTTCCCAAAATTGCAGGTGGTGGGCTGACAAAACCCCGGATTTGTGATTGAATATAAAGACCAGTACTCTTTTAAAACCAACGTTTGATGCGGTATTCTTAATGGCAGACTAATTGGCCCTAATTTCTTTTTAGTAATGTAAGAAATTATCTGGACAACTTGTTTACAGGCAAATGGATTTGCAGATATTCACAATACCCATAGCCAGCAAGATCCCCAGATTAAATAAAATTTACCATAGAAGAACCTTCCAAAATGTATATCATTTAGAAAACGCCATCAGGGATATCTGTCTTGAAATACTCCCAAGAATTTTGAGAAACGTAATCAAAGAATTTTGCAATAGGACAATAATATGTATGGAAATAGAAGGGAAATATACAGAAATATAGTATTTAATTTAAGAGAATATTGTTTGCAAAGTTATTAAATAAATCCTTATTATTCACTTTTAAGGCTATTGAAGTAAATTTTAATAGGAATTTTGAGTTTTACTTTATTAATTACATTTAAAAAAGAAATGCATCGTTTATATATTTTTTACATTGAAATGTTTCTCAAATTAACTCAACTGTGAACAAAAAATACACAAAAAAATTAAATATTGTATATTTTTGGGAAAAAATGAAAAAACTAAAACGTTTAAATATTCTATCTTTTTAACACGCTGTATGTTTGTTTGTTTGTTAGTTTGTTGAACGTGATTCTCACCCACTTCACAACGTCAGATTAAACTGAAATTTTGCATACTTATCAAGGACTGTTGAGAATACAATAATTTGACAACTTTGTCCTAATGTCCTCGCCAGGATCATCAGGATAAAATAAAATTTATTTCGAGATTTTGCCGGAGGAGCCGCTGTTATTATATATTCTAACTAAATCAAAATATAATAATAAAAAGCGTGTTAATTAAATGATTTTTTTAGTAAGTTTTAAATAATTATACCTAGTTCAAAAAACTAGAAAAACACCCTCCACCAATCATCTCTAAAACCACCCCCTTTTCATATTTCTTGATCCTGGGCATGTGGGGACTCATTGGATCGGGTTATTTAAGGGGACTTAGACATTGTAAAGGGAGTTGAGTGACGAAACATGCCAGTAACCCCAGGGTTGAAACTACCACCACTCCGAAAAATATAAAATAGTGGAACATATTTTTTTCCCGTTTTCGAGGCCGCCAAACATGATGTCTACACTATTTCACTTCCCACTCTCCATCAACCACCCCCAAATCCCCAAAACCACCCCCCTTTCACGTTTAGTGGTACTGGTGGTACTGGGCATGCGAGCACTTGTTGAATAGGATTTTATTATGGAACTGGACATATTTCTAGTCCCCACAAGAAATATGAAAAGGGGGTGGTTTTAGCGGTGGTTGATGGAGGCTGGGAAGAAATTAATATTACAATCGTGTTGAGCACCCTCGAAGACCGGGATAAACAAATTTTCATGCATTTTGATTTTTTGGGGATATTTTAGTATTAGGGGAGGGGGTAGTTTCAACCCCGGGGGTGGATAAGATGTTGTATGATTAAATTTCATACGGCCTATCCGTATTTTGCCCAAAAAACCGATACGCGTGCCTACGATGGAAAAAAACGCGAAATAGGGGTGGTTTTTCGAGTTTAGGGGGGTGGTTGCTGAGGGGTGGGGACCTTAAAAATATCACCATCGTGTTCAGCGCCCTCAAAAATGAGGAGTGACCCATGTTTCATCTTTGTAGCAGAACTTTTGGGGTTTTTTCATGGACTATTTATTCTATGTCTGTTTTCCCAAGCACGTTCACAAATCTTTGATTTCTGAATTTCATTTTTTCTAATGTAATTCTTGTGCTTATCCAACCTCACACTGAAAGGTCTGGATGGCTTAACCACATAACATTTATCACATGCGCACGGGATATTGTAAATACAGTTTTTTTAATTCTGCTCCTGGTTTATCGGTTTTGTTTTTGTTAAAATAGATCTCAAAGTGTTCCCCCCGTTTGAAATACCGTCCTAATATCAAATTTAAACTATACGGCGTAGCTTCTCCGATAGTCCGTATACATAAGGAATTGTTGCTGTATAATGACGTTCAGGTTTTTGTCGTACCTGATTGTCCCTATTTTCAATATTTATGAAAACTCTATCAACAAAGGCTTCAGGGTATTGACTAGAACCTCTTTGATAAATTTTTTCTCGTTATTTGATATTTCATTATTAGATGAAATTATTTTAGCCCTATCGTATAAACATTTTACAACACCCCTTTTAACATTTATTGACTGATTTGAGTTAAAATTTAGATATTTATTAGTATGTGTTGGTTTTCTATAAACGCTTGTTTCAATTGTATTATTCATCCTTTCAATTAAAACATCTAAAAACGGTAGTTCATTCCTACTTTCTACTTCTAATGTGAATTTAATAGACGGTTCCTTACGATTTATATTTTCTAAAAAACTTGCAAAAGATGTTGTAAACATATCTCCACCAGACAACCAGTTTGTTTATACAATTTTGAATATGTGTGCTCTCATGGTTCTCCATAAATATGTTGCTTGTAATTGGTGATAATGGAGACCCCATTGCCATACCAAAATCTTGCTAATAGAACTCATTTTCCAATTGAAAATAGATTGTTTTTATACACATTGTTAATAGTTCCATTATGCTATTTACACTTAATTTAGTTCTAGTTTCCAAATTATTATCATTCAGCAACTTATCTTTAACTATTGTTAAGGTTTCATTTACCGGAACATTGATAAAAAGACTAACTACATCAAAACTAACCATCAGGTGTGATTCGTGAATATCGTTTTCATAAATTTTTTCTATAAAATGTTTACTATTTTTAATATATGAATCGATATTTCCAGATAATGGATCAAAAATTTTAAGTAAAAATTTTGCCAAATGATGACATGGTGAATTAATAGAACTAACAATTGGTCTTCAAGTATTTTGTTTATGTCTTTAGTAAGCCATAAAAATCAGAAGGCTTACTATGATATGATGTAAGGTTCCTTTGTTCAAAATCATTAAATTCGTGTTTATGTTTAAACAAAGTTCTGTAAATTTTGCTCTGTATTGATTTTGTTGGATCTTTGTTTAGTTTTGTGTAGGGTCGCGCTTTAAGGAATTTATCGATAGCTTTTCTTCTGGAGTTAAAAACAAAACCGATAAAGCGGGAGTAGAATTAAAAAAAAACTGTATTTATAATGTTGAGTATAATAATAGCCTTGTTATTGTATATAGGTTGTGTTGATGGGAATATGCCAATAAATTATGGAAAACCAATTTCTGATGATTGTCGACGTTTCGATGTATTATTAAATTAAATTGATTAGTCCTGAGGATGATTTAATAATAAATCGAAACGTCAACAATAATCAGAAATTGGTTTTCCATAATTTATTGGCCTATTCCCATCAACACAAAATATATGTATTTATAATATCCCGTGCGAATGTGATAAATGTTATGTGGGTGAGTTATCCAGACCTTTCAGAGTGAGGTTGGATGAGCACAAGAATTACATTAGAAAGAATAATGAAATTCAGAAATCAAAGATTTGTGAACATGCTTATTCGGGATGTTCACTGTAATAGCGCATATACAGTGAAATTTCTGCAAAAAAGTGGGTCTATTTAAATTTGTTTTTCATGAGAATGAGGATATTTTATTAGTTTTAGCTAACGAAATCGTGAATATATTAACGTTCAATATTTTCATTTTCATGTCTATATTTAATGTTCGATTTAGCAAATAAAAGTTTGTTTTTTAACTCTCCTTGAATTTTTAATTTGAATAACACGCATTCAGTAAGAAATATTATATCTTACATCCCTTAATTGGACATTAAAAAATAGATATATTTACAAAGAATAATCAAAATTAAGCTCAACCATACGATAGTGTGTTATCTACTAAAAAATTTAACAGTTAAAACGCACGTTTTCATGAAAATGATCCCTTAACCATCCTTCAGTATTTATTACTAAATTCGTCAAAATAAATCCACACTTTTATCCAAGTATGTTTCAACGTGAAATCGGAGCCAGCGATGCTCGGCGACACAAACCATAGCACTTTTATAACAAAGGCGTATTCAACGTGACACAAAACGTGTACAAAAATGCCACCGCATTACAACTTAAAACCTTAACGCTTTTTTTATTAATAAAACCTAGAACGTGATGTAAAAGCCCCCAAGTCTCTATATACGAAATTATTCATGAGAAAAATCACATTGTTGGCCATTTGTGCGGATTCAAGATGTAATTAAATAAACTTGGAATTCAATTTGTGCCCCTTGCTGATTAGAATTTAATTTAATTAATAAGGCACTGTTTATTTCGTCTGGAATCATATTATGTTATTGTTGGACTTGGACGACAGTTTACAAATCACAGTCCTATCCGATAGAAGCTCGTGAGATGTTGATAGAGTCAAAATTAAAACTATTGCATCATAGTATACAAGCAATATTATAAAACACTAAAATATTGGCGGATGGTTCAGAATGTGCAAGATGCGCGAACCTGTAGTTTTATAGGTTATGTGAGGTCATAGGTAGTATCTAAGATAATTTTCTTGTGTGCTGCTTGTTTATACAACAATATGTTGTACATAAAATTGGGGCACATCCGTTAAATCATTGACAAAAAATTTGTGAATGAAAAAATACGAGAGGCAACCAAACGAAGAAACCTCAGTTATAAAATTTATAAACGAAACAAAATGCAATTAAATAGGGAAATATACAAACATAAGAGAAATATTGCACAAGTAGTCAAAAAAATTAGACATCAAAAGGGGTAAACTGTTGGTTGGTAAATTGTGACCAAGCTGGACTTTTGTGCGGACCTCCGTTTTGATGTCCTAAGTATAGCCTGAAAAGTCCCCTTAATTCGGACCATGTGTGTTTTTTATGGGGTGAAAGGGGGTGAATTCCAGTTTTCCACGAATTCTCAAATAGTCATATTATATTTGATTTAAAACTCCTTTACCTTTCTGTCCGGTTGTAGACTACATGATTCGATTCGTTCAGAGTTACTGGAGATGCCATGATGTAATCTGTTTCGGTGAAGATTGGCTCATCCGGTAGGTCAACTTCCAAAGGTTTCGATTGTTGAAAAAATGTCACTCTAACTTTTTCACGTTCGGCTCTGAAACAAAAATATTATATAAACGACTGGCATACAGTCAATAAAAACTTAACAATTATTTAAGGAGATGATTCAAAATGGGAAAAATGCCTGATAATTTATCAATTTATTTATTATCTGCAAATGGTTCTATGTCTTGAAACTCTTATTTTAGATGTTCATCTTGTTTGTCCAATATTTTAACAATACGTCTACAGGTTATCTATTATCAACTTTTAGGTTTTATCTTTGTTAATTTTGATCAACTGGGTATTCGCTAGCCGCATTTACCATAAAACAATAAATCTACCACGTTATCGAGGTAGAAATAGGTATTGGATTTCTAAAAATTAACCCGTACTTCTTACATGCCAGTGACAATTATATTTACAGTGGTTTCAAAACAGTATTACTCACTATCAACGAAATACCAGTTGGTTAATCAAACAATTTATACTGTTAATGTTAAAGAACACGCTATAACCCCGATATACTTTTCGACGTTGTAACAAAATCCGACTTAGGAAATACTTCGTAAGAAAAGCGTGCTTCACGTAAAAACGCCGTGGAAGAGGTTTTTAATTCTTGTAAACATATTTTTGCTCTTCGGAGCATTTTTTATGCCAAATTTTCGCTAACTCTTCAAGGAGCGTTAATTTAGAAAGTGTAGCAAATGTCGCTGCACAGGGACGTAATGTCGCCCCGACCACCTAATTTTAGAAAGTATACTAAAATTAGACTTGAACTCCAAAATTTTCAAGATTAAAAACCCTTTTACGAATCCACGTTGTCAAGCACTGCAACTCTTACGAGGTATTGAATATGAGGACAAGTTAGTCCAACGACTATTCAAAGTATATCGGAAGTTATAGCGAAAATAGCCCTTAGCGACATGGGACCCCCATCATTTCCTAGCAGTCGGATTTGACGGGGAAATGATGTGTTTTGACGGGGTTTGCCCTAAACCGGTTCCTCAGTGATTCGGAGTCAAAAAAGTATCTATACCATGTACTCACACGTGCATGGGATCTGCCTTGCCTGAACGTAAAAAGTTGTTATTGCATAATACAAACGAAGTAGAGACGCTTCAAGCAATTTTAAGCTAAGAGGAGCGACCAAAATTAATGTGAATTTAATAATACGTTTATAAGAAAGGCAAGCAAAAGCCCACCAAAATTTCAGTTACATGAAACTTTTCTTGAATCTTTTTGTGCATCGTTAGCTTATAAAACCGCATATTGGATGGTAGTTGGTACAGTATGAATCGTCCCGTTCCTCACCATGTGTTACACGGGCCAGACTATTGTTTGTTAATATTTTCTCTTGAAAAAAGTTGTTGAAAAAACATAAATTTTTTAAAGATTTAATATATATATTTTGAACTTTATATTGTCTTTTAGTTGTGTTTTCTAACAAAATTCCTTTTCAGGTTTAATTTTAAGAGAGCGTGATACAGACAGTGTTAGATTTATAGTGTTACGACGTCGTCCAATTGATACCATCAGAGCAGCAGTTAAGCATAAACGACAGTAAGTATGATGTATTACATTATTCTCCGTTTGAAACAGTCGTGTTGAACCCTAAAAATTTTGTGAACGTAATATTTACTATTTAGAGTTAAGAAAAGGTTGAGGAAAAAGAAAATTAATTTTTTCTTTTTCCTATTTTTTAAAATTTTTCTAAGTTTTTCGAGCAGAAAATACGTCCTTCAGACATCCATAAAACATGGATTGTTCACATTAACACTCCCACTATAGAAATTTTTGTATCCAACACATTTTCAATTTTATCAGTTAATTTTTAACAAATAATAAACATAAAAAGCGAGGTCATATTCGAAATATGATATGATATTGTGACGACGATCACAAAACACCTACAATCATAATTTCATATCATATTATTCGTTTAATTTAGAACATAAACTAATTTGGACTATTTACCTTATTTAAACTACCACGCACTATTTCGTTGCGGCTCGTTTTCTAATGGACTCGTGTGACAAAAGTTCCGTTCGATGAACTCAAAATGTGTTTTGTAAATACATATTCAACACCCATTTTGCGATATTGGTTTGATTGATCTAAATGAGCAAATTCCATATTTAATTAATAAAGAAAAACAGTACACTAGGTTACGCTAACAAGCCACACAGCCACAAAAGAATTTATGCGACTAGACAAGAATTTATTTAAAAAGCATATCACCGCCATCTGAGATCCCATTTTCATTATCATATTATTTTTATGTTTAACTTATTTAATAATTAATGTTCTTAATGATATTTAACCCAAGAGTCAACGAACTAATTTCAGAGTATTTATACGTGCTTGCGAACAAAATGATGGAGAATCTCTTATCGAGATGCAGCCAGTATCTTCAATTTGAGACATCCAGAACGCCCAGATCCACTACATCACGGTTGGTTGGTCCAATTAATAGAATATTTAGTAGAACTGGAGATGCATCCAAACTTAGAGCCAAAAAATACAACGTTGCCGATCGTCCATTGGACTAAGTAATATTAGAAGCTGTTAATACTAAACCACGTGTTAGTGCCAGAGATTTATCTCTAAACTTGAATGTAGACAGAAATAGAATTTGGAGGTGCGGCATTGGTTTAATTGTCTAATTCTGAGGGGTATTTTATTATACAGATTCACATTTAAAGAGTTTATTTTTGACTTTGAAAGCTTAAAACGTTCTGTTCTAACCATATTTGCTGACCTGGTATTATGGGTATGAATATCCATTTGAAGGCAGAAATATTCATATGTATTTCACATACAGTAGAATAAATATAAATCGAAGGTAATGGTAGGATACCGACTTTAATAAAAAAATGGTCGGCAATGTTATTTGCCACCTATATTTGCAATCGCTCTAAGCTCTCTTTTGTAAGGGAAATACTTTAAATGCTGGAACAGAATTTCCCCATAAATACGTAAATACGTGAGTGAAACAAAGCGAAGTAAGTGGTAATTGGTGTATCTCTATCTACTACAGAATTTAACTGTCTTATTAAAAAGATAGTGCCTGGGAGTAATTTCGATAGATACTCTACATGTCCATGAAGTTATCGTCTAAAACAGTACCGAGTAATTTCACATTATTACACTGGGTATGAATGTGATTAGAAGAAATAAAAAGTCTCTGAGTTTTATTATTATTTAATTTAAGTTTGATGACAGTAAACCAATTGTCAACTTTTTTCTCGAGTGTAGCTAATAGTGAATCCAATTCAGCAAAATTTTTATGAGATATGATAAGTGTGGTGTCGTCTGCCAATAATACACACTTACTAGGGAATATAAAATAATTAATATCATTGATAAACATCAAGAACGGAACTGGTCCAATTACTGGTCCCTGTGGGACACCATGTTTACTTCTTTTAAGATCTGACATTTTATCGTTTATAATAACATATTGGGATCTATTTTCCAAATATGACTTGAAGAAAAGTAGTGGTAACCCTCTTATTTCATAGCGCTCTAATTTTCTTAATATTATTATGTATTATATAATATAGTTTTATTATTTATATAATATTATGGATCTAAAATCTTCTATTTCTAGTAGAATTGACAATGTTAGCATCAACATGCTTAAATCTATAGTTTGCCATATTTTGCAACCATTAACACATCTGATTAACAGGTCACTTGCTGAAAGTTCTTTTCCTGATGTGCTGAAAACAGCTAAGGTCGTTCCTTTGTACAAAAGAGGTGATATGCCATCCTTTGATAATTAACGTCTTATTTTAGTTTTATCGGCTACCTCTAAAATATTGTAGGGCCATGTTTAATAAAATAACTTCATTCATATCGAAATTCAATATCTTATATAATATGCAACAAGGTTTTCGAGAAGGCAAATCGACAGTCAGCTATATGAGAATTTGAATATCAATATGAAATGTAATGAAATATTCATGGATCTAAGTAAAGCTTTCGATCTTGCTGGCCATGAAATATTGATCCAAAAATTATGTAAATATGGTTTAGGGGCCATTGTGGTTGCTGGTTAAAGTCTTTTCTCTCTGTTTGGAGGCAACAAGTCTCAATAAATGGTCACTTTTCTAATGTATTGAATTTGTCTCGTGGAGTGCCTCATGGCTCAATCCTGGAGCCACTATTATTTGTAATGAAATATTTATAGACCTAAGTAAAGCTTTCGATCTTGCTGGCCATGAAATATTGATCCAAAAATTATGTAAATATGGTTTTAGGGGCCATTGTGGTTGCTGGTTAAAGTCTTATCTCTCTGTTTGGAGGCAGCAAGTCTCAATAAATTGTCACCTTTCTAATATATTGAATTTGTCTCGTGGAGTGCCTCAAGGCTTAATCCTGGGGCCACTATTATTTGTGAATGATCTGTCAAGAATTGTTGTTGTTATTTGCAGATGACACTTCTTACTTCAGTCTGGGTACTTACATGGTAAATCTAAGGGAGACTTCTCAAAATGTGTTAAACAAGCTTATAGCATGGCTTCAGAACTATAAGCTACTAGTAAACAAAAAAAAAACAGTATTCATTCAATTTACTAATAGAACAATGCAATATAATGCAAGTAATTTATTAAAAATTGATAGTACGTCCTTAGAACAAGTAGAGTCAACTAAATTTTTAGGAGTATATATTGATATCGCTCTGAGCTGGGAGTATCATGTTGATGTTTTGTGTAAAAGGCTGGCATCGATTTGCTTTGCATTGTATCGGCTGAGTGATATTGTGAGTAGATCAGTTACCTATATTGTCATTTTATTATGTACAATTTTATTCTAGATTAACCTATGGTATAATTTTTTGGAGCCCTTTACATCATGTTGATAGAGTATTTAAAATAAAATAAAACTTTTTCCATGAATATCAAACTCGCTTTCTAAATGATTTGCAAATTCCTATTCATACATTGTCAGTATAAAAAAAGTCCGACATACATGCTAGGGTCACTCTGTTCTGACTTCCCAGCTCTGTAAGGGCCGTCAAGTAGTCCCACACCAATCTTGAGTTGATTTGCATGGAACTGATTGCTTTTATTACCGTTTGGCTATCAGAGAAAATAGCAATCGACTGGTTAACAGTACCTTGTCCTATTATCTCCCTTGCGCAACAGTGTATGGCGATCACTTCAGCCTGAAACACCGTTGCATATTTCCCTAGACTTATCGAGATACTGGCTTTTGACCTTGTCCCGTAAATCCCGGCTCCGACTCCTTGTTCTGTCTTGGAGCCGTCAGTGTACCAGACTGTTTGTGCTGTTATGGGAGGACCGTTTTTCCAGTCCTCCTTGTCTGGTATAACAGTCTGAAAGTTCTTGTTGAAGTTATACCTTGGGACCATTACATCCGTGGGCATGCCTAGAATGGGATCTGCCCTCATCTCCGAGTATAACTTCTGGTACTCCGTCCCGTGTTGTTGGCTAATTGGCGTTTGGCCTTGCATTAACCTGTGCACCACTGACCGAGCTTCTCCTTGTATGAATATGTGTAATGGTGGCAGGTCCAAGAGACAAGTACACCTCCCTGGGGGCAGCCTGTGCTTACTTTCGCCTCAATGGAGATCTCACCTAGATTGGATAGGTTAAGTTTTATTAATTTTTGTTTAACCAAAAAAGGCCTATTCCGCCCGACCCTGCAATCCGCGATTAAAGCGGTGGTTGCACGGTCTACAGTCCGTCCCGGGATGGGTTCTGGGGAGGTACTGTTGTATTTTCAATTTGTAATAAAGCCTTGCTAAATTGAATTGGATTAAGGTTTATACGGTATAAATATAATATTCTTTCTTGGCTTAACTTTAATTTTACTCATCTCAAGCGCGTTTTGGTGTTTGTGGAACCACGTCAGCGACAGTGTCACACTCTTTGGTTTTAATAAATACGAAGTTACAACTCCAATTCAACTTTGGACACTGGGCTATTGTTGCTTGTGATCTAAATGAAATATAGCGTCGCACTTAATTGGCGCTAAACTTTGTCAGGACACTTCTTTACGAGACTATATTGAATTTCCAATAATTAAGCACTCTCCAAGGGTTGCGTGACGTTGTTAGGATGATGAATCGTACTTTGTCCCGAGAGGACGGTCTGTTACCCGATATGTTAAATTGGTCACGTCTCCTTCGACTCTTTTCAGTGGGTATTCATATTTTTATCACCGTTTATTATAATTCGCTTCATTGAAATGGAAATTCTCTCGCCCCGTTTGTAAATTTTAACATAATGCGTGGGTACGGAAAGAAATGAATTTTTTGTTACTAGAAGGACATTTCAAAGTTTTGGAAACAAATTTAATTGTAGAGTACTCCAACGTAATTTTTGACGGTAGCAAATAAAGCCTTCAATAAAACATGAAGTAATGCATTATTATAGTACATATGTGATTATATGCAATATCCCAGATACGATAATCATGTCCTTCTCGCCATAAATTGCATTAGAATATGAACAAAGTTTTAAACGACGAATGGTAAGGTAAAGTTGCGACACCAGAAAATACGTTACACGCATAAAAATAATCTTATTTATAGTTATTTAATCACATTTAAATCGATCCTGTAGCTTGAAAACTACGTGAATATTGAAAACACATTAATATATTACTTCACGTCACGTCATTAGCTGTTAACTTTTCATCCGCAGTTTAAACAAGTTCTTGTGTGTATAGTAAATGTCAAAAATTACACTAATATTATTAGCACTCCATTTAAACTTGGCCATGTACCAAAATATTTACTCAATTAAAGAGTAGACCTTGTATGAGCTTTTTAGGCATGTTTAACAGTGTATGTCTACAGTGTGATCGCTTTAAGCGCTTCATTAATATTTCCATTTAACACAAAAACCAAATTAGTGATATCAAGTGTTGATTTATGTTAATTGGTAGTTTATAGATTTTTCTTCTTAATCACAGTCAATTAAAACAAAACTGATGTTTCAACGTGAAACTTTGTCGCGAACCTAATTTTCCATTAAATACTAGTACCCCACGATAAATAGGTATAGACGTACAGCCAGACTTGCCCTATTTTTTTTATAAACAACGACCCCAAAGTCGGCAAACTGAGTTTTCGGACCGTAAAATTTTTCAATTACATTTTAGAGAAAAGTTGTATTAGTAAAAGTTGTAGATAATAAAAAGACCTTTAATTTCATTTGTTATGAGTTAAAGTCGATAAATAAATTATCGAGATAATGGCGAAAAACCCTCTTTTTGCAGTATTTTATAAATGTTAATAAATCTTTAATAATGGCAGTAATGACATCTTGGTGACGAGGCCATTATGGGTCTTTATAAGTGTGCGAAATTTCAGCCAGATCGGTTTGATAGTTTATGAATAACGATGTAAGAGGGTAACCTGTCGGGTCCAACTGCTTTGTTTGACTTTAGTCTTTATTACAGCATCACGTATCTTATTTTGTGTAATAGAGTTTACACTACTTCATCCATGTGCGGATTTAGTTTTATGTGTGAGTCATCTCCATGGAAATCTACATTGTATACACTTTTAAAGTGACTTGCGAATGCATCTGCAATTCCCTCCCTGCTTTTGCTTATAAACAAATAAAATAATTTTGTTATTTTTTATGATAAAAGCTTTTTTTTTTTAAATCATATCTGTATTATTTATAAACATTAAGAGTTGAAATTTTCACAGCGTTTCAATGAAGACCTACATTTTACGATTTAATTGATAAGTATACAATTATGCAACGAGTATGAAGTCCTAGTTCTTGCAAGTGAAGGTACTCTTGCAAGAGCGCCGTGGTGAGGAGATTGGGAGAGCAGCTCGTCAAATTGGAACGCGCATGAAAATTTTACAATATCTCTGCTTCTAGACAACGTTTTTTTTTTAATATGGGATAACTCGACGAAACATTAACAACTGGCTAATTGTCATTGCCCTGGAAAATAGGGAAATACCGTAAAAATCTACTACATGTTTTATTACTCATACTTTATTTTCAACGTGAATGCTAAAATTTTGCAACAAATCTTTTACTTTTGCTTCAATTTTGTTCTAAACTATTTATGTTTTATAATTTAATTATTTTCTAAATTAATGAAGTAGCCATTTGTACTTAATAAAATAGTTTCCAATTAAACATAAAAATTTCTGATTTGTTTCTGTGCAGTGTATTTATTTTCTTTATATATTTATTTTATTCGCATCAAATTATTATTAAATAATATTGTTAATAAAAATTGTTGCTAATGAATGTACCACAAAAAAATCCACATATTTTTTAAATAAAATATAAAAATGATTGATCTTTTTTATTCTTCGATTTATATGGATTTTCTTTGCATTAAAATAAGTGATATTCATTATTATTATTGGGGCGAGCGTAGGTGCGTCTTTACTATGTACATACTTCGGTATGCGATGTAAAGCAACGTCAGGCGCAGTTAGTAGTTGAATGGGTGACCATTCCAACGGAAACCGCGTCCTCGCCTCACACATCTTCCAGCGGCTTGTATATCAGTGTATGCGCGGAAGCTCTACAACCTTAGGTGCGGGTTGTATAGGAGATATACCATCCTTCGGAGGGGATGTAAAGCCGTCGGTCCCTTGTCTATTAAATGTTAGGCAAGTAAAAGATCCCTACTCTTCTTAAGGGAAGAGGTTCGGCAAAATTCCTGGTTGGGGGTAGCTCGTCTACAGGCGTCGGTGTTAGGCCTCAGTAGCGGAAATATGCCGACGTTAAATAAATATAAAAAAAAATTATTATTATTATTAATGTAATACTTTTTAAATAATAATATAATAATAATAATATTTATTTCATTTGTTTAGTTACAATTTATGTTTTAACATTTTTTTTCTTAAAAAGAATTCATGATAATAAATATTTAGTTAAGCCCCACCTAAGTTTTTAGAGAAAGACTTGTCTGTGGGTGTTATGTAGACATTTAATTCTTTTTTTTTTTATAAATATATCTAAAATATGTTTTATGAAATTTAATAGATAATAAGCAAAAGGGATAATTTACATAATTATAGATAAAGGGAAAAGAAAGGCCAAAAAAAAAGAAATAGATACAAAAGAGTTAACTGATATCATATCAAATTATGTATACAATTGCCCTGTATTTATGAAGTTTTCTATAAAATTTTCTGCTAAGCTTAGTAGCCAGTTTTTTATGTTTTCTCTTTGTTTTTTATTATTGGTGTTTCTTAGGTGATCTGGCATTACATTATACAGTCTTGGACCTAGACATGTTGACCTTTTTGTGAATATTGATTTTTTAGCCTTAGATATGATTACATTAGTTCTTGTATTATATAAATGATTTTTTTGAGATAATTTTTGTTTTTGATTTCATAATTTAATATTTGTTTGCAATAAATTTGCCTGATATTGAGAATTTTATATTTTTGAAATAGGCATTTACTTGGATATCTGAGATCTTTTTTGAACATAATTTTAATTATTCTTTTCTGTGCCCGTATTAATGGGGCTAGATGTATTTGCTGCAACCCTCCCCAGGCTGTTATACCATACTCTATGATAGACTCTACTAGACCATAGTACATTATGAGTAGCTTATGTTCTTTAAGGATATTGCTCGCTTGTCTAAACGTGTAAAACAAATGTCTCATTTTTTTGCATATATTTTCAATTTGAAGGTCCCATTTCAGGTGTGAGTCAAGAATGATCCCTAGGTATTTTATGTGAACAGCCTGGTCAATTTCTATGTCAGTGTTTTGTATTTTTATTTTTTTGTAAATAGGTACAGATTTTTATATGAGCAGAATGGCAGGTATTTAGTTTTAGCGGTGTTCATAGTGAGTAAATGTTGATCAAACCATTTTTTATCGTTTCGAATAATTTAGATGATTTTTGATAGACTTCTTTCCAAGTTTGTGCTTCTACAAAGATAGCAGGATCATCAGCAAATGAGATAATTGTACCATCGATGGGTAATGTAAGTAGATCATTTAAGTATGTTATAAATAGCAGGGGTGCTAAGACCGTCCCTTGCGGCAATCCATAAGTGACGATTTTAGTCTCACTTTTAGTGTCGCCCAACCTTACCCTTTGTGTTCTCTTCCCACAGCGCTCTTGCAAGAGTAACTTCACTTTCAATTGTTAGGCTCCATACTGGTTAGACAAATTGTATACTTATCAATTGAATCATAAAATATAGGTCTTCATTGAAAATCTGTGATAACTCTTAATGTTTATAAATAATAGAGATATGATTTTTTTTTAAAGTTGCTATCTTGACTGCTATTGGTCGAGGAGGGTTTATTTTTTTTTAAATACGTATTTTTCAAACGGCTTTTCTATGCGCCTAATTACAAACGTTTATCATAAAAAATAACAAAGTTATTCTATATGTTTATAAGCAAAAAAAACACCCACCTTTTAAACGGACTTTTTAACAACATTTTTTTTAAAAAAATAGTTTATTTTTCAACTTGCAGTTCAACCTTTCAAGAATCGATTCCACTTTGTTAAACATCTCTAGATCCAGTATCTTGCTTATCAATTGTTTATACAGACGCTCTCTGGGATAAACAAATGTAATTATTCATAAACTAGCAAACCGATTTGGCTGAAATTTCGCATATTTATAAAGAGCCATAATGGCCTCGTCACCAAGATGTTATGTGTCACTTACTGCCATTATTTCAAAGTTATTAACATTTATAAAATACTGCAAGAGGGTTTTTCGACATCATCTCGATAACTTATTTATCGATTTTAACGCATAAAAAAAGAAATTAAAGATCTTTTTAATACTTACAACTTTTACTAATACAACTTTTCTCTAAAACGTAATTGGAAAATTCTAAGGCCTGAAAACTGAATTTTCCGACTTTGGTCGGACTGGATTATATAAACAAACTTACAGCATGTTTCCCAGCCACACAACGCACGTCAATTATTATTATTCCACAAATCAACTAACTAACTTTGCATTAAGATATCAAATGCATTTATAATAAACAAAACAATAATCGCAATTATTGAGGTGTGTTTGAAACCGCCCACGTCAACGTAAATAAATCGATGTTTGGATCGTGCCAATATCGAACTGAAGCATTTTATAGAATGCAACAAAATTTGTATTAAAAATTGTTTAAAATCCATGGTGCGTAAAATGTAGGTTAATACCGAAGAGCGGTCTGTTTACATACGGCAAAATACACATCGTATTTTTAGGTGTGATTAGAACTTTTCTTCAAAGATTCAAAATATCAACAAGTAATGTAGTGACGTTACAATTTAGGGCAATGCGCCAAAATTGGGGGAGGCCAAGCACGAGCGCCAAAGAATTGAAAAAATTCACTTGTGACGACATTTATGAATCCGCGTGCTCAAGCAGGCCAAGGTTTCCTATGCCGGAATACGTTAGATCAATATTTAAATTTTATTTATGAACAAACGTAAAATAATGGCGGTATACATACGCCGGGTATAAAGTAGTAAATAAGCCATTATCTATTCCGCTCACTGTAATTGCAGCAACTGACATTGGTGAATTGGTGATAGTATTTATGACTATTGGATTGCGTGTAGACTAAAATTATTTATTTTTTTATTTTGGTCACGACTGCCCAGACAGAAATCCAATTATAGGACAGGAATTTTACAAACATAAAAATAACTAACAATTAAAACTAAATAACTAAACTTACTAATAAAGTAAACAATTAAATGATAATAAAATTAACAAAATAAATATATGATTAGTATAATCCTAAAAATTATAATCTAATATTTTATAAGCTAACAGCAAATTTGTTATTAGAAAATTAGCAAATTAGAAATATGAAATTCTAATGCAACTAAGAATTTCAGGGCAGTCAACAGTGCCCTTTAAAATCTTAAAAAGAAATACAAGAGAGTGATACACCCGACGTAGTTGAAGATCATTTTTGTTGAATAGATGTAATAAAGGACACAAAACGTGGAAAACCTCTCTCTGTATAATTTCCAGAACTCTCTAACCAAAGGTATTTAAGAAAACGTCTCTCTCATAACCAGACTCCATACTGTTGAAGCATATTCAAGTCTAGACCTCACCAATGAAATAAGAAGATTTAGTGTATTTTCTTTAATTTTTTTTACAATTTCGGATAATGTAGCCTAAATTTTGAAGGAACTAGCGGTGATTTGATTGATATGGCTAACAAAACATAACTTTGGGTCGAAAATAACTCCTAGATCTTTGTGATGGCTACAGCTCTTCAGTTCTTGATTATTAATTGTATAGATAAATTTTATTGGATTTTGTGCACGAGAGTATGTCATAGAGCTACACTTTAAGATCGATAACTATCAATTGTTTACACTACACCAAGACCATGGTCGTACAAGGTCGTTTTGCAGATCAGTGCAGTCTTCTACATTAGTGACAGATTAAAAATGTTTAGATCATCGGCATAAAGTAATGTTTTGCAGTGTAAGCCAATGACGATATCATTTACAAAAATGTTAAATAGTAAAGGCCCAAGCACAGAACCTTGGGGAACACCTGATGTCGCTCAGAATCTATAGATCAAAATCCACGGTATTGCACATTCAGTCGTCTAATTGACCTCCAGCATCCAAATGTTCAGCTATGAACTGAGTAATGCACACTGCTGGTGGTAGAGCGATTTGGCATGAATCCATGTTGATTGAGGCAAATTTTTGACTTGACGTGATTAAAGACAATATCATATGTTATGTTTTCAAATAATTTACTAAACTTGCACAATATTACCATTGGTCTATAGATTTCAACAGCACATCCATCATTTTTTTTTAATACCTGACAGATTCTAGATATTTTCCAGATTTCTGGAAAAGTAGCAGTTTTAATAGATAAATTAAAAATACTAGCTAACGGTTTTGCAAATCAAGTGGCACAAACTTTAAGTAGGTCAGAATACCATCAGGAACTTTAGTTTTTTTGGGTTTAATTTTCTTAGGTGCCTTGAGTACGTCATTTTCGCTAATATAGTGTATGCATAAATTATTAGTATTGTAATGAGTGTTATTTAAATCATTAAGAAGAGTTAGTAGATGTGGAATATGACTCTTGAAAGTAATTAGCAAATGCGACAACTATTACTTGTGGTTCGTTTAATATGAAGTCATTATAGGTCATAACGCTAGGAATATTGGATATATTTTTTCTACTGTTTACAGAAGTAATTTGGATTTGACCTAATTTGGTTCTCAATATTGATAATGTATTCTTTGTGCACATTATCAATATCGATTTTTATGTTTGCCTTTAGAACTTTAAATTGGTTCTTTTCATCTGCGTTACCATTTTTTTAAGTTGCGCCAGTGCTTTGATTTTGTCTTTATATTGTGAATGATATTACTACTAATCCAAGGTGGTATTTATTAGTTTTAACCAAAGTTTTTGGGACGCTATCAATGAAAACAGAGTCCAGGATAGAATAAAATATATCACATACCTCATTCACACATTTACGTTGATCAATACTAGCAAAATCAATATTAGTTAAGTCCTCGTAGAGTTTATGAAAATTAACTGTTCTAAAATTATACATGAGAGAAGAATTAACAAAATTTTTATTTTGTTTTTGTTGTACTTGCAAATAGATATCCAGAGGAGCGTGATGACCGTCCTCAGGTAGTAAGTAGTCAGCAGAATTATTTACCTCTGTTTTATGATTACTAAGGACTAAAGTCTAAGATACGGTTGTTTGTATTTACTATTCTATTATACTAGATAAGATTTGAGAATTCACTGACAATTACAAATTAAACTTAGCTGGAAAATAAAAAAGAGTGCAAGGGCCCGTTCGAACTTAATGCCGAGCGTACAACCAGTCATTCGAAATTTGCGTCAAACAAATTACCAACCTTCAGAAGATTTTGCCACATAAATAAATATTTTCTTTAAACGTCAAAAAAACATTACTTTTATGACAAGTTCTTTGAACTTAAACTGTCATTTCTCTGACACTTGGTCCGACCAGTTTATTTAGTCTCTTATTGCCGCTAACGAGCTTTGAGCGGCAGTAAAAGTCTTTTACTGCCGTTCACTAGTGGCAGTAAAAGTATATGAAGGAAAATAGTATATTGTTTCATTAGGAGTAAAAGCGAGTCCGGCAATTACAGACGAGTCACAAAAGTGGCTTTTACTCCGAATAAAACATGTTATTTTTCTTCAAATGTAGCGTCGATTAGCTATAAAAAAAGAAACAAAAAATTTACCTGTCCGTTGCCATTAGCAACGGAAGTAAAAGTACTTTTTCTTCCTCTCAAGCGGACTTTTACTTCCGTTGCTAACGGCAATGCAAAACCATCTGAAATGTCAAATTTTAATGTCCTGAAATGAGTAAGAAATGTCATGATTTTCTGACGTTTGAAGAAAATGGTATATTGTTTTATTAGGAGTAAAAGTGATACTTTTGTGACGAGTGTGCAGGTTGCCGGAAGAACGAAGTGAGTCCAGCAATTGCAGAGTCACAAAAGTGGCTTTTACTCCGAATAAGACATGTTATTTTTTCTTCAGACGTCCATTAGCTACAAAAGAAATAAAGATAAAAAAATTTAGATGTGCGTTGCCATTAGCAACGGAAGTAAGCGTTGCTAATGGCAACGCACAGCCGTCTGAAATGTCAAACTTTAAGAGTTCTCCGGAGTGTATTCGTCATCGATGCTTCTAATTTTAATTGTAAATGACTTCACGTCAATAAAATAACGCAGCCTAATGTACGGTGTGTTCGGAAAGAGAGAGATATATGAAATAGAATATGACATTGTACAAATTTATTATACAATATAATACGTTTATTGAAAAAAGCAGGACAGGTACATACATTTTTCCAAAAGGAAGTGTATCAACAATGTTGCTTTACAACACTTCCTGAGTACAGAAATATTTATACATGTAAAAAAAATATTTAATTTAGAACAATTGTACATTAAAGTTTTCTAATCTTGATAGGATAATGTTTTCCTTTAACTTACATTTTACAGTTGCCACTGATATGTTGTGATATAGAGCTGGCAGGTTATTAATAATATATGCTACTATGAATGAAAAGGAAGATGCATTTTTGTGAGCGGGAATACAAACTTTATTTTCAACATGTCTTAGATCCCTATGGAACGCCTATGTATTTTATTAAATAGATAATTTGGTTTTTCTGTTTTGAAAATGTTTAATACAACTCCTACAATGTGTATAAATCTCCTTTCGCACATATTTAATAAGTTGAAAGCACGTAAATGTGGAATTATATGACCAAATTGAGGCACAGTTGTAAAATATCGTACACAGCAATTTTGAATTTTTTACAAACGGAATTTGTCTTCCTGTGAGAGATAGGGACCGTACACAGTATCTGCATAACTTGTGCGATAGAACCATACTTTCAGAAAGCAATATTTTAATATCTGTGTATAGATATTTTTTGAATGAGTATAACTGTTTTAAACAATAAAAAGTTTTTTTACAAATAGTATTTACGTGAAATTTAATAAAGGATCAAAATTAACACCCAGATTTTTAACGTTGTTGGTTGATGCAATGATCTCATTATTTACTTGAAGATTCAGTTCTCTAAGATTCAATAGCTGCTGAGATGTTCCAAAAACAATATTTTGACTTTTGTTAGCATTTAGCATAAGAGTATTTTGGATTGTCCATTCGTATATAAGACGTAAATCATTATTTATGTAAAATTCAGCCATTTGAGCTTCTGTAGAGGAGAAACTATGCATTAGCTGAATATCATCAGCGTACATGTATAATCTTGAATTAAGTGGGAGCCTTGCTACATCCGCAATAAAAATGTTAAAAAGAAGTGGTCCAAGGATAGATCCCTGTGGAACACCGGATTTAACTGATCTATAATGTGATGTTAGTATCGAGTTTCCTGTATTAACACTCGTAAACTGTTGTCTGCCGTGGAGAAAATTTTGAAACCAGGAGAAAGTACTTCCAGATACGCCATAAAAGCTTAGTTTTGCAATCAAGCAATTAATATCTAGAGAGTCAAAAGCCTTCGTCATATCAAGTAATGTCAGGGGGATGACTTGCTTGGTATCAATGGCTCGCAAGATATCGTCAGTTATATTACTTAGTAAAGTAGAAGTACTACAATCTTTTCGGAATCCAGACTGGTTAGAAGGAATACCTAATCCTTAAATCTCTATTTGATCCTGAGGACATATAGGGCTAGTTTTATTTTAGTTGCACAAAAGGGAAAATGTTTATTTTATTAATACCTACGTGGGATGATAAAAATTATTTTTGCAAATCGAAAATAGAAGAAAAAAATTATGTTTTTTATATATACTTTTTTTTCTCTCATCATCCTACATTGTAACATGTTTTAATTTCTTTTAGTGAAAGCAGTTTTTTTAAATAATAATTTATATGAGAGCATATCGACGGCTTCTTGACGGCTTATATTCGAAGCGCTCTTAATGTCAAAATGAGTAGAAATGTCATGATTTCCTGACGTTTGAAGAAAAAAAAAACTCAACAAAAAATAAAAAAGTTATTGGGACGTAACCCTTTCAAGTGAAACACACTGTATATGTTTCAATTTTTAAAATAAATTGATTCATTAAAGCAGAAGCTAGAAGCTTCAATCGGGTCTCGTGGCCACACGGTATGCAACATTTTTCTCTCACATGGCGCAACTCACGTTTGCTATGATGGCCCATACGTATGTAAGAATGTGTCTTACTATCTACGTTTAGAATTGCCTTAAGGAATACTCGAAAGTAATTACTAAACTCTAGCTAAAGGTAAAGAAGTTGCACAATAATTATTAGAACCAATTCCTCAATTATAGACGTCATCAAATTCATTTAATTTGCCTATCTATTTAAAAATTCCATAAATTATTCTGATGTGTATTCAAACTCGGAAAGATACTTTCATTCAGAATTACCTTGCTTGTGTCTGTATATCATAATCATAGGTATGTTGTAAATGTTTAAAATAGAAAGGAATTCCAACGACGCCGACGCCACAAGAATTATTTTTTGCTTTCTTAATTCAATCTTGAAATATCTGAAGCACACGTATACACACAACATACCTAATATTTCTATAGGGTTCACCTCTACTCGTATTTAAAAGGGATTACAAATTGAAACAATGCAATAGAACGTGACAAAAAAATACATATTATGAAATCATTTTTTTCTTAAATGGAGATGCCACAAAGATTATCAGTCCATTATTTACTATTTTATGTATGATCCTAATAATTTTATACAATATAGTTGGATGTTTTTGGCCTTCGAAAACTATCAAATTTGGAGGAGCAAATAAAAATCTCCATTTTCATCATTCATGTAATTGGTTATTCCCTACTAAATGTTATCAATCTAAGTCTTGGAAAAGGTATTTTTCCAGAATGTTTTAAGACATCCACAATAGTACCAATACCAAAAGTTCCAAATATTAAGTTAGCAAAGTATTTGAGACCCATAAATATATTTCCCTTTTGTGAAAAATTACTTGAATTACTTAGTAGTGTCAATCAAGTAATCCAATATATAAATTCAAATAATATATTGTGTACTTATTAATCGGGTTTTCCAAGTAAACATTCATGTGAAACAACTTTACAGTTCATAATAAAATTAAAAGTATATGGCTTTTCAAATACGGTGCTGCATTGGCTTGAGAGTTATCTTTCAAATCCTAAACAAATAATTAAAATAAATAATAATAAATCCGGACCTATTGCAAATAACATTGTGGTGCCCCAAGGAAGCGCCTTTGGACCACTGCTGTTTATTCTGTATATCAATGACCTCGGGAATGTTTTGGAAAAATGTAAAATAAGAGTAAATGATATGAAATCAAAATTGATGTTTATTGATTCTAATTGATTATATAACTTTTATAGAACTAAACATAAATGTTATTTTGAATAATGAAAATGTGGAACATGTACCGTAATCGGGGGTGCATAGAAACACATTTTGAATTTTGCGGCTTTGGTGCAGAAAAACTATTCAGCTTTCTCAAAATGAAAAATATAAAAAACTCTGGTCCCTACTATTAGATGCATAGGCATATACTTTTTCAAAAATTTGACCAGTTTGACCGCAAAAAAACAAATGGTACATTTTTCTGTTCACCCAGCCATTACTCCACCCAAGCGGTCGATAGAAACTGTTAAAATTTGTTTAAAAAATTGGATTGGATGAATAGAATGTTACGAATCTAAGAAACAATATAAGACACTGATATTGTTAAAGAAGACGCCAAAACCCTCGATGAACTTTTCGAAACTGTAACAAAATCCGACGAAACATTTCACATGAAAAGCGTGCTTCACGTAAAAATGCATTTGGAAGAGGTTTTTATACAATTCAATCACGTTTTCGCTCTACGGAGGCTTTTTTATGCAAAAATATCAGAAATTCATCAAGGAGTGTAATTTTAGAAAGCATACTAAATGTCGCGGCACGGGGACGTAATGTCGCCCCGACCACAAAATTTAGAAAGTATAACGAAAACCGACTTTTTGAAAATAAAAACCTTTTTACGAATCCACGTTGTTAAGCACTGCAACTCATGCGTTGTGTTAAATATGAGGACAAGTTAATCCAGTCTCTAGTCAAAGTATTTCGAGAGTTTTAGCGATAATAGCCCTTAGCGTCGAGGGTGCTCTATCATTTTCTAGCAGTCGATTTTGACGGAAAAATGATGGGTTTTAACGGAATTTGCCCTAAACCGGTTACTCAGTGATTCGGTGTCAATAAGGTATAGTTACCATGTACTCAGAACGTGCATGGGACCGCCTTGCCTGAACGTATGACTTTATAATTGCAAAATATAATTCAAAATCGTTGCGATTCAAGCATTTTTAAGCTCCGAGGAGCGATCAAAATTGATATTGAACCAAAAATACGTCAATAGACAGGCAAGCAAAAGCCCACCAAAAAATTATAAACACTGAACTTTTTACTGAATCTTTTTGTGTAATCGTTAGCTAAAAACTAAACATTGGATGGTAGTTGGTACATTATGAGTCGTTCCGTTCCTCACTGTGTGTTGTACACGGGCCAGACTATAGTTTGTCAATACATTTTTCTTGAACGTTTTGTAAGAACATAATTTTTTGAAAGATTTAATATATATTTTTGAACTTTATATTGTCTTTTTATTGTGTTTCAAAATTCCTTTTCAGGTTTAAATTTAAGAAAGTGTTAGTATTTACTGTGTTACATTTATAGTGTTACGACGTCCAATTGGTACCATCAGTGAAGCCGTTAAGCAAAAACGAACAGTAAGTATAGATTTTGTATTATTCTCGGTCTGAAACAGTCGATTTGAACCCTTCTTTGTGAACGCTTAATATCTACTTTGGAAAATATAATAAAAGTTCTTCAGACGTGTAAAGATGGATCGTTCACAATATCACCAGGAAAACTTATAATACGAATTTTAAAAAAATAAAGAATGACTTCTCGAGCTCTTATACTATGCTACAAAACATAAATAAACGGCTATTTCTATTGACCCCAAAATTCTGACAAAAGTGACGTTAAAACAAAAAAAAATTTTTCTTAAACTTTACAGGGTTTTTCACTTTTGTGAATAATTTGTGATTTTTATTTATAAAATTGTTAATAATCTACTACCAAATTACTTAAAAGAACAAAACCACCTTAGATCTTTAAAGTAGGTGATTTCTGCTAATGTAGACTGTAGACATAAGTACGTAATACTACATTTAGATTAGAATACATATAAGTATCTAATAATCAACGTATCTGTGTTTTTTAAATAAAACTGTGACATGTAATATGCCGGATATAATATTATCATTCATTTTCATCTATAAAGAATAGGAGAATTATTTCAAATTTTTGATGTTATACTATTATACCAAATTATATCACTGCGATCATATCTTGGGTACTCCAGAGGAGAATAATTTTAGGATATTTTCCCGCTGCCAATGGTAAAAAACCAAAATAAAAACATTGGTCAGAAAATAGAGATGTGAAACATTCCAGTGAAAAATCCTTGAAGATGCAAAAACCTTTAGCTACTTTGTTTAATAAATTGTGAAATTAATGTCGGATTTTGCTATATATCACTCCGGTCAAGTCTGAGTCCCATATCGTGAAACCTCTAGACACTATAGCTTGCCAAATGATTTCGTTGACACCCGGTATACACAAAAGACTTGATTTATCTTCTACATTTCTTTTTGTGCTGTAATGTTCTATTAATATTGCATTTGGTGATAGTAACTAGATATAAATCTGTATTGAACTGAAATGAATTTTTATTTCTATGTCTCCGTCCCAGTAATTGGCACTATCTTGATTTGCAACGTTTTTTGTGGGCGTGCAACTCAAAAGTTTAATTCCTATCGTCACTTGACCATGAACAGGAACAATTATAAATGGTTACAATGCACTTCCCAATGATTGTAACGGTATTTTTGCGTTAAATTAAAAAAAATACCACATAGCAACCTCAACACAAACGAATGGAGACTTTTTATTTAAATATAATCGGTTCCAAATATCCACCACGAAATCCATAAAAACATCTCCGTCGCCCAATTTATATCGGTCCAAATAATGTTTTTATCGATTCCAAATAAATAAATGAATATATTTTATGTATTTAAAGAAACATTCACTGTACTGCCGAGTAAGTGAAGCGAAACCAGCAAATTCATGAAGAAACTATAAACGTTGTTAGAGACATGTTTTAAATAAATAAATGAAAGGAGAAATTTTACTTTTTAAGTGACACGAACACTTTCCATAAATTGGTTGTTAATTAAGTTACTGCTGCATTATGTTGTGCATGAATTCCGTACAAAAGCTTATTTAATTAAATGAGAAAATGACGTAAAAATACTAAATAAGTGTCAGTCACTGAATATGTAAGAATTCATTGTATTAATAAAAGTTTATTTTAACCCATTTTCAATATTACTTTCAATTTCAAATGTGCTTTTAGAGGGCGGAATATTAAACATAATATTTTTAGTCGCAAACTCCTCTATAAATCCTTATTTTACTATAAGGAAAATAACCAGACTGCAACCAAAGTTACAAGTCTGGCGCGTTAAGTGTAATAATTGCATATTACCATCAAAACGCTAATGCTTCGATTGCAACAAACTGCGACTAAAAATATTATGTTTAATATTCCGCCCTCTAAAAGCACATTTGAACTATGTTAAGCCAAGTCAGGCTATTTATTTTTCGATTGCAACAGACACTGGACCGCTGGATGGCGCCTGCTGGCTATTTTACATGTCGCTATTGTAGAAATAGCGGGATGTACTAAATAGTCAAAGGATTCTCGTGCCGGTCGTCGCATGCCTACCTTGCACTGACGGGGGCCAACAGCTCGAAACTGCAGTCTGCAAGTGGGGTGTGACGACTGGCAAGAGAGCTCCTTTAAGTAGGATCAGTCTTTCGGCTGGTGTTTGTTGCAATCGAAGCATTAGCGTTTTGATGGTAATATGCAATTATTACACTTAACGCGCCAGACTTGTAACTTTGGTTGCAGTCTGGTTATTTCCCGTATAGTAAAATAAGGATTTATAGAGGAGTTTGCGACTAAAAATATTATGTTTAACTACTTTCAATTTGTTCAGTTGATTTTAACCAAAACCAAACTATATTTTATGCTACTGGTTTCGTGGTATAGTGCACCAGTAGTAGCCTGAAGACGAAGTAATACTATTGGTATAGTCGTATGCAATTTTACCGTGCAGATAGAAAACGCAATAAAAACTTTAAGACCGAATTAAAATAGGTATTTTAATTCGGTCTTAAATTGTAAAGGTTTACACTCTGTACTATTTCGCCAGCAAATGGAGTCACTTACCTTTATAGGTTTTTACGGCTTGTTGGCAAGGTTGACAAATATTATGATATTTATATAGATATCAAAATATCGGATATATATCTGATATACAAGGTGATTCACATATAACTCCCCAGGCAGTTTCCGTAAAAACGAAAAGAGATATTCAATTTCTGTAAAGGCCAGTCGTTATATATTTTTGGTGGCTTTATTTTGTAGTTCAAATGTTGCCAATGACAGGGGCGTACGCGACGTCGCGACGCCGGAAAGAAAATTTTCGATGACTGAGACTTTGAAAGTATAATATTATTAAAGTTTATTTAATATTAATTACTTTTGCAGTATACACTTTTCTATTAAAACCAATGGTTAAATCGAAATAATATAAAACCAAATAGGTTTTTTTAATAATTTGTTTTGACTTTTAAATAAAATATGTACATATGTATGTATTTATTTTTAAAGTAAATGTTCAAAATTGTTTCCTCTTTCATGGATACACAATATGTTAAACCGTTTAATTATTTCTTCCTCAGTTACTTTCGATAAGGTATTTCTATCTACTGTGGCAACACTATATATTTTGTAGAATATAATCGAATGCCACCATATATAGTTATTATCCCAAATATACCTTCGGTTGACTAACTATATAGTATAGACAAGGATTTTAACGTATTTATTGTATTTTTTTGTTATATAAATATTCTTATATATATCAGACTATAAATATCGTGATATGTATTAACGATATATTATCGGATATATGTCATGCCAACCTTGCTTGTTTGATGACACCATACCGAATAGTTCACTGGCGTTAATAACGAGCTCGTAAAGTTTTTATTGTCTTTTTTGTCTGCACCGTAATTCTGGATGTTACTATACACTATAGTTCGAAACCGGTTGCATAAAATATAGTTTGTGAGAGAAGGACCTAGTATTTACCTCTCAATCCATAGTAATAATGATCTCGCACGGAACCGTTTCCCCTAATTAAATGTATAATGGAAAGTAGGCAACATGAAACTCCGGTCAATTTTACAACAAAGTGCCATATGCTTGTAGTGTAATAATAGAAATCAGCAATGACCATCACAACCCATAATCTATGACTCAAGTATCTAATAAAGAATATAATTTAGTCAACGAATGCTCAAAAATATCCTGTATTTCGTCAAGGGACTCATTGTCGATGAGGAGAATTTCGCAATCCTCATCCTCGATAAACAGAGAATTGTTCAGGCAGTTGTAGCATATAGGGGAGCAGCTCATACCAACCTTCTTGCAACTGCACTTTGCACCACCACAGCCTTTGATGCATTAGCAGAACATCAAATTCAAAACAGCTTCTAGTGGAGGGGCCGACATGTCTGGTTTCATGGCGGTGACACACTTGACAAAGGAGTGGTACCGAAAAGAGTTGACAGAAGTCTCCTTTGGTGGTGCACCATACCATTTGAGGAAACACTTACTGCCATATTCTTCAATGTTACAATGTTACTTTATCACTTCACAAAATTGACCTTTCCCTTTCGAAGCGCTGCTGACGTCGTGTCACACCCAGTGAAAGCATGCTGGAAGGGGATGTGCCGGAGACCAAGTTGTTGCAGGTCCTTTGATGAGTATGTGCTTTCCTTTATTTTCCGCGTCCAGGCTTGAAGTAGACGATTTCATTAGTCCGTGTCGTCTGGAGCCTCTCGAATCTCTATTACATTGGTCCGTAATGCAGCTGACAGTATTGCAATGAGTTGAGATTTGTTGTGATCGTTGAAGGAAACGGCGTTGCTTGACGGTGGTTGCGGTGTCTTCATTGAAGTTTATTTCAACTGACTTCTAGACTCAATACCGTAACCTTTGTTAGGCTGTTTTAGTGTTTTTGGTAGAGGAGTATCCATCAAACACAGCTGCACAACTCATTCCTTGATAGTGTCTGAAGGTGTACTTGATTTAAGCTTATCAAATATTTGCAATTGTAAAACCTTTTGGTCGAACAATTATGTGAAGTAGGAAACCTCCATCAATGACAATATTAGTAGAATGCAGGTTTTCACGGCCGTCGTCTAATGAAGTAGATTCTTCAGGGTCTTGCCGTGGTCGTCGAACTTAACTTGACGTTTCGTTGATCATCCTGTCAGCTTCTTCAGAAGGATTCTAAAGACTTTAGAATCTAAAATCTTCTAAAGTCTTTAGAATCCTTATGAAGAAGCTGACAGGATGATCAGCGAAACGTCAAGTCAAGTTCGACGACCACGGCAAGACCCGGAAGAATCTACTTCATTCAATGACAATATTGTAATGATTTTTTCAAACAGGTATAACTTTCAATGTAATGGGTGGATTTCACTTTTTTATATACCATTTTGAAGATAATACTATCTTTTGGAACTTCGTTTCTGAGCAGTTTTGCTCTAAATATAAGGTTTATAAGATAAAAGATATTGTAATCGGTTGGAAACCCCAGGAATTATCTCCCATCGCAGACCCCAAGATTTTTGGTATATTCATCTCCAAACACAGCCCAAAAGTTAAAAAAACTGCGTACAAAAGTCTGTCTATAATAGGACCGTGTTGAAACAGATGTTATCTATCAAGATATGATGTGGTAAGGTAACTGTAAAAGATGTATACAATTTAATTAGGAATATCAAATCCCAATGAGAATACAAAAACGAGAAATAAATGTATAAAATATGAAATCTCTACAAAAAAAACAGCAAAAACAGTATTGCAGTATTCTTTGGTCAACGTTTCGGAAACTCTGTGTCCTTTCTCGGTCATCAAAAGAATTCTTATTTGCTGTGTTAGTTAAATACATATATTAAACTATACTTATACTTTTAAATCTTAGTTTCAGTTTCATCTTATTCAACTGGTCTTATGTCACTGTCGATAAATATTCATGGGAATGTGTCATCAGTGGATCGGACTACATACAGCCTTATAAGGCATCCCTTTCATACATTTACTTTATGGCATGTTTACTGACTTGCATACTAGGCGACACTGACCTGAATGAATACAAGCATAAATGAAGTCGTTATTAAAGAGTTGTTGGTTTTACCGCGTCTGAATGCTTGAGTAAGCCCCTAACTATCGCTTTTATTTTCACGATAAAATAAAAAACTGCAATCGCGTTAATTAAATTAGAAAATGCTGATGCACAGCTTCATGGATCTCTTACTAAATGTTATCTAATTAATATATGATTATAAAAAAAATTCTGTTCGGAATATCAAATTGTCAAAGCGAGGGGATGATATATTTTCTTAATTCTGTAAACAATAACTCGAACTATTAGCAGTTCGTTCCCCTTTTCGTACTACTTTCGTCCAGATAGTTTTGCTGAATCGGGGGCAGTCGATATTCTTTGGCGCCATTATTTCGATAGTAGATTGTACGATATTTGGGTCATTATAGAAGGAGTGGAAGCGGTTAACGGGGTAGAATAATTTTCATTTGCTTATTTATGTAAAATAGAAAGTTATGATTTTCCAACAATACCCATTGACTAACAGTGGAACATAAAATCAGCACATATACCGTGTATTCTATAAAACTGGACAAGCCACTTAGACCAGGACCAATCCTGTTCAAGGCAATAAAAATTCTTAGCAGTATACGAATGGTCGGAAAATGTAGTTAATGGTATAAATAATTAAGGAAAAATCGTCCAGACTGAGTAAAAGTTCGGGAAGGGGGGTTGGGGTGGTAATATATACGTTTTTAGGGGTTGGTACTCGTTTTTTGCGATTTGCGGCTAAACTATGCATCCTATCGAAAAATGTTGAATATAAAAGTTGTAGATAATGAAAAAATCTAAAACTTTCTGATTGATCATTATTGACCATAACCTCAAAATTATCGAGAAAAATGCAAATAACCGTTTTATCGGTTTTTAATTTATAACTATCGCAAAAATGTTTATATTTTCCTGAAAATTGGTGAAAATGTTCTCTTTTGTGTTTCAAATAAGCCCAAATTTTTTCAAAGCGAAATATTTAATTTTCGATGTTTTATGAAGAAAATAAAAAAAAAGACCTAATTTTCAATCGAAAAATTTGGTTAGCAAATTTTCGATTAATGAACTTTACTAGTCATCATTTGTTTCGTTGAAATCTCAACTTTAATATAGAATTAAAATATAATATTGTTTATATACAAAAACATCGTTAAAAAAGCGAAAAACTGAAAAACTACTTTTTAAAAATCGAGTTTTCGGTCAAAATCATGTATTTCTTTTTCTTTATTGTAAATAAACGTTTACATTCATAAAAAGCGTTAATTCTCATACAATACTATGTTATACAAGTAATGTACATGTACCTAACTATTCTCGACTTTCAAAGTCCCGAAAACATTATTTAAACTGCAATTAAATAGGTAAAAATTCAAAAAACACAAAGGCTGTGAACTGAGAAAATTTGTTAATTATTTCTTGTGATTCGTAAGTATTTACAAATTATCACGTCAAAGTCTTATATTTGATTATGAAATACAAAAATTAAAAGTAAAATAATTTTATTGAAACCTTTTTTTCTTCGTGGGCAATTCTTCATCGCCAGAATCGATCAAACTTTCGATTTCTTCACGTTCATTTTCTATATTTTCAATTTCTTGGAGTTCTTCTGGACTGTCCAGTTCAGTATCATTATTTTTATTATTATTTATTAGACAGTGGGTACTGTCTTCGTCTTCGATGTCCTCGAGATTACAATTTTATTCGTACAACGATTTTTCGGCATTAGAACATTTATCAGAACCGTGACAATTTGAGCACAAATTTGTGCACTTTAAGCCATGCTTGCGACACCCACATCTGTTATTACCGCATCCTGTCTCGCAGCTGCAGCAGATAATTTTCAATAAATTTTCAGGAATTAATTCTTGTTCTGCCAATATAAGTACGATGCCATTAACGTGATGTTTCCATCCCCAATCTGTAGCTGTTAATTGATTACCAAGCCAACTTTGTATTTGAAAATACACCCTGTAACAATGTTGCTTAGCTGCCTCTTCAGTTGGAGGTAATTTTTTCAAATGAAATGAGGATTTAACAGTAGCCGTTCAGTAGAGTTCAAATCTTTTGTAAATAGAAGCTATTATTTTTAATCTATTTTCGGTAATCGTTTGTATGTCTGCATTTGTATTGTAAAAAATTTCTGCAAGATTAGGTAAATGTTTATCGGCCAATAATGATTTTATAATTGTTTTTTTTCCTTTCCCAGCAAAACTGGAAGTTGTATCGCAGCCAGAAAAACAATACAAAAATGCTACAATATGTTCATGTGAATTATGTTTAAAACTATTAGAGGTGTAATAAGTATCATTAATATTTCCTGCATCAGGTTTGTGGAAATATTCAATTCATGTGAACTGAATTGATTTAAAAGAATTAAAAAATCTATGTCTTGACCAACAACTGCCACTATTTTATCGGGGTTTTTTGCTACTTCAAGGGATGTATTGATAATTAGGGAATCTGCTCTTCTTCATATAACTATTTATTGCGTAGTTGTTTTGTACATAATGTAAATATTGTTGTGTTATTTTATTAATTGTATCGTTTTTTTGCCAGATTACTTTGTGTAAGAGAAACAACGTGTACAATATTGCTCGAAGTTGGTAACGAATGGATGCTCGCAAATTCTGTATATAAATGTGACTTAACATTTTTTCTGAAGCCATTCTCTGTAAAGAACGACACAGGAAATGGAGCAAGCTCGTACTGTAACTAATTTTTCATATAATCTGTGCTGCTGATATTTCGCGAAATTCTCTGAAATAATAGTAATGGATCAATTGTAACAGTCTCGTCTCAGTTAGGTACATGTACATTACTTGTATAACATAGTATTGTATGAGAATTAATGCTTTTTATGAATGTAAACGTTTATTTACAATAAAGAAAAAGAAATTCATGATTTTCACCGAAAACTCGATTTTTAAAAAGTAGTTTTTCAGTTTCTCGCTTTTTTAACGATATTTTTGTATATAAACAATATTATATTTTAATTCTATATTAAAGTTGAGATTTCAACGAAAAAAATGAGGCACTAGTAAAGTTCATTAATCGAAAATTTGCTAACCAAATTTTTCGATTGAAAATTAGGTCTTCTTTTTATATTTTCTTCATAAAACATCGTAAATTAAATATTTCGCTTTGAAAAAAATTGGGCTTATTTGAAACACAAAAAAGAACATTTTCACCAATTTTCATGAAAATATAAACATTTTTGCGACAGTTATAAATTAAAAACCGAAAAAACGGTTTTTTGCATTTTTCTCGATAATTTTGAGGTTATGGTCAATAATGATCAATCAGAAAGTTTTAGATTTTTTCATTATCTACAATTTTTACATTTAACATTTTTCGATAGGATGCATAGTTTCGCCGCAAATCGCAAAAAACGAGTACCAACCCCTAAAAACGTATATATTACCACCCCAATCCCCCTTCCCGAAGTTTTACTCAGCCTGGACGATCTTTCCTTAATTATTTACGCTATTAGCTACATTTTCCAACCATTCGTATACTGCTAAGAATTTATCGTCTATTACGATATTTTAAACGGTTTGGCCCTGGTCTAACTAATGTGTTTCATTATTTCTTTTAAGGCTGACGGTTTATTACTTAAATCTGGTGATACGCTATGTTTAAAGGCCGATTTCGCAACATTATGAAAAAACCTGAAACCATTAGTTCACCACCAAGTGGCTAGTACATGTTATTTAGGAGTGTACCCCACAAATACTCCCCCTGCAATAGAAAAAATCAATCTGCCAAAGAATCAATATTGAAACGTACTTATTTGAAGGCGGGTTTGGCAGGATAATCAGTAATAACATCTGACAAGTACGCGGGCTTTACTCTGTCAAGACTGACAGCAAAGTGCTTCCCACGTTTAAGAACCGTAATAATTTCTCCTGTCCTGACGACTGAAATTATATTTACAAGAAGTGATGTCAGGATTGACGAAAGTTTTGTGTGCAAAATTTGGTTTAGGGGATCTAAAACGTAAATTATCGAAATAGGTTTGTAATTTAGTAATGAAGAGCGAGACCTGAGTACCGGTACTTGGTAAAATAATCGCCAGGGAGACACAAGATTTGTCCATAAACAAGCTCCGCATATGAACAAAGTAAGCCATCTTTAGGCATGGTGCGTAAACCCAATAAAATAATTGACAATTCATCATACCAGTGAATTAATTGCATTAGCCCTGTCTAACAATGTAGTCTTCAAGGTTCTATGGAATATCTTAACCATACCGTTGCTTTGAGGATGATATTTTGTCGTGTGAATCTGATAGAACTCGAAAAATTTGGAAAATTCTGGTACTTATTTTAATGTGAATCGACCAAAGCAATAAGTTGAAAATTCGCGCACATTTCTGACCTTGTTGAACCCTATACTTTATATCATCACTGGTGGATGTTCTTTCGCTTGATATCATGCTTCCTAAGTATTTATATTCTTCACATTTCTTTAATTCTCTTAGTTGTAGATCAGGGTCCTGCTCCTCTCCTATGCGTAAGTATTCTGTTTTTCTCCTGTTCACATTCATACCCCACTTTTCATATTCTTCTATAAGTTTTCTTAGCTTGTAGCCAATGTCTTCTTCACATTTTGCAATGACCACTTGATCATCAACAAAGAAGAGAGTTGTTAAGCATTTATCTCCAATATCTATTCCCATTCCTGAGAATTTCTTCCTCCAGTTTTCCAGAGCTTGTTGAATATATATCTTAAATAGGGTGGGTGATAGACAGCATCCCTGTTTAAGACCCTTTGTAACTTTAAATGGTTTAGAGATTTTATTTCCAACCTTTACGACGCTTTCTGGGTTCTTATACAGGATGTAAAACTTATCTGAAAAATTTTAACCATACATGCACCTTTAAATAAGAAGTCGGTTTCTTGAAAAAAAAAGTCCAACACAGAAAAAGACATAAATTGTTAAAGTTACAAATTAATGGAAATGTTAAAATAACGTATTATTTCTATAAAAACTGTTGAAAGTTCTGTCCAGGATGAAATTTCAAAAGTTTCAAATTCTTATAAACTGAAAATGCACTCATATCAAGCTGTTGACTGGCTTTTCTGATTGATAACCTTCGATTTTCAACAAATGCCTGGGCCACTTCCATTTCTCTAGCTTTCGATGTTTCAGATTTTGGTCTTCCAGATTTTGGGCGATTTTTATTTGTCCTTGTGTCTAGGAATCGTTTGATGGTACGGGACACAGTAGATTTCGAAATTCCCACTTGATCTATACGGAAAGTTTCGTTGAATAAAATCACAACTTCATCATAGGACCTTTCTTTATCGCCCCACCCTCGCTTCTCTCTTCCTCTGTTAAAGTAGCCATTATGCAGAAAAAAACGCGAGAACTAATAAAAAATGAAATACCTTTTTCCATACAAAAGTGCGTTCCTGCCTCTACAAAAGTTGGAAGGAACTGAACTTTCTCGTAGAAATTTCACAAAACAAATACTATTATTAAGAACACTTTAAAAAAAACATTCATAAAAACCAAGATATCACAGATATTGTTTTATAAACTGAATGTTTTTTTTGTCAACACGAGTAGCTAGAGTTTGTAAATATTTACAAACGTATGGACGTTTAAGGTTTATTTCAATTTTGTGCGATTGCAGCGATACCTTGCGAGAATAGAAAAAAATGCCCGATATAAAATTCACGTATTTTTGGCCGTAGAATCCGAATCCGCCATAAAAAATAGGGATTTTCATTAAAAATTTCAAAGTTGCTCCCGCCCCACCCACTGGGTTACGGGTGGCAGAGTCGAATCCAATGTCATTAGATAGATTTCGTAAAAATAACAAATACGTGTTTTTCAGTTTTTGAATTGGACGTTGTTTATGGGCACAAGACGCTACTCTTGAAACAGTAATGTTTTCTTTTCATTTTTTGCGATTACAGCGACACCATGCAAGAATCGAAAAAAGTCTGGAATAAAATGTACGTATTTTCCCCTCCCCACCCACCACAGAGTGGTGGGTGGGGAGGTCATTTTGGTATCAGTAGATAGTTTTTGAAAAATTTTTGACACGTATTTTTTTATTTTTCGATTTGATGCAAACTGTTCGAGATTTTCCACCGTTCCCATACTTTTCTAACACCTGGTATAAAGTGACAGTAGTACTCTGTCAAAAGTGGAATAACGTTTTTAAATATCGTTTAATTTTCGGAAAAAGAAAGCTAAAGGAGTTAAATAAATTAGAAGATTTCTGTTCTAGGACTGCGCCCATAGACACATTTGAGCTATCTAAAGAGAAAGTAAGTGTGACGTTATCATTGTAGTTTAGATGAGACAAAACTGTCGCGATCACTATAGCTCGTTTAGCTTTGAGAAAACTATCAATGCAGTCTATTGGCCAAAAACGTATGTCTTTAATAAATTCAAGTCGAAACACCTGTAGAGTTTAAGTTTCAATAAAACTTTCTGAAACATTAAAACGTGTATTTCCAGTTTTTTATGTCTTTAATTTTATCGTGGACTAACATAGTACTGAAAACATGTAAAGGAGCTAAAATTTCTGCAAATTGAGGTATAAAACGATGGTCATTCCTATAACCCGCTGAAGTTGTTTAAGGGTTGACAATTTGGGAAAATTGTCAATAATGTCAATACGTTCACTGGTAGGAGAAATACCGTCGGCGGAAATATGATGGCTAAGAAAATCCAAAGATGGCATGCCAAAGACGTATTTAGATGGCTTAACATTGATACTGTTAAAGAACACGATAAAACCTTCGATATACTTTTCGAAACTGTAACAAAATACGACGTAAAAATATCGTTGGAAGAGGTTTTTATATTTTTATTCATATTTTCACTCTACGGAGCGTTTTTTATGCAAAAATTTCAATAACTCATCAAGGAGTGTAATTTTAGAAAGTGTAGTAAATGTCGCTGCACGGGGACGTAATGTCGCCCCGACCACCAAAATTTAGAAACAGTAACAAAATTTGACTTTATTTTCGGAAATTTCAAAATTAAAAACCCTTTTACGAATCCTAGCCTAGCGACAAGGGACCCCTATCATTCCTAGCAGTCGATTTTGACGGGAAAATGATGGGTTTTAACGGGATTTGATCTAAACCGGTTTCTCGGTGATTCGATGTCAGAAAAGTATAGTTACCATGTACTCATATGTGCATGGGACCGCCTTGCCTGAACGTATGAAATTGTAATTGCAAAATATAATTCAAAGTCGTTGCGATTCAAGCATTTTTAAGCTCCGAGGAGCGATCAAAATTAATATTGAACTGAAAATACGTAAATAGACAGGCAAGCAAAAGCCCACCAAAAATTTATAAACATTGAATTTTTCTTGAATCTTTTTGTGTAATCGTTAGCTCAAAAACCGCATATTGGATGGTAGTTGGTACATTATAAGTCGTCCGTTCCTCACCATGTGTTGTACACGGGCCAGAATATAGTTTGTCAAAAACATTTTTCTTGAAGTTGTTGTAAAACATGATTTTTTAAAGAGATTTAATATATATTTTTGAACTTTATATTGTCTTTTTCTTGTGTTTTCAAAAGTCCCTTTCAGGTTTAATTTTAAGAAAGTGTTAGTACTAACTGTGTTAGATTTATAGTGTTACGACGTCCAATTGGTACCATCAGAGAAGCAGTTAAGCATAAACGAACAGTAAGTATAAATGTTGTATTATTTTCCTTCTGAAACAGTCATTTTGAACCCTTATTTGTGAGCGTTAATATTGTCTTCGAGGTGTTTAAAAACAGTACGTAAATGCAACAAATTTTGATCTTTACTGGCAATCAAAATGGCATCTAAATAAACAAAAATGAATGATAAATCTTTGAGAACTTCTGGTATCTGGTGGTGTGCACGGACCAGTGTAGCAGAGTGTACGCCACATGTGTCTGCCCCTAAATCTCTTTATTTTGACTTATTTCATGCGTCTTTGAAAGAATTTGTTATTACTGAGAAGGGGAAGTATCTGGCCATTTTTGGGCTCCTACACAACATTTCTTATGATCAAGTTTACATCCAACTAAATTATCCAACTCTCCGTCTATCAATTTAGTTTTCTATATTAGAGAGTTTGCAACAAAGCATGGCAAAGCGAATATCTGTCTTTAAAACATGTTGCACGCAATTTAGAAATAACAAAACGAAACATAATTTAAAATTAGCGAAGGTTATCATCCAATTGTGTGAAATATTAAAAAATTGCGTCACCCTCCCACTCCGAGCCGGTTTGGAATGAAACGAATTTCGACGTTGTACGGCGGATTATGGCATGTTAACTGAATAGACACCGTCATCATATTATGTTGCGTAGGTGTCCACATTGGTCCAACTCCGGCAAAGAGGAGAGAAAAGAAAAACAAGACGTGCTGAACATTCCTCCGTAAATACACAATCGACGCGTATACAGCCAAGGGCAGACCAGGTACGATCCGAAGAGTATGAAATATTTGCTTATCATTTCCATAATAAAACAAAGCGAAAATCTCGGCTATCATGCTGATAATTACTATTGTGTGTGTGCTATAAATAACCGTTTATCGTTTTAATTCCATACGCTCCTCTTTCATTATGCCGCTGTATGTGGTTTTTAATAGCCAAATGTAAAAAATACCACATGCCTTATAATTATCTCATGAATATGCTGCTCAAACGCCGGCGGAAGATGTAATGTAACCTTTGTAGATATATTTTGGTCTTATAAACGTTTTATTACCACTTAAATTCTGTTAACTGAAATAGAAATGTTGCATGGCAATTTTCAAAAAGACAGTAATACTGCCGTTCTGTAATATTTCCCGGCGTAAATTAAGGTGTCGGCACACTATTCATGTTAGTAGGGTGGCTTGGCGAAAATTTTATGACCTGCTGGATTGCTGGATATAAAGCGGCAGATTTTGTATGCTTTTTATGTATCCCAAGACAATTTATGGGGGGCGCGCCCGATTTTCAGGCCCGCCATCTTTGTTTTCGTGAAGATTTTTTGACTATTCTTTAAAAAATTACTGGATATCACCCAAATAGTTGGGTTTCCGGCAAAACATGTTATTATCTGTCCCATTAACAATTAAATTTGCTAGAATATGAATACCGCCTTAGTAGATTGAATATTTTGTGCCTTCATATATTGGGAGCATTAAGAAAGGGTGCAACTTAAGCACTATTGTTGACACAGAAGTGGTTGTAATATTGGTGATAATGTGGTGGTGGTGGTGTGGTTGGTGAATAATAATATTGGCATATTTTTCAAGCTACTAACTTACAAGCCTAATTCTCAACTCTGGGTTACGTTTGGTAAAGGAAAACACTTTCAATATTCTCTTATCAATGATATTTGCCAACAGCTTGGAGAAAACATGTCGCAAAAATGATCCTTTGTCAATGCATTTACAGGCTCAGACACCACATCACAATTTTCTGGTAAAGGAAAAGAAAACATGGAAAACGTGGAAAGTATACCCTTCAGCTACTGAAGGATTTTTTTTCCTGAAACAGAAACAGAAGAATTCAAAATAATCGAACGATTCACATGCATCCTGTACGATGGCACCACAGAACTTGGTAGTATTAACAAGCTCAGAGGATCCCTTTGCGCAAGTAACTCAAGTGAAGATGATACACTGTCTACTGCCCACACAGGATTCTCTCATCCAACAGACAAATCGATGCATCTATCAATCTAGCATCTGGCTAAATAGTTTGAAATCGTTCCAAAATGCACCACCTACTCTAGCCAAATTCGAATGAAAAAATAACGGAGAAACTGGCAACCGATTTGGATGTCCATACCAGAAGCAAGTAAAAGCTGTGGGGAATTAATCAAGTGTGCTGTAAGTTTAAACCATTCTGCTCTAAAAATTGTTTTCTGTAAAAAGGCTCACAGTGGACAATGAAGTTGTCTGTGAATTGTAGACATTTATATGTTATTATAATAACATAATTTTTGCTCTAATTATTGTCTGTCTCAATATAATTTAAAACTTGTTCATATCGCACTTTGTCATATCCGGCGAAACAAAATAATTACCTATAGATTTTTTATAATTTTATGTATCAATTTTTATTTTAACCACATTGTAGCCTATCTATATTATTCTAAGCATTACTGATTAATGAAGTTAAGTTTTCTTTAAACGCTAACTGCATTTGAATATATTTAGAAAAACAACATATTGCAGGGTCATACGGTAACCAATAAAAAGTTAAAACTTAAAAAGCTTGCATATCGCAAAATATTAAAGCTACAACAGCTGTTTTTCATGTAAATTGTAGCAAATTTAATTTTAAATGTACATGTGTTGGCACTTTTTTGTGTTAACCCTGCCGTTGGGGTTATAGTTGGTGATTTCTCAATAAAAGTCGAAAATTTTAAAGATGTCAAAATTTAAAAAGTTTGTATCTCTCAAAATAATCAATCTACTAAGGTGGTATTAATAAATAATAAACAAATAACACCACAGGTAATGACGACCCCCTTTATCTCGGAAGGCTCTAGAAGAGCCTTGTGTGGGAGGGGGCTACACATTTAGAGACAAGGGGCACACACCCAATATCCGTATATAGTGGAAAAATCCCTCTCCACAGTATTTTCCACTGCCACAACCGGGGATCGAACCCGGAACTTTTGGGTGAGAGGCAAGTGCGCTCACCTCTCGACCACCAGTCATACTGGATTGGACTCATATTATATGTTTTGCCGGAAACCCAACCTTTTGGATGATATCATTCTTTATTTATTATTAGTAAAAGCGATTTTAGCTGATTATAAAGTTCGTATTACCAGAAGTTATTAGAAAAGCATTTTTTTTTATTAATTTTTTGCCACTAATCGTGCGCAAAAAATTCGCAACAAATTATTTCTATGATAAGAAAATGTTTGTGCACTTTTTAAAGCGATTTCTGTATGGTAATGTTATCTTCACTGTGAAGTTAGCTTTACCATGGGTTATTTGTAAGAAATAAAGAGCTACAAATGTTTTCTCACCGCAACAAAAAAAATAATGGTCGATTTCAAAATTTTAAAGTGGTAACTTAACAGAGCTCTAAATTGGGTCACTCTGATAGAATTGTATTGTTTAATTAGCACGTTTCTACAGAATACTGAGGGTCGGTCAAGTTGCCCCCTCCGGTTGTGTATTTGAACTGTTTTTTTGGCTCAAAAGAATGCGCTTATTATGCGCCTCGGAGTAATTAGCTAGCGCCCTAATCGCCTCCGAGCTATTAACTATTGAAAGTGGGAGGGGGGGCAGGTTAAACCTTTTTTTGGTCGCTTTATCAAAGTAATTAAAAAATAGTCTCAAATTACAAACAACAGCCCTTTTATACCCAATGAAAAGTTGGGTGGGCAAATCTGCAAGTCTTAAAAAATATATATTTTTTTTAGTTTTGTAGAGGATACTTGCGCCCCTCAAATTAAAGCTAGCGCAGTAACCCCTAACGAGTCAAATTGGTTATAAAAGTTAAGGACGGCTAGAACTAATAATTATAATCAGTATTTGACGCTCCGTTTTAAATTTTTCTCTTTTCTTTGAAAAACAAGTCATGTTTAAGAGTTTAAGTTCATAATTTATGAATTTCCTTTAGTTATTATATTTTTTAAGTATTGGTTTATTGATGACAAGTATGTTGAATTGTACTTTCAATTGTAATATTGAAAATTTTAGAATATCCGTAGATTCTAAATTTATTCTAAGTTGCATTTATTTTATTGTTAAGGATTTCAGGTGTAGGTACCTGCTTTGAAGAAAGGTATACCACCTCGCCGCTTTCAGATCTGGTTTTTCCAAATTTAAATTCAGGTAATAAAACAATTTCATTTCTTTGAGTGGCATTCATAGTTAGTACTGTAAACTGTCATTGTCTTAAACATAATATTTTTAGTTGCAAACTCCTCTATAAAATCCTTATTTTACTATAAGGAACGTAACCAGACTGCAACCAACAGCTACTCTCCGGGCTATGTGCCCCGCCGAGCGCTGAATTACAAGTTACAAGTGTGGCGCGTTAAGTGTAATAATTGCATATTACCATCAAAACTCTAATGCTTCGATTGCAACAAACACCAGCCGAAAGACTGATCCTACTTAAAGGAGCTCTCTTGCCAGTCGTCACACACCATTTGCAGACTGCAGTTTCGAGCTGTTGGCTCTCGTCAGTGCAAGGTAGGTATGTGACGACCGGCATGAGGATCCTTTGACTATTTGGTACATCCCGGTATTTTTACAATACCGGCATGTAAAATAGTCAGCAGGCGCCATCTAGGGGTCCAGTGCCTGTTGCAATCGAAAAATAAATAGCCTGACTAGGCTTAGCATAGTTCAAATGTGCTTTTAGAGGGCGGAATATTAAACATAATATTTTTAGTCGCAAACTCCTCTATAAAATCCTTATTTTACTATAAGGAACGTAACCAGACTGCAACCAACAGCTACTCTTCGGGCTATGTGCCCCGCCGAGCGCTGGACCGCTAGATGGCGCCTGCTGACTATTTTACATGTCGCTATTGTAAAAATACCGGGATGTACCAAATAGTCAAAGGATCCTCGTGCCAGTCGCCACATGCCTACCTTGCCCTGACGAGAGCCAACAGCTCGAAACTGCAGTCTGCAAGTGGTGTGTGACGACTGGCAAGAGAGCTCCTTTAAGTAGGATCAGTCTTTCGGCTGGTGTTTGTTGCAATCGAAGTATTAGCGTTTTGATGGTAATATGCAATTATTACACTTAACGCGCCAGACTTGTAACTTGTAATTCAGCGCTCGGCGGGGCACATAGCCCGGAGAGTAGCTGTTGGTTGCAGTCTCGTTACGTTCCTTATAGTAAAATAAAGATTTTATAGAGAAATTTGCGACTAAAAACATTATGTTTAATATTCCGCCCCCTAAAAGCACATTTGAAAAATTGCCTTGTTTTTCTTATAAATATATCAACGTTAGATTTTTAAAAATGCTTTTTTATTACGCACGTGTAGCGATCCGCGGTTGTTCCGACATACTAAAAACCAGCAAATTATCTGATAGAGTTTACACGAGTTTGCGCAGTGTATTAATTCTATCATTTTGATTACTTTGAGCCTGTCTGTCTAATTCTGCGATTTTTTAGGCTAGTTAATAAAAATCTATCAAGTAGAAGGCTTTGTGGTATTCCAATTCGTGGATATAACCTATCTTCCTTAAATGATAAATACTTAAAAAACCGTATTTGCACTGTCTCTAAGCTGTTGATATATGTCAAATAGCTTTGATTCCATATTAGTGAAGCATATTCAAGTTTTGATCTGACCAAAGAATTAAAAAGCAGTGTTAACGTGTTCACGTCAGTAAAGCCCGTTGAATTCCTTATAAGCCCAAATTTTTAAAAGAAGATTGCATTACGTTATTGACATGTATATTAAAAGTTCATTCACTGTCATAGGTAGTGAACTTTATTTTCTATAGTAAGATACCACATTACACTTCTCAACATTTAGTGGAACATTATTCAATGAGCACCAATCATTCATCCTTTGCAAATCTTTTTACAATTTTCAGCAGTCTCTCTCAGAGCTAATATTGCAAAACAACTTGTCAACATGTCATCCGCATAAAGTAAATAGCATACATTTAAATTATCTAAAATATCATTAATAAATAGTATGAAAAGGAGAGGCCACAGAACAGAGCCCTGGGGAATCCCTGATGTAATTGATATTTTATTTCGAAAGATTTTACACCCCTACATTCAACATATTGTGTTCTTTGGCCAAGATAGGATTTAAATAAATTTAACAGTAGTACAGAAAGCCCAGCGAGATCTAGCTTATGTAACAATAGATTGTGGTCAATTTTATCAAAGGCTTTGGAGGAGTCCGTGTAAATAACGTCTACTTAACCATTTAGATCCATACATTGAGCGATATACTGCGTAACACAAAATAAGTTAGTCGAGCTCAGATCTACGGTGCACTCAAAAAGAGCGACAAAAACTTTACAACTTCATTATTATCGCCGTTGAACCGTTCGGCATGGTGTCATCAAACAAGCCTAGTACAAAAACCTATAAAGATAAGCGACTCAATTTGTGGACAAAATAGTACCTACAGAGACGTACTTAAAATTCCATGTATTAGAATGTACATATTAATAATGCTAGACCGTAACGCGCTATTAAGATTGAACAACTGAGTTGCTGATCTAAATATTTCAAGTGCGTTCCTGCGTGCAATTACTTTTGCGACTAGTTTAACGGTGCCTTTTTTATATGCACCGTAAGTCTGCAAGTTACTATACTTTCAACCATTTTGGAATATTAGAAGACCAATAATTCAAATTGTTTGCAATTTAGCGAACTAAGAGATGATTTTTTTATACTTACAGATATGCAAGGCCATTTAATAAAAGCACCATTGAGGTTGACAATGAAATTAAATGTATAGGGGATACACATTTAGAAAGGAACAAAACCAGCCCGTATAGAGGAAACCGTTATAAAAATATTAGCATCGCCGCATGTCTAGTTGTTACTACTAATTAAATTATTAAGATGTGAAATAATGGTGCCGGTTGGTATAACTTGTTTTAAACAAGCTCTAACTCAAAAACATAAAATGCCAAATAGTGAAGGTCAGATAATTTAAAAATAGACTAAAAAAAAATATTATTAATAGACTGTTAGTAGCTTTCGGCTAGTCATAGCATGACCATAAAGTTACCTGACTATTTTTAAAAAGTACATGTGTAGAAGCTTAGAAACCATCTGGCAAAAGATTTATTGGCAACAATCACACCTATTTATATCTCTGCCAGAAAAATATTAGACGTTTATTATCAAACGAGGCAATTTATCTACTTTGCGCGAAAAAACACGGCTTTAAATTTTTATATATTTACCCGCCAACTCATACCTATCTTTGAATGGAAGTAAATATTTACTGCTCTCGCTGTTTATATACAAAAAATAAGTATTTTCGGAGACAAGCAGGTGAATGCGTTGGCTTTAATTAAAAAAAACAGGGCGGCCTTTTATGTACAAGAACAGTAATCATTTCCAGCTTTCTATTAAATGGGAACATAATAGGACCCTACATTCTGCGCAACGAGTTACTAACTTTATTTGAAATTACCAGCAATGTACTGCAAAAATTGTTTCAAATTATTTAGACATTATTTTTGGACAAAAGTGGATTGGAATAACAAAACCATTTAACTGACCAGCTCGGTCACCTGACATGACTCCATCAGACTATTTTTTGTAGGGTCACTTTATATACTATTTATGGAGAAAAAAGTGGTTTTAAACAAATATCTGTCTATACTCTGTCGTCTGTGGTCGTACCTAGAGCGCAAAGTACTCGATCTATTTTGTTTAAATTTTTTGTGCATATTTAGGATGACCACACCTTGAGGCGAAATCGTAAAATCTATCCCAGCTCAAATGTGGGCGAAGTTAATCTCTAAAAACCGATAACAAAATGTAAAATATTTTTATTTATCATAAATGACTAACGATTTTGATCAAATTTAACACATGGATGCTTCCTTGGTACCAGTACAGATAGATAGATAGACCCAATTACACTCAAAAACTTCATCAATTGTATAAAACGCTTGCTCAACTAAAGCCATCTACATTATTATAAGAGAGCAAGACTAGTTTGTTTCTAGAATACTCAGGGAATACCCTGGTGCAGGAAGTGTGGTTTACACAATTAAATAAGTTTTGCTCTAAAATCGAAATGTTTTTTGCAAATTCCTCCCAAGGGCACCGAAGAGAGGGTCTAAAAGAAATAGTCATTATGGAAAACTATCAAAAAGGTAACTTTCTTTGGGATGGAAATTTGTGTTGAATCAATGTTTCAGATAAAATTATTTAGTCGTGGTGTATTGTATCGAAAAGACCCTCTGCAAATTTCTTGTCAGATTAGGCTTTGCTAAGAAAAACTAAGACAGGTTTTAGAAAATTAAGAATGTATTTTGTATATGGGACAATGAGAAAGTACTGTAGAGTCTCCAGGTGCATCTACTCAAGACCCATTTTTGTCTTATAAGAAAGAACATTAATATATAATAATAAAGTATAGTGCCTAGTACTGACCTTGAGGAACACCGCTTCTTAAAGTAAGGTTATTTGAGTAGATTTCGTTATAGTGGCAGATTTGTTGCCTTTCACTGAGATAACAATTTACAAATGAATACTTTTTTGTACAAACTCGTACTTAGAGAGTTTGTTTAGTAATATGAAACGCAATCAAAGGCCTTACTTAAATCACCAAATAAACAGCATACATGTTATTCTCAAATACTTCAGTAATCATATCCACTAGTGACATAGTAGCTTTTTCAGTACATTTATTCCTTCTAAAACCAAGTTGTCCATTACATAGTAGGTCAATACATTCAAGGTGTTGTATAGTCCTGGACAAATCTTATAGCCTGGTGTAAATCTATGTGGTTGAATTGGTAGTAAGAAGACCAATAATAAATAAATCATTCCTTACTATTTAATACTATAGTCTAGTATACTTTAACTTGGCGTGTGTATGTATGAGTTAATATTTCCGTACGATTTCATTTTCTCCCATATTGTACACAAAGTTAAAGCAATAGTCCAGAAACATTGTCTACGTGGACAATATTTCTGGATCTTTATGTACAAGAGAAAATGAAATCGTACGGAAATATTAACTCATACATACATACGCCAAGTTAAAGTATACTAGACTATAATAGTTTTCTAACCAGATTGTAAAATGCATAGTTTTAGTAATGAGGAAAATGCAGACATACATTTAATTTATGGTGAATGTAAAGGAAATGCTTCAGTGGCAAAAAAACGATATCATCGTAAGTTCCCTCCTCATTCTGTGCCAAATGTTCGTACTTTTTCTAATATTCACTTGAGGTTAAGGCGCTTTAAAAAAAGAAGTCATGATTGTGGTCGTCGAAGACACATAGGAGATGCAATGAAGGCACAAATATTACATTACTTTGGTGAACATCCTGAATGTAGTATTAGACAGGCTACTGTTCAATTCCACATAACAAGAACATCAGTATGGAGGATTTTGAAAAAGCAAGGACTTTACCCCTATCATTTACAGAGAATACAAGAGTTGTTCCCTCGTGGCTTTCCAGTAAGACATGATTTTTGTAGAATTATACTTAGGAAGCCGTTAGATTTTACAGTAAAAGCACTATTCACAGAAGAATGTTGATTTACTCGACATGGGAGTTTTAAATTCTCGTACAGCATTTATGAAGCGACGATAATTCTCACGCTGTTGTAAATGGAAGATATCAATACAACTTTTCAATAAATGTTTGGGTCGGAATTATAGGCAATAAATTAATAGAGCCTTTTGAGTTTCTAAACAGATTAAATGGTTCAGCTTATTTAGACTTTTTACAAAATGACCTGTATCAACTTATAGGCGATTTACCTCTTGCATTACGTCAAACAATGTGGTTTATGCAGGATGGTGCGCCACCTCATTATTCTTTAGAGGTTCGAGAATGGCTACTACACTCAACATTTAGAAATCGATGGATTGGAAGGGGGCGAGAAGCCACAATTAAACGGCCTCCTCGCTCCCCAGATATGAATCCATTGGATTTTTACTTTTGGGGCCACTTGAAAAATGTGGTTTACTCGACTCCACCTGTTTTAAATAGCTTGTATGGCAATTTTAGGAAACGGTTGCAAACTAGTATTCAAGTCGGAGGTCGTCATTTTGAACAAATGCTTTAATATCTAACAACAACAATCGTTGTCTTCATGTTTAAATGTTTTTACTGTTTAAATTCATATTTTGTGTTAGTTTTTTTTTTTTTTTAGCTTACTAATAAATTTGCTTTTCAATACTTTCGTGTTTAATTTGTAATGTCTCGTATAATATATAAACACCAAATGATCATATCAGTAGGTAATATTGCTCATCGCTTTTGATTGAACGGGTGTGAAGTTATCCACATCCACATTTTCAAGTAGGACTATAATCGATAAAGTGGTGGGTATAGAGAATATTTTTTATTTTGAGAACAGTTTCTCTAATTATCCTAGTGTTTTAATTAAAAAAACAGATTAGGAACAGGAAAATACGTCGGGAAATATATATCAATACATGCCGGGTGGTGTGGCAGGGTGCAGGGAGGGTAGAATATTTTTAAAAAATTATTCATTTTAGTAATCCCAGTCGAGTTTTAATTCTAATGCGGTTTTATTAAGAACATGTATTGAAATTATTTTCCAACCCGTTTCGGAGGGTGAGTAGGGGTTGAAATATTTTAAAAATTTATTATTTTATTGCTGTTGAGTTTTACTTTTAACGGGGATTCATTAAGGACAATGAAATACATCAGAAAAACGTATTGAAATCATTTTCCAGCCCGTCAAGGGGGGTGAGATACATATTTTAAACATTTATTATTTTACTCAATTCCTGTCGAGTATTAATTTTAATGGGGATTCCTTAAGAACAATGAAACACATCAGAAAAATGTATTGAAATCATTTTCCAGCCCATCTAGGAGGGTGAGATGGGGGTTGAAATATTTTAAACATTTATTATTTTACTCAATTCCTGTTGAGTATTAATTTTAACGAGGATTCATTAAGAACAATGAAATACATCAAAAACATGTATTGAAATCATTTTCCAGCCCGTCTAGGAGGGTGTGATAGAGGTTGAAATAATTTAAAAATTAATGATTTAATACGGTCGAGTTTTATTTTCAACGTGGTTTCGTTAAGAACAACGAAATACATCGGAAAAATGTATTGAAATCATTAACCCGTCTAAGAGGATGAGATAGGGGTTGAAATATTTTAAAAATTCATTATTTTAGCCACAATTACTGTCGAGTTTTAATTTTAATGGGGATTCATTAAGGACAATGAAATACATCAGAAAAATGTATTGAAATTTTCCAGCTCGTCTTTATAGTACTTATAGGTTTTAAAATACCTATTCTCAACTCTTGTATTCGTGTTGCAATGTTCTTGAAAAAGGCCTAATAAGCCGAAACATTTGTAGAATAGGTATTTCTAAAAGCAGTGCGTACTTGAAATGATAATTATTTTCAAGATGTTTCACAAGAAGCCAACCACAAATGCAGTGCAAGGTCAATATATTTTAATAAAATTTTGCATTTTGCTTATGAAAATATTTCTAAGATCGTGACGAGGATCGTGAGGTGAAATTTTTATTTAAAAAATTTGTTGATTTGGCACGTATTGGTCCTTAAGTTTTGTGAATATATAAATAAACAACTCAACATACTTATTTCTCAATATACGTAAAGAAAATCTCACAAAACATACCAAAAACGAGGTACCTCTATGCTTATCTCATTCTGAAATAATCGTAAGCATTCTACTCGGCATTCTCACTATCAAATTCAAAGTCAGCGATTTTTATATCTGCATTTTGGATCGTGGGACCTTTAAGATACAAACTTTCCCACTAGTTAAACACAAGGACCTTTTTCCAGTTCGTAACTGGCAATGGACCTGTTAAAAACCCTTGAACCAATTGACATAAAGTAGTAAATCAGTAATTCCTGTGACTTCCAGATGGACCACATCAACCATTAGTATTAATTTGAATCAACAACAGAAATAGGGCAGACGAACATAACCAATTCATTTATATCGTAAAACTACACGATACTGACCTATAAAATTTTATGGTACACATAAAACTAGGGAATTGCCACTCGTAAAGTTATTTTTCTCATCGTGCACTAGTTTTTTTTCTCTCCTCGTTTGATCGATAGGTAAATAGAGTGATGTTTTATTAAGATAGGCTAATAAAAATTATGTAAACAATTTGAACGGCTTTTGTGGATAACAAAACATTGATAATTAAAATGGAATCGCACAAAATTTGTAATCGTACCTACACTAGGCAATATTTATTTTATAGATATGACATTGATGATAATTAAATTAATGGATTTTACACATTGTCGTGTGAAGTAAATTGTAACTGAATCAATAAAGCATCGGTTTCACGCATTATTTTTCCTCTAGTACGATATATTATGCTTTCGCTTTTATCGAAATCATATAAAAATAATTACATAATGTTCGGCGTATAAAGTGGTAAATAAAATAAACTTGTGTTACAACAAAAGATAACACCAACCGGTTGATGGGTACACATGATCTTTTGCTTACATTACAGACAGAGAAAAAAATATGCACTGGAAACATTCGGCAACAGTAACCTCACAATTTGAATCGATTTTTGTTTCATTTAATAAGGCCGTCCTTTGTTTGTCCGATAAAAATACGCACCTTCTCGAAAATTGGGATCCTTTCACGACGTTTTCCGCTTAAATTCAGCCACTTCTTGGAATGATGCACTGATGTTCAATTTAATCACCAAACACTCTCACTGACCATACGGCACTCGCACTTACAAACAACACGAACTATATCAATAACGAATTAGCCAAGAGCAAGCCTCGCTTAGGTTGTTATACCAGTTGGTACGCAAAACGCAGCATGCTGGAATGGGCGGCGTTGCCAGATTCACCCCATTTTTTGTGGGATAATGGATGACGGTTCGTAAAGATGTTGCTTTTGTATTTTAAAGAACTTATAGTACTCACTTCGTGTTTTATATTTCATCATTGCTTTAAAAACGGGGTGACAAAGCTACACCGAAGTTTTCAATTATTAATGAAAAAACACATGGTTTTAGGATTTGGAAAAATGTAATAAAAAACAATGACCGCTTTCTTTTCAAGTTTTTGGAGCCCTGGGTTTTTTAAAACAAAAATTCTGATTGGCTGATAATAGTTGGAAACTGACAGTCGTGCTGACAATTATTGTCAATTAAAATACCAATCACAGTATTAATTTTTAAACCTCCAGGACTCCAAGCACTTGAAAAAGAAGCGGTCTTTGAGAATGAAGGACAAAACAATTAAATTCCAGCTATCATTTTGTTTATTGTTATTGTTTATTATTTGTTTTGTATAGATTGAAAATTATACTTTAAGGCGTTTCTCGTAATTATTGCTGAAAAGCAGAGCGTAATAGAGGATTTCTGATTAGAACAATGCGTCAACTATTTTTTTTTGTGTAAAAAGTATTTCAAATATATATTAGTCAGCTCTGTTGACCAAATAACAAGAAATTCTTTTTTACAGAATTTCATTATCTATAAGATAAGTGTAGGGGGGCGAGCGTAGATGCGTCTTTACTATGTATATACTTCAATAAGCGATGTAAAGAAACGTCAGGTGCGGTTAGTACTTAGATGGGTGACCGTTTCAAGTGTTATAGTACATTTCATAAATAAAATAAAAAAGTTGCTAAAATATGAAAATAATTTAACTAATCAACTAATCCTGGCAAACCAGGATAAAAAGTTACTTAGATATTAAAATAATCAAAAAACTACATTTAAATTCAAACAAATCTGAAAAAATTCACTAAACCTCGATAATTCACAAATAATCGAAATTAACCGATAACCAACTTCAAACACTCAAATCAACCATTTTACGAATTAATCGTTACATAATATTGACTTTAAAAATATCGTCCCCATATGGTCATCGACAATATCAAAATTACTTTCCACACCCCGAGTCAGAATATTTTATTTCGCTTCCGTAAATATTTTATAAATTAATCTTCTCTTCGATTCTCCATTCATTCATTAAATTGCACTTTTTTCACTTCACTTTCCATTCACAATATTCCGTCGAAATGCCGACATCGCATTCATCAAGAAACCTTCTTCCTGCCACACGATATCAAAACTAATTTCCCGTCACATCGATGTTCAGTCGTCAAAACTAATTTCCACTTTTGCATGTTCCATTATCAAAACTTACTTCTACTTCGCTTCAACGCAGACAGCGTGCCTATTGGAACATACTTTATAATACATTAATAGGGCTTAATGACGCCCAAGCTACTTTACGGGACCAAACCCATTTTCAGCAAGTTATTCAGACAGTTATCGTCTTCCAAACCCGAATCGATTCAAATTTTAAAAATATACCAAAAAACTCCCCTTTTTCATAAATTAAATTTTCATATATTTTTCGACACCGAATTCAAAAATTTAGTCATCATTGCGCAATATTTCACAAGTCTAGCCCAAATGACTGTCGGGGGACATATCCAGACTACTTATAGAGCTCGGCAAGCCTAGCCCCCGACGACAGTATAAAAAGTCGAGCATCGTGAGCTCAAGTTAAGTTTGAAATCGCCGGCAAGTTAAAGTGAAGTTAGTACGTTAAATTTTCGCGAGTGGAATCATTAGTAGTTATTTAAAAGTGATTTTAGAATTAATAAGGTAATATGCTAATATTTCGGTTCGGTTGTAATTAACTTAAGTTTTAGTTTCCACTGTCCAGTCAGCTTTCCTACTTCGGTAACAGCCTAATTTCCTGAAACGAAACTGTCGGGATCTGCTTCCTTGGCCGAAACCAAGTAAAAAAGGGTTTTTTAAATTAAATCGCCACCGCGCATAAAATCCAAAAGGTGATTTTTTCAGAACATTTTAAATACAACTGAATTTCTGCTGTCGAATAGTTGCCTATTCTAAAAATTTGTTAAAATATATTAATCCAAATACGTTCGAAACTCTGTTAATTAAACTTAAATAAATATTTTCATTTTATTTTAAAAACAAGTGTTATTATTTCAAGAAAGACTATCTACAGGGTATAGCTTTTGACCCTGACAAAGACAATAGGAACTCTAAAAGTGCTAATTAAATTAAATCTTTAAAACCAAGTGCCTACGAAGTTCCAGAACTCACATACAGGGTGTAGCATTTGACCCGAACCACAACTTCAGAAATCGAACCCCAAGGCTTCTCTCAACAAAAGAAAGTGCACGAACGCCCCCAAGGGTCTCTACCAAAGCTCTCCGGCACAATCATTTTTTTATTTTACCAACTCGAGGGGCTAATTCGTGTTCACAAGGAAGACCGCGTCCTCGCCTCACATCTTACAGCGGTTTATATATCAGTGTATTCACGGAAGCTATGCAATCTTAGGCGCGGATTGTGTAGGGGATATATCATCCTTCGGAGGGGATGTAAAGCCGTCGGTCCCTTGTCTATTAAATGTTGAGCAAGTTAAAGATCCCTATCCTTCGAAAGAGAAGTGGTTCAGCAAAATTGGTTGGGGGTAGCTCGTCTGCAGGCATTGGTGTTAGGCCTCAGTAGCGGAAATAGGCCGACGTTAAATAAATGTTAAGAAGAAGAAGGTAGGTGTAAAGGGTTAACTATTGTCAAAAAAGTTTTAGGAGCGAGACTTTGAAAAAGAAAATGAAACAAGGCTTCGGCACTGTCGGGGATATAGTTGTATGTCCGCGTTTTTCAATGTGTAACCTCCTTCCGCACAAGCCTCTGGCTTCTGGAATCGGGGTTGTCTAATTTCTGTTAAATAACTATATAATATAAATAATACTTGACAGAAAAATGTGAATTGAAAAAGATACAATTGATTGCGTTTCTCTATGGTTTTGATAGATCCGTAATTTTAACAGATTCCACCTTGAATATCATCGAAAACCGAGTCGAAAATGAAATATCGACAACACAGGCTGATGTGAATCAGAAAGATAACAATATTGAGACAAAATAAACTGCAACAGTACATGAGGGTCTGAATATAGATAATGTTTTTATCTGACAAGATGATTCAGATGTATTTTTAACAGTAAGTAATCACATTTTAAACCAGATTAGTAAGCTATATGGTCCAGTCATTTCATTACGTCGTCGACATAGACACTGTAGGAAAATAGGTTGGGATTTTTTCCTTGAACCCCATATTATTGTACCCAAAAAAACTTAAGTATTTGAATTAAACCCGGTCGGATACACAGAATAAAATTATAAATATATATTATATTCTGGTATCAATAGTTTTCAAAATACGCTATTTAAAAAAAAACGATTTTGACCAAAAATCCCACTCTATCCTGATATAACTGCCATTCCTAATAATTTAAAAGATTGCAGCTTTTGAAAATAATTCCTTTTAAATGCAATTTAACGTTAAAATAAAATAAAATAAAATGATGGAGGACACAATTCTGCATAAAACTGTAGAAAAGATTTAATATTTTATTAGTAATAGTTTTCAAACTAAGCAATTTCAAAAAAACCCAATTTGCGATGTGGATGTCCCCTTTTGTTATTCCTTATTTTCATTAAACTGTTGTTATCATTTATTTGTTTTTGAGATAATGCCATTGAAATACAAAACGAAATAAGAAAATATCAAATGTGAATATCTGTGTCAAGAAAAAACGAAATTTTGGTTGACACGTGTCTACAATTAGCGTTATCTTTGTCTAGGTGATATACCGAGTTGAGAGAAGGAGAGGATTTTGCTGATGTATAATTGAATTATTTTACATTTATTTATTTATTTCTCACTTTATCATAGGATATAATATGAATAATAATCAATACTATACAGAATTAACAAAATAAAAAGCAGATTGGCCATTGTCATTTGTCTGTTCCATAGTTCCATGACCTATGGCGTACTGATTAGAACTAATAAGTTCGAAACCGGTCTGTCTCTGGTCAGGAAATTGACAAATGACATTGGCTACCAATCTTTCATGATTTGTAAAGTATAATTCAATGCAGGTCGGGGTATTTGCCCGTTGAGTAGTTGTTTCCTTCAAATCATATATAATAATTTATATACATATATACACAAAAATGCATACAAAATGCTATGTATTCGCATATTGAACGATTACGAAGATTGCATGTTTGTGTTATTTGCTGAATCAGGGTTTGAATTTGTTTGTTTCCTTTAGATGGTTTTCAAAATTTATTTAAATTAGCTAAAGATCCGAAAGGTGTGTGTTTTAGAATGTTAATACTTGTTTAGAGTTATTTTAATAGTTTTTAAGTTTTTATTTGATGTCAACAGTAAGTTTGATGACATCTATGTTAGTGGTTATTAAGTTGTAGTTGAAATAATTTCTGACATTTAAGTCATTATGACATTTCTCTTAAGTAGGAAATTTTATTTTTATAGTTGGTAAATGTTTTCCCGGAGAAAGACAAGGAGGTTTAAGTTAGGTTATGTTTGGAATGAAATTAATCAAAATTCATATGATGTATTATTTATTTTGGGTACTTTGATATTTAGTGATATAGAAGAAAACAACAGATAAAAGAGAGGTTGTAAAATGGGAAAAACAAATTTAAGAAAAAGAAGAACAAGTGAAAATTAGGGAGTGAAGAAAAAAAATAATAAAAAAGAAATTAATAATTTGAAATTGAATAAAGTCTGAAATTGTGGAGAATTGTGGAGGAAAAATAGACTGTAAATAAGAAGGAAGAGGTGTTATTGTGGATAGGAATTGCAGAGGAGACAAGGACGAGATAAGGTGAAGAAGTAATGAAAGGAGAATTGTTGGATTTGGAAAGAGAAGAGTGTAGCTACGAAGAAGGAAGGTTTTGTGTGTTTAATTTTGGACAAGGTTGTATATTAAAATTTAAATAGCGTATTAGACTTTCGAACCTGTTATAAAACTGCTAAATTATCTAAATATTAAGGAAAATAAATTACTTATATCAGATTAAAAATTTTACTTTAATAAAATTTCATTTTAAAACGGGAACTGAATTTGAATTTGCTCCTGAAGGAAAAGATAAGCTAGCCGGCCCATTAAATAAATTTGACATACTTTCGGATCGGTTTTTTTTTTTTGGGTTTATCTATTGGAAATAAACAAGTTAAAGTTTGATTAGTACTGCAAATTATTAAGTTCAATAATAGTAAAACAGTACAATATACACTCATAAGTACTACAAATAAAACATTTTTGAAGGACAAACATGTGAAGGCATGAACATACGATATATGCCAAAATTATCATAGAATAAGTAGTACACAGATAAAGGTAAGAAACAATTTTAGGTGCCTAGGCAATTATGAGACCATAACTGCCCGTATGTACCATATGTTTAATATGTTTAAGTTAGAAAAATCATCATCATCGTCATATCAATCATCAATATCAATCATAATCGTCATAATCAGGATGATTTGCAGATGTTATAGAGAAAACAATGTAATTTGTTTTACTTATGTTTAATGATAATTTATTTACTCGATCTCTTGTGTCATCCGTTTATAATATTGGTTAAAGGAGTAATATATACATTGAAAGGTATTGGTCCTAATACCGTACCCTGCGGCACACCAATATGTACATTTTTTGAATCACTTAATACGTTTCTAATCTTAAGGGAAGAGGTTCGGCGAAATTCCTGGTTGGGGGTAGCTCGTCTACAGGCGTCGGTGTTAGGCCTCAGTAGCGGAAATAGGCCGACGTTAAATAAATGTATAAAAAAAAAAAGATTGCCAGATCTATAAAAAGGGGTTATAGTGGGATACTTTAAATTGACTAGGAACTACACTGGTTTTATAGACTAAAATTATTATATGTTTTAATGAGGAATAATGTATAAGTTTATGTTAAATAAAGTTCTATTGATTCATTCGTTCGTTCGAAAATTTGAACTTATCCTTCCAAATAAAATAATACATGTCTTCTGGCTTAAGGAAATCATGAAATTTTTCGAACTATTGAATAGTCTTGAAAGGAAATGCGATGAGAATATATTTTTCGTAAAATTGTCATATAATAGTGACATTTCTGTTATCATTTTGGTATTTGTATTGAAATGACAGTCATTTACGCACGTGTGCTTAAAAATTACATTTTTTTACCCACACGTGCTTAAAAAACTTAAATTAGTAAAAACTGAATTTTAAATTATTCATTATACAGGGTGGGGCAATATTGCACTAGACCTCCATAGCTCGAGTTCTACGACGGCTAGAAATTTTTTAAAAATACAGGTACCCTACATAAAAAAAGTCTAAAAATGTAAATTAATTTGGAACGTACAGGGTGAACCAAGAAGATTGTACAGGACCAAATGCTATTTCTTTAAACAGAATGCTAAATATCAGTATATTTTTAGAAGCCTCTTTCTAGGCTCCTTTCACTGCAGATTATTATTAACTATCTCCCAACCATTTGGATGAAGTGTACCTACCTGTGTTTTTTAAATTTCTAGCTACCCTAGAACTCAAGCTATTGAAGTCGGGCGTGCTATTGCCCCACCCTATATATCATTTCTAAAATTTGCCAGAATATAGAAAGAGACGTCGACTATCTAAGTTAATACCTCGAAAATCTTAAATAGTGCCATTTTGCACAGAACAGTTTATTTTGTCAAATTTTAATTTAAACAAATTTTGCCATATACGTGCGAAGGAATAACCTACAGCATAGCGGACAGAGCTGACTACCTCTACACGTAAGAAACTAGTGTAATGTGTTTAAATGTAAGGGAAATAAATCGTTCTTAATATGAAGTATGAATTGTTGAAGTTGCCTGAACGCGTTAACATTACTAGGCAAGGCTCAAATGAAGTGGGCGTCTATTAATAAGTTATTACCCCAAGTACTCTATATAATAGGGATTACGTAACAATAGACAATGTTATTAATGTCATAGTTATCATTATTTAAACGAGCATTTGTTCACTGGCTATAAATAATATGCAGAATGTCAGAGAAATAGCTTATAGTAGTGAAAATGAATGCATTTAGGTCTTAGTCGTTACTACTAGAATGTAAAGACTTGAAATCTTTTGCATTATGTTAATTTTCGGCAACATATGAAATGTATACCTTTGAAAATTAGTGCAGTTATGTACCAAGTAATTAAGAAAAAATAAAAAATCCTACAACACTGTCCGGTATTAATTACATATCTGGCAACAGTGTCGCTCACGGAGTTAGATAATTGCGAATTGTTCTTATTTCACGAATTACGGCATGCTGTAACAATAATTAAGTGGTACAACGTATGACACTTGGAAATTTTTATCCCGTTTGCGTTGTTTAGCCGATATTTGAAGATGAAACCATCGCGGATACCAAGATATCATTCAAAATAAATAAAAAAAAATTATCTTAGACACAGCAATTAATTCACTTAAACATAGAGGGAACACCAACCAAGAAATGTTATGAACTTCTTGTCAACAAAACAGATGATTGGTTCTTTCCCAAATTCAGAAATTTCTTTGCAGATTGTTTTGACGTTACCAGTTAGTGTTTTAGTATCTTTGTCTCACGAGAGATTAGACGGACTTTCGCTCTTAGCAATAGAAAATAACAGATTAGATTAGATTTTATTTCCCAAAAATTAATGTTACATAACAATAATAATGCAATATGCTCATATAAGTACATACATGACATGGTGCGCCTTAATCAAGACATAAGGGAAAGAGCATTAACTTAAATAGGTTCAATCTTAATAAAAATACAATGCACATAATTAAATAAATTCAGAATTATAAATATATAATAATACAATGCTTTAGAAGTAAACCCTTTGAAAACCTTTTATGGATTAAATTTTGTAGTGGAGTATTCTTCTAAGTTATAGAACACATAATTATTTAAAACTTTCTTTAGCCTAATTTTTAATAAGTTTTCGCTGTTTATGCAAGTAATAGAATTTGGTAGGTGATTATAAATTTTTACTCCGGAGTATAAAGGACCTTTCCTATTTGTGACATATCTATAGTTTGGTGCAATTAGTTTTGTATTAGATCTGGTATTGTAATCATGGATATCAGCGGATGTCGATATTGTGTTTCGTTTTCTGTAAATTATAAAGATTAACTACAGTTGGTATATGTAAGTTTTTAAACGCCGTTCTACAGGATTCTCTCGGATGAATACCACAAATTGCTCGCACAGCACGTTTCTGTGTCACTAAAATTTTTTGAAGACAAGTTGCGTTTCCCCAAAATTCTACACCATATTGCAGTATGCTTTGAAAATATGCAAAATACACAAATAGTGCCGCTGCAATGCTGATATTTTCTTTGACGTTCTTTATTGCATAAATTACACGTCCAAGTCTTTTATTTAAATCAGAAATATGCGTCGACCAATTTAACGATTTATCAATATATATTCCTAAAAATGTAGTATCAGTTACTGATATTATTTGTCCTAGATCAGTTTGAATATTTATATCTAAGGCTGGTGTGTGGGATTTTTCAAATGTTATATTCATTGTTTTTTTCAACATTTAAGAGCAGTTTATTAGCATGAAACCAGTTTGTAATGCCATTCATTGCCTCTTCACTTTTAACTTTAAGATCGTCCAAATTATCATCATTCACTATGATACTGGTATCATCAGTGAACAATGAAAATTGTAACGAAGGAAAATTATCAACAAGATCATTTATGTATATTAAGAATAATACTGGACCTAATATGCACCCCTGTGGAACTCCAAATGTGATATCTTTTGCTTCCGTGATAACAGTTTTTCCAATTTCCTGAGATTCGTCATAAAGTTTGACATATGCAGATCTATGTTTTAAATATGAAGTAAACCACAGAAGTGGTGTACCGCGTATTCCGTAGTAATTGAGCTTCATTAGTAAAATATTATGATCTACACAGTCAAAAGCCTTAGACAAATCGCAGAAGATACCCATAGGAATATGTTTATTTTGTAGGATATTATTAATATAATTTATTAGTTTAAATGCAGCGTCTGATATGCTACAATCTTATTTGAATCCAAACTGAAATGGTGTTAAGATTTTAAATTTTTCTAAATAGTTTACTAGCTGTTTTTATACTACTGCTTCTAATATTTTAGAAATTGTAGGCAAAAGGGAAATAGGTCTATAATTTGAAATATTATATTTGTCGCCTTTTTTAAAAAGCGGCTTAATGGTTACTATTTTAAATTTATCTGGAAATATCCCCTGGGAAAGTGATAAGTTTACGATATGTGTTAAGGGTTTCTTTAAAACTGAAATGTTTTCTTTTATTAATGTAATTGGAATTTCATTCCATCCAAATGATTCTTTAGGTTTTAACTGCTTAACAATTTCAATTACCTCATTTTCCGTAACCGGCATAAAGTACAGAGAGCCCAGGGTATTTTTGTTTATTTTTTTAATATAGTATTCGGCAGAGTGTATGCTTTGTAAATCAGATGTTAGTGTTTCGGCAATGTCCACAAAAAAGTCAATAAATTTAGTGGCTACTTGACATGGATCTTTTATTATTATATCATTCTCAGACAGCACAATATGTTCTTGCCCGTTAGAATTTTTTCCCTGAAGGTCGTTTATGATATCTCAAGTAGTTTTTATTTTATTACTAGAGTGTAGAATTTTATTACTAATATATATTTTTTTTGCAGCGTGAATAACTTTTTTTAAAATCTTACAATATAATTTAATGTAGTTTATAAAACCACGACCTTTACTTACTTTATTTTGTTTTAGATAAATTAAGTCGCGCTTATGCCTGCACGAAATTCGAATACTTGCAGTTAACCAGCTATTATTAGTTTTTTTATATATTAATTTTTTCCATGGGAAATGCTTCATGAAAACAATCCAGAAAAAGAGAATAGAAGGTATCATTTGCCAGATTTGCGTCAGTGTATTCCTCTATAGTGCACCAATTTATAGACTTCAGCAAATTTTTAAACTATTTTATTTTTTTCGGTAATTATTCTTTTTTCTGTAAATTTATGATTACTTAACAGATTGCTATTATTTACTATTTTTAAGATTTGGCCTTTATGATCTGAGAGACCCAGATCTATTACTTGTGAATTATATTGTGCATTTATATTTGTTAAAATATTATCAATAATTTTGGATGATGTAGATGTTATTCTTGTAGGTTCGGTTATGATAATTTTTAAGTCATATATATTTAAAATCGATTCTAAATCATTTGTAATGTTACATACTCAATCGTGTCAATAATATTGATGTACTAATTTCTGAATTACTTACTGAATTTGCAAGACGCAAAGTAAGACAGATGCAATTTTATTATTTATAGTAATTAGTTTTAAGAAGTTATTGTGTTATTTTACTTCATTTCGAATATAATTTTAAAAACAAAGTACTTGCCTTGTTTTACAAGTTTAACTCTAATGCCTGTTGAATTAATATGAACGATAACTTAAAATTATAACACTGATAGGTAACTATTTACCGACTTGATCTTTGATTTTTTTTTACAAAACGGTTTGGAAAGGGGATGGGGCGCCAGAATTTAACTTTGCCTAGGCTGAACATAGTTATTGGGCCGGCCCTGCATGGAGGTTTTTGGGGTCGCTAATTACGAATCCGAAGTGAAAATTGAAAAATTCAAAATGGCGGACTTTAAGAATTAATTCCTGATTTACGTTGTTTCTATTGATTTTACTGAAAAATATGCAGTCCATCAATCGGAGGGGATGTAAAACCGCCGGTCCCTTGTCTATTAAATGTTAGGCAAGTAATAGATCCGTACTCTTCGAATATATACTACATGATTCCTCTTTACAAAAGTCCAGTATTTTAATTACGATAATATATCTTAGATATAGTTTCATTATGTCTAATAGCACTGCACTTGATTTAAAGTCCATTGCAACACCCTCGTTCCGGATGGAGCCGTTTAAACTCTTTAACTCACAGAAATACAAACAAACAATGTTTACATTGCATCGATTAAAGTTTGGCTTCCGGCCAGTGGGAAACCATGTTTCGTCACGTACTACCACTTTTGTTACATCTTTTTATATCTCGCGTACTTCATTGACTCGATTTTTTACTATTGCGAGTATATCCTACTTTCATACGCATCTAATTCGATTACTCTTTCCTCACAGGAAAGTGTATCAATTGTTGATGTTATTTTGGAAAATAAAATTATTATTCAATGACAGAATTAATACAATTATACGCACTTAGTCCCCTGTATCAGTATTCTTCATCAAGATTTATATACCAATTTCATTCTATATTTAATAATTAGTTTATCTTTCAAAACAATAAAAATACTAGCGACGTTATTCAAATTGAAAAAGTAGTTTTGAGTATCCCTATATCATAATTAACCTCACGATTACTAACAGCAACAGTTATGTCTGATCCCACTTGGTGGAAACAAAGCGTGTTAAATCAATATTAGTTTTAACGCATAATTCTATCAAAATAAAAAATACGAAAAAGCACATTTTTCAGTCGTCTATTGTTACATGGCCTATGTTCATTTAACAGTTTTATATAAAAACTAGTGTTTTGGTTATATTTAGCACGATCTGTATAACATTTTTGATTCAGTTTTTGTAAGTGAAACTGTTTTCAACTAACAGAATTTTACTTGTATAACTGCTAAACTATTTCACACTGTTTTATGTACTTAGTTTTATATCTTAGGAACTCAGTCATGTTCTATACACTATTATGTATTTCCGTTCTATACAGTATCCCAGGAAACAATTGTCTAAAAAAACATTTATTTACATCATCAGATACCTATATTTCAATTTTTATATTTTTGTTTACTATGTAAGTAATGGTTATTTTCCTTACCTTTTCTCGTTACTATATATAATATATCCTATAAGATGTAATATATTTACAGAGTTATCACAATACGTTTTAATATTTATTTACAGCTGTTCATATTGTTGGTTATGTATAGTATTTACAAATTGTGAGGCGAAGACAAATCTGCTGTGGTATGGGAGTAATAAAAACTATTATTATAGATTCCTTTTATCGATCATATGCCACTATTTTAGTTATGAGTAAAGGAATTTGCGACCTGCAAATTGTTGCGCTTAACTCAACCATTGACAGATGGCCATACCTGTACTATTTTTATATTTTATAGCTTTCAATTTAATTAGGGAATTAAATTTGTCAAGTTTATTTTTTTTGTAGCATTATTTCCCAGTAAGCAGAACAAAAAATTTTACCTTATCAGTAAAACTCATCAGGAAATCATTTTGCTTGCAGCCTTTGTACTGATTCGAATGTATATAATTTTTAACTGTGGACTTCAGTAATTGATATTGCATTTTTTAAATCCGCGTTAACAACAACATCCAGGTAATTTCATTTATTACTCATTTAAAATTTAATTAATCTTCAATTTTTGATTTTGATGTAATTTCAATTATTTTTAAAATAAATTTGAATTCAAGGTCAATTCTTTTTAATTTAATAAGTAGTTAAAATACTATATGCACCACATGGTTTAAAAAAAATTTTTTTTCCTTTTTTTTCATTTTTTGGCAATTTATAGTCTAAGAAATCAGCTTTTGTACATGCTTACATGCTTAGATGCTTATATTTGTATATACTTATATACTTAAATTCTTATATTCTATATATATATGCTTTTATATATTTCTATATATTTATATGTACTTATGCACTTATATGTTTATGCACATATATACTTATACATTTCTGTATACGTTTCTGCATAGCTTATTCATTCCTGCATAGTTTTTGCAGAGCTTATCTTCCAAGAAGATAAAATTTCGTTAACTTTCAATAAACCACATAGTTGGTTAATTTTCCTACGATTATCACTCCACTTCATGAAGAGACGTAAATTGCCAAGGAAACTTTAGAATCCATTCTCGCAACAAGAGACAATTGTGGGCCTGGATTGCTGTCCCAGAACTAGTCACCTCAACCAAAATCAATCTAGGATCCTGGTATAAATTTGTTATATATATAATTTTTTTGAAATTTCAATTAGTCTTTACAAACCGATTATTCATGTAATATATTTTAACATTCATTTTAATCTATCTTTTTATTTCTCTTACCAACAATTTCAGTCTGATCTATAGTAGACTGGTTATTCGAGAAAAAGAGACAATTTTACTTATTTTACTATAGATGGTGCCCAATTTAACATCAATTTTTCTCTGTCTCCTTTTCTCGAACTAAACAGAAATCTGTCGCTTCATCAGAAAGGGTAAATTTCTCCACTCTTACGAATACTCTGGACACACGGCTCTCTGCTCCGACTTAAACCAGCTAGTCGTCCGGATATGTTGCCTCAATTCTTTCTCAAAAATAAATAACAAGGGAAAGGAGGTAACACTATCCATCTGGTATAAAAAAAACATTCACCATCTCCATTTCCGTTAATGAATGCGAAGTTCCTTTAATAGGTACCGGTAGATGCTCAACAATCTCCTCTTTTGATGTTTGTATCCCAACAAGCGTCACTGACAGACAACCTTGAATGTAATATAATTTTCGTAAAGCCGATTTGCGAATTCTGTATTCAGAATTAGCCAACATTGATTGGTCAAGGCTATACTCAATCAGTGATATTAGTTTGGTTTGTGAACACTGTTAAAAAGGATGTTCTTAGAGTAGAACATCCTTGACTCGTCTATAAAGTATATGCATATGTCCCCGAAGATGGCAGTTGTAGAGAGATCTACCAAAAATTTAGAACTTTAGGGGTTTTAGTGCTAAGCTTAAAAGAGATATACGGAAGTTTCACTCAGCTATTATTCAAAGTATCGAGGTCAATATCAATTCAAATCCGTGTAACTTTTGGTCATATATCATATATCAATAATAAGAAAATATGTTCCAATGTCCCCTCAAATATGATGCTGAAAGGTGCCAATTTAGATAATTTGCATGATATAATAATAAATAAATAAACGCACAGAAATAAGACAACCCCCAATTCCAAAAGCCAGGGGCTTGTGCGGAAGGGGGTTACACATTGAAAAGACCATTTCCTCTGACAGTACCAGTGCCGGAGCCAGGACTCGAACCCGGTGGTGTTATGACCGTGTGATTAATCGCGATTGCCACCTCGCGCATTAACCCACACGGCTACCGACCAGGTATTGTGGATACCTCTCTTTGGTAACTTCTTTTCAAGCAACTATACAATTTCGCAATCAATAAATCTTTCAGGTAGTACTAACAATACCAATACCCGATACATTGAAAATATATCTGATAAGGAAACGGTAAATGTACTTATAGCTTAAAACCTAAGTTGACAATCGGTCCAAATAAAATTCCACACTTCCTGCTTAGGGTCTACGTGTTTGTCCTGCTAGCACCAGTTAAATTTTGGAAGTTATATTCAATTTGCAAAATGTTTTTAAAATGGTGATAAACATGATGTCAAAAACTATAGACCAATTACAATCATATCAAATCTGGCAAAAGCTTTTCAGATTCCAATTAATGCGTTATTATAACCGTGCCAGCAGTATTATTAGCCCTTATCAACGTGATTTTATGAAAAATATCTACGGGTACTAATTTGCTATGGGTAAACCAATACACAGCTGAAACAAGAGATGGGCAAACGCAAGTGGACTTAATATATAGTGAGCTATCCAAATATTCTTATTAATAAACTCGATCTAGTAGGTGTCGCTGATAAATTATTTGTTTTATTTACATCTTACCTTAATAATAAGCTACACTTTGCGCAATTACAAAGTTACCGTTCAAACCAATTTAAAGCTCGGGAGTGCCTCAAGGTTCGGTATCGGGGCCATTATTACTCAATATTTACATTAATGATATAAATTCTACTCTCGACGTCAACTACTTACTTTATGCAGATCACATGAAAATTTATTCTTCAATGCTGATGACTTTTACAACGTAAACTTCGAGTGGTGCACAACTGGCGTGTTCTGAATGACTTATCTCTAATCATTAAAAAGTGCAATATCTTATCCTTCTTCCGCAACTTTACCTTGTTATAGTATATACTTCGTACCATTAAAAAATTAACTCGAAAAAATATTAAAATTTGCCAAATAAATCGGCCTTTCAGCTTGCATTGTCAAACTAAAAAAAAAATTGTCCGTATATCTTAAATTATCAAAAAACTACAATTTTTAAAATATCTTCCGAAAAATTTCACTAAAATCCGATAATTCCTAAGGATGCCTAAAATAACGTCGAAACATTAAAAACATTTCTAATTTTAAGTCCTACACGACAATATAATTTTCAATTCGAAATTCAATCAATTTCTCCTTTATGATGCAGTATTCTGCAATCCTACCCGCACTGACTGGCCGGGGACTTATCAAGCTTTAGACCTCGCCCGCACGGAATGGCCGGTAGCTATCCAGCATACAAAAAAAAACGATTGTACGGGACTCGCGATGCGCGACAAACGCAATAGTAGCGATAGTATAAAAGACCGCACGCAGCGAATCTCGCGCAAGTCAATTCTGATCCGCGTTCTACAACCGATCTCGAGTTCTTATTTGGTAGCTCCAAGAAAAAAAACGACAAATCTCTTCTGCCTTCGCGCATCTAATATTAAGTGAATTTTTCAAACTATTATAATCGGCACCTTCGCCAAAAAGTGAATTTTACAAATCTCATTAAAAAAATCGAGTTAATTTTTATTTTTCAAAGACAAATTTTTCGCTGTTGAAAAGTTGACATTTTACAATCTATTTTAAGTTAATTTTAAGTATATTAAACGCTGTGCAGTGTTATTAAAATAAATATTCTAATTTTTCTTTAAACTAGTATTATTTCAAGAAGTTCAGGGTGGTGGAAAATACCCTGCCAGACAATAAAAAGTGTTTTCAAACTTTCACAAAATACCAAGTGCTCCAACTGTGTATATGCAGTGGGTGAAGCCTTTGATCCTTGTGTAAAAAATCAAAAAAAATTCAAAAATTAAACCAATACTCTTCAATCAAAAATAAGTGAACGAATCTCCTCAAGAGTCTCTACCAAAGCTCTCCGACGTCATCTTTTTTAATTTTACAATCACAAAGAGCTAATTCGTGTTCACCCTACAGCATCAATAGCTCTGGTCTTCAGCGTTCCAATACCTTTAATAATCTGGGTGTTTTATTCGATCCCAAACTCTCCTTCAATGGCCTCATTTATGCAATTGCTGCCAAGGCTAAAAAGTATGGACTTTATTATGCGCAATGCTATAGAATGACATTCCAACGATACATTTCAATCGCTTTTTTTCTGCTTTCGCCGATAGGATATCCCCAAAATCTCCTGTTAACTGAATTCAAGGTAGATAATCTAAACACACGTAGGCTCACTCATTTTATTATTTTATTTAAAATCTTAAATTCATACATGAAATTATCGACATTCTGCATAGGCTTGGATTAAACATACTTCGCTTGAATTTTCCGCAACAAAATATACCTACTTAAGCTGCCTACTCCTCGAACACGTTTCCTACAAGTGTCTCCATTATTTAGTTCAGTGGAAGTATATTAACACATAAAAAAAATTTTGTTGTTGAAACGTCGAGATTTTAAATTTGAGCGAAAAAAAAAATCCGTCTGTCTACCGGTCTGTATGTCTGTAGCTTTCTTGTGCGCACCTTTACTGATATTGACTTGAAATTTTGTATACTTATGTATTATAACGAGATCTGGAACTAGATTATATTGTGATCTAATTCTGTTGAAGGATTCGGGGGTAAATGGGGTAAATAGGCAAAGCAAGCAGGTAAGAGTCCATAAAATTGCAGTTTAGGGCATGTACGAAAAGTCAAGGTCTCAACATTTTTTTTTTTGGCATCAGCCACGCCCACTATCACCCCCACACTATTATGAAAGGGGGTAAAAAAAATTAAAATGTAATTTAGTGTGTATACAAGAACTAAACGTCCCAAAAATTTTTTTGGCGTTAGCTACCTCCTCTACCAACCCCACCCTGTTATTAAATGGAGTAACAATTAAATTGGGATTTAGTGTGTATACGGGAACCAAGGGCCTATAAAACTTTTTTGACATTAGCCACCCCCTCTACCACCCTACTATTAAAGGGAGTAAAATATTACATTGGGATTTAATGTATATAAGGCTTGGACACAAAATCTGGATGTGGAAGTAGTGATTCCTTGGGCAGCAGTTTTTATATTTGTATATTTGTTTTGCTATTAGCAATTTTGTCTTTAATTTTATGTATATTTATTATCTTAGTTATCTTACTTCCTATGTATACATTATTTCTATAATATTTGTCATTTTTCGTGCCCTGTATTTGGGTTTTTTAAAATCATTTATTTCTATTTCCGCTACCAAGGCCAGTCACCCAAGCCAGGGGATAAGCTTATCAGTGTAGGCACTGGGACCCCTAAACTTTGCCGCACCTCCACAGTTTGGGATCTTTAACGTGCTCACATCGTGGATACACGGAACCCACAATTTTACATCTCTTTCGAAAGATGGTGACGCGAGCAAATCCACTCATCCACTATATCTCATCGACTTGCTGTGATCCGGTTTTGAACCCGCGCCGTCTGCGTGAGAGGACGCGCCACTGTCCATCACACCACCAAGGTGACTGCATTTAGGTTTATTACCTGAGGTAGATGTAAACTAAATAAAATAAAACTTAAATTATCTGAAGGAACAAAAATACGACTTCATTTAGTTGTCCCTCATTTTTCATCTTTATATTCATCTAAATATCATGTAAAAAACTCATTTCATTAATGACTTACAGACGTGAAACGACTATTTTAATCACAATATTGTCTACAACAACAACAACATTGAATATTCATTATCTTTTTCTTTCGAATCTGCCCATAAAGAAGTTAACAATAAAGGGTGGCAAAGAGTATGCCATTACAGTCCGTCAAAGAAAATATTAAATTTGAAGAGATTTTGCTTCAAGCAAAGTCTAATGAAATCAATCCATCTATCACATCTCCTTAACTACACCATTTAATGCTAATAAGGACCGGTTTATCCAGGGTTAACTCATAACTAGAAAATAAATGTCAAACAAAACAATAGATACCTATTGTTTCGTTTGTTGATATTTATCCTATAGTTAAGTGTTAAGCCTGTATTGATAAACCGGACCTAAATCGAATCTTTACAATCCATAATCCATGATTGGTGAGATTAGTACAAAGAATAAACATTTCAAAAATATGCAAAATTCACATCCTTGCAATGAATCAGATAATTTTTAATTTACACACAATACAACACTAAACACATCTGTGATATTCTTAATAACAAATTTGATGTAGTCTTTCTGTCATTTTTATGATTATTTCAAAGCAATATCTACGAGTATGCACGCAACCCACATCAAAACCAAATAAATTATCGTTCATGGCATAATTTTTGTTAGATGTTTCAAATAGTTTCACGTTTGTAAAATATATTGGCTTAAAAGCTCATTTCAATTTCTAGATAACATTATCATATTCGATAAAAATAATATTGCATACTCGATTACAATAATAAAAGGAAATAATATTTACTGGCTCTGGTATACATCTTCTAGCAATAGCTTTAAAAATATCCTGTACAGAATTTCTCATGGAAATAGAAACTGTAAACTAAATCAACTCCTATTAAGCCATCAATACTGGGTCAATCGATACGTAGCGTACATTTTCGACTTGACGAATGATGGCACTATAAATACGTTTCAAGTTACATTTCAATTACTTAATTTGATTTCGTTTGATAACGTTTAAAGGATATGACAAGGATTGGTAGAGAGCGTCTGAAAAGAAAATACTTTAAATGTTACAGTACATTTGGTGATTCAAGAAATGATTCCACTAAGAACATGTTTCCTTGGGAGGCTCTAATCAAGCTATATAGCCTGATTATTTTTGATGATTCTTATGTATTTTGACCTGACTGCGAAAAAAATGTGGCAGTGGAACGTCGAGAGTTATATCAACTTTTTTTATATATCGCTTTCTTGTGAACGAATCGGTATATAAAAATACTGGGTTGCTCGTATTGAAATTATTAATAAATCTAGACCTGTACGATATTCATAGGTCATTTCGACAACTTTGAAAAATTTAAACAACACCAAAGATGGTCGAAAAACGGGAAATTGAATATCTTTAAGATAACGAGAAGTAGATTTGGTCAGACTCTGCTGTGTTCTGGGTTCGATCCCCTATGCAGACTCTGGCAGTTTCGGTGAATAATGGATGTTGTCTGCGTATTTTCACATGTGTAACCCCCTTCCGGATGCTCTCGGCTTTGCATTTGGGGGGTTGCCTACACTATAGTGTTTATATCTACTATTATAAATCAAATGCACCTACCCCGGATGTTGTGAAATATAACTTTGATTCCTTCGCAAGGTGAGGCAATGTGATAAATTTTTGTTTTTCCAAATGGTAAATTTCTTAACGTACTTAAAGATGATGAAGTTAAAATCGTGTTTTTTTAACATTATGATGTTCATTTCCCCCGAATAAGGTAAAAATTCAAACAAAAAAGAAACCAAAATGGATAACAAGAAATATTCTTGACGCCAAAGAAATATTAAACTTTTCCTCAGATTTATATCAACATAATAGACTAGAAAAACGAGTATATACGGAATATAAAACCTTTTACTCCAATCTGCTACTAAGCGAAAAAAAGAAATATTATGAGAGACAAATAGCCCACTTAGAGAATAAATCCAAAACTGTCTGGAACATTATAAATACTGAAAATAATAAAACCAGTCAAAAAAACAATAATTTTCAAGGAATCGTAGTAAATAATGAAAGCCGTGTAGAAGCATGCAGCGCATTTCATAATATTTTCGTAACAGCAGCTCAACCTTGATGGCAACCAACCAACAAATCCTAATTTGGCTCTTATAACGTCAAATAAAGACCCTATTTACCTGTCCGAAGTAACACAAAATGAAGTGATACAAATTATAGACAACTTAAAAAGTAAATACTCAGCCGGAGAGGACAATATTTTTAATGTGTTACTGAAAAAGATTAACACCCTTATATTTGAACTATTGACTTACATTATTAATGATTCCCTATTAAAATATGTTTTTCCGGAGAGATTGAAAGTTGCAATCGTTAAACCCATTTATAAGAAGAGCGATCCCCTTCAAATAAATGGGAAATCATCGTCCAATAAGTATGCGTTCAAGTTTATCAAAAGTAATTGAGATTAGCATGAGTACAAGGTTAATATCCTTTCTTGACCGCCACAGTATCCTTTCTTCTCATGGTGCTCAACATGGTTTTCAGAGACGCAGATCAACAATGACTGCAACTTTCAGTTTTGTTCAGAAAATCTTAGAATCTCTGGATGAGGGTGATCTGGCACTTGGCGTTTTTCTAGATCTCTCTAAGGCCTTTGGCTGTGTGAAGCATGACATACTTTTTAATAAACTGGAAAAATGGGTATACGCAGCCCAGCACACGATTGGTTTGAATCATCCCTTAAAGGACGTATCCAGAAGGTCAGCATTAATGACAACTTTACTACTCCGAGTCCCACAGGGCAGCATACTTGGTCCGATCCTGTTCATTCTGTACACAAATGACTCTCCAGAGTAATCCCAGATGAAGCTACTATGTTAACAAACTGCGCAGATGATACAAATGTCTTAGCCGCTGGAAATACCTTCTCTGAAATAGAAGAATAATCATGTCACAGATCTCCGACTGGTTTCATAACAATTCTTTATTGTTAAACGCCGCTAAAACAAACTGCATTTTATTTAGATATAGTAGAAACAACAAGAGTTATCCAGCACAAATTTAAGTTAATAACGTAGATGTAGCGCTTACAAGTTCAACAAAATTCCGGGGGTCACTATCGATCAGCATATGAGTTGGACGGATCACATACAGGTGCTTTGTGGGAAATTAAGTAAAGTTTGCTACTCCATAAAAAAGTTGAAAAAGGTTGTAGATGAGAGTACTCTCTTAACAGCTTATTATGGGAATTTTTATTCATTAATGAGTTACGGGATCCTGTTTTGGTGTGGCTCACACAGTTAAGAGGTCTTTATAATCCAAAAAGGGTTATCATGATAATAGCGTGGTACGGTGTACTTGAATCAGACCGAGGTCTATTCAGAAGATACAATATCTTAACCGTAACTGGAGTTTATATAGATGAAAGTCTCTGCTTTGTACACAAAAATAAAGACACATTTAGGGAAGCCATGACAAACCACCAACATAATACTAGGCATAGAAATAATTTTTGTTATCCATTACATACAAGTAACCTGCTGGGAAAGGGCTGTTATTATATGTGTTTAAAATGGTACAAACTTTTACCTCGACATATAAAAGAAATAAACTCTACAGCAATTTAAGAGAACAATTAAAAATATATGAATACAATTAGAACCATATAATCTGAATAAGGTAAATGAGGCATCATTTGTTTAATGTGGATTGCACCTTCTACATTATATTTATATTATACATATTGTGTGGTTAGTTTTAAACGGAATTTTTACATATATGTATGTAATATTTTAATTTTATATAACACTTTTGTATTTTATATTAGCTATATGCTTTTACTGGAGAATATTGAGCTGCCCCATTGGATACACATGTGTTTGACTTATAGGCTCTCAGTTACTGACATGTACAATACAACCTACCGAGGTAGGTTTCTACCAATCCTTTTTACTGGTATGTAGTAGATGTGGTAGAAGTTTCACGAAGATCAATTGTTTTACCATCGAAACACCGATACATCCAATTGCTTTTACAAAAGTACCATGAACAGCTTTGCACACCAAGGTCTGCAAGCAGTCGTAAATGAAATCCGACAAAAGTTTTGGGTCTTCAACATGAGATCTACCATTAAAACTGTATTTACCAAATGTCAGTGGAATAAAGTCAAGAAAGCAAAACTTGAAATTCCGGTTATGGGATAACTTCCAGTATTTCGTTTGACACCAAATGTAAAACCATTCACGTTTACTGGAATAGATTTTTTTGGCTCTTTTTATGGTAATAGTTGGACATACAGAAAAGAGATGGCGGGGATATTTACGTGTCTTAGTATACGAGCAATACACTTGAAAATAACTTACTCATTAAGTACTGATTCAACTAGTATGGCGGTCTAAAGAATAATCTGTAGGGGAGAACGGCCTAGAGAGATTTATACTGATAATGACACAAACTTTCGAGCAGCTTCGGAAGAGCTGAAAAGATGCATTGAAGAAACTGTCCAGAAAATCAAAGAAGAACTAAGAATGAAAGAAACTAACAGGAAATTCATTCCACCAGGAGCCCCTCATATGGGTGGAGTCTGGGAAAGACTTATAAGTTCTATGTCATATTGAAAGATCAGAAACTCAAGGACAAACTTTTATTAACACTATTTGTCTAATTGGAAAATGTCGTTAATTCAAGACAGTTAACAAAAGTTTCTGTTGATCCAAATGACCTGGAGGCTCTAACATCGAATAATCCATTAATAATAGTTTCAACAACCAATGAAAGTCAATTAGGAGTAAAGAGAAACATAACGATGCATTTTTTTAAATTTATGGAAGACATTTCATTACTCTCAAACTCGTTCCTGTTCAAAAAAATGTAAAAATCATAAATATACAAAAATTTCACACTATAGGCTATGATGAATTATCAGCAAAAATATTGCAACTTGCATTACGATGGATATCGGCCCCACTAACCCATAATATTGTAATGCGCTGCCGTCTGATGGAGGGAGGTTTGGTTGGTCCCTAGTATAGAGTGAAGGGAGACCTGTTTGGTTGACGCCCGGTCGAGTGGCGCCATCTCTGAGCCAACTGACGAACCACCATTTAGCACCTAGAAAACTATAGACATTTCGAGGCTATTCGAGATGGGTTCTAGAAAGAGATAAAATATTCGAGTACGTTAACTCGAGCAGAGAGTTCAGTACAGTTCTGATATGGAGAGTTTTATATTAGACGAAGAAGTGATCAGATAAAGTAAAGAACAGGATCATTCAATAGAACATCCCTATCTGCAGTTTTTTTTTTCATAGACGTGTTTTACATTATTGTAAGAAGCATTTGTGACGTACTGAACTTGGGGCAAATGCAATTTTTTTATCCTTGGGACGGGAGAGGATTTTTGACCGAAATTTTTTTGTAAATTTTGTTTTACCCCTTACCCTTCAATAACCATAACAAATAATTTCTAGTTATAGACTGTTATGTAGTTTACTTGTTTTTTTAATTTCTAGCTATCGTAGAACTTGAGCTATCGAAGTCGGACGCATTATTGCCCCACTGTATATTTCTATTTTTTATTTTATTTGTAACGCGTTATTTAGATTAACCTCCTGGCAGAGCTTAACATTAGCTATTCCATCACTCAACTAGGACACGTACACATAGACAATTTATACAGCGACCATTCCCTACTGCATTGCCATCTACCGCAGCTGGGACTCGAACTCAGGAGTGGTACAGCAACTAGCCGTGTTGTCTCTCGCACAGTATAACTTCGTCTGGGCCACTGCTACCAACTCAATAATATGAAAAACATCATTGAACATCCATACCCTAGCCAGGAGTCGAACCCGGGATTCCTAACATGTAAACGTTGAGCCACTTGTATTCACTCGATACCTATACTATTACATGTGTCTGATTAATTGTGACTATATGTATAAGTTGTTTTATGTTAGTATATACCATATTTTGTATGTCTACCCTTGGGAAGTGTCGAAAATCCACATTTCTGATACACTTCTCTTTGAAAAAAAAATGCATTTGTACCGCTTAGTTTTTTCAATAAACATACTGTATTGCATTTAAACTCCAATAAACTGAAGTATGTTTCTATACTATATTTATGTGTGTATATTCGTTTGCAAAAGAATATTATTTTGGCAGCTATCTTCCCTCTCCACTGTAAAATTTTATTTTATTTATAATTTTTGCCGCAAATTGTTCAAATTGAAGAAGACATGTTTATAAACTATAAAACTGTACTTTTAAAATCACACAACGCAGATAATGAATTATCGTGATAAAGATATAACAATGTTCATGTTTCCCCAAATCGGACAAGAAATTTAAAACTTGGCAACAGCGGCTTGACGTTCGTCACGCCTCGAGTGGATTTATTCATAGTTGACAGTTTGGCCGCGTGGCGCTCCACACAACGCTTACAAACTTCAGATATAGAATACTAGAATCCCGTGCGTCGGCAGGTTTTGTAGTTGGGCACTGTGTCAAAAGATCAGGCCACTGCACCGATCTGTGTCGCACACACTCCAACGAACCGGGTGAAGGTTAAATCTTTGATCTTTCTAAAATTGAAGTCCCAAAGGAACCAATTAATTCAGGTTAAATATTGTTTTGACAATAGAAATTGATGGTGGGTAAAGTAATAATAAATACTGCTTATTTAATATTAATGAGTTTCATTAACTCATATATAGGTTCACAGATTGAAGACTTCGAGGTTGTATTGTTTGTATAACAAGGCGTAATTAGAGAAAGAATATGGCAAACCGATTTCGTTTTGACTAAGATATGTTTTATTGCTTTTTTGTTATCTATTAATTTTTTGTTTCATATACAGTGCGTTCTAAAAATACATGAAACAGAACACAACATAATTCTTTGCGTCAGTGTGTTCAAATGGAACACGCTGTATATTACTGAATTTTTGAATTCTGTATAATTTTCTGAATCCATCGATACTGTCAAAGAACCTACCTAAACATATCCAAAGCCATCATACTTGAAGTGAGCAAAAATCTCCTTCGAAGGGATTTTGCGGAACTGTAACAAAATCAGAATATTTTGCATGAGCCGCGTGAGACACATAAAAATGCCGTCGGAAGATATTTTGTGGAATACTATGAAAGTTTTTCGAATTTGCAACAAAATATTTATTTTTGGAACTATAACAAAAATTTCATTTCTGAAAACTATCATAAAAATCCGTTCCACGGGCGTAGTTATTGCTACTGCTATAAATAACGTTCCACGGATCGCGACTTGTGGAACTATATCGAATTATGTCGCGAGGTGCGTAAATTTAGTAACTACCTCGAAAAACCCACTTGTAGCTCCAAATAAAATTCTTTATTACGAACCGATGTTGTGTAGTACTGCTTCTCACGCATGGTATGGACTATGAGGATGAATTAAAAGTTACGCATTAAAATGTCTGAAGTGAAATTTTTTGAAGACGACAAGTTTTTCGACCGTCATTTTTCAAGTTTAGCAATCGTTTTTGACGGCAAACTTATAATGTATGTAATGTATAATGAATCCGAATCTGATATACATAATGTAAATTAGGCGTTCCTCAAGGGTCAATACTGGGACCTTTATTATTTACAATATGTTATATATATATATATATATATATATATATATATATATATATGTATATAAATACAATATTATTTACAATATGTTATATATATGTATATAAATGACCTTCCCCATCATATAAAAAATTATTTAACAATCATATACGCGGATAATACGACAATTTCTGTATCTGCCCCAAATAGTGATGATCTACAAAAAGCTATTAATAGCGTTAACGTCGAAATTAATGGTTGGTGCAATCGAAATAAATTAATACTAAATGATAAAAAAACTGTATTTCTAAATTTTTAACCCAACTAAAATTATCTCATTAAATAGTCTACCCACAAGCACCTCTTCAAAATTCATGGGTACCTATATAGAAAGTTCATTATCTTGGGAGCTGCAAGGTAATCATGTATGTAACAAACTGAATAAGGCATATTATGCAATTTTACAACTAAAATGCACCCTAAATGAGCAGGGAATTATGAACTGTGGTGATTTTTTTAATATCCATCTGCAGATTGCATTAGTTCAACAAAAAAATTCATTACATCCAAGTGGTTGGGAGATATTCAATGCTAATATAGGAATGAATATAGCCTAGAAAGATGCTTCAAAAAGTGTACTGATATACATAGCATTCCATTTAAAAAAAGGCACTTGGTCCTGTAATTTTGTCTTGGCTCTGTATGTTCGAAAATAATTTCCAGTTATAGACTTTTATATCTAGTTTACTTGCAATTTTTTAAAAACTTTCTAGCTATCGTTCGAGATATCGAGGCCTGACACACAATTGCCCCACCCTGTATAAATACCTAATATACGCAAAAACAAATTTGCAGGAGTTTAAACACTCTTATAATACGAGGCACGGAAAGCTCCTATCAATCCCACATCACAAAACAACCAGATTTAAAGAATCACTTCACTATTATAATAGCATCATACTTTATAATAGTCTCCCTGAAAATCTTTGAAACCTCCACATATCCAAATATAAGACTCAAATTAAAAAGATCCTTGTAGAAAGTGCCTTTTATAACATCGATGAATTCCTAAAGACTAATGCCTAGTAGAAAAATAATATTGTGTATTGATATTAAGATGCATCTGTCTGTTCCTTTCTATTTTTTTTATTTATTTAAAAAATGTATGACAATCTAGCTTTTATCTATTTTAAACTGTTTGTAATATTTCTTATTATATTATATATTTTATACCTTTTTAATTATTTTATGATTTATGTATTACAGTTATGACTGTTTTTATGTGACATGCCATATGTACTTTATTTGTATTCAATCATGGTAAATAAATATTTCTATTTCTATGTTTTCCGTCGTTTTTGCCTACACATGGTTCCTTAGCGTTCGGAATTTATGTCGCTCTATTATCATGTACATAGCGCATGGGACCGACTTGACTAAACGTATGGATAGAAACTAATATTCTCATTAGAAGCGATTCAAGCTCTATAATGATATTTATGATATTTAACAAATGCGTATAAAGACAGTCAATTAGATATAAGTACACTCAAAATTACTTTTTAGATAAACAAGGGTGAACTTCCAAATATGAAAAAAAAAAATCGACATTTGTTTGTCCATTTCATTTATAGCGACCTCAATCGGAGGACACATTGTATAAGATGCTCCAAATTTCAATTGTTTATTTGTAAAACTAAAGGGAAATGATTGTTACACGCGGTGTACTAAGGAATATTTTATTAAAATATACCAATTCGTTTTGAAAATACCGTTATGTAGTGTTTAAAAAAAAAATCGCAAAAACTCAACCAAGGCAATTCATTATTTTGCCTTCACTATCAATTATAATTAAAATTTTATTAAAAACAATAATTATCCTTTTTCAGTAACACGTTTCTGTGTTTGTAATTTCAATAAAGTAAACGGGGATACAATGTATGTGTATGATTATGAACATGCCAGGGCCATAAACATTGATCACAATCTGGCTATTAATGTAGCAATGACAACTTTTTTGTACATAATATAAACATTCCAGCTGACAGATAGTACACTATGTAGTATGTAATAATATGCGTGGGAAAATGAGGTTATACGAGTAAGGAGAATAAAAATGCAGAACGGGCGCCATTAATGGAATGTTATTCATGTTAGCCATGATGCTGGTCAAGATGTGCTCCCATTTTATCAATTATTTGGTATGAGATAATTTAATAACAATTTTTAGACAAGTAAACAGACAGTTTTTACAGTAAAGTAAAGCTCGATAAAACATTTTTTGTACGAAATTTATAGCTTATTGAGAGGAAAAAATGTGAAAGTGTTGGGGGTAAAATTAAGTTTTCAAAGAAATATTTACAACATTTAAAGTCTTATGACACAACTTTTATACTTTTGTATGAAACGTGGAAATAATAAAATGCAACTCAAAGGCTATGGGTAAAAGATGATGTTAAAAGAATGGCAACTTTCAAAATTAAATGCGTAGGTGTGGATTTTTGGATGGGAGCAAGATTATTCAGAATTAGAAATAACGATAAGGATTTTAGGCGTAGGCTTTTGAGGCCCCCTAGTCTAGATACAAAATTTGTGATCTGAAAATATCGTCGAAGTTAAAAGTGGCGAATTTTTACATACATTTTAAACATCATAAGTCAAGATGCACGAATTTTACAAAAATATAATTTTATTGTATAAATAGCGGTCCTTATTCAACAAAATTGGAGGTAATTTTTTATTTTGTGAGGGCCCTGAATTATATATCAGGTAGCCACGAGTCAATGTACGCCCGCCTCCCCCTTTTTGGTTTATTTTGAATTCAAAAATTTTGGAAGTGACATCAACTTTTTTTCTTAAATAGAATGACTATATTTCTTTGATGGTTTATTATTTAGCATGCAATTCTAAGTGCAACAGTTTTTCCGATTTAAAAAGTTCCAAAAAATAAATGATAACAATTTTTTATTTTTCAAAATAGTCCGTGTCTAATAGGCCATCGAAATTATCAATAAGGTTGTAGACTTGTCCGTGAAGACGAAAATAGTTGTTTGAATTCCTGATAGGTGTTCCACCAAGTAGTGTTCTTGGGCCCTTGCTGTTTATAATTGATATAAATTACTTAAGCAAAATGTTAAATAAGAATATTTTTATAAATTTATTCGCTGATGACACCTTATTATTGATCTCAGGAACTGATCATGTAGAAATAACCAACATAATGAACAACGAGCTTAGCCATGAGGATCAGTTTTTTGGGCAGGATTCGGGTAGGTCGTATGAAATCTAACCATACAACAGTTTATCCACCCCCGGGGTGAAACTACCCCCTTCCCTAATACGGTTTCCAATATTTTGTATTTTTCGGTGGATTTCAATGTTAGGGGTGGTGGTAGTTTCAACCCTGGGGTTGATGGCATGCCTCGTCACTCAACTCCCTTTACAATGTCTAAATCCCCTTAAAAAGCCCGATCCAGCGGGTCACCACATGCTCAGTATCAATAAATATGAAAAGGGGTTGGCTGGTGGAGGGTGGGGGTGAAATGAATATTACCATCGTGTTGAGCACCTTCGAAAATGGGGACAAACAAATTATCATGCATTTTGATTTTTTGTGGATATTTTTTAGTATTACGGAAGGGGATAGTTTCAACCCTGGGGGTGGCTAAGATGTTTTGTGGTTAAATTTCATATGGCCTACCAGAATCCTGCCCAAAAACGGATCCCCATGCCTACGATGAAAGAAAACGCGAAATAGGGGTGGTTTTTCGAGTTTAGGGGTAGTTGTTGAGGGGTGGGAACCGTAACAATATCACCATCGTGTTTGCAAAATCAGTAAATTTAAATCAAAAATTAGTGTCAATCTTCATAATTTGTAGTTTTAAATGAACTAATTTTGCAAATGACTGAAATTATTGAGTGGATGTTCATACGACTACAACTATCATAGTTCTACTTAGGTAGGCTTATACTTTTTTTTAACAATATATGTATTTAAAAAAAGTTATGGCCAAAAATAAGAAATATTTCCTTATCGAACCTCTCTCTCTTGGATATGCCCACCTTAAGTGTAAAGTGTATATGAACTTAATTAAAACCGTATAAAAACTAAAAGCCGGCAAAAACAGTCGGCATCTCTTTATTGCATACGGGCGGAGGTAAATAGAAATGCTTGTCATAAAAAAATGATAAGATTTTCGGGCGTTATTATATTAGGTATCCTCTGTTTCAAATGGTCTCCAGAAAGCCATGGTAAATTAGTAAATAATTAAAATATTTCACCTTTTATATAGTAGTAAATATTTATAAATATGAACAATAACTAACTAAACTCCTACGCTTGATATTATAATAGGTATTTATGCACTGCACTGGCACATTGACAGCACACCTCATCGAGTTCTGAGAAACGACTTACGAGTTTTTTATGCTAGTAGGCCTGTCCGTTTTATTATCTTTAAACCAGTGCAGTCGTAGATGGTTGATTCAGGCTGATTACATTGCCAGTCTCGGACTCGCCTGCACAGTTTCAACTACCGTTCGAATCTCGATACCATTGCTAAATATACAGGACAAAATATCAAGTTCAGTGCGCACGGTCCTGTGCTTTAACACTGACCAGTTTCAATTTTGCCCGTATAAAGTATAATAATCACATATTACCAACAGAACGCTTTAGCTTCGATTGCAACAAACAAAGGAAGGGCATAGTTTTATGGTAATAATACAAAAAGAAACTTTAGAGAGGCTACATTAAATTGTTTACTACTTATGTCCTGTTTTGAATTTAGGAGAATGATTGCTTAAAGAAATCCTATTAGCTAGTTTTCTACATGAAAATTTTAACAACTCACTCGGTTTGGTCGTAGTCAACTGGAAATGGGTTAACATTTTCGGGAATCGGACTCGGTTCAGATTCTTCCTGTAGCGGACTTTCGAATATTAGTGTTTCTACCATTGATCCCTTTGAACTACCAAACGATACCCTGAAACAAAACAAATTATAGTTACTAAATATACTATTACACAACAATGAAAAAAAATTAAAATTTATGAGGGAATCAACAGTAACATAAAGCTATAACAGTTAAATAAAGCTTAAATTGCCTTTCATCGTAAGAAAATTTTAAGCATGCATTTTGCATCAATTGGATTTTATGTTGAAGGTGATCTATTAAAAATCAGTAGAACACAATACTGCAATAATCAAATTACTTAAAATTAGAGTTTACTAATTTCCATTTGAACTCACTTGTTATTCTTTTCAAAGTTTAAATTAAAATCTGGTATATACAAAGAATACCCATGCTATTACCCAGCCTACCCGGCTATACGGTCTTTTCGGTACGCTACGGTGCGGCGACAGGCGACAGCATATTCAAAAGACTTATATACAAGTAACTTTGTCGGTCCCTATGTATCTCGTAAATGATTACTACTGATACAAAATAAATTGATGAACACGTAGGTGATAAATATAACCGGCAATAAACAATACCAGGCAATTTGCGTAACGGCGTAGATGAAGATACTTGATTAGTTCAATCGAGAGATGCATTTTTAGACCTGCATCATGCCAGCGCGTAAAACAACGAGTGGTATTAATAAAAAAAAACGCCATCCGAGGTACAATTATAAATTAGCGAAGTCATTCCACTTTAAATTGACCAATTTGCCTCTACATCAAACAATTTGCATATCATTTTACAAGGCATTAAAGAATTCCTACGGGTAAAATTGTTCCGTGCCTACTTAAACAAATTGCCTTTAAAAATTCGGCGTAGAAAAACAATTTGTGAATTTAGGACATCTGTGAAAAACTCATAAAGGGGTCAGCAATTTTTATTGAATTAATAATTAATAAACAAACATTTTCAGTCAAAATACATATGAATTTATCTTTTTTCACAGCTCTTGGTCCTATACGATTAGTAGAGATAAGTTTGCGATCGGAGCCGAAATAGGAGCCGCACCGAAGCAACAACGAAACGATGAAAGGCAAATTGGGGCATGTCAAGAGATACTGTCGCTAGAGGCACCATAAGGAAGTGAATGTCGAGGATGTAAAGGAACAGCAGGATGTAGCAGAAGTGAAGATGTTTAAGATAGAGGTTCCGAAGGAGTGGACAAAGGAAATCATAAGAAAGCAACAACTGAATGACGATGAAATTGGACCAATACTGAAGGCGAAAGAAAAAGGAATCAGCCCGGAATGGAAGGACGTTTCTAGCAAAACTGTTGGACTAAAGGTTTTATGGGCGTAACGGGATTCCTTAAGGCTTGAAGATGGACTATTACGGAGAGCGTGGGGGAGCCCGGATGGGAAGGAAGTTACTATGCGGCTGGTGATACCCAGATGCCGGGTACCAGAAGTACTTCGGGAAGTGTACGAAGGAATACCCGGTGAGCATTTTGGTAAAAATAAGACCTTGACTAACAGAGGGAACGATTCTACTGTATTAACTGCCATCAGGATGTAGAGGCTTGGTGTCGCAAATGTAAGATTTGTGCGGATGCGGCCACCAAAGGGTCACCTACAGGGAGTTATGACCGAATAAAGGCTCGATATGACCGTAACCTCAGTTCAGCAGGATCCAAGGTGGAGAACTAGGTTTGGATTTACAACCCACAGCAGGGTGAAGAAGGATTCTCGAAGCCTCGCTTACCTTGGGAAGAACCGTATTCTGTCATCACCCGGATCAACGACGTTGCTTATCGGATTCAACGTAGTAAGAAGTCCAAGATGAAAACTGTGCACCTGGACGGGCTGGCAAAGTTTGTTTGAGACTCTGAACTCCCTGACAGAGACGTTCAGGCTCAAGGAAGGGGCAGTGTTATGTGCATGCCCACGCATTCTTACCAAGAGACGTTTAATCTCGTAATGGGAAGAAGTTAGCATATGATAATAGTTCACTAGTCGGCCCAGAGATGGCACCAATGGTTCTACCAGGGATAAACTAGAGAGTAGTAGAACTGTCTCGAATGACAGATTGGAATAAAAGAGAAAACTCTAGAATAAGGATCATGGAGTATATATAAGTAGCAGAGCCAACGCGATGGAGTCAGTCAGTCAGTCCAGTACAGTTCTAAGTTAAGCCAAGTGATAAGATAAGAAAATGTAAACAACAGTAACAAGTTATGAATTACAGTAGTGGGTCTACAATAAAAGTTATAATTATTGTGTTATTATGAGGACTAATTATTGTAAGTTGAGTGTTAAATAAATCAGTGGATAGTGGCAATTCGTGTTGTAATTAATGAACCTACGGTCGGGGTGTTTACTGCAGGGTGTAAACACTTAACAATATGATTTAAACCAACATATAATGCATTAGCTCTAAGACCAAATTTCTCCAATTTACACGGTCATAAGTCTTAAGTTTTTTTTTTATACATTTATTTAACGTCGGCCTATTTCCGCTACTGAGGCCTAACACCGACGCCTGTAGACGAGCTACCCCCAACCAGGAATTTTGCCGAACCTCTTCCCTTAAGAAGAGTAGGGATCTTTTACTTGCCTAACATTTAATAGACAAGGGACCGACGGCTTTACATCCCCTCCGAAGGATGGTATATCTCCTATACAACCCTCACCTAAGGTTGTATAGCTTCCGCGCATACACTGACATACAAGCCGCTGGAAGATGTGTGAGGCGAGAACGCGGTTTCCGTTGCACACTAAAACACAATCTTTATCACAGCATTTCAATAATTGATCTTTAATCTCAATTTCCAACATTTTTTCATGAACCGGAACCGAATTATAGGTATATGTTTTTCACACAATAGACACTTAAAGCACCAACAAGAACGTGGGTGTAAACGTATAAAATGACAGGTACGCATGCGCAATAGCGAATTGTTGTACGTTTGTATTTACGTCTGTCGTAAACTTGCGTGTTCTACCTAAAACGTATCGCATCGAGCCGAATAATGACGTTGGGATCACCGATCGCACCCAATTGTATCACTGTAACTGTCAAAGATGCCATATTCACATAACTGTCATCGATTTTTCTTATTTTTGGCCTACTATGCACCATAAATAAAACAAAGACACCAACGAAAAGGTTAAGCTGCTATGTTTATAAGGATTGTTGAAATTCTGCTCAGTAGATACGTTACGTTTCAAACAGTGCTTTATCTCAATTTAAGTCCATGTTCCGTAACATGAATTTACGTGTATTTCTGCGTTTGTTCAATATTTTTAAGAAGTCGATACTTGTGAGGAAGAATTAATTAAATTTCTCTTTATCTTCGTCTCCTGTGTATATTAGAAAATACAATACAATCGCCATTACCAGGATTTTTATCCGGTAGTAATTTTTTTTAACTGTATCCATACTTAAACATAATATTTTTAGTCGCAAACTCCTCTATAAATCCTTATTTTTACTATAAGGAAAATAACCAGACTGCAACCAAAGTTACAAGTCTGGCGCGTTAAGTGTAATAATTGCATATTACCATCAAAACGCTAATGCTTTCGATTGCAACAAACACCAGCCGAAAGACTGATCCTACTTAAAGGAGCTCTCTTGCCAGTCGTCACACATCACTTGCAGACTGCAGTTTCGAGCTGTTGGCTCTCGTCAGTGCAAGGTAGGCATGCGACGACCGGCACGAGAATCCTTTGACTACTGAGTACATCCCGCTATTTCTACAATAGCGACATGTAAAAGAGCCAGCAGGCGCCATCTAGCGGTCCAGTGTCTGTTGCAATCGAAAAATAAATAGCCTGACTTGGCTTAGCATAGTTCAAATGTGCTTTTAGAGGGCGGAATATTAAACATAATATTTTTAGTCGCAAACTCCTCTATAAATCCTTATTTTTACTATAAGGAAAATAACCAGACTGCAACTAAAGTTACAAGTCTGGCGCGTTAAGTGTAATAATTGCATATTACCATCAAAACGCTAATGCTTTCGATTGCAACAAACACCAGCCGAAAGACTGATCCTACTTAAAGGAGCTCCCTTGCTAGTCGTCACACACCACTTGCAGACTGCAGTTTCGAGCTGTTGGCTCTCGTCAGTGCAAGGTAGGCATGCGACGACCGGCACGAGAATCCTTTGACTATTTAGTACATCCCGCTATTTCTACAATAGCGACATGTAAAAGAGCCAGCAGGCGCCATCTAGCGGTCCAGTGTCTGTTGCAATCGAAAAATAAATAGCCTGACTTGGCTTAGCATAGTTCAAATGTGCTTTTAGAGGGCGGAATATTAAACATAATATTTTTAGTCGCAAACTCCTCTATAAATCCTTATTTTTACTATAAGGAAAATAACCAGACTGCAACTAAAGTTACAAGTCTGGCGCGTTAAGTGTAATAATTGCATATTACCATCAAAACGCTAATGCTTTCGATTGCAACAAACACCAGCCGAAAGACTGATCCTACTTAAAGGAGCTCCCTTGCTAGTCGTCACACACCACTTGCAGACTGCAGTTTCGAGCTGTTGGCTCTCGTCAGTGCAAGGTAGGCATGCGACGACCGGCACGAGAATCCTTTGACTATTTAGTACATCCCGCTATTTCTACAATAGCGACATGTAAAAGAGCCAGCAAGCGCCATCTAGCGGTCCAGTGTCTGTTGCAATCGAAAAATAAATAGCCTGACTTGGCTTAGCATAGTTCAAATGTGCTTTTAGAGGGCGGAATATTAAACATAATATTTTTAGTCGCAAACTCCTCTATAAATCCTTTTTTTACTATAAGGAAAATAACCAGACTGCAACCAAAGTTACAAGTCTGGCGCGTTAAGTGTAATAATTGCATATTACCATCAAAACGCTAATGCTTTCGATTGCAACAAACACCAGCCGAAAGACTGATCCTACTTAAAGGAGCTCTCTTGCACTGACGAGAGCCAACAGCTCGAAACTGCAGTCGGCTAGTATTTGTTGCAATCGAAAGCATTAGCGTTTTGATGGTAATATGCAATTATTACACTTAACGCGCCAGACTTGTAACTTTGGTTGCAGTCTGGTTACTTTCCTTATAGTAAAATAAGGATTTATAGAGGAGTTTGCGACTAAAAATATTATGTTTAATATTCCGCCCTCTAAAAGCACATTTGAACTGTATCCATACTTCTCGACCATTATGATAGTTTGAGGTAATTACATTATTATAATACTTTTTCCAAGTTCTCATCATTTTGATAACTATGTTTTTGTTTTATATGTGAACACTGCCTTCTTAGAGTTCGGCCACGCTGGCGAGCGATATATCACGAGCGATAAGTCGTGGGCGATTTAGCGATAAAAATGTATTTCAAACATATACAATTCAATTGAAAATTGAAGTGGCTACAGTAACCACAAAATATGAGCGACAAATCTCTTAGTGTGTCGCTGTACATTCAATATTGTTTGATTTCTAAACGACATTTAGTTAGTTGTGAGGATTGTACACCAACATGGATATTTTCGCGATTGTTTGTACAAGTGGTAAAATTTTGGTAAATGATTTTCTGTATCTATTAATCGGATGTACACCATATAGTCTCTGGCGCTTGACCAGATAGTCGTAAGGCAAATCGTCTTCCAAAAGAAGATCAATTCGATGCGTTTGTGACAAAGATATTGTGGAAACTAACTGTTAAATCGCTTTACGGTGAACAGGATGTCGCTTGTCGCTAAGTCGTCCACGATTTGTCGTTCGTGATAAATCTCTGGATATCATCCAGAATTTAGATAATTCTAGTTTATTTTGTTGGACATATATCATCGAGAAATATGATTATGTTTTTTACTAGTGAAGAAGCTAAAAAATGTGTTTGTTTACATTTGATATATTGCTGTTCCATGATCGATTTAGCAATAAATTCCGAAATAAATGCACAGCATAAAAAAATATTTGGTGCTACTGCTTTTCCAATTATAACGCGCACTTCATATACCGAAAACAGTAGGAGTAGATGTTCATTTAATGATGCTCATTCACAGAATGTATGTAGATAAAACGTTATTATATATATACGACGAATAAATACTAAGTTGATGGAACAATTCGAAGGTTGTTTTATTGTTAAAGGAGCTGATTCATTCAGACATGTATTTACTTAAAAATATATCGGTACGTTTAAATGCTATTGTAGAAAAAATAAAAACATGGTAATTCACAGTAAATGTAAACAAATAAGTTAAATGATTATGTCACTTTCAATTTAGCGTGAAGATTACCTAATTTAACTTAAAAAATTGCAGTTGAATTAACGAAATTTTAAAAATCAGCATAATAAAGTTTGTAGAAATAAATAAAACACACTATTATGATTTTTAAACTCATTCTATTCACAAAAAATGTGGGCTGCAGTTTCCAAAATCAATGTGTGAGCTTAAGCTTTAATAAATGGCCATTTTTGTAGGCATGTTTAAACAATTTGCTTATTCTTAAAAATATATACTCTTTTCAACGTCAATATATTTTTACTCTATATACTCTATTTGTGTGTCATGACTGTTCCGATTTATTCTAATTATTGACCTGTGTAATGGTAGAAAAATCGAGATTCAGTCGAGAATGCTAAATTATGTGATTTATGAGCAAATAAAGTTCATAAAAATTGTTTTTGGGACAAAACACTATGCTATTAATTGCGCGTCTTACTCGTAGCTTGAACACAAATTGGCTACTCGTGATTGTAAAATTAAAAGGTTTTCAGAGAGTGTGATTAGAGAGATTCGTGCACTTATTTTTATTGTAGTGTGTTGGTTTATGTTTCAGAGAAATTTCATATTTTCTGCACAAGGGTCAAGGCTTCACCCTGTATATGCAGCTGGAGCACTTATATTTCAAAGTCAAAAGTTTGAAAAAGTACTTTTTGTTATGTTGGGCAGAGTATTTTTGCGTCATCCTGTATGTTATTATATTATTATGTTATATTTAAAACACTTAAAATTAACTTAAAATAGATTTCAAAATGATAACTTTTCAACAGCGAAAGTTTTGTCTTAACAAAGGAAAATTAACTCGATGTAGATTTGTACTTAAAATTCACTTTTGGGCGAAGGTGCCGGTTAATAGTTTAAAATAGTCACTTATAATTAGATGCGCGAGGGCAAAGAGATTAGTTGTTTTTTACTTGGAGCTACCAAGGAAGAAGTCGAGATCGGTTGTAGAACGCGGATCGGAATTGACTTGCTCGAGCATCGCAGCGCTCGATCTTTTATACCATCGTTATTGTTGCGTTTTTCGTGCCCCATCTAGTCAAGTATGATCGTTGTTTTGTTGTCTGGAAAAGTCCCCGTACTCCGTGCGGGCACGGTCTAAGTCTAGATAATTTCTCCGGTCAGTCACTGAGGGCACTAAATGCGTAATAACTGAAATTGATTGAAATTTATATTGAAAATGATATCGTCGTGTAGGGCTTGAAATTAGAAATCTTTTGTTTCTTGAATGAAATCTGTATCTGGTTTGGTTTTTGGAAGATATTTGATAAATTGTCTGGAAGTAAAAGAGCTGTAGACTGTGTGGAAAAATATATGATAGTTTATTATTTAAGACGCAATAGACATTTAGATTTAGATAATGGGTTGTAAAAATTTTATTTAAATGAAGTAAAATTTTGATACGGGGTTATGCGAGAAGTCTTATGAGTGGTTTGATAATATACGGGGGCTATAATTTTAAAGTTAGTATTTTGAGAAATTTGAGCTGTAAAATGGGCAAATTGAATAATTTGAATGTTTCGATGGTAGTTTCGGCATCTTTAGGAATTATCGGGTTGTAGTAAATTTTTTCGGAAATTATTTTGAAAAATTGTAATTTTTTGATAATCTAAATTATACGGACACTTTTTTTATAGTTTGACACAGTGTGCTGAAAGGTTGATTTATTTGGCAAATGTTGATATTTTTTCGAGTTAATTTTTCAAAGGTACGGAGTATATACTATAACAAGCTCCTGGTTTTCATGGGTTATAACGACCGACGGTTGCGGAGACAATATTTTAAATGCCCCCAAGCAAGAACATCTAGGGGAGTTAAAGTAAATGAGCTTGGAGGCTACCTACAAGACCATTAGTCGAAAATTTTATTCGGGGCCATTGTTGGGCTCTCATCGGAATTGATTTATTTTCAACACGATTAAAATAATTTCTCGCAGGACATTGTCTATCAGGATATCGTTGGGTATAAAGGTCGGTAGCCGCAATTGCATTTTTTCTACATTCTACATAAATAATTAACATGTCCGCTTTTCCAGCTCTTATATACATTTACGGCATTTCGAACAAAGTTAACAAAAAAAGCAACAAATGTTTGACAAACTAAATATTTCATTATTCATTAATATAATATTTCATGAATGAGACACTTAAATGGAAAATTAAAATAAATATTGACGTTTGAAATGTTACTTATGTGCTATCATTGGATTCAGAAAGTTATGCAGAATTCAAAAATGCCATAATATACAGGGTGTCACATTTGAAAATAGAATTGCTTAGAATAGAATAGGATAGAATAGAATAATCAAAAGTTAATGTCAGTTCCGATGAAAGTGGGAAAAAATCATTTATCTGTCAAAAAGTGACGATTATTAAGTATATAGGATGCTCATTCGTTTATCTATAAGACTAAAGAAAAAACGGGATGTACCATGATCCTGTAACACGCAGTATATCTCCTTGTAATTCTATTATCCGCTTGGTAATCTTTTCCCCAATCGATTCCATTGTCTACTTATCCCTTATGTGATGTATCCCAGATGTATCGTAAAACCGCTCGTAGATCCCTAAGCATTCTTTGACATTCACTCACAAATGATCATATTTTTTATCTAACAAGCAGTATGAGCACTTGACGCTAAGCATTTGCCTTCTGCCTTATTAGAATTGAGTTTTATATTTATGTTTTATATAACCATTATTCATATTTCCCCAATATAAAAGGAATATATTTTATGGCACAGAAGGCATGCTTTTTATATCGAGTCCCAGAGGAATCAGGGGTACAATGTAATGCTCATTATGTCATATTGCTTTTTATTTTAGGGGTTTTAACCTTTCAAGTAGAATAGAAGAAAAGTAATTTATTTTCAACCATTAAAAAAAATTCGAAGTTTTCAGTTTAATTTATCTCAGCATCGTGTAGTGGAAATAGTACGTTGTTCAGGAAGGTTGAGAAAATGGCTATTGTAATCAAGGCACGACCTATAACAGCGAGGATCTAACTCATTGATTAATTAAAGGTGGCGGCGCCGTTTATAAAAATGACTTCACTTTAAGCATCGGTGCGAAAAGAAAGAGCCGCGTACTTAAGTTCTTTACAAAATCAAACTTCTAATCGTGAATTCTGGAAACGGCTACAACAACGGGTCTTGATGAAGTACCAATTTATGTATTAAAAAAAGTAATTGTAGAAATTTCTGAACCACTTTCCGATATAATAAATAATTGTTTTCTGGAAGGAATATTCCCTAATTAATTAAATAACCGCTGACCAAGGAATCACTACCTCCACATCCAGATTTTGTATCCAAGTCTTTTACACACTAAATCCTAATGTAATATTTTACTCGTTTTAATAATAGGGTGGGAGTGGCAATTGGGGTGGTATAGGGGGTGGCTAATGTAAAAAAATTTTAGATGCCCCTGGTCCTCGTATACACACTAAATCCCAATTTATTTTTTATTCCCTTAAACTATAAATCCCAATTTAATTTTTTACTCCGTTTAATAATAGAGTTAGGGCGGCAATGTAGTGAAAGAAGGGGTGGCTAATACCAAAAAAATATTTAGAGTTCCTTGGTTCTTGTATACACACTAAATCCCAATTTAAGTTTTACTCGCTTTAATAATAGGGTGGGGGTGACAATGGGGGTGGTAGAGGGGTGGCTGACGCCAAAAAATGTTGAGACCTTGACTTTTGTACATGCCCTAAATTGCAATTTTATGGGCTTTTACCTGCTTGCTTTGCCTATTTACCCTTATTTACCCCTTTTGTCCCCGAACCCTTCAACGGAATTTGATCAAAATTTAATCTATAGTTCCAGATCTCATTATAATACATAAGTGTACCAAATTTCAAATCAATACCATAAACGGGTCCAGAGTAAACGTGCGCACAAAAAAAAGTTACAGACAGACAAATTCTTTTTGCTCTAATTTAAAATCTCGTCATTTCATGACACTTTAAGCCTATTTCAACCAAAGAAATAATATTTTTTTGCGTTACTATACTTCCAATGGACGTGGAAGTAATTAACAAAAATATACCTATACATAAAAAGGGCGATAAGGAAAGCGTCGTAAACCACCGTGGTATATCAATCCCACCGATAGATAAAACTTGTGTACTACAGGGCGTGGCTCAGGGATCTATACTTGGGTACCTCTTATTTATTTTGTATACCAATGATTTAAAAGATTATATAAATATAGATTTTTTTTATATCAATATGCCGATTATAACTCCTGCGTTGCAACTGAAGAATTCTTAGTAGCTTGTGCAAGTAACCTTACCAAGATATCTTCAAATATGTCTAAATATTGTAGTTCGAATGGTTCGAACTCAGATTAGAGATATTATTTTACATTATAATGCAGTCATGTCTTCAGCATACATTGCACATCTAAACTATCGCCTATGTCATTTATAAATATATTGAAAAACAGTGGCCCAAGAACAGAGCCTTAGGGAACGCCTGAGGAGAGCCATACTCATAGGACTTAAACCCATTATACGCGACATATTGAAGTCTATCAGGTAGATAAGATCTAAAGAAAACTGTGAGCAGGTCCGATATACTAAAATTGGGAAGTTTTGCAATCAATATATTATGATTAAGCCTATCAAAAGCTTTCGTAAAATCAAAGTATATTACGTCCGTTTGCATCTGCATGTCAATGGACTCAGACACGAATTGTGTATCACATATGAGGTTGGTAGTAGTAGAGCGACCTTTCATAAATCCGTGTTGCTGACTGGAAATGATATTTTTAACTTTAGGGTAAATAGAGTCATGTAATAATATTTCAAAGGCTTTGCCAAAGTTACAGATTATAGTTATTAGGCGGAAGTTAATTATTTCGTTTTTGTTTCCCTTTTTATACACTGGGCAGACTTTGGAGTATTTCCAAATATCAGGAAAGCAGCAGCATTTAGTAGATAAACTAAAAAGTATCATGAGCGGGTGAGCAAAGATAGCAGCACAATCTCTCAGGAGAAATGCGGGGATCCCATCGGGACCCATGGTAAGCTTATTATTTTAGTGCCAATAACACTTCATTTTCTGAAAATGAGCTATAATAGGCCAATTAGAACTAGCTACAGAGTTGCATAGGTCGACCGTCTTCGTTTTAAGACCCCTGACGTTCTGATAATAAATGAGTATATCATGAACTCTATGCGCAGTATTAGTGCACACAGAAGGAGAGAATGACTTAATGGCTTAAGAGTGTATTCGTCATCGATGCTTCCAATTTTAATTGTCAATGACTTCGCGTTAATAAAATAACGCAGCCGAATGTACGGTGGGCTTGGAAAGAGAGAGATAGATGAAATAGAATATGACATTGTACAAAATTATTATACCTAATCTTTAAATCTCTATTAGTTCCTGAGGACATATAGGGCTAATTTTATTTTAATTCTACAAAAGGGAAAATGTTTATTTTAATAATACCTATGTGGGATGATGGAAATTATTTTTGCAACTCGAAAATAGAAGAAAAAATTATATTGGTTTATATACTAATAACGCTAATAAGTTGACTGTTCAGTTTCGTAATATGCGTTAACAGGACATCCTTACTAAAGTTTTTAGTTATACCAACGACTCGAACCCTTGGATTAATTCCCCGTACCTCCTTTATTTCGTATTTATCGTCACTTAGTTTGTCAGCCGCTATCCTCTTGAACCTGCTATTTTCTTCTCTATTATTACAGCCTATTGGAATATCTCTGTTCTTTACATTTTTTATTTTAGATAACTGGATACCTTCGTCTGAAAGGTTTATATTTTGCAGTATATCGGATTTAGTTTGAGAATTATCTTGCTCCAGATTTCTTGGTCGAATTATGACAGCAGGCATTGCCTTGTTTTTCAGAATATCTGCGTATTTTGGAGGCTAGGTTTTCTAATATGACTCATGAGAATCCCGGTCCAGGCACTGTCTGAGGAAATGGTTGTATGTCAGCGTTTTTTCAATGTGTAATCCACTTTGTATTACGTATAATTTATGTGAATGGTGAAGAAAAATAATAGTACGCCTATGGCTAGTCAGTATCTAATTATTGTTTTATTAATTTTTCTCTTTTCCAAATAGATCCAAGTAAAAATGAACAAATGACGTAACTAAATATAGTTTTATAATTATAAATTTAAGCATCACATCTCATTTTTATATTATATTTTGCTTTCCTCCTTCCAATCCTTTTTCATTCCCTCATTAAATTTCCGCGCTTACGAGAAACTACAAATTATTTTGAAATTATACCACACCCTCATAATACAACAGTCCATATGTATAGACCTCTAGCATATACGCCGAGATTTTCATTCTTTTTGTTTTAAAGTATGCAGCAAGCTGGGAAATATTAGGTCAACAGCGCGGAATGGGATTGTATAGAAGTTTACAGCGAAAAATATACAGAGAATTAAACGTAAATAAATCAATAGCGTGACAGTTCCATCTGTGTAAGTAGTTGCTAGATCATCACAACAGCTGATATGTGGCATCTGGTGAACTAATTTATCCAAAATATGAATTAGTATTTTCTGTCACAGTTAATGTTGTTAACTGATGTAATGTAACGATTAGGCTCCCAGAACAAGTAAAAGCTAATCACCAACATATCGTATCCAATCCACAGAGATCGTTTAATTAAGTAAAAGCACAAAACAATCATAAAAATATGGTCCGTCAAAAGGTGAAAATGACTCTACCTAAAGCGCCCGCAGTCTTTTTCATCGCAGAAACTTTGCATGGCTGTAGGGTATGCTTCATAAAAGACATTAGAAATCGTCGCAGAATCTAAAAATATTTTAGTTAGATGGAAAACTGACTGACATATCCCGACTGCACTCTTGATAGTTTCTGAAAGACACAGCCATATTACCAAAAGGCACCGATAATTTTAACTAGTCAAAATTCAAAAAACCTTATTACCTACGGTGTTTATACAATTTTAACATCTTTATAGAAATCGTGATTCAATTGAATAATATAAACACCACAGAAATTAGACAACCCCCAATTCCAGAAGCCAGGGCCTGTGCTGTGCGGAATAATAATCAAATATATTTAATTAAGACAAAAGAATCTCTATTATAATAACAAAGAAATCTGGAAGTTTAAATATTTATGAAAACTACATAGCATGTCACAGCAAAATAAAAAAAGACATCGCTTCTTATAGAAATTTGAAATTGTCCTATATAACTTTATTTATCCCCAAGTTTCTCAGCAAATCTTCGAAAGCCAACATGGTTTTGTATCTGGTCGATCAACCGTTACTAACTTAACTTGTGTTGCGAAGTATCTGTCTGAATTACTTGACTGAGAACAGTTTGACGTCATTTATAGTGACTTCTCAAAAGCTTTCGACCGACTGAATACACTGAAAAACTGTGGTTTTTTAAATAACTCTATCGAATTTTTATCTAGCTATTTATCACATAGGCGCCAGTTCGTTCAGTACCAAGGCTTCCAGTCTGCCATCCTCATGTCATCTTCTGGTGTTCCGCAGGGATCTGTTCCGGGTCCCCTATTTTTATTATCTTTATTAATGACATCAATCTGGAGCTGAGCTGCGAGACACTACTATATGCGGATGACGTAAACATAGTAAGAAACGTAAATTCGATCTACGAATGTAACTTGCCTCAATCAGATCTTATCAAATTACCTTTAAATACAGGTAAGTGTAATGTTATATCGTTCACCAGACGAAAAACAATAATCCACTACGACTATAAACTAGATAATACGGCCTTAACTCGCGTAACCTCAGTAAGAGATCTCGGTGTTGTTTTGATAGCAAACTTACCTTTATAAAATATCTAGTCTCTTCTTCATATGGGTCATTAAGTTCACCATCAGAAATTCTTGCAGTTTTTCCAGATATATCAACACTTACTATATTATTTAATACCTTCGTGGGTTCAAAACTTGAATATGCAAGCCTTGATCTGGAATCCATGCTACGAAACTCATATCACCAATATTGAAAGTATACGAAGAGAATTTCTTAAATATTTAACATTTACCATCGATTACATTTTATTCTCCTGTCGGCCTTGAAAATAATTCGTTATTAAGTCGCTTTGTTTCACAAGCCTACAAGAATGAAGAGATCTGAATACCTTTTTAAGTTACCAAACAATAAGATTAGCTGTAATAGCTTTTCGATTTCAAATACTTCAGTTTCAAGGTGATCTTTAAGTACGTCCATATCCGGAATTGATTTTTTATACATTCCGAATGGCACAAACAGGACATTTTTGACACCGAGTGTTAACAATTTGAATTTAAACTAGTCTAAAATTTTTGGGAGATCTCTCTCTACTTTGAATTTTAGCTCTGACCAGGTTTCTGCTTCATAATATATGGCGGTGTCATCGGCAAAACTAATAATGTGGAAAATAAGTTATTTAAATATATCAGGAACAGAACTGAACCCAAGACACCAGAACTAACCGTTCTAAATTCACTCTGTGTACCCGCAATATGAACCGTCTACTTGAATAACTATTAAAAAGTTTTAGTCCCAAATATCTTACGCCTATATCTTCGAGGCATTTAAGGAGGTGTTTGTGGCTAATTGTATCAACTTGCCCTCTATAAACCCAAATTGATTGCCAGATAAGATATTATACTTGTTAATAAAGTTACATAATTTTGTTCTTAATAGAATTTCAAACACCTTAGCAAAATTTGTGATAAGTGAAATGGGTCTATACTTAGTAGCCAACATTTTATTTCCACTTTTGTATATAAGCCTTACCCTACATCACACTACCATAAACTTCTGATTAATAATATATGCAAACATTTCAGAAATCTGGTCGGCAATGTCTTTTTCGTTATAGATTTTTATATTGTCTATTCCTGGCGATTTATTTGGCTTCAATGTTATTAATATAGAGTTGATATTTATAAAAACTATTTTAACCTCTCCACAATAAAATTGTGAGAGGTTACTAAAATTGGTTCAAAAACCAAAATTGAGATAACATCAAATCTTTACGTTTTGAGGTCCTAGGAACTCAAAAAAGTGGTTTTTGAAAAATGTCTGTGTGTGTGTGTGTATGTGTTTTAGCACGATAGCCCTGAAACTATTGAACGGATTTGAATGAAACTTTGCGTGTGCGTTCCTTTAGTGCCCCACAAGAACTGAAAAGGTTTTGGTTGAGATCGGATTACGTTTAGTGCCATTTTGGCGCAACAAATTGTTTATTTTATAATTACTTTCAATTTGCAATGGAGGCATTGAAAAGCAGTTAAAATTCTGATTTCAACGATATATCACACTTCCACCTTTTCGATTTGGTTTCCGTGGAAAAAATTAAAAACAAAGCAAATATGAAGCATAGATCGCATTTCGCATGATATGATCGATGCGCGTAGCCGTTACGTCGTGAAACTCATCACATCACGTGTCAATTCACATATGAGGATTTCTTCACTGCTCTAGAAGTAGAGCGGATTACGTTTAGTGTCGTTTTTATATGTATATATAGACAAATCGAAGAATTAAACTACAAATATTCCTCTAAAATCTAGTAAAATTACTGAAATGCTAATGTTTCATTTAATAAAGACAGCCGCGAGCGATCGGATTGCAATGAGTAAATTTTGACGATTGTCATTGCCATCGTTTGTCATTCGATAACGTTGGTGTCATGTCATGTTAATAAGATTTCGGCATATTTGTAACTTTTAGTGGATTGTCACAAACTTTAAAGGTAGATGTAACAATATCAATATCATAAGCTTTCTGTACCTTCGTTGGTGAATTTATTATAGATTATCACTTTATCAATTTTCAGTTTGTTGCTTTACAAATCTGTAGTATTTAGGATAACTAGATTTTCTTAGTCGTTCAAGTGATGTTAAAGTTGTTAATATCCTAATAGTATATTATTCAACGAGCGATAATGTAGGTAATAACTCGCATAGATGATTGTAAATTCATTAAGTTGAGGGTTTTTTTAGTGCCCCAGAAGATCTGAAAAGGTTTTGGATGAGATCGGATTACGTTTAGTGCCATTTTGTCACACAATTTAATGCTCTTTTCGGCTTAAAAGATCCACCGGGTGGGGAGGTTCCAGCCGCTTCCAGTAGCTGCCGATTTTTTTATTTTAGCTTCTATAATATTTAAAAACTTTTTTGTTGCAGTTTCAATATCCCTAGAATTGTAAACATCGGTTATGTTTGTTTCAATTGTTATTGGTAATATTATATCCTCAATATCAAATTTTGATTTAATAAAAATATGATCTAAACAGGATTGTGAATTTCCGTGTATTCTAGTGCAGTTGTTTATTCCTGAACCGAATTCTGCCATGACATTTAAATATTCCTCAGAATGTATATTGGTTTTTAATATATCAATATTTATGGCCTACAAATAAATTGTAATCGCCATTTAGCGTTTGGTGTTGTAAATAGATTCGCATCGATTCTATAAATTCAGTTGAAAGTGGTCGGTACATTGCATAAGTAGTGAATGTTTTGTTATTTATATTAAAACTGAGATTAATTACAGATATCTCATTGATTTTAGAGATAGATCCCATTGTTTCAATTATATCTTTGTTATGATCCGTAACCATTTGTAAATACGGTTTTATTGACTGTTATTCCCAGTAATTTTGATTAGTTATTGTTCACCAATACCTATTTTAACAAATTTAAAAAAGAAAATAGTTTAAAACCGTGGTGGCCCTTTCCCGTATGTATAATTACAATATTTACATACAATATATTAATTAGTGTGTGTCACCCCAGTCCCAACAAGGCAGATAATATTTATAGTAATCGGTTTGAGGATTCGTGCAGATCCTTGAGCGAATTGTGTAATTACATTAATTTATCCATTTAAACATCATTCAAAGCGATTCCAACCCATCATTTACAATTTCAGCGTTCCCTTCCAGAAAGAGTGAACCTCGCCAGTCAAAGTGAAAACGAAATTATCAAATCAACAGAGCGCAAAAAGCTTTCCAAACGTCCTGAGCAATCCGCATTGAAGCACCAACAGTGGTGTCCGCAACAGTAACTCTGTGGCATTGAAGAGAACTCCACCTGCCATGTATACAATACGTCACAAACAATGCCACGGCAGACATGGAGCCGCGGCCCTTATCCCGGGGCACTCCTAGATTACGCCCACCTCGCATGCACACGACTACATACATATCTGGATAGGCATCGTAAATTCTCCAGATAGGAAATCACAGCGAAGATCTGTGCATTGTTTTACGTAGAAGTCACTACCTTATACTACGAAGATGGGTTCGTGACTAATAAATTCATTGTCTCGCTGATATATGGCTCCTTCTTTCACGGATCGTTGTGTTCTTAACTTTTTCTTTGCTGCAAATCATAATAATAGTAATAACATCTACAGATAGATATAATATATTCAATATTGTCAATACATCTGTTTTATTGTTTGCTTATTTTTTTTATTCTTTCCACAATGTAACTGCAAATATTTTCCATCGGGTTTAAATCTTGGAATTTCGATGGTCAATAAATAATAATAAATAAACACCACAGAAATTAGACAAGTAAGCATTGTTACATTATTTGCTTCAAAGCAGTTACGCACCACATGGACAGTTTTCCTTCAAAAGAGGATTGGTTATCGCAAAAATGGTTAATAAACTTCTTTTTTTCTGAGTTTGAATTGGACTTCGAGCTACACTGATTACTTTTATCCACAAAATAATAGAGAGTTTAAAATAACCTGTTTTCAGAGGCCAAAAATCGACAAAATTCTTAGCAGTATGTGAATGGTGGGAAAATTTAGGACTCATGCTACATAAATGGGAAAAAAATCGATTGGACCCCAACAAATAACCAGAAGTAGGGTGGGGGTGGAAAAAGGAGTGTTGTTACGGGCGAAACGTGGTCATTTGCGATTTCATTTGCTCTTATCGAAAAAAGTTAAATACAAAATTTGCAGATAATTGAAAGATCGACAACTTTTATTTCAACATAACCTCAAAACTATTGAGAAAAGTCAACCAATTTTTTGATTTTTTATTTTTATCTCCCACAAAAATGATTTGATTTTAATAAAATTTGGCGAAAATGTACATTTTTATGACTCAAATAAGCTGTAAGTTTTTACTTACCCACAATTAAGCACGGAAATACCATAATCGTAAAACTAACAAAGGTTATACCTTTAAGGCAAAAATGCCGACAGGCTGGAAGCAGTAATGGCCAACTACAATAGCCAACCGTAATTTGGAAATTACGCTCATTTACCCATCCCTCGAGAGGTATACGAGAAACCGCCGAAATGCAGACAAAAGAGGTCAGTCATATTTCTGTTCTCAAACAATTCACTTCGTATATTTAAACTTAAGATTCGTAACCACTTTTTGTTAATGTTTTGTTTAATAAATAACTCCTTCTGAAGAACATTTAATTAGTTGTACCCACACAACAAAGCGAAATATTTATTTTTTGACTTTAAGCGTATTTAATTTTTAAAAAGACCTAATTTTCAATCAAGAAAGTATATTAACAAAATTTTGATTTTTGAAAATTTCAAGACGATTTTTTTTGTTGAAACCTTTATTTTAAGATGGTGTAAAAAATCATACTGATACTGTGGAAAAACATTGTCAAGAATGAGAAAAACCAAAACAAAGATTTTTTTTACATCGATTTTGCCATAAATATCTTCATTATTTATCGAAATGAAATGTTGAGAGTGATGCAAAATAGTAATTTCAATGTATCAAATAAGGGAACTCTGATTAACCGTTTAAGGTTCGGGCTGTTAAAAAACAAATTGTTTAAACAATAAATTTACATTAAAAAATTGCAAAAAATGACCGTTTTTGTGCAGGAAAAATTTTTGCATGCTTCATGGATAAAAATAAATTGAAAGTAAGTTTATTAAAACAAATATTCAAAATATTTCAATTTAAAAAATGTGGTCTCGAGCGCGCGCGCAGCACTTTTTTGTTAGTTTCTGCCTCAGATTACGAAAGAAACGGGGGCGAGCGTAGGTGCGTCTTTACTATGTACATACTTCGGTATGCGATGTAAAGCAACGTCAGGCGCGGTTAGTAATTGGATGGGTGACCATTCCAACGGAAACCGCGTCCTCGCCTCACACATCTTCCAGCGGCTTGTATATCAGTGTATGCGCGGAAGCTATACAACCTTAGGCGAGGGTTGTATAGGAGATATACCATCCTTCGGAGGGGATGTAAAGCCGTCGGTCCCTTGTCTATTAAATGTTAGGCAAGTAAAAGATCACTACTCTTCTTAAGGGAAGAGGTTCGGCAAAATTCCTGGTTGGGGGTAGCTCGTCTACAGGCGTCGGTGTTAGGCCTCAGTGGCGGAAATAGGCCGACGTTAAATAAATGTATAAAAAAAAAAATTGGTGTGTAACATTTTAAGAAAGTGGAGAATAAACGGTACGATTAGTACAAATCCTGGATAAAAGGACATGCCCCATTTCTATGTATACCTTCTATAAGTCTGTTTGGCATAGAATTAAATAACCTTATACAATAATCATCAGTAATATTTTCCCATGCATTATTTACTATTTCCAGTAATTCTTCGGCATTACGTGGTCTCACATTTCGTTTTTGGATACTTCTTACGAGTAGTGCCCATACTTCTTCCACAGGGTTAAGATCTGGATTATGACTGGGCCAGTTAAGAACATTGATGTTGTTATCTTGAAACCAGTTAGTTATGGTATGAGCAGTATGAACGAAAAAATTTTCTTGTTGAAATATGAACTCATTATTAGGAAATAATTGTGACAGAAGGGAGCATAATATTGTCTAAAATCCTAATATACGTTTCACTATTAAATCGTTCCTCAATGTGCCACAAAACACCAGGACCAGGTGCCGATATCCAGCCCACATATTGACGGAAAATCTACCACTTTTATCATTGTTAGATATATATTTCTCGTCGAATCGAGTATTCGGAGGGCGGTAAACACGAATACGACCGACTGAAAAGTTTTTTCGTCTGTAAAGTACATTGTTCCGAAAATTTACATCATGCGCTAAAAATTCAAGCGCAAATCCTACTCTAGCTTCTTTATGTTCAGTTTTAAGTAAGTATTTGTGTGCTGCTGCATGACAGCGTAGCTCCGATTCTCTTACTCGCCGGCGACCAGTACTACTCGACCCAGAAAAATTCATTTCCTCAGCAGCCTGAATAACTGAGTAAAAGGAATTTTCTACTAAAGCATTTACCAATTGCAAATCTTGTTGTTGAGTTGATATCCTTCGTCGCCTTGATCCAGGATTTCTACTAATCGTACCGTTTATTCCACACTTTCTTAATGTGTTACACTTGAAATTTTTGTCAATATTATAACGCAGTGCAATTTGTCTCATTGGCCAGCCATCTCCTGCTTTAGCAATAACTCCAGATTTAACTAAATCGCGTATATGAGGCATATTAGTTTTTGCACACTTGCAATAAATTATGACAACTAACTGACAATGTCACAAAAATTAAAATTAGATGTACAGAACTAGATTTTAGCAAAATACCGTTATAAGACGTCCTATTTTTTTTTGCTCACGACCGTACTATTCGGCTGGGATATGAGCAAGTATCAAAGAACGCACCATAAAACAAAACACTATTATATATTATTAAATTGTCAATGCCATAAGTATTAACATAACGTCAATTTATTTTACAATCGTATACATTTCGTTTAGATTAGAACTTTTTTTATACCTCTTGGACTTAAAATAAATAATCGATAAATGTACCCAGGGATTCCAGATCTTGAAACAGCACAAGTAAATGCGGATCGACGACTACTGCAATACAGTTGTTACGAGGACTATTTGGACTCCTTAGGTACACTACAAGATGAGTGTTACCTGCAGAGCGTCGAGTACAAACGCATGATAGCTGAGCTAGGTTACAGGAGCTCAGGAGAAACTATCAGCAGAGAACAATTTGAAAAGAGGTTGGCAGCAGTGCTGCTGTACCTATATCCACCGTATAAGCCGTATACATCGTCCAGCGAAGGAATTGTGAAAGGTGACGCCCTACAGATGGGTCTAGCTCTAAGAGAAAGAGGAAATAGGCTTGGAATTGTATCTACCATTATATTTTTAAGGTATTATACAAAAAATGGATTTGAAATTTCCGGATACATTGATTATGCTGATAGGCTGACTCAGGATAATTTGAAAGAGTTTTTTCATGGTATGAGACTTTTATTTAAATATTTTAACATTCCAAGCAAAAGTGGTCACATTTGAAAGCAGTTTTTTGCGATTGTCGGCCAAACGTGACCTCCTGGAGGAAAATGTCCTTAATACGAGTTGTGAATAATAAAAAATTTTGCATATAAGGCATTTTTCAACATAACCTCACATTTTCCGAGAAAATGGCGGAACACCGACTATTCGGGTTTTTATTTTTTCTCTGGTAAATTAAGATGATTACATGAAATTCTGTGAAAGTATACCTTTTTTGCATTGAATTAGCATGATTTTTGGAATCTGAGAAACAAGTAGTTTCCGAGATATTTACATTTTTCGAAAAAAAAAAAAAAATAATCTTCCACGGAAAACTTTATTGGTGTTTTTTTACATATTCTATCCGGGCTCATTGTAACCGTTTAAATGTCTACTTTAAAATGGTCTATATATGTTGATGGTTTATTTTTCATGAAACCGCTTAAAATTGTGAAAAATCAAGAAAATTACTTCGAATCACGAATTTTTCAATACAAACAAAAATTTATCGAGCCTAGCTAGTGTTTTGTTAAAAAAGATGCAGACCAAATAACCATTGCAAAAAATGGATCTGAACTTGTAGCTGGTATTTACTAAAGTAAAAAAATGGATATAGGCTGGGGCCGTTATCTTCTTGAGATGAAAAAATTAATAGCAGGCAACGGCCGGCTGGAATATATAGTTGAGGTCATAAAAAATGAAAAAAAAACTTTGGAACTTGAGATGAAGGCAAGTAGTGAAATAGGGTGCTATTTAAGGGATGAAAACCGTTTTTCGTGATTTGTGGCGAAACGTGACCTCCTAGAGAAAAGTGTTTCATACAAAAGTTGTAGATAATAAAAAAATCTAAAACTTTTATTCTATATATTTTTCGACATAACCTCAAAGTTTGCGAGAAAATGATAAAAAACCGATTTTTCTGTTTTTATTTTTTTTCGCCAGAAAGGAAAGGGATGGGAGAGATTTTTTTCGCAATGGAATGTGGAATTTGTTTCTCTTTGATTTGAACCCGATCTAGATTGCGATCTGATGATTAGGAGGGGTGAGGGAGCCCGCAAAGTTTTTGCCCTGTAGAAGGACAAGGAAAAGGGTTAGCTACTTCAGGCCGGGCTCATTTTCAAGGGCGATCAATTTTCATTCAAGATTTTTTTACTCCGAAGCTCTAAATTCATTAGGGGCTGTACGAGCGCGGCAATTCAGCAGCCGTGCAGCGAGATGCCGGGGGAGAAGCCTAGCGCTCCCACTTCTCTCCCTTCTCTCTCACAAATACACGTCCCACTCCGCTCGTCCGTTTTTATAAATATATCGCGTGATAGTTACCTAAAAAGGTATACTTTCACATAATCTCATGTAAATTGAATTATTTTTACGAGAAAAAATAAAAAAAGAAAAATCGGTTTTCCATCGTGTTCTCAGAAAATTTGAGGTTATGTTGAAAAATTTAAAAATTTTAGACTATTTTATTATCTACAACTATTGTAAAGAACATTTTGCGCTAGGAGGTCACGGTTCGTCGAAAATCGCAAAAAACACTTTCAACCCCTAAACAGCTTCCCCATTTCACAATTTCACTTTATCTCGTGTATAATTTTTATTTTATCTCTTAGTTATAACCTTAACTAAACCTTCCAGCTGGTCCTTGCCTATTCATAATTTTTTCTACTACCGTGTGTAAAGTACTCACTTTACGCACGCTGTGTAAGTTTAACTTTACGCACTAGTGCGTAAGGTAAAAAGTAAAAAAATGCCTATCGGAGCGTCTGTAATAATGCCCTACTTTAAAATTACAATAAATTAGTTATTTAATTTCATGTAGTCCGTTTATTTATTATCACTGGGGTATACTATTATAAAATATATCTATTTTCTGTGTTCTGTAACAGTCATGCTTGAATTATTTATAATTTTGACGTTTAATGTACATTTTTAAGAATTTTATTCATTTAAAATAAGTTGGCCAAGGCGATATTGTAATTTTTACATGATTATTGACAGTTAAACGTAATGCCTACGTTTTAATATTTTTCAAGTTAATTTTATATTATTAAAAGATTAAGGTGAGGTAATAAGCTTATATTTTGATTTCTATGTAATTTTTAGCTTTAACTTTTTATTGTAAGAACTGTAAAATTTATTCACATAATTTTCATTAAAGCAATATATTTTGTAAAGTATCGATGTCTTAATTTTTTTTTGCATAACAAGTATATCTACTTAGAATGAAACATTATTCAACAACTAACCTTCCTATCTTATTATTTTACTTTACGCACTAGTGCGTAAAATAGAATTGTTGTATTTCAATTTATTCATTTATTTTTGGTAACCACTGCGGTAGAAGAAAAAATGGTGTATTCTTCGACTCGTCTGTAAAGTGCGTTTCTTCACTCATGGGATCGTCGCACGCGCCGTAGGCGAGTGAAAAAAGTATCACTTTACACACGTGTTGCATAAACAGCTATTTAGTTTTTCAAAAAGGTATTGGCACCAGCCGAATGTTTTGTTTTCAACAACGGATTTAAAATAATGAATAGTTATTTGTATAAATATATGTCCTGAAAATATACTTGACGCTAATACTGCTAGGCACACACACAACAAGAGGTCCTTATAACTCAACTACAATTAGAATATTTAATTTTAATGTAATAAACATATCAATTGTGTATAAATAATTTAAAATTATAAAAAATGTTGCAGGAATAATTAAAAAATATATATAACGACGAGGACATACATGTACCGTACATTTTCCATTTTCTTTGCAGGTTCGAAGAGAATGGTCCTAAGACCCAGAGATCTGGGGTATTACCACTGGAGAGTCGGGAAAGTAATTTCGAACGATTCCTTGAATTACAAGGTATTACAGCATCCTTCTAAAGGTCTTATCTTTCAAAACAGATTCGATCGAAAACTTATAATTCCACAACCAGACGTTCAACCAGGCCACAACACAACAAGACAACGGGTTTACTCGAAAATGTATGAATTAGTAATATTATTTGATCATGTTGTTAGACAAAGAATTTAATAATAGATTAATAATTAAAACGTAAACGCTTTATTTCGGTATATTTTGGTACATACTAGGAAAACAATTTTTTTCCTCAAATTAGTTCTCAATAACGAAAAAATGCGAGAAACCAAAAAAGAAATGATATAACCTGATCATGATACTCAGTCAAATATTTCCGCCAAGCAAATCGTTCAGATGTTCAAATATTTTGGGTCAATTACTACTCAACTACTATTGGAAGCGCCTATAAAAACAAATTTCCATACGCAGCAGACATATAGTGTCAGATAGCGTTTATGTGGAATAGAAGAAAAAAATTATAATAAGCTGAAATGTCTATAATAGTTAGTTTATGTGTGTAAGAATACACATCAAAATAGTTTCCACCCCTAAGGGGTAAGCTTCATCCCTATTTCACCCCCTTTAGGGACACCGTACTGTTTTTTTACAATATCTTTTAAACGCTTTATCTTAGGGAAAAAACATAAGTACAGAAAAAGGTTTGCCACAAAATTCTCTACAAAAAAGGTTCAGTATTATGTATCGATATTTCTATTACTTTTTATGTTCTTAAATCGTAAACTGTAGGGTTAAAACAAAGTATTGAACGCCAACAGAGAATTTTAAGAACATCTCCCACAGTTATTTTTTATGAAAATACGCCAATCTGTGAATTCACTTAAGAGTGATCGAGGTATGCCCAATTATGTTACATACAAAAATTAAAATTTTTCTGAATCAGTTGAAATATCAAATGCATTTGCTGATTACTTTCAAGAATCTTATACCAAACCAACTAATCTTAAAATCACTAATGACACTCCATACAGTAACAATATCCTCACAATAAAAGATTTCAATGAAAATGACGCTTTAAAATCGCTCAATATACTTAAACCAAAAATGACAGCCGGTCCAGATTTAATACAAGCTTTTATTTTAAGAGACTGTTCACATATTTTCGTAGTCCCACTTACTATTATATTTAATCTATCTGTCAGTACCGGTTGTTTTCAGAACGTTTGGAAGAACTCTCTCTAAAATATGTCCCGTTTTCAAAAAAGGAAGTAAATTTGATATTACCAACTACAGGCCCATTACAATAATATGCAACTTTGCAAAGGTATTCGAGTATTCATTACATGACAATATATATAATCATGTAAAACCAAACATAATAACACAGCAGCATGGCTTTATGAAAGGTCTAAAATCTATTTTGCATAAACCAATTTTTATCGCAATCATCAGATGAGGGGATCCAAACAGAGGTCATTTATACAGACTTTTCTAAAGCATTTGATCGATTGGACCACGAAATATTGCTGCACAAACTTGATCTAAATGGCCTCTCTAATGGACTGCTTCAGTAATTTAAGTCATATCTAAGCGTATCTGTACACTACAATGGCTATAAATCTCATGAAATACCATTCGAATCTGGAGTGCCGCAAGGATCAGTCTTAGGACCCCTATTCTTCAATATATTTGTAAATGACATCAATAAAAACCTTAATTGTAATACTCTTCTCTATGCCGATGACATTCGCAACTCTAATGACTGTCTAAATTTGCAAAGTAACCTCAGCATATTAAATACATGGTGTGTAAACAATGGCTTACACCTTAAATATGTGGTATTTATGTATGTTATTTATAATTTTGCGGGACTACTTCCTGCTCTGTAAATTGATTGTTGCAATCTGTAGAGCAGTGTAAATAAATAAATAAATAATTTAATGTTTTTGTCATTTGTTCATTATAAATGTTTATATCTGGTTATTTTGCTTATAATGCTCTGAAATATTTCCTTGTATACCTATACGATGGAAATGTTATACTGCAGAAAAATGCCAAATCAGCATTTATTAATAACTAAATAATGGTAACTCTGACAAGTGAAAAATGCACCTTCACGTCTTCAGAAATCATGGGGGCGTGACAACATGTCAAATTAGCAAACGAACATGTTAAAATATATCACCACATATCCCGATAATTAACTTAAACAGTCGGAAGATTATAACCTGTACTACGAAGTGATTCAGCGTCAGAGTTAATAGTAATGACTTTTCAACTCGGCTTTTGTAAATCCCTGGACGCTTTTTCGCTGCGCTAATTAACTCGTTAGTCATTACTTTTCAGATTTGCTTTGAGGCTTTGAACAACTCCGACAGTTTTTTCACAATAAAATTGTTTGCATGTGGTTAATTGGGTGCCGATGGAAGTACACCTGTAAATCTTGTTCCTCCATAAAATAATAATTTATTGGAATGCGATCGTAAATTATGATGATTATTGTTTGTTATTCGATGCAAACGAACCGGGAAGAATATTACGGCGAGGAAATTATCTACATTACTTTAAAAATCTTCCCGTTGCTATTGGTAACGAATCAAAATAAATTGGCCAGAAAATATAAGTGTGAAATTATCATCGGAATCATAATCATAGTCTGGTCGATAGCCGAGTGGGTTAAGGCGCGAGGTGGCAATCGCGATTAATCACACGGACATCGCACCACCGGGTTCGAATCCTGGCTCCGGCACTGTCGGAGGAATTGGTTGTATGTCCGCGTTTTCTCAATGTGTAACCCCCTTCCGCACAAGCCCTGGCTTCAGGAATTGGGGGTTGTCTAATTTCTGTGGTGTTTATTATTATTATAATATGTTAGCCGCATGATTTGGAAATTTTACACGAATGTGAAGTGAATAATGTATGTTCTGTGTTGTGACTTTGGCATCTACTCTTTCCAAATGTAATTATAATAATATACAATTCCAATGAGGTGAAATACGCGGGTGTCACATAAAACGGACCGGACGCGTTATGTTGGGACAGTAAGAATGCACAAGCCATCTACTTTCATAGCCTGCTGCCGCGGCTGAATGAAATGTGAAGGAACTGATGACAATGCGCCATATTTCATGTGGGAGACATTTGTGCCGTGCAAATGAATCAAGTGCAGAAATTTGCATAGAGAAATTATTTGTTGTCATTTGAATGCCAAGAGGTAAATTATTTATAATAAATAGTCTTATGCTATTTGTGTCGAAAGGTGTAACATATGTGTTTAATTTCATTAATGGTTTATACTTGTACAAGGTGGTGGAATTAAGTGATTTTGCCAGCAAAGGGCCGCTTACGTCATAACTAAACTACAAGCATCCCCCGACAGTTGTTCTAAGGATCTCCATAAAAAATACTTTGCTTTCTGCCATAATTTTGAAAACTACCGACGATGCATCCCTGATGTTCAACTATGATCAGTATCTAAGAACCTACTTTAAAGAATTACCAAAATTATACCACACACTTCGAAGCTAAAAGGAACACGAGAAAGGGACAAAAATAAACTTCCCTAAACTTTTTGCTATAGATGAAATCTGAATATTATCGTTCACGTCATCATTCTTTAATTTTCGAATCAAATCAACTCAAGGAGAATGGCACGCATGGGCGTATCAATGTTTGCAAAACACAAGTATTTTACAATGAAAATTTATGAACAATAATAGCATGCCACACAATGAATTTTAACATCCGGTGCCGTATGTAATTTTACAATTCATCTCATGAACTTCCTTCAAATGCAAAAGAGAATATCCGTTATATTTTTCCTGATTAAACTACTAATTTAATTTCACCACCATGTCTCTGGTTACAGCATTTAGTCTTTAATCCACTGCACGCTACTGAATTTTATTTTATTTTACATACACTATCCAACAGGTCATCAACCGCATCAGACAAATATTCTGTTAAGCAGAAGAAGTTGGTAACTGTAGATCATCCTTTATAAACACCATGTTGAAGTTCTGTTATTTGATGTTTCACGTGGCAAAATATATAATCTTACAATAGCATTTAAAAGACTTTAGCAAAATTATTCAAAATTACAATGGGTCGGTAATTCTATCACCTTTCTTAAAGACGGGTATGATTTTGGACTGTTTTCAACATTGTGGAAATGTTGAGGTTTGAAGAGATAGATTGAAAATTAAACACAATGGTTTGGCAAACACTGCGGCACAGTCACGGACTACGAAGGACGGAATATTGTCAAGGCCACTAGTTAATTTTGGCTTTAACTTCTTCAGTGCTTCAGTTATCTGAAAATGCACTCATATCAAGCTGCTGACTGGCTTTTCTGATTGATAACCTTCGATTTTCAACAAATGCCTGGGCCACTTCCTTTTGTCGAGCTTCCGATGTTTCAGATTTTGGTCTTCCAGATTTTGGACGATTATTATTTGTCCTTGTGTCTAGGAATCGTTTGATGGTACGGGACACATACTTATGGACGCTTAAGGTTTATTTCAATTTGGTGCCATTGCAGCGACACCTTGTGAGAATCGAAAAAAATGCCCCATATAAAATTCACGTATTCTTGGCCGTAGAATCCGAATCCTCTATAAAAAATAGGGATTTTCATTACAAATTTCAAAGTTGCCCCCCGCCCCACCCACTGGGTTAGGGGTGGGAGAGTCGAATCCAATGTCATTGGATAGATTTCGTAAAAATAACAAATACGTGTTTTTCAGTTTTTGAATTGGACGTTTTTTTATGGGCACAAGACGCTACTCTTGAAACAGTAATGTTTTCTTTTCATTTTTTGCGATTACAGCGACACCATGCAAGAATAGAAAAAATGTCCGGAATAAAATTTACGTATTTTTTGCCGTAGAATCCGATTCCGCAATAAAAAATAGGGGTTTCCATTTGAAATTTTAAAGTAGCCCTCGCCCCACCCACAGGGTGGTGGGTGGGGAAGTCATTTTGGTATCAGTAGATAGTTATTTGAAAAATTTTTGACACGTATTTTTTTATTTTTCGATTTGATGCAAACTGTTCGAGATTTTCCACCGTTCCCATACTTTTCTAACACCCGGTATGTTTTTGCAATAGTGTTAATAATCTAGAATAGAGAATATTACACACATGATGTTAATGATATACGACATGTGGCTACTCTGCATTCTGTTCCATAAGCTATGCATTTTCTTGTATAATATGTGCTTGGCAAATTCCGAAAATTCATATCCAATGCCAATTAGAATAAATATCATCCACCTGTTACTACGGCGATTAAAACGGCTCGCTTTTATTACGCAGGAATTTATATAGAGACAGCTTCTTGGACAGAAGCGTCTGGTGTATTGTAGAAAATATGATACTACTTTAAATGTTAGTAGTAGCATAAAACATATATTTTACTTGGTGTAAATGACCTGGGTTGAAATAAATGTTGTTTTATATTCAAGGAATTGAAGTAATTGAAATGCCACCGCATTCTGTCTAATACAGTAAGGTGGTCTTCATTTATTTATCTAGTCTAGTCGTGATTTTTTTGTTCGTGGTGTTGAAAAAGAGGTCAAAGGTCAGTGATATGTTAAGGTGAAGATTTTTCGATATCGCGATATTTAAATAATTTTACTACACTGTGCGCCAGATATTTATTCAATATTTCGGCTATTAATTTGCGAAACGGTTTTTTAAGTTTAATTCGTAGTCATTAAAGAAGTACGAGAAATGCTAATAAAAAAAGTAAATCTAAAATGGTGAGAACTGGGTGTGTTGATTTGACATGGAATGACCTTTTAGTATTTTATCTAACCATCTAAACCTATATTTTTAAAACATCGATGAGGATTGTTCTGTTCCACTAAAGATGCCTCTAAGAACTATTATATGATTTGTGGTGGGTTTAGTCAAGGCCTAAGAGTATTTCCAAGTATATTTTATCTGTATTCAATGAGGCTCAAATGGGGAGATTTAGATGGCCACCCTATCATATATCTGTTAAAGGAGGCTACTCGCCACATTAACAATAAGAAATGATCCTCTTTGCTTATTGTGACACTGTAAGACCTCCAGAGAAAAAGTTAGTAATGTATTGGGTAGATAAAATCGAATACGCACTTATGTCAACTTCTTTTGGAAATATAAGTGTATTGGTAGCACACAATTTTCTTATCCTCACATACACTGGCAAATTCCCATCTTTCAAATACCAATTATGGCATCAGTATTTTCTTTCCTTGGGCATTTAATTTTTTCGGTACGATTAAAGACTTTTTTTGTATACGAGAATCCTAAAAGCACGCAGACCTTTTGGAATATTAAATCTAATATGGAGCTCGATGACATACAGAGATTCTACTAAACTCGGGATATTTAACACGAACGTGAAATCTGTGCTGTTGTATGGATGCGAAACATGGAAAGTCACTAAGTCGATAACTAAAAAACTCCAAGTATTTATAAACAAATGGTTACGCAAAGTGCTGCGTATTTTTCATTATTGGAGGAAGCTAAGATGATGAGCAAGACATGGAGGGAAGTAAAGCAACTGGCTCATAATCGGGTCAGATGGAGAATTTTCGTGGAGGCTCTATGTTCCACCTGATGAATAACGGGAACCTATATACAGAGTGATTTATGTAAACATGCGGAAAATAAAATGGTATACAAGTCTGTTATGTGGAAAAGCCTCTGTAAAATTTTAAAGCGATTCGAGGTAATTTATTATATTTTTTTGCATTAAAACCTGCAAGGATACGCTTCTGAACTGGTGAGTTATGCTATCTCGACGCGTTCACACACGTGTCGCTTGTTTGTTTAGCAGGTAATATCAGCTGTCTTAGTTTGCTAAGGTCAGTGCGCCACGCGTTCACTGTTCAGTTCAATGACTCTTCGACTTCCGTTTAGAGCATTTTACATTTTTGTTAAATTTTAAACTGTATTCGCAAATATTGAGTATGCCAGAATTCACGTCGCAAGAGTACTGTGACAGATATTAACCTATGAATGAAAGTCTTGCAGGGGCTGTACGAAAATACGGGAGAAAATTTCCCCATAGGCGCAAACCTAATGAGAGAAAAAATTTAAGTGCAGTGCAACGAGTTCGTGACACCGGGTTTTGTTTACCAGGCGACAGAGAACGTGTAGTGAATCGTCCTGTTGAAGTAGACGAAGAAGTTCTAGAATTACTCTATACGCGAGAATCGTTACATAAGAAAGGAAGTGATTTCGTTGCACCGTATTACGTCACATTGGTTAGTCATACGCGGAACACTTCTACAAAAAAAATAAGGTAATGTTTTTTCCAAATGTTTTATTTCTTAATTTTTTTAACCCCTTTTGGTGGGGACAACCCACTGAATAATTTTCCGCATGTTTAGATAAATCACCCCGTATATATTTACTACAATGATTTAATGTCATGTTTTGTTTTCAATTTAAATTTTTGTTACTTCTTTGTTTTATTAGCATATCAGTATGGCTCTCTTGAAAAAACACCTAGCTACGTCAAACCTTACAATAATAAGTCAGTTAGTCTCAGGATAATAGAGAAGAAGTCGATGTAGTTTATACAAACTTTTCAAATATGTTTGACCGAATTGATCATTCCACTTTATTAAATTAATTGGATATATTAGGGTTTAGTAACTTATTGGTTTTTCTGTTCACTTCTTACCTAAAGGATCGACTATAATGTGTTGTGTTTAATGGATCCAAATCTACCTTGTACGTTACAACGTCTGAGGTTCCGCAAGGATCCAACTTGGGGCCGCTCTTATTTAACATTTTTATTAACGATCTTTCACAAATGCTATAGTGTAATAACTTTCTTTTCACTGATGATCTGAGACATACGCGACTATCCAAAATCTTACCGACTGTTTAGAACTTCAATAGGAAATTGTTACTGTGGAAAACTGGTTTAATGATAACAAATTACTTAAAAGTGCTTATAATTCAACAAATATCGCTTGAGTATACACATAACAGTGTGCCACTTTCTCGATGTGTTTAGTTAAAGACCTTGGCATTCTCTTTGACTACAGAATATCCTTTAGAGAACATATTCAACAAATTACCACTACTAAGCTAAACATTTTATTTCCCGCCCAAAATCAAACCATAAAACATTATATTCCGACATTCATTTATTAATAAAGTCCGTGAAAGTCTGTAATTAATATTTTTTGTTAAACCAAATAATACCGTTTATAAATACGTTTTAATTAACTACGAACAGTAAATGCAAAGATAACTGATAATTTATGAATATTTAATTTAATTCATCGTTAATTCCTCCGGGGTATATTAATTAAAGGTAATAAGACTTTAAGTGATACCTACGGCGCTTATTTAGGTTATTTATGAAAATTTCATGGTGAATGATGAATGAGAAAGGCTCCTGTCGACCTTGATTTATTTAATTAGGTTAACTGACGAACCGTGTAATAGCCGAATATAATTTTTTCAATGTGTATTTTTTTCAGATTATTATTTGCAAATTTAATAAGCGGAAAATTAGGTGTTTAAATAGGATAAATTCGTTCGTCAATATACAGTATGGCGAAAATGTATGGAATATATAGCCACATGGTTAAAGAAATACATAGACAGGTCAAATTTTATATTTAAATGTGCACTATTATTATACGAAGTGCAGCCACGATTGTCTAAACGACGTTTCGGCAGAGTCTTAACTGCTATCTCAGGTTTTCGCTGAAAGATGTCTATTGCTGCTCCTCGTTGCTCGAACTGAACTGTCCAGAAAATATAATTTAACGTAGTTTGTAATGTGGTACAATTAATTACTCTTAGACGTTAAAAACTAGTGGATTCCCAGGTTTTTCACTAGGGAAGGTGATAAATCTATACATCGGTATGAACCCAAAAACTATTCATCACAACTTAATATACTGACTAGATGTAATACCGCATGCAATTTTGAACAGGGGGCTCTCAAATTCAGAGCCCCTCCGTCGACATCATCTATCGCAACCACATCTTCGTAGTCAGACTTCGCCTCCGCGTTGTCTCATCTCCGCGGTTACAAGCGTCATTACATTCCTACGCATAATAAAATAGTACCCAAATAACATACGTCAGCCAATGGGGGAATAGAATCCAAAAAATGCACCGATCAAATTCTTAAGACTACTCACGCGTAATTCAATAAAGAATTCTACCGATTTTTTTTTAATTTAACGTCGGCCTATTTCCGCTACTGAGGCCTAAACATGGCTTATAACCATTTAACAATTTTATATAATAACTGGTGTCTTACTTATATTTAGCACGGTCTGTATATCATTTTAATTCAGTTTTTGTAAGTGAGATTGTTTCAACTATCAGAAATTTTCTTCGTATAACTGCTAAATTCACATTGTTTTATGTACCTATTTTTGCATCTTAAAAACTCAGTCATGATTTTTTTAACACTAATATTATGTATCTCTTACAGCACTTCAGAGTCCATTGTCTATGCCAATCCTGCAAAAATATTTAGATTCATTTATATTTCATTTTTATACTTTGTTTACTATGTACATGTAGTTATTTTGCTTACCTCTGAAACCTTCTCATTAACCTGTTATATGGTGTATCCTATATGATGTCACGTATATACAGAAAACAGTTGTAAATAATTTACTATTTATTAGGGCACTTCGTTCGTAGGTTATATTTGTAGTCCAGGGCATTTAGATCAAAATCGCCTGAATAGCGGAAATTTTTAGGCACAACAGATATCGAGATGCGGTTTTCTGCATTGTGTTCAGGAAGGTCCCAGGAAACGACTCTACATAGTCTGGTTTAGCCATTTTTTGAAAAATACCTTCTGGGCCGGAAAATGCATTTTCCAATTGCATCATTACTTGCACCATTATAGGAACGACTGGAAACTCGGAAAAATCGCTCGGAAATCGTTATTCGGGGGTTTTCGGGGCTGCCGAACTCGATTCTGGCATTGGAATTACCCGGGGGCGCTCGGGGGTCCCTCTGTGGGGTTGTCTGGGGGTCATTCTGGGGGGGGAAATGGCATAGTCCATGGGAAGCGCTCCAAACTCGTTACCCGGGGGTTTTCGGTGATGCCGAATTCAATTCTAGCATTAGATTTCCCCGGGGGCGCTCGGGGGTCCCTCTGTGGCGTTGTCTGGGGGTCATTCTGGGGGGGGGGGAATAGCATAGTCCATGGGAAGCGCTCCAAACTCGTTACTCGGGGGTTTCCGGTGATGCCGATTTCAACTCCGGCAGTAGACTTCCCCGGGGGTGCTCGGGGGTGGCTCTGTGGGAAATGGTAAAGGAGAAAGTGAAAAATCACAAATTATGAAAATCCCATAAAAGATACATACCTCTTCACTATCGCAGCTTCTTATATCTCCAGAAACATCCATTGTAAGCTCAAGCCAATATTCGATTCCATTGAAAAACAAATCCTCGAACACGTGATCTATCAAAGATGACTTACAAGAGTGCCGGACACAGCTCAAACACCAAAAAAAAAGGTCCAAAATCCAAAAAACTTGATCACTATAGCACTGTATTGACGTATAACGAAAAACCCACGTGGTCCAAGAGTGCCGGACACCACTCAAACACCAAAAAAGGTCCAAAATCCAAAAAACTTGATTATTTTAGCACTATATTTACGTATAACAAAAAACCAACGTGGTATAAGAGTGCCGGACAGAACTCAAACACCAAAGAAAGGTCCAAAATCCAAGAAACTTGATTACTGTAGCACTGTATTTACATACAACGAAAAAGCAACGTGGTCCTGAACTGGACCCATATTTTTTCTCTTCAGTCGATACAGAATATTTCTGTTCGCGCCGGTCCCCGTGGTAACGATACTCTACTCTCTTTATAGCTTTGGCGCCTTTTTCAAATCCAGTTTCGAGGCACAAAAGACTTCCAAAGCAATTGTCTTTATAATATGTGTAATATTTATTTATTTATTTAATATTCAATCTAAATTTTTATTATTCATACCCCCGGGGAAGTCTAATGCCAGAATTGAATTCGGCATCCCCGAAAACCCCCGAGTGACAAGTTTGGAGCGCTTCCCATGGACTATGCTATTTCTCCCCCTCCAGAATGACCCCCAGACAACCCCACAGAGGGACCCCCGAGCGCCCCCGGGGAAATCTAATGCTGGAAATGAATTCGGCATCCTCGAAACCCCCGAGTAACGAGTTTGGAGCGATTTTCATGGACTATGCAATTTCCCCCCAGAATGGCCCACCGGATACCCCCGCAGAGCCGCCCCCGAGCACCCCCGGGCAATTCCAATGCCAGAATTTAATTCGGCATCCCCGAAAACCCCCGAGTAACGAGTTTGGAGCGATTTTCATGCACGCTGCCATTTCTCCCCCAATTCACCCCCCGCGCACCCCCACAGAGCCACCCCCGTGCACCCCCGGGTAATTCTAATGCCAGAATCGAGTTCGGCAGCCCCGAAACCCCCCGCGTAACGATTTCCGAGCGATATTTCCGAGTTTCCAGTCGTTCCTATAATGGTGCAAGTAATGATGCAATTGGAAAATGCATTTTTCGGCCCAGAAGGCATTCTTCAAAAAATGGCTAAACCAGACTATGTAGAGTCGTTTCCTGGGACCTTCCTCAACACAATGCAGAAAACCGCATCTCGATATCTGCTGTGCCTAAAAATTTCCGCTATTTTTCCTAACTTCCCTGGACTATTGCAATAAATGCCATTTAAAATTTGTCTGTTGTTACTCAATTGTTATAAAATAAAATAGTTTCTGTGACTATTGTCTCAACGATTACTCTCTTTCCTTTCAACTTTACCTTTCTGGTAATACAAGTAGTAATAAATTAAATAAAGTATAATAATTTCATTTCATTTTTTCATTAATCAAATAAAATAGAAAACAAACTTTAAATTCAGTGCATTTTTGAGTAATAAAATAGAAAATAAATAAAGTAAATAATTAACTAGGTTCCTCAATTAATAAACAGTGCGTTCAAACTTACAAGGTATTTAAATTAGTGATTAATTTTCTAAGGTAAATAACATCAGATAGGAAATTGTAATGTCAAATGTTGCATAAAGAACTTGGGTAAATATAAAAGGTTACTACAAACGTAACTTATTTTGGGTCACAACTTTGTAAAACTAGACGATCAGGTAAATGGCTAATTTGTTTATTTATCTTGATATAAAATTAAAATAAATAATTACTGGGTGTGATTAAATGATTGCTTGATCGCTTAGCGATCAAGTAGTTTCTTTAATAATTAAATAGGGGGGTGGGTAACGCTTCACAATGTAGGACCAACCGTTTTTTTTTAATAAATATTTTTAACTCCCCTTTACATTAATAAGTGTACATTATTATGATATTTAGTTATATCTTTGTAATCGCTTAATGGATATTTGTCCGTAAGTATTATTATTATTATAAACCCATATAAGATTGTTAGTTTAAACCACATGTGTAATACTTTACTTCACCATCCACTATTCACTCCCAGAGCGTGCGGAAGTAGTATTGTTTGCATGTTTCTTTCGCTTATTATAAATCAAAAGATACCGGCAAAGGGGTCATCTAAAGCTAAAGAGAAAGAGAGAAGTAGACAAAGGAACCTTAGGATGATTTACCACTTATTATTACATTATAAACATAATCGTTCTTTTACTATTTTAAAGAAATAAATATTTTATCATTATTTCAGTTTTCTATGCCTCCAGACAATTAGTACCAGTCAGCAAACCGCGAGTACAGGTACACAAACCAGTTAACATTTAATTGAAGGCAAATATAACTATCTAATTCGATATCAATTATTATTACGTAATCTAACAACGTTTGCATGATCGGTCATCAAATTATTAATTAAATTCAATTTAGGAAACCGAAACGCCGATCGTGGCCGATACACTGGATACAATTGATCGTTCCTTTCGTTCCGGGTATAAGGCAGTAATAAGTCAGTTATTAGAAGGGCACTAACCCGCAATCTGTGTAATTTGTGAGTCTATATCTCATCTGGATATTTCTGCACATACTCTTTTACGAGACGTGCACAATCCACAGCTAATTACATCCTGCGGTGCAGGTAACATTTACTGCTTTAGACTGCATATTATTCATTCAACTGTTTGCACATAAATATAAATATTATCCGTAGGAACCCATTTTATGTAACGCCGTTAGTGGCCGATGGGGCCGTGGGATATGAGCATAGTATAGTGAGCTAAAACATGAAAAAGTGGTCAAAATTCGATATTTCTGGATACAAGGAAGAATTTCAAGAAGAAACATTCAATTTGTGTACAGTGCATTTTAATGAAAGCTATCCATTGTAATAAATAATGATTTTTGTAAAAATCGCAAAACACGTCAAAAAGAAATAACATGGGAACCACTTTTTATGATTAGGTCTAGGTAGCCCCACCACCTTACATCCCTACAAGAATAAAATTACCGATTGTTACATGGCCTATGTCCATTTAACAGTTTTATATAAAAACTAGTGTTTGGTTATATTTAGCACGATCTGTATAACATTTTCGATTCAGTTTTTGCAAGTGAAACTGTTTTCAACTAACAGAATTTTACTTATATAACTGCTAAACCATTTCACACGGTTTTATGTACTTAGTTTTATATCTTAGGAACTAAGTCATATTTTCTAACTATTATGTATTTCCGTTCTATACAGTATTATCCCAGGAAACGATTGTTGATTGTCTAAAAACATTTATTTACATCAGATACCTACCCATATTTCAATTTTTATATTTTTGTTTACTATGTAAGTAGGTACATATGGTTATTTTCCTTACCTTTTCTCGTTACTATAGATAGTATATCCTATAAGATGTAATATATTTACTGAGTTCACACAATATCAATACGCTTTAATATTTATTTACAGCTGTTCATATTGTTGGTTATGTACAAAATAGAAATTACAAACTGAGGTAAAGGCAAATCAGCTGGTATGGAAATAATAAAAACTTTTATTATAGATTCCTTTTATCGATCATATGCCACTATTAGTTGTGAGTAAAGGGAATCGGAGAATTTGCGACCTGCAAATTGTTGCGCTTAACTCAACCATTAACAGATCTCCATACCTGTACTATTTTTATATTTTATAGCTTTCAATTTAATTAGGGAATTAGATTTGTGAAGTTTATTCTTTTGGTAGCATTATTTCCCAGTAAGTAGGACAAAAAGTTTACCTTATCAGTAAAAGTCACCAGGAAATCATTTGCTTGCAGCCTTTGTACTGATTCGAACGTATATAATTTTTAGCTGTAGACTTCAGTAATTGATATTACAATTTTTATATCCCAGTGAACAAGTGTTTAACATACAGGTAATTTCATTTATTACTCATTTAAAATTGAATTAATCTTCAAATTTTGTCTTTGATGTAATTTCAATTAATTTTAAAATAAATTTAAATTCAAGGTCAATTCTTTTTAATTTAATAAGTAGTTAAAATACTTTATGTATCACATGATTTTAAAATTATTTTTCTCTTTCTTTTTCATTTTTTGGCAATTTATAGTTTTTATGAAATCAGCTAACTTGCTTAAATTCTTACATGCTTAAATTCTTTTGTATATACTTATATACTTAAATTCTAACATGCTTAGATGCTTAGTCCACCAGTCACCTCAACAATAATCAATCTAGGATACTGGTATAAATTTGTTATATATATATATATGTATTTTTAAAATTTCAATTTGTCTTTATAAACCGATTTATCTATTATTCATGGAATATATTTTAACATTCATTTTAAACTATCTTCTTATTTCTCTTACCAACAATTTCAGTCTGATCTATAGTAGACTGGTTATTCAAGAAAAAGAGACAATTTGCTTATTTTACTATAGATGGTGCCCAATTTAACATCAATTTTTCTTTGTCTCCTTTTCTCGAAATAAGCAGAAATCTGTCGCTTATGCTGTACATGTCAGAAAGGGTAAGTTTCTCCACCCTTACGAATGCTCTGGACCCACGGCTCTCTGCTCCGACTTAAACCAGCTAGTCGTCCGCATATGTTGCCTCAATTCTTTCTCAAAAATAAATAACAAGGGAAAGGAGGTAACACGATGTTCCATCATTTTTTTAAATTATTTTAATTTAATGCAAACAATTACATCCATCAAGTTAGCATTACCATATCGAAATTTTGCAATGTCAATATATGGATTAATTGTCGCCTTTTTGTTGTAAATTTGTCGTGAAACGAAAAAATTTGTCGCGCCTTAAAGAAAAAAAACCCATGGTAATGTCAACTTGATAGTCAAGTTAGCATTACCACATTCCGAGACAGGCTAAAATGGTGGAAAAAAGAGCTCTGAGTATCAAAATAATTTGTCGTGAATTTGTCGTGAGCAAATAATTTGCAAAAAACCATCCCTTGGTGATTTACGGGGGTGGTAGTGCTCAGTACAGAGAAAAACGTATTTATTAATTCTCATATTTCTGCGTAATGGAAATTTGCTATAAACTGTTTTCTGACACGACAAATTTGTAGACCTCTTATGACAAATTCCTAAAAAAGAATCAGTACAAATAAATGTAATAATTACCCTATTTCTGCGTAATATAATTTTGTGTCAAATTCCTGAAAAACAATCGGTCCAAAAAACTACCCCTTGATTATTTACAATGGTGGTAGCGAGTACGGAGAAAAATGTATTAATTCTCCTATTTCTGCGTATTGAAAATTCGCGACAAACTGTTTTCTAGCACGGCAAATTCTTAGGTCACTCATGACAAATTCCTGAAAAATAATAAATCCAATAAAACGACGCGCTTTATTAAAAAATACCCATGTCAATACCAACTTGAGAATCAAGTTGGCATTACCACATTCCGGAAGGATCTAAAATGATCGAGAAGAGGGCTCGGAGTATCAAAATAATTTGTCGTGAATTTGTCGTGAGCAAATAAAATGCGAAAAACCACCCTTTGATGATTTCCGGGGTGATAGCGCTGAATTTCGAGGAAAGTATATTAATTATCCTATTTCTGCGTAATACGATTTCGCGACAAATTGTTTCGTAGAACGACAAATTCCTGGAGAATTATCAGCTCAAAAAACCTCCCCTACCGAGGAGGTAGTGCCGAGAGACGTATTAATTTCTCCACTTCTACGTAATAGAATTTCGTGACAAATTGTCTCGAGGAACGGCAAATTCCTAAAAAAGAATAATTTCAAAAAACCATCCCATGCTGATTTGCGAGGGTGGTAATGATGAGTACGGAGGAAAATATGTTAATTTAACTATTTTTGCAAACTAGAAATTCGCGACAAATTATTTCGTGGCACTACAAATTCCTTCGTCCCTTACGACAAATTCCTGAAAAAGAATCAGTCCAAAAAATATCCCTTGAGGATTTACGAGGGTGGTAATGATGAGCCGGAAAAACGGAGAAAATGTACTAATTTAACTATTTTTGCAAACTAGAAATTCGCGACAAATTGTTTCGTGGCACAACAAATTCCTACGTCCCTTACGGCAAATTCTTGAAAAAGAATCAATTCAAAGAACCATCTTTTGATGATTTACGGGGTGGTAACGCTGAGGTCGGAAAAAAATATATTAATTTTCCTATTTTTGGAAACTAAAAATTCGCGACAAATTGTCTGGCACGACAAATTCCTACGTCCCTTACGACAAATTCCTGAAGAAGAGTCAGTTCAAAAAAACCACCACTTGATGATTTACGTGGGAAGTAGTGATGAGCGCGGAGAAAAATCTTTAATTTAGCTATTTTTGTAAACTAGAAATTCGCGACAAATTATTTCGTGGCACGACAAATTCCTACGCCCTTATGGAAAATTCCTGAAAAAGAAACAGTCCAAAAGAATCATCCCTTGATAATTTACGGGAGTGGTAATGATCAATACTAAAAATTCGCGACAAATTCGCTCGTGGCGTGACAAATTCCTAAGTCTTTTACAAGAAATTCCTGAAAAGGAATCAGCTCAAAAAAACCACACCTTGATCATGTACGGGAGAACTAATGATGAGCGCGGAGAAAAGTCTATTAATTTAACTATTTTTGTAACCTAGAAATTCGCCACAAATTGTTTCGTGGCACGACAAATTCCTGAAAAAGAGTCCGTTCAAAAAAGCCACCACTTGATGATCGTGGGAAGTAGTGATGAGCGCGGAGAAAAATTTATAATTTCGGTACTATACTACTATAATGAACTCAGTTTATATTTGGAAAAACGCCATCCGCATGTACGTACCTAGGTGTATCTTCTTCTGAGCTAGTCACATCTGGAGTTCCGCGAGGCTCCATATTGGGTCCGTTATTATTTCTAGTATACACTTCTGATGTATATAGCGTTTCAAAATTTTCAGAAGTTCATTGCTATGCAGATGATAGTCAACTTATTTACACTAAGTTTAGTTGCCAAAAATATGAGTTAGTATCCAAAAATATTGACGAGGATCTTATTAAAATAGTTTCTAATTGTAAAAAACATTAATTAAAACTTAATACACAAAAAACAGCTATAATGTTATTTTGTCCAAAAAATTCATATGAAAATCTTAAGTTGAATGATCAAAGATTATCATTTATTGACAGAGCAAAAAACTTAGGAGTTATAATAGATGTCAACTTAAGATTCAATGAACATGTTAATAATTTAATAAAGAAGTTTTATATAAGCTTGTATTCGAATAAACATATTCTTAATTATAAAAGCAGGAAAAAACTGTGTGAATCATTTGTATTGCCAATTTTCCTCTATGCTGATATTGTATACTATCCATGCCTAGACTTGAACACAAGAAGTTGCATTCAAAGAGTGCAGAACACCTGCTGTCGGTTCATTAATAATCTTAGAAAATTTGATCATATAACTGATAAATTTCGTCATTTAAAACGGTTAAACATGAATAATAATTATGAATATCACTTACTTACCTCTGTACATCGTTTATTATTTACGTCTATACCCGTATATTTGCGAAAGAAATTGTTATTTAGGGATGAAATTTATAATCGTGATATTAGGCATTGTTAAACTCTCACAATGCCAAAACAATCTACAGCAATAATTAGAAGGCTTTTTCCTATAATGCAGTTTATTTGTATAATAATGTTGAACATGGTTTAAAAAGTTTAGCTTAAACAAAAGCAGTAATCTTGTTATATCATGAATACTGTGTGGTCTGCTGTAATCTAGTTGGGCTGGATTTGGGTGGATCTTATATATATGATATTAAGTCATTCTCTTTGAAATAATGTAAAAACCTTCAAGGTAAGGGTTAAGTGGAAGAATGTAGACACTATCTGCAACTTTCGCCCTTAATGAAATGTATATTATTTCATTAATAAAGATGTTTATTATTATTATTTAATGGTAGTATTTCCGATATTAAAATGATTACTGACTCAACTCCAACAAGTTTTCAAAATTTGAAAAAATCAAATATGTACTCATATACAAGCGTATAAGAACGCAAGCAGACCACTTTAAAATTCTCTTTGATAAAACAAACAGACCCAACAAAATATATGCCATTGGAGTTTTCAAATTTCACCTTCCAGGCACAGTCATTTAACAAAACTGGGCAATAAATACGAGGTACTCCAAGGTACTCCAAATCCTTCGAAAGGATAGCAATGCAATGAGAAACAGCAACAAATGAAGAATCGTTGCGAAGGACATGATAAGAATGTGACGAACTTGCAGAAGATTCATAATATATCTAAGTATGTTTGAATTTCATGGTAGGATGCGAGTATGAATAAGGCAACTAATGTATGAAAAATATGCTTTGTTATGTTAATGTTTTTTTTGGATAGCTTAGGACTATTGGATGTTTCTTTATGTTATATTGTTATTTGTGTGTAAAATGTTGATTAATTTTCCTGTTGGAAGTGACACGCTTGATATTGGGTGACTTGGGCTGTTGCAAGCGATAAGCTGTAAGATTTTTTGCTAAAAGCGTCACGTTTTACCAGTTATTAAAATGTTGAGAGAAAAGGTCATAGGACATAGATCATACCGTCATAAATTACGTGTTTTTATCTTGTTATTTGGTTTTCTTCAAATTTATACGATCATTTTCAAGTTGTTCTTTAATGTCTAGGCACAACCCCTGTATAATAAACCAATTTGATCTTGTGTGGGAGAAATATACAAATTTGTATAGGTACTTTCTCTGAATATGCAAGCCGTATTAAATTATCGACAGTACACAATCATTTACTCTCTTCACATGTTCAAAAAAATGTTAGTAATTCACCGGCGATTTGTCTACATGCAAGACCATGTAGTACATGAGTGTTGTACTCACGCTATCTATAAGTCACTATACATATGCAAAGAACAACAAAGACTGGTTACTGTTAATGGGCTAGTTGTGGGATCTTTCTATTGTCTTAGTTTGTACCACAAACATTCCATCGATACTATTTTTATTACAGCAAATGGAGAAATTTTCTTTAAGTGTTGCTGACTACAGAAATGTTTTACATGTTTACAGGAATATTTTTTCGTAACAGTGGATCATTTATGTAAAAAAGGTAGTAACAATAATAATAATTATAAGCTTACTATTGGTTGAAACGAAGAACTAAGGTTGAACTAAAATGTAGAGACAATTAAACAAGATGTTACAATTGTTTCTCTAATTATGTGTCAAAAACGTTGATCGCTAAAATGAATGACAAATATATTTCGGAATATTTTGAATATGACAGGCATTCTCTTTCCATGGAAATTGGAATTTATTGATGTCGTTGATTGAACGATTTTACTGGTGACGAAATAAAAATAGGATATAACTAACTCGTAGCTCAAGAAGTAGATATACGGGGCAGTATAAATTCACGTTAAAAATTATTATAATAAAAAAGAACTCTGTGAAGTTTATTCTTGTTTTTCCTTCACAACACCATTATTTATTTCATCCAAGAACACAATTTCATCAAGTTGTTCACGTAATAACCAATTGCAATACACTAATCTTGGACTCGAGTCATTTTTCTATAATGCTGATGTAAGTTGGTTATATTTAGACGAACGGTATTTATGTTTTTTAAAAAAATTTCCAGCACTTTTCTTGCTAATATTACATTCTGTTTCGAGTTCTCGAATTGAAACAGAAGAGGAAAACTTAATTTTGAACGTTGTACCTTTTTTATTTATTTATTTGCTTAATTACAAGATCCAACAGGCAAAGCCTAATATATATATATATATATAAATCCAAGAAAAAAGGTCAAAAGAGGGAGTAAAAATACAAATATACAATCAAATACTAAGGAACTAACATAGATATAAATGCATATCATATATGTTATGACAATATAAACGACTTAAAAATGTAGTGAGATATATACTACAAGGATATAAATCACTGTCTTAGGAAATATCCATGCCAAAAACAGCTTTTCCAATTGCACTCTCGCTACAGAAAAATATATCAATAATATGTTCAATTATAGAATAATTGGCATACATTCGATAGATTGGTGATGAAATAAGGATATTTGTTCACGGTGAACGCCCTGGAAATACGTGGTTATGTCAAGCACTAATTCTAGGTACTATTAATTAATTTGATTTAATAGGTTAATAATATAGTCCAGCCTACTATTTACAATTTTAAAGAGGAAAATTATGGAGTTAGCAGTTCTTCGATTGCTGAGGCTTTAAGTCAAACATTTCCAGCAATTCAGTTTGCGGAAATCCTCTGGGTGGATATTCACCGTTAAGTGTGTCCACAGCAGATTTGAAGAACCTACGTTGAGTTTTGGCTAGTTGTAATTGGAATTGTAAATTGGACACCACACAATAGAAGCGTATTCAAGGCGAGATCTAACGAAAGTTACATAAAGTAGCTGATGGGTGAAAATATTTTTAAAACCTTTACACTTTCCTGTCACGAAACCAAGGCTTTTAAAAGCGGAAGCAGTTGTCATTTATACATGTTTATTGAAAGATAATTTTGGATCGAAATAAGGTCTTTGATGAAATCAGGACTGTGTAAACTTTCGTTGCTAACATGTACATGTTGGATTTTCTGTCAAATGACATTACATTACCTTTGCTGGCATTAAGAGGTAAATAGTTGTCATTGCACCAAGTATTAATGATATTCAAGCAGTCTTGAAGATTAGCACAATCATCAATTGAGTTAATCAACCGAAGCCCTCCAAAATATCGCTAATAAACATAACAAAGAAAAGTGGACCAAGTAACGATCCCTGTGGTACACCGGACTTTTGTAAGCAACTGCTCGATAACCCCGGTACTGAACAAATTGATATCGAACCTGCGCATATGATTCAATTAATTGTAATAACGAATAAGAAGGACCGAAGGTGTCCAGTTTACTAATCAAAGTACTATGATCTAGCTTGTCAATAGTCCTTGGAGTGTAGATAATATCAACTTGACGACCTCTATCCAGACTTTCACAAAGAAATTATGTATTGCACACAAGAGTTTTGACAGCTGACCGACTTTTCATAAAATCATGTTGATTGATAGAAATTGTCCCAGAGACATGAGAATATATGGAGGAGTGAAGAATTACTTCAAAAATTTTTCCAAAGTTACAAATGATAGTAACTAGTCTATAGTTTATTATCTCGTTCAATTCACTTTTTTGAATACAGGGCACATACGTGAAGATTTCCACTTCTGAGGAAACCTTGTACTTCTTAATATTAGATTACAGATAATTAATAATGCTTTGGCAAATACAGTCGCACAATCTTTAATGAGAAATGCAGGAATCAGATCGGGACCTATGGTCATAGGGGCTTTAGTTTTTTTAATGGCCTTAATTATACTTGCGACATGTAATATCCTTGAAAGAAATTTAAATATTATTATTATTAATCGTTTGTGGGTTCCTAAGACCAACATGCCGAGAAAGAAAGCCGCTGCCAACACGAATGTGAATAGACCATAATTTTAAAAAGGCTAAAAAAGCTGTTCTTGAACAACTTGTATCTCAAATTAAAACATAATATTTTTAGTTGCAAACTCCTCTATAGAATCTTTATTTTACTATAAGGAACGTAACCACTGCAACCAACAGCTACTCTCCGGACTATGTACCTCGCCGAGTGCTGAATTACAAGTTACAAGCCTGGCACGTTAAGTGTAATAATTTTATATTACCAACCGAACGTTAATGCTTCGATTGCAACAAACACCAGCACAGCCAGCACGAGAGTAGGATCAGTCTTTCGGCTGGTGTTTGTTTGTTTGCGACTAAAAATATTATGCTTTAATAGTCTTCCCTCTAAAAGCACATTTGAACTATGCTAAGCCCAGTCAGGCTATTTACTTTTCGATTGCAACAGACATTGGACCGCTAGATGGCGCCTGCTGATTGTTTTGCATGCCGCTATTCTATGGATACCGAGATGTACCAAATAGCCCAAGGATCCTCGTGTCGGTCGTGACATGCCTACTTTGCACTGACGAGAGCCAACATCTCGAAACTGCAGTCTGCAAGTGGTGTGGGACGACTGGCACGAGAGCTCCTTTAAGTAGGATCAGTCTTTCGGCTGGTGTTTGTTGCAATCGAAGCATTAGCGTTCTGTTGGTAATATACAATTATTACACTTAACTTGTAATTCAGCGCTCGGTGGGGCACATAGCCCGGAGAGTAGCTGTTGGTTGTAGTCTGGTTACGTTCCTTATAGTAAAATAAGGATTTTATACAGGAGTTTGCGACTAAAAATATTATGTTTTAATATTCCGCCCTCTAAAAGCACATTTGAACTTGTATCTCGTTAACTGGGGGAGTTTTACGTAGACACACGTTTGGTTAAATCCTTGTATTTTCAGCAAAGGAATCTGTAGGTACTATCCGTGTCCCATTCTTCATGGCCTACCATGTACACTGAGGATTTCTCTTTCTACGGTTGTAATTCGACTTTTTTAAGTATAAAAAAAAATGGAATGTAAATTCGGATGACGTGCTGGCCATTGTTGTTATTATTTAAACGATAGTCATAAAAGAGTCTGGTAACGCACTTTCAGAACACCTGGTATAAGGCGGGGATAAATATATCCATCAACATTATTGCATGGTCTTAAGAGCCGACAAGGAAAAGGTATATTTACTTTCGAAGAAGTCATTATGATTATGGTTTACAACCACATTAAGTCATAACGACTCTTCATTCATAAACGGGTTAACAAACTTGCTGGAGCAACAACTCACATGGGATCGACTAACATGCGAACATATGAAAATAGAAATATCAATTACGGGGAGTTGTTACCAATATTTCAACCCTTGCATCGACTAACGAAATGAAACTTTGTAATTTTTAATGCTTTGACCGTGGCCGGTTTCATGTTGAAAATATCAACATACAAATAACCCAACTTTAAATTCATTATTGAGAAAGTTGCTGCGAAAGTTAATGTCAGTTGTATAAGAATTTACTGGTGTATAATTTAGCTATTCATTAGTTGTATTAATCGATTTATTTATAACTATATAGTTATGTTAATCTGCGTAATGACAACTATATAATCTAAATTTACCGGTTTTCATACTACGAACCTACCTAATGATATGCAATGGACAAGTTCCATATTCACCTTGATGGTTTCTATTAACATTTACCTTCCGCTAAAATTATCAAGAATATAATTCAACTATTACAGTAGTAACATCTATTTGGTGGATTCCGCAAAATGACTTACTTTTAATAAAATTTTACTATCACTTGGAGCAGATGAAAATTATGGCAATAAGTGTTGACAATTTGATATAAATAAGTGTCAGAGAATGATTTGTTACTCGCTTACATTTGTTGAATGAATTATTTTTTAGGAAGCGAGCGTAGGTGCGTCTTTACTATGTACATATTTCGATATGCGATGTAAAGCAACGTTAGGTGCAGTTAGTAGTTGGATGGGTGACCGTCCCAACGAAGACCACGTCCTCGCCTCACACATCTTCCAGCGGCTTGTATATCAGTGTATGCGCGGAAGCTATACAACTTTAGGCGAGGGTTGTATAGGAGATATACCATCCTTCGGAGGGGATGTAAAGCCGTCGGTCCCTTGTCTATTAAATGTTAGGCAAGTAAAAGATCCCTACTCTTCTTAAGGGAAGAGGTTCGGCAAAATTCCAGGTTGGGGGCAGCTCGTCTACAGGTGTCGGTGTTAGGCCTTAGTAGCGGAAATAGGCCGACGTTAAATAAATGTATAAAAAAAAAATTTTTTACTGCAGCTGGTAATTTGTTAAATAACGTTGCTCCCAGATTAAAATTGCATTTTTATAAATGTGGCAAAATTATTAAATGACCGTAATTACGAGTCACAGAATTAGCAAAATTGTATAAATGTTTGTTTTTACGTATAATAATGGTTCGAGGATATATGAACATGGCATAGCAAGAATTTTTAAATCAATAAAATGGTTCCTACAAGAATCGTATTTGTTTAAACCAAGCATAACTCGGATAACCTTTTTTGTAGTATAAAGCAAGACATTGAATCCGTGGAGTTACCCCACAGACGAAATGTATAAGGCAATTTTGACTGAAACAAGTAAAAAAAAACCTATTTTTATAGTTTGAAAGTCGAGGGCTTTATTTATCACTGTTTTAAGACAAACACAGTCCGAAGATATTTTTTGTTCAAAGCCGCTATATGCAGTTTCCATTTCAAATGAGAATCCAGCACAAACCCCAAAATCTCTACTTTATCAACATGCTCTATGTTAAGAACCGCGTTTTCTAATGGCACTGATCCTTTCTTATCGAAAAATTGATATATTTATCCTTAGTTAAATTCGGCTTGAATTCTATTTAACTTACTTAAAATTTGGATAATGCTATATGCTTTACTTTAAAATGAAGGTGATCAGCGAATTGTCTACTTATGATAAATAATGCATCGTCAGCATACAATGTGAAATCTGTCTTCTCAACGACAGCTGGCAATTCATTAATATAAAGTAAAAAGAGAAGAGGTCCAAGTATTGAACCTTGGAGAACTTCACTCTCCATTTCACTCCAGTTTGATGGATAAGTATTAGTGTCTTGAGATTAATTGTTCTTTGGCTCCTTCCTGTTAAATATGATGAGGACCAGTCTAATGTCACACCCTTGACACCGTGAAAATTAAGTATATACAAGTCTTTCAAGTACTTTCGAAATAGTTGCAATAAGAGCCACTGGTATGTAATTATCCTTGGAGTTTCTGTTGCCCTTTTTAAAAATTGGTTCTATATGTGAAATTTTTGATCGTGAGAAAATACTGCAGGAAAAATGTCGCCTAGGGAAATTACCAGTTTTCCTTTCCAGTGGAGCTCAAATGTTAATGAAAGCCAGACCAAAGAGTACACATGACACAGTCTTTTTAATAAAAAAGCAGGTGAAATTCCGTACGATTTTGAACAAAATTATCGGAACAAATTATCGCTAATGTCAAAAGATTTTTAGAGGCCTTTGGTTCTCGTATACACACTAAATCCCAATTTAATTTGTTACTCCCTTTAATAATAGAGTGGGGGTGACAATGGGGGTGGTAGAGGAGGTAGCTAACCCCAAAAATATCTCGTTCTTGTATACACACCAAATTTTAATTTTTTTACACCCTTTCATAATAGTGTGGAGGTAGTATTGGGGGTGAAAAAAAGTTACAGACCGACAGACACACAGACAGAAAATTTTTTCGCTCAAATTTAAAATCTCGACATTTCATGACATTTTAAGCCTATTCCCCAAATGATGAAAATCCGTTGGTTCCATCACATATCAAACGTGGAAGTACTCAGGAGAGCAAACAGCCTTCCAATTGAGGTGCTTATTTCAAGAGCACGCCTAAGATGGGCAGGTCACGTTCATCGTATGCACGATAACCGCCTTCCTAAATGTACACTTTATGGTGAATTGCTAAGCGGTAGAAGAAGGCGTGGCGGTCAACGAAAGAGGTACAAAGACGTTCTCCATGAAAATATAAAATCCTGTGGTATTCCAGACGAGCAATGGGTACAACTTGCAACGGACAGAACCGAATGGCGAGGGGTTGTGGCCAGCTATCAAGGAAATGTTGCTGCAAGAAGGCCGAATCCAAGACCTAACCAGGTCTATGTTTGTCCTGACTGCGGTCGACATGTGCTCTCCCGAATTGGCCTCTATAGCCATAGTCGTGTGCACCGTAGATGAATGGGAATTACAATAGACTACACCTTTTACTTGTTTTTTATTACACACAATCTATCGGCTGTAACATTTTTTTTTATATTCGGACTCGAGTAAAGGCTAATAATAATAATAATAATAATTTCCCAAAAAAAAATTTTGCGTTACTAAATTTAATTGCAATATCTTTAGGATCACTAATTAAAATCTCTTCACGTAACAGCTGAAAATTCCGTTCTGTTGTATTGGAGAAAACTTCTTGATTATTACTTGGCCATATAGTTCTTGATTTATTTGTCGATGTCAATAATTCTCTTTCAATGTGTAGCTTTTTTGCATTTCTGATTACAGTTTTTAGGATTGCACAATATTTTTCAGGAAATTGTTTGATATTTCAGTGTTACATTCGCGCGTTATAACAAACAGCGTTTACATTTACAAGATATACGAATACCCTTAATAATCCAAGCCCCTCTTTCCCTGATTTGAAATTTTTTGTATTCTTTCCAATAATTCTATTATTTTGTAGATTCGGTGATTTGTTTTTGAAGAAGACAATAATACATGTGGTAGAAAACCCAAATAATAGGAAAGAATATTCGTAGAATGCCACAAATAACTTTCAGACAATATTTGGAAAATACAACTCGTAATTGTCTTGTACACATTTTATTAGAGAATCAAACTTAAAAGTTAAAGAACCATAAGATATATCAGTATGTTGATTAGACGTCATGAAATTGTGCACTGTGTTGTTGAAAGTGCCAATATTTCTTTGCGAAAAACACCTTTTGAAATGAAAATTGCATTTTATATTGTTCATCAAGAAACACATTAACTCATTAATTGTATTCTTTACACATTGTATAATTTCATATAGTTTTATATAATTTTTTTCGATAGTTATAACGGCCACCATACTTGCAGTTTTTGTGCTGTTTCCAATTTTTCCTTCGAGCATCATTTTTGTCTGTACTCGCCCATACGGATAAAAAATATTATATTTTGATTTATCATTTCCAGAGATTGCAACAAAGTGAAACACGATAAATACTGTTAGTTATTAAAATGATAATACGACAAATGGATGACTGACTGGAAGTTATCTAGCCTTATAATACAAAGATAAACATTTCAGATATGGAATATTATAAATTGAAATATTTCAGTCTATCTTTGTGCCAAAATAGTCTTAAATTGAGCATTTGTAAAAGGCCATTAAAAATTAGTAAGAGTAGTCTGCTGATTTTTATCAAAATAGTTCAGGTTCTATCAAAATACATCCGATTAGCATTTATATTATTGACGATATACTAGTTACTTGAACATAATCAACAGAATGGTATATACGCTAGATAATATAATGTCATTTCATGAACTTGGTTGAATAGTGTTAAGTGGCATTTTGGCTTTAATCTTGATATAATATTTAAGGTTTAATTTGAACTATAATATATGTAACTGTATTTTATTTAATAGCATCAATTACAACAGAACTAGATTTTTTTTAAACGGTTTTGAAGATAACGATCTATCAGTCGTTATATACCTTATTACACAGGGTTTTTGTTTAATACCCTCCATTATTTTTATTTAATTAAGAAACGATCGCATATATATATATATATATATATATATACATATGTTGTTTTTTAGGTTTTCGCGGGCGTTAAATGAAGTGTTGTCGATTCCTCCAGGAGTCACGGTTGTCTAAACGACGTTTCGGCAGAATCTCATCTGCCATCTTCAGGTTCTCACTGAAAGCTGCCTACTGCCGCTCCTCGTTGCTCGAACTGAACTGACGTTCCCCGCGTTGTGCGGCTCCTTATATATGCCAGTCTAGGGCGCGCCTGCGCGTTTGGCTACGTGTTACCGGTCCCCCACCACCTGTGGTAGGCGTGGCGGGCGCCTGAGCCAACCCGACAATTGGCCTCGCTGACATCCCCGTGTCCAATCGGTGCCGCAGAATGCCGTGGTTCTCCTTGATTGGTCCGCGCTCGGCTCTGACTCCTCATGATAGGTCCATTTGGGGCAGGTTGCTGTGCTTCTTCCCTATTTGTCAATACTTGAGCATGCCTCCTCGTGATTGGTTCGTCCACGGTGGATCGTCGTGTGTTTTCGGTTACGTATTTTCCCACAAGAGCCCAGGAACTGGGCAATCTCTGCGTATCATCCCGTTTATTAAGATCTTGTGGTCTTTTTTCGATCTCTATGGCCTCTCTGGTAGTCCTTGACCTATAATGCTCGATATTAGCTACTATTCTGGTATTGTCGAAGTCTATTTTGTGTCCTGTGAATTTTACATGCTGTGCTAGGGACGATGTTTTCTCCTCTTTTCGTACTGCATTCATATGTTCTTTCTTTCTTACACTAATACGTCTGTTGGTCTGTCCTATGTAAGATTTGTAGCAATTTTGGCAGTGGATTTATTGCATAAACACAAATTGCAAAAAGCACAAATCGCAAGAATTCTGTCATGAAAAGATAAATACTTCTCAAAAATACGCGACACGCAACAAAGTCTCGAACTGAAAAACACATGAAAAAATGCATTTGCAACGGTTTTTGCAGGTCATAGTGCCAGGTTGCACTGGAAATTCAAAATTTCATTGAATTTTGTAAACACTATTTTCGCAGCAAATTAGGTGTCGGTGCAACAAATTTGCACACGACACGCAAAAAGTTGTCGAAGTGAAAAACTCATGGAAAAAATTATTTGCAACGGGGTTTTTGCAGGATGTAGTTAGTGTCAAGTTGCGCTGAAAATTGATCGTTTTATAAATTTTTGCGAACACTTATTTCGCAATAAATTAGATCTCGACGCAACAAATTCGTACACGACACGTAACAAATTTTCGAATTGATAAAGACGCAAAAAATTCATTTGCAACGATCTTTCGTGGTGGCAGTGCCAAGTTGCGCTAGAAATTTAATATTTTGTCGATTTTTGCGAAAACTTGTTTCGCAACAAATTATGATTCGGCGCATCAGATTCGTACACCACACGCTACAAATCCTCGAAGTGAGGAACACATAAAAAAATGGTTGCAACGATTTTTGCAGTTGATAGTGCCAGATTAACATGGAGACATAACTTGTTGCTAAACAAGTTTTCGCAATAATCGATAAAACGCTCCAGCGCAACATGGCACTACCACCTGCAAAATGGTTGCAAATGCATTTTTTCTTGTGTTTTTCACTTCGACAATTTGTGACGGGTGGTGTACAAATTTGTTACGCCAAGTCATAATTTGTTGCGAGTAAGTTTTCGCAAAAATCGATAGAACGTTGAATTTTCAGCGCAACCTGGTACTACCACTGCCAAAAATCGTTGCAAATGCATTTTTTCTTGTGTTTTTCACTTCGACAATTTGTAACGTGTGATGTACAAATTTGTTGCGCCGAGTCATAATTTGTTGCGAGTAAGTTTTCTCAAAAATCGATAGAACGTTGAATTTTCAGCGCAACCTGGTACTACCACTGCCAAAAACCGTTGTAAATGCATTTTTTCTCGTGTTTTTCACATATGAAATTTGTTGCGTGTCGTGTACAAATTTGTTGCGGCGAGATCTAATTTGTTGCGAGTAAGTTTTCGCAAAAATTAATAAAATGTTTAATTCCCAACGCAACTTGACACTACCTCCTGCAAAAACCGTTGCAAATGAATTTTTCATAAATGTTTTTGCGTATCACGTACAAATTTATTGCAACGAGAAATAATTTGTTGCAAATAAAGTTTTCTCTAAAATAATTTTTACATAATAAACTATTTCGAAATATCTTTCACTTTTTAAGACAACCTTAGAATTATTGCGATTCGCAATTTGTTCTTTTTCGTTCCTTAGAAAACATTTTTGGGTAAAATGCTTATGCAGTAAAATGGAATGCCTGTTTTTATGAGTAAACTGCTACTACTTTTCAATATAAACTATATCAGTAATTCACGTTTTGTTCCCAAAATTTTTGAAACCTGTTATCTGCAAATTTCCTTCCTTACTGGTGTTGCAAATTTTGTATTTAATTTTTGTATACGATGCAATCCATTTTTTTCGGTCTTTCCTTTAAAAATATTTAGACAATTTTCTTCATCATTCTTTAATTATTAACTACTATTAAAAGCGATTTTCATGAGTTTTAATCCAATCTTGATTATCAAGTTCGTATTACCAGAAGGTACTAGAAAAAACATTGTTATTTGCGCACTTTTTAAAGCTATTTCTGTGTATGATAATGCTATCTTCACTGTGAAGATAGCATTACCATAGGTTATTTTTTAAAGATTAAGAGCTACAAATGTTTTCTCACCGCAACAAATTCTTTTTATGATAAGAAAATATTTGCGCAATTTTTGAAGCGATTTCTGTGAGTGGTAATGCTCTCTTCACTGTGCAGTTAGCACTGCCATGGATTACTTGCAGCAACAAATTCTCAACAAAAAAACTACAATTAATGGAGCCCAAACCATTTCAAAATTTTAAAGTGGTAGTGCTAACTTCATGGATCTCATTTTCCACAGTCCAAAAATTACAAAGGCGGATACTACACACCACACAATAACCTTCTTGCTATGAAGGGGTAGGTACTTCGTGCAATTGCAAAGAATTTTTCATCGGTAGCGAAAGTTCTGTTTGTTAATAATATATCCGGAAGGATGAAATCGAGCTTTATCTGACACCAGCTAGCAATCAACGATATTCGAGTTTTCAGCAAATAGCCTAGCCCCTTGAAACGTTCGCAAGAATCAACGCGTTCCAAAATCTTGAGCAATAGTTTTTGTACGACTTAAATTTTGTAGGGATTGAAGTGTAAGTCTTTCAGAATGCGGCGATAACTATGGTTCAAAATATTGAGTGCTAATGCTTGTCGATTGTCGTTTTGCAGATCGTTTAGGACTTCGTAACACAGCTGTTCTTACCCCTTCAGCATTTTCAAGTGTGCGTACAGAACGAGTTCTTCCTTTTGGTTTTTCTCTGGTACATGAAGCAGTACTGCGAGACTTGTGTACCCATTTTTTAATTGTTAGGAAGGATCTCGCGAATTCAAATGAAAGTGACGACGAAATAAACGCGGGGGGATGACAACAGAGTAGTCGTAAGCTTCGACTACCAAAGTACATTGAATATTTGACCAACGCTCCATATTCACAGGTAAACCGACATTTCTCGCAAATGCTTTGATGACTGTCTTAAATTTTTATTTATCGCGTAAGCACATGGCGACTTGATTTGAATCTATATCTCATTATATTATGACATGAATTAACTTTGAAAATGGATACTTCATTCTGACGGACCCGTCATATACATATGACCCTACAACTTTTGTTTTAATTTTTCTTTATTTCCAATAATAGGGGACGTCAAAATATAGTGAATATCCCAGTATCTTTTTATATGTCGTATATCAGGTCTATTCTATTTCGTATGTTGTAAGCTGTACTTGTTCTGTTGAATGGTGTTTATAAAATAAAACAAAAAATAAGTATAAGGTATTCAATCCAACATATCAACTTTTAGATATTTAAGTTGTATCATATTACAAGTGAATGGTATAGTACAATGAACAGCACGCAGTAGTTATTAGAAAACATTGTTAAGATAAATAAAAACATTTTAAACATAAGATATATATTCAACACGCTGTTGTTGTGTAAATTATTAGCGTCTTATCATCCTAGCACATTAAAAATAATCTCATCCTTGAAGTACCCGATGTTAACGCTTTTAATAACGCTTTCGTACTTCGCTGTTCCGATGGATAAATAAGTGATAGCATTGAAACGTTCGTAAAGTACGGCTTATTTCAAAGAAAGCGTTTATCATCTCTTATTCTTTGAAGTGTTTCTCATAGTTATTCAATAATCCAACATCTGTACACAACGCTATTATAGAAGTAGTATGTTCCTTTGTAGCCTCTTCTTTAACTTATTGAATTTCTTTAATCAACTTAATGGTGGCATAACGATATTAAAATTGTATCTCAGACTTATATTTACTTCGTTTTACGTAACGAATCGACAAGACAATTTTCCATATAAACTGATAGAAATCAATACATCACTTTTACTTTCATTAATAAAACTATTAATAATTCAGATATTCAGGTATGTTGTTAAGAGTATTAATGTTTACTGTTTTAGTGTAACATACACATTTGTTTAATTTCTAGATGGATCCTGGATTGTTAGAGGTGAGCTTGTGCATGAACTTAGGCCTCGAAAGTGGCTCACTGTGCTACCCCGGAGCCCTTCATTCCGAAAATAAAACTAACAAAAAAATGCAAATCACCATGAATCACCCCAGAAATAATAAAAATGTCTGATGACTTAAGAGATCTGCACCACTTGTATATACATCGCAAAAATCCCGATTTATTACAACTATATAAAGTTCACAAACAGGAATACAATACATTTGTGGATTCGTCCAGGGTGAGATATAATGCCAATAAAATTATGTCGTCTCATAATAAATCTAAAGCCGTGTGGCAAATAACAAATGCAGCTAATGGTAACAATAACGAACCATCAAAAATAAATCTAATCGAAATAATAGGAAGTTTGTCGAAATGTTCATGAATAAATTTATTGCATCTCAAGTCAATTTGCAGAGTAACGCTCAATTTTTTCAAAAAAATAAAGTTCAATTCAGTTTTTTCTAATACCCACTGATAGTAAAGAAATTGAAAGTATTATTCTGAATTTACCTAACATGAATTCAGCTGGTTTAGATGATGTTCCCTGTTCTTTATTAAAAACGATCGCTCATAAAATATCTGAACCATTAGCATTAATTATTAACCACTGTTTTTTAAATGGGTTTTTCCCAGACGAATGGAAGTATGCTAAAATTATACCCATTCATAAAAAAGCTGATGATCGACAGTTAAAAATTATAGGCCTATTTTATATTATCAGTATTATTCAAAATTATCGAAAAACTTGTGTATAAGCGTCTTTTTATGTTTCTGGTACGATTTAACATATTTCTCAATTTCAACATGGTTTTATACAGGGACGATCAACTGAAGGGGCAATATATGAAAGTCTTAATTATTATTATTATTATTAGCCGTTACTCGAGTCCGAGTATAAAAATGTTACAGTCGATAAATTGTGTACAATAAAAAACAAGTAAAAGGTGTAGTCTATTGTAATTCCCATTCATCTACGGTGCACACGACTATGGCTATAGAGGCCAATTCGGGAGAGCACATGTCGACCGCAGTCAGGACAAACATAGACCTGGTTAGGTCTTGGATTCGGCCTTCTTGCAGCAACATTTCCTTGATAGCTGGCCACAACCCCTCGCCATTCGGTTCTGTCCGCTGCAAGTTGTTCCCATTGCTCGTCTGCAATACCGCAGGATTTTAGATTTTCATGGAGGGCGTCTTTGAACCTCTTTCGTTGACCGCCACGCCTTCTTCTACCGCTTAGCAATTCACCATAAAGTGTACATTTAGGAAGGCGGTTATCATGCATACGATGAACGTGACCTGCCCATCTTAGGCGTACTCTTGAAATAAGCACCACAATTGGAAGGCTGTTTGCTCTCCTGAGTACTTCCACGTTTGATATGTGATGGAACCAACGGATTTTCATCATACTTCTGAGGTGTCTTTGCTGAAAACGTTCTAACTCTTTCACATGACGACGGTAAGTGACCCAGCTTTCACATCCATATAGCAGTGTTGGAATGACAACTGCTCTGTAGACAGCCATTTTCGTTGACAAAGCAAGGTCGTGGTTGTCAAATACTCTCTCTCTAAGTCCCCAGAGTGCTCTAGATGCAGCGTTAATTCTATTGCGAATCTCGCTGTCCATGTTTGCTTTGTCATTAACAACGTTGCCTAAGTAATTGAACTGATCCACCACTTCAAGAGAATTTCCGTTAAGTGTAATGTCTATTTGGTTCACTTGATGAGGAGTTGACATAATCTTAGTCTTTCCAATGTTGATTTTAAGTCCCAAGGAATCATAGCTCTGGGCATACACATCTAAAAGTTCTTGAAGCTCTTCCGGCGTAGAGGCTAAAAGTGCACAGTCATCCGCATACTGGAGATCACAAATGAATCGTCTTATATTGTTGGATGTCTAGACAGAGGCGAATGTGTCGCAGGTATTTTACTTTGATTTATCGAAAGCGCTTGATACACTTAACCACGAACTACTGCTTTAAAAATTGGAGTGCTATGGAATTAGAGGTATAGCTTTAAACTTCTTTAGGTCTTATCTTTCTAACAGAACCCTGAGAGATTGTATTAGTACGAAAGAGGGTAATAACATGACTACCATCTATTCTAAACCAAGACATATAACTACAGGGGTACCCCAGGGTTCGGTATTGGGGCCTTTATTGTTTCTATTGTATGTCAACGAATTACCTCAGAATTTGGCATTACATTCCATGTAACAGTATGCTGATGATACCTCCTGTGTAATATCTACCAGAGATACTACTGCTACATCATACAAAGGCACAACTATGGTAAATAAAATGGATAAATGGTATCGTGACAACTCACTTATCCTAAATGAAGCTAAAACTGTACTTAGCCAATTTAGTAATAAAACCCCAAATTCAAGCATCTACTTGAAGTTTAGAGAAAACTCTATTCCTGTTGCAAATAACACGAAATTCCTGGGGGTCGTGGTCGATTCAAAACTATCTTTCGAATACCATGTTAACTCAACATTATCTAAGCTTAACAAAGTATGTTACTCAGTACGAAACATTCGATCTTCTGTAGATCTTGATGTATTAAGGATCTATTACTTTGCCCATGTGCAGTCCATACTTAGTTATGGTTTAATATTCTGGGGGTCTAGTGCCCATGCCAGAAATGTGTTTATCGCCGAAAAGAATATTAGACGATGTATATATATTTCTCATATTAATGTTTTCTCTTATATCACTATCATTCTTTTTCTCATTTTTTATCTGTTTGTTTATTTATCTGTTTATAGTAAATGTTGTATGTCTTTGACTTGTTAGGCTGTTTGTTATATTTACTTCTTTTAACTATTTATTCATTACTTTTTTGCTATTTTTATTGTATTCTTATCTTGACTTACCATAATATATACTATTGTACCATTACATATGGTGAATAAAGTATCATTATTATTATTATTATTCCATTCATTTTCATAACCATCATTGTATATTTTTATTTCTTTGATTGGTGTAATTTCATTAACTACATTTACAATATCTGTAACTAATTTGTCTGACGTTATATTTACATCCGTTGTATTTCTGACCCCTTGTGTTTTAATAATGTTTTCTTGGAATTCATCTGTTTCATAACTTTTTATCATTCTACTTTTTTGTATAATGTATTTTTTTGTTTCATTGTCATTTTATGTGTTTATTTTAATTTTCAATATGTTGTGATGACTTATCTTTGGAGTTAGCCAATTTTCATAATGTAATTCTTTCTCATTTGTAATTATACAATCTATTAATGTAGAACTCGTTATCGTTATCCTTGTTGGGGTATTTACTAACTGATGTAAACCATTTTGATATACATCTTTAATTGTCATCAACAAACACCAGCCGAAAGACTGATCCTACTTAAAGGAGCTCACACACCACTTGCAGACTGCAGTTTCGAGCTGTTGGCTCTCGTCAGTGCAAGGTAGGTATGCGACGACCGACATGAGAATCCTTTGACTATAGTACATCCCGGTATTTTCACAATAGCGACATGTAAAACAGCCAGCAGGCGCCATCCAGCGGTGTTGCAATCGAAGCATTAGCGTTTTGATGGTAATATGCAATTATTACACTTAACGCGCCAGATTTGTAACTTTGGTTGCAGTCTGGTTACTTTCCTTATAGTAAAATAAGGATTTATAGAAGAGTTTGCGACTAAAAATATTATGTTTAATATTCCACCCTCTAAAAGCACATTTCGAGGTTACCACTCTTTAATGATTTGTAAGGTGTAATTCAATGCAGGTCGGGGTATTTGCCCGCTGAGTAGTTGTTTCCTGCAAATCATATAATACAACAGTAGGTTAAGTCCACCTAGGACTGAAAGGTCGCCGCTCTCAGGTACTTGCAGAATCGCAAGTCGCTATACGCCCATAGAGACATCTATGGTGTATAGTAGCAATTGACCATTTGAGAGGTTTCACTTACCTCTCACCACTACTCAATTTACTATAGTTTGTATAAAACTAGCAGGTTGGCCACTATCATTTGTCTGCTCCATGACCTATGGCATACTGATGAGAACTAATAAGTTCGAAACCGGTCTATGTCTGGTCAGGGAGTTGACAAATGATATTGGTTACCACTCTTTAATGATTTGTAAGGTGTAATTCAATGCAGGTCGGGGTATTTGCCCGCTGAGTAGTTGTTTCCTGCAAATCATATATTATAGATCTAGATTTGTCTGAATAAAGGAGACGGGGTCCTACAGTTTATAGTGGGATCCGGAGCACTTCTTGGGGATAATTTATATTTGAAAATTATTTCGCAGAAGGTAGGGCTCAAACCCACATCGGTAGGTATGTACAGAGAGAAAGCTAAGAGGTGCTAACTCACTGAGCCCCTTAAATATCTACGCTATTATCACGCAAAACCCTCATGTCAAGTGTTGGGCCATCCTGTATAGTAAATGTCACATCCCAGTTAATGTATTTTCCAAATTTTAAGTACCCGTCAGGTTAATCTCACCATGAGAATGTTATAAAGTTACACGAATTGCATAACATGTCTTAACCACTGCTAGAGCTTTTATATCTCCAGCGCATGGTAAAAAAGCTGTTAAGTAGAAATAAAATAACAATCAAGCGTCTGTCCAACGCTCCAGTAGTATTTTCGTGGGAATCGCGGCTATTATTACAGTTACGGTTCTTACGGTTACAGAAATTCTCACACTATTTTGCCCCAACCGTGTCCGTACCTCACTCTTATAGATTACAGTCATTGGCAACGAATAATAGATCGCACGACCGCAGTGCCATTATATTAGGATTATTACAGATTTCCTAGTTGGAGAAGCAGATATAATTTCAATGATGCCGAAATTGGAAAGAATACAAATGGATAGTACGGTTTCCGGGCAGTGGCATAACACATTCTCATCCAAGGGGGTTAGGGCCTCCAGTGGGTTTCATTCGTGGCTATAGTCTATCTACTGAATAGAAATAGTTAAGCCACTCCCCATTAATTTATGTTTGCTTTGACCAATGTATGCATTGACCAATTTTACACGCGACGAATTAATAAAAGCGGGAAAATTTAAAAAATATGTAATATTTTTGGAGGAATTAAGGTGATAAAAGGTATAATTTTAAATAAATATAAAAAAAATTAAAATTCTTTATTATTTATAACAAAAAACAAATCTATATGGTTATATTTAATTTTTTTGATTTCTATATAGAAAATGACATGATATATTTGTATGATATACCGTGAAACAATTTACATTTATTCTATTTATTTTATCCAAAATATATACAGAGCTTTCAGTAATGATTACAAGACACGTGATTTTTAGTTCATCTTTTAGGCTTGTCATGTTTCAGCCATGTCAGAGCCTTCCATATGTTACATGGCCTATGTCCATTTAACAGTTTTATATAAAAACTAGTGTTTTGTTTATGTTTGGCACAATCTGTGTAACATTTTGAATCAGTTTTTGTAAGTGAAACTGTTTTCAACGAACAGAATTTTGCTTGTATAACTGCTAAACCATTTCACACTGTTTTATGTACATATTTTACTATCTTAGGGACTCAGTCATGTTCCATTAACTATTATGTATCTCTGTACAGTATTATCCCAGGAAACAATTGTCTACAAAACGTTTATTTACATCAGATACCTATATTTCACTTTTTATATTTTTGTTTACTATGTAAGTACATATGGTTATTTTCCTTCATTTCTCATTACTAGGTTTATATAGTATATCCTATAAGATGTAATATATTTACTGAGTTCTCACAATAGTCACAATACGTTTTACTATTTATTACCGCTGTTCATATTTGTGATTATGTATAAAATAGAAATTACAAATTGTTAGGCAAAGGCAAATCAGCTGTGGTATGGAAGTAATAAAAACTTTTATTATAGATTCCTTTTATCGATCATATGCCACTATTTTAGTTGTGAATAAAGGAAATTGTAGAATTTGCTACCTGCAAGTTGTTGCGCTTAACTCAACCATTGCCAGATGGCCATACCTGTACTATTTCTGTATTTTATAGCTTTCAATTTAATTAGGGAATTAGATTTCTCAAGTTTATTTGGTAGCATTATTTTGCAGTAAATAGGACAAAAAAAGTTTGCCTTATCAGTAAAACTCACCAGGAAATTTTTTGCTTGCAGCCTTTGTACTGATTCGAACGTATATAAATTTTAACTTTGGACTTCAGTAATTGATATTACATTTTTATATCCGCGTTAACAATAACATCCAGTTTACGAAATCAGCTTAAATTCTTAGATATTCTATATATATGCTTTTATATAGATACTTATATACTTATATTCTTATATGCTTATATATGCTTTTATATATTTATATATTTCTACGTACTTATATGTTTATGCGCATATATATTTATACATTTCTGTATACGTTTCTGCAAAGCTTCTTCATTCCTGCATAGCTTTTGCACAGCTTATCTTTCATATAGATAAAATTTCGTTAACTTTTCATAAACCACCTAGTCGGTTAATTTTCCTACGATTTTCACTACATTTCATTAAGAGACGTAAATTGCCAAGGAAACTTTAGACTCCATTCTTGCAACAAGAGACAATTGTGGGCCTGGATTGCTGTCCCAGAACCAGTCACCTCAACAATAGTCAATCTAGGATCCTGGTATAAATTTGTTATATATAATTTTTTTTTTAATTTCAATTTGTCTTTATAAACCGATTTATCTATTATTCATATAATATATTTTAACATTCATTTTAAACTATCTTTATATTTCTCTTACCGACTGGTTATTCGAGAAAAAGAGACAATTCTACTTATTTTCACTATAGATGGTGCCCAATTTAACATCAATTTTTCTTTGTCTCTTTTCCTCGAAATAAACAGAAATCTGTCGCTCTTGCTGTATATATCAAAAAGGGTAAGTTTCTCCACCCTTACGAATACTCTGGATCCACGGCTCTCTGCTCCGACTTAACCAGCTAGTCGTCCGCATATGTTGCCTCAATTCTTTCTCAAAAATAAATAATAAGGGAAAGGAGGTAACACATACTAGGGATATTTTAATTCGTATGTATCTAAGGTTACGTTTTCAATTGTTTTTGTTCACGGTTTTTTTCGACAAAGTTATACGAAATCTCGACGGATAATTTCGTCACGGTAGCTTTCTGCTTTCTTCGACAGGAGCAAACCATTCTCAACGAAACCGGCCTCAGATCCTATATGAAGCACTATAAGGCGATCTCCTTGGCCTGGTGGATCTTTTACCCCTCCGTTAATCCCTGGATGAAAGCCGGTCTCTAAATATCGAACCTCACTTTTAGTCTTATCGTCGATGTTGTCCAAAATTGCTCATTGTCGGTAATATACTTCGGTGTCTGAAATATATGTATTTCGTGATATCCACGAAGAATTCTGAAAACACTCTGGACACTCACATTTGAATTAAAATGTAAAATTAATATAGATAATAATAATAAAATCAAACATAAACTATAATAAATATGCATAATTAAACTACAAATGACTCAGAGAAATAGTACTTTGACGTACTAATAAGCATGCCTAGGGGCCCTATAAAGTAGAGACTGGCCCCTCGGCCCCCACTCCACGCAATAGGGTTTTCCCACTAATTTTATTTTAACAATTTGTATCGTGAAAATGATATAATAAAACATTTTATTAATTTACAACAATTTACTTTTCTAATAAGAATTATTTCTAAGAAAATATCGTTAAAACAACTTGCTGATAATTTCACTGCTTTTAAAACGGGCATTTTTACGCGCCAGAATTACGTATCTACCCGGAAACCCGATGAGATTATGGATATAATTAGTTTGTAATAGATTCTAATTGTGTGTTAAAGAAAGCTTTCCTCTAAAACTTCTCAGAATTTCAATTTGTAATGCTTGTACTGTGATTGGTCTAAAGCAGTGGACGTGTAAATATTGGCCAATCAGAATCCAGATAAATGCCGCACAAATTATTCGTGAAAGCGTCGGACGTTAATATTTTGTACTGTAGTTTAGGTTTAACCTTCACCGACGTTACACATCAGATGACTAACCTAAAACGTTAAATTTATATATTTATGTTTGTATTGTTTGGAGTGAAAATATTATTTTATCAGTTTTATTAATTCTACAATCAAAATGGAATCAAGTGGAAGAGGGATATGTTAAAGGTGCCGCTGATAATTTACCTAAAGTAGAAAAGTGCTGAGTGCTGTCAATAAATAGAGGTTACGTTATGTTAACAGAGACCAAGATTAATAAACAATCTTGAACAGAGACAACCCCTGTGATGTTAATTCTGTGATTGGATTTCAGGGTGTTGACGTCACAACGCGCCAATTTATGGCTGTTTAAATAAACCCAATATTTTTCATACTTCAAGTTTTTTTTTGTTACTATTAGTAAAATTAATAAGATAATAAATATGCCATAAATCATTTTTTTACGTGAGTTAGGTATTTCAACAATAATTTTTTTTCTGGGAAAACCCTATTGGATGCATCATGGCGGCGATGGTTTCAGTGTGCGCGTGTATAGGGACTCTAGCGCATGTGCATCAGCAACACCACCTAGCATCTAGGTGGTGGTGGCATCAGTGTGTTTACAACGTAATGCAAGTGTCAAAAACAGGTTGCAGTAGTTGTTTTTTACAAAGTGGACAAATATATGTAAGTAATAACGTTACTATCAATTATTTCGTGAAATCAGTCATAACAGACTGTTATTTTAATTTTAACCTATTACATTGAGTCTAATGACACTATGCTCGTCAAAATAAAAGCAACTCCGTCGCCATTATGCAACCACTTTTCATACGGACCAATCAGTGCCTCCCACTCGAGTGGCCAGTCTCTACTAAGCATGCCTGTTGTAACGTGCCATCTTTCGCTGGCTTCCGCAAGTTAATAATAGTATACCAATTCACCCATCTATAGTAATAAATTACATATTTAGCGATAGAGGTCACCACGCTCTAATTTACTATCCAATTACCATTTTCAAGCTTTTCGCCTACAGATGGCTCACTAAACATAATATTTTTAGTCGCAAACTCCTCTATAAATCCTTATTTTACTATAAGGAAAATAACCAGACTGCAACCAAAGTTACAAGTCTGGCGCGTTAAGTGTAATAATTGCATATTACCATCAAAACGCTAATGCTTCGATTGCAACAAACACCAGCCGAAAGACTGATCCTACTTAACTGCACTGACGAGAGCCAACAGCTCGAAACTGCAGTCTGCAAGTGGTGTGTGACGACTGGCAAGAGAGCTCCTTTAAGTAGGATCAGTCTTTCGGCTGGTGTTTGTTGCAATCGAAGCATTAGCGTTTTGATGGTAATATGCAATTATTACACTTAACGCGCCAGACTTGTAACTTTGGTTGCAGTCTGGTTATTTTCCTTATAGTAAAATAAGGATGTATAGAGGAGTTTGCGACTAAAAATATTATGTTTAATATTCCGCCCTCTAAAAGCACATTTGAAAGATGGCTCACTAGGTAAAATTCTAAAATGTAAACTATTATTATGATTAGTGCATAAAAATTGTACATAAAGTAATAGTATAAAGATAGATAATTCATATCAATCGATTTAGTTTTGAAAATTTCTCAAGTTGGTACCGAAATTGTCGAACTGTCGGTTTAAGTCATTTCCCCTTATTTTTGTGAGTTAAAATGGCTATAAGTATTACCCAAGTACCGCCAAACTTCCTTTTCTGATCATGAAATTGAGCCGAAAACTTTGCTAAGTGATTAATTTAGTTTAAAAGGTACGTGGTTGCTTCTCGTTTTGGTACCGGATCAAAAAACTAGATTTCACATATACCTTCAATTAATATTTTGGATTACTTTAATTGAAATTTCGATTTATTCGGATTTAATTAACAAGTCCGTCCAGAAGTAGTATTCTGCGTAAGTAATTTCTTAGATTTATTATAGATACGTGCTCGTTAGAGGTTAATATTGAGAACAATTTGGTAACTTTAATTATGGACGATTTTGGTAAGGCCAGATTTCGATTTGTTACAGCTAGATTTTGAGTTAGAACTTGCCAACTTCTATTTTTGGATTATTTGGATTTTGCTCTTTTGAATCATTTGCTATTCTTTGGTACACGATTTTTGATATACGCCATTCGCATTATTCGGCAACGCTACTGATTCTTGACATGTTAGGGACAGTACAGGTATTTTATAGTATTGCGGTATACCAAAAAACTTATTCAATTTACTTCAATGCTTCCTCATCACATGCGAATGTCTCTACAAATGATCGTTTTATTATAAATTAGAACGGCAAGCGTTTTATGTTACTGTTAAATATTATTGAAAATGAATTATTAGTTTGTCGATTTTTTACTTGCTTTTCTTTAAATTATAATGTAGTCATGCACAATGTTTGCCTTTAAATCTTGTATCTTTTATTTAACACACTTCTTGACAATCACTTGATGAAATTTTGCACAGTTACTAAGATCACAGGTAATTACGACCCCCTTTATCCCGGAAGGCTCTGGAAGAGCCTTGTGTGGGAGGGAAGGGAAGATCGAATGATAATACAGCATCCCATCGTTACTTTCAAATATACCCGCACGTAGGAGGCGCGGGGATGAAAATTGGTTAAATATATTATCCAACCGGCACCTCCGGCAAAACGTAGAATATAAAAGGTTTTCTCCTGATTCGGAGACTTTTACGTCCGTTTTTTCCCGTACAAATGGTACGATATTAGTTCCAGTGACATAATGGAATGCTGCCGTTAGGTTAATTTATGTAAATTGGTTCTATACGTTATAAATAATTAAAGTTAGACTAAAACGTAGAAAACAATTTTTTTTAACTTGTTTTTCTTAAAGGTACTAAAAAGTAAAAAATAATTGCAAGAAAAGCAAGGCGTGCGCATCATGCGTTCAGTCATACAAAGTGCGCACGCTTTGCTTTTCTTGAAATTATTTTTTATTTAATTTTTGGCGGTGGCAAAGATATATTAATTTTATTTTGAATTGACACCACTTCTTAATAATAATAATAATAATACATGTTTATTTCTAATAAAATAACAATAATTACATATTTCATCGTTATTAATGAATGGTTTAATTCCATATCGTTATTTAGTAAATAAACAGTGCAATAATCACATAAGTAGTTAAGCACTATTTGTTCGTGATGGGTTAAATACATTTGTCACTTTTGGTTTATAAATGTCACTATTTGGTAAATTTTTACTTATTCAGGGTTTTCTGTCAAAATCGGTGAATAATAATATTTTATTTAAATATTACACGTAAATATCTAATCCAATAACCAATTTGTTGTTTTTTTTATATTATATTTTGGTTAATAATGTTGTGTACTAGGGATTTAGGATTTTCTTTTAACCATTTTTCAACATTTTTCTTAAATATATGCAATTTATTTGTATTTTTTGTTTGTTTAGGTAATCTGTTGTATAGTCTTGATCCTAAATAAGAATAGCATTTTTGTTCAATAGTTTTTGTTGCTTTCGAATTTTGATAACTGTTTTCTTTATTTCTTGTTGTATATTGGTGTTGAATAGGTTTGTACAATTTTTTGTTTTTAAAACTGTATAACAAAATTTTTAAAGAAAATAATTGCCTCAAATCGAATATTTCACTTATTTTGTATATATCATCTGAGGGGTAATTACGACTTTTACCATAAATTATTCTTAGTATCCATTTTTGTAGATTATTTAAATTTTTTAGGTAAGTGTCGCAAATACCTCCCCATCCGATAATACCATATGTTAGATGTGATTGTACTAACGAATAATAGAGGATTTTAAGATGTTTTATATCTAGATAAGGTTTTAGGTATTTAAATCGATATAGCAGGCCTCGAATTTTTTGTGCAACATGTTTTGCTTGCAACTCCCATCTAAAGTGTTTGTCAATGATGATACCTAAATATTTCACTGAATCTGCTTCTGGAATATTTAAACGATTTTCAGTATTTAGTGGACCAAAGTTAGGTAGATTATTAGCATATGAGGTAAATGGTAAGTAACTAGTTTTTTTAAAGTTAACAGTGAGTAAATTGTAATCGAACCATTTTTTAATATCTTTAAATTCTTTTTCTGCGATTTTTTAAAGATTTTTCCATGAATTGGCTTTAAGAAGTATTGCTGTATCGTCAGCTAAACTTAATATTTTAGCCGTGATATCTCGCATCGAAAGTAAGTTGTTTATGTATACAGCGAACAGAAGTGGTCCTAAAACTGTTCCCTGTGGAACTCCGTAGCTGACAATTCTTGGTTCAAGTTTCATTTATTATTTTTTTTTTTATACATTTATTTAACGTCGGCCTATTTCCGCTACTGAGGCCTAACACCGACGCCTGTAGACGAGCTACCCCCAACCAGGAATTTTGCCGAACCTCTTCCCTTAAGAAGAGTAGGGATCTTTTACTTGCCTAACATTTAATAGACAAGGGACCGACGGCTTTACATCCCCTCCGAAGGATGGTATATCTCCTATACAACCCTCGCCTAAGGTTGTATAGCTTCCGCGCATACACTGATATACAAGCCGCTGGAAGATGTGTGAGGAGAGAACGCGGTTTCCGTTGGAATGGTCACCATCCAAGTACTAACCGCGCCTGTCGTTGCTTTACATCGCATATCGAAGTATGTACATAGTAAAGACGCACCTACGCTCGCCCCTCATTTATTTTTACATATTGTATTCTTTCGGACAAATAACTTTTTATTAAATTATATATATTTCCTCTCAAGCCACAATATTCTAATTTTTTTAAGATGTTGCTATGCGATACCGTGTCAAATGCTTTCGCAAGGTCCACAATTATACACAAGCGTGGTGATTTTTCATCTAAAGCCTCATAAACATACCGTGTTAGGTATGCTATAGCATTTTCGGTGGATTTGTTTTTCTGGAAACCAAACTGTCTCTCAGATATAATGTTAAATTTATTAAAAAATGTCGTTATTCTGTTCTTCAAGATTTTTTCAAAAATTTTGGCAATGTTAGAAATCACGGATATTGGTCTATAATTAATTGGCTCAGTTATATCTCCACCTTTATGGAGAGGTTTTATTACACCTATTTTTAAGATATTCGGAAACTGACCTATAGTAAAACTTCTGTTTCTGCCCGTATATTATCTAATGCAGGGGATTTTTCTCTTGGTTTTAAACTATTTATTACGCTTTTTACTTCCGTCAGCTCTGTGTGATATAAATACATTGAATTATTTATTATGTTATAATTCTCTTTAAAATTTTTGGGTATTTTTATTTCTTTCGCATACTTTTTGCCTAGTTCTGTATAATAATTTACAAATGCGTTTGTAATTTCTTTTGTATTTATTGTTATATTGCCGTTTTCAGTTTTTATTTTATTTATTGCTTTTTCAGATTTATTATTTTTATTGCATAATTTATTAACAGCATTCCATAAATTTTTACTACAGTTGATATTCTTGTCTATTTCCATTTTATTGTATTTTATTCGTGCAATTTTTATTAGTTGTGTGAGTTTGTTTTTATATCTTTTATATTCTGCCATTAGGTTCGTGTCGTTTGGGTTCTTTAGCGCATTTTTATGCATTTTGTTTTTTGTATTGATTGATTTGATTCAACCCGGAGTTGCCCAATCCTTTTTTGGATTTTCTTTTCTTTTTAATTTAACAGTTTTTGTATTTCGAGAGATATAATATTTTATTTTATTTATAAATAACTCTGTAGCTACATCAACATTATTATTATTATTATAAATTTCCTGCCAACTTTCTTTTCTTAAATCGTTTTTTAAGTTTGGATAGTTTGTATATTGTTTATATTGGATTTGATCTAAGGTTGGTTTTTGTTTGTCTAATTCTAATAAGAGTATAATTGGAAAGTGATCAGTTATATAGTGTTATTAGATTATAGGTGTAATGTTATGAGTTGCGTTGCTTTTAACAAAAAAAAGATCTATGCAAGATTGTTGTATTCCCTGTACTCTAGTATGGTCATTTATATATGAAATAAACTCATTTACATTTAGAATATTTAGATATTCTTGTGCATAATCATTATTTGAAAAAATATTTATATTTATATCTCCTACCATTATATTTATATCAGAGGGTTCTTCGTTTTTATTTAAATAGTTTATTATATTTGAATTAAAATTATAAAGACAAGTAGGTGGCGAACGATAAATGGCTGTTAATTTTATTTTTTTGTTTGTTGTGTAATATAAAATTAAACAGATTTACTTACCACAAAACAAATTGCTAAGGAATTCATGTACCTGTAAAAAAAAACAAAACGTTAGAATAGTTCGACAAATAAATAAGAAATTTAGAACACGAAAATATTATGTATCTATCACCACTCTACAGGAACGATGTTATCAATTACAGAAGTGTATTTTTTCACATACACATACAACGATCATTCCCTACGACATCTGCCGTAACTGTGACTCGAACTCAGGAGTGGTACAGCGACTAGTAGCGTTGTCTCTCACACAACCTCGTCTAGTCCACTGCTACCAATTTGGTAACATGAAAAACGCCACTAAACATCCATACCCTAGGCAGGATTCGAACCCGGGACTCCTCGGTTACAAGCCTAATACATAAGCGTTGAGCCACTGAGCCGGTTATTATAAAAATTAGCAATCAGTAGCTGTACAATAAAATACAAAATTCGATCAACTGATGATCTAGGTATGTTCCAAATTCGGAGAAAGAGTAAAAGTCCAAAGGACTGGGATCAGGAGATCCGGCTGGCTAAAGAGTATACTACTAATTAATTTGTAACATTGTGATACATGATACATGTGATGCATTGTTGTAGAGGTTTCAATGCCTTGGATCCGGCAATGTAGAGCATTTATTGTTGATTTGCCAGGTTGATAGGCAAATTGTTTAACGTGAAACGGTGTTACAGCACTATTCAACCAAAAAATAATCAAGAGACCGTAAGAAACTCGAAAATTGGCATTAGCTAAAAACAAATGGCGATAGAGTTTTTTTAACAGCACCAAGGAAAGTATCTTCAAAACAAAAATGCTGGCTGCATTTTTGTTTTGAAGATATTATTAGGGGATTTCTAGACATCGATAGAATTTACTATAGAAACGCCCTATTTCTCCTTACTTAATAAGCGATTTTGATATAGTTTGTTCAGATTTATACAATCAATAATATTATAATACAAGTGTATAAGTAAGCCTTTAAAGCACGCACGACGAACGAAGCGAGAAGGGTCCTAAAGGAGTAAGTGCTTTAAAGGCTACTTATACACGTGTATTATACGCTATTTTTTATTATAACTGCACTGCAAAGTAAAAATTAGAAAAATTAATTAATGTAGATTCATTTTACAAGGCAATCTCAGAATTTCATTTTTAATCGGTAACATAAGAGACGGTTACAAGGGGCGAGCGTAGGTGCGTCTTTACCATGTACATACTTCGGTATGCGATGTAAAGCACCGACAGGCGCAGTTAGTACTTGGATGGGTGACCATTCCAACGGACACCGCGTCCTCGCCTCACACATCTTCCAGCGTCTTGTATATCAGTGTATGCGCGGAAGCTATACAACCTTAGGCGAGGGTTGTATAGGAGATATACCATCCTTCGGAGGGGATATAAAGCCGTCGGTCCCTTGTCTATTAAATGTTAGGCAAGTAAAAGATCCCTACTCTTCTTAAGGGAAGAGGTTCGGCAAAATTCCTGGTTGGGGGTAGCTCGTCTACAGGCGTCGGTGTTGGGCCTCAGTAGCGGAAATAGGCCGACGTTAAATAAATGTATATAAAAAAAAGACGGTTACAATTTTTTTGTTTGGTTGCTATGTACATGTATTTATCATTGTTTAAAATTGGTTGTTACCTAAGCAACTTTAAAGCTGTAGTGCTTTAAAAGCCCGATTTTGCACGCTTTTCAGTTTCAAAAACATAGATTATAATAATTAGGGTATAATAAAAAAGCTATTAGATACATCAATTGAACATTTTCTTATCGTTTCCGGTTCGACTGGAAATGTTATCAATTTAAGAGATTTCGATAAAAACCGGTTATATCTCGGTTTTTAGACCTAGCGAAGGCCTTCGACACTGTTAGTCACAGTCACCTCATTGAATGCTTGGAAGATGTGGGAATAAGAGACTCTGTCCTAAACCTATTTCAAAGTTACTTGCAAGAAAGAACACAGTGTGTAGATATTGGAGGTATACGTAGTAGATTTATGACGGCAAATTTTGGAGTACCACAAGGAACTGTTCTTGGGCCGATACTCTTTCTTACATATTTAAATAATCTATTTTATTTAAACAGTGAAGGCAGTATTGTTAGTTTTGCAGACGATACAGTTATTTATTATGAAGCAGATACATGGACTGAATTAAAAAGTAAAGCAGAAAGTGATATGTCAAAAATTATTGAACGGTTCATTTACAAATTGCTAACAATCAATGCATTAAAAACAAAGTTTATACCTTTCGGAATATATAAAAACTCAAACCTGACATAAACCTTCTAGATATAATGCTGCACGGATCTACATATAAGATAGAACATGTAAATAATATAAAATATTTAGGTATTTACATCGATAGTCATCTGCGATGGGATGAGTACGTCAATTATGTAGTGAAAAAAATTAGAAAGCTAGTATATATGTTTAAATATATCAAAGATATATTAGATATAAATAATCTAATGATACTTTATAAAGCACTAATAGAATCACATTTAACATATGGAATTATTGGGTGGGGTGGTGTACTAAATATTCACGTAATACGTCTAGAAATATTGCAGAAACGGATCCTAAAGGTGATATTCAATAAACCATTAACTTACCCATTGGAAGAACTGTTCAAAGTGGCACAGGTATACGACATTCGACAATTATACTTTTATTGCCTAGCACTTAAGATATTTTCTGAGAAAAAATAATAATTGGTCACTTCCACCAAACACGGAGCAGAAGTATATGTAACCTACCAATAGTTCTAATGCATACAAGCACAGGGCAATGTTCTGGTACATACCTGGGTCCCAAAATTTATAATTGTATTCCATTCGAAATAAGAAGCACAAATTCTAAAATCATATTCAAATAGAAATTAAAACAATTCTTACATAATTCAAGAATTTTAGCACACACTCTGATTAATTGATTCGAGCAATTAAATTTAACATCTACTGGAAGTGTGTTTATTTAAGTACATAAATGGCATATTTTGATATTTGCCTTAAATCTTTTCCAATAATAATCAATTTATTGTTTACCTTACTTGACTTATTTATACTATAAAAATCAATGATATTTATAATGTTAATTATATTTTATACCTATATTTATATTTATGTCCTATAGTTATATTTTATATTTGTCCCGTGCTTATTTTTAACTCACGCTCAAGTATTTTGTAATACTTATGTGAGTATTTACTGTTTATTTATATACATATTGTTACTGTTTATTTATATACATATTGTCATTTTTTGGGGGAAATTTTTAAAGTGTATATTATGAAACTATAAATAAACTATCTATCTATCTTTATATTTTTTCAATCTACGTGTGAAAGCGCCGGAACATTATCTTTGAATTTTTAATAATTCTTGATATTAATTATCAGTAATTAATACCATTAGATACCATTTTCTACTGTCCAATTCAGCTATCATTGAGGATTGCTATGATAAAACATAATCTTTAAACTGTATTTGCATTTGGTAACTGTCATTGTTAGTCAAGTATATGAGAGTAGAGTAGGAAAATTAATACACATTTCTCCGTACTCGGCACTACCACTCCTATAAATCATGGTTTTTTGGACTGATTATTTTTCAGAAATTTATCGTGAGTGGCGTACGAATTTGTCATGCCAGAAAATCATTTGTCGCGAATTTCCGTTACGCATAAATAGGAGGATTAAAACATTCTTCTCCGTATTCCGTATTCACCGTGCCACCTACGTAAATAATAATAATAATAATAATTTATTTCACCATTTAGAGAAGATACATTTAAGTATATATGGTAAGTCAGTATAATAAATATAATAAAAGTAATAAAATAAACAAACAGATAAATAACAATGAGAAAAATATAACACTAACAATGTATAAAAACAGATAGCAAACAACATTTAAGCAACATGTAAATATAAAGTCATTTGACTAGATGAAAAATAAAAAAAATATATAAAAATAACAAATTAGCAGTAACGGAAAGTTAAACAAACAACATTCAGTATAAATAAACCAACTTTTATAATAATTCATGTGTTAGATATTCGTCAATATTGTAGTAATCATTTTTCAATAATATATTTTTAACAGTATTTTTGTATTTTGCTACTGTCATATTTTGTACGTTACTTGGTAACTTGTTATAAGTATAATACAATGCAATTATACTGGAGTGAATCTTTATATGTGGAGGTCCTATGTAAGGGGATGGATAATATATTTTTGTTCCGCGTATTATATAGGTGATGGTCCGATAAGCCTTCAAATATTTCTAAATTGTTCTTGACATAAAGCAAGCATTTGTATATATAAATACTCGGCACTGTAAGAATTTTTTTATTTATAAATGTGATCTTACAGCTCTCCCTGAAATTTAAGTTAAACAATAACCTTATTAATCTTTTCTGCAAGATAAATACTCTGTTAATATAGGAAGATCGACCCCAAATAAATATGTTAAGAGATAAATGTGAATACGCCAGAGCGTAATACACATTTACAAGTCCTGTATCATTTAAATTTTCCTTAACTTGTAATAAGGCAAAATAAGCCTGATTCAACTTACTACATACATAATTAATATGTTCTTCCAACGATAAGTTACTATCAACTAAAGTGCCTAAAAACTTTGAACAGTCACTTAGTGAAATTCCAGGTAAGACAACAGGACACCTTAGGTTAAAATTCATAAATACTGTCTTATTTTCATTCAGTATTAGCTTGTTACGATCACACCAGGTACTTATTTCATTCATGACAATTTGGACTTTATTATAAAGTTCCTCCGGATTTCTAGCCGATACCGTTACCGTAGTGTCATCCGCGTACATGATGGTATATCCGTTTTTAATAGACATAGGAAGTTCGTTGATATATATCAGAATTAGTAACGAACCTAATACAGATCTTTGAGGGACACCTAAAATAATATCGAATCGGTCATTTTGCACTTCATTATATTTTACATTTAGACTCCTGTCTTGCATATAAGAAATCAAACAATTTAGTAAATGACCTCTTATGCCAATTGCCTCTAACTTACTAATTAAAATGTCTTTATTAACCGAATCGAAGGCTTTAGAAAGGCCAAAAAAGATAGATACAACATACCTCCTGTTATCCAATTCCCTGTAAACAAACTCAAACATTTTAGCAGATACACGCTCAGTCGATCTACCCTTTCTAAAACCATGCTGAGAATTTCTTAATAAATTGTATTTTTCTAAAAATAGTATTATATGGTTACTTATTATTTGTTCTATAATTTTTGATATTACACTCAGTACAGAAATTTGTCGGTAGTTATCTATGTCAGTTTCACAACCTTTTTTAAATATTGGACTAACTGATGAAATTTTAAGTGCATCTGGAAAGTATCCATTTATGATAGCTTTATTAATACAGTATAATAAGGGGTCAATTATATTTAATATTATATTTTTTACTACTTTACTACTACAAAATACAAAATCATCAAGGGTTGCTTTTTGGACTGACTTTTTTGAGGAAACAATTTGTCGCAAAATTATATTACGCAGAAATAGGATAATAATCCATTTTTCTCTGTACCCACTACTACCACCCTCGTAATCAAAGGTTGGTTTTCGTGCTGATTTTTTTGAAAAATTTGTCGTGTCAGAAAACAGTTTACGCAGAAATAGGAGAATTAATACTTTTTCTCTCTACTCAGCACTACCATCCCTGTAAATCATCAATGGGTGGTTTTCCGCATATTATTTTCCCGCGACAAATTATGTTGATACTCAAGAGCCATTCTTTCCACCATTTTAGCCCGATTCGGAAAAAAACTTATATGAATTACCGCCATTATTTTAACCCAACTACTCTCCCCTGGATTATAGTCCTGAAATTTTGCTACCCCTGAATATGAAGGTCGCAAACAAACAATATCAAATCAAAATAACTCTGCATCTATTACAATCTTACTCTTATAATCTCTATTTTATTAATGTATTTATTTAAATTCGTTACAAAATGTTTTCAGCTATCACGCTTTCACAAAGGATTTGGATGGCGGAAGCATTTCGTTGAACCGGGCAATTTAAAAGGAGTAAATAATGTCGTTTGTTCCATTAGACGGATTACCATAGGCGGAATCGTTACGTGTATATCGCAAAATAAAATTCGCAACAACCTTGTGCCCAATACTATTTGTTTTCATCTGTAATTGTGTTTTATATATGACACAGCAAAGTTAATTAAGGTTAACAATCTCTATCCCACAAGTAATTTGAGTCATTTGTAGTAATCCAAAACGAGAACAGCGTGGTGTTTTTCAAGGGAATCGATCCCACGCAGAGGAGTTGCAGAGCTAGCTACCCTCTCAATAACATTGATCACAACGTAGCGATTGGACTGGAACAATCTATCCCTAGAGATACTATAACAGGGTGGCTCGCAGTAAATTTTGTAGAATTGTCCTCCTCGTTTATTCAGGTCATAATCTTGAAGCTTTCACAACAATTTTGTTCCGTGAACAGATTAATTTGCTAAAAAATAATGCATTATACGTTGAAAATGATCTTGAAGTATGGATCAGGCCTCTGTTACTAAGCAATTATAACGCAAAAAATTGGGTTAATGCAAATCGTTAATAGTACACAACCCAACCAAGAAAACCCAACATTGGAGTAAAGTGTGGGGGCAAGAGAGCCTTAGACCGCAAACTTATGTTGGAGAGAATCAAAATAACCCTAAATCACAAAACGTCGAATTTACTGCAAATGCAGCAGGCAATATTTATTTTTGCATTATACAGGCATGCTAATTACGTCAAAGTACTTTTTCTCTGAGGCATTTTTAGCTTAACTCTGTATATTTATTATAGTTTATGTTTGAGTTTATTATTATTGTCTATAATAATTACACATTTTAATTAAGGTGCGAGTGTCCAGAATGTTTACAAAATTCTTCGTGAATATCAGGAAACACACATATTTCAGGCACCAAAAGCGTATCATCAACAATGAACAATTTTGGACAACATCGATGATAAAACTAAAAGTGTTATTCGATGTTTAATTAATTCTTCTTTCGAAAGAAATGAACCACTAACTCTAGATAAAATGTTGGCGGCGGTGGATGAAAATGAATATCTGCTTATTAAAGTACTTTGAACAAATTGATCAAAGAAATTGGCTTTCGCTGAGAAAAAAGAAATTTTAATTCTAGATGTTTCAATGTAATTGTGTTTTGGTATTGTAACGAAGCATTTTTCGTTACGGACATCTGTATAAAATTTATAGTTAATTGTACTTTATATAATTATGTTTCTTGTTTTCGGTACCGCCTTAAGCGACTTACTGTATATTATCCGAAAATATTCACTATTTGAATATCTGAGTATTTATTTAAAGCAGCAAATATTTGTAAACGGAATTATTGTTTATTATTTGAAGTAATTAATTCAATAATTAGTTATCTGTGGCCGATTAAATCCGTTTCTTTTTCGTAGTTGGTTAGAATAATTATTTGAAACTGATTCCATACATTAGAAAAGTCAGAATACTTTATTTATACTAGCCAACGCACGTAATAATAATTTACCAGTACGTTTAATAACTTAATATAGCCGTCCTCGCTGGCTTGTATTCAATACAGTGGGCCATGCGCGATAGTAAGGCACGTGGGATCCCTCGCGATGCCCTGAGTGGGAATCTGGCTATAAAACTGACTTGAAAGACCTGTAAAATGAGAATTTGTTCCAATTCTCGAAGCGATTGTAAAGAGTAAGAAAACTTAGATATATATTTGGCTAGTGCATTTATTATTCCGTATTTACTGATTGAAATTTTTATCCTGTTTGAATATTCATGGTATTTATTCCATATTTACTGACTGATAATTTTTAACTTAGTCACCGCCTTTATTCTGATTGAAATTTTTACCCTGTCTGAATCTTCTTGGTATTTATTTCATATTTACTTATTGATAATTTTATACTTAGCCAAATTTCCGGTCTGTTTGATAACCTGTTGTAATACTGTATTCTGTTTGCTTCGAATTTTCTGGTATCCGTACACCGACTGTCTGCTTAACAACCGTTTTTTTTTATGAACTCGCTAAATTTACCGCTTATACGCTTTTGCCGCTAATATTGTTTTATTGCTTGCTACTCTCCCTCTACTGCTTAAGCCTACGTGTATAAATTTGTGTTAATTGTGATTTTTCTGTTTATTTAGGACTGTAATCACAGGTTTACTGTAACATACTTAAATATTATTGAACTTCTGCGTTTTACTGTTGTGTTTGTGAAAGTCTACTTTCCCTTATTGACCCACTGGAATTAACTGATTCTTCACTGAGCTGCTTAGTCTCGCTCATTCGACTTGTGGGTAGTGTTGTTCAACCACTTTAAACTTGAACTGGCGCCCGAGTACTGAATAAAGCTCGAGTGTCAAAGTGACAGCCTTAGTTTCCGCACTGTACGAGAAAAAGAGCGTCACAGTATTGTAGTTTTTCAAACGGAGCACGCAATAGGGTTCTTAGAGAAAAGGACGAGATAATCACCCAGAGGCGACGTTTCCTGGGAAATATCCGAAATTATCGCGAAGAAGGCAAGAAATTGTACTTCTTAAATGAGACTTGGATGAATGCTGGCCATACTGTAACGGAAGGGCACAATGATATTGAATCCGAGACAGGCTTTCATCCAGGAATTAACGACAGTGTTAAAAGATCCATCAGGCCAATAAGGAGGTCGCCTTATAGTATTTCATGTAGGATCTGCGGACGGTTTCATTGAAGATGGTTTGCTCCAATCGAAGAGTTTCCGAAAATTGGTTTACTCAAATTCTGGGACGCTTGGCCGAACATTCTGTGGTTGTGATGGACAACGCTTCCTATCACAGCAGAACAACGGAGAAGATCCCGGATTCTAGCACGAAAAAGCAAACATACAAGCCTGGTTGACAAGTAAGTTGATTATTTACGAAGCAGAGATAGTGAGAGCCGAACTCCTGCATCTTGTCAAACAGTATCTCATGTTCCCAAGGTCACACAGTTTTGCGAGTGCCTCCATATCATTGTGAATTCAATCCTATTGAATTAACATTTAAAATTAAAGCTTCACCCATTCTTTCAGCAAACCATTGGAAATGTTTCTGCCGAATATTGGAAAAAGGCCATTCAACATGCGCAAAATAACGAGAAAAAATGTGGCAGGTTGGCATTACAATGGACATTGTAGTTAAAGTGACTCTTCTTCTTCGTCTGAATCAGAAATGGACTAACAGCTGTATGAAATGGTATAATTTTGAATAGAAATTGTATTTAGTATATATTTTGGATAATATAAATAAATAAAATAAGACAAATGTAAATTGTTTCACCCTACACTAAACAGATGTATCATGTCATTTTCTATACAGAAATCAAAAAGTTAAGTATAACCATATATATAATATTTGTTTTTGTTATAAATAATAATAGTCCATTTAACGAGGTTCCAAACCGAAAAAGTTTGTAGGATCTTTTGCGATACATTTCTTCCCCGTTTTCGAGTTCTGAAAACCTTGCGTACTACCCCTATCAAGAAAAAACCACCCCAATTTCTGACTTCTCGGTCTTGGGCTTGCGAGGGATCGTCGGATCGGAATTTTTTTGGGGAATAATAATAAATTATTCAGTGAATTTGCATTAGAGTACCCCGGACCGACCCCCGGGGGTTGAACCTACCCCCGCCCGTAATATCCGCAAAAAATAAAAAAAATCGGAATCGACAAGGTTTTTTATGAGTTTTCGAGGGCAGGGATCACTCTAGTGGTGTTATTTTTTCATCCTACCCTCCCGCAACTACCCTCAACGTATAAAAACCACACCCTCGTCCATGCTGTCGATCCTAAGCATGCGGAAATTCGTCGGATCGGAATTTTTATGGAAATCTCGGAGAAGCTAACCATTACTAAACCACAATTGACCTAAGCAACCCCCAGGGGTTGAAACTACCCTACTCGCAACACCGAATTCCCTCGAAAAACGGGAAAATGGACTTCTCACGGGTTTCGAGGGCGGTAATCACGATGGTTGTATTTTTTCACTGTACCCCCTCGAAAGTACACCTACGCATAAAAACCACCCCCTCTTCCATGCTGCCGGTCCTAGGCATTGCGTGGGTTCATCGGACCGGGGTTTTTATGGGAATGTTAGGTCTTTATACGTAGCGATAGTTTCAAGAGGGTGGAGTGAAAAGCAACAACCATCGGGATTACCGCCCACGAAAACCCGTTGCGAGCCCATTTTCCCGTTTTTCGAGGAATTTCGTGTTGTCAGTGGGGTAGTTTCAACTCCCCAGGGGTTGCTTAGGTCGATTGTGGTTTAGTAATGGTTAGTTTCCTTGATATTCCCATTGAAACCGCGGTCCGACGAATGCACGCATGCCTAGGACTGACAGCATGGAAGAGGGGGTGGTTTTATACGTTGTGGGTAGTTGCGGAAGGGTAGGGTGAAAATAACACCACTATCGTGATCCCTGCCCTCGAAAACCCATAAAAAACCTCGTCCATTCCCATTTTTTTTATTTTTTGCGGTGTTACGAATTTTATTTATATTTGTTGTTTTTGGTTAACCCTGTATATAAAAATTAAGAAGTTAAGTTAGTCAGGTAAATTTTTATCGTTACTAGTTTTTGTTTGTAACTAACAAAGGGAAAAAACGATCATATGGGTATCGACTGCTGAGTCCGGCAGTAAGCGACAGAGAGTCGAATGAGAAATTAAGAGGATAGGTGCCCGATGAATAAATAAATCTTTTGAATTGTACGTTTAAAACGGCTGAATCGTTGGGCATTCTGAAAGAAAGATATAATTTATTTATAGTTGGAGTTTGATTATATCGTTTCAAGGCAAATGTTGGATATTTCTTAAAGGAAATTTGGTGCACGTAAAAACGTCTCTTTTGTACATAGGGCATATCGTACGGGAGGTGAGTTCACTTAATTTCTGATGCATTTATGTAGTAAAGCACCAGCATCAAAGTCTGCTTCTATACCCTTTTATTCATTTTGTGTTGTAGGCGTTTTTTTCTATTTCTTGGAGTTAATTGTCGATTTCATCTATTTTAAACTGTTGAAATTTGGGAAGGAGGCCCGTAAAATAAGAATGTTGAGTATATTTGAGAAGTAAATGTATGGTGAGAGGAGAGCACGGACTTTAATAGCCGCCGCCGCGCCGTTCGAATATCAAATCCCCGTAACCAGCGCCGTCGATCTAAGGCTAAGTACCACATAGTGGAACATTTCTACTTGATAATTTTCCTGAAAGCGTTATGAATTTTTTTAGCTAGAAAGTTAAAATAGAAAGAAAATTTTTGAACTTTATTACTCTTTATTTTTTTATATTCATCTGGACCGGTTTATTAATTATCCATGTGACAATCCCTAGATAAAGGTATTTTGTGAGTAAATGCAGGGTAAATAGATTACCTTTATCTGAGATTGCACTCTCGAGAGTCAGGTGCGGGGCATAATTGTTATAAAAAAAAAAGGGGAATTATTCCACCATTAATATATACAACGCTTCCAAATATTTTTTTGCTAACCGTAAAGATACGGGTTATTTTTTTTGTATATACATAGATGTGGTTCAATAAATATTTTTGATATTTTAATTTGGTTGTGTATTATTCATTGAAGGCCAACTGGTATCTACTTTTCTTGCTGATATCAGTTTTAGTAATTTCAATCTTAGATAGGGTATGTGGAATTAAATTACTTGGCGCCACATATCTTTATTTATTCATATAAAATAATAATAGCAAATTAAAAAAAACCCACTCCCGACTCCACTGAGACTTTAGTCGGACATACCTTATTGTTACCAACGCAAAAAAAGTACGTAACAGCGGATATTGCTATTACGGGCGGGGATAGTTTCAACCCCGGGGGGTCGGTCCGGGGTACTCTAATGCAAATTCACTGAATTTATTATTATTCCTCAAAAACCCGATCCGACAATCCCTCGCAAGCCCAAGACCGAGAAATCGGAAATTGGGGTGGTTTTTCCTTGATAGGGGTAGTACGCAAGGGTTTCAGAACTCGGAACCATCACCATCGTCTTTCTCACCCTCGAAAACGGGGGAACAAATGTATTGCAAAAGATCCTACAAACTTTTGATGTTTTGGCCTTTTTTGTACCTCGTTAAATGGACTATATTGGTTTTTAGATTTTTTCTATATTTATTTAAAACTTTACTTTTATCACGTTAGTTTCTCAGAAAATATTATCAATTATTATCAAATTATATATTTTTGGAATTTTTCCGCTTTTGTTCATTTGTTGCGTGTAAAACTGGTCGTTTCATACATTGATCAAAGCAAACAAATTAATGGGGAGTGGCTTAACTATTTCTATTTAGTAAATAGGGTATAGTATTGGTAATTTAGTAGTACTTATTGTAACTCATCTTTGGTAAATAAATTAATTCTATTGTATTACACGTTTTGTATTTTTGTGCTCGTGAAGTGTTGAAAAACAACATTGTTGACACATTTTCTTTTGAAACAGTTTGCAGTTGTACTGCTAATTTTTTCAATAAACAAACTGTACTGTTCAAATGTGCTTTTAGAGGGTGGAATATTAAACATAATATTTTTAGTCGCAAATTCCTCTATAAAAATCCTTATTTTACTATAAGGAACGTAACCAGACTGCAACCAGAGAGTAGCTGTTGGTTGCAGTCTGGTTACGTTCCTTATAGTAAAATAAGGATTTTATAGAGTTTGCGACTAAACATATTATGTTTAATATTACACCCTCTAAAAGCACATTTGAACTATGCTAAGTTCAGTCAGGCTATTTATTTTTGAGAGTAGCTGTTGGTTGCAGTCTGATTGCGTTCCTTATAGTAAAATAAGGATTTTATAGAGGAGTTTGCGACTAAAAATATTATGTTTAATATTCCGCCCTCTAAAAGCACATTTGAACTATGCTAAGCCCAGTCAGGCTATTTATTTTTCGATTGTAACAGACACTGGACCGCTAGATCGCACCTGCTGACTATTTTACATGTCGCTATTGTATAAATACCGGGATGTACCAAATAGTCAAAGGATCCTCGTGCCAGTCGTCACATGCCTACCTTGCACTGACGAGAGCCAACAGCTCGAAACTGCAGTCTGCAAGTGGTGTGTGACGACTAGCAAGTAGGATCAGTCTTTCGGCTGGTGTTTGTTGCAATCGAAGCATTAGCGTTTTGATGGTAATATGCAATTATTACACTTAACGCGCCAGACTTGTAACTTGTAATTCAGCGCTCGGCGGGGCACATAGCCCGGAGAGTAGCTGTTGGTTGCAGTCTGGTTACGTTCCAAATAGTAAAATAAGGATTTTATAGAGGAGTTTGTGACTAAAAATATTATGTTTAAACTGTATTGTAATGTATATTATTTATTTTCATAGCAGTAACTTATCCAATAAAATACAACTCTAATACTTGACATCGCGTCATCCATATCCCATCGAGTTTCACTCAAATCCACGATTTAATAAATGTTTCCGCTCGATAAAATCTTCATATATAATCGAAGATAAGAACCCTCGAGCTAAAGCTCCCAGAGTTTTATTAGATTATACTTGAAAATTTAATTTCGTGCAAATTTTTAGGAAATTGTTATTTTTCCGTGAAAATTAAGGGTTTTTCAACAAGACAGTATTTACTATTCAAAATACCATTTGATTTTCAGAACTCAAATATTCATATTATATTATTACTGAAATCATCTTGTATACACTTGGATCAAACTAATTCTACAGACTAAAATTTAATTTCGTATTTCAGTTAGTGATTATCGATTCCAATTCTATCACCACTTCGTCGAGATCAACTTTCCCGGGTTACTTGTTTTGTTTACTCAAAGTGGATTTTGCTGTAGAGCTCTTAAACACAAACACACCCTCTAAAATTTCAGATTTGTATAGACCGTCGGGAATATTAACGCCTTGATATTCGCATACATAATTGAAATCTGGAAATCTACACAGGGTGTTCTGGAAGGTCTGTACAAAAAAATAAAAGAAACTATCACCTATCCCTGGCATCAAAATACGATGATTTAACCAAATTTACCTCCATCTAAAAATGTTCTATTAAGGCGCTGTCGAATAAAAAATGATAATCAAGATGTCGTCGTTTTATATTATTTTTCTTCACATTCATAGAACTTATACTTTAAATATAGTGGTTCCATTGACTCGTGATCGTAGGTTGTGCGAGGGTGGAACCAAATTCGAATGTACACCACCAGAGTACCGGATAGCACTGTGGTTCTAGAACTGAACCTGAGTAGACGTGTGCTAGTGTTGTGGTACAGTAAGTTATTTCGATATTGTGACTAGTGCATAGTTGATGGAACTAACATCTGTGTGAGAGAAACAGGCAAAGCTTGTCAGATTAAATTCGTGGTAAACGTATGAAAAATGTGCGAAAACTATTTGTATGTTATAAGAAATAGAAAATCCCAACTATCTCTTTTCATGCGGAAATAGTATGTCGTCATAAACTTTTGAACATTCCCAGGTAGTCCATTGATGTATTCTTGTTGGGATATTTTAGCAGTTACCTAGCAATCTGACAGTTGTTTGTTTCTGGAATTCATTGTCGGTGTTCTCTTTGTGTCATCGTTGTGATCGGTCACAGACTGGCCAGGCCTGGTCCAAAGATATTTAGGCCTGCTGTCTTCTTGGCCAGTCTGTCGGCTACGTTGTTGTTATTACACTGTGCATGTCCTTTCACCCAGCATACCAGTATGTTATTCATGCTGGAGGCAGCCACAAGTGCTCGATGACATTCGCATACTGCTTCTCTGGTCATTTTGTAACTTCTCAGGCTAGTAATGATTGTCTACAATCTGTGTAGATCCTGATGATTTTGCCCGTAGCTTATCTACGGACAATCTCTTTTGCAGCTATGGTATGCCCGCCAATTCCGTTTGTACTACGTTGGCTCGCCCAATCATAGCCCATGTATATTGGATTTGTAGACTACTGGAGTATATTCCACATCCTGCCCCATCCTTCTTTTTTGGTCCGTGAAGATGTTGATCACACCTTCGCCAGCAGCCTAGTTCTCACTATTCGTCTGTATTATGTAGGGTCTGTCAAAAACATAACGGGGAGAAATACCATCAGTGCACGCCTCTAAAAGAGGCGTCTTTCTGACAGCCTCATTCCACAGGCGACTTCTGGCCGCTCCACAGCCTACATTTGGTTGTATGCCAACGGATTTGAGGCGTACCATTGTTGTCAGAGCCACTTCTCCTAGATATATATCTAGTGGTGGCAGGCACGGCATGACCTTCATAGCTCTCGTTGGCGTTGTTCGCATAGCTTGTTGTAGTGCCTACTTCGTATCAGAAATGAACTCGAAAAGATTCTAGAATCCATCAAATTACTCAAACTTTCCATTCCAATTGTCAAAATACATAAAAAAGAGCCTTTCTATTTTCAAATATCAAAAAACCACAATTTTTCTCTAAAAAATCCGAAAAAATTCAGCCCCACTCGATAATAAGATGCTTAAACTATCGCTGAAACATTCAAAACAGTCAAACTCCACATTTTACAGAAGAAACTGTCAAAATATTATTCCTGTATATTTTCATTCCACTCGTCATACTCCACAATCCCCAAATATCAAATTTTAATTCGTTTAAATAAAAATCTCACATGCATTCATTTCCGCGTTCAGTAGCAGACTTTGACAAGTCCAACCGTATTTGCGTAGTAAACAACAAACGGTCATTTGTTTTTCTGCACGTCGACACACAATAGCGTATCAATATCTACTCCTACTACCTAAACATTCAGCTCGACCAGTAAAGGCATAAGGCTTCTGATCGCACAATCCGAACGCTTGCGATCTCGTGTTATAGTTATCACATTTATACTCAGTATATCCCCTCCACACAGAGCGCAATCTGCATTTTCGTTCCACCGAGATCATCACGATCAGTTTCCAATCTTTTGGAGGGGATATATTGAGTACAAATGTGATACCTATAACACGAGATCGCAAGCGTTCGGATCGCGCGATCAGATCGCGCCCTGTGGGGAAGAGGCCTAAGAGATCTACATCCCACAGCACTTATCAATCTAAGACATACGTCAACCTTCGTGGATAAGCGCTGGCCTGAGGAGCAATTAGTATAGTCCCTTATTGAAATTTTAAACTCAGGCTTTCACAAATCATTCAATAACTTCCTTAATAAAAATGACACAGGGGCCTCCAAAAAACAAAATTGCTTCAATTTTTAAGCTCTACTAAATGATATAATTTTCAATTAGGTTTTCAAAATAATGGCTGGGGCTAGCAACCGATTTTAGACCAAGCCCGCACGCAGTCTGGGGACAAATCCAGATTACAAAAAACGTTTCCGCCTGACTCGATGGGGCACATTTAACGAAATCACGAGAGTATATAAGCTCGGGCGAGACGAAGCGAAGAAAAGTTTCGTCAGTGTCGCGTTCTATAACCGTACTCGTGTCTTCCTTGGTGGTTCAAGTAAAAACATCCAGAATCTCTACCCTAGTGCATTTTTAACTATTTGAGTGTTTTAATTATTTTAAACCGGCTCCTTCGCCAACAAGTGAATTTTAAAACTCTTTGAAAAACAAATGCTGTTAATTATTTTATGAAGAAATATTAGTGAGAAACATTCTCGCCTACGACTCAGACCAATTATTGAGTATTTACGCAGCAAAACCTATCGCCGTCTGATTTAAAATTCAATAATTTCACAAACTTACGTTGTATTGATTCTAAACTATTAATATGCACATTTTAGTGTATAGTTCAAACACGTGAGGCATATTTGAGCTTCGATCTAACATAAGAATAATACACATCTGGGGTGTATCTAAATTCGAAAAATCACGGGAATATCCGACTATAAGTCCATATATTTTACTAGATTCAGTGATAATGGTAATTATATGTACACTAAATGATAGGTTTATCAAATACGATTCCTAAATCTCTCAGAGTTTCAGATCTGTGTTTTGCAATCGAATGCAGTCACCAGTGGAATTAATTTTAGAAAAAAGTTTCAAATCATCGGCATACATTAAATAGTTAACATTGTCTAAGCCATATTCAAGATCACTGATGAATATAGTAAAAAACATTGGTCCAAGGACAGACCCTTGTGGTACCCCAGAAGTAATCGTGTATTCGGCAGACTTGAAGCCATTAAATGCCACCCATTGAGTCCTGTTTGACAGATAGGAATGTAATAGGTATAATAAACTATGAGAGAGACCGATATCGTCAAGTTTCATAAGAAACGTTATTAATAAAATATTAAAGAGTCGTTAAATAACTATACTTCGGGCTATCACCACTGTGAACCCCCATCGAATTATGGGCTTAAGTAAAAGGTGAAACAACCAAAATCACACCACGTCTTGTATATCATCAGCTATAGAAGGTATAAGCAGATCTACTTAGGCAATACCATATAACAAACGAGTATACAATACCAACAAACAAAACTTTAGTTATGCATTACAACTCGTCTCGATCGTGTCTCGGACTGAATACTTTCAGCTGTTACAAGTCATCATTCGTTTCAGTATGGAAATAAAATAAATTTCCGGGTTCGAATAAAAATATTTCTGTAACCATTTGGATATAAAAGCGGAATGCTTTTGAATGGGAATTAAACTTCTGTCAGCATATACGTACGGAAGCATGAATACGCTTTGTGGTATTTATCAAAGCCTTTTGGACTAGAGTTCTACACAATGACGTAATGACGTAAAACTGCGTATTTTATGCTCTTTATAATACCCTACTTTAAGTTAACGTTGATGTTTTTACCCTTAACGATAGTTTGTTCTTTTAATTTGCATTTTAACTTCAAATTAATAACGTGCGTATTATCTCTGCTTATTGAAATTAAAATAAAAAAACGTTGAACTTGGATATTATTATTTTTCTTCTTGTGCTCAAACTTAATAACTGTCGTGCGCAAAATGGGACAAGTCTTATAACGTATTTTTGCTAAAATCTAGTTGTGTACATCTAACTTTAATTTTTGTGACATTGTCGTTGTCGTTTTCGGCTACTCATTACATATTCAAATAGAGACAGATTTACATTAGAAAAAAATAGTTGCCCTATGTTTTTGCTCACGACAATACCAATGGTACGGCAAAAAAACAAATAACTTTATTTAACTAAATGCAAATTCATGCATACATTACAATTCATAACATTGTTATTGGTATAGTTCAAGTAATAAATTCCCGAGACAGAAAAACGCAACAAAAACTTTACGACATAATTATATCGCCGCGGGCCATGGCGCCAAGCCTGACATGAAACATTCCCAACGCACATTAAAAATAAGCGAGTGAATTTGCGAACAGCACAAAAAAGAGTACCGGTACTTTAATGAGGTCGTAAAGTTTTTGTTACGTTTTTCATGTCTCAGTTTCTTCCTACTTGATTTATACCATTAATAATGCTAGTTTTTGAAAAAAATGTATTAGGTATATTAAAAGCGAAAAATGTTCTAAGCGTTTTATTGTATTAATCCACGCCGCGAGTTTTGTTAAAACTGTCTTTCCCTAAAAATGTTTCTTTTATCATTCCGCGCGAGGTAATTTCTAAATAAATATAATCGACTTTCGGACGTTTACTGGTCTGTTATTTATTAGATTATTTATTACAGGAATATCCACTGCCTTTATATATTATTATTTAGCTACCGTTACAGGCATATAATCATTCGTGAACTGTTTGAGAACTACTGGCATTTCTGAACCCATCCAATACATTCATAGTTCACAGAACGGAACGACCTTTGAGCCCACCAAGTTAAAATATACTCTACTAAAGCTAGATTGTCCAATACTTGTAGGCAAAACCAAAGTATTTATTTCATGCCATAGGCTGGTGCGAAAGCGGATTTTGAATATTAAAAAAAACGAGAAATTTAGTTAAGGCTATAGTTAAGAGAAAAAACAAAAATTAGGGATTGAAAGTGTTTTCGGCGAAACGTTACCTCCTAGCGGAAAATGTCCTTTACAAAAGTTATAGATAATAAAAAAATCTAAAACTTTCAGATCAGGCATTTTTTAAACAAAACTTCAAATTTTATGCGGAAAACAGGTTTTTCGGTTTTTTATTTTTTTCTCTCGTAAAAATAATTCAATTTACATAAAATGTGAAAGTATACCTCTTTGCATTCAATAAACATATTTTTTTTGAAATCTGGGAAACAAGTAGTTTTCGAGATATTTACACTTTTCGAGAAAAAATACAAAATCTTCCACGGATAACTTTATTGGTGTTTCTTCGATTTAAATATTCTATCCGGGCTCGTTGTAACCGTTGAAATGTCTACTTTGGTTTTTATATGTTGATGGTTTATTTTTTATAAAACCGCTTAAAATTGAGAAAAAATACTTTTCGAATCACGAATTTTTCAATATTTTTTATTATTATTATATTATTTATGTAAATAATTGATTAAATTTCAATGACAGAATTTACATCATTTTGAAACTTAAGTTTTTCATGGCAATGCACCGTACCGTACTGAATGTCGTAAGCTAGAGTTAAGACTCACTGGCCCAGTATTTTTACTAATGTACATTTTACTATTTTGTCACTAAATAAATGGTATAACGATGAGTAATTTGTTTTAGGTATATTTGAATAAAATAATTTGAATAAATAATTATTAAGTAAAACAATTATATTATGTCTTGTCATTTTTTATAAAAATAAAAAATATATGAAAAATTATAATATTCCAATGAATTTTAAATATTTTGCATTATGGTTGTTCATCAATAAAAGTTTAAAATTCCGAAGGATCTTCGAGATTATCGGCGTCTTCGAGCTCTTCAATTTCAATATCGAGACTCTTTGCTGGCTCTTTATAAACAATCTCTTCCGAATCACTTAAGTCTGAACTGTTTGGGATTAATTTGGAGACGAGTCCTACCGAGATCTTCGTTCTAGCCTCATTATTTAGCTTTTTTGTTATCGGGCTCGTTGCCCAAATAACCAAGCCAAGTTTGCAATTGGTAATAAACTCTATAGGAGTGTTGTGCAGCTGCTCCTTCAGTTGGGGGAAGCTTTTTCCATTTAAAAGTAGATTTGTTAGTTGCCAGTTGGTAATGGTCAAATCTTAATTTATTTAATGACATCCATTTTTTTTACTTTTGTAAATACCAGCTATAAGTTGAGATCCATTTTTTGCAATGGTTATGTGGTTTGCATCTTTTAAAAAAATACGAGTTAGGCTTGATACATTTGATGCTCAATAATGATTTTACTACTGGTTTCTCCTTTTCCAGCAAAGCCGGAAGTTGTATCGCAACCCGAAAAAGAGTGAAGAAATGCTATTATATTTGTGTGCGATTCGTGTTTGAAACAATTAGATGTATAAATAAAATGAATCCTTTTCGTTGCCTGAGCCTGGTTTGTCAAAAAAATACTGAGACCATTTGAATTTAGTTGATGCCGAGGTTGATGCGGAAGTACTAGTACATCAATATCTTGACCCACGACAGTTTTATCATCGCGTTTTGCTAGTTTAATTGCAGTATTTATAATTAATACATCGGGGTCTTGCCTGCACAAAAATCCCTCTGATTGTAGTTTGGATATAGTTTGTATCAAATTGTTTTTGTTACTTTAATTGGATACAAATTTCTCTTGCGAAAACGGAATTTTACTTATATCTTAATATTCATATGGATGTTTGCAGATTTCTTACGACGTGAACGTTCGGCTTGTGACGTGCTCATCGGCTCATCGAAATGGAAGTAGATGCTGTAAGGGTTCTAGTTAAAGTTTTATTTACTTCGGGATACCCATCGAATACTATAAAACTATTAGCTGCATAATGGCTTCGAACATAATTAAAATAGTTATTTGCAATTTCCAAATGCCAATTGCCAAATTTCCGAATTCATAATGCATAATTATTTTTTTTTATTAATTTGTTATTTACTTCAAAGTTTCAGGATGGTTTCCGCCACTTTCTTCAATTAAATTCATTCAACTGTAGTAATATTACATTGAAGTAAATTCTGTCATTGAAATTTAATCCATTATTTACATAAATAATTTCAAAGAATAAAAAATAAAAAATATTGAAAAATTCGTGATTCGAAAAGGCATTATTTTGGTTTTTCTCAATTTTAAGCGGTTTCATGAAAAATAAACCATATCATATATAGACCATTATCCTGAAAACTACTTGTTTCACAGATTCCAAAAAAATCATGCATATTCAATGCAAAAATAGGTATGCTTTCACATAATTTCATGTAAATTGAATTATTTTTACGAGAGAAAAAAACCGAAAACCCGGTTTTCTGCCGTTTTCTCAAAAAAATCGAGGTTTTTTGAAAAATGCCTAATTTGAAAGTTTTAGATTTTTTTATTATCTACAACTTCGCTAGGAGGTCTCGTTTTGCTGAAAATCGCAAAAAAATACTGTCAACCCCTAAACACCACCCCCATTTCACAATTTCCCTTTATCTCTCTCTCTCTCTTAACTATAACCTTAACCTAATTTCCCGGCTGGTCCTTGCGTGTTATTAATTTTTTTTTTTTCAAAAAGGTATTGACACCAGCCTACCACCAGTATTTAATTGCTGAAAAATATTTGTTTGTGAACCCAGAAGTTACTTAATTGCTATTGTCTGACACATCGTCGACTTTCAATCCAATTTACCAGCGCTATCTGCAAGCATCTAGACTTTATTTTTACGGCTCGTAAAGGCAAATACACCTAGCTTCAATTCCTCCAGTTCCATCAATCCAATACGCTTTTTGCCTCTGACTAATTGCAATATTGTCGAATTTACGCAGTCGAGTAAAAATAGCCTGATATATCATCTGCCCGGATCGCGTTGTTAGCATACTATTAACCGTTATTAGGTCTGTTGTTTATTTATTCTGTACGTGATGGATGTTGACGTGATGTCATTATGAGACGTCTTCTTCCACATTTATGTTAATGATAATGAAGGAAAACAAATAAATTTAAATTTAACCATTACATATGGCATTTAAGATTCGTTGTGTTAATGACCAAGAGTATACAGAGTGTGCAAGAACCATACACAAACGATAGGAATAAATGACCAACACTTTTCCAGTTTTGGAACTATGTTTGCCTGTTCATTGAACACTGTTCAACCCTGCTTACACTGAAGAATTGTTTAAGGTGTTGGTCCGCGCTGTTGGTATATAAAAAATTAATTCCTGACTAGAAGCTACCCTAAGGACAAGAAAGTTTAGCTTTCCTACTATTTCCTGGCAGTCTAAAATATTCTAAATGACTGTATAAAAAATCTTGCAAAAGATATTGCCCCCTGTCATCAAGACTGACCATACCAGAATTATCAAGTCAGTGTTGTTCGGGGTAATCAATAGGATACATTTTATAGGTTTTAAAAAACAGCAGTTTAAGAAATCTTCGTGGCGTATTTTCCAAATTATTAATATGTATATCATAATAGGGATACTAACAAGCGACGCATATTCTAGCTTAGACTTCACAAAACAACACTATGATGTTTGTAGAGTGCATATTATGTTCGTAAATTCACAGCTGCCGTGCACTATGAAATCAAGTGTATTAAATGCATTACCAACTGTGTTTTCAATATGGGCATTGAATGTTAACTTCGGATCAAAAATTACATCTAGATCAAATGTATCAGGTCTTTGTATAACGTTGTTGTCAAGGTGGTAATTAAACATGATTAGTTGATACACGCGTAAAAGACATAATATTACATTTACCGGCATTTAATGGCAGTTTGTTGTCTAGACACTACTGTGATAGTCTGTCAAGGTTATGCTGTAGGCGGTAACAGTCTTCAGTACTCGTTATCATTGAAAAGATAATTGAATCATCCGTATATAGCAGACAACAAACGTCTAGAATATCTACTATATTATTAATGAAAATATTGAATAATAAGGGACCTAGAACCGAGCCCTGAGGGACACCTGATGATACCAAGAATTCGACAGCTCAACTCCATTATACGCGACATATTGTATTCAACTTGACAGGTAAGATCTAAATAACTGTAGCAGTGAATTAGACAAACCTATTTCATGTAACTTACGAAGTAGAATTTTATGGTTAAGTCTATCGAAAGCCTTAGAGAAATCAGTTTGAGCCTGTACATCCAAAATTTCAGTTATGTATTGTAATGGACAATAAATTAGTAGTAGATAGTTGACTCACCTTTCATGAAACTACGCTGGTACGGCGAGATCTGATTGCTGATGCTTAGATAAATTATATCATGTAGTAGTATTTCCAGGATTTTACAAAAATTACATACGATTGAAATAGGTCTAAAATTAGTTACATCAAATGTATCTCCTTTTCTATAAATCGGACATAGTTTAGATCGCTTCCATATGACCAGAAATGAACAGGTACTAAGGCATATGTTAAATCAAATCATCTGGCCCCCGTCGCCATTTTAGGTTTAATTTTTTCCATAGCTTTAAATACGTCAGATTCGTCAAAGGCTTGTATGTGGACATTAACATTATTCAATGCATCATTGAAGTCGCCACCATCAGGTATATAAGATTCACCAAAAAATATTAGCAAAAGCATTTAATATATCATTTGTGGTAGTTAAGGTTTGACCGTTAAAATGCATGTGGTTGAAAATATTAATCACGCCTTAAATACTGTTAATAAAACCCAGAATTTAGAAGGATCAATTTTGATATTGCTTTCTGATCTTCGTACAAAGTTTTTATACGAGACACTAATATGAAATTAAATTTCCGATCTCTAAAATCATTAAGAGCATCAGTGTCACCTGAAGTTTTGTATGTATGCCACAGTCTGAGAGTTAAACCTGGGAGGATACTTATATTTCTACGACGGGCGATACTTTGGAACACATAAATCAAAGATCGAATACAGTTTCTCGTAAAACATATCACATGCGCCATTAATATCATTATATAAGGTAATAAATGACCAATCAGTATTTAAAACTTTCCTAAAATTGTACCAGTTATTGGAAAATTATTTCGAGAATACAAGATCAACTTTTCTAGGTATGAAATACCCTATCTTATGTTGGAAGCAAATTATATAATCATTTGCATGAAGGTATAAAGTTAACAATCCCTTTGAACCAGTTCAAGGATGAAATAAAATCATTTTCTATTAATAAATCTTATTTATTCAGTCAGTGATTAGCTCAATGATGAGTGATAATCATTTGTGATAATTAGCTATAGGTACTGTGATAAAGCAAAACTTTTATTGGAATATTTTATTATATATAATAATTGTGTACGTATATATAATATATGTATATGTATTTTATTTTACTTGGCTGATATCATGTATTTTGATCTAAAGGATTAATACATTATTATTATTATTATTATATACAACTGGCATCGGGTAAATCGTACAACGGTATAGAAAGCCTATGTACTTTTTCGATTAAATAGATTGTTAAAAAGTTAACAATAAACAGTTTGAGGGTGTGGGTACATTTTTGCTTTTTTGATCATAACTCAGCCACTGTTGGTCATCCGAAGATCAAGAAAAAACAATAAAAGTGCATTTTTTTCAAACGATGCATCGTTATTGAGTAAATCGCGAAAGGCGCTCTCAAAAAGTAGGCTCTTTTCAATGGGGTGGGAAATGCCACGTTTCGAATTTTCGTATATCGCTTACTTCTTCACCAAATATAATACCAGATATCAAAATTGTCGGGCTTGAAATGTATTAAAAATTGTTAAAATTTTCACAGAAATTAACGGGTTAATCTGTTTCCTTGGACTTTGGGGGTGAATTTAGGGATGAACCCTCAAAGAATATTACAATTTAAAGCAAAAAAGTCCAAAGTCCCCAAAAAACTGATTTGCAAATTTATTTAATTTACTGGGCTATGGTCGTACTCAGTAACTGTATATTTAAGTCCAAACGCCCAATATCGATGAACAATTTTTCATACTGTTACATTACCGTTATAGCAATCAGCCTAAGAAAAAAGTTGTTAATTTCCTAAAGGTTATAAAAACTTTATTCGTTTTCGGATATCGAAGTCTACTGTTAAGTTTAATAAATATAATGTTGTATAAAGGTACCGGCTTGCATCAAGGAAACAATTACATATTTACTCTAACAAATGTTTGTCATATTTATGCTAATATCAGCAGTTGCATGTTTAAAATACATTACAAATAAATTTATAGTACAAGAGATAAATAGTGCGCAAGGGTCATAAAAAAAACAGAAATGGTCCGAGTGACACCCCTCAACTGTTACGAAGGGGAATTAGATATCATAACTTTACATAACGACACATTTAGAAGGCCGGGGCGTTTGAGAAAACGCACATTTGCATTTTCTTGTTCAGCTGATATTTAAATGTTCATATTCCATTTGACAGTTTTAAAGCTTATGTAGCGAAATTCAGCCCTAATAAATCCAAGACGTATCCTACTTTCTTGTGTTACTTATTAAATATATCAAGTTAAAAGCTAGGAAACTGAAAGAATATAAAATAACGGTGATGTAGCTTGTTATAATGATTTTAGATATCTTAGTGTAAGAGTAATTTTAAAATAAAAGGGGTAGTTTCACAGTTTAACTCGCTATTATTATTAACTTAAAATACATGTTGCTTAATTGACAGTTCAACGCTTAACGAATTCACTCACACGTCTCTATATCTCTACATCAGCATAACACCATATATGGACGTAATATAATATATAGTTTATACAGGATGATTTACCTAAACATGGGGAAAATCATTCACTGGGTTGTCCCCACCAAAAGGAGTTAAAAAAATTAAGAAATAAAAAATGTGGAAAAAAAATTACCTTTTTTTGTAGAAGTGCGCCGCCTATGACTAACCAATCTGACGTAATACCGTGCAACGAAATCACTTCCTTTCTTATGTGGATCGCGTATAGGGTACTTATTGAAGGGTCTTGTTCTAGTAATTCTAGAACTTCTTCGTCCACCTCAACAGGACGATTTACTACACGTTCTCTGTCGCCTGGTAAACAAAACCCGGTGTCACGAACTCGTTGCACTGCACTTAAATTTTTTCTCTCATTAGGTTTGCGCCTATGGGGAAATTTTCTCCCGTATTTTCGTACAGCCCCTGCAAGACTTTCAATCATTGCACCATCGGTTAATATCATGTCGCAGTACTCTTGTGACATGAACTCTGGCATAGTCGATATTTGCGAATACAGTTTAAAATTTAACAAAAATGGGAAATGCTCTAAACGGAAGTCGAAGAGTCACTGAACTGAACAGTGAACGCGTGGCGCACTGACCTGAGACAACTAAGACAGCTGATATTACCTGCTAAACAAACAAGCGACACGTGTGTGAAAGCGTCGAGATAGAATAACTCACCCGTTCAGAAGTGTATCTTGGCAGGTTTTAATGCAAAAGAAAATAATAAACTACCTCGGATCGCTTTAAAATTTTACAGAGGCTTTCCCACATAACAGGCTAGTATACCATTTTATTTTCCGCATGTTTGCATAAATCACCCTGTATAAGCCTTAAAAACACATTATTGGGTTGTCCGACGTTGCGACTTCTCATTTTTGATTACATTAGAAGAAAAATCAAAAACGATACTTACATCTCCTATAGAAGCTATTGTTACGTGTTTACAATCTTCAGTAAACACTCTGTAGGTTCAAATAACTTGCAACAAGAATCTTCACGAACCACTATTTTATTAATCACTTAAATTACAATAGTTAATCTTTAAAAATCACCCAACTAATAATAACTTTCATCTAATATAAATTCACTATTTTTAAATCACAACTGTACTTTACTTTTCAACTCTTATCTAACCAAAAACTGTCCCTGTATATTAGAACTGTATTGTATACTCAACTGAACTGTACCCCCATCTGCTGGATTCACCTCATTTTACACTTGGAATATCTAGAATCTCATTGTAGAGCCTTCCAGAATGTACTGGAATCCTCTAGAGTTTTCTTGGGTACTACTAAATGGCGGTTCGCCAGTTGGCACACAGATGGCGCCACCCTACTGGCCAGAGAGTAATTGCAACTCCTCTCTGTTAAAGGGCAGCACATAATACTATGTTACAGCTGCTGAAAATAATATAAAAAATAACCCTACTAAATTCAGGACATTTTTAAATACAAAAAGGGCTTCGACAAATATTTCGAATGTCATGATAAAAGGAAATGAAGTTTATGAACTTGTTGATTTTATTTTAGTAACACTTTCGCACCTAGTGGTCATCTCCCCGATAATTTAGCTAGGTGCTGGTGTTAACAACTGATAGACATGAGCATGTCGCCATTTGCTATTAGATAACAATTTCAGCAATAATGCGACAAAACATATTTCGGAATTTAAAGAGGGTGATGTACTAAAAGCTTCAAAAAGAAGAAGAAGAATAAACTCACAGCAGGTCCAGATGGCGTGTCCGTGTTTTTACTAAATGATTGTGCCTAAATTGCTTCACCATCGACAATTATTTTTAATTTAATTCTGATAGTAGCTATCCAGATATATGAAACCGTTCTAGGGTGTGTCCAATTTTTAAGAAGGAAGAAAGAAGAATCTGGTATTTCCAACTTTCGGGCTACACCTATAAATAATATGCGACTTTGCCAAGGTGTGACTCAATATGTATCAGAATCAATAGATGACCAAACTCAAACTGATATTATTTATACGGATTTTTCCAAGGCATTCGACAGACTTGACTATTCTATGTTGCTTATGAAACTTGATGATATCGGTCTCTCTCATAGTTTATTATCCCTGTTACAGTCCTATCCGTCAAACAGGACTCAATACATGGCATTTAATGGTTTCAAGTCTGCCGAATACACGGTTACTTCTGGGGTGCCGCAAGGGTCTGTCCTTGAACTACTACTTTTTATTATATTCACCAATGATATTGTAGATGGCTTGGACAACTATTTAATGTATGCTGATAATTTGAAACTTTTTCTAAAATTAATTCCATTGATGAATGCATTCGATTGCAAAAAAAACTTAGATAAAGTAAGTGACTGGTGTATTAAATATAAACTCCCGCTAAATTTCCAAAAATTTAATGTCTTATACACGCAAATTGAATACAATCTCCTACGACTACACCATAAATGATACCATAGCTCACATATCTGAAACTCGGGGTCGTATTTGATAAAACTAGATAGATAGATAGTTTATTTTAACCATGTTACAAGAGTCATGTTTATGGCAAGTCAATAAATAAATAATTAATAAGCTTATAATTCAGTGATAACTAACAATAATATACACTACATAACAATAATGTATCCTAATCAAAGTACAATAAAAAATAGAGATATAAAAGAACATAAAAACATTACAAATTACAATATTGTGCGAAAACTTATACAAAGGGTGTTTTAAATTCACATTTAAAGAGTTTATTTTTGACTTTGAAAGCTTAAATCGTTCCGTTCTAACCATATTTGCTGATCTGGTATTATAGGTATGAATATCCGATTGAAGGTAGAAATTTTTAATTTTCATATGTATTTCAAATACAGTAGAATAGATATAAATCGAAGGTAATGGTAGGATACCGAATTGAATAAAAAAGGGTCGGCAATGTTCTTTGCTACCGATATTTGCAATTGCTCTATTAGCTCTCTTTTGTAAGCGAAATACTTTAAATGCTTGAACAGAATTTCCCCATAAAAATACTGCGTAAGTTATAAGTGAGTGAAACAAAGCGAAATAAGTGGTAATTAGGGTATCTCTATCTACTACAGAATTTAGCTGTCTTATTAAAAAAATAGTAATTGGGAGTGATTTCGATAGATACTCTATATGTCAAGACCAATTTAAATTATCATCTAAAACTATACCGAGTAATTTCACATTATTCCCCTGGGTATGAATGTGATTAGAAGAAATAAAAAGTTTCTGAGTTTTACTATTATTTAATTTAAGTTTTTTGACAGTAAACCAATTTTCTACTTTTTCCTCGAGTGTGGCTAATAGTGAATCCAATTCAGTAAAATTTTTATGAAATATGATAGTGTGGTGTCGTCTGCAAATAATACACACTTATTAAGGGATATAAAATAATTAATATCATTGATAAACATCAAGAACAGAACTAGTCCAATTACTGATCCCTGTGGGACACCATGTGTACTTCTTTTAAGATCTGACATTTTATTATTTATAATCACATACTGGGATCTATTTTCCAAATAAGACTTGAAGAAGAGTAGTGGTAACCCTCTTATTCCATAGCGCTCTAACTTTCTTAATAATATGTCGTGTGGAACGCAGTCAAAGGCCTTTGTAAGGTCACATAGAGCAACAGCTGTATGTTCTCCCACCTCAAAACCCTCCACTACCTCCTGCACGACTTTGTGTACTGCCCCAGCTGTAGAACAACCTACTCTAAAGCCTACTATCATTTAATGTACATATAAATACCATTATCATTGAATTTAATAAAATGTATGGGCTTAGAGTCAGATATTCCAGTGATTTTTCGAATTTAGATAAACTCAAGATACTGTATTTATTGTTATGTTAGATCGAAGCTCGAATATGCCTCACTTGTTTGGACCCCACGCTACAATGTGTACATTAATATAGAATCAGTACAACGTAAGTTTGTGAAGTTGTTGCATTTTAAATCAGAAGGTTTTTATCCAGCGATAGGTTTTCCGCAAGAGGACTTATTGCATAAATACGTCTCCGTGGGCTGGGTTCAATATGCGCCACTTCTTGTATTACTATGTATCACAGAATTCATCCACGCTCCAGGCGTGGTCTACGCTGTGCTAGGCTGGGTTCAATATGCGGCGGGCCTAATTAAGAACACTATTGATGCGCCATAATTGCTTTCAAAAATTAGTTTTAATATTCCCAGAACTCCTCGTTTTTTACCTGATTACACCAAGTACGAATATTTTAATATTCTCTCCCGAGCGCCCCCGGTTAATTCCAATACCAGAATCGAGTTCGGCATCCCCGAAAACTCCCGAGCGACGAGTTTGGAGCGCTTCCCATGGACTATGCTATTTCCCCCCCCCCAGAATGACCCCCAGACAACCCCACAGAGGGACCCCCGAGCGCCCCCGGGGAAATCTAATGCTGGAAATGAATTCGGCATCCCCAAAAACCCCCGAGTAACGAGTTTGGAGCGATTTTCATGGACTATGCAATTTCCCCCCCAGAATGGCCCCCCGGATACCCCCGCAGAGCCGCCCCCGGGTAATTCCAATGCCAGAATTGAATTCGGCATCCCCGAAAACCCCCGAGTAACGAGTTTGGAGCGACGCTGCCATTTCTCCCCCAATTCACCCCCCGCGCACCCCCACAGAGCCACCCCCGTGCACCCCCGGGTAATTCTAATGCCAGAATCGAGTTCTACAGCCCCGAAAACCCCCAAGTAACGATTTCCGAGCGATTTTTCCGAGTTTCCAGTCGTTCCTATAATCGTGCAAGTAATGACGCAATTGGAAAATGCATTTTCCGGCCCAGAAGGCATTTTTCAAAAAATGGCTAAACCAGACTATGTAGAGTCGTTTCCTGGGACCTTCCTGAACACAATGCAGAAAACCGCATCTCGATATCTGCTGTGTCTAAAAATTTCCGCTATTTTTCCTAACTTCCCTGGACTATAATATAGCTGTTATGTTGGGTTGGGTACATGTAACTGATTTTCCAAGGTTGGAGTGATAATAATTCAGTTACATGAGGGACAGGTAGGTATTTCTGTGTTGTCACGGTAGCAACCACCGCGCTTTTCAGCAATCAACAAAATCAACCAGTCGGAAACGCGGGTGTAATAAAGCTTTTATTCGATACATTAGGTCCTGGGAAAATAAGTCCGCCGATTCACCTGGCAACTGAAACGCCCCAGACAGATTTCAGCGTAGGAGGCACAAGCGGGCTCTGCGACAGCGCTTACAGCATACAGCTGCTGCGGATCAATACTGGCATCACCCTCGGTGCGGCCACAACACCCCTGACCTAGCTCATCTCTGACCTTCACGCCGCAGTCCAAACGGCTTAAATACCAAATGCGATGAAACACTTCACTTTTGTGCTATTTAAGATTTCCTTTGTCTCTCCGGATCCGATATTATGCCCTAAAATCCGCCCGTTGAAAGCTTTCTATTATGATGAGGAACGTTGAAAAGCTTTCGATGCAATTGAAACAGTGGTTAAAAAGCAATTTTCAATCTTCAAAAGCAATTAGTACCGTTTTGACAATTTATCTGAAGTACTGTCGTGAGCAGAAAAAAATAGGACAACTTTTTTTTCTAATGTAAACCTGTCTCTATTTCAATATGTAATGAGTAGCCGAAATAAAACAGACATCACTTTTAATTTATTTTTTTATTTTAATGCTGTAGTTATTGCTATAGTAAATGATGGATGGTTAATGAGACAAATTGCACTGCGTTATAACAAAAATTTGGTGTGTAACATTTTAAGAAAGTAGAGAATAAACGGTACGATTAGTAGAAATCCTGGGTCAAAGGGCAAAGGATATCCTACTTAAGAAGAAACTAACTATTAATTTTTCGTTATTGCCACGTGCCACGAAACAATTTATCACGAATTTCTAGTTTGCAAAAATAGTTAAATAAACACATTTTTCTCAGTACCCATTATTACCACTCCCGTAAATCATCAAGGGATAGTTTTTCTGAACCGATTCTTTTTTAGGAATTTGTCGTAAGGGATGTAAGAATTTGTCGTGAAACGAAACAATTTGTCGCGAATTTTTATTTTCCAAAAGTAAGAAAATTAATACATTCTTTGTCGAACTCAGCATTACCACCCCAGTAAATCATCAAATACGCAACAGTGTTTCAAGCTGAAGTGACCGCTGCTGCGCAAGGGAGATAATAGGACAAGGTACTATTAACCAGTCGATTGCCATTTTCTCTGATAACCAAGCGGCAATAAAAGCAATCAGCTCCATGAAAATCAACTCAAGATTGGTGTGGGACTGCTTGCGGGCCCTTATAGAGCTTGGAAGTCAGAACAGAGTGGCCTTAGCATGGGTACCAGGACACGAGGGACACAGAGGAGACGAAAGGGCCCCAATAGGACCTGAGCCCTTTTGACGCGTGGCAAAGCTATGCATACGAGCAACCAGTAAAGAATGGGTGCAAAATAAATCTCTGGAATTGTGGAGCAATCTCCCAAGGCAGATATAGGCCAAAGCGTTCATTAAAGAACGTTCGGCCAAATTCACGGAATATCTACTAGGCCAGAATAGGAAGGCCATCAGAGCAATTGTAGGCCTTCTAACTGGGCACTGCCGGTTCAATAGACACATGAATCTAATGGGCCTGGCAGAGGACGCAACTTGCAGGTTCTGCCAAGAGGAAAAGAAAATCTCAGTTCACGTATTGTGCCACTGTGAAGGCCTGGCGAGACTAGATTCCAAGTACTCGGAGAAGAAAAACCAAATGCGGACAGTTATATAAAATGGCCTTCATCAAAGCTGTGGAGTCTAGTACAAAGGGCAAAGCTGGATGAGGTAGTATAAGAAATGTATTCTAGGAGGTCGCGGTGGTAAAGGCTAAATAACCAACTCCTCTGTTTATCTATCTATGTAAAATGACTTCTAACCCGGAAATAGTAACTCCTAGCGTATGCAACCTTATAGCAAACACTTTTTGTTCCCCTTAAAACGAGGAAAATTATTTGTATCTATGAAAAAATGGTTAAATACATTGTCTCTGAGTCCTAAACATTTTTTTGTCTTTGGAAACTTTACTTTAGGCATTCGCTGATAAATAAGCCTCAATAATTACGTAACGGTTAACTTTCTGGGCTTCCATGAAATGAACAAAATTGTTCTTTATAATGTATTGTTGCGGACCTCTAGCGTATGCGACCCACCATACGCCTTAGCGTTTTGTGGGCCGCATAATAACAACCGCTACGTCCGTAGCAGAGTTTCGCTATTGTTCACGGGAGGGCGATATACTTCCGGCTCGTGAAAAGCAGAGCGACATTTTTTGGATGGCGGTATATGGTTGATAATCCTACAAAACTCGTTTTATCCGAGGCATCCTGGTGGATTTTGGGATTGTCAGCACAGGAAAATTTTCTCAATCTATTGTTGTTCCGTTTAGCGGAATATTTTGTTGTTGTGAGTAAATTTTAACTGCGGAAGCAGAATATTTAAGTATACAAGGTAAGCTAACCTCTTCACGCCATATTACCCGTTCTCTACCCACGTGTTTCACAAATTTACTTACAGTGTCGACTTGAAAGGCGGACTCGACCCCATTCATCCAACTGTGGCTTTCTAGGAACATTGGTGGATTGATCCCTCATCAGTGCGGTAAATTATATTTCTTTTATGGGTTATGTCAGATTTGAATTGCTCACATTAGGCACGCTTCACGTGCATTTCCGACCATGCAATTTAAATCGGGATATCTTTAGGGTTCCACGGACGGGGCTTCTACACACATCAGTGAAGTTCCACGGACGGGGCTTCCACATACAGTAGAAAGTTCCAGGGCTGGAGAGACTATATCAACCCCCATCTTCGGGTCAATTTCTTTCATCCCGAAGACACCACCGTAGGGCTACAGGTTCTTCAACGTCGAAGTCGGTATCGTACCACCCTAGATAAGTGTGTTGTTTTTATTTACCGGGGACTACCTTCAGTGGTTCTGCGCGGTTATATTCCATTCATACTTACTTTTGTATTTTAACTTGTACATATTTAAAGATTTTATGCATTTATATTTATTTAAGGAGGTTCTATAAATCAGATCCATGGTGGCCGAATTTATTACCATTTATCCTCACATTGTAAACCGATGTTTAGCTACACGGGGCATTTTATTAATGTTGTAACTTATTAATCAAGAAATTTGCCACACCTTTTGAACATCGCCAGGTTACATGCTAGAGAACCAATATTTGTAAATTTCGTAATATAGTGCATTTCATATTTAAAGAAAGTGTTATTATTTCGTCTACGACCACTACGTATGGAACCCTCAGTGATTTGTGTAAGTAAGTAAACTAATAATTTGTCAGAGTTTATGTAAACTTGGGCTTAACGCCCTGAGATAGTCTGAGCTAGTGAAATTTTATCGTGGACACGTTACATCACTTATCCGGGGTAAGTTGTGTCTGCGATATCTGCTACGCTACAGTAGCCCAAATGAGTTTCTTTATGTAATATCTTATAACCATCACTATCCAACGTATTTATTTGTTTATGTAAGTGTAAATCGTAGCAGTATAGAACAAACAGCGTATAGATATAAAAGTTAATAAAGCGTACGGTTTACAAGTTTTAACTTGTAAACTTGTAATGACTTTTAAGTCATTGAGTAAAGTTATATCAGTTGCATTTTCGTCATTTTAAAAATGGCGAATTCTGAGCTTGTGCCCGCTCTGCAGGCTGACACCCTAGTGAAAATTGATAAGGGCCATGGTGTCTACATGATGCAAATGGTTGATTTTCTGGACATCAAAATGCATACAGAACCACCCTCAGCAGCTGGACTAAATAGATAAACATACGACATGGGATCAACACATCAGTGATGTAGTAAAAAAACTAGGGGCATTATTCCTAAACTAAAAGTCTTTAAATAATACTTGAATTATATTGAGCGGAACACAATACAGGGTGTTGCATCATGAGAGGGACATAGCTTAATAGGAGGTAGAGAACATCAGTGGTAACCGGAACCTCCCATAGAAATGTCTCATTGAGCCTTCATTACGAAGTTACAGGGTGTTAAATAATTTTTGGCCAAACCTGTTTTTTGTCATAACTTTGACAGGGAATGAAATAATGGATTCATATTTGGTACGGCTAATGTACTAACGAGCCCCAAGAGGTACATGTATAAAAAAAATATATCCAGGTCCGGACTCACTATAATTTATGTTTCTTCTTTGCATCAATAAAACATCACCCTGTATATATTTTTTTGAAATATCGATACGATATTCGAAAAGAGCAAGAAAAAACAAACAAAATGGCCTATTTCATTTTTTTGTTACACCTTCGTGGTTATTTAAATACATTGTTAAATGTGCAAGAAAATGGATTACAGAACCCTATTAAATGAGAGGCACGTGAAATAAATAGTTTTATAACTAAAATTTGCAAAAATTCTATTGAGCCTAGGTGGTCTGGGTGAATCCTAATTCCGGCACGTTTTGAAGGTCCATTTTGGTAAAAAACTGTGGTCCTAATAAGTAATCGGGTATGAAATAACAAAATTTTTAATCAATCACAGTAGGCTTGTTCAAAGAATAAAAGTGACAGATAATTTAAACCATTTAGGCCTAAGCAACCAGTTACTTTGATCAAGAAAATCATCAACATTTTATACTTAATAAAAATTGGAAAAGAGAACAAACTAAAATCTAAATAAATAAAATATTTTCCATTCAATTAACAATAAATAACAAAACAATAACTAAATGTGTTTAAAAATAAAACGTAATTGACACTAAAGTAAATTTTCAAAATGTCCTCCCCCACATTCTGTGCATTTTCTTGCGCGTTTAGAAAGGTCACCAATTGCTCGACGTATCATTTCTGGATTATTCCGTATTTCGTCGCAGGTTGTAACGATGCGCTGGATTAAATGTTGTCTACTTTCAATTTCAATGCTATAAACCTCGTTTTTTAAGTGGCCCCATAAAAAGTAATCACAAGGGTTACAATCAAGAGATCTTGGTGGCCATTCATGTGGACCCCCGCATCCAATCCATCTATTAGGATACACATTGTTTAAGTATTCTCTTACTTGAAGGTTAAAATGTGGTGGGGCCCCATCATGCTGAAACAACATACCTCTTTTACCGATATTTTCTAACATATTCGGTAAAATGTTTTGAAGAAAATCAAAGTAAATTTCACCATTCAATCTTTCTTCAAAAAAATGTGGCCCTATCAAATGTCTATTCACAAGTCCGACCCAAACATTTACAGAAAACCTGTGTTGCGAACGGCGTTGGCGTACCGCATGTGGGTTTTCCTGTGCCCATTTATGATTATTTCGTGAATTGTTTACTCCATCCCTTGTAAATTGTGCCTCATCCGTAAATAAGGTTCTGTAAATGTACCTGCTGGATATGATATGGATGGTAACGTTCTCTTTTTAGGGTTCTCCATACTCGCCAATGAGGAATACCAGTTGCCAAACTGATTCGTCTAGTGCTCATATTTGGGTTTTCTTGACCTACGTTTATAATATTGTTTTGTTCCTGCACACCTTGTTGTAAAACACGCTCCACAACTGCAGAAGTAGGAAACTTTCCGTGTTGTCTTGCATACTGGAACACCGTACTAAAGGTTTTATGATTAGGGCATCGACAACCAGGAAAACGCAGCCGATATTCTCTTTCCGCCGACCTACCATTTCCATTACAGAAACCATAGATGAATATTATGTCAGCATATTCCACGTTTGTAAATTTTACTGGCATAGTTAAAATATTTTCACAAGTTTTCACTAACTAAATGCGGATTATTGACACATTAAATTACTAACAAACAATTATTCAACTGTTTAGGAGATTTCTTTTTATGATCTGTCACTTTGAACAAGCCTACTGTGATTGATTAAAAATTTTGTTATTTCATACCCGATTACTTATTAGGACCACAGTTTTTTTTACCAAAATGGACCTTTAAAACGTGCCGGAATTAGGATTCACCCAGACCACCTAGGCTCAATAGAATTTTTGCAAATTTTAGTTATAAAACTATTTATTTCACGTGCCTCTCATTTAATAGGGTTCTGTAATCCATTTTCTTGCACATTTAACAACGTATTTAAATAACCACGAAGGTGTAACAAAAAATAAAATAGGCCATTTTGTTTTTTTTTTCTTGCTCTTTTCGAATATCGTATCGAAATTTCAAAAAAATATATACAGGGTGATGTTTTATTGATGCAAAGAAGAAACATAAATTATAGTGAGTCCGGACCTGGATATATTTTTTTTATACATGTACCTCTTGGGGCTGGTTAGTACATTAGCCGTACCAAATATGAATCCGTTATTTCATTCCCTGTCAAAGTTATGACAAAAAACAGGTTTGGCCAAAAATTATTTAACACCCTGTAACTTCGTAATGAAGGCCCAATGAGACATTTCTATGGGAGGTTCCGGTTACCACTGACGTTCTCTACCTCCTATTAAGCTATGTCCCTCTCATGATGCAACACCCTGTATATTCGAAGCCATATCAATCATGAAGTACTTGGTTAGGGAGAGGTAATTGACAATTACCTACATGCACTCAATGTCATCCAAAATGGTGTCTAAAAATCATTTTAAAAAGAATTGTACCTATCCAACTGATTTACTGTTCGAAGAAGCGAATGTTTTAGATATTTCTCATTTATTTTTAGTAGCTATGTGTCTTAAAAGATAAAAATCCACCAAACATTTCATATTAAAGTTTCATGTACCCATCTAGTACTGTATTATGCTATTAATGCCATGGATATCTTTAACTTGTTATTGATCTAGTATTAGATTGTTTTCTATATACCAACAATGCTCTTGTCGTATTGCGTTTTGCAGTATTTGTTTATATTTATCGTCTTGAAAAATCAAAGTTAGAAAACTTCATAAGTATTGAAAACACATTCCTGCATGTCCCATTATTTGTAGCTATTTTTTGTCAATGTAATTAAATGCTAATGGTGTCTGGCTTTCCATAAAAGAATATCGATAGAAGTCCGAAGGAATGGACTATTAGTTTCCAATCTATCTCTAAAAGTTGTCTAGGTTCAGATGAATACTAATTTTTATTTTGCATGTTTGTCGGTGTCGGTGAATGCTAATGTAGCCCTCATTAACATTTTGATCCGGGATTAACCTCAAGTTGAGTTCAAAAAGAATATGTACGAATATAAAGGGTTTTCTATTTAAAAAATAATCTTCGGTGTTATATCACGTGACCTATGCAAGAAGCAATTGTCTTTTAATTGCATTTAAAAAATGTGTGTCCGCCAATAAGTCCACCGTATGGAAAACTTTTTTTTTCAATCGCTTTTTTTAATGGATTTCAGATTTAGTTTCAGCATGATTAATAACCATAAAATTGTCAAAAATATTTGTCTCTCCTTTTTCTAATAGCTCGCAGATTTTGAAGAATCGTAAAAACATTATCAGCTGTAACCAAGGGCACTAATAATCACGCGATAATTTTTTCTAATAATGAACCGAAAGCTTGTTGCTTAGTAATTACCCGACGCCGTAGACGGAGAGTAATTACTTAAAGCAACAAGCTTGAGGGCCATTATTAGAAAAATTATAAGGATTTCTCAGTATACGTGGTAAATTCGGTGAGATAATTTTTTGAAATTCTAATAATCGTGAATCTGATATTTTAAATAAATTATAAAACTGTCAATAATTTTTCGTCGCATAGCAACATAATGACAAGTGATAATCTCCCATGGGATGTTTTCAGGGTAATCTTTTAATAATTGCATGAAATTTGACATGTGACTAGAAATGGACGGATTTTATTGGATTTCTATTTCGTCAAAAAATTATCAGCTACAATATCCCTAGGACATTGATAATGTACGAGATAATTTTATTTTTCTGTGCTTATGCGCAAAGGGAGTGGAGCGAAAAGAACAATGCTTGTCAACAAGTTTTTATTGTAAGCATGACCGTTTACACAGGGAAGATCTACAATTGTCATGTCGTTCTTTGTAAAAATGTCTTGTCTGTTTTACATTGAAATATTTCAAATGAACTCAACTGTAAACAAAAAATACACAACAAAAATAAATGTTACATATTTTTGAAAAAAAGTTGAAAACTAGGAAGCTCTAGGACGACAGGCATTTTTTTTTCAAATAATTTCAGATATAAAATCAGGGATATGTGTAACAATATAATTTGATATATTAGTTTACTATAACCTGTAATATGTAGCAATGTACAATCTGAGACTTTGTAGCTCAGTAAATAAACATTATTATTATTATTATTTATCAACTTTTTTATTCTCACCTGTCTCACAGGAAACTCTCTGTACAATACCGTGGTTTTAAGTCTGATGAAATAACAACGTCTGGCGTTCCGTAGGGGTCTATTCTTAGACCTTTGTTATTCATAGTATCTATAAATGACATTAGCTATGAACTTACTGACATTATTTTGACCCAAGAAGGTCTGGGACAACCGGTATTTTAGCTGTTCATATTAATTTGCTTTCTTTCTTGTTAAGCTCATAGAAGCTTCTCATTTTTAACGTTAATTACTTGTTGGAAAACAAAATGAATACGAGATATTTCTGCTGTACAGAACCCTACACTGACTGCCGTGCAGGCGAGCGATTGGAAGTCATGAAATATTTTTTATATCTTTCAAATTCATGCTGACAGATATTTTAAAACACATTAAATTTCATTATGAGCAAAATACAAATACAAACCCTTATATATGTACACGCAAAACACATGTTATATTTCTCAATTTAACTTGATCGTCACTGATTATTTCCTGTACCATTGTGATTAAATAAATTCGTTAAATTGCAACTCGTTACTCACACAAAGATGTGACTAGATACATTTCATTCAATTCCCATTAGGAGACGCAACACTAATAACATTTTAATTGAATTGTGTAGCGTCTCGTTATCTACGAAGACATGCGGATGGAGATCGAGTTGAGTTATTCCATTCATCTGGGCTCTAGAATTTGATGAAGACAACGACGAACGCTTCTAAACGGGGTTGAATGAGGAATAGCTGTGGGTAGTTGCGTATTAAATCATGAATATCTGCACAATGTTAACAACATATTAACTTGTCGAAGGTTTTTTCTTATAAACGCATCACATTATTTTATTGACTGTATTCCCTATTGTAGCAAGGAAGTCTATTAGGATGAATAACACGGATGTTTCTTAAGCTGTCGTTAAAACATTACATATATTTACATACAACATACATACATACAAGAGGTTACTTTTTTAGATCACCCAGAGCAAATATAAGAGTTCCACTATAACAAACTTACAATATTCTATGTGCAACTAGAAAATTCCATCTAAAATCTTCGAGAGAATTAAAACCTGTATGTGTTGCTTTTGTATTTTAAATGTTTATGAATAAATTTGTTACACAAGCTCTTTTCAAAGTTAGAGTTTTCCTTAGGCAAAGCAAACAAAATAAAAACAATTTACAGCGAACAAAGGTATAATTTACCATTTACATATTAAATAAGAACAAGAAGCATCCTATTGCGAATCCCCATGGCTATAACAGTAAAGTCTTTATCTCGCTATTTTCCGGATAAATGTCTTAATTATAATGTTGATTACCATACATAATATGAAACAACGGTGTGCAATTTACACCAGATAGCACATACGAGGGATATACAAACATAATTAATTTCACATTTATAAACTGAAACACATTTTTCAGTCTTAGCTGATAGCAAATGATTGCAACACCACACTACCAATACCAAGGAACCACAAACGCGAAGGAATAAAGTATAAAATGTTTTGCGATAGTTGTATATGGATTTTATTCCAACAGTAACTAATGATCTTAAAAATGTAGTTAGTAGTGCAGAGAGGGAAAAATAAAATATGTGTTAGTATAATGACCAGTCTTGTCTTATCTGAATTTCTTCTATATTTGCAGTTTTTACTTATTCGAGGTTCTGTTGTCGACAATCTCGTATGATATGCCTTGATTTGCTACACTTACAACGGATACCTCTGCTTGCCTTTCCACTTCCTTGTTGTGTTTCCTCCTATTCTGAAGAATCGGAAGATAAGTCAATCACTGGATTGACTTATCTTTTTATGCATGTCCTTTAATTTGGTGTCCAGGATCGTTTTCTTTGGCTATTCTACAGAGACAGCTCGTACTCTGTACCACGGAGAATTGGAGAATCCATGTAAGAAGCCTCAACATCAAGTGCTTGTACCAAACTTTTGCCACTATTCTTATGCAGACATACTCTAAGAATCAACCTGATCTTCTCATCCCTTATGCCATTAATGAAGTTCCCATCTGACAATTGCTCCTGGAATTCCTTTGGTGCATCCGGTTAAGCCAGGTATACGCCCAAGAAGCACTTAAAGTATTCTATACGTGGTGGCTACCATCGGGGGGACGGTAAAGGTTTCCGCAACTAACGGCTATTAAATAAAAGTATTCATCAAAATGGTGAATAGGTACAATAGGAATAACAAATAATAGAAGTACAATGGGACTTACTGAGTTACAATATGTCCAAGTTAAATTATAATAAATAATAAATAAACACCACAGAAAATTGATTGTATTAAATGTGGATAATACAAACCTTGATGTTTTAAGTTTGCTCAGAGTGTAAAAATGAAAACTACAACTTGTTTTTTTGTAAAATGATACCATGATACTTCGATAAAAAATACGCGCCCCCTAGAAAATTATTTTTGGAAACAGAAAATTGCAAAAATTATCTGTAAAACTGAAATTATAAATTCTTTTGTCAAAAACGTTTTTTTATTCCATGTATTATAAAGTAATAACGATCTGTTTATAAAACATGTTTGCAAATGACCATAAAAATAATGTTTGATAATTATATTTTTATTTATGTCAATATGGCGTCTTTGTTCGATATCAGAAAAATTGTGATTTTAATTTGAGTCACTTTACAGTCTCATTGTTAGTAGAGCTAACATTATTTTTACTCAAGATGTTACTAATAAGTTACAAAACTTTAAGGTTCCATAAAATGCCCCAACAACGTTACAGGAACGTTAAATGGAACACTTGCAGTTATATTTACTATGAAGTGATTCTTTGGTAATGTGGTGCAGTCGGCATTACTACCAATCTTCAGCTTAAAGTTGAGGATGGTTCAAAGTAATTTCTAGTAGTATCGGCGAGGTTGCACATACTGCAACACTTACTTGAAAGTGTAACTACTACACAGTGTCAAAATTCAGTAGCATCTACTTAACTGTTACTCCACGGGCATACCATAAGGTGAATTTTACACTAAAGTCATAAATTTAGTGACAATTATATAACGCTTACTATATTAAAGTGCCGATACCACTGATGCCAGTTCCCGTAACTTTGAGTGCTACTTGGGTCTAGTCTCTCCACAATAGCTTTAAATTATTGTAAGATTTCCCCAAATATTTGTATACATGGTTTCAGCAAAGTTCGATTTACTTGGACGAGGTGTTGGCCACCATATCTAAAGTCTAACGCAGCTTCCAAACTTTAAAATCCTATTCTTGCCCCACTGGCATGATCTGAAGCAACTCTAATGCTTGGGGCCCCTTAATGCTAAAACTAATGCCGTAGCCTTTTCCTCATTATCCCAGTTTTTTTACACAAGCAGCTGTCTCAAAGTGTCTCTTATAAGTTGACCGTGACGTTTAACCGTCAAAGCAGAGAGGTTATCTACTTTTTTTTTGACTTCATTAACTTCAATCTATAGAATGGCTATATCCCACTTTTGTAATCCTCCATGGCTGAAAGAATAGCGTCCTGCTGTACCTGTATAATTATTCTTCATTCTTCCTGGTGTGCCCTTTCGTCTTTTCTTAATTCTTGCTGATGTGTCCTTTCTTCCTGTTTTTCCTCATAAAGTCTTAATTCCAGTTGTTCCATCATTCTTCTCATTCTTCCTGACGTCGTTCTCGCTTTTCTCTTTCTTCTCAGCGTTTTTCTTGAACTCTCTTTTCATGTTCTTGTTGTCTCTTATCCTGATCTAACATCATTTTCTTTTTAGTTCATATATTTTTCTTCTTTATGTTGTCGTTCTTGCTCTTTCCTACTTGATGTCTCTTTCTTGCTCCTCATTTTCTTGTCGACGTTTCTTTCCTTGTTCTATTATCATTTTTATATGATCTTATATGATTTTTTTTAAATTTTAGAAACGTGTTTGTTTTTCTACAGGCATGTTTTGTTTCTATCAGAATATTTTGGAATACTTGAGCATTAACAAATCTTATTTAGAGTCTATATTAGGTAAAATTCAAATATTTCTACAACCTCCAGAATACAATGTTCTAGAAATTTTCTCAAAATGACACAAATAGGTCTTATTTATGTCTCTATCACTTTCAAGCTGTTAAAATTTAATTAATTTTACTGATTCCTAAACATAATATTCTGGAAATTTTCACAAACTAGCAAAAGTTAGTCTTATCTAAGATCTATAGTTGAAAAACTAAATTAACTACATTGATTTCTAAATAAAATATTCTAGAAAATTTTCTTACACTAACAGAAATAAGTCTAATATAAGTTCCATATCGCTTCCCAGTTCAAAGGTCTTCATTATCTCCAGTGGTTTCTGCATAGAATTCTGGAACTTCCTCGAATACTCCAGAATACTTTGTAAAAGGTAAAAGCCATGTCAATTTTTTTGGTTGTCTGATCTTTCCCCATTTCCAGTCTTTCAATGGCACAAAAGTAATTATACCTTGTCTAACTTTAAATAACTAATAACAATAGCGTGTTCGGCAGGTTTGGGAAATGATTTTGATCAGTGAATTAACCGAGTTAGCAGTTGACCGCAAATATAAAACATCTGTTATGATTTTACACACAAAAAATGTAATACGTCCCACGTATAAAATTACCAGAATTTTAAAACAATTAAAATACAGTTACAATTTAATTAACCTGTGAATTGAAATTTTTATTTATTTTTTTAATATTTTCATGCTATTACTAATGATTAATACTGATAAAAAATGGTATGTAATTCGGAACTTATTTAACAGACGTTAAATGAAACAATAAAAAAATAAGTATTGTGGACGTCGTGAACTTAAATTTAAATTAATCAAACAGTCTTATTACAAAATTACACGATGTGACTCATCTGACTCAAAATAAGGCAATATGTAAATGGGACTCCTACCTGCCATGCATATTTAACTCAGCCGATAAAATTTATGCGATTATTATTGTTTAATGTGAAGATAACAGTTATTTATAACTAGAGATGAGGAAGTAAATAATGATTCAATTAATTGCTGATGTTATAGGACGGACAATAAAAGGAAAGACATAGTAAATTCTGTTATTTGATCATGGCGAGTTATTGATTTATTGATTACGGTTAGGTTCTAATGTATCTCTTTTCCTTAAATCTATTTATTACTAGCAAGTAATTATTTATAATTGTACTTATCATACTATACATGTAACAAAATCATGTTACACCTCAACAGTTAGTGATACTAACCATTGATTTTCAAATGGAACACCTTGTATAATATTGCACTTTTGAATTCTGCATAATTTGCTGACATTTCAAACGTCAATATTTATTTTAATTTAATTTATAATTTTCCGTTCAAGTATGTCGTGGCTGATCCGATTTTATTCTAATTGACTAGTGCAAATTTATAAAAATCAAAATCCCATCAAAATCTAGGTTTTTGTTACAGTAATTATATACCATGCACGACATTTTTCGTTAACGAACTGGAGCGCCTAGATTAGTTCCGCTTCTTATCCAAAATATTTAGACGCCTCTCATCAATGACACCCGAGCAATGTAAATATTTGGATTTTCATTATTTTCCTTGGTGTGAAATGGCTAGAATTTGGTTTAAAACCGTGACAGTATACATTTGGCACCATTTTAAGCGTAATTCATATATTTTTAACTAAGCCCCTAATTGTTTTTTTATCGGTTCGGCCACCCAAATAAATTATGACGTTAATAAAACATTAACATTCTAAAAGTAAACACATTTTGTGATTATTTATCTGTTGTAACCAGCGGCGGGGATCTAGAGGGAGCTTGATATCTCCCATTATGACAAATTAATTAATGTGGGTAAAAAACTTAAAAACATGGACACTATTTTATTTTTTTAAATGCTCACCGGTAAATCTTCCTTGGTTTACCCTAGAAAGCAAAAAACTTATGAGAGGAAGAAATATCTATTGGAGCAAATACCAAAAAGACGGTTGTACAGGGGCTTACAAATAATTCAAAAACCTTAAGATTAAGATTAAAAGAGACACAAGTGAGTCCCACTCAGCTTTCAATCAAAATATCGAGATTAACTCAAATCGGGATAACTTTTGGTCATATATCAATAATAAGAAGAAAATGTTCCAACATTCCCTTAAATATGAAATTGGAAGATACCAATTTAGATAATTTACAGGCTGTTGTTAATGTCTTTGTTGACTTATTTTCAAGAAATTTACAGTCTCGCAATCAATAAAGCTTTCAATATATCGATATATTATACATTGAAAATATATCTTGTACATTATAATTAAATTCAGTCAAAAGCTTAAAACCTAAGTTGACAACCGGTCCAGATGAAATTCCATCTTTCCTGCTTAGAGATCGCGCGTCTGTCCTATTAGCACCAATTAAATTTTTATTCACCTTAATCATTAATACCTCAACTTTTCTGGAATTGTGGAAGTTTCGTGGTGAAATGTTTAATTATTGAATAGGACGGTACATCTCAGTTGGAATGTCCTACTTAAAGGCAGCGTCCCCGACTGAGAATTTTACGGAAAATACCCCGTATCTACTTTTAAAATATCAAATAATGGTACGTCTCAGGTGAAGTGTCCCACTTAAAGGCAGCGTCCCCGACTCAGAATTTTGCGGAAAATAACCCGGTATAACTACTATTGTACAGAAAATTTTACTAACAAACAACCTCAAGTTTTATTTTGCTAGATACTAATTTGTCTTGGTGATTTTACTTAGCAAATACCGCGGATCCCCATTTTTAATAATTTTATGGATTAGGAAGCAAATATGCAAATTTCTTCTTTATTTAACTGTTAACCACTTTAATTCATGAATTTTTTTTAAGACGCGAGGTGGCAATCGCGATTAATCACACAGGCATCGTGCCACCGGGTTCGAATTCCGATTCCGGCACTGGTACTGTCGGATGAAATTACTGTATGTCCACTTTTTTTCAATGTGTAACCCCCTTCCGCACAAGCCTCTTGGCTTCTGGAATTGGGGGTTGTCTAATTTCTGTGGTGTTTATTTATTATTATTATTTATTCATTTCGCGCTGTTAGCGTTATGACAGTAGTATGTTGGGTTGCTTAGTTCGTGACGTCACACAATTGGGTCTATTCGAATATTTTAGATCAGTTGGTTTGGATTTCACTGGTGGAAAGTATTATTAACCCAAACTCTCCTTAGTTAAAAGATCTAATTTGTACAAAAGTATTCGGTGAGATTTGCTGAAAACTTAAACATAGATTATACAAAAATTACATTCTTAAATTTTTAGTAATTATTTACGCACATACAAAGTTTTGCCCACTGAAATCAAATATTCTGGTAAATTAAAACTGAATAGTAAGGAAGTTACTAAATTATATGCAGATGTTAGGGTACATCATAATGAACGATTATAAACAAAATTTGTTAGTATTTTAAATAGCCGATGCTAAATAAAATTCATTCTATTCCCTCAATAAAATAAGGTCCCCTATACTTTTCCTGAACCCGCTGCTGGTTCTGACGTACAGATCCATTTTATTTATCGCGGATAAATCTGGATGCTCTAGAGTTGCAACGGACAGCTTATCTCTCTCCTGACGTAATGAAATATTTATAAACCTTACGTACGATGTAAGTGCCAAGGTGCGAACGTCCATAACCTTCCATGCCACGGTTAGGTTACAGAAACTTTCATTTTTATTATAAAGATGTTCTTGTGTAGGTTTGCGATTTACCGGCGTAAGCGGATTATCCCAAATTCATCTTGCTATAAAAAGTATATTAATCCGACATGTCTAAATCCATAAGGGCTAATACTATACAGAGCGGATTTTGACACCTGCCCAACGTCGTTTACTGGACAACCAGTGATAGATTAGATTAGATTAGTTTAGCTTTTTATTGATCACTACAAAAAAATAGTACATGTACATTGCACATGTACATGTGACAAGTCGACGTATACAGTGTGCCCGGATGGATCTAACCATACTTGTAATTTTCCTTATTTCGTTTTTTAAGAGAAAAAAGTCATTCTTCATAAAAAGTTTTGCTAAAGCCATTAGCCCATACTTACACTTTCAAAATAAGATACAAAGTGGTTAACAAGTAAGAAAACGTAAAAAACTGTCCTCTGTGCGCGGAATCCACTCCTTATATATCAGAGGCGCTTTACTCTCGAAAGTTCCAGTCTATCATTCGCGGCGTTTCTGGCCTTCCTTGTATATTCTATGAGGCAGTGGCAAAGGCGTGTACATAACAATATTATTTGCTATATGACTGTAGACCAAAACGTAGATGTTTAAAACTCCTTCAGTACTAGAGCAAGATTTCAATGGACTCAATTAGCTGTGACGTCACAACTTATGCAACCACACATACTACTGTCATAGAAATTTTGATCCCGTCGAATAACATTGGAATTTGAGCCTTATTACCTTGTTCATAAAGGTTATAGAATATTGCTATACATTTTATTGAATTTCTCGGTAGAAAGAAATATTTAAGATCTTCCAGTCGTCCGGACGGTAATCTGCACGAATCGATCCCTGCTTGCATTTTACGCTCAAGCGTTGAAATTTGGTACTTGTTCGTTAGACAATAATCCTTGATTGAAGAAATGTTGACACGGTCGGGGCCCCCCAACGGCCTTGTTATAGCATGGTTGCCTACAAAGTAACAAATCATTATTTTCGCTTGTATTGGAGCTGAAATATCGTAGAAGGCAGAAATTTGGTACACATGCGGCACTTCAGATGTTTAAGGCCACCAGCAAGTTCCTCAGAACCCACAGTCCTTTTTTCGAAATGGCGGCGGAGGAAATGCATAAAATAACACGGCTGGACAGCCACAGTGCAGTTCTTATCGTCCGCACGTACTTAAAACATCATTTTTCGAAATCAGTAACCCCGAAAACATATGAAACGAGACCTCACTCGAAAAAATGCGATAGTGTCTAAACTTTTTCGGAAAATAACGTTATTTTGTGCATTTCCCAGCCGCCATTTTGAAAAAAGAACCGTGAACCCTAGAACGCTTGCTTGTGACATTAAACATCCAAAATACTGCATGTGAACCAAATTTCACGCCTTCACGAAACTTTTTAGCTCCAAAACAAGCGAACATGCGAATTTGCCCCTGAAGGTAGGTAACAATACTATAACAGGACCCCCGCTGGGTCCCCGACCTTGGCAACTTTTCTCATATCGAAGGGTAGGGTCTAATAAACAAGTTTACTAAATTTCAACGTATGAGCATAAAATTCAAGGTGGATTGTCCCAGAGCTGAGTACTTCAGTACAAAAATGTACTGCAAATTTGTACTCCAGTAGTTTAGGTACTCTAAGTACTTTACTTTAAGTACTTTTAATATTTCTGTACTGGTCTTGTAAACTTCCAGTACATTTGCAATGTACTTGTACTGGGTACTTATTTTCTGCAATTTTTGATGAAGTATTACTTGTTACTTAAAAAAAGTACTGCAAAATCATAATGTACTGCAAGTATTTTACTAATGTACTCCCAGTAGTAGAAAGTACTCCCAGTATTACAAAGTACTCCCAGTGATAATAAAACTACTCCAAGTACTTATACTGCTTTTAAAAAAGTACTTATAAATATACTGCAAGTAATTTAAAATATGTAAATCACTGAGGTTACTGCTAAAAGTAAAGTACTTGCAGTACTTGAAAGTACTGCAAGTATTTATAAAATACTCTAAGTATTTAAAATACTGAAAATACTTGAAGAGTACTTTACTTAATACTGCTACTGCAAATGTTTAATTTTAAGTACATTACTCAATACTTCAAGTACTTTTGAAATATACTGGTACTTAATACTGCAAGTAAAACAAAAATGGTTTGATACTGCTTACTGGTTACTCCCAGTACTTTCATTGAGTACTGGTCACAGCTCTGGATTCTCCTACCCTCCGGACTACAGTGGCAATCTCATATACACAAGATACGTTAAAATGTATGTATTTTATATAACATTTAATAAACCTTTAATTTTATTTTAATAATGCCAAATATAAAACAGAAACAGTTTCCTCCAATGGGAATGAAGAATGTGAAATTTTAAATTATGTGGGCTGAAAGCAATTGCAATTGCAGCTAACTTTAATACTATTTTCTTTGATTTCATAACTTAATCTTTCTTTATCTAATGACACACAACAGCATACTAGTAATAATACAGGAAACTCGATACTTACACCACAAAATAGATCAATTTTATCCGGTGTTCCGCAAGGATATATTCTTGGACCACTTCTTTTAATATATCCAATATTCACCAATGGACGGACACTCCAAAATATTCTTATACTAAATACTAACAAAATTCAAAATATTGTTGTTCGAACTTATCAATAGTTAAATTTGACCAGCTGTCTGACAAATTCACGCAACATAAATAGTTAAAGATGACGGAACATTCGAGCTATCGTTATTTAACTCTCATCCACTGACCCCTATTCCGTTTACCCTGGACTAAACTTATACCTAAAAATTCTATACATAATGTTAACACTAGATTCCACATCAGTCCTACAAATGTCCTAGCATACCACATATATTTCCAAGTATTTTCTTATAATGCTGTAAAGTTTTACAACAGTATATCTGGACATTTCAAATCAATATCATTATATCCCTAGCCGACCACAGTCTACTGCAATTTCTACTCGTTCTACTCGATACCACAAGTCTGTTTAACTAGCGTCCGATTTAACACACGATTTGACATCACAAATTACATTAACGCTAATTTATTTAGTTTACATTATGCGGGGTTCCTGGCCTTCTGGTTATAAAGTCAATTGGTAACAATTATCTTTGGAAATACACACAACATATACCCACATAAATCACACCACAATGAGGTTTTCATTGAAAATACTTGAGTTCTTTATCTATACAGTTGTTTTTAATTGGAAACATTGTATGCAAATTGTACGGTTACGTAAATTTCAATGTCTACAGAAATGATGTTAGAACACTATAGATTATTTCATGACCAAGGACTCTATCAAGAGAGAAGCAAGTTGTTGGCAACGGCGACTTCGTCCAAATTAATACTTACCGCTACGTTTAGTAATATACAGTACAACATGATTATTTAAAAATTAAGTAAAATTATATATTGTTTTACATGGAGTACTAGTGACATTTTATGTGTTGAGGATGTACTTGACGAACGAACCAAGTGGGCATTTTATGTCAAGATAAATAAACAAATTGACCATTTATGTGATCGTCTAGTTTTACAAAGTTAGGACTCAGATTACGTTACCTAACCTTTTATATTTATTTACCCAAGTTCTTTACGCAAAGTTTGACATTAACGTTTCTTTATCTGATATTATCTACCTGAGAAAATTAATCACTCTGTTAATTTAAATACCCTGTAAGTTTGAACACATCAATTTAGAAGCTTATTTAATCAGTTATGTTATTTATTTCCTGTTTTGTTACTCAAGACTGCACTGTGAATTTGTGGTTGAAGTTTGTTTCCTATTTTATTTGATTGAAATGAAGCAATTTATTTAATTTATTACTTGTATGACTAGAAAGGTAAAGTTGCAAGAGAAAACAGTAATCGTTGGACAATAGTCATAAAATCCATTTTTATTTTATAGTAATTTCTGCGGCAAATAGCCGAACATGAAGTTAAAGACAATCCAAATATTTACCACAATGGTCTAAATATTATATAGGAAAGTTTACGTCTCTATAGTAATGACCATACTATACATATCTCAGGGTTGGTTATGCAATAACAAGAACCAGGTAATACAATAGTATTCCGTGTTATTTTGTGGTTGTAATTAAAGATGCGGCCAATAGGCCGATTAAATTGTGAATGGCAATTAGTATGATAGCAATCGCTATGATGAAAATAAAACTTAATGCAAAACAGAGGACAATAATCATGTCATCTTCGTGCATTATAGAATTTACGTGGTCAATGAATGAATTAAATACTACGTAAAATATCATAGAATGTTGGAGGAAATCTCCCTTAATTGAATTACACAAACGGCAACTACCAAATTGTGTATGACTGTTCAACAACGTAAAACGCGGTGGATCGATGTAATTCAAAGAGACAGTTTAGCGCCTCATTGAAAAAGTAACCCCCTAAAATATAAGCAAGTTTTCGGGACCAATGGGTCCAAGCACTAACCGCTGACCTGTACAGTTTGTAGTTCGTAAAGCAATTATACTGACGGATCGTTATTAAACAATCATAGAAAACCAGGTAATCGCCGGTGAGAAACCTCACACAATAATCTGAATTCCAAAACATTCTTGTGAAATGTACGTGTCAATGGACACACGGAAGCCACTGGTGGTACATTAACTGAATCATAATTGAAGGTAAAGTCGCTTGTCAGTGCATACACGCTGAGAATATATAGTTCTAGAACATAAACTTGTTGTTTAGCAAACGTAAATCTCCCCATCAAAATATTCAGCAGGTGAACTTTCCCTAACCTCATTATTGAAAATCATAACTGAGCAAATTGCAAGATAATAATTTTATACTATTTTCTTATAAAAATCAAAGCTAATATTTCATTTAAAAAACCTAATATTCTTTAGTACCGCAAAATACGCAAATTACGCCAATTCCCACCGAAACCAGAATGTAAATTCAATCGTAAATAATAACGCAGCGAAAGAAACAGATCATGATACTTAGTACTTATGCTGGGAATTCCAGGCGTCATGGACTCCAAAGGACGAACGGTGAGCGTCAATTGCAGGATCCGTGAACTGGGTAGATACTCTGGTGCTACCAATGTCACAGCACGAAAAGCGAACCTGGGTCGGCTGTCGAAGCGTTATGTGCAGTGTTAGTCGTTATTGCAGTTTCTTGAGGGCCACCGGTGTCACAAGTTCTAAGAGCGGACCTGGATCCACGGTTGCAATCAGGTAGATCGAGAAGTCAGAGGGCTCGAAGCGAGCGCCCGCCAATGATCTTCTGCCTCTCTGTGAAGTTTGTGCAGATGCTTAGGGCTATCCATCTTTTTACCCTGGGTTGTTGTATATTTTGAATTGACGTTGCTCCTTGGCTGTCGGTATTATGGGTTGCTTTAGTGTTGCAGCTGTTTGTTGGTTGGATTGTTGAGATTTATGTTAGTAATAGATTAATGTTTAGTTAGTGGATGAGTGGTGCGTGCACCGTGTATGGCTCTTTTATTATTGTTTGATTTAGTGGTATAGAATGGCTCTTTTGGTCGACAATGACATGTTATGTATTTTTTTTTTTTGAGTATAATGAAAATAATTAATTAATTAATTGGTTGTGAGGGGATTGGCAAAAAGGGGGTTTGTGGATTGAACTAGGGATTGTGCTAGGTTTGGGAGGAGTCTTTTTAATACGAAGTCGTCGAGCGTCGGCGTGCCTGTAACGTCGTGTATGAATTTAATTGAAGTGTAGCGGGGAAGGTTGGTGGCAATTCTTAGCATTTTATTTTGGATTTGTTGGAGGTGGATTTGATGTGTCTTGGAGATGATGGGGTACCAGATGGGAGAGGCGTAGGTAAGGATAAGACGGATGTAGGATTTATAGATTAGGGTAGCGGTGTTGATGGGAGCGTTTTTCTCTCTGTAGCGCGTTTCCCGGCCTTTATTTGGTTCTTCCAATGCGTCAGTTCCAAATCACAGGTCTAATTTTCCCATATATGGTACAGTGACTTCATGCTAACTTGGCGTCTTCGATACACGGGACTGGCGTAGGTCCGTCCTGCACTACCTGTTCAATATGCATCCATAATGTTCTCCTGTGATTATTTCTTTGCATATACAAATATTTACCGCCCTCCGAGGCACTGTGGAAATATTTAACTTCACTGTCTGCATTTACATTGTGATGTTTATAATCACTATTCTTAGATGTATAAATGAACTTCTCTGTAAATGTTTACAAATAAAATTATTTATTATGTTTTGAAATGTAGGAAATGTGTTTAAAGTGATGAGCAATAAAGAGTGCCTAGACATTATTGCACACCGACCATAAAGTAAAAGCAAAGCAAACATAAATGGATTAAAAGTTGTTTAATTTTAGTAAGGTAGTTTAAAATGTTACTTTATTTATAATCTTTTTTAAATCATTATCAGAATCATCTTTCGCGGGAGACTGTACAATCTGTTGTAAGAAACATAGACAGTGGTCTAGAAGAGAGCATAATATTTTGCGATCTTTCTAAGGCCTTCGACTCTGTCTCTCATGTATTGATAGAAATATGAACATTATTATTTTGTATATAGGATTCACATGTCTATCTGTATGCCGTACAACTCTATATATAGACCGAATCTTGACATTCAAACAATACAACCCAAATGTCTTTTGTCCCGCGGCGTCATCTACAGGTTACAGCTATTTATAATTTGTCCTCGAATGTTTTAATTAAAAATAGAAATAAAACAAAAGGCTGATCACGTTGGCTGTACGTTTGTTTTGTGTTCTATAGGGGCAAAGTCAAATTGATCGTGTCCTTGATTTGTTCATGTGATGTGTCAGAGGACTAAAATAATCCGGTCTATATTTAAAAATTTATAGGCGCTTGTTCGACAACGCCTTATAGTATCCTACGTAGGTATACAAATCGCAACTACACAAACGAGTTTTCCATTAAAGACCCTTATCTTGACAAAGTACACATGAGCGGTTGTTTTTTACGTTTAAGCCGAGTCGTTTTTACAGAAACACTTCAAAGGAGCTGCTCTGAAACAATAACAAAGAAGGTATCAACTTGTTGCGGCACAAGAATATTAGATTTACTGTGTTGTCATTTGTCATTTTAGTAATAGAATTCGCTGTTAACTGTTTCGATTAACAAAATATGTTGATCATTTATAAATTGGAGAAAATCGGTGACCAATGAGGGGTAAATAGCGAAGAAAGATAGGTATTAACAAGTTGGAGGAAGTTTCGAGGAAGTCCAAGGAAATCTGTGGAAGTCCAAAGGCATTCGGGATGTCAGAAAAAATCTGTGCGAGATATGTTAAATATAATAACGACGTAGATCGAGTTCATCAAGACAAGAAGAGCGCCAGAAGAGACCTCAGCCAGCGAGGTTCAACAGCCAGGACCAGGGGAGGTCCGCAGAAAATACCACGACACATCTCACATTTGTGAGCTGGGTCTGGTAGAAGTACGCGGGCCCACCTATCACGAAGGCCGGTCCAGGTCTACAGAGATAATCTAGGTGCAAAGAGTAATAGTCCTACTCGGCCCTAGTTATCGAGACCGACATCCAGCCAATGGATATTGGCGCGTAGATCGAGTTGGCATTGAAGGGACATGAAATTTAATTTTTTCTAATAATTCGGAAGAGCTATTCTAAATGCCGAGTAACTTAAAAAGAAATATCACACTATCAAGATCTCTTTATTCTTGTAAGCTTGTGAAGTTAAAACAACTTAGTAATAAATTATGCTCAAGACACACCGGTGGTTATATCAATAGTAAATGCTAAGTATTTTATAATGCTTTTTGTATATTTTTCAATATCAGCAATGTGAGGTTCATAGCATGGACTCCAGCTCAAACTTGTAGCTCAGTCCACGAACCCCAAAAAAGGCCGGTCGGCGGAAATAAATCGTGTAGTCCCAGATTTTCGTACAGTGGTAGGGAGTACCCCCCTGAACAACATACTAACAGTCCTGAGCACTGGGATGTGAGCGTTTGAGGGGGGGGGGGGTCGAAATGTGTTTTCACATATTTCGTGATATCTCGAAAACGGCGGCCTCTAGCGGAAAAAGTGTCATACAAAATTAAAATAAATTAAATTTCTTACCAAAATAGTTCTATTAATTTTTTCTGTATGATCAATACTTACTGAGATACGGGGGGTAGAAAATGGAAAATTGTGACTTTCTATCTCTACTATAAAAACCATAAATACATTTGGACTATGCCGAGCCCTTATTGGCCTCCTTTATTGCGTGTCTCTTACCGGTTGTCACCATTCTGAGACGCATTTGTGCAGTTGCCGATCTTCACTCTGCAGATGCAATCTATCATGAGAATTACCACAAAAAAAATTTTCTTAGCGTCTGAACGAACGAGGAAAAGAGGACGCCCAAAGGATGAAGGATCTGAAGCAATGGAGGAGATATTTCAATATATTGAAGCAAATGGTGAGTGCCAGTTCTCCTTGGACGCGTTATTAGAGCAAGTTTCGGGAACAGTACCTACTACAAAAACTATAAAACAGAGAATGAAGGACAAATATAAAGACTGCATTGTTTTCAGCCGAATAAGCAATAAGAAAACTGTTGTATGCTTTCGCACTACAGGTGAAAAAATCTTGAATTCTTCGAGGTCCAAAGACCCACAAACAGAACAGCAGAGAATCGTCAGAATAACAGCCAAAATAATACTGGAGAATATTAAGTCAATGGCATATGACAATTCTGTTTTTCTACCTGTTGAATAATTTTATAGTAGTGAAAAGGAAGTGGTACCTGATACGCTCCGAATCTTTATGAGCTGTTTAGCAACAATGAAAAGGGTGAAACTCCAAGTAGAAAAGACTGCTATATCACATGCCCTGATTGTTGCCATTTGCCCTCGAACTTTTGTATCTCCCATCCTACACAGTGTCGCCCTGTTCATCCACAGAAAGCTTGGATAAAAAAACTTGGTTTTACTTGCAAGTTTGGGATTTAATGGAAATTATCGCGAAGGTCAACAGCTAGTGCTATCACTTGTCCACCACTCTGAAGTGCCTGCTCCAAAGGAAATATTCTGTCAATACATCTTCGACAATGCCGATTTCCCACTCACCACAACAGACCCAGTAGCTCCAGATGCCATTTTGGATGATATTTTCTGCCGATGTTCCACTGGATGTAGAGTTCGTTGTGGATGCAGGAAATCTGGAATCCGGGGTGTTTGATGGTGTGCGGCATGTGCCACGGCACATGTACCAATGGTGCCCCAGCGAAGGATTTACTCGACGACTATGAATATTTCGATGACCTTGACGATTTTCTCTTTTAGCATTTACATGATCATTAACCATCAACTACTTACTTTTGTCATTATTTCCAAATTTGTTGTACACATTCACTTTACTCGAATAAAATGAGTTTTTCAGACTTTTCAATATGCCCACCCCCGTATCTCGGTAAGTATTGATCGTAGAGAAAAAGTGAATAGGACTATTTTGGTAACAAATTTAACTTACTTTAATTTTGTATACGACACTTTTTTCGTTAGAGGCCGCCGTTTTCAAGTTATTCACAAAAAACGTGAAGACTCTACCATACCTTAAAATATCTTATACACCCCCGAAGTTGAAACTACCCCCTCCCCTAAAACTAAAATATCCCCAAAAAAATCTAAATGCATAAAAATTTGTTTATCCCTGTTTTCGAGGGTGCTCAACACGATGGTAATATTAATTTCTCCCCCACCCTCCACCAACCAGCCCTAAAACCATCTCCTTTTCATATTTATTGATACTGAGCATATGGGCACTACTTGGATAAGGGTTTTTAAGGAGATTTCGACATTGTAAAGGGAGTTGAGTGCCGAGACATCCTATCAACCCCGAAGTTGAAAGTACCACCACCCCTAACATTGAAATTCACCGAAAAATACAAAATAGTGGAAAATGTTACCTCCCCGTTTTCGAGGGCCTAAACACGATGTACTATTTCATTCCCCACTCTCCATAAACCACCCCCAAATTAGGGGTAGTTGGTGGAGTGCGAGGGAGAAATGAACATTATAATCGTTACAATTTTTAAACGATTCGTTCTTGTATACACACTAAATCACATTTTAGTTTTTTTACCCCCTTTAATAATAGGTTGGGGGGTGGCAATGGAGGTAGTAGAGGGGGTAACTAACGTTAAAAAAAATTTTAGGCGTTGTCATAGAAGTTGAATAGACAAGGCTTTTCAAATAACCTAACCCCAGACAAAATAGCCAAGAGGATCTAGGTCGGGAGATCGGGGAGGCCAAGCTATTGGTCTGTTTCTGCCAATCTATCAATAGATCTCTTAAACTGTTTGTTAAAAAATCTAGAAAATTTGACTCATCCAATCTATTAGACAAAACAAATGGTCCTAATAATCTGTTGCTAAGTATACCTGCCCAAACGTTGATGGAAAATTTTTCCCGGTGCCTTTCGCAAGGTACTCTTCTATTCGGGAGGAGTGGAGGAGGGAGGAGGAGTGTAACTCATATTAATTCTCTTATTAAAGACTTCGTAATGAGAACCTTAACTTTTATGTCATTAATGACAATTCAGGAAACCAATAACGACCAATTAAGTAATAAAAAGCTGATCAGCGGTAAGAAGTTTTTACAAATAAAAATACACGGTGTGAATTTTTGCAAGGCCAGATCGGAAGATGACCTTCTGTTCGTTGGACTTGCGAAAATGTGAATAAAATGATGAATTCATTGAAAGGATTTTGTTTGCGCAAGAAGACTGGAAAAATTCCTTTAGGTTCATATTTCTCGAAACCGGTTTTGTGTATTTATAGCCAAGGAATCGTATTCCGATGAGATAATTACAGAAAATTCACATTAAAAAGATTTAGGAGGAAAAGAAGTCCCCTCTTTCCAATGTTTTGTACTCATGATTGAATTTACCCTTGGTGGATAACACCAGATATCGAATCACGTGCAAAAACTAGTCACTGTAGATCAAAGAGTTCATAAGATATTAAATAAAATATCAATTTTGGGTGCCCCCTTCAGAGGCTCGCAGCCATGTTTATATAAACTTTTTTTCATATTTTTGATGTAGAATCATTCCTACAAATTAATGACCGCATACCTGAAAGACCATATGTATAATATAGTATTTGAAGATAGTTTGTTTATGATGCACCAACTTTTACCTATTTTTACAAATAGTACTGGAAGTTAAAGATCTTCACAAATCTTCAGAAAATAATTATTAAAACAAACACCTACTAAGTCTCTTAATAATCATTTTATTTGACATAATAATTTCTCGGTATTTTATATTTGAACACAACCCCAAGGCGTTTCTTCAGGCAACACTAAGTATAGAAGAAATTAAAAAATAATAAAATTAAATTGGTATCAAATCCAAGCCATATAATCAAATAGTTACAATGATCCGCCAACATTAAAACAAAATTATTTAACAATAAGAGACGGACGGTATTATTCCATTTTAGAAGCCTGAGGCTAGTTTGCAACGAATCAGCGACGTTGACACTGATGGTATGAGTCAGCGTACAAGTTCGAGTTACATAATGTGGCCACTTTCGTAAAGACACAGCGAAATACTTGTTCGCGACATAACAACGCGTACACAGCGCGTATTACAGGTTTCTTATTATGGCAGATAGCGCGGACGATCAACTTGAGTATCGTTAAAATTATAATGGCCCCGCTTCCAGTGTTGCAAAGGGAAAGTGAAGAAGAAATCGGAAGACGGGGTCGTATATTACATATTACAAATTTGGTTCGCGTAACTCAATACTGAATGATAGGGTGAAGTTGAGATTTATTTACACCGAATATTCCACCTCCATTACAAACGAGGATTCTCGTGAACCCAAAAATCGATTTTTTCGATTAAATACCCCTCGTTGACAAAATTTTGCTTCGTCTGTCCAGATGCTTTTTTGTAAAAAATTACGATTATGAATCCTTATCAATTCTTCGCAAAGGTTGATCCTGCCGTACATAGTCCCCTGGATGTAGTTTTTGTAGCCTTATAAATTTAAAAGGATATAACTTATGACGACAAAGAATTCTTTGCAACGAGGTATAAGACATTCCCAAATCAGCATATGCTGTTCTGATGGAAGCACGTAGTGTTACATGGCCTATGTCCATTTAACAATTTTATATAATAACTGGTATTTTATTTATATTTAGCACGATCTGTATAGCATTTTGATTCAGTTTTTGTAAGTGAAAATGTTTTCAACTAACAGCATAACTCCTAAATCGTTTCACATTTATTTTAATATCTTAGGAACTTAGTCATATTTTTGTTTTAACATGAACTTATGCATTTGTTCTATTCTGTTACAGCATCTCAGGAAACAATTGTCTACAAAACATTTAATTACATTCATATACCTATATTTCAATTTCTATATTTTGTTTACTGTGAGTAGATGTGGTTACCTTCCTTACCTTTAACTTTCTAATTAACGTGTTATATAGTACATCCTATAAGATGTAATATATTTACTGAATTCTCACAATACGTTTTACTATTTAATATGGCAGTTCAAATCTAAACCAGCTGTGGTATGTGGTATTATAGATTCCTTTTATCGATTCTGTAATTTGCTTGAGTAAGAAAATCTTCCTAAGAAGACCGGCAGGTTGTTGCGCTTAACTCAAAAATTGACAGACGGCGATACCTGTACCATTCTTATATTTTACAGCTTTCCATTTAAGTAGTAAAACTATCTTTTTTAAGTTTGTGTTGTGGCATTATTTTGCAGAAAGTGGGACAAATAAAGTTTACCGTATTAGTCAAATTCACCAAGAAATCATTTTGCCTGCAGCTCTTGTACTGATTCGAACGTATATAAAACTTAACTGTGGAGTTCAGTAATTATATTACATTTTTATATCCGCGTTAACAAGTGTTTAACATCCAGGTAAATTTCATTTATTAGTAATTTAAAATTTCAGTAATCGTCAATTTTTGTCTTTGATGTAATTTCAATTTTTTTAAAAACAAATTTAAATTCAAAGTTCGTTTGTTTTAAATTTAATAAGTAATTAACATACTATATGTACCACATGGTTATAATAGCTATTTGTATGACAAGGGAGAAAAGTGCATAATTTCCTCCCGTGGATAGTTTGATCAGCATCAATATAAAAGGGAGGAAATGGCACTGTGCTCCTGTGTAATACATTACGACCATTTACAGTGTTTTACTACATTGGTTTTACATATATTTTATTATATTTTCTTATGCATGACAATCAAAAAACCAAATATGTCAAAATGTCATAATAGGTATTTAGATAAGTAAATATTGTTAAAAATCAAAGTACATGGAACGTTGCTAAGGTTGCTTCTTGTTTACAAAATAAACAAACTTCCAATAAGTTTATAAAAATGTATTCCGAATGTGAAGATGAAGTTCCTCAAGATATTCTGGATGAAGCAAACGTGGTTTCGTTAAATCTATTACCGTTAAAGTCTCGTGAAAAATATGAAAAAGAGTACCAGCTATTTAAATGTTGGATGGAGACTAGGCAAATAAGAAAAATATTATACATTATGTATCAAAAAAAGAAGTCTATACGCTACCATTACAGCTATTTGAAGTTTCTACTTGTTTGCTTCCAGAGGGAGCCAAAGTATTTTCCTCCCTAGGGAGGCAAAGTATTTTCCTCTGCAGCAGGATTTCGATAGGCAACCTGACCGCGTTACATTAACCAATACATAATCATTCAGTTTTCCGCATTTTGATGAAAAGACAGATGAGGGTAGATTTCTTGCAGTGGAATCTAGTACTAATATTTTTAACCAACTGTTGGCAGTCATTTTAGACCCTCATCCGCTCCGTGCATTTCCTAAAAGGAATCAGGCATGCCAATGTTGGGGAACTAAACACGTACCAATCATAATATTTACAAATGAAAACAAAACACCTCGAATTACTTTCACAATATTTAAATTGTTTCTTATACTCTCACTAATACGTGACCCAATTAAATGTCATGCATTTCTTTAAATTAAATTATCAAAGTAACAGATCACAGACACCTGTCGGACAACTTCATTTCACGTAAAATGCGGAAATATCGCGTGTCGCCTCAGGTTCATATTGATTCCTTTGAACAAGGTTTCTCAGGAGTATAATAATTACCTTAATACTATCAAAACGTCCACGATCAGGCCATTACACAAGACAATTCAACTACACTCTAATAATAAAATAATACATTTCAGTAGTAGATTCTTCACATCTGATATCCAAAATGGTCGAAACTACATATACATTATGTGAACAATATAAATTATATATAAAATATTGGTTTCCTTAGTGTAACAAATTATACAAAAATAAACCGACACTTTGTTTATATAATGTTATTAGGCAATGGCCCTGACTGAAATATTTACGTACTGTTTAATAAATCGGTCTTATTTCATTAGAATTAATTTTCACGTTTACCTATTCCAACAGGTTATGGGCCTAGAACGTTTAAAACAAAATTTCTTTTGTGTATTAAAGAAAATACGTTTTCAGAGCATTAAAAAATCCAGTGAAGATCAATATTAGTCTTCGTAGTAAAGGACTGTTCTAATGTATTTATTACTCCGCTGTTAATTTTATTTAATCTCTCACTTCGAACATCTACATTTCCTGAATGCTGGAAACTGGCTAGAGTCTGTCCTACTCATAAGAATGGTGACATAAATGATATACTTAACTACAGGGGTATTTCTATTCTACCCAATTTTGCAAAGGTTTTCGAGGTGTCGGTGTACAACGTAATATATCTGGCTATAAAAAATTTAATTTCCACCTGCCAGCATGGTTTTTATGGAAAAACGCTCTACAATATCAAACCTAACGTGTTTAACCCAATTTATTACTAACATTCTGGACAAACGGGGGCAAGTGGATGTGGCATACACAGACTTTTCAAAGGCCTTTGATCGTATTGATCACAGAATTTTAATTAATAAACTGAACAACTTGGGTTTCACTGATATACTTGTTAATTTCTTTCAATCTTGCCTACAAGACAGATTACAATATGTTCAGTATAATGGTTTTAAGTCAAACACGTATGTTGCAACATCTGGCGTACCTCAGGGATCGAATTTAGGTCCCCTCTTATTTTCTGTATTTATCAACGATTTATGCGATACACTAAATTGCAACAAACTTCTCTTTGCGGATGATCTGAAATTATTTAAGGAAATTAATACCATAGAGGATTGTGCGAGATTACAAGAACAAATAAATATCATTGAGGATTGGTGCCTAGTGAATAACTTAACGATGAACATTTCAAAATGTAAAGTTATGACTTATACACGAAAGGTTAGTCCAATTGTATATTCATATAGTTTTAACAGCATCACTTTATCACACTGTGAAAATATTAAAGATTTGGGTATACTGTTCGACTCCAGATTGGAATTCACAGGACATATTAATTCGATAGCTAAATCTGCGTTAAGATTACTGGGTTTTGTCATAAGAAATACAAGAAATTTTACTAATGCAGAAGCAAAAACGCTATATTTTTGTTTCGTCCGTTCTAAATTGGAGTATGGCTCAGTGATATGGAATCCTATCTATGAGATACACTCACAATCATTAGAATCGGTTCAACGGAAATTTCTAAAATACTTATCTCTCAAAATAGATCATCAGTACCCAATACAGAGATATCCGAATAATTTAATGTTAATGAGATTTAATATGGATTCATTACAAAGCAGAATAATTATGTCAAGCTTAATGTATATCTACAAAATTATTAATAATACAATAGACTGCCCAGAACTCCTCTCCCAAATAAATTTTAGAATTCCACCTTTGCACTACCGTCAAAACGAACAAATATTCTTGGTAAATCGCCTATTTATGCTATGATGGAAATGTATAACTCTCTTGGTAACCATTGTGACATGTTTAGTCTTTCCTCAGAGAAGTATTCAAGCGGCGTAAAACTATCCATTAGAAATAGGCCGTACTCTGTATTTTGTATTTTACAATTTGTACTTTGTATTTTGTATCTCGTATTTTGTACTTTGTATTTTGTATTTTTATTGTATATTCTGCATTTTCTATTTATATTTTATATTATAATTTATATTTTATACTTTGTATTTTGTATCTTGTACTACTTATACTTTATAGTTTATACTTCATTTTATATCTTATATTTTGTAACTTGTATCTTCGTAAAATTGTCCTGTAACTGGAGTATTCTGTTGGGCAATAAATTCTTTATTATTATTATTATTATTATTATTATTGAGATGAATATTGCATCTATAGCACAACTAACCTCCTCGTCTTCCAATTGCCTGTATATCAGTACATGCGCGGAAGCTACGCAATCTTAGGCGAGTATTGTGTAGTGGATATACCATCCTTTGGAGGGGATGTAAAGCCATCGGACCCTTGTCTATTAAATGTTAGGCCAGTAAAAATCCCTACAAAATCCCTTCGAAAGAGAAGAGGTTCGGCAAAATCCCTGGTTGGATGTAGCTCGTCTACAGGCGTCGGTGTTGGGCCTCAGTAGTGGAAATAGGCCGACGTTAAATAAATGTTAAAAAGAACAAACCGAAAATAAAATTTCTTTAAATCAGAGTGCCTAAACTGTTTTAAATAAATTTAATATGAATGGGCTCTAGTCGAGCTATCGTATCTATATTGTCTCTCATGACTCGTGATCATGAGTCATCCAATTTTGCGACAAATCTTTATGAAATACCAATGATGACAGCCATATCATAGCTAAAATTTCATTTTTATTATTACTTGCTTTTCTTTAGCTCACAATGTTGTCATGCACAATGTTTGTGTTCAAATCTTGCATCCATTATTTAACATACTTCCTGACATAATCAATTGATGAAATTTTGCACAGTTACTAATTTCGGATGACAATACAGTATTCCACGTTACTTTTGCAAATATCCGCAAATAGTGGGGTGAAAATTGAAAAATCTGCAAAACGAAGGAGCGAGAAAGCGAAAAAGCGAGAAATCAAAACAAATCGTTAAGATTTTTTATTGAGCGATCTGGGGGGGGGGGGTAAATCTCCCAAAAAGATGACTATTTTTTAAACTTTCTGTAAAATGTCGTACTAAAAAGTAAAAAATAAAAAAATACTAATGTACGAATGCAAGAAGAATGCCCACTTTGTATATAAATATATGTATCATCTTTATGTACGCATGACTGAAGGCACTATGTGTACAGCGATTCCACCCCTTTCATACAATCACACAAAATGCGCACGCCTTGCTCTTCTTTTTATCTGTTTTTGGAAATGGACTCTTGCAGGCAGTAAACGCAAACGAGAAAAATAAATAATTTGTGATGTGTATTCTTACGTCGCGTCGATATGTTTGTCGGATGAAATAATAACCCATTTTTTTAGTTAAACTATCGCACTATGACATTTCTGTCACCGACACCACATGTGAGAGACGATATGAGACGAGGGCGCGAATTCTGGATTCTAAATCTAGATCCAAATCGGAAAACGCCATGTTACTGACGTCGCGATCCAAAAGATCAATCCAGACACTCTCTGGGTCATACGAACAATTCTTCGAATTTCTCGGGAGATTTATGCGTTCCCAGGGTGTTCGGAATGCATAATGTGTTTGTGAATAATCATTCTCTATGAGGCGTTGTTATGCTGGGAATTGCGTTTATTGAAAGCTGTACACTGTACAGGCACTTTGTTCTCATCGTGCAATCACCCTGCGCGCGGAACTGGAAAATGAAATTATGCAATTTCTTATTACATGCATCTTTTGACTGCTAACAGTTATTTATTTACACACGCAACTCGGTGTAATAATAACTGGATATACTATTATTATATGAATTTAGCAAATGTCTAATTAAACCAATGCATTTAATGTCGTACCTGGAAAAAAATCACATAAATCTGAATATTGCAGAAGTACTTTTGTTTGTTTATTTTTAACATACTGAAGGTTGTTAAGTCTCCGGTGGGCGAAACATCTCCAAAAATGTAAAGTTATTGTGTCACTATATGGAGGTAACATCGACACAGGCAATCTAAATGTGTTGTGTTAGAACAATACATTAGGAAAATAGCTTCAACTAAAAAAGAATTTATATAGCTCGTTTACCTGCAATACAAAATGCAGCGAAATACCATCTACTTCGAGTACATTTGCAGTATTTCATTTGGAAAAGTCTTAACATGCCAAGCCCTGATCCTACACTATAGGTTTGGTTTGGTTGATGGAGAATTTCACCTGATATTAACAAACACAGCACCAGACAAACTCCTAAATATGATTAAATGTGCCTACCAAACTACAGTTGGGCTTCCATATTCAGTAGTTTGTAAAAAACTGTTGTGGAAAGAACTGCACAAACAAATACACAAGACAGCTTTGATTTAGATGAAGATGAGATTTGATTTTGATAAAATAAATATTTTAGTAGCAAACTTCTCTATAAAATCCTTATTTTACTATAAGGAACCTAACCAGACTGCAACCAACAACTACTCTCCTTATAGTAAAATAAGGATTTTATAGAGGAGTTTGCGACTAAAAATATTATGTTTTAATATCCCGCCCTCTAAAAGCACATTTGAACTATGCTAAGCCCAGTCAGACTATTTATTTTTCGATTGCAATAGACATTGGATCGCTAGATGGCGCCTGCTGACTATTTTACATGTCGCTATCCCAAAGATACCGAAATGTACTAAATAGTCAAGTGATCCTCGTGTCGGTCGTCACATGCCTACCTTGCACTGACGAGAGCCAACAGCTTGAAACTGCAGTCTGCAAGTGGCGTGTGACGACTGGCACGAGAGCTCCTTTAAGTAGGATCAGTCTTTCGGCTGGTGTTTGTTGCAATCGAAGCATTAGTGTTTTGACGGTGATATGCAATTATTACACGTAACGCGCCAGGCTTGTAGCTTGTAATTCAGCGCTCAGCGGGGCACATAGCCCGGAGAGTAGCTGTTGGTTGCAGTCTGGTTACGTTCCTTATAGTAAAATAAGGATTTTATAGAGGAGTTTGTGACTAAAAATATTATGTTTCAATATCATATCCTTTTTGAGCATGAAATGTCCTGTAACTTAATACCACACATGATTTTTTATTATTTTTTAAAATGTCATATTTTTTCAAGATGGCGGCCAAAAACGCATTTTGTGCCTGCCATTTAAAACAAGAATCATTTTTGGTCCAATTAGTTCCGTCTCATGGTGTCTTTTCACTTTTTTCTACTGCACTATTAGTTTATGTGAAATACTTTGTTGGGGCCTAAATCCAAATATTAGTATCAAACAAGAGTTTTGTAGCACTCGTATTCTACTCGTATCCTCCGCATCCAAACAAGGACCATAACAGAATTGGCAAAATTAAATTTTGATAAGACCAACGATTCGCATAAAATTGTTTTGATTTTCTGATTCAAATAATGCCTGATATTGTATTGTTATGTGCTACCCTCTCACGGGGAGAGATGTAATTACACCCTGGTACAGAGTAAAGGGAGACCTGTTTAGTTGATAGCCGGTAGGGTGGCACCATCTTAGGACCCACTGACGAATTACAGAAGCACAGGATATACGAGAAAGATCCGGAAACGCCGCGAACAACGCTGGACGATTCTAGAGAATTCCAGTATCCTCGCCACGGTGTATAAGAGGTGAACCGGGGCACACGGGCAGATCAGTTCAGTATAGGGTACAGTTTAGTTCTAACATGGGAAATGAGATAAGATAAAGGACAGTGATGAACTATTATAGAAGTGAGACTATAGTAGTTGAAATTTGTAGTTAAGAATTAAAGTTAATGTAATATTATTAATAAAGTAGTGGTTAGTGAAGATTCTTGTTGCAATTTATTGAACCTACGTACAGGGTGTTTACTGGAGATTGTAAGCACGTAACAGTATATTACTTTTAAATTTGTATATGCTGTACGTATACAGTTGTTAATATAAGGTTTAAACTGTAAATTCGTGTCAAATGTTACCCCCAAATTATTTGCATTTTCTTTAAAAGGTATATGATGACATTTTTAAAATAATAACTTTAAAATTACAGCCTCCGTATAATATCAAACCATTTCTAAAACACTTTGCATACCCCCGATATAAAAATCTAATTCGTTTAAATAAAATTTTTACAAGCCATTCTTCGTTCACTCTAAATACCTATTCGGTTTTACGTCTTAAATAATAAGTTATCATTTATTTTTATACACGAGATTCTTCAGCTCCTCGATTAATATCAATATTTACTTTCGTTCCTTCAACATATGCGTATATGCACAAATTCCTTTTATTTCAACTCTACAGCCCACAGCACAGTTCAAACATGTTATCAAAACTTGCTTCCGTTTGTTCAGCTCGCGCAATCAAAGCACTTAGTATGAACGCAGCTCGATAATAAGTGCTCGCCTGCGGAATCGTTTTACGAGGCCAAGTCGAAAAGTAGTAAAATAATTTCCGACAAATTTATCAAATATCTTCTAAGGTAAAACTGATTAAGATTTCATTTAAACAACGAAAGATTTCTAATTTTAAAACCGAAACGACCACATAACTTTCAAATCTAAATTCAATCGATTTCTCAATCCTAGGTCGCACTGAATAAGTGGGGACATATCCAGCGTACCCGCACGGAATAGAGGATAGCTTTCCAGATCACAAAACAACGATCGTGCGAGACTCGCGGTGCACAGTAGGGATAGTATAAAAGACCGCGCGCTGCGAATCTCAGGCAAGTCAATTCCGATCCGCGTACTTAAAACTGATCTGCGAATTCTACCTTGGCCGCTCCAAGTAAACAACGACAATTCTATTCCCACTTCGCGCAACTAACAAATAATCAAATTTTTCATTTAAATCTTACTATTTCTAATTGCAGTCAATTCCGATCCGCGTACATAAAACGATCTGCGAGTTCTTCCTTGGCCGGTCTAAGTAAAAAACGACAATTGTATTCTGCCTTCGTGCATTTAATACAAAATGAATTTTAACAAAACTCTCAAATCGGCGCATCCGCCAAAAAGTGAATTTTCAAATCTTCAAATCAAATCTAAAACCGAGTTAATTTTTTATTTTCTCTAAGACAAAACTTTCATTATTGAAAAGTTATCATTTACAATACACATTTAAGTTAATTTTAAGTGCATTAAACTCTGTTACGTGTTTAAAAATGAATATTATAATTTACCTTTACAAAAACCAAGTGCTCCAACTCATATATAGAGTGAAGCCTTTGACCCTTGTGCAAAAAATTTGAAAAATTTCATAAATTAAACTCATACTTCCTAATCAGAAATAAGTGCACGAACGCCTTCAAGGGCCTTTACCAAAGCTCTCAGACTCAAACTTTTTTAATCTTTCAAAAGCGAGGGCCTTATTTGTGTTCAACGTATATAATAGCGAGCCTAGAATCGACCCCTGTGGGACCCCGGATGACACCTCGAGAGGTGCTGTTCTATTTTGTAGATGGCTACGAAAAAAGTTAACTCCACTAACATGAAAGCCCATAGATCCCAGTACAGCAAAAAGTATTTCATGGTTAATCGTATCAAATGCTTTTGTAAAATTGATGAGTACCAGCACTGTAACTTTTTTTTTTTTTTTTGGTTCGATTCTCTCAAAATGTAATCCGTGATATTTAAGAGGGCAGTTTCACAACTATGCAGAGGACGGAAGCCAGATTGTATTTTAGGTAGCAATTGAAATTCTGTTAAGTGATCCCGCATCTGGCACTCTACCTCTTTCCCTAATACTCTATATGATCATTCTTTTTCTCTTTACACATTTTTCGCCAAAGTTAACGTTGTTTAATTAAACTCTTGCTGTACGCCACTGGATTGACCAAATTGTAACTTTCAATATACCGTTATATAAAAATGTTTATGATCTATCTTTTTCCTTTCCACACATTTTTCGCTAAACTGAATTCTAACCAAGATAATTTAAAAATACTAAATTGTACCTTTAGGGGTGGTTCTGGGGAGTTGAGATCTGGAGACTTAGTATGTTAAAAACAACCACAGGCACTTAAAATTCTGTAACATTCATCTTCATGTGATTTTTTTTCAGCTACGCCATATAAAAATCCGTAACAGCACTGGTTTGATTAATTCTGGGTAGCACTTTTGTCTCGAACAAGCCATCCATATTCTTTTATGATTGTTTTTTATAAAAGCCTGACTTATTAACGATTATCTGTAAAACTATCAACAGTAAATATATATTTTCTGGCTTTAACCGGAAGCCGTGTATTATTAGTAATTAAAAGTTCACACCATGAACTAGCTCCAACTGTGTGTCTCCAGGGCTTGCGACTTGGACTCATTCGTCACGCTGAGCTGAGAATGACGGATAGCAGACTCCTTCAGCTGGACTGTAATATGCCGATGAGTAATAATACTTTATCTATATCTGGCACGAGTTAATTGCCGTTTTATTATACGGCCGCTACTTCGCGAGATATATACGTTTAATTTAATTTAGCACATTGTAGAGTAAACGGGTAATACAATTACCGAGACGATTACCAACTATCGAGCGGCTTGTTAAATTTTAACAATAGTAAATTAATTAATTGCTTTATCTACCAAAATATTATGGGGGCGAGAATGTGGTAAGTCTGAAATCGAATACTTGTATCTATTTTCTGTAGACCCGCAATATGGATCTATATGTTGGTCTATTAGTTTTATGTCCAATTTTGATGCATAAAGATTTGTGCGATTCTAACTAAGAAACAAATAAATATTTATTTATTTACAAAATCCAACAGGCAAAGCCCAGTTACAGGAGTAGGTACAAAAATATAATATCTACACAAATGTATATACAAATCTAAGTAAAAAAGGTCAAAAGAAGAAGTAAAAAGACAAATATGCAATCAAATACTAAGGAACTAACATGTAGGTTATAACAATATAAGCGACTTAAAAATGAAGTGAGATATACTATAATATATGACTGATAGTCAGCGCACTTACCTCTTACCTCTCACCTAAAAGTTCCGGGTTCGTTTCCCGGTCGTGGCAGTGGAAAATACAGTGAGAGGGATTTTTCCGCTATACACGGATATTGGATGTGTGTCCCCTGTCTCTAAATGTATACCCCCCTCCCACACAAGGCTCTTCTAGAGCCATTCGGGATAAAGGGGGCCGTAATTACCTGTGGTGTTATTATTATATAATAAAACACAGTCTTAAGAAATATCCATGCCAAAAACAACTTTTCTAATTGCACTTTTGCTACAGAAAAATATATCAATAATATGTTCAATGTTCAATTTTCGAACAATTGGCATACATTCGATAGATTGGTGATGATATAAGGATATTTGTTCGTGGTGTACGCCCAGCAAGTAAGTGGTTATGTCGCGCACTAACTCTAAGTACTATATAATTAATTTGATTTGATAAGTTGTAACGAAGTGTTTTCGTTACCAAAATATGCATAAGATATCATTATTTTCTTGAAAATCTTTTATAGGAATTGTTCTGTTATATTTATTGTTGTAGATATACTATACCGCCGTAGGCAAATTACTTTAAAAGTTAATAAAAGTGTTAATTTTTAGAAGCACCGCGTAGGTATACCAGATGGTAAAGTACAGATGAACTCGGGTGAGGAAGGGACGAGAAGAGTTTCTATATCCAGGCAAGCCAAACCACGCTCGAGTCAATACATTCCCAGCTACCGAACACGTTAGATGTACAGAGTTCCCCGTCCTGATGTACCAAAGTAAGAAATATTTCTTAAGTCCAGTTGACGTCATCCGTGCGACGTCATTCTTTCAGTACACGGGAATAATTGAAATATTCCACAGTCAGTCTTCTAGCTGCCGTCACGGGGATACACGTGCCTGCTACTTGCTTCAGTGTTACCACAAAAATATCACAAATTAAGGTATGTGAATTTTTGTCCACAAATCTGTATTTGAATTATTTTTCCAAGTCGCAAAATATATGTCAAGTCCGTTTGACGTCACATTGATCCATCGCGCGTTTTCCGCTATTTCTCCCACTTCTTCATATTTGAAGGAAGTAATTAAATTCATACCGTGTTGGCAGTCAGCCAGAGCGACTTATCGCAAGCAGACGTGTGCACTCCGAGATTTGAACCTAAGGTACCGTACTTATGATATAACGTAACGTAACAGAACTGTTTTATTAACCATACTTTACCATTTCAGGACCCTATCTCGAGGGTGGCCGTTCCTGTAAATCTTCTATGCAACTCGTAAGTGTTTTGCATGTAACCTAGGGGTTCAAGGAACACTGAAGAGTAGCATAACTATTGTATTAACCAAAGGGGGTCGTAATTACCTGTGGTGTTATTTATTTATTTATTTATATTTTACCTTTTCAGTATCCCATTTCGTGGGTGGCCGTTCCTGTAAATTTTCCCTGCAAAAGTGTTTCGCATATACCCTGGGAGCTTTAGGACAACTGAAAACTTGCTTCATTGTTTATTAATCATACCTTAACTTGTCAGGAAAATAATCAATGCACACTAGCCAAGTACCGCATATACCCTAGGAGCTTTAGGACAGCTGAAAACTTGCATCACTGTTTATTAATCATACCTTAACTTCAGGAAAATTAATCAACACATACTAGCCAAGTACTTGATAAACTGTTGCACTGTAGTTTTTATATTTATGGATATAATTGTGCTCCTGCGTCACTTGTCTGGTGTCCGTATCTAGTCTGCATCCTGTTTATTTTTGCTAACCATATATTTTCTGTTGCAGCTTGCTATCCCGGTCGCCTGAGTCATCTGGTACTGGTATTTTCGTTACTACTAGAATTGTACTTGCTCCTCTCGGTATATAGTAGTCTGCAGATTTTTAATAGAAAGTAAGTAGTTAGAAAATTAAAGTTGTAATATTAGATTTATCTGAATATACTGATTTAATTGAAAAATTCTGAATTTTACTGTTTGTGTATGAACGTCGAATTTCCCATATATTAATCCTCTGGAGTAAAATTTCTCCACTTGAGCTACTCAGCCTCGCGTACTCGACTTGAGGGTAGTGTGTTCTATCACTTAAACTAGGACTGACGCCCGAACAAACCGAAAACTTGTTTCCGGAGCTCGTGTGTCAAGGAGTGACTCGCTTTTTCTCCACGTCATCTACAGTCCAGACTAATATTTGTAATTTTAAAGAGGATAATTATGGCGTTAGCAGTTCTTCGATTGCTGATTCAGTTTGTGGAAAGCCTCTGAGTGCATACCGTTAAGTGTGTACACAGCAGATTTTAAGAACCTACGCTGAATTTTCTCTAGTTGTAGAATATTGGAATTGTAAATTGGACTCAACACAACAGAAACGTATTCAAGGCGAGATCTAATGAAAGTTACATAAAGTAGCCGATGGGTGGAAATATTTTTAAATCCTTTACAGTTACGTACCATGAGACCTTTAAAAAGGCTTTTAAAAGCGGAAGCAGTTGTCATTTCTACATGTTTATTGAAAGATAATTTTGGATCGAAATAAACTCCAAGGTCTCTGATGGATTCAGGTCTTTGTAAACTTTCATTGTCAACGTTATAATTAAACATGTACATGTTGGCTTTTCTGCCAAATGACATTACATTACATTTGCTGGCATTAAGAGGTAAATAGTTGTCATTGCACCAAGTACTAATGGTATTTAAGCAGTTTTGAAGATTAACACAATCATCAATTGAGTCAATCAGTCGATGTATTTTTAGATTATCTGCGTACAGGAGGAAACTGGTGTTATTTTCGAAGTTCTCCAAAACATCGTTAATAAACATAACAAAGAAAAGTGGACCAAGTATCGACCCTTGTGGCACACCGCATTTTTGTAAGAAACTGTCAGATTTATAACCTCAGTACTGAACAAATTGATATCGATCCTGCAGATATGATTCAATTAATTGTAATAACGGATCAGACCGAAGGTGTTCACTTTACTAATCAGAGTACTATGATCTACTTGTCAAAAGCCTTGGAGAAATCCATGTAGATAATGTCAACTTGACCACATCTATCCAGACATTCACAAAAACGTGTGTTTTGCACACAAGGTTTGTGACAATTGACCTACCTTTCATAAAACTATAAACCATGTTGATCGATAGATATTGTGCCAGAAACATGAGAATATATGGAGTGAAGGATTACTTTAAAAAAATTTCCAAAGTTACAAATGATAGTAATTGGTCTATAATTTATTACCTGGTCACTTTTTTGAATACAGGGCACACACGTGAAGATTTCCACTTCTGAAGAAAACTTGCACTTCTTAATATTAGACTATATAATTAATAGTGATTTGGCAAATACAGTAGCACAATCTTTAATAACAAATGCATGAATTAGACCGGGACCCATGGTCATAGTGATTTAGTTTTTTTAATGGCCTTAATTATCTCATCCTCAGCGATAACAGATAAATTTAAGACATTGGAGTTAATCTTAGGTGTGTCGTTAAAATTATCGACACCGGGTTTGGGAGGTGTGATTTCTAGAAGAAGTCAGCAAATCTATCAACAATTAATTCCGGGTCTTCGATAATTTGATTTTCATACTTTAGAGATGAAGGGATAGATGTAGAATTATTTTTTGTTTTAATAAAACTCCAGAAGTTGTTTGGGTTGACTTGACCTGCCTATTAGCTAAATATAACTTATGTGCATTATAGATATCTGACTTAATTTTGGATCTTAACCTTCTAAATTTGTTTCATCATCAGAAGTGTCGTGCAACTTGTATCTTTTTAGCACTTTTTTTTTCGCTTAATATCGTGTATTATTTGACCGTTAAACCATGCGGGGACGAACCGGAATTTTTTTATTCCTTGAGTACATATATTAGAAAAATATATAATTTGGAGTACAATGCATCTACTGCCATATCCATATCAATAAAATGTTCAATAAATGACCAATCAGTGAGCTGCAAGTCCCTATCCAATTCCACAAAGTTTGCCTTTTTAAAGTTGAAGCCAAAGTTGTTTTTTTGAGGAAAACTATTATGGTTAGACTTTTGAAAGTCGGCCTGGATTAATATAGCAGGATGATAGTTATCCTCTTTAAGCAGACTTCAGATGCCTTTTGAACAGAACAGTTCCTATTGCAGAAAACGATCAAGAATTCTACCATCTGTATTTGAAACATGATTATATTGGCTCAGTTCAAAGAACTTCGAAAAATTGTAAGTAGCACAAACCGAATTAGGAATTCTGTTATCTATCTCACAAAGCACATATTCCGATAAGTTAAAATCACCTACCACTAAAAGGTCTAACCCATGGGTACAATAGAGGGACACAAGACAGTTACTAACTTTTCAAATCTTCAGATTTCGTACAGGGTGGTATATATATGACAAGTATATGGACATAAAGTACATTTTTTATACAAAAACGTTATACTTACTCTCAGCGAGACAACATGCATTTACCTGCAACAAAAAATAACTATTATAAAAAATATCATAAGATTAATTATTAACAACTCAAATAAAAAGCATTCACTATTTACAAAAAATTGCGAAGGTTACACAAGTCTCATGTTAATTCCCATTCTAACAATATATCATATAATTATTTTCAATGTCACACTGATACTCGGTTTTTGATAGCAACTAGTTAGATACCTTTTCCGTGTGTGGATACGTTTATAATTTGATACATAATTAAATACATTTATGTCAAAGTACATCCGCTAGAATTAATTTACTAATGATATTTTCTATTATTATTATTTATTTATACATGCTTCACTTAACAGCAAAGCCAATTACTGAATGCGAAAATACCGAGTTTGAAACATATATCACACAGTAAATATTAATAAATCACACTACGTTAGAATATTATACCAAACGTGATGAAAATTGTGTTTTAATGTACAATCAAACAAGCTTCCGTCAGTCCGTAATTTTAAATACTTGCCATGTGTCCTTAGAAAACAATCAAAATGTTAAATTTAGGAATAATTTGTCAAATAAATTGTAAGCCATATATGGCGTCCCACAAGGGACAATTCGTGGACTGATTCTTCTTAATTCATACATAAACAATATTGTAAAATATTGTTAAACATCTATGCTATGTTTGATACACTGACATAGATTGCGGATGACGACATTCCAACTCTATGAATCATGATCTATCTGAGCTAAGAAATAGCTATGTGATCATACGAAAGATTGTGTAGAAATTTATACAATTAAACAATTAATTCATTCATTCATTCAATTAATTCATTATTTGCCCAGTCCGCATCAACTATTCTGTTAATTTTTTTCCGTAATTATCATTACGCTTATATATTAATTTCATGCTAATCGTTCCTCTAGCATATCTTAATACTCGTTTAAAACATTGCCATAGTTCTTTATTGGATTTATTTTGATATCTACTTAGTAGATTTACTACATAAATCTGGTCGCGTACAGAGCATTGCGTACATTAAACAGCCGATTAGATTTCTACAAGGTGCATCATAATTATCATCTGAATTTAATGCTAAATAGTTTAATTTCACTGGCAACGGTGTACTGATTGATTTTAAGTATGTTGTTTGATCAAGTGAAATTTCATAACCTGACCTTTGTATTTTAATTCCGAGGAAATAATTAATTTCCTTTAAATCTACCATTTCAAATTGTTTCATTAAACATTTCTTAAAATTATTCATTGTATTTATGTCTTTTGTAGCGATGACTAAATTATCCACATATAAGATTACATAACTGTTTTATGAACATGACCTTTGTTTAAGAAATATAAACAATTATCGGCTGACGAATTTACAAATCCTCGTTCAGTCATTATGTTATTAACACACTCATACCAGCATCGAGCAGACTGCTTTAAACCGTATAAAGATTTGTTCAGTTTACATACAATATTATTTGTTTGAACTGCAACCCCGTCAGGCACCCTCATATAAATATTTTCCTTTAGTGTCCCATTAAGGAATGCTGTTTTTACATCCATTTGATGAATTAACAGTTCAAACTGATTTGATAACACAAGCATGCACCTAAATGTACCAACCGCGCGCTACCAAGCGAGCTTTATCATAGAAAGATGATCTGAATAAGAAGAGTAGAATACCTCATCTGTAATATGGGATGAATATGCTTTATAAACTTTTTCTGCACATTTTCTAACATTGTATATCTTTGGTATAGAAAGGACTGCAAACCATGGAACAGTAATCTAATTTGGATCTTAACATAAAAATAGTTTTCTCACATTTAAATGATCTGCAGTTACAATAAACCCTAAATTTGTATAGGACTTATTTGAAATACTAATTATATGATCATTAAATGTTAATTTGGAGTCGAATACTACGCCCAAATCAGTTTTTGTATAAGTCTTCTCTAAATGTTTGTTTCCGATTTCATATTTATAACCAATCACATCTTTACACAACGTGAAAGTCATTATCTTGCATTAAGGCAATTGATTTTCAACAGACCAATTAAATATTTCTTTGATGTCATCTTGTAACTCTAAGCAGTCTTGGTAAATATTAAATATTTTCATATCAAATAGGTTAATTCATCAATATTATCATTTATAAAAATTAGAAACAAAAGTGGGCGTAAGTTGGAACCCTGGGGAACTCCTGAATCTGATGTGTAGTAATGCAACTCGAAATTATTTATCATTACATACTGTTGCCGATTTATCACGTAGGTGGATATAAATGTTATTAAATTATTGGCGAAACCTTAAATATCTTAAGACGCGGACACGAGATTTTATGAGACTTTTGAGACAACTTTTAGAATGCCAAAATAAAGGTTTATACAAGTTTACAACTTATTATCTCCCATTCCCAGATTGACCCTCTTTTTTGGATTAAGTGACTACATTATTTTTCTTCACTTGACGTCAAGCGGTGAATGATGATTTGTATAAAGTAATGTCTGGTGAACCATTTTAAGAGGCAAGTGAGTTAAAATATGATCGTATATTTTCCTACATTCATGATTTTTGCAAGATTAAATTGTGCCCCTACTTGGCTAAATCATATTTCGGACTTTGTTACCCAAAAATGTGGTAGTTTGATAGTAGCTGCATATTGCTCGACATTAATATTGGCATTGACAATGTCACCGTGTTATTTGTAATGATTAAAATAAGAGTTTCAGTGAGTCTTGTAAAATGCGATAAAGTGCGATAGTGCGTATTGCAAGATAATACTTCAATAGCAGAGGAAGTATCTGTATAGAAAAATGTACTTACTCACTGAATATTTTAACAAATTTCTAAAACGGACTATACCCAAATCAGTATAGTCTTTTTCTAACGGTATTCATCCAAATCTTAATAGTTCTTTTCTAACGGTATTTATCAAAATCTTTATAATCCCTTTCCAATTGTAGTTATCCAAATCTTTATGGACGGTGAACCAGATAATCTTTTACTCTTCTATTCTGCTGTTTGAATTTTGTTTAAAATTCAGGAAGATTTTAATGAACTGGCCTTCTGATCAAGTTGAGATCACCAATTTCGTGGAGTTACCACAATTAATAAAACCAGTAAAAATCTTTGTGTATTTTTATTCAAGAACAATTATTTACTAGATAAAAATTAATTATTCTTAAAACCAAAAATATATTGTGTCTCTCCTGATATCCATTTCCTTGATTACCTCGAACATCAGTTAGAGAAAAATAAAATAGTTGCTCGTCGATAGTGATAGGTTAGTTGTAATGGACCGCTAGATGACTATTTTACATGTCGCTATTCCAAAGATACCGAAATGTACTAAACGATCAAGTGATCCTCGTGTCGGTCGTCACATGCCTACCTTGCACTGACGAGAGCCAACAGCTCGAAACTGCAGTCTCCAAGTGGTGTGTGACGACTGGTACGAGAGCTCCTTTAAGTAGGATCAGTCTTTCGGCTGGTGTTTGTTGCAATCGAAGCATTAGCGTTTTGATGGTAATATGCAATTATTACACTTAACGCGCCAGGCTTGTAACTTGTAATTCAGCGCTCGGCGGGGCACATAGCCCGGAGAGTAGCTGTTGGTTGCAGTCTGGTTACGTTCCTTATAGTAAAATAAGGATTTTATAGAGGAGTCTGCGACTAAAAATATTATGTTTTAGTTGTAATATAGTTAACACTAAAAAGTGGGAAAGTACGTCACAAACGCCACAATGGGGTTATAAAACGAAAAAAATTAAAATAGTTAGCGCTTATTAAAACCTAATGGATAGATATTAATAGTTTGCAATGCCTTTCAATGCTGCCAAAACAAACTTCGGACCCAGCACAGATGCGGGTATTGAATACTAAAAGAGAAAATGAAATTAACAATTTCATCAGTGCCAGTGACATAAAAAAAAAGGTATGAAGGGGAAGTAGCTGTTTACTTAACATTACACGCTTTGAATTAGGTATGCCAGGTGGCACCTCGGGACCATTATTATTCCCCGACAGCAGTCGTGCAGGTCACGTGCCCCGGTTCCGATACTCGCACCGATACCACTTACAAATTATAAATAATGTAAATGCGTTACTTTAAAAGGAACTTATCTCCACATGAAATCTGATTCATTAATAAATGCGGAAAAGGCCTCTTTAACCGTTTTTTATTCACACTTTCTGATTTTATGGAGGCATTAATGAGCGTGGTATTTATATTATTATGCTATCGCGTTGGTTTTACCATGTTCGTGTGTAGTCATTTGTTTTATATACTGGATACTGGATACCGGTCGCTCGCTCCGTCTATTAAGGCCGCCCCATTTTTTTCGAGTCCAGCTATTCAGCATCATTATTGTACCCGGTGCGGATTGCGGTTTTTGCCACGTGCTTGGTTTGGCTAGAAACTGAGCCAGTGACGTGCCTGTAATTTCTATAATCAGCCATGTGTTTTTCCCATGTCACAGCACATGTTTTCTCTGTAATAATGTTTTTTTCTATAGTCCGCCATGTTTTTTTTCGATACTATTGACTGCGAAATACTGTTATCTAAATTGTATAGAAAGACTGCCCTGAGCTAGATCAAATCGTATTTGGAAGAAAGATCATTAATAGTGAATTACAATCATAATAACTCAGGGACCCATAAAGTTAAAGTTGGAGTTCCGCAGGGCACAGTCCTAGAGCCCTTATTATTTATGTTATTTGCAAATGACCTTCCAGCTTACATAAGAAATGAGGCGCATGTTACTATGTTTGCAGATGGTACTACCATTTCAACAACGGCTACTAGCGTGGATGAAATTCAAATACAGGCTGAAAACATTAATATTTTAAGCGCTTGGTACGACAGTAATGAATCAATATTAAACACTACAAAAACTGTTGTTATTAATTTTCATATTAGGCGATCTTTAGCTACCAATTTTAAAATTTTAGACATCGAACTGGAAGATGAAACAAAATATCTTAGTACTGTTCTAGATTCTAAGTTATCATGGACTAACCATATCAATTCTACATGTGAAAAATTAAATAAAGCTTTTTTTTTGGTATATTGCAAATGAAAGGCACTTTGGATGAAACCGGCCTACTAAATATTTATTAAGCTTCGGCCTACTCATACGTCTCATTAAACATTATGTATTGGGGATGTGGCAGAGAAATGAGTAGGATATTTATACTACAAGAAAGACTAATTCGATTAATATTTAATTTAAAATCGAAAGTGTTAGAACGATATTTAAAGAAAAGAATTTTTTTAACTCTACCGTGCGTGTACATACTAAAAAAATCTTAGTATGTTCAATAAAATATTAGATACACATTCAACTCATTATCATCCCAGCTCATAAAATTACCACTTATAAACATTCTCCATGGTACAATTGTGTCAGTTTGAACAGTTTGAGAAATTAAGAGTACTAATTTATTTCAAAATAAAGTGACATTAATCTTAGTGGAAGGTGGTTTCTACAGCGTTCATTTACCCATCCCTCGAGTGGTATACGAGAGACCGCCGAAATGCAGGCAAAACAGGTCAGTCTTATTTCTGTTCTCAAACAATTCACTTCGTATATTTAAACTTAATATTCGTAACCGCTTTTTGTTAACTTTTGTTTAATAAATAACTCCTTCTGAAGAACATTGAATTAGTTGTACCCACACAACAATTATTATATGCCACTACGCATGTTTTTTCTGCGAGTCACAACAGTCGCCTTGTTCTTTTCTATACTCTACTTTTTGTATGCAATCACCAGGAACTTACTCCTACAGCTCACCTGATGGACACAGTTTGACAGCTCACTTATGTGAGCTGTATATTTCTAGGAAATGAAATTGATTCAAAAATATAGACATAGATGCCTCGTAACTGGTAAAACTTTTCTTAAAATCTATAATGGTGACTGTAGTGATTTTTTCAGAATGCTTTTGCAGATGGCATTATTTCAACGAAAAAAATCCTTACATCCAAATATGTGGGAGATGGTCAATAGTAATATAGAATTGAAAGGAGTTTAGGAAGAGACTTCTAAAAATGTACTGATATTTATAGCATTTCATTTTAAAAAATAACACTTTGTAACGAAGCATTTTTCGTTACGGAAATCTGCATAAAAATTTATATTTAATTGTACTCTATAAAATTATGTTTCTTGTTTTCTGTACCGCCTTAATCGACTTCTTGTATATTATCCGAAAATATTCACTATTTGAATACCGGGATATTTTTCTAAAGCGGAAAATATTTGTAAACAGAATAATTGTTTATTATTTGACGTAATTAATTCAATAATTAGTTATCTGTGGCCGATTAAATCCATTTCTTTTTCGTAGTTGGTTAGAATAATTATTTGAAATTATGGAATCAACATTACAAAAGTCAGAATACTTTATTTATACTAACCAACGCACGTAATAATAATTTACCAGTAGGTTTAATAACTTAATACAGCCGTCCTCGCTGGCTTGTATTCAATACAGTGGGCCATGCGCGATTCTAAAGCACGTGGGGTTTCTCGCGATACTCTGAGTGGGAATCTGGCTATAAAAATGACCGTAAAGACTTGTAAAATCAGAATTTGTTCCAATTCTCGAAGCTACCAGACGTCTACCATCTGCCCAGCGCGAACCAGGAAAGAGACTGTTAACCGTAGGATTACTGTAATATACTTAAATGTTATCAAATTTCTGCATTTTACTGTTGTGTTTGTGAAAGTCTAAGTTCCCTTATTGACCCACTGGAATTGACTGTGTCTTCACTGAGCTGCTCAGTCTCGCTTATCGACTTTTGGGTAGTGTTGTTCAACCACTTGAAACTTGAACTGGCGCCCGAGTAACAAGTAAGAAACTCGAGTGTCAAAGTGACAGCCTTAGTTCTCGCACTGTACGAGAAAAAGAACGTCACAACTTGGCCCTGCTCAGTCGCCTTGGTTCACCCTGTATTTTCGAAAATAATTTCAAGGTATCTATAGAATCTTTTATGTAGGTTATTTGTATTCTTTTTTAAATTTCTAGCTATCGTAGAACCCGACGACTGTTGCCCTATTATGTATTTCTATTGACTTTATTGGCTTTTATTGACCACAAATGTTTGTATTCAACATGTGACTGGTTAAATGAACATCCATCCATCTAAATATAAATTGAAACTCTAAACTCAATAATGTAAATTATAACAAATTGTGATATAAAAAATATTTAAAAAGCAGAAAATAAACTTTGAAGTAAATCGAACCCATCATTTTGTTAATTTTTTTTATGATATAAAAGCTTGTCGCGAGATTTTCCTGTGTAATGGAGATTGCTCTATTGATAAACCGGCCCTAAATGTCTTAATTTAGTTACTCCTATTATCTTATTTTATATTATTATATTTTATTATATCTTACTCCACACCTTTTCTATCTGTACTGTACTTCCTCAAGAACAAGTATTTTACATACTTCTGTGAATAGTCCAGTATATCTACTATTAAACGTTATTAATAGAAAATAAAATTAGTTTAGTTTGAAATTAGTTTATCAATTGATTATATGTATGTATGTATGTTTGTATGTATGTATGATTGTAACTGTAAATGTATCTTCTTTTTTGGCAAATATACTATTATTATTATCTATCTAACAGCAACAGCTTGTAAATGAAAAAGGTCGGTCATGCTTCAATGCAAAAAGTATTTGCTATAGACGTCTTGCCCCATATTAGGTGTATGTAAATAATTAGTTTTTGTACAAAAACTATGGCCTACTTACTGTGATATCACCTACGAAATTTGAATTTTATTAATCATAGCCAACTTTCATCCGTTTACGTCATGTTGTTTTATTAAAACAATACGGCACAAATTTCCAAGTTATAAATAATTATACACAGTATTTCATAAAAACCATAAACAGCTAGTGCAGAGCGCACCCAAGCGAATTAGCAGGTTTTATTCGTAAACAATATAGTTGAATATTAATTTCACTTTGCAAAATACAGCTCCCGACAATAACATCGAATGAAACTACTGTTGTTGCGACACTCGTTTCGTCGAGAAGTTGGTTTTTCTCGTCTTGTCTCGACATGTCGTTATGGAATCTATCAGTCCATCTCGTCACGACCCAAAATTTTGTCTCGTTCTGACAAACTTGAAATTAACCATTTTTCTTCACAAGCAAAATCCTTACTTTACTTTTTACTTTGGTTTATTTAAATATTTACCATCTGTGAAAGTTTAAACGTAACTAAAACAAGAGATGGCTACTATTCTACACATTATTATCCTGCACATTTCATATCCTACACAAATTATCCTACGTATGGCTCAAATGATTCTACATACGCCTTGTAGTATCCTACACAGTTTTATTCTACACATATGCCCTACACATGACATTTCCTACACATAATACCTGCTCTACCTTAAATAGTCACTCTAATTTTAGGAGGCCCTAAAATGTTGAGGCGATCTAAGTACTAAGTTATTTGTACTATTTGTAGGTCGCCGATATGGTGTTACTTGCAATATATAACATCAGGAGACCGCAGCATGGTCAATGTCTGGGTCTGCTCTGCACTGATGAGAGCCAAAAGCTCGAAACCGGTCTGCAGATGACTCTGGACATTGCCGATGCTGCGGAACTCCTCTGTTTTAATAATGGGTACCTTCACCGGTATCTGCTATAAACACTTTATTGCGTTTCTAGTAATTGGTAACTAAAATACCATTCAGAGCGCACATCCTAATAAAAATATTAGGTTTCAAGAGGAATACGACGAAACGTGCCTTTGTGCATTTTAACATATATATATATATATATGAAAAATACTAGTTTCGGCTCCCGTTTTGGAGCCATTTTCAAGAGAAAAAAGGGAATCAATGAAAAATGGTTAAAGAAAATAATGCTAGAATAGGTTTGAATTCCTAGGACTGGTTCGATTCCGGGGTCTCAATCTGCCTGCTCCCCAGATCTCACCACGATCCCTAAGGCCTCAATCTGCGGTTTCCTTATTTATACGAAAGGTGTCTGTGGGTGGGAGAATGGTGAGGGGTTGATGGAGGCAGCAGAGCGGAAGGACTGCTACCAGGATGTGCGGGATTATGGGGTGTGGATGAAGATTGTGGGTCTAGTCTGGAGATCAATGATTTCCAAGAGACTGGAAGACATTTAATAAAATTATATTGATTTTGTTAAATATATCTGCCGATATTTAGAAAAAAATTGTATAAGACTATTTTCCTAAAAGCTTCTTTTATTAATGCGGGACAAGGCGGAACCGGACAATTTACGATTTTCCGTTTTTTACGTCTTTCCTAAAAAAATTGGTTCTGGTTTTGCCGATGTGTGTGAAAATGATCTTAAACGAATTACGTGTAATAATGCCCCAGTACATCAGTATTAGACTAAGGCAAATCCAGCAATTAAAATAAATTCCGCAGGATGTGGTCTGGTCTACATTGTGAAATGATGTATATTTTCTGACAGAAGTACAGTATAGTTGTATCTTTACAGTGTGCGCTTACTGATAGTGATAAAAGGTAAGACATATTTAAAGTATATGTTATTTTAAGAACTTATCTAATACCCATGATATCAAATAAACTCTAGAACCAATGCTTCATCCCAGAAAAGTACAAAAAATTGGCAGTTTATGCCAATGAATATTTTAACATTTATAAGCAACCGTATCAAATTTCAAGTCAAATTGTTGATTTGTTTATTAATAAAATGGGCAAAAGTTGAACTATTTCGACAATTATACATCATAGAAAAAATCTCTTCTTTTTTTAATTGTTCATTCTTCATGAGTTTTCTTGCAAAAAAATTGTCAAAAATTTAAATACTATTGTTTTTCATATTACAAGCGTGTGTCGTTTATGTACATTGCGGAGCTATATTCTTCTGAAGTCGAGTTTTAAGTAAAATTAGACAATTATTTCTTGTTCAAATTTTTGATCTTTTATTCAGAAAAAAAAGAGCATTCACGCATTCCCGGTAACGAATCGCAATGAAATAGCATACAATAATTCGCAATTAATAGTTAGTAAGTAACTACAGACCCATCTCGGCAATAAACATTATTGCAAAAGTATTAGAAAAATGTATAAAAAATAGAGTAGTAGAACATTTAAATTATAATAAAATCCTTTCTCCCAATCAATATGGTTTTAAAAAAGCTATGATTACTGATGATGGTATGTATGAGGTTATAAAAACTATATATAATTCTGTAAATAATAATAAAAACAAATCGCAATATTTCTTGATTTGGCCAAGGCCTTCGATACGGTGCCGCATGATATTTTACTTAACCAACTCGACGAATATGGTGTAAGGGGTATAGTTAATGATTTGTTCCGAAGTTATCTTCAAAATAGTGGACAATATGTGAAAATTGATAAAAGTAGAAGTCATTTAAAAATAATAAAATATGGCATTCCTCAAGGAACGGTTCTAGGGCCAATTCCTTTTAATATTCATATAAACTACTACTTCAACTTCCAATTAGTGAAAAAGTAGTGACATATGCAGATGACACTGTTCTTCTGGTTGCAGATGACTCTCGGAAAAATGTTGCCAATAAAGCGATGGTAGAGTTTTCAAAACTACAACAGTGGCTATCGGAAAATTACCTAACGGTTAATCTAGATAAGACTAAATTTATGTGCATTAGTATATATGACAGAAATGTACCTAAAATAGATACACTTCAGTTACATACAACTCATGTATAAATAAAATGGACAGAATACACTCAACAATTAAATAACAAATGCACAAGTTGGTTTGGAAATTCTACCACTTAAAAAATATTGTGCCTTTTAACGCTTTAAAGTCATTGTATCATATTTTGGTCGAATTAATTCTTAGATATGGAATAATAACATGGGGAAGCGCATACTCGACAAATTTGGAGGCTTTAAGTATATCGCTAAACATATAATGAGAATTAACTTAGGAAAAAATAAATACCTATTATCTAATATTTTACCTGTTCATTTTAAGCAATATAATAACATAGGACTATTCTGTGATAAAATAACTGAATACTTAATAATAATTATTATTATTGGTAGGTGGTTAAAATATTGAATAAATAAATGATATACGATCATTTTGCTTGTGATCATTGTATAAGGAAATTTTAAATAATAATTAAGGTTTTACACCTTAATTAAGTTGTTGCTGGTACACGCACAGATTATTATACCTTATGATTATTATTTGATCAGGCTTTTTTTCATTGCAAATACTTGGTCACAGATGCACAACACGGTTTTGTTAAAGACAGGTCCACTGTTACCAACTTATTTTGTATAACAGAATTCTGAACTCATGTCATCGATGGGGGATTCCAAGCAGACGTGATTTATACTGATTTTTCAAAGATATTTGAAGGAATTGACCACAGTATACTATTGAATAAATTGACGAATTTCGATTCCTCTGTAGACTTTTGAAGTTTTCAAAATCCTACTTCTCAAAAAGGATCCGACGCTGGTGCAAATCTATCCAGCCAGTTGTACCGCAGGGATCAGTTTTATGACCACTTTCCTTTATCCTATTCATTAATGATATTATTGACAGCCTGACAGTACCTTGTCTTCTTTATGCTGAAATTTTTAAATGATGACTGTCTTGTATTTTAACAAAATTTAATTCACGTTAAGGATTGTTTAAAAAATAATTTACCTTTAAGCATACAAAAATGCAACGCAGTGACTTATTCCACTAAAAAATCATTGATCCACTTTGATTACTTTATTGATGATAACATGGTATTTATAATTTTTTCTTAAAATCCATAATGGTGACTGTAGAGATTATTTCAAAATGCCTCTGCAAATGGCATTATTTCAACAAAAAAAATCACTGTATCCAAATGGTTGGGAGATACTCAATAATAATATTGGAGTGAAGGAGTGTACAAAGAGGCTTCTAAAAATGTACTGGTATTTATAGAATTCCGTTTCGTGCTCCCTTACTTACTTACTTACCTAATGAAGTAGTTTCTTTCATATTTTGCCGTGGTCGACTTGACGGCCTTTCGACGATCACCGCAAAAATCCTGAAGAAACCACCCCATTGGACAATGGCTGCGAAAGCCACCATTTTACTGTCTTTGTAAGTTTAATTTCATTGAAAATAATCTCGTGAATTTATTTATGTGCAGGATGAAGAACAACGTACTCCTCATAATTGTACTTCCTTCGCTTGTGTGGTCTACAACTGCTGAAAAGTGCCTCGAACCGGCCTTAGAGCGTCCGACTATCATCAATACCCAGGCAGTAATCAGCGCAGCAATGATAAATGGAGTTGATTTATACATCTGTTCCATCAAGAAAACCTATCTAAAATACGAATGCAAGGATTCCCAATTAGGAAATATCCTAGACACAAACAGCGTAATAAGCACAATTAGACGAAGCTTTTTTCGGGGAGATAGAATCAGTTTCATATTCGAATATGACCCTAAAATTTACACAATAAAATTGAACGAAACAGAAATAAGCTACATAAACACCCTGAGTGGAAACAATGTAAGTAGTAGCAGTTGTGACGAAAACCAAGCCGTGATAGAGATTTTAAACGTAACAATAAATATGAGGGTAAGACATATAAAAAAGGACATTTATTTACTACCAGATGTTCTTTTGAAACAAACAATTGTGAAGAAATGCCCCTACCGTAGCGGATATTGCTATGATGATTCGACCAAGGAGCATACTTTTTGGAAAGTTGTAACCGAACTGAAACCGCTCAGAAACATGTCATATGGCTATGCGATTTTCAATAATGCTCACGTTTACACAATGGCCAAGGCTCCCTTATTACAATATCTCATGCTGACGCAAAATAATTCTTACGTAGCTATAGAGCTAGTTAAAGAATCAAGTTATTTACCTAAATCGAGCGTCACGTATTGGCAAACAGATTACCGTATAAACGTGAGTTTCCATCGTTTCTACATAGCAACCATTTCCCTTCAATCCAGGTACAAGAAAATCGAGTTTAAAATCAGTGGCACCAGTGAGGAAGCTTTGAATCGCATGAAAGCACGTTGCAGCTTGCAACTGTTGGAACAGAAATACAAAGCAGATCACGACACTATAATAGAACGCGACTTTTATTTCCCAGTGTTTGTGATTTACATGATTTGCAACTTCGTATATACAATGTTCAACGTAATAGTGAATTACTTTACACTAAGAAGATTGGGAGGGCTAGGAATGAAAATAATCATTTGCTCAGTAAGTCATGCTACCGCAAACCGCTACCTTCACAACAGTCAATATGAAGGGCAAATTGACCTACATGTCAAACTCGCAATTATGAACACCGAAATGGAAGACAGGATAAAAAGTCTGGAACATCTGATGCGAGCGATGGAAACGGCCAATCGAGGAAAGACAACAGATGACACGTACGATTATATTAGAACTAGCAAATTTAAGGATCTTCCTACAGGCTCAGATGTAAATTCAAAAATTGTTGAAGATATATCTCCAACGGAAAGTGAATGCGTACCGCGTGAAAGGGTCAAGCTAGCCAGCATTGAAAACCCTAATGAGTATATAATCCCCATAAAAGATGATACGCCCTCTAATGACCCTGATTTGACACTGAATTGATTGTACGTATTTATTGAATAAAAATAAAAAAGACATTTAACGGGTTTTTTTAATACAATAATAATAATAGTTCAAATGTGCTTTTAGAGGGTGGAATATTAAAACATAATATTTTTAGTCGCAAACTCCTCTATAAACTCCTTATTTTACTATAAGGAACGTAACCAGACTACAACCAACAGCTACTCCGGGCTATGTGCCCCGCCGAGCGTTGAATTACAAGTTACAAGCCTGGCGCGTTAAGTGTAATAATTGCATATTACCTTCAAAACGCTAATGCTTCGATTGCAACAAACACCAGCCGAAATACTGATCCTACTTAAAGGAGCTCTCGTGCTTGAATCAGTTTCGAGCTGTTGGCTCTCGTCAGTGCAAGGTAGGCATGTGACGACCGACACGAGGATCACTTGACCATTTAGCACATTTCGGTCTCTTTGGGTAGCGACATGTAAAATAGTCATCAGGCGCCATCTAGCGGTCCAGTGTACAAAATTTTCTTGAAAAACGCTATGACCGTATATAATTAACAATAACATACCCCTTTACACCTGGCAACCTAGAGATTGCAGCTGACTGAGTGCTAGCAACATTTTTTTTTCATTCTTCGCATAATTTTCTATCAAATGACGTCTAATGCACTTTATTCATTACAATAAATTAAATAACATTAAATTAAACTTCATTACGGCTAATTTTTGATAGGCTACCCGGCAGTAATATATTACATTTCCATTAATCATTCATTTGAATTAAGTTTCTCTAAAAAAACAGATACCTCCAGAAATTAGCGGCCGAATCTTATACTATAATATAAATAATAAGTTATAGTAAATTGCAATATGGAAATTGTGTCCTTGATGTATAATTACGGGGGGGGAAATCTGTCGGTAACAGGACAATAAAAAACTTTATTCTATCGCCAACGTTTCATTTACTATGCGTAAACTTCTTCAGGGTTACAAATTATACACTAATTAGTATTAAAAAATAAGACTAGATAATACTATGTCAAAATCAAGAAATATAACTATTTATATAATATTAAGAGTTTCAAAAGAATATTGTTAGGAATAAAACACTTATGGAATTAAAATATATTTAATCAAAACGTTCGCCGTTCACAAAGTACGCCGTACGCCATCATCTGTCAACGGCAACCACGCCTATCTCCACCGCCTCTTCTTCTTCCTCCATCTGTCACTTTTCTCACCAACGATCCCTCGCCCGGTCACCGGTATCCTTGCCACGAACGCCCTCTTCAGCCCAAAAGCAGCAAAATTCAAAATTTACTGCTTACAATATTAAGAGTACACCATTGAGGGCGTCAAAGATGATATGCTGCACAGAGAGAGGCAAGTAAGACTAGGTAAGTCAAGTTAGTCGATTAGGTAAGTACGCTATTGAAACTTGTATAAAGTCACCTAAAATTCTTTATACGCATAGTTATTTTCACGATCTATAATCAAGTGTATTTCTATTCGTTTCTTATTTTGTCTTGATATCATTTATCATTAGGAAGAGTTGTATATTACACTACCTAAGTACCTGTGACTTCTTTGACCAACTGTTTTGTCAATTTTTGAAATCTTCAACGACTCTATTTTGTACCTCGTGTTATGAGGGTCAATTAATTGATTCCAGACTTCTCTTGTTTTTATAAGAACGTAAAATAGTTGTCTTAGATCAAAAGCTTTTCACTCTTCATACAGTTCCTCAGAAGAATACATCAGAGGTTTTTGGTGGATAATTTTAAGTACCCATTTTTACAACAATTTAGATGTGGCTAAACCAACGCATCGTAGAGCATTTTTATTTTTTCTTCATCTGGAAATAATTTAAGGAATTTAAATTTTGGAACCAAGCAGCGAATTTTCTTTACCAATAATACCTTAATATAGTAGAATGCAGCAACAACCAACAACGTATGCATGCCTACCCTACGTTGCGGGAGTCACAGATAGGCTGAAGAAGATTTTATTCAAAAAGAAAGTAGGTGTACGATTTCGGACAGTGAAGAAAATACAGCAGATGCTTCCCTCAGTCAAAGACCCTGTCCCCAAACTGTTATCAAAAGGTGTTTACCAGTTGAAGTACACATGTGGTAAGAGCTACATCGGACAAACAGGACGAAGTATCCAGTGCAGAATCAAAGAACACCAGAGAAATACCAGATTTGGATACACGGATAGGTCGGCGATAGCAGAACATGTCCATAATAACGAGAACCACAAAATCTACTACGAGGACGTCAATATATTAGACAGGAATACGCGCTATTATCCGCGAATCATTAGGGAATCACTGGAAATTATGAAAAACGTGAACAACTTTAACAGAGAGGATGGATATCGACTTAGTAACACGTGGAGACTGGTATTGCCAAGTACCAGCACCGTAGTAAGTCACGGTCAACCAAACACGACGAATGAGCAGCGACGCGAACCAAGCGCGACCAATGACCAGCGAAGCGGCGCCTAGGTATATAACGAGGAGTGTAACACAACAGATTCAGTCTTTAGAATCCTTCAGAAGAAGCTGACAGGATGATCAGCGAAACGTCAAGTCAAGTTCAACGACCACAGCAAGACCCGGAAGAATCTACTTCAATACCTTAATATGTTCGTTCCATCTCATATGGTAATCTATTATTATGCCTAAATATTTAATGGTTTTAACTGTTTTTAATTTTATTTCTGACTTATTCTCCTCCATAACCAGGGAATCAAATTTTGGGGGTCCTCGACATTTGCTGAGTATTATTATTAGGGTAAAAGAAAACACGCGCAGTATTATTTTCATTTTTAGAGCCATCCGTGAGTATACAATGATGTTCTGGAAAAAGTTCATTTATGTTATACATAAATATTTTGTTTCTAATTTTTTCAGGGAATCATGAGTAATCTCTTAAAACATATATTGAAATATTATCAAAATTGGAAAATATTTATACTGGGTTAATATTATTTTGATATACGTCCTTCATTGTATTTATTATATTGCATAACATCCTATTATTATTAGGAGTTTCATTTTGGGCCAATACTTGTTTGTTAGACCTTCAAGAATAAATTTGTGATTTTTTTCTATAGCTGAACTATGTTTTACTGAAGTTTCCATATGAATCTACTATAGAGCAATTTTCTTCTAAAAAATACTGGATACATAGATTACTGAAGATATTATTAATAAAATATGGGAACAGATTAAGTACAAATCACAGATGAAAGAACGTATGTTAAAGCCTTACATCTTCAATTATACAGAGAGATTCGGTTCGCTGCTTTAACTAAACACTGTTTGTTGTCTTGTCAGAAAACAATTCTGTATTATTTCGCTGTCATGGTAAATTCACAAGAGAACACAGAGCTCCACAATGTCTTACCTATAATATATTGTCGATTCGCAATACGTGAAACAGAAGCGATCAACGACTAAATTGATGTAACGTCGATATTGGCTTCATGTGAAATAAGCATTTTGCTATCGTCCAGGTCGCCAGTGAGAGTTCCCCGATATCTGGTCGGCAGCACCAGAAAAAAATCGATAACAGCTTACCATAGGCAGTAGTCTTTAAAGGCAGCAGCTTATAATGTAAACTGTAAAGGTTCCATATTCCAGAGATGCGCGTTTTTTTGACTCTATAGCTGAAATATAAACTCGGTCCCTTCTCATGATAGCGAATGGCAAGATTTTTACCCGGGTTTGGTTGCGAAGATGGGTTTAATTTGAGTGACATTTGTGTGCCTCAAAAAAAATATTTTAATACAGAGAAAATAAAAAAATGTTTTTTATGGTTGGTACACACATAAAAACAAAGTGTTCATTGAAAGAAATCTGTGTCATATATCCGCAAATAAATATTATGTTCATTCATATAAAACAAATACTTTTGAGCTGAAATAAATTTATTTATTATAAACTTATAGGCATTTATCTATACAATATTTGCCTTATATTAACAAAATTTGTATTTGCGGATATTGAAACAACTTACGAATTTAACTATAAATTTTTTATAAAATGCCTCTATTTAAAAGGCCCTAGCTATTAGCCCTATTATAATTCTTAAAGTCAAAATCTCGAAAGGAAAGTTGGGCGCCAAGGATGTTATTTGTGATAAAAAGCTAAAAACCATTCAAGGAACTTAACTAGAACGTACTTACAGGTTACATTGCACTTTGTCACTTAAGAGTGGGTTTGGACGCACCAGTCAAAGTTTTATAATTTTGCACAATTTTAATTTCTGTTGGGAGACTATTCAACAACATAGTATATATTATATTATTGTCTGGTCGATAGCCGAGTGGGTTAAGGCGCGAGGTGGCAATCGCGGTTAATCACACGGACATCGCACCACCGGGTTCGAATCCTGGCTCCGGCACTGGCACTGTCGGAGCAAATGGTTGTATGTCCGCGTTTTTTCAATGTGTAACCCCCTTCCGCACAAGCCCTGGCTTCTGGAATTGGGGATTGTCTAATTTATGTGGTGTTTATTATATTTATTATATTTATTATATTTATTATATTTATTATATTTATTATATTTATTATATTTATTATATTTATTATATTTATTATATTTATTATATTTATTATATTTATTATATTTATTATATTTATTATATTTATTATATTTATTATATTTATTATATTTATTATATTTATTATATTTATTATATTTATTATATTTATTATATTTATTATATTTATTATATTTATTATATTTATTATATTTATTATATTTATTATATTTATTATATTTATTATATTTATTATATTTATTATATTTATTATATTTATTATATTTATTATATTTATTATATTTATTATATTTATTATATTTATTATATTTATTATATTTATTATATTTATTATATTTATTATATTTATTATATTTATTATATTTATTATATTTATTATTATTATTATTATTATTATATTGCAGAGAATGTTTGTAATTTGTTGTATGGTGCAACGGTATACTTATTAGATCTCCATGTCTAGTACTGTATGAGAGGCACTCATTGCTTTGGGTGAATACCCCAATATTTTTCTTAGTATGTCAAAAATTTTAAAATAGATATACCTAATACAGCCAAATTTTTTTTTAACATCTCGACGTAAGTTTCATGATATCCCATCTTAAATATAGGCCTAATAAGTCTTTTTTGGCTAATAAATACTCTATATCCTTTGAATTACCCCAAGCAATAATATTAAGAAATCAAGTGTATTTTTCAATTGGAATATAGCAAAATAGGCTTGATTAAGCTGTGAACACACGTAGTCGATATGTTTGCTCCACGACAATTTACTGTCTAGATATATACCAAACAATTTGACATTTTGTGATAAGGAAATATCGTCGTGTATCATATCATACTGTGTGGCAATTGTTTTTGCAAAGCAAAATTTATAACGACTGCCTTACTCACATTTAAAATTAGTCTGTCCCTCTGCGCCCAAATACTGACCTCTTGAAATATTTGATCGATTAGGGATTGTAGTTGCTCTATTGGGTCCTCTTATAAAGTTACTGTAATGTCATCGTCAAACATTGCCACATGCTCAATGGTTAGATAATCCGGGAGGTTGTTTATACATATATATAGGGCAGAGGCCCTAAGACAGAGCTTTGAGGTACCCCAAACATGACGTCATAAGTGTCTGCGTATACGTCGTTAAGTTGTACTTTTAGAGTTCTACCTTTCATATAACTACCAATCCATGATAATAGATCGCCCCTTATTTAAATGTTGTATAGTTTTTATTTTAGACAGAAATTATTTACTGTATCGAATGCTTTTGATAAATCGAACATTATTGAAACAACGTATTTGCCATCATCTAGACAGATATATACGTGGTTTAGCAGATCGTAAATTGCAGTTTCTGTCGATTTTCCAGTAGCCATATTGAAAATTCGTCAAAATATTGTATTTTTCAGTAAACGGTATAATTCGGTTGTAAATAATTTGGAGATTACACTCAGTACAAAAATTGGGCGGTAATTTTCTATTTCTTCAGGTGACCCTCGTTTTAATATAGATATAGTTCAAGTATAAGTTACTGATACATAAAAAACGCAACAAAAACTTTACGTCATAATTATTATCGCCGCAGGCCATGGCGGAACGCCGCATCAAACGACCCGACGCACATTAAAAACCTATAAAGGTAAGCGAGCTGATTTCCGGTCGAGGTAGTGCAAAGAGTAATGGTATTTTAATGAGGTCGTAAAGTTTTGTTGCGTTTTTTTATGTCTCGAGATATTCCTACTTGAACTATACCACTCTAGCTTCTTTCAATATGTCAGGAAAACAACCCTGGTTTACTGACATATTACACAAATGGACTAATTTTCCTGATATATTTTAATGTACTTGCTGTTATACCATCCAACCCAGCTGATGATCAATTTTTTAAGTTATCCATGGCATTATTTATTACTTCCGGACTGATTGGAAGTGATTGGATTGAAATATTGAATTTCTATTACATGATGAAATGATACACGGTAAGGAGACATTAAAACCAAAATGTGGGGATAGTTTGATAGGGACATCTGTAGAAAAGTGATTAGTAAACATGTTAACTATTTCATATATGTCATTAGTAATTACCTATCACTTAATAAATGTATGTCATTACTTTTTGACTTCTTTCGCCCCATATTAATATTTACAATATCCCATGTTTTTTTAGTTCTATTTCTATATATTCGACTATGGCCCTTGATTCAATGACCCTTGTGCTAATTATGTATATATCAGAAGTTAGGGGACGTGTGTCTCTCCATATCCAAAGCGAGCTGGCTCGTGCAAGCTGCATAGCAGTGTAACACCAGCACATTTCACAAATTCTTACATTTTACATACACAATTATATGGAGTTATTTGAACTACCCATACGGCTGTTTGCCGTATGCTGGACGCGGTAATTTATTCTACGGCCATCAAAACTTATTACCGTGTCGATTGAAGTTATGTGTCATTTGAATAGACAAGAACAAATTAAAAAATATAAAAGTAATTTGGCTCGACACTGCCCCCGTGACCCAACGTAGTTCTAGACTTGACCCCCGACATAGCGTCCTTAATATTATAAAATATGCGCATAACTAATGAGCGATGATCCACCTTATGCGCAGTAATTATCATATCAATTAGCATAATTATGCAAAACTGTAAGCGAGGATGAATGACAAATGTCTCATTTCAGCTAATTCCCGAACGAAATAAATTGATCTATTGATAGACGAATTTTTAAGCGATTTTTTTGTGTAATGGTTAGAATACTTACTTTATACAAGTACCGTTTTTAATTTTTAACCTCAAGTGCGCTGGATGTTGGTTTCAAGAGGCTCACTTGAGATCTCTTGTTTGATATCAATAACACACTATTTCAATAATATTGGAAATGTAAGGTTTTCAGTATTAATGAAGTAAAATCCTCCTCTATCTCGCTAATTTTTGATAGTTTTTTAGATATAACCAAATGGGAACGTCACCATTTTGTAGGGCTTAATTTTCACTATCCGCAATGGATATCTACAACTATTTTTAGTAGAGCCGAATTTTACAAAATCGTTTTTTTTTCATGCTTGAGAAGTCATTTGAAAAATGTGTTTTTTAAAACATGCATCGCGCTATTTAATCAACAATTTGAGCTACGATTATGAATTTTTGTAAACTTAGTCAAAAAACTTTAGCGCTTTTAACGGCACTCTCCAAATGTTCAATATGTAAAGCATTTTCGAGAAAATAAGCCCCAAAAACGCAACTAGCAAGGGGGTCAAGAAAAAAATTGTTAAAGAAAATAATACTAGGAGTTCGTGGAACTGGTTCGATCCCGGATCTGCCTACTCCCCAGATCTCACCACGATCCGTCTTTAAGGCCTCAATCTACCGCGAGTTCGCTCTAAGGAGTAGGCACACATTGCACCTCTATAAGATACATCCCAAAATTATTAATTTCCTAGAAGTCACAATGAAACAATGGACAACAATGCTGTCCATAGAAAAACACGGGGAAAAGATAGAAACTGGAGAGGTACATTTGAGGAGAGGAATATACCAAGGAGACTTTTTGAGTGCTCTTTGGTTTTGCCCGGCTTTGAACACTCTCTCTAAAACACTAAATACGGAGTGAACATAAAAACTGACCGAGGCAACTTAAATCTGCGTCATCTGTTCTATATGGACGACTTGAAAATTTATGCTTTAAAGCATACTTAAACTAGTACATCAAATAAGCTCGGACATCGGGATGACGTTTGGCCTCGGTAAATGTAAAACGATAACAGTCCGCAAAGGAAAACTTACAGAAACAGCACCTCTTGAACTGAATGAAGATACACTCCTGACATCTATATTTAATGAACCGTACAAATATCTTGGTATAGCACAAAAACATAATTATTATTATTATTATTATTATTATTATTGTAGATAGAGCATACGAAGGTGAAGAAAAAGCTAAGTGCTGAATTTGAGAGACGTTTAATAGCAGAATACTGAAATCCAAGCTCAATGCCCAAAATATGACAAAAGCGATAAACACCTACGCGATACCAACACTAACGTACTCGTTTGATATTATAAAATGGTACGAAACAGATCTTGATGGACTAAATAGAAAAGTACGCACATATTTGACCAAGCACCGAATGCATCACCCAATAGCCAGCAAAATGTGAGTAAACTTACCCTGATCTGATGGAGGAAGGAGCATTATAGACATCCCAAATGCATATTATTAGCAAATAGATGATATAACAAAATACTTCTATAAAAGCGAAAGAAACCCTCTCCGCTCAACAATCTTAAGAGCTGACGATAAACACACGCCACTAAACTTAAGAAATGAAGAACCACCACAAACTTTAGTAATCGTCAGCACACAACAAAAATTTCAAGAGTGGCGCAGTGAAGAACTCCATGGCAGGTATTATAATATCTTGATGAACGAGAACGTTGATAGAACAGCCTCACTATCATGGCTAGTTCAAGGAAAACTCAATCCAGAGACAGAGGGGTTTCTTATTGCAATACAAGGTCAGGTTATTAAAACTAGATACCACCAGAAATATATCATCGGAGAACCTACCGCGTCAACCAAATATAGAAAATGTCAAACACAAGAGGAAACTATAGATCACATTGCATCGGGGTGTGGGAGGCTTGCAAATACCAAATACTTAGAAAGACATAATCAGGTAGCTTGTATTATCCATATCGAGTTGCTCAAAAAATTTAAAATAGAGCAAGAGAGCGAAGACCCCTACTACAAGCATAAACCAAATGTAGTAGAAGAAAGCCAGCTTGCCAATATATACTGGGATAAAGGAATACTGACTGACAAAACAGTAGAACATAACAGTCCTGACATCACATTAGTCGACAAAGAAGATAAATCAGCTTACCTCATAGATATATCTATACCAAACAGCCACAATCTAGAAAGTAAATATGAAGAAAAGACAACGAAAATGAAGAGCTAGCGAGGGAAGTCGAACGTCTAGGGGAACTGAAGAAAGCATACATCGTACCATTGCTGATACATCAACTGCAGTTGCATTGTATTGCATTGAAGAGAAATCTGGAACTACTGAAAATACCAGAAGACATCTACCTGGTAATGCAGAAACAGTAGCTCTACAAACATGCAGCATTGTCAGAAGTTTCCTTAATTGTGCCTCTGGAAAGGAGTAATTCTTGGTGGAGACACCCGAATTGCGACTTGTACCCTCATAAGAGAAAAATTAAAAATAATAATAATAATAATAAGCTCCCTGATGTCAGCTGCAGGGCCTGCCGCAGGGCGCCGGAGACTGTAATGCACTTACTGTCTCGGTCTATATTCACAGACACGATGCAGCATTACGAGTGCTTTATTATCATCTAAAGCACTCGTTATTATTATTATTATTATTAGCCGTTACTCGAGTCCGAGTATAAAAATGTTACAGTCGATAGATTGTGTACAATAAAAAACAAGTAAAAGGTGTAGTCTATTGTAATTCCCATTCATCTACGGTGCACACGACTATGGCTATAGAGGCCAATTCGGGAGAGCACATGTCGACCGCAGTCAGGACAAACATAGACCTGGTTAGGTCTTGGATTCGGCCTTCTTGCAGCAACATTTCCTTGATAGCTGGCTACAACCCCTCGCCATTCGGTTCTGTCCGCTGCGAGTTGTTCCCATTGCTCGTCTGCAATACCGCAGGATTTTAGATTTTCATGGAGAGCGTCTTTGAACCTCTTTCGTTGACCGCCACGCCTTCTTCTACCGCTTAGCAATTCACCATAAAGTGTACATTTAGGAAGGCGGTTATCATGCATACGATGAACGTGACCTGCCCATCTTAGGCGTGCTCTTGAAATAAGCACCTCAATTGGAAGGCTCTTTGCTCTCCTGAGTACTTCCACGTTTGATATGTGATGGAACCAACGGATTTTCATCATACTTCTGAGGTGTATTTGCTGAAAACGTTCTAATTCTTTCACATGACGACGGTAAGTGACCCAGCTTTCACATCCATATAGCAGTGTTGGAATGACAACTGCTCTGTAGACAGCCATTTTCGTTGACAAAGCAAGGTCGTGGTTGTCAAATACTCTCTCTCTAAGTCCCCAGAGTGCTCTAGATGCAGCGTTAATTCTATTGCGAATCTCGCTGTCCATGTTTGCTTTGTCATTAACAACGTTGCCTAAGTAATTGAACTAATAGCACTCGTATGGGATAGTCGAAACACCAGTGCTGCCTTACGTTCCGGGGGATATTGAGTCCGTTGTGGGGGATGAGAATTGTGACATAGTACTCCTCGACCACCAACTCAAGACAATGTAAGTCGTGGAATTCTCAGCCCCCGCTGAGAGCAACTGTTTTGAAAGAGGAGGAAAAATGGACAAAATATCGAGATTTACTCTTCGAACTCCGCAGGCTTTATCCGGGCCATTCTGTCAAAGTAGTGGTACTGATTATAGGAGCCCTCGGTGGAATGAGACAGACGCTGCTTTCGAAACTAAAGATCATACCGGCATGCCGAGATTCGGCAGAGATCTTAGCCGATAGAATGCAGAAGGCTATCATCCTCGGTTCATTGCGTCTACTCAGGGCACACGATTCGCGGATCCAGTAGTAACTCACCCCACGGGCGTGGGGAGTGGCTATTGGTATTTATTACGAGCCACAGAGTAGGGTGACTGTTTTTTTGTAATAAAAAAAATTAAAATAAAAATAAAAAAAACGACTTTTATTAAGATAATAAATATCTAGAATGTACGACTATTCTTACACTTAACCCTAACTACACTACGAATTTTGTTTTCTATGGAAGCGAATGACCAATACGGAAAATTCAACTTACCTTACCTTAACAGGCCTTACATTTTTTAAAATTTGGAGAGTAGCTTTAGAAGCGCTATAGTTTTTGTAGTAAGTTTACAAAAATTCATATTCGTAGCCCAAACCGTTGATATAGCGCAATGTTTGTTTTAAAAAACACATTTTTCAAATTATTTCTCAGACACAAAAAATTTGATTTTGTGAAATTCGGCTCTACCAAAAAAAGTTGTAATATTCCATTTCGGATGGCCAAAATTATGTTCTACAAGATAATTTAAAAAAACGGCATAACTACAGTCCGATTTTACTCCACTACATAGATCTCAAACTAAACTTGTATGTTCTAGTATGGCTCGCCAGCGCCAACGCGGTTACAATGATATACTTAATGGCAATCAAGATAAAATTGAAGGCAACGAATGTGTGCAATTTAATAAAATAAGGATGTTGTTAATGTTTACTTGTTTGTGTTCGCAACAATCTTTTTGAAATTAATTTACCGTATTGAATGAAAAAACGTCTACACGATGCAATCGTTCAACTAACAATAATGTTAAGCTTTAATTAATGTTTCCACTTCGTTACTGACAAATACTGAACGTATAGTTTTCAATTCTTTCACGAGATTTATTACCTACCAGCATTATGTAACATATTGTATAATTGTATTAATTCAATGAGTCGATCGGAATTCCAGGAAATTAAAATTACATTAGCAATACAAGGATTAGACAGTTTCTTGCTGTAAATGTTATTTCCGAATGATCATGATTTAACTCAACGTTTCGGCCAACTATCAGTTGAATTTAAATATTTTTTCATACACCAGGTGTTATCAAATAAAGTGGACGTGATATAATTCCAATACATTTTGTGTCACATAATATCCTAATGACCACTGAAATTAAACTACACAGGAAGATTTTTTCATTACAAAAGAGAGGATATCCTTTTGCTTCAGCAAAAAATGTAAGTAAATAATAAGTCATAAAGGAGGATTAGAAGAAGTCATCAGTGAAAGAATGCAGGGGGGCCCAAGAATAATCGAAAGATGGTGCAGAGAATGCTCCCTCACTGTCTGTCAATCCCAGGGAGACGGAGATGATTGATTTTCTTCACAAGTAAAAGGAAACTAGGAGCATTAAAGGCGCCTGCCCTCCTGGATACAACCAACACTAAGTTTCGCATCAGAAGTGGAATACCTCGGGGTAACCTTCTATGCTAAACTAACATGAAATTTTCACATAGATAGAAGGCTTACATTTCTTATGAGCAATGCCGCAGGGCCGTGGGGAAAGAAACCCAAAGTGGTCATGCCGTCGTAAGACCAATGATAACATATGGAACTGTGGTTTGGTGGTCTAAGAGCAACCGGACTACAGCTAAGGTCAAGCTCAGTCAAGTGCAGAGAGTAGCCTGCCAAAGCATAACCGGAGCCATGCGAACAACGCCAAGGAGAGCTAGCTATAGAGATACTATGCTGTGTCTGTCACCACTAGATATATATCTAGGAGAAGTGGCTCTGACAACAAACGTACGCCTCAAATCTGTTGGCATACAACTAAATGTGGGCTATGGAGAGACCAGAAGTCGCCTGTGGATGAGGCTGTCAGGAAAAGGCCTCTTCTACAGGTGTGCAAAGATGGCATTTCTTTCAAATGTATTCCTGATCACAGAATATGTTAACTATTAGTATGCGACCTTCGCTGCACTATATACGCTTCTGAACGGGTGAGTTATGCTATCTCGACGCGTTCACACACATGTCGCTTGTTTGTTTAGCAGGTAATATCAGCTATTATGTATTCGTCTCTTGACAGACTTAATTCCTCCTCAGCTCCCAGTTTCCAACTATTTTCTCAACTAGACCTTATATTATTTTATTTTTGAACAGTTATTTTTCTATTTATAGGTACTCTTTCCAAAATCTTGCTACTTATATATTTATACTCTTTCCTTCTGGTTATCTGAACCGCCTTCTATAAATTATCTCTTCTTACATCTTCACTATCTGCTTACTTGCTGGATATTTATTAGATTCTATTCAATTTACTTCTCTTTGGTACTAGATATAAACTTATATTTGGTTTACTTCTTGGTTATGTTTTTTTATATAAATTTGATGTTCTTCGTAAGCTGAATAATTTGAAACTAAAGTTCTAAAAAATTCTTTTCATATTTATACTAAATTCATAAACAACTGAATTTTTATTAATTTATGTCAAAATTTGACACATTAAAATATACTATTTTAATTCTGCCTAAACGGATTCTTTTCAACATATAATCTATAATAAAATATAATATTTTATTTTAACTCCTCTATAAAATCCTTATTTTACTATAAGGAACGTAACCAGACGCAACCAACAGCTACTCTCTGGGTTATGCGGCCCGCCGAGCGCTGAATTACAAGTTACAAGCCTGGCGCGTTAAGTGTAATAACTGTGTATTACCAACAGAACACTAATGCTTCGATTGCAACAAACACGAGCCGAAAGACTGATCCTACTTAAAGGAGTTCTCGTGCCACACTACTTGCAGACTGCAGTTTCGAACTGTTGGCTCTCGTCGACTGGCACGAGAGCTCCTTTAAGTAAGATCAGTCTTTCGGCTGGTGTTTGTTGCAATCGAAGCATTAGCGTTTTGATAGTAATATGAAATTATTACGCTTAACGCGCCAGACTTGTAACTTGTAATTCAGCGCTCGGCGGGGCACATAGACCGGAGAGTAGCTGTTGGTTGCAGTCTGGTTACGTTCCTTATAGTAAAATAAGGATTTTATAGAGGAGTTTGCGACTAAAAATATTATGTTTTAACATCCTTCCCTCTAAAAGCACATTTGAACTGTGCTAAGCGCAGTCAGGCTATTGATTTTTCGATTGCAACAGACATTGGACCGCTAGATGGCGCCTGCTGATTGTTTTGCATGTCGCTATTCTATGGATACCGAGATATACCAAATAGTCCAAGGATCCTCGTGTCGGTCGTCACATGCCTACTTTGCACTGACGAGAGCCAACAGCTCGAAACTGCAGTCTGCAAGTGGTGTGGGACGACTGGCACGAGAGGTCCTTTAAGTAGGATCAGTCTTTCGGCTGGTGTTTGTTGCAATCGAAGCATTAGAGTTCTGTTGGTAATATGCAATTTCTACACTTAACGCGCCAGGCTTGTAACTTGTAATTCAGCGCTCGGCGGGGCACATAGTCCGGAGAGTAGTTGTTGGTTGCAGTCTGGTTACGTTCCTTGTAGTTGAATAAGGATTTTATAGAGGAGTTTACGACTAAAAATATTATGTTTTAATATTCTACCCTCTAAAAGCACATTTGATCAATAATTTATAATGGCTATGTGTCATTGAACCTTCTCTGACATGCATAGTATGAACTATTTCTTAAATAATAGTTTTCCAACCATCAAACATCGCAAACGCGCATGTATCTACGATTTTTTTATATGTTGTTAGGACCCCTGAGAGTAGTTTAAATCTAAGTTTGCAACCCTGAAAACAGGGGCGAGCGTGGGTGCGTCTTTACTATGTACATACTTCGATATGCGATGTAAAGCAACGTAAGGCGCGGTTAGTAGTTGGATGGGTGACCGTCCAACGAAGACCGCGTCCTCGCCTCACATATCTTCCAGCGGCTTGTATATCAGTGTATGCGCGGAAGCGATACAACCTTAGGCGAGGGTTGTATAGGGGATATACCATCCTTCGGAGGGGATGTAAAGCCTTCAGTCCCTTGTCAAGTAAAAGATCCCTACTTTTCTTAAAGGAAGAGTTTCGGCAAAATTCCTGGTGGGGGTAGCTCGGCGTCGGTGTTAGGCCTCAGTAGCGGAAATAGGCCGACGTTAAATAAATGTTTTAAAAAGAACCAGAAAACCCTGTGCTATTGGTGCTCGAGAAACTGCGAAATTCTGGCACCTTTTTCAGTATTTTCGAAAAAACTACATTAAGGAAGCGTTTTTAGGTATCTTCATGCTATACTTTTGTAAAGCAAACTAAATTTGTGTAGGTCCATTGGTTGCAGAGATACAGCCAGTCAAGGATGGGAAATTTTTTCCAAAAAGTGAAAATTTATCGGTAGGGACATTTTCGAGTACATTTTCCAAGAACGTAAACTAATGGTCCTAGAGAAAAGTCATGCGAGAGGACTTTGTAGAGAACTGAACTAGCTTCAATTTGATTCCAAAATGGTGCCTCTAGGCCTCATAGTTTCCTCAAAAACAAAAAAAGTAAAACATCGGATTTTGGGAAAATGATGAAAACATTGTACTGAATAATGTTGGTTGTTCCCGACATGCATGGTTTCCGCTGTCATTCCCCTGTGCCCAGATTTGTAAGTTTCTTGTAACTGTATCAATAAATTTTTTTTAGATTGTAAAATGTGTTTTTGTCCAAACTTGTGAATATGTTTTCAATAATCAATTCAATTTTTGGCGTGCTCCACCGATAGGATCGATATCTCTTGGAACCCTGGTGTACCACCAGTGGTCAATATAGAAAATCGACGAATATTCTACAAAATGACTTGTTGTTCCAGGTAACCTTGCAGTAAAAGAAAAAGAAGTACCATCAGTTAGCCATCATAAAGGAGGTACAGCCCAATCAGAGAGAAAATGTTACACCTCCAATTAAAAAACCCGGTGCAACACGCGTGGTACACGTACCTCTACTGTAACCTTATCCACATGAAAATTCTCCAACATATAGCCTCATTTATGTGCAATGCAATGTGAGATAAGGCGTTTACCACCGGTGGCGCATCGAATCTACAAAAGAATGTTCCACCCGTGGTACACTAACTCACTACCGATAAATTTTCACTTTTTGGAAAAAATTATCCATCCTTGAGTAGCTGTATCTCCGCAACCAATGGACCTAGGGAGTTCAAATTGTAGCAAATTTAGTTTGCTTTTCAAAAGTATGGAATGAAGATACCCAAAAAACGCTTAATTAAGGTAGTTTTTTTGAACTCATTCCTCAAGAATAAAATTTGGATACCGAGTATTATATTTTGTTGCAGGATGTTGAGAAAAGCTTTATTTAACATTTCTGTAATTTTCTTTCAGAATGTGAATATCCCAAATTGGCTCAAATAAATTATCTAATTAATAAAACGTAAATCCTGACGAACAAGAAGGCTCACCTAAGCACTATATGGTGCTTGTGTTGACCTTCTTATTTCGCTTACGGAATTTTATTAAATGTCTCACTCCACTACTGTAGATATAACAATCAATCCGAATCTGAAGACTGTATTTAACATAAACCGCTCACAAACTTTTTACTAGAACTTACAAAAAGAAAAGCGACGTCTTTTTTGGAATGTTAACAGAGAAATACGAATTTTTAGTAAAAATCAATGCAAGACATTTTCCCAAACACAGCAACTAGTCTATGGCAAAACACATTCAACTATACTCCCAAGTAATGGCAACAAAGTGCATCGACACACGTTTTCATCAACTTCCCCTCTATTCTAACGTCACTCGCAACTTACACTTGCAATTTGGTAAATCTGCAGCTGACAAGAAAGTTCTCCACCCTCAAGAAAGTAAATAAGACGTCGAAATGGGTTTCTAGCATCCCTAGTTCAGACGCTCGTAATGTTCCCCTGTGTGCAAATACTTACAACTTGTGCGATACTTTTCCTTTTACGCCCACCAATCTAACAACGAACAGGACGCATTAGCGCTAAATCACAAGAGAAGCAGTAATGCGGCAAATTTTATCAAATTGGAGTCGCCTTGTTAATTAAACACTAGCCCCTCGCGTTTCTATGCGTCTCTCTTAGTTACAATACGATTATTCCCAGAGAAAACTGCATTTTCGAGACAGAACAAGGGCTTAGGATATCTTTTATTGCCCATTACATGTTACTTCCTTTATTAATAATTCCAATCAATTTTCCCAGATCCCTAATGCGACCTGTGGTTACTCTCTATAGACCTTCAGTTCCAAGTATTTTTATCACCAACAAAAACTGACGCTCCAATTAGCACCAGGAAGTAAGGTACTAAGAAGCAATTATTATTAACAAAGAAACAAACTAGATTTATTTTTACTAGTTCAGAAATAGAAACAGTTTTTAAGACGATATTTTTAAAATATCACATTGAAACTAGTTCATTTTAAAGAATTCAGAAAGGCTGTCAGCGTAGAATTTCTTTAAACGTTGATCAAGAAAGAGCTTTCACGACACCCGAGCGATATAAGGTTTGAAATATAGTTTATAGAAAATAGAGTGGGGGATGTTGTAAGGGGCGTAGTTTGAAGAATTAAATAATCTTTTGTTAGTAACATGCGTACAGAGCTGCGGTACTGAATTTCTCAAATACTTAAAATTTGTACTTAAATACAAAAAGTACTGAAGTATTTTTACTTTAAGTCCCAACAAAAATACAGATACTGGTACTTAAAATTTTACTTTTAAGTATTGCTCTCGACACTTGTACTTAAATGGTCCATTTTTATTTAGAATTTTAGAACTTTATTTAATTAGGAAGCCTAATATACAATAATATTGAACAATACTTTAAAAATTACATTTTATTATATTTGATCACATTCTAGTTACTTTCAATAACTTATTTTAAATTGTTTTTAAAAGTGTTTAAAGTCATAGAATCCGACAATTCGTTAAATTTTTTTTAAAATACTTTTACGTGTTTATACCCTCCAGTAAGTACCCTAAATTACTTACAATAATTAGCCCCCTCTTAAGCCTGAAAGTCCCGGTCAGGCCGTTCAGAGTCTGTAACATACTTTACCAGTCTGTTCAGGTACAATTTTCAGCTTTGACTTCTTACTCTGTTGAATCCGATAAACAACGTCAATAACTCGAGTGATGACAGAATTGCGTCACTCCCAAGGTGGGTGAAGCCTCGAAGATCTTTCTTTTTTCCGCTGTGGGTTATACAGCCAAACCAGATCTCCCTGCTTGAATCCTGCCTTTATTCAGTCATTAGCCATGCTCACTTGGTTTCGAATCAACTCATGGACATTCTTCTGCCGTCGACTAACTTAATCTGCATAGTCATCCACGGACAGTGGTTCCTTATCTGGTGTGCCAAATATCAAATCACATGGCAGTCTGATATCGTGCCCAAATATTACACGAGCTAGTGTCTGTTTAGTAGTTTCATCAATGGCAGCCCTGTACGCCATTAAGAAAAATGGTATGTGTCGATCTCCCAATCTCGCTGGTTCTTGTGAACCACTTTAGAAAGATGTTCCTTTATGGTCTGGTTATGTCGCTCGACCATTCCATCTGACTGGGGATGAAGGCGGTTGTCTGAGTCTTGTGAATGCCCAACATATCACAAATTTTCTGAAATACCCCTGACTGAAACTTTCTCCGTTGATTGGAATGTAGCTCCAAGGGTACACCAAATCGGCATACAAGGTTATCCACCAGAACTCGACCAATAGTAACTGCTTCCTGATATGGAATGGCATAGGCTTTTGGCCATTTACTAAAATAGTCCATAGCAACCAGGATGTATTTATTGCTATCATCTGTTACTGGGAATGGGCCCGCTATATCGATAGCAATCCTCTCAAAAGGAGCTCCACATTCTATTGCTTTATTTGGCCCCTACACACAAACTTTGCATTTGAGACACCAAGCTTCCACATCCTGGCGGCTATTTATCCAATATAATCGTTCTCGTACTTTAGTCAGGGTCCTATTTATGTCAAAATGTCCCTCGGACATTCCATCATGCACTTTCTGAAGTACTTTCGGGACCCGGCACCTGGCACCAGACGCATAGTAACTTCTTTCCCATGTGGGCTTTCCCATGCTCTCTATAACAGTTCATCTATAATTTGGGGAGTTCCATTGCGCCCATAATGCCTTCAGTTCGACACTTTTGTCTGACATCCTCCCATTTTGGTCGCATTCCTTTTTCTTTCGCCTTTAATATAGGCCCAATTTCACTGGCATTCAGTTATTCCTTCCTTAGACTTTCCTTTGTCCAATCATCTGGAACATCTATCTGAACCGTGTTCACAGTTACCATGCCCTGCGCTTTTTCAACTAGATAGCAATTTTTGCAGTCATCTTTGCATGGTCTTCTAGGGAGAACACCTGCATTTTTATGAAATTCGCCAGGTCGGTGTTCGATTATGAAGTTGTACTGTTGCAATCTCTCTATCCAGCGAGTCAGTTTTTTTCTCACTATAAAATAAAGTACCCAACAAGTCAATATTAAAATCACCAGCAAACACATAGCGATAATTAGTAGAGAATAGAACATCGGAAACTGCTTCAAGATCTATAAATTTTGAATGTGGACTTGACGTAGAATGGTAAGGACATTCAACAATATGTCATGAACTTAAATACTTTATATATGGCACCTCCTGTATGCCTACTTTCAACACATATGATCGTAATTTTCAAGTTTTATTTCACTATCTTGAATATCAGCTGTTTTTCTGGTTTCACTAAATAAAATTACCTAGGAATCTTAGGATTATAACAAGTAATGCTCTCTTAGATTTGATCTCGCTTTTTTACAATGCTTTGAGCGTTAATATAAATTATATCAGTTTAACAGTATATTAGGGTTTACAACAGGTTTTTTAGTAGTTAAGCATACATCAGGGATGGAAATTATTTACAATCAAATGTTCTACTATTATGAATTTTTTCAGATATTTAAGAAAACATTTTTTCAGTGATTTTCCTTCTCAGTTTTTGCTATTTTTATAGGTTGTTCTGGAAAACTTCACAGGTATGCTTTTTCTGGAAAAATCAGTATGTTTAGTAACCTTGAATATAAAAGCTTCAAAAAAGGGTATTTTTCTTAATCCTCTAAAGTTTCAATGCCTTAATATTGCAATATATAAATATAAAGAGGAGTTGAGAAAATTCCTGTAATGAGAGTTGGGAATTAACCACCCCCACCCCCCCAAGAAAAAAAACCCTAGCGACACCCCTGGCATATATTTCATCGGTATTTACTGCTTAGCCGCTAATTAATCGTGAAAGTGAATTTTGAAAACATTTTCAGGTGTTCTGCTAACTTCACATGGAAGTTAGCAGAACATCTACCAAAAATTTATTTTCATTAAAAGTAGATAGCTCAGAATTTGCCGTTTTTAAACCGTAAACGAATGGTGAAAATGAAATTAAAAAAAAATATAAAAAATAAGGCGGAAAAACCAAAAAAAAATCATTTTTTAGAATCAGCAAAAACTTTGCAGAATTAAAAAACCAATAGGCCTATTATTAGCCGTTAATTAATGGTGAAAGTAACAATTCACATGGAAGTTAGCAGAACATCTACCAACAACTTTTTTTAATTAAAAGCAGGTGGCTCAGAATGTGCCGTTTTTTAACTGAAAACTAATGGTTAAAAATGAAATTTTAAAAAAATAAAAACTAATGCGGTAAAACTAAAAAAATCATTTTTAAAATCAGCAAAAACTTTCAGAATGAAAAACCCGTAGGCCTATTATTTGTCGTAAATTTGATGCTAATTAATCGTGAAAGTAACAATTTTACCGTTGTTAATTTGTTTAAAATTTTCGGATGTTCTGCTAACTTCACATGGAAGTTGGCAGAACATCTACCAAATTGTTTTTTAATTAAAAGTAAGTAGCTCAGAATTTGCCGTTTTTTAAACGTAAACCAATGGTGCAAATACAATTAAAAAAAAAATAAGGCGATAAAGCCAAAAAAATAATTTTTTAGAGTCGGCAAACTAACTCAGAATTGAAAGTTACGAAAAAAAACACATAAACACGAACGAAAAATGATAATCAAAGTCTCCGCAACAGACTCGAGGATTAAATAAAAGATTTTTAAAACTGAATAATATGCAGAGTAAAGAAATTTTTGAAGCGGTACTTGAAAAACGAAAAATAGTCTTAAAAATTCTTAGTACATACTTAGGAAAAAAATTAACTGCTTAATTAATAAAAAATTGGTAGATCACCTCGGTAAATTTTAAAATGTCAATTATAACTATGGTGAAGTAAAACTGACACCCAAAAGCCATTTTCAAACGAGCTTAATGGCTGTTCTGCTGAGTTTCGGGGGAAAAAATTTAAAATTCTTAATAAAAAATTGCAAAATTCGCAAGACAAATTCGAAAATGTTATGATTAATTATAAAAGCGGGAATAGAAAATTCCTGAAGGAATAGTCAAATTTAATTCCCTTTTTTTGTTTTACCGCTGTAATTTTTATTTTTTTTAAATTTCATATTCACCATTCGTTTACGCTTAAAGAACGGCAAATTCTGAACTATCTACTTTTGGTGGATGTTCTACTAACTTCCATGTGAAGTTAGCGGAACACTCGAACAATTTTAAAAAATTAAGAGCGGTAAAATTGTTACTCTTACGATTAATTAGCGGCAAATAATAGGCCTATAGTTTTTTAATTCTGCAAAGTTTTTACTGATTCTAAAAAATTTGGGTTTACCGCCTTAATTTTTATTTTTTTAAATTTCATTTGCACCACTTCTTTACGGTTAAAAAACGGCAAATTCTGAGCTACCTACTTTTAATTAAACATTTTTTTTGGTAGATGTTCTGCTAACTTCCATGTGAAGTTAGCTATCTATTTTTAATTAAAAAAATAATTGGTAGATGTTCTGGCTAACTTCACACGCGAATATTTTTAAAAATTTCCAAGGTAAAATTATGCTAAGTTCACACAAATAGCTCTGTGTGCGTAATGCTGTTAGCCAGAATATTTAATTAAAGTATTCTTGATGAATATTTAAAAAATATATTTATCGGTTTTATTTGGAACGCCTGTTCTTTTCTATGGCAACATAGCGCTCTCAAGTTTTACAGGAAAATATGACATGTACTGCTTGTAACGTGTAAACATCAAAATGTTTGAGTACATGTAAAAGTTAGATACAAGCAACAAGACATATTTTTAACCTACTCGTTTGTGGGAAAGTATGATCGAGTAGTATCAAACCGCCTATTTCATGTCTTTTAATTAAAATAAGATGATAATCAATACTAATTGCAACTTCATGATAATAAACGATTAGAATAGTATAGGTGGTTCTTTCATATCTAACTCTTAGGCAGTCAGTCACAACATTATTGATCTCATACTTAGACGATAAAAATCAGTACCCTAAAACCATTGCCTCGAATATTAAGAACAAAAACGTGCTCATATGAGTCACAGTAGAATAAAAACAATAATTACCAGGTAAATCAACTTTACTGCCGCGACCACGGACCACATTGCCAAACGAGGCTATTATTTCATTATTATGTCTACCGTAACCTTAGCCTTCACAGTTGGCTTTATTTAATTTTTACAAGCAGGTTCTGAAAGGTATTTATATCGTAACAATATCGTTTTTACTATTTTACAGTATTTCTGAATCGTGAGAAAGTAAGTAATGGATATGACTTGTTTGAAATTAAACTGTTACTTGTTCTCTGGTAACCTCCCACAAACTTGTTTCATTTGGAAAAATTCCATAAACTTTTGTGCATTCTTTATTTTTATTTTTAAAAAAATTAATGTTACTTAAAAAGTAATCTCTAAAAAATCAAATTTAAATCAGAATCTAAATCTCCACTTGTTAATGTTTAAATCAGTTGTCAAGGCGCCAATGACGTTTATTAAACTTTTTTGCTCTTATCAAATTACTCCTTCAACTGAGGCTAATTAGTAGACCTTGATGCTTGATTAACTGTGTGCAATAATAAAGGCACCGTTTAAACTCATTAACCATAAATTTTTAACCAGCAAATAATTTCGGAATGTGGAGATTGAAATGCGTTCAAAAAGTAGCCTCTGTACAAAGGGGTTAAAAATTGAATATTCGTATTTCGCTGATTTTTAGACCAAATTCAATGTGTGAGGGATTAGAATTTCGGGCTTCAAAAATACTAAATATTGTGGTACTTGATAATTTTCACAGAAATTAAGGACCTCCCAGTAAAACATAAAAAACATTTTTTTAAATTTTGGGGTGAGCTCAAAGATATTTGCTCGAACATTTAGTAGCTAAAGTGTCTATCGTTTAAAGCAAAAAAATGCGAGGCCTCCAAAAAACTGTTTACAAATATGTTATTTTTTTGGGCCATGAGAATTACTAGTGTTGTCTGAAAGTTATTTGTGGCATTCTACGAATATTCTTTCCTATTATTTGGGTTTTCTACCACATGTATTATTATCCTCTTCAAAAACAAATCACCGAATCTACAAAATAATAGAATTATTGGAAAAAAGCCTCTGCGCCCGTGACGTTTACGTCAAAGGAATAGTCAGAGGTTATGTTTTGCAAATAATATAAATCGGAATAATCACAGAAATAATGTATTTTGCTGACGTTTCGGAAAGTAGTCTCTTTCCGTTTTCAAAGCTTTTCTTGGAAGAACCCTTATTTTACTGTGTATGTCAAATACACAGCTTTAAGATTCTGTTTATGTTATTTCCATAGATACTTACTACTTACACAGAACACAGAACTGATGATATTTTCTTTTAGATAATGTTGAGTTTGTTAAGTTCTTCTTTTAACATTGGTAGCCAGGTTGTACAAATATCTACAGAACAATTCGATACGCACTTATCTTCATTTAATAATATTATTGCTGATTCTTTAATTTTTCTTTTTTTGGTATCTGCTTCTTTTGTTAAAATTTTTGCCCATTCCCAGTTTATTTTATGTCCGTTTTCCCAAGCATGTTCACAAATCTTTGATTTCTGAATTTCATTCTTTCTAATGTAATTCTTGTGCTCATCCAACCTCACACTGAAAGGTCTGGATGACTCACCGACATAACATTTATCACATACGCACGGGATATTCATCTATAAACGATAGTTCATTCCTACTTTCTACTTCTAATGTGAATTTAATAGACGGTTCCTTACTATTTATATTTTCCAAAAAACTATCTAGTAAATCGACACCATGAGGCCAAATTGCAAAGATGTCGTCAACATATCTCCACCAGACAACCGGTTTGTTTATACAATTTTGAACATGTGTGTTCTCAAAGTTCTCCATAAATATGTTGCTTAAAATTAGTGATAATGCAGACACCATAGCCATACCAAAATCCTGCTGATAGAACTCATTGTCCAATTGAAAATAGGTTGTTTTTATACACATTGTTAAGAGTTCCATTATGCTATTTACACTTAATTTAGTTCTAGTTTCCAAATTATTATCATTTAACAACCTGTCTTTAACTATTTTTAAGGTTTCGTCTACTGGAACATTGGTAAAAAGACTAACTACATCAAAACTAACCATCAGGTGTGATTCATGAATAACGTTTTCATAAATTTTTTCTATAAAATGTTTACTATTTTTAATATATGGATCGGCATTTCCAGATAATGGATCCACATTTTAAGTAAAAATTTTGCCAAATTATGACATGGTGAATTAATAGAACTAACAATTGTTCTTAAAGGAATATTTTGTTCATGTGTCTTTGGTAAGCCATAAAAATGAGGAGGCTTACTATGATGTGGCGTAAGGTTCCTTCGTTCAAAACCATTAAATTTATATTTGTATTTAATAATAATAATAATAATTTGGGACAAGCTGATTTTAGCGTCATTGTGTTCCCTATGGGGTACTTTTTATGTGCCTAAAAATCCCCAGTGATCCCCGAGCCAAACTACCCCAAAACCACCCCTAAGGTACAATTTTTTATTTTTTTGTGATATTCTCAAAAACTTTTAACTTTTCGACAAAACTTCAAGATACATATTTCACAGAGTATAAAATTCCCTATCTATTGGTGTATATATATATAGTATAAATTCGAGTAATTGCAAAGCCTCTGGAAAATGATTTTCGATTTTGCAAGTTCTGACCAATACTCTCGCCAATACTTTAAAATTACAATAACCCTACTTGTGTTTAACTGTATTCTTATCATATCTATTTGGTACATCTCGATATCGTTAGGATAGCGACATGCAAATAGTCAAAGGATCCTCGTGTCGTTCGTCACATGCCTACCTTGCACTGACGAGAGCCAACAGCTCGAAACTGCAGTTTGCAAGTGGTGTAGGACGACTGGCACGAGAGCTCCTTTTAGTAGGATCAGTCGTTCGGCTGGTGTTAGTTACTGAGATATATGAAAAAATAGGAAGAAAAAAACGGAATTTTTAAGAATTCTTTCACATATTGTTTAATAAAAAATTACGCCCAGGTTTTCAAACTAGCGCATAGTGAAATTATCATTTCTTACGGTTTTTAGGAGCGATTAAGCCAAAAATCTGCCACACTACCCGATTCACCCAACCAAAAACAAATACCGCCTGGGCTAATAGTCCAGCGGTATCCAACATCCATATATAATATTAAAATTACATGCTTGTAACTACCGGCCCCAACGCGTATTTACGCTCACCTTCTGCTAAATATATCTAATACATAATTCTGTCCGAAAATAAATAAGTGACATACTTGCTTCTTCTGCTTCACAGGAATGTTAAGTGGTCTTTTTGTACACAATTATCACCGTACAAACAACTTTAAATTCTCGCCAGTTTCGTTCTATATTATGTCATGTATTGACTAAAAAAGTGTAGCTGTTGAACAAATCGAACCATCTGTATTAAATGAAATCTCGGCGAATACCGTGCCCCTTATTTAATAAACAAATAATAATTTAACAAGCAAAAAAATTGGAAATAAAATTGTCTAACTGTAAAAGTTTGAAATGGAATACCGGATAAACTGTTGAAAGAATTTGGACTTCTTTGCAACATGTATCGGTAGTACAGGTAATATTTTTAAATGTGATCGCAAGAGAATAGAACAGAATAGAATAATCTTTATCAAATAAAATGTACAAAATTTAGTAGTACTTAAAGGAACTAGGGATTGACAAGGTCGTTTTTCACCCTATACCAACATTCATCATCCCTAATGACTCACACCATTATCTATTTATTTATGTATATACCGGATGACCCAGAAAGTACCTAACCCCCCCCCCCGCACTATTTTCTACAGTTTTGAAATTAAAATTCTGAAATTTGGGAAATCAAGTACAGGTATTGTTAAAGAACACGATAAAACCCTCGATATACTTTTCGAAACTGTAACAAAATCTGACATTTCGCATGAAAAGCGTGCTTCACGTAAAAATATCGTTAGAAGAGATTTTTATATTTTTAATCATATTTTTATGCAAAAATTTCAATAACTCATCAAGGAGTGTAATTTTAGAAAGTGTAGTAAATGTCGCTGCACAGTAACAAAATTTGACTTTAATTTCGGAAATTTCAAAATTAAAAACCCCTTTACGAATCCACGTTGTTAAGCACTCTGCAACTCATGCGTTGTGTTAAATATGAGGACAAGTTAATCCAGTCTCTATTCAAAGTATATCGAGAGTTTAGCGAAAATAGCCTTTAGCAACAAGGGTCCCCTATTTCCGAACAGTCGATTTTGACGGGAAAATGATGGGTTTTAACGGGATTTGCCCTAAACCGGTCCCTCAGTGATTCGGTGTCAGAAAAGTATAGTTACCATGTACTCATATGTGCATGGGACCGCCTTGCCTGAACGTATGAAATTGTAATTGCAAAATATAATTCAAAGTCGTTGCGATTCAAGCATTTTTAAGCTCCGAAGAGCGACCAAAATTGATATTGAACTGAAAATACGTAAATAGACAGGCAAGCAAAAGGCCACCAAAAAATTATAAACATTGAACTTTTCTTGAATCTTTTTGTTTAATCGTTAGCTCAAAAACCGCATATTGGATGGTGGTTGGTACATTATAAGTCGTTCTGTTCCTCACCATGTGAGGGGCCAGATTATAGTTTGCCAAAAACATTTTTCTTGAAGTTGTTGTAAAACATGATTTTTTAAAGAGATTTAATATATATTTTTGAACATTATATTGTCCTTTTCTTGTGTTTTCAAAATTCCCTTTCAGGTTTAATTTTAAGAAAGTGTTAGTACCTACTGTGTTAGATTTATAGTGTTACGACTTCCAATTTGTACCATCAGTGAAGCAGTTAAGCATAAACGAACAGTAAGTATAAATTTTGTATTATTCTCTGTCTGAAACAGTCGTTTTGAACCCTTATTTGTGAACGTTAATATTCATTTTTGGAAAATATATTAGAAGTCCTTCAGACGTAAAAGATGGATCGCTCACAGTATCAATGGCCACATTATGACCATTCGGTGGTAAAAAAATCACTTCCGGTATGGCCGGAAATTGCCACAGGTTTCTTATTTTAAACAACACCCTGTATATTTAAGTCACTTTTCTCATAAAGCTGTAATTTCTATTTTCAACGATTTTTTCAGATTTAAAATCGGATGGAAAATAACCTTGGCTTTGGAATTCAGGAACAAATTTAAAAGATTTCGCAGTAGACTTTGAATTTGAATAAAAGAGTATTGCTCAACAAATTAAATGTAAAATTGGCCTATTTTGTTCATTTGCTTGGATTTAGAAATGTTTTTAACCATTTCATAGAAATTCAATTGGTCATAACTTCAATTTTTCAAATAGTACCCTGTATGTTTTATATTTTTTTATCATATAGAGTGGTAAATTTGCTTTAGACTCGTTTCCTCCATTAAAAATTGAATATAAATTAAAATAAATATTAAGCTTTTTGTAGAAGCGTTTCGAATTGTGTCCATATTATAATCAAAATATAGATAGATGTAAAGGAGACAGCAGAAACATGTGGAGAACATTAAAAGAGATGATAGGAAACAAAAAACAAGTTACTTTCACAGATATTAATTATGGGAAGTATACCGGAACGGCAGAAGAAAATTTTAACGAGTTCTATTCAGATAGTATACAGGAGATATCAGAGGGTATCGAAAAAAGAAATTGGGACTTCAAAATTGATGAAAATAAATCAGACGAACAATCCCACTTACTTAGACTTGAAAACATTACACTAGGACAGCTTAAAAAAATTGTTTATGAACTGAAAAATAAAAGTACCAGTGATAATTGGCTAAATATAAAAGTGGTTAAGGAATTGTTTTGTGTAGTTGGATATGTCCTATTGCATCTCATAAATACATCACTAACAACTGGAAAAGTCTCAAATGAATTAAAAGTTAGCGTGATAGTGCCTATTCCAAAAGTAACCAAGCCAAAAATTCCTACAGAATTCAGGCCAATCAATTTACTTCCAGTTGTCGATAAAATAATTGTGATAATCGTATGTGAACAGCTAAGGAACTATTTTGAGATTAATCAATTACTATTTGCTGGACAATCTGAGTTTAGAGCTAACCATTCCTGTGAATCAGCCCTGCAAACATGGAGAAGGGACATGAATGAAGAGAAAGTGGTGCTTAGTGTATTTGTAGACTTGCAAAGGGCATTTGAAACAATCGATCGGGATATTCTTATTAAAAAGTTGCAGTTTTATGGTGTAATTAGTACTTGGGGCGTTCCTCAGGGGAGCGTACTCGGTCCTCTTTTGTCACTTATGTGAATGATATTTATATAGCTTTAAAAAAATCGTTTATCAATTCTATTTGCAGACGATACCCTAATTTGTGTTGCAGGAAAAGATTTCAGAGAAATTGTTGGTACTCTGAATGATGAACTTCGAATTTTGTATGACTGGCTTTGCCAAAATAAATTAAAATTAAATACATCAAAAACAAAGTGTATGGTGTTAAGACTCAAAGGCTAATTGTAGAAAATTCATGGAATTAGATTTAAGTCTCGATATAAATGGCGAGGTGATCAGCTATGTGTCCGAAATTAAATACTTGGGTGTCTATTTGGACCCCCAACTCAATTTTTCGTCGCACATAGATTATCTCTGTAAAAAATTGGGTAAAAAAGTTGGCTTTTTTAATCGTATCGCTAGTTGTTTATCACAATGGTCTAAAATGTTAATTTATAATACTATTATATTACCTCATTTTAATTATTGTAGTTCTTTGTTTGTTACGGGGCTGGAAATATTTGGTTGAATAAAGTAAATCATAAAATATTTAAATTCAATAAAGGACTCTAAGAGACACCTATCGGCAAGGGGTCATAATTTATTCAACGAACCGTTCAGATAGGTAGTTACTGATATTAATGTGGCTGGAAAGTAGCGACGTACTAAGTAGCGGCGAGGAGAAACATAGGAAAACAGGAGTTTTTTTGAATTGTGAGATGGCCGGTGAACGTGTGTGTCCTGGAAGAAATTGTTGGTAATTTTTGCGTAGTTTGTACGGATATTTACACCACGTCCACGTAGTAAGACGTCGCTTATTTGTTATATACATGGTATGGTTTTCGGCGCCGTCTTGGATCTAGAGAGGATAGCCATCAAAGACGTTTTTTTGCGCCTTCTGTACGTTAGGGGTTTCGGCGTATTGGAGGTAAGCGTTTTGTTCAGTATAATTCAAAGATTGATAAATGGTCCCTCGATTGATGTCCATTTTCGTATTTTTAGGCCTTTTGTATGAGTTGCTGCCGGGCGCTGTCTAATAGCTGGGAGTACCGAGAGTACCTTACAACCACTTGGTCAGCCAAGGAACAAGCTTAAGTACCACATAGTGGAACCCTCATTTTATTCATTTATTGTTTACCATTCAGTAGCGGTAGACGATTATCTCGTCAGTTGATCAATATTAACTAAATTAGTATTAAGTTACTACGCGAAATATAATTAGATATTTACATTCCCAATAACTATCCTAACTGATACCTCTTGCAAGGGTTAGTGAGTGCACTCCGTTTAGAAAAAAATAGAAATAGAAATAAACCCCCTTTTTGATAACCTGTACTGAACCGAATATATCATAGCCATGTGTATTTTCTTTGTTTTGTCGTTGTTATATATTTATTAAAGTATTTAGTGTATGTTTAATGGTTTTCATCACTGATACCCCTCTTTCTTTCGGCAGTAGGGCCAGAACCATTTGGCGCCCCCCTCTAATATTTTATTGTAGTCTGTTAAGAATAATATATTAAAGAAGAACACTGATCTTCGAACCCACGCCCCCGCTGAAAAGCTAAACTAGCCGAAAATTAAATAAACAAGGGTAATATGTTAATATCCTGTACTAAAAATGATATACAACGGTTACAGATACAACAGAATAAAGCAATGCGTATTATATTAAATTGTAATAAATATACTCCGATAGAAGACATGTTGCAAACATTAGGGTGGTTGACAATTTGGGAGAGTATTAAAAGGGCGAACTTAATACTAATCTTTAAAATAGAACATAAACAATTACCTACATACTTAAATGAATTTCTCGTTAAAAGACTAAATTTTCACAAATATAATTTACGTTCTAAGCAAAATTACAATATTGACATAGTTAAACTGAGGTCCTTACAAAAATCCTTGTTTTTCGAAGGGGTTCGTCTCTTTAATGCTCTTCCTGAGGCAATCAAGGTTTCACCAAATATAAATGTATTTAAGCGTGAAGTGTTCAATTATTTAAGTAATAGATAATAGTGCAATTTATTATTGTTAGATGTAAGCATCTGTATTTACTAGCCAAGTGCTAAATAAAGACTTATTATTATTATTATTATTATTATTATATCTGGTAGTAAACTAGGAAAAAAAATTTATAGTTTAAAAAACTAAAAAACATGCTTTAATAGCAAAACGAACTAAAAAGTAAAAAATAGGGTTTAATATTTTTATGGCTCCCCACGCTTTTTACAATAAAGTATTTAAAATATGTAAACAATGGTAGCTCAGTGTGTTAAAGCGACTGGCTAGCAAACTGAGGTGCCTAGCGAAGTGGGTTCGATTCCCGCAAGGCGAAACAATTTTTCATTAAAAAAAATTGCCCCAAGAGTGGTTCGGAGTCCACAATAAACTGTAGGGCCTCGTCTCTCTTTGGCTAGCACAAGATCTTTGAGATCTTCCAGGGGGTTACTTCGGTAACTTGAGAGACGGTTAAGAAAACATTTTTTTTTTAAGAAAACATTATTTTTTACTTTTTAGTTCGTTTTGCTATTAAAGCGCGTTTGTTAGTTTTGTAACTATATTTTTTTTAGTCACGCCATTATATCATAATGTATGTATTAAAGTTGGAACTAGCGTTTAACAAAGGCTTATACAACGGCAAATACGTTATATTATTAACTGGCGGCACCTCCGCCAAAATATCGACAATAGATTAGTCATTTTTTAAAATTTTATTTTATCCTGATGATCCTGGTGAGGACATTAGGACACAGTTGTCAAATTATTGTATTGTCATCGATCCTTAATAAGTGTGCTAAGTTTCAGTTTAATCTGACGTTTTAAAGTGGGTGAGAATCATGTTCAAAGATTGAAAAAAAGTTACATACAAACATACAGGTTGCACACAACATCTGTCAAAACGTTGTTGTTGAGTGAAATAGAGGCACGTCTGTCTATATTATGAAGGATATCCCGATCGCCGTCAGCCATACCGGCAGTATTTTAAAATTCTAGAAGAATCATTCCGAAATGCAGAAAATATCGAAGTGGCAGAGGACAGATTTATAGTAAGTGAAGAAATTGAGAGAAATGTATTGGCTTACACACATGTGTACTCAAATGTTTCTACAAGAGAGCAAAGAAATAGTAATGAAATACATCCCAGTTCAAATCATCAAATCCTGTAGGCTTCGCTTCCTTGTGGTTTTCACATGAAAATGGATCCAATAAGTGCAATAGTGCACTTACAATTTGCCTGCTTTTTTTATATCTGCCCATCGAAATTCAGTAATATTTGTGGTCCTTCTTTGAGTTATGGAATCGTAAACAAAAAGAGAATATCGCAGACGAATAACAGCAAAACAAAAATAAATTGTCTTGGAGCTGGAAAGCATTGATTTTGGATATTTCTGATGTGCTAAATTTTTTCCAGGTAGACCTTAACAAAGTACCGAGTTGATCTGAAGTAAACTGAGTGAATATCATATACAATAAAGCATATCCCAAACTTTTTCTCTCTCTCTTGAAAACCCCATATTTGTCTGGTTGTTCTCTATTGACAGTTTTTTAAATGACAGGAAACTAATTACACCCTGTATATACAACATAATTAAACTGCCCCAAAATGAGGAAGCTACAGTTTTATTCCATCCACTCTGCGCCTTCTATTTTTCAAAAACAATTCACCAGCCTTCTTAACGAACATTGTTATAATTTGTTTCTACAAATGTGCGAAATATTCATCTATTTTGTTTTAACGCCTCGTTTCACTCAAAGCTTAAGATCCGCTTCGCAGTTCTTGGTATATTACGACTACTAATAAATCTATTTAAAGTGGTTCGCTGAAGTTTCTGATTTTAATATGTTGTAAAATCATCGGTTACACTGCCGTGCGTTGCACTGCATTTCTCTCGCCATAATAATAATAATAACTTATCTCGTGTCAAGACCATTGTTATATTTACAGACATTTATATTATAAGTCGTGTCTGTTTATCACAAGGAACTATATGGAGTGCCGACAATGGCGTTCTTAGGCGTGCAGATTTCTAGCAAGACCTTTGACACCAACGGAATTATTATTTGTTATACTTTACTAAAATGCTAACATTAGAGTGTTATTAAAAGTAAGTGTATTTGGGTCGCTATAACTATGTGAAATAGATCAAACGACTATATTACCAGAAAGAAAATGACGCATGTTTCTACCTGATTTCTGTGGTGGTGGTGCTGCTATTTACTTCCTAATGTAGAGGACAACAGCAATAACTGCCGCATTTACCGCGCCCTGTATTTTCAGCAAAAAGTTTTGTTTTCTTTTCTCTATGGTTATATTGATTATTTTATATTCATGTTAATTATACCTATCGCTACCTTTGTGAATCCAGAGATGGGGAAGTCCTTACGTTATTGTTAGAAAATATTTAACCGTTTCAGCAAGAAGTAGGTGACATATCGTAGACAGAACATTTCGGCAGTGAGGCGAATATACAGGGTATTTACAATGTTTGCAATAATGTGGATCAGCGAGGAGAATGAGTTAGTTAGCTATGCTGCCTCATACAGTTTTAGACCTAAGTTCTATTGTCAATGGTCAAATAGTTCGTAATATCTACAATTTCAGTTGGATGACTATTTTATTCCTTACATTATAGATGTCCATTTCTAAGCGCCATAATATTTTGTCTGCATCACCTACCTTTTAAATATTGGCTCATAATATTTGAACACTTTGTATAACAGGTGAGTAGTTGTAGATTATTTAGGGGGTCTTTCAGACAATATTTGGTCGCGCTCTAAGTTAGCCTTACTTCGCTTCAGCCTAAAAGATTTTTTCTGCAACTAATTATTACCCAGAATTCCAAGACTTTTTGCAAAGCTTATGATTTTCCAGGGAGCTAGTTTCCCTATGTTTTTAGGCGTTAATTTCATCTGTTTCAGATACTTTGGCCTAATGCGGATTAATTCATCATCTTACAACTTTATCCATGTTCTTGAGATGATATCTCAAGGGGCAATGGCCTGATAGAAGGCCTGATCACAAGCAGCCTTAATTAGGACTTATCGAGTTCGAGAAACCTTGTGGCGCAGGTCTTGCCGAATAAGTTATAAACCTTTTCGCTTGTCTTTGGCCTAGAGTATTCCTCCAGTAGAACTTCCTCTGTTCCCTTTTCCATTTTTGGATCTCCTCCGTTACATGTAGAACAATTCGTGTCTGAAAAATGGCGCTTCAGCTGTTTATCTTACAAGGCTGTCAGCTAATTCGTTTCCTTCTATTCCCTCACGTCCTGGCACCCACATCAAGATCCAGTTGCTTCCGGGATTGTCTACATTCTCAGGCAATTTTTGACTCGAAAATATAGGATCTTAGAGCCTTTAATACTGCCTGATTTTTTGAAAGTATATAATTAATAAGTAATTTTAAATAATTATAAGGTATACTGAAAAGATAGGAATGGCAGAGGAGGAGGAGTCATGTTATATGTAAACAATTCGTTGAAAAGCAAACTGGTGACAACGCCTCAAGTAAGTGAAATGGAGCAATTATGGGTAGAAATTTGCCATCAAAATAAAAAATTTGCAGTTGGTGTTATTTATAGACCACCCAATTTTCCGACTAACCAGTTTTTTTTAGAATTTGAGGATACATTAAATTTAATAATACCTAGATATGACTATTTACTATGTGGTGGAGATTTTAATATTGATTATTTTCAGATAGAGAGTAGAGCAAATAAACTTTTGTCCAATATTTTAGACACCTATGACCTAACTCAAATTATTGATCAACCTACACGAATTACTAGTTCTACATTGTTGGATTACATAATTTGCTCACAACATTTAAAAATGATCTCGTCTACCACTTGTGACATTTCTGAAATTTCAGACCACCACCTGATATCTTGTATTTTAGATCACAATGAAATCCAAGCCAAGCCTTTTTTGTACACCTTTCGTGATTTAAAAATGATTAACCAAGAAAATCTTTTAAATGATTTTCATGCTCTTTCAACCGAAGATGTGTTTAATTTAGCAGATATTAATGATAAAATCAGTTTGCTCAATAGTCTTATAATTGACCTATTTGACAGACATGCCCCTGTAAAAACTGTTCTAATAAGTAAAAAAAAGCCACCTTGGCTTACAGATACGATAAAACAAATGATTAAGTTAAGAAATCGAGCACAAATCAGGTATAAGAAAACAAAATTACCAGCGCATTGGGACTATTACAAGCAGCTGCGGAATGAAACAAATTCTGCTATTACCAGAGAAAAAAAGGCTTATCTTGAATATTCATTAAGTTTAAAAAATAATAAAAATATGTGGCGGGAATTAAGAGCATTAAACGTCTACAAAGGGAAACCTCTCCAGCAAATACCAGATACGGTTGGTGATGCTAATACTATTAATACTCATTTCATAAATTCTAGCACAAGTGATTTTTCCGTTAGCGAAGAATATGTCGAATTTTACGATCATCATATTAGACATAATACTAATACTTTTTCTTTTAAAATGGTCACCGAATATCAAATATACTTAGCTTTAAAATCTGTAAATCTGAAGCAGTTGGAATGGACGATATAGGGCTTGGATTACTTTTATACCTGTGTCCTAATATTTTGCCATTGCTAACCCATATTATAAATTTTTGTTTCGAAAATAATGTTTTTCCATCTTTGTGGAAATGTTCTAAAATAATACCATTGCCAAAGACTAGCAATATATCAGATATAACAGATTTGAGACCAATTAGCATACTGCCAACCATGTCTAAAATTATAGAAATAATCATGAATAACCAAATTAGAGAACATGTGACACTAAATAATATATTACCTGTTAACCAATCTGGCTTTCGTAAGGGATATAGCACAACAACCGCACTGCTTGAGGTGGTGGATGATATTGTACGATCATCGGATAATAATGAAGTCACAATTTTAGTGTTATTGGATTATAGCAAGGCGTTTGATAGAATAAATCATCGGCTGCTTCTAGCAGTATTACATTATTTTGGATTCTGCCCCAAATCTATAGAATTAATGAGGCAATATATAACGGACAGACAACAGAAAGTTACTAATAAAGGAGAAAATTCTGATATACTACCAGTAAATCAAGGTGTCCCGCAAGGTTCAATATTGGGCCCTCTTATGTTCACATTATACACAGCTGAGTTTCAAAATGTTCTTAAAAACTGTAAGTCACATTTTTATGCTGATGACACCCAGCTCTATTATTCATTTAAAGAGGACAATATTGAAAGTGCTTGCAGTTTTATCAATCAAGATATAGCATCTCTTATCAAAATATCTAACTCCTTTTGTCTGTCCATAAATGCAACAAAATCTAAGGTCATGTTGTTTGCTAGGAGAGGCACAAGAAATAGGTGTGCGGAAAATGTCAACATACAAATTAATAATGAACAACTTGCGCTTACAAACGTATCGAAAAATTTAGGGTTATATATTGACTCAAGTCTAAAGTTTACTGATCATGTTAGTTATATTATGAAGAAATCGTTTACGAATCTAAAAACAATTTATGCAAGTAAAAACATGCTAACAAAAAAAACAAAAACAATATTATGTGAAACCCTTGTCCTGTCACATATAAACTATGCTTCGGTTGTATATTTTCCTTTTTTACTCCAAGTTGATGCTCAACGATTACAGCGGTTACAAAATAGCTGTGTTAGATTAATTTGTGGTATAAAAAAATATGATCCCGTATCCTCGAAATTGAAAGAAATTGGCTGGCTTAATATTAAGAATAGGAATGTTTTCCATAGCTGCTCGTTATTTCATAACATAATATTAACTAAATCACCTCCTTATCTGTATAATAAAATTACTTATAGGACAGATGTACATAATTTAAATATAAGATATAAATCTACTATCACTATCCCAAAACATAGAACTGCCGAATTTCGCTGCGGATTCTCATATCGCATGGCTTCTCTGTACAATGACATTCCTGAAGATATCAAAGTACTACCATACCAAAACTTTAAAAGGCGATTCAAAAAAATGCTTTTTACTAAAAATGCGTAGGCAAACATTATCAGATTAGGCTTGCTGTTTATTTATTTATATATTTATTTTTGTTTAAATAATTGTCATACTATAACAAAATAATAATCTATGTTTAATCTTTTTATTTTCTCTCGTTCTGTGGGGGTTGAGTGGAAGAACAGAGGATTTAGCTTAAATTCACTGAACTCTGCCCTTTATAACTCAATTATATTTTAATAATTTTATGATTTTGTAATACTTGTATGGGTTATAATAAAAGCGATTATTATTATTATTATTATTATTTTTGTCCTTCGGATGGCTTTGTTTAGGCATTCCCGGACATATAGATCTGTAACGTAAATTTTTGCCTGGAGCTCTGGATAGCCTACATTTAGGCCCTATTACGCCCACGCCTACTCCTACAGCCATCTTAGATCCATCTGTATGCCAGATAAGTGACCCTTTCTCCAATCGTTGTCTTTCGGTCCTGGCCTGTTTGACGGCTTTCAATTAGCACGTCAAAGGGGTAGCGAAAGTTCCGCTTTATTGCCATTGTGTCAGTGGGTTTGATCATGGACTCAAAATTAATACACGTCAAAATTTTTAAGTGGCCAACCAGATCACCTGGTTTGAATTTAAGTGCCTAATGCAGTATTAGGGCAATAAGTGCTGCCTCCCTCTTCACATGCAAATGCAGAGGAAGTAGGACAAGCATTGCATCCATGGCTGCTGTGCGACAGAAGATCATTGCTCCTGTAGTCGCAAAGTAGGCAAGGCGTTGCAATTTCCTTGTGCTACTTTTTATTCTGTTTTTTGCCACATACGTATAATCCGTAGGTCACCAGGAGTCTAACAACCCAAAAAGATCAGATCTATGTTTCATATTCGGCTTCAGATCCCAAGTCTTACCAAACAGCCTACAGCACGTCCAAGTGCTTTTGTCTTTTCCAAATGCAAGTTCCGGTTAAGTTTTTGATCTAGGATTTCCTAGATATTTAACCTCATTGAAAAGGTTTAGCACCGTTCCATTCAGCGTATTAGCTCTCAAATTCAGTTTTATCTTTTTGATGAATAGAGCAATGACTCTTTTGCTCGGATTTTCCTTCAACTGCTAAAAATTGTACTCTTCACTATTTTTTTCACTCATGGGATTATCCAAACTTCTCACTTTTATGAAAAAATCCCACTATATGAACTCATTACATAAACAATCATTTTCCTATTCTAACATCAAAGAATATTAAATTAGTTGTTTATCTTAAGTTAATTTGTTTGAAATCGCTTTATTGTAGCTGGCTGCACTATTTTTTCTTTGAAGCCAATATTTTTAAAAGCAATGCCGACAGTATCCATGTACATTTTAAATCGGACACGTTAACAGCAAGTGTGCGGTGCTTAAATTACAGACGAAAGGCAGACAGAAGAAATAAAACGCAAATGAAATATTCGTCTCGACCTACACGCCGAATTTATTTAATGCCGAGCGAAAATAGCATTGATTTCATTCCTGTGGTCAATCAGTGACGAGAATAGTTTCCGCTTAAAAAATTTCCAGTTCGATTTTGCGGAGCTGTGAACATTTTTGAGACGTAAAATATGAAGCTATAATTGTCTCGTATGTAAGAATATGTATGTATTTATTTAAATTTAGGACCATTCTGTGTCAGTTGAAAACGCTTTTAATACACAGGAAAAAAGTAATGGGCGAAACCTTCCAATAATGACATGTTCGGTTATAACTCTAAAACGGTCCAATTAATCAAAATTCTACAAGCTGTAAAAATTAAAGATCATTAATTTTTCTATCGATCGATATTATAATTTGTATGTTACTTATTTAAATAAAGTCTCCAGTGGCGTGCGTTTAATTGCTGTTTTGTTTAACATGTACACAAGGGATGAAAAAGCGAGCTCTGTGAAATTAGCACTACCACTAAAATTTTGAAATCGTTAATTGTAGCTTTTTTGTTGCGAATTTTTTGCGGTGAGAAAAACATTGTAGCTCTTTATTTTTAAAAAATAACCCATAGTAATGCTAACTTCACAGTGAAGATAGCATTACCACTCACAGTCCTTTAAATTTTGAATTCGTTTTGGCACCATTAATTGTAGCTTTTTTTTACGAATTTGTTGCGGTAAGAAAAAATGTGTAACTCTTTATCTTCAAAAAATAACTCATGGTAATGCTAACTTCACAGTGAAGATAGCATTATCACTCACAGAAATCGCTTTAAAAAGTGCACAAATATTTTCTTATTATAAAAATAATTTGTTGCACACGATTAATAGCAAAAAATTAATGAAAACAAGGTTTTTTCTAATAACTTCTGGTAATACGAATTTGACAATAAGATAGCATTAAAACTTATGAAAAATCGCTTTTAATAATAATTTATAAATAAGAACGATCAAAAAATTGTTTAAATATTTTTTAAAAAAGGACCGGAAAAAACAGATAGCTTTAAAAAAGTGAGCAAGACAATTAAGGAAGGAAATTTGCAGGTTTCAAACGATTTTGGGAACAAAACGTAGACTACTATAATTTATATTGAAAAATAGTAGCAGTTTACTCATAAAAACAGGTGTTCCATTTTATTGCACAAACATTTTACTCAAAATTGTTTTCTAAAGAGCGAAAAAGCACAAATCGCTAGAATTTCAAGGTTGTCATAAAAAGAGAAAGATTTCTCGAAAATAGTTTATTATGTTGAAATTATATTAGAGAAAACTTTATTTGCAACAAATTGTTTCTCAATGCAACAAATTTGTACGCGAAAGCAACAAAGTGTCGAACTGAAAAACACATGAAAAAATGCATTTTCAACGGTTTTTGGTAGTGGTAATGCCAAGTTGTGCTGGAAATTCAACGTTTTATCGATTTTTGCGAAAACTTGTTTCGTAACAAATTATTACTCGGCAAAATAAATTCGTACATCACACGCTACAAATCGTCGAAGTGAAAAACACATGAAAAAATGCATTTATAACCATTTTTGTACGTAGTAATGCCTGGTTGTGCAGAAAATTTAACGTTTCATCGATTTTTGCGAAAACTTGTTTCGCAACAAATTATAACTCAGCGCAACAAATTTGTACATTACACGCTCAAATCGTCGAAGTGAAAAACACATGAAAAAATGCATTTGCAACGGTTTTTGGTGGTGGCAGTGCCAGGTTGCGCTGAAAATTCAACGTTTTATCGATGTTATCGAAGTTATTACTCGGCACAACAAATTCGTACATCACACGCTACAAATCGTTGTTGAAGCGAGACATAATTTGTTGCTAAACAAGTTTTCGCAAAAACCAATATAACGTTGAATTTTCTGTACAACTGGCATTATCACCGCCAAAAACCGTTGCAAAGACATTTTTTCTTGTGTTTCTCACTTCGACGATTTGTAGCGTGTGGTGTACGAATTTGTTGTGCCGAGTAATAATTTGTTATGAAACAAGTTTTCATAAAAATTGATATTGCACTGCATTTTCAGTGCAACCTGACACTAACTACCACCGTCAAAAATCATTGCAAATGCATTTTTTCATCTGTTTCTCACTTTGACGATTTGTAGCGTGTGCTGTACGAATTTGTTGCATCGATGACTAATTTGTTGCGAAGGAAGTGTTTGCAAAATTTAATGAAATTTTGAATTTCCAGTTCAACCTAGCACTACCACCTTGAAAAACCGTTGCAAATGCATTTTTTTCATGTGTTTTTCAATTCGACACTTTGTTGGGTGTCGCGTACGAATTTGTTGCATCGAGAAACAATTTGTTGCAAATAAAGTTTTCTCTAAAATACTTTCTACATAATAAATTATTTTCGAGAAATCTTTCTCTTTTTATGACAACCTTAGAATTCTAGCGATTTGTGCTTTTTCGTTCTTTAGAAAACATTTTTGAGTAAACTAATATGTATGATCGTTGTCCAATAGTTTTTGTCATGAATGGAGTTATACAGGGTGGGGCAATAGTGCGTCGACCTCGATATCTCGAGTTCTACGATAGCTAGAAATTTTTTTAAAAATTTCCAGTAAACTACATCAAAAAGTCTATAACTGGAAGCTATTTTCGAACATACAGGGCGAGCCAAGACAAAATTACAGGACCAGGAACTTTTTTTTAAAGGAATGCTATGTATATCAGTACATTTTTTGAAGCCTCTTTCTAGGCTCTATTCATTCCTATATTAGCATTGAGTATCTTCCAACCCCTTGGATGTAATGAATTTTTTTGTTGAAATAATGCAATCAGCAGATGGATATTAAAAAAATCACCACTGTCACAATTATGGGTTTTAAGAAAAACTTATGTGAATACCAGTTACGAGACATCTAATTAATGTTTTTGAATCATTTTCATTTCCTACAAATGTACAGGGTGGCCAAAAATTATTTTTCAATTAAGAACATTTTAAATTGAATTTTCTCAATTTTTCCAAATGGAACACCCTGTATATTTTCGACGATGTGATGTAGAAATGTAAAACGAACATTTTTTGTAAGTGCTTCCATAGGGCTAATAGTAACCGATTTCGTTTTATTGAGCAATAATTACAAAATTCAAAAATAAACTTAAAAAATGAGGTTTCTTCAAATAATTCAGCAGAAAAAATTATAATAAAGTTCCACATGTTTCCCATTTTGATTGACACACATCTCTATGCGCTTTGAAATGAGGTTCCCACTGTTCCTAAAACTACCGTTGTGATAGATGTAAAGGCAGTTAGGTATTATCCTTTCCTTCATATTTTGCACTGTTGTTGATGTGTCTCTATAAACAATTTCCTTCACGTATCCCCATAAAAAGAAATCCATTTTTGTAAGATCTGGGGATCTAACAGGCCATTTAGTAGGTCCATTTCTTCCAATCCATTGATTAGGTAATTACGACCCCCTTTATCCCGGAAGGCTCTAGAAGAGCCTTGTGTGGGAGGTATATTTAAGTGGTCTCTAGGTGCATTTAAATAACGTGGCGGAGCACCATCTTGCTGAAACCACATCCTATTTCAAGTACTTTCAGGGAGATTTACCAATAATTGTGGCAGATAGTTTTCCAAAAAATGAAGGTAAATAGCTCCAGTCAATATACCATCAAAGAAATATGGCCCTATTACATATTCTCCAATAATTCCTTCCCAAACGTCTATAGACCATCTGTGTGGGTTATCAACTTGCATAAAAAAGTGAGGATTTTCCGAAGCATAATAATGGAAATTGTGCCTATTAACAAATCCATTTTTATGAAAAGTTGCCTCATCACTGAATAAAGCAGCATTGAAGAAGTTGACATCATGTTTGCATTCCACCTTTTATTAATAATAATAATAATAATAATAATAATAATAATAAAGGTCTTTATTATGAAAGGTTCATAAAGGGCGAAGTTTAGTCACAGGACTATTCTTCCACTTAACCCCAAATGCCAGAGATACATTTACGATATTTAAGTACATAAAGAATAATAAAAATGACAATAAGATTCTTATTCTAAAGTATTATATTTACAATTGAGAAATATAAAGTGAAGTATCTCTGGCACACACATAACATAAAATATACATAAAGAGGATATTACTAATTTGTAGACACTATAAACTAAATAAAAAAGAAAAAAGAAAAAGAGAAAATGTAAATAACAACCAGTTAATCTAAAAGATGAATAATTATTTTTGCCTAGCAAATAAATATGCCTTAAGCTCTTTTTTAAACTTAACTAGAGAGTAACATTTTGTCGTATTATTCAACATATTGTAGTGATGTACGGCAGTATATGAAAAGGACCGCTGAAATATAGCAGACGAGTGTTGCGGCATTGTCAACATGTTATTATTTCTGACAATTCGACCATGTACTTCTTTTCTAGGCACGAGTTTACTTTTGAGATAATCAGGGGTGGAAGTTATAAGAAGACGTTGAACGAAAACTAAAAGATGATACAACCAGGTGCTGTGTATATTCAGCCAATTAAGCTTTTTAAATTTGTCACTGATGTGGTCAAATTTTCTCGTCGTGAATGAGCCGGCAACATGTATTCTGCACTTTTTGAATATGATTCCTAGTGCTTTTATCCAAACACGGATAATAAACAATATCACAATAATAAAATATAGGCATGACCATTGTCTCACATAATTTCTTTCTTGATTTGTAATTCAGTATGGATTTGTTTGCATACAAGAGTTTTAAACGTACATAAGATTTTCTAAGTAAATTATTTACATGCTCAATATACCTAAAATTTTTATCAAATATTATGCCAAGATGTTGATCATCAATTTTCAAACGCAGATTTACTTTTAAATATTCATAATGCGATTATAATCTAATGGAGAGGTAACTTTAGGGATTGGACAGACTACAGCACTTTTCCAGTAATCAGGAAATTTGCCCTGTTCTAAACATAAATTAATTATGTGAGTTATGTAAACTAATATCTCAGGCATACATAATTTCAACATTTGTAGGGATATTTTATCTATGCCACAAGCATTGGATTTTAAGTGTAATATGATATCTTTTATTTGTTCAGGACTGACCAGAGTAAATGTGAATTGGGCATTTTCTTTAAATTTTGATGTTAGATACCTATTTACAACATTATGATCTGCTTTATCGCTGTTATACGCCTTAGAAAAATATTCAGTATTCAAGTTTTCTGGAAGGTTGGGTTTGGATTTAGACAATATATTCATTGCTTTTAGTTTTTTCCATAACTGATTACTGTCATGTTCGTCGGAACAGTTTAGGTATGCAGCTTTTTCTCTTTTGATAGCAGCTGTAGTAAAATTACGTAGCTCTTTGTAGTATTCCCAATTTACCTGAGTTCTGGATTTTTTATACCTGTCATAGGCTTTGTCTCTCTCTTTCATAATATTATTTATTACATTAGTGAGCCAGGGTGCATAAGGCTTATTTATACGTACAGTGCGTATTGGAGCATGAATATCAAACAAACGAATAATATTTTCTGTCAAGAAGTGAACTTTTTCATCTACATTGTTAAGATATAAAATATTTTGCCAATATTAAGATCTGTCATAAACAATTCATATTCAAAATTTTTAAAATCCCTGAAAGTATAGATTTTTTGTTTAGACCGTTTAATTGCAATATTCATGTTACAAAAAACTAATCTGTGATCTGATATATTATCCGCATTTAGGGTACCACTATTACAAAACAGTTCCATGTCACTGATAAATATTGGATCTAATAAGGTAGCAGAATGTTGAGTAGTGCGAGTCGGTTCATCCACAACCTGAAAAAAAACCGTAACCATCGAAACATTGCGACAAGGGGTTACTCAAATTGAGTAAATTTATGTTCACGTCACCGGTGACAATTATTTTTTCATATATAGGCACAATTCTTGACAAGATGTTATCAAAGACCTCAACATAGTCTGCAACATTATTTTGAGGCGGTCGATAGACAATTCCAACTAATAAAGTCATTTTTTTATATTTAATGTTTATCCATAGTTGCTCAACAGTACCGGAGTTTTCTATGTCAATATCAACCTCTTAACATTCATATATGGTACGTATATACGCCGCTATACCACCTCCTCTTCCCTCACGATCTTTGCGAATTAATCGATATCCAGGAACATGTAAAATATTATCAGATACATTGACATTTAACCAACTCTCAGACACCGCAAATACATCAAAACAATTTGCTGTAATCAAGTTAGATACATCGCCAAAACTAGCTACCAATGATCTTGTATTTAAATGACCTAATTTAAATTTATCTTGAGACACGTTACCCATAATTAATTCTATTTTTTAAACGTAAAATACTATGACAATATGAAGGGCAGGTTACATCTAATGCGGAGTGATTCACTTTTTTTATATTCGACATTTCCAGTTTCCAGAAATCTATCGAGAAGGTTTTGGAAGGCTACTAACATCAGGAATTCTTCTTTCAGGATAACGTTGGTCATAAATTCTGTTGGCAAGTAAACAATTTCTGTCTGACTCGCCCAAAACAAAAGTCATGTCTACAAGTTCCGCTTTATTAAAATTCATATTGTAAAATTCCAAATATTTTAAATTCAATACGACCGATAAGTGTGATAAATGCTCCTTTGTACACGACAATTTATACCAAATTGAGGTTTTATTGCTTGTCGAATAACGAAAACAGCAAAAAACGTATAAAAAAACATTACAGTAAAGGACCAGTTAAATACTATTTACTCATTTCAATGGATTGGAAGAAATGGTCCCACTAAATGGTCTTAAATATTTGAGGGAACCTCTTTTTTAAGTTTATTCTTGAATTTGACACTTATTTATTTATAAAACGAAAATGGTTGCAATTAGCCATAGGGAAGTACTTACAAAAATGTTCGTTTTTCATTTCTATATCATATCGTCGAAAAATATACAGGGTGTTCGCATCAATATAGACTAGTTCTGTTGGGTAAGTTTTTTGTTCTTTGAACATTAATTTGATAAATCTTTTTTGTAGGGTTTCAAGCGATCTATGATTAATTTGTATCAGCTCCCCAAGTTAAGATACCATAATTTAAGTGACTTTCTACTAAAGCATGGTAGATTGTTTTTAAATTGTTTTTGTATAGTATATTAACTTAAGTGTCTAAATATATATAATATAGTTTGAGGTGTTTTAATGACATTGTTATATGTAGATCCCATCTTAGATGTCTACAAATAAACAACCCTAGGTATTTTACTTTAGTTTCAGCAAATATATTATAGATGTTTCCCCCAAACTCAATATTTATCGATTCAAATGATGGTTACCTTATCTTGTTGCAGCTAAATGGTATAAAGTTAGTTGTATCTATATTAACTGATAATAACTTATGGCCAAACCAATTTTTAATAGTAGGTAAATCACTTTCCACTAGCCTTTTTCATTCCATATACGTGTTGAATTTATAGAAAATAGCTGTATCATCTGCGATTCCACTAATATCTCCTCTGTCCGGTAATTTAAACAAATCATTAATATAAATGGAGAATAGTATAGGCCCTAGAACCGTACCTTGTGGTATACTGTATTCACTGTTAATTTGTCACCTCTCATTCTCACACACTGTTGTCTATTTGAGATATAATTTTGAAACAATTTAAAACTCTTGTCTTACTACAATATCTTAGAAATGATTGTAAGGGTAGAGTAGTATACTTACTTGATAAACGTATTTTCTTATTATCCACCAAAGAACTTGTGTGTTTGGGTTAATATCAAACCGATTTTCGATTTGAGGTTATCAGTGGGTTTGTCATGAAAATTAGTATTAAACTACTGGGTGTCTAAAAGATGTTACCCTTTGAAAAAGTAGGCTTAATTACGAATTAGTGATTTCTGATGTTTTGGTTGATTATAGCTGCTAAACCAATTCGAAAAACCTCACGTTTACGTTTTTTTCTTAACGATTTCGTCCATTTGGTCTATTTGAGCGCATTCACTGCTCTCTAGATGCAAAAATAAGAATAGTCCTAAAAAATCAAGTAGTGCCAAAAATGTTTTTAAAACTACGAAATTGTACTTCAAATCATCTCCGGAATCCAAAAATGTAAAAATATACAGGGGGTTTGTTCCACTTAAAATTCCAATATTGGAGTCATTTCCGGGGAAACTGGAAATGATGGAAAAGTGTCAAGTCATGAAAAATTGGCCATATCTGGTATATATTACCACTGCCAAGTTTAAGACTTAAATCTTCAAGGCTCTGAAAACTATGACCTGTCTAATGATCCCGTTGGCACCGGTATCGCTTAAAAATAAAAACTTGAAGGTTATAAGATATAACTTGTTTAGTGTTGAAAGCCTGTATACAAATATTAGCACACTACGATTCTAGGTCGGCTTCCAGATCGCCGAAGATAAAAACAGTTTGCAATTATTTCAATCCCTCAAAAATTTATTTTCACGGCTTGATGTTTTAAAGATGAAAACCCATTTCGAGCTCCCATGTGTTCCCCACATAGACATAGCGCACCTACGTTTTATTAAACCCGTTAATCGATTTCCTCAACATCCATATCCGCTGTTTGGTTCGCTGTTAAAATCGCAGAACCGTGAAATGGGTCATAATATTTTTTACATGCATGTAATTTGAATTGACGTGGTATTTTAGAACTCTAATGACACTTATAAAGCGCTTAGGCTGATGATAATTATTATTACTGTTACTGTTATCGTTAATTTTTATTAAGAACTTGCATGGTACGTTGAATTTCTTGCGGGCCGGCGTTCGAGGTCAATTTGTTTATTCAAGCTTAACTGTCTGCAATTAAATAATAGGTACTGCTCGAAGACCGTAATGAATATTTGAGAATAATAATTTTCGTTCATTGTCTGGGATGTTCCCCAAAAAACGAGATTGCATGTGATTTGGTATGGCTGGTATACGTAATTATGGTTATTTATTTGCCGGGTAAAAGGCTAGCAGCAGTTAGTGAGATCAGATGACGATGGAGGTGGCTAATGTAATAAATGGGAATGCCAGGTGGTCTGAGTCAGGAGAATGACAAATGACTATGTGGTAAAAAATATAATTCATTAAATATATGATATATTAATCTTGCGGGTGGCTAGGAACAATTTAGAATGTTAATTAAAAGGCTGTTGTAGAAACAAATACATGAACAACTGACAGTTTAGATTACACCGAGGATTAAATGGACGTCGGGCTCGGACGTCTTTATTGATGTCCACAAAACTAGAAATAACATTTGGGCGAAGTTTAGCCATTAAAGGCTATTCTTACACTTAACCCTTCCTAACCTAGTTTACATTAATCTAAAATAATTAACCTAAAGAGAGAGAGAGAGAAATAGATATTCTTGAAATTCACTGGTTTAAAATAAGGTATTCTTTTAATTTTCTCCTAAACAAAGCAACAGATAGACTCATAATATCAGCACTTAAGTAATTGTACAATCTCATTACATTATAAGTAAAGGAGCATTGAAAGATGGCTGTCTTATGGTGGGGTATAGTTAACATTGTTGGATAACGAACATTTATATTATGAATCACTTCACTTGATACCAGCTTTTCCCGTAAATATTTTGGTGTTGCCTTATGTAGAAGATTATGTGCAAAAACAAGAAAGTGATATTTAAATAAACTATTCAACTATAACCATCTCAGATTCACAGAAGCGTTAGTTAAACCTACAGCAAGTATTTTGGTTTTTTTTTAGTATTTTGTTATGTGATTGCGTCAAGACATAATATTGCAATAAGCCACTTTAGATAGAACTAACCTTTCGCACAGCATTTTTTGGTATTTTTATTAAAAATATGCTTACTAGAATAAAGAATGTTTAGTCTTGCATAGCTCTGTTTTAAAATATCATTGGTATGATCTATAAATCTGAGGTTTTCGTTAAATATTATTCCCAAAATTCTGTACAAAGGATATAATTTGATCATCAATCTTGATGGATATAACTGATTTTTAATTTTCACGTTGTTTTTTTGAACTAATTAAAAGAACTTTAGGCTTTAACGGATTTATTTTAGGTTACGTTTATTAGCATAGTTATTGATACTTGATAAGTCATTGTTGATAACAACGGTAGCGTGGTGCATTGTATTAGCTGAAGGGTGATGGTAAGGCTGTGTATCGTCTGCAAAGAACTACACATTACAGTGATTTACTTGTTCGTGCAAATCAGAAGTGCGCAACAAAAATAAGAGAGGCCCCAAGACTGAGCCCTGAGGTACACCGGATGTGATAGGCAGATCACAAGAGACTTCGTTGTTTATAATGACTTTCTGTGTGCGATTCTTTAGATAGCTCTCTAAAAAGTTACATGATACGGGATTCAGACCAAAATAATTACATTTAGCAACATAGCTCTGCAACTTGGAAAAAATATAAGCTCACCTTTTAAGAGTTTGGTGTTTACCACCGTTGATGATCAACTTAGGCTTTCCTTTATCACTGGTGCTGGTGGGAGTCATAGAGCTGTGGCTCGCCGTCGCCGTGGTAGCATCACTGACGAAACTGCTGACGCTCGTATCCTTGCTGATGGGCGTTGAAGTCCTGCCGTTCACAATGGGCTCCGAGCCCAACGTGAGCTGCAGGTGGCCTTTTCCGGGACCCGGAGGTGGCTTTTCGTCCACCGGAAGCATGTACGATAACATGACGGCAGCGACACTTGACGCGTTGACACGCACTGAACTCTGAATTTAAGGTATTTGCATATTATTGTTGTAGCACTCGATAAAACACCTCAGCACTCAGTTGTTGAAAAACACTTAAACATCCACCGGAGGTTAACCTGAAACCAATGTAAAAATATATGAGAAATTTTTGTAGTTAAGACATAATATTTTAGGGAGGTTTTACTAATAAAAACTATCAAAGAACTGAAAGATGATGAAACAACGGAATATTTAAAAAATGTGGCTCTAAGACTAGTCCTAGGTACTTTATGGTGGCAGCACAATGTACACAGTAGTTAACCGATACAATGGGTCCAAGTAAAGAGGCATTCCAACTTTAATTGGGGAAAGGAGATAATATTTAGTTTTTGTAATGTTTACCTCACTTTTCTAATTGTCGCAGTGACTTTTTGTTTTGTCCCAAGTCTCCTCAATTGCATGCATAATTTTTCTGTAAAAGATCATTTATATATATATACAGGATGTCTCACCGGGAACTGAATCGATCGATATATAGAGAAAAATACGCATCAGAAAATTTTGAAAATTTAGGAAATTACTAATGCTGGTGTGGCCAATCCAACTAAAATAATTACAAGCAGCTGGCACTTCCGCTTATACCGGAAGTCGATACCAAATTACTGATTTCAAATAGAACACCCTATATATTTTACGGATTTCGAAAAGAGCATAAAATTCTGAGTCGAAAATATGTAGCATATCCTATACCTAAACCTAGCCGTTTCAGAGAAATTTGACATTTTATAGAGAATTTGACAGGTCCAACGGTTTGCAAGAACCGTTATAACTTTCTTCGTGTAAAAGATCCTCATTTGCTTCTTGTCACATAAAAAGAACACAAGGAAAACTACGTTCTATAACTGAAATAAATTCAATAATATCATACCAAGTGTTTCGTTTTTCGCGTTACATTTTGTCAACTTCAAACCGCGAAAACTTGTTTAAGTCAAATTGAATACCCTGTATTTTTTTACGTCAAATTGTGTAAAATTGAATTCCCTTTTTTCTGATATTAGCATTGTGGGGGTTACAGTTACAACTTTTTGAAATATTTGCGATTTTATTAGAAATTCATGAATTGTTGTAATCATTTCAAAGACTTTGACGTTGTTTATTATTTATGGAGAATGTGATAAAGTAATATCAAGAACTTGCAGCACATTTGCTACTCGATATCCAAAAAAACGGAAACCGTCACCAAACACTGTAAAACGCATACTGGAAAATTTTAAAAATTATGGCTCTGTCAAGGCAAAAATGCAAAGAAGAAAGCCTATTGTTGATGACGAAAACATTGAAATAGTCATTCTGGGATATTTTCATGCATTTCCAAGGATGTCATTAAGACAAGCTGCTTTCAGGACTATGCAAGGATTCAATTCACAGAATCTTATTAAAACATAAGTTTCACCCGTTTTCATTTCATATAGTTCAAAGATTAAAAGAAACAGATTTCCTAAGAAGACAGAATTTTTGTGAGTTTATTCTAATAAGGTCTGAGGGTCACGATTCTTATTTGGGAAATATTATAATGACAGATGAAGCAAAATTTACTAAAAATTTACTTTTTAATAGACACAATTCGCATTATTGGAGTGACTCAAATCCTCATATGTTCAGAGAGCGAAACTTTACTGTGCCATAAGAAACGATAGAGTGGTGGCATTACCATTTTATCAGGAAAATTTAAACGGTAAATTAAATTTTCTCTTCTGCTAATATGTATAGGTAAATTTTTGTTTTTTTTTTTTTTTAGGTGAAAGATATTTGAATATCACAAAATTTGAATAATAACTATTTAGAAAATTTACCTCTCGCCGAACATAGAAACATTTTTTATCAACACGACGGTGCTCCCCCGCATAATGCATATTTAATTAATAATTATCTACAAGAAACTATTTATGATCAATGGATTGCCAATAATGGACCTTTCTTATGGCCTCCTCGCTCGCCAGATTTATCAGTTCTAGATTATTTCAATTGGGGAACTATTAAAAATAAAGTTTATGAGAGCCCATTAACAACCGTTGAAGATTGTATGCAAAGAGTAAGAAATGCATTTCAAAACATATCACAGGATTCAATTAGAAGAGCTACCCATGAGGAACTAATCCGAAGGTGCGAAAAATGTGTCGAGGTTCGAGGGCGGAATTTTGAGCAATTATTAAATTAAAATGAAATCATATTTTAAATTGATCTTATCTCTGCTATTTTAGTTAATGCCATATCTTCAATTAGATTAATACACATGTTACAGTGTTAGTGTTATTTTGCGTTTTTGTGGATATCGAGTAGCAAATGTGCTGCAAGTTCTTGATATTACTTTATCACATTCTCCATAAATAATAAACAAATTTAAAAAGTTTTCGTTGGTATAATTTAAACGTGCTGGCATTTTTTGACATAAGATAATGACTGATTGTTTCTAATCATGGCTATTTTAATAAAATGATTACAACAATTCATGAATTTCTAATTAAATCGCAAATATTTCAAAAAGTTGTAACTTTAACCCCCACAATGTAATATCAGAAAAAAGGGAATTCAATTTTACAAACTTGACGTAAAAAAATACAGGGTGTTCTATTTGACCTAAACAAGTTTTCGCGGTTTGAAGTTGACAAAATGTAACGCGAAGAACGGAACACTTGGTATGATATTATTGAATTTATTTCAGTTGTAGAACGTAGTTCCCCTTATGTTCTTTTTACGTGACAAGAAGCAAATGAAGATCTTTTACACGAAGAAAGTTATAACGGTTCTTGCAAACCGTTGCACCTGTCAAATTTTCTATAAAATGTCAAATATCTCTGAAACGGTTAGGTTTAGGTATAGGATTTTCGACTCAGAATTTTATGCTCTTTTCGAAAACACTAAAATATATAGAGTGTTCCATTTGAAATAAGCAAGTTGGTATCGACTTGCGGTATAAGCGGAAGTGCCAGCTGCTTGTAATTATTTTAGTTGGATTGACCACACCGATATTAGTAATTATCTAAATTTTCAAAATTTTCTGATGCGTACTTTTCTCTATATCGGTAAGACACCCTGTATAAGGAATAAGTTAGGATCTACGATACTTTCTTGGGAAACCCCAGTTCTTATTAGTTTTCTTGCATGTTATATATGGGCCAATAGTTTACATAACGATTAGTTGACCATTGAGGAAAACTTCGTCCACGTGAACTACTCACTAGTCCCCTTTGAAAAAGCGTAACAATGTTTATACATTATTTAAACTATTTGTCACCCCAGCCACGTATTGACAAATGCTCATTTTCATCCCCTCAATCAATTCCATCAAACAAAATATTTTTTATTTGTCTTTACAATTCATGCAAGTGAATGCACTGAATGTTTCCTATCCTGCTTGGTTTAGATAAAAATCACTAAGGGTTTCCAATGTCACAAAGACCGACTCTGTTTCTGCTCAGCTTTATATATTGCCCTTTTAGCTGGCTTTGTACATTCACTCGGCGCGATATCAATAATGGCGCCTTCGTCACGGCTTACTGACGTTAATAATAATGATATTTATTATCGCCAGGACATGGCCAGGATGGTGCGGTGGCTGGCGCAACTTGGCTGAATTTTACGCATCCGTAAACTCAAATTTACTTATTTGAAACAGAGAGCGGAGACTTACTGTCGGATTAAAACGCTTTGATATTACTCGTTCATTCAAATATAAATTCATTCAGCCCTTCTGCTAATCCCGAAATGAAAAGTAAATATCGCATCGCTCAGAATACGCAGACATTCTTTGTATATAGTGGCCTATTTATAGATGATTTATGGTGGGTTTGATCCTGAATGGAGATTGTTAGTAAAAGTTTATTCTTGATTTCACCGATGCGATGGGTATTTTCATTAGGAAGGATGGACAAATTCCTGACTTTGTTTTCTAATTCTATTAAAAATTACAAGCAATCCAACACATTAAGAGTCGGTATAAATGTTTTTATTAATTGTAAAAACGACGGAATTTGTTTTGTCCTCGACAATACCATCTCGGACAATTTATAGAAGACGAGATGTTTTCCTTTTCAAAGAAACGCCCCTATCCCCCCGTTTTGCTTACTAACAATAATCCTTAATCGTGAAGCAATCAAGAATACATTTAATCCCACCCAGAAATTATTTATCTCAATTTTAAGGTAAGATAAGGCGCAAGGTGGCAATCGCGATTAATCACAGGGACATCGCACCACGGGGTTCGAATCCTGGCTCCGGCACTAGCACTGTCGGAGGAAATGGTTGTATGTTCGCGTTTTTTCAATGATTAACCCCCTTCCGCACAAGCCCTGGCTTCTGGAATTGGGGTCTGTAGTGTTTATTATTATTATAATTTATTTACGTGATCGTCTAGTCTTACAATGTTAAGACTCAAATTACGTTATGTTGGTAGTACCCCAAATATAATATATATATTATATTTACCCCAAATTCTTTTATGCGAAGTTTGGTATTACTTGTTTCTATCTGATACCATTTGCCTTAGAAAATTAATCACTTTTTAATTTAACGACTGTAAGTTTGAACACACTGTTTATGGATTGCGAAATCTCGTTAATCATTTATGTTATTTAGTTGTTGTTTTGTTACTCAAGATTGAACTGTGGATTTATGTGTAAAGTTTGTTTTGGTGTTTAGTTGATTGAAGTCAACCCATTATCATATATTTAGTTTATAACTTGTATTACCAGGAAGGTAAGTTGAAAGAAAATACAGAAATCGTTTTTATACATATATTCAGATGTTGGTGACAAATCGTCAAACTCGGATGGAATAAAACAGTACTCTCAAGGTACGTTCAATGCTCCTCGAAGTATGCTATAAAAATGAATGTATGTCTTCATGACGTTCGTAATTACGTGCCACGTGACGGTATGAACCAGCGTAAAACCTTACGACTGATGCGAGGATAATTACTCTGATTTGAGGAACACAATGGCGGGTAGCACATTACGATGGCAGCCACTACAATCACTATGGAATCGTAGTGTGTATGAAATACATAACCAACTGTAGGGAAATGCGTTTAATCCTAGAAAGTAATAAAAGTGATTGTAACGGCTATCAAGGCAAATCCGATGTCGTGCCGTAATCCGTATAATTGGAATAAAACGACCCATAGTTGTAAAGTCTTGACACCAGAAGAAATGAACAATCTCCGTACAAGACTCCCCTGTAGCGTACCTTTACAGTACTTACATTGCATTGACTGCAAATAAGTAGAGTAAGTCACCCTCGCAAAAGGCCTTTGTTGAACGTGATGGCCATAAACCTTTAGAATATAGTTAGATAGTTAGGATCAAGGTTTGTAAAGTAAGATAGGTAGCATGGTAACTTAAACGGAATGGAGGGGTTACGATGAAGGCGGCCATCTTGCGCGTCATCGTGCCTGCTGAAACTTAATTGTACGTATGCATTTTTTGAGACGTTGCGCTTATTTGTTGAGTTATTTCGAAATATGTTGTTGTGTTTGTGTTTATAATCGTACAGTTATAGTTATTTAATGTATAATCTAATTGACAATTACTGCTAAAGAGAAAAGACTCAGTATATACAAGTTTGTAACCTGTGTATTTACAAAAATAATTTTAAGGTAAACAGCTTTTATTATTTTCCCTTCATAATAATAACAAATAACAATGTTACATACAATTATTAGATGACTGGAGGATAATTTATTTTCATATGATACAAAGAAATATTAGAAAAAACCAATGAGTGATTTTTTCTTATTAATTGCTGTGTCTAATATGACATGATAAAATTTAATGGCCCTCTTGTTAAATTTTATTAATAAATTATTGTATCCACGCATCTAATTCTAATAAAAAAATTGTATTAAAATTTTTTAATACTACATAATTGTAAAGGTTGGCCTGGGAAAAAATTTCTACTCAGTACGTCATAAAATAAGAAACTTTTCTAAGTAACTCTTTTCGTTAGGACGAAAATTAGTATCATGTATGTTTCTTCATCTATCTCATAACTTATTAAATTCGCTAAGAATTATATAAAGCAATGAAATCAAGACTGAAGTCTCGGGCAAGAAATTGCACACAAGATTAAAAGAACCTACTTCAGTCCCTTGATATAAAATGTACTTCTTTAACTGCATACACTAATTAGTTATTCCAAGGAAAACGTTATCGATATTAATAATCGTTAATCAAAAAAGTCAATTTATTAATTTGTGCTTTTACATTAAAAAAATACAAAATACGGAATTCAAATTCATAACTAATTATACTTCTATACTAATGGTTTGAATGCTAGAAATTCGAATGAGCAGGCAGAGTGACGCGTTCCCGCATTTTAAATAGTGATCTCTGATTGGTCGAAAGTTACCATGCTACCTATCTTACTTTACAAACCTTGAGTTAGGATGGCATAATTCAAAGAGCATGTATTACCAACCGGAGAGTAAAATTCCACCCCCGCTGAGAAAGCGGAACAATATTATCTGTTAACTGTAGCAAAACAATGTGTGATCTGAACGAACACGACTTTAACTTGAAAATAAACTATTTTTCGGTCTATTAAATAAAGGAGAAATGAAATGAACATAATTTTTGAAACTGTTTGTAAGCTAATTAAGATTAATTGAATTATGATGCAACTTAAATGAATCTTGAAACAAAAGAACGTTGTTCTCAAACCAGTAAATAAACGTAAAATTATGTCCTAAATTTCCCTAGCTCTGAAAACTTTAGATACCACCGCGGCCGAATGGAGAGTGAACATTAGGCTCAGTATGTATAAGTCTACAGATTCTCCCCCGGATTCCTTATATCGTTGCCAGATAAATTTAGAAAGGCCAGTAATAATGATGAAATTAAGTTAACTGATTTGAAAAATGGGTAAGGCCGCGGGACGGGCATGTGAGCCTCACCTGGGCAAATTGCTATCTCTCTCTCGGTAGCCACGTCGTCGTCTTGAGGAATTTCGTCAGAGTACCGAGCACTTCATGGCTGGGAGTCTTCTGCAACTTCTTCAAAGTACAAGGCCTCGATACGGAAAGTATCGATAATAATTACATTGGATTTAATTCTCTTGCACGTTCTGGTAGAACCTCCGGTGGCTGGGCTTGGTTTCTCCTATGTGGCAGTTTCTTAGGCAGGTCAAGGAAAATGACCCTCTTTCGCGGTTCTTTCATCGCTTTTATACGCACGCCGCCCTATGCAACGTGTATGGCGCGAACGAGAGAGAATGGTCCGTTTGGAGCCACATAATCGGGCTACTTGAAAATGGCATTCATTAAATTTTAGTTACGGGCTCCAATGACTAATAAGGTTCATTATGGCTCTTAACTTTTGTAACATCTGTTTAGTAATGTAACGAGCTAGCATAGCCTAACGTTGCTTCTAAGACTTTTTAAACTTATTCATTTCTGTACAAAATAAAATTATTTGACTTGAAAACTGAAATATTATGCAAATGCGTATTTAAAATTGATAATGGCCTAATTAAATTTAAATCCTTGTGACTATGTCATAAAAAAATTATTATTGATAAATTAAATAAGAGTAATTGAATTCTGATAATAAAGTAGGAAAATAATTTGAAAACAGCCTACCTTATACGGGGCGTTTTAAAATGTAAACTTAAAAATAAAAGATCATCTGGACCAGACGCTGTACCTAGCTTTTTAATTGAGAAAGTTTTAAAATTATCGATAACTCCACTAACTTATCTGGTAAATCTGTCTTTTAATACTGGAACGTTTCCAGAAACACTAAAAATACGTAAAGTACTAGCCATATTAAGGAAAAACGATCCATATTTTTTGGAGAATTAAGACCTGCAACAATACCATTTAATTTTTCTAAACTATTTGAATATTGTTATCTAGATCGCTTATTATATTTTTTATGGAATATCAATTGTCTGAGAGACAACATGGTTTTCGTTGTGGAAAGTCCACTATAACGGCCGGAACAACATTCCATAATCGTAGAATTCATTATATTGGGGCAGGGAATGGGGAATGTCCTATTGGAATATTTTTTTATTTCAACAGGGCATTTGACTGCGTCAATCATAGGAGATTGTTAAGTTTACTGAACGATTATGGTATTAGAGGAAATCCACTAAACTGGATAAAATCATTCTTAATCAATTTCCGACAGTATTAAGTATATAATATACCAGTGAAAGTAAGACATGCATGGTCAATTCTGGATGTTCCCGCTGTACATGAATTGAATGTTCTCCCTCTCATCAATTTGACTGTTTATGTAAGAGGCCCGTATGGTAATACACGATCTAGATCTAAACAAATTAATTGTAAAAGCTCATGAGATCAAGAAATTAAATGACCATATCAGTTTAATAAATAAACCATTCCAAAACGGAATTTATAGGTTTTATATCGCTTGTTGTTTGTGGTAATAATGTAAACTGAACAAAGCAGAATGTAAACTGAGAAAACTATTAAACGATGTATAGGGTTTCTGATGTTATAATTATAATATTGCGTTTTAACGATTTAATTTGGTGTTAATTTTTGGTAGGCAACAGTATTTGCTCAGCTGCACAACATATAATTTTATTTACATTTTTAAAACGAAATTGTAAGTTAGCTAAGTTAATGCTAATTGCGCTTAACTTAACGCAAAGTGATTTCCCTCTCTTAAAACAACTTGGAAAACCTAAAAGATTGGCACCTTTCTAAAAATTTTATTTGCAGACCGATTTAAATGTTTTTTTTTTTTATTATAGAGCTTCAATAACTCTACTGTGGTGCAGCAAAATTTCAGATCGAAATTAAAAATTTCAAAGCCTATTTAGACTTTTTTTCAAGGCCAGAAATGCAAAAAAAAAGTGTTAGCAATTTCTTTGTCTCAAATCTGACTACCTTACTACCTGACTAGAATACTTTCAAATGGGTATGATCGAAATTTAACAAAAAAATATTGGTTTCTAACAGAAATATAGCATAATTAACATTTATATTATGTTCTTGAAATATTTTGAATATTCGTCATGTAATTCACAATTGTTTACATAATATTGTTTACAACGCTCGTTTAGATCGTTATCAGTTGAATTTTAAAAATTATAACCATCAGTTATTCAATATCGGCAATATTTGTTTTCTTTAAACATGTTCCATATTAAAGATAATTATTTTTATTAGGAAGTCTCGTAAATATTTTTATTATCAAAGCTGACGTTGGAAAATTATGTAAATAATAATAAAGCCCATAAACCAAGAATTGTCAGGCCTTAGAGGGAGGCGATATTGAGAAGATAAAATTGATATTTAATAATTAAACTGCACATCTTTTAATAAGATCAGTTAACGTGTAGATTACAATTAAAAATTTACCAATTTATTATTGTCTTCCCAATATCTCCTCTTTTTAAGGTCTGATGATTTTTAGTTTATGTGCTTTATTATTATTTACGTAATCCTCCAACTCCAATTCAATCAATAATTAAAGTAGTTTATAATGACCACGTAATGCAAAGGACGATTCATCAGTGAAAACAATATTTTTGATGAAATTTTCATCACGGTTCGCCTTTTCCGTTACACTTTCACAAAATGTTATTCGTCTGATATAGTCCTCGGGAAATATTTCATGGGTTTTCCTAACTTTGTATGATCGGTCAGTGTTGCGTGGGTACAACTAATTAAATGTTCTTCAGAAGGAGTTATTTATTAAACAAAACTTTAACAAAAAGTGGTTACGAATCTTAAGTTTAAATATACGAAGTGAATTGTTTGAGAACAGAAATATGACTGACCTCTTTTGCCTGCATTTCGGCGGTCTCTCGCATACCTCTCGAGGGATGGGTAAATGAGCGTAATTTCCAAATTACGGTTGGCCATTACTGCCTCCAGCCTGTCGGCATTTTTGACTTAAAGGTATAACCTTTGTTAGTTTTACGATTACGGTATTTCCGTGCTTAATTGTGGGAAAGTACGCTACATCACCCCCTTCCTAGTGTATAACGATATATGTATGAACAATTGAACAAGATTATATAATGAGTAATTGAAAATAAAAACTGACATGTAAATTATTACTAATTATCGCCTATATAATGTTTGTTGATTTAGCACTTTTGTGTGAATCTTACCGCTCTACCTGAACGCGTTGTCATGGTTTTCTCTGACGGCACTACACTATCACTGTTGTCTCGCACTTTCACTGACACTTCCTTTTTGCTTGGTGCCGTGGTGGTGTCCTCGTAGTCCTGGCCTAGGAAATAAACTGGTTTCAACCTGTCTATAGTTACATTAACTTCTTTTTCTTCCCATTGTATGATAAAGTTTCGCTCCTTACGTTTGAGCACTTTAAAGGGACCGTCGCAGTGTCAGAGTCGCGCGTGGCGCGTCGCGTCTAACGAAATATAGGGTGTTGTTTTTAAGTCCTTAAAAACAAAAGTTGAACGATTTCCGTGTCGCCGCATGGATGTAGGTTTTAGGATGCTCATGTGTTTACGTAGATTTTTGACAAAGTCGCTAGTATTTGTTGTAGTACCAGGGAATGCGGAGATTATCTCGCCGGGTAAGCGTAAATTGTCTCCGTAAACCATTTCTGCTGCGGTGGCATCCATGTCTTCTTTAATCGCCGTTCGGATGCCTAGGAGTACCATCGGGAGGCTGGATGCACAGTCATCCTGTTCATGACACTTAATGGCTGCTTTTAATTGTCTGTGTAATCTCTCCACTAAGCCGTTGGTGGCCGGGTGATAAGCTGAGGTCCTGAAGTGTGACGTGCCTATTAAGCGTGTTAACTCTTTGAATAAGCACGATTCAAACTGTCTACCTTGGTCTGTTGTGATTGCTTTGGGAACTCCAAAACGAGCGATTCATGTTTCGACGAGTGCCCTCGCGACTGTCTCTGTTGTCATACCTTGCAGGGGTATTGCTTCCAGCCACCGTGTGAATCGATCCACACACGTGAAAATGTATTTGTAACCTCTACAGAACGGCAGGGGTCCCACTAAGTTGATATACAAGTGTTGGAACCTTAATGCGGGTTTACCAAAATTGCCCATCGGTGCAGAGACGTGTCTTGTAACTTTGTACTTTTGGCACTGGAGACACGTTTTAGTCCATTCCTTGCAGTCTGTTTGTACGGGTGGCCATACATGGCGCTAGCTTATCATTTTATGTGTTGCTCGGATTCCCGGATGCGATAATCCGTGTAGCGACAGGAAAACTTTTCACCTCATGTCCTTTGTTATAAACGGGCGTACTTTGTTCGTGGAAATATCGCAGAAAATTTCGACGTTTGAAGGTGGAAAATTAATTTTTCTAAGTATAAGTCTTGTTTTCTTATTGGAAATAAAAGTTTTCAGCTCCTGATCGTCTGTTTGTGATGCTGCGAGTGCCAGGGGTCTACTGTGGCGGTTACTTCTTTTATGCGAGACAAGGCATCAGCGACTACATTAGCCTTGCCAGAAATGTGTTGGATGTCTGATGTAAATTGTGCGATAAAATTTAAGTGCCGAAATTGTCTCGGTGAGCAATTATCTGTTTTCTGTCGCAGAGTAAAAATTAGCGGTTTATGATCCATGAACATGGTAAATGCTCGTCCCTCTATTGCGAAACGAAATCTCTTGACTGCCATGTACGTGGCTAATAACTCACGATCATACGCACTGTATTTTCTTTGTGCAGATGTAAGTGATTTCGTAAAAAAATATAGTGGTTGTCAGGCTCTATTAACTAGTTGTTGTAAGGCGGCCCCCATTGCGAAATCAGAGGCATCCACTACAATACACAGTGGCGCACCAGCTACAGGGTGTGCAAGCAACGTCTGTTTTTTAAGTCCTTAAATACACTTTCTGTTTCGTTCGACCAATTAATTGGGGCGTTTCCTTTTAGCTTAGGTCCTTTTAAAAGTACATTCAGGGGTTATTGAACCGCTGCCGCATCGGGTATGAAACGACGGTAGAAGTTAACCATACCTAGAAATCGGCGTAATTGTTGTACATTTTTCGGTTTAGTGAATTCCAAAATTGCTTGTACCTTTTCTGAGAGTGGCTTAGTTCTCTCTGCGTTAATAGAGTATCCTAGGAATTTTACTTCACTTGCGCCAAATACATATTTTCCTGGATTGATAACGATACCGTACTCTTTCAGTTTTTCGAAAACTAACTGTAGATGTTGGAGATGCTGTTGTTCGTCTTCTGATGCAACCAGGATGTCGTGTAAATATGCGTAACAAAAGTCCAGTCCTCTCAAAACAGAGTCTATAATACGTTGAAATGTTTGTGCTGCATTACGCAAACCGAATGGCATCACGTTGAATTCGAAAAGGCCAAAAGGTGTTGTCACTGCTGTTTTCGGTACGTTTTCCTGATTTACAGGAATTTGATGGTAGGCCCTAACTAGATCAATAGTAGAATATATTTTCTTACCTGCCAGGATGTGTGCGTAGTACTCTATGTGTGGTAAGGGGTATCTGTCAGGGATGGTATGTGTATTCAGGGCTCTATAGTCGCCGCAAGGACGCAAACCTTCATTTTTCTTAGGTACAATGTGCAATGCCGAGGCCCACTCACTTTTCGAGGATTGCACAATTTCATTCTGTAGCATTGTTTGAAATTCTTCTTTTGCCGCTTTTAGACGATCCGGTGGTAAGCGTCGGGGTCTGCAAAATATCGGTGGACCGGACGTAGTCTTAATGTGATGTGTTACGTTGTGTTTCACTGCTCGGCACAAACCAGAAGGGCGCGTAATGTCGATATATTCAGTTAGTAATTGATGATATCTCGATTTGCCATTTATGGTCTTGATTGAAATTGTATTGGTTGCACATGTGTGACCAATCGTCGAAAGTGAATTGTTTGAGAACAGAAATATGACTGACCTCTTTTGCCTGCATTTCAGCGGTCTCTCGTATACCTCTCGAGGGATGGGTAAATGAGCGTAATTTCCAAATTACGATTGGCTATTGTAGTTGGCCATTACTGCCTCCAGCCTATCAGCATTTTTGCCTTAAAGGTATAACCTTTGTAAGTTTAACGATTATGGTCTTTCCGTGCTTAATTGTGGGAAAGTACGCTACAGTCCGAATCCTTCTTACTGTCCTGTCACTTGAATCTACCGCTTTAGCAAAAACTGTAGAACTTTCATTAACGGCGGCTAAAAAGATTATTTCCCCCATTATTCCCCCGTTATCATTATTGTGTTGCGGGACTGATTCTCTTTTATGTTTTATTATTCGACTAATTGTGTTTAGTGCAACCTTGCCAGTCCTTTTAAACACTATACTTTGTATATTTCATTCTATAAAAATTGCTCTATTTAATTTCAGAAGGGCAGAGGACCGAACTTTCGCATAGTCGGGACATATTTTCGAAACTCCTTCAGGTATATCGAATCGAAAAGGAACAAAACGGGGGATAAGCTTAACCCTGTGAAAAGATAACGGACAAAAATGTGTATGACAATGAAAATAATCACTTCTAGAGAATAACAGTCCTACCTTCAAACGTATTCAATACACAATACTGGGAGCATCCCCGGAAATAAGATAATGGAGACGAACTGAAACACTGTACTGTTGATATAGCACCTATTGTTGCGTTGTTTCGTTATTATAAACTAATTGAGCCGACAGATTCTAATAAAAAAATTATATGAAAGGTGGCCGATCCTTAATATTACCAACAAATAAAAATGAAGTACTGGCGTCATGTCAATGCACTTCACTGATTCTGCAGGAATATAACTTCTGAATTAGCCACATGTAACGATCGCAACCACAACACTGTCCGTGTTCATTAAATGCATGTAGAATAAAAATTTCATTACAAATCGACTAATAAAAAATGTAGTTTCTTGAATCGCTGTATATTTTTTGCGATAAAGAAACAGTCATTGTAAAAAGGCATCTCTCGATTCCCACAAATTTAAAATAGGTTACACAGGTATAAATAGAAATCCTAAAAATAGGCAATGCACCTTTACGTCCAAAAATAGTCGGTTATTATTGTCATCTGTAAAGAAGAACATATACTAGTGATATTAATTTGTCTTTTCAACCATAAAAAGCAGATGATTTACTAGAACGAGTTGAATGTTATTTTTACTTAAACGTTACATGTGTTTAACATATTAGTAACTTATTTATGCCTTTAGAAATGCTTTATGTTCAAAAATATATTAATTGGCTATTAGCAGAGTCGGTCTTACCACTAGGCAGACAAGGCAATTGATTAGGGCGGCAAAGTTTTGGGGGTAGCAAATTTTAAGTTTATTAATCTTTTAAAACTTTTTTGTTTCATGGTAATTTTTGTATGTACTATGTAAATATTCATGACTGATCTGTAAATTACATCGGATTAAGATGTAAACAATTCTGCATAAATTGATGTATATCCACATAATGTTAGTTATTGTATATACCTAGTTGACATTAAATTATTATGGTGAAATATTGGCTTTAATATTACTTATTCGTTCATTCCTTAAGCAAGTGGTCAAAACGTGTGTTGACAAGAGACAACTATCTTATACCTACTTCGAACTCCATAAAATCGAGAGGATAATAACATCCGGCAAAGGTGCTGAAATCTAAGAAGGGCAAATTGAACCAACTTAAGTGTAACAAATAATACAAAGTGAAAGCTGAAGTAAATTATGATTAAATTGTGTTAAAAACTATTAAAAGGATAACTGGTATAATGCAAAGACCAATAAGCAATAAGAAACAAGAATATAAACAGTATTAAAATTGTATGGGTTTGTGAGACTACTGCGGTTCAGCAGCACCCGGCGGTGCTATTTCTTTGTACTTTAGTTGGCTTATTTATCGCCTTGGGCTTCAAGAGATACCATATGAATTATTTCTTGAAAGTAAAATAATACTGGAATTCCCCCGAATTCCGAATCAGTAGAATCGCATTACGTGACGTCGGGAATTAGTTTATTATTTTCTACTTGGCGGTACGGGTACGTATTGGTTATTTTCTTGGAATTTTGAAGGAATTTATAGAAGTTATGGCAAAAAAATTGAAAACAGAGATTTTGGAAACAATTAGAGCAGCTTTACCTTAAATAAGTGTCGATTTCACTCCTGACCTTACCCATATTGATTAGTTAGCCTTCATCATTAGATATGCAAACAACACAGGAATACCACTAGAAATATTTTTAGCATTTATTCCAAATCCCGGTCATAAAAATGAGGAACTAGACGTTAAAGTAGTCAACTTCATAGAAGAAAATGGTTTAAACTTGAATAATTGTCACGTTCAATCATATGACAATGCATCTAATATGTCGGGACAATATTCAGGTTTACAAGCGATATTAAAGGAAAGAAATCCCTTAATTGATTATGTACCATGTGCTGCACATTTACTAAATTTAATTGGTTCATCTGCGTCTGAGTCTTGCCAGGAAGCTACAAGTTTTTTTCTACACTTTGCAAGAACTTTACAATTTCTTTACGGCATCAACACATAGGTGGCAAATATTTGTTTCTTTTAACGAAGATAAGAAGTTTCTAAAGCTCAAAACACTATCAAAAACCCGTTGGTCAGTTGGCATGATGCTTGTGAAGCTTTAAGCAAGCAGTTTCCTGATAATATTAACGCTTCAAGACGATAACAAACAAAAGGAATATTAAGCTGTATGCTTGCTATTATGATCTAGCATCATTTTTCTAGTTCATCTTTTTCATCCTGACGTCTCTTTTCTTGTTCTTCTTTTTCTTTATGATGCCTCTTTGCTTGTTTTTCTTTTTCTTCTTGTCGTCTCTATTCTTCTTCTATTACCATTTGTTTGTAATCTTCCATCATTTTTCTAAGCTCTGTAAATATGTCTTGCGTTTGTTTTTCAACAGCCATACGTCTTGTTTACATCAGAAAGTTGTCGAAACAGCACCAACAAGTTTTATTTAGAATCTATATTAGGTATAATTCAGATATTTCTACAAATTCCAGAATATAATTTTTCTGGAAATTTTCTCAAAATGTCACAAATACGTCTTATTTAATGTATTGCACTTTTTAGTTGAAATACCTAATTAACTACACTAATTTCTAAATAGATTGGTCTAGAAATTTCCTTACACTAACACAGATAAGTCTTGTTTAAGGTCTATATCACTTTCCAGTTCACAGAACTTCACTATCTCCAGTGGATTTTAAATAGAACACTCTGGAACCTCCTCGAATACTTCAAAAATCCTCTGTTGCCATCCCACTGACACCAATGGGGAACATTCTCTTTTATTATATCCGCCAGAGTGCACCAGCTGTTCTCTGTTGTTTGTCCGTCAATGTCAATACGAAAAAATAGTCTTTGTATAAACAAAGTTACCAACTACCGTAATCCTTTTATCAATTTGGCTTATTACGGTCATTTCTACGAATAAGAGATTAGGCAACTCTAGGAAATCGGGAAATTTAAACTATTTAAAGGTTATATATGATACAAATTGAGAATGACATTAAACCGAGTACGCGTAGCGTCATCTATTGGACATATTAGGAACTGGCTTGAATTGTTTCTCATTCTTCTTATCAATTTGGCTCATTTCTAAGAATAAGAGATTGGGAGACTCTCAGAACTCGGGGAATTTAAACAATTTAAAAGTTATAATATAACTTTTAAATAGCTGTTTAATGTCATTCTCAATTTGTGTCATATATTATATGATACAAATTGAGAATGACATTAAACAGAGTACGCGTGGCGTCATCTATTGGGTATATTAGGAACTGGCTTGGATTGTTCCCATTGTTACGTGTTTACACCATTTAGTAGACACCCCAAGCTTGGATTCAATAATTGCAAAACGAATAACAGTAACCACTGATTTATTTAACAATTATTTAAAAAACACTAATTAGTTCTTGTAATTACAACACTACTTGAAACTTTTAATTACTATAACTCACTAGTTATCACTGGATTTTTTACTAGTCTGTTCACTCTGTTCTTTCTCTTGATCTGATCACTTTAGTTTTTAGAACTACTCTGAGGACACATGTCTGATCTTTTTATACTTTTAGACAGGCGCTCTGGATTGTTCTACAGGTTTCCTGAACGTTCCCAATTCAAAAACTCGATCTTTCACGACACATTAACGGGATGACCACCATTGTATTAGTATCCAATTAGACAGGATTCTTCTTTCTACTAAGAGGGACTAAACCTCTGTCGGTAAGGGAACATGTACATTACTCTATTAATAAACGGTTATTATTATTATTAACAATATTGCTTAATAATTGAAAATATTGAAGGTGAATATTCTTTCTACAATTTAATTTTGATGGTGATAAAAATATTTCTGAATATCAGCGCAGTTGAATTTTGCAGTCCACAGAAACGAGAGTTCAATATCCACTTCAGCAAGGGAAATCCCTCTGCCCCTGGGACAACCAGATAACCGAGGGATCCCGGTGCTTACAGTCGGGGTTTAGCGCAATAAAATCTACTGTGATGCGGGGGTAAAAGTTGAGCGTATTTCTAATTAAAATGATAATGGAAATCGAGTGTTAACCATTATCCATGATCTTTCATTATCGCTGACACGATTACCTACACCAATGTAGGTATATTAAAATAGATATATTAATGATTCCTGTTTTATTTACGTAATATAGATAGGGTTGATTTTAAAAACAAAAAGATAAAAGAGCAAAAAGTTATTTAATCAAAGAGCGGTATGAAAAGCCAAGTACAGTTGGCCTAGAAAATTATGAAAGAAAAACATACAATTATTGATTCGTTTTCCCTCGGGTTTTGTAATAATTAGAGGATCGAATAATAAAAAATTACACAATGTAATGCGTAATTAGAGGACAATAATTCAAAGACCGGCTAAACCAAATATTCAGATAGCCGAAAATTTTTTTTAGAAAAAAGCAGTATTATGCGCATGAGAAAAAACAAGCAGTCCTAATGCAAGACTCGCACCATTAGCCCTTGGACAAGATACCATCAAAGGATTAATAGCTGGACATAATAGCTGCTTTAAAGCTACTAATTTAAAAATATTGCTATTGATGAACCACAAGGTTGGTGGAAAATCAACACATACAAATTTTGTTCATTTGGATGTTCTTTTTTTCAAAAACAACTTGGTAAGCAATTCTATGCAGACATTCACCAAAATTTCCAAAGGCCAAAAATAAGGCTAAAACCATAATTTCTGTCTTCCAATCTATTGTATGGGTTCATTAATATGTCAATAATAACAATATACAGGCTGTCCATTTTATCAGGGCTCTCGAGAATATCTCACTTAATATCGGTTGTACAAAAAAAATTATTTTTCTACAAAATGGTTTAAAGACATCTGAAATCCATGGCCTACTTTAAGAGTTATGGCGGAAAATATCGAAAATGCGGAAAACGTCTAGGCCAAATATCTCCGTTATTTGAAGAGATACGAGAAAAATTCTAAGGCGAAAATTTTTTGCAAAACAGAGTGTTTCAACGAGGTTTTATCTAATTTTTTTCAAAACCGCTGTATTTTGAGATTTACTCTTCAGGCTATTAAACAAATTATTTTGAAACGGGAGGTAAATGGCGCCATTAAATAATCTTGGCAAATCTGGGAGTTGTGGGGAGGAGCTCCATCTTGTTGAAAATATTGAAAGCTGTGTCGATTCTCTAAAGGTAGGTCATCTAAGAATTCATTAAATTCATTTCTCAAAAAGTTTAGGTACCTTTGACCACTGAGGTGACCATCATAAAAATAAGGACCTATTAAATTTGTGCCTAAAATACATATCCACACATTTATTGAAAACCGATTTTGAAACCCAGTCGGTCTATGCCAGTGTGTATTTTCAGAAGTCCAGTTGTAATGAATATTGCGAATAAAAAATCCATTATTGGAAAAATTTACCTCGTCGGACCAAAGTATTATACTACATATTAATGGATCGGCACGCTTCTTTTCGTACAGTCACCTACAATAAATCGTTGGTGGTTTGTCCCCGCTTGTAAATTGTGAGCTTTATAACACCGGTAACCATTTTTCTTTAAAATTTTTCTAGCACTTGTTTTATTTATATGACAAGCAATTTGAATTTATCTTAATGGTTTTCAAATTTTCTGTATTTTTATTTCTTACATAATTAATAACTCGGTTTACCTTATTTACATTATCAGTAACACTGTTCAACCTTGTCTTCTTCTTTAAAAATGAACCATTGTTTTTCAGTTTCGTAGCTAATTTTCTCAGAATTTTATTCGGCTGTAGTGCTTGTGGAAATGTGTTTCTATATTTTACTTGAGCTAATCCAGAGTTAAAATTGCATTGGCAATATGTAACGAACATATTATAACGATCAATGTGAGTGAACATCATTTTTGAAAATTCTAAATTCTTAAACAAGTGTGATTGAGTGAGAGTTTAAGTATTAATTGAGATGACTTGTCAAAAAATTAAATTGTCAAATTTGTTCATACCCAACTATTTTAAAATAATTGGAATAATAGTGAAATCATGAAATACAAACAAATGGATATTATCCTTAAATTAATTGGTAAAGACATTTTAACTTTCTGAGCAAGGAGTGACGCTTTTATGGAGGACCTTTATACATTGGCATAACTGCGAATACTCTTTCCATAATTGCTCCATGTTGCTTTCTTGATTATTATTTTGTTTTTGTTACCAGAATTTACTTTATTCTTCTTAATTGTGTTAATGTTTTATTATAGCAAAGATTTGAGCAACTTATTGAATTATTTTATCGTTTTATTTAATCATACTTCTCCACGGCAAGTATAATGCTTGTTAAAAAAGAAATTATTGATTTTAAAAAAATGTTTTTATAATTACTAAAATTATAAATATGTCATGTGATATATCGTTGAACAGGGAGGAAAGTACTCTATTTAATGGCGCCATTTCCCGCTCGTTTCAAAATAATTTTTTTAACAGCCTGAAGAATAAGTCTCAAAATACAGCGGTTTTGAAAAAAATTAGATAAAACCTCGTTGAAACACTCTATTTTGCAAAAAATTTTGCCTTAGAATTTTTCTCGTATCTCTTTGAATAACGGAGATATTTGGCCTAGAGGTTTTCCGCATTTTCGATATTTTCCGCCATAACTCTTAAAGTAGGCCATGGATTTCAAATGTCTTTAAACCATTTTGTAGGTTATATAAATCGGAACAATTTTCGTAAAAATATTTTTTTTGTACGACCGATATTAAGTGCCAGTTGTCCCACACTACTTGCAGACTGCAGTTTCGAGCTGTTGGCTCTCGCCATTGCAAGGTAGGCATGTGACGACCAACACGAGGATCCTCTGACTATTTGGTACATATCGGTATCCTTAGGATAGCGACATGCAAAATAGTCAACAGGCGCCATCTAGCGGTCCAGTGACCGTTGCAATCGAAAAATAAATACCTGACTGGGCTTAGCATAGATCAAATGTACTTCTAGAGGGTAGAAATATTTCAGTCGCAAACTCCTCTATAAAATCCTTATCTTACTATAAGGAACGTAACCAGACTGCAACCAACAGCTACTCTCCGGGCCATGTGCCCCGCACGAGAGCAGATCCTTTAAGTAGGATCAGTCTTTCGGCTGGTGTTTGTTGCAATCGAAGCATTAGCGTTCTGTTGGTAGTATGCAATTATTACACTTAACGCGCCAGGCTTGTAACTTGTAATTCAGCGCTCGACGGGGCACATAACCCGGAGAGGAGAGGATTTTATAGAAGAGTTTGCGACTGAAATATTATTAATATTCTGCCCTCTAGAAGTACATTTGATCTATGTGAACAAACTTGTTCATGATTTGTCCTGTTCCAACCCACCGCCCTTTGTTTTTTGTCTTTATAAACCCTTCAGGTAGATCTTTCTCTTTGGCTGTGCACATTATTGTATTATTATAGACGCAGGTTGGAATGGAAGGCTTTATTTATCCAAATGCATCTATATCTTGTACTATTATTATCTAACTCCACTATTTCACCCAATTTTTCGATGAAATGAGGATTTCTGTTTTTGTACCAATTACGGGAACCACTGCCATGTTAGTATAACATTTCTAGATAGCATAATTTCTGTACAAAGGAACATAACGAATTCTGGTGGATCATCGACATACAATTTTCTTGCTATAGACACTAGGGGAATTTGTTCGCACATTGGTTCTGTTGGTGCCGATATAATCTCATGAAAAGCAGGTAAATTAGTGGCACAAGAGTTGTAGTTGAAGTTGTTGCTGTTGCTTTTGCTGTTGCTGATGTTAATGTTGATCTTAACGTTGCCGCTGTTGTTATTATACTTGCAATTACCGTTATGGTAGAAATTTCCTTGTAGTTTAATGCGATTGTATACAGCACAATCATACGCATTAAAAATGTAATAGTTGCTATTAATATTAGTAGGTATACAAACTCTTCCGATTGAATTCATTTTAAATTAATTTTTGCTTTGTTAACTGGCCAGCAAGAGGCCCATTTATTTAACTTTTTAATTTTAAATATTATATCAAATGTAGGAAACCTACTTAGATGGAGCGGCGAACACTCGGTAGCGATTCTTGAGTTCATATGGTACGATGATTTTGTAGTTGCATGAGATTCTCGAGCACATAATGTTACCTCCTTTCTCTTATTATTTATTTTTGAGAAAGAATTGAGGCAACATGTGCGGACTAGCTGGTTTAAGCCGGAGCAGAGAGCCGTGGGTCCAGAGCATTCGTAAGACTGGGAGAAACTTACCCTTTCTGACATGTACAGCATAAGCGACAGATTTCTGTTTATTTCGAGAAAAAGAGACAAAGAAAAATTGATGTTAAATTGGGCACCATCGATAGTAAAATAAGCAAAATTGTCTCTTTTTCTCGAATAACCAGTCTGCTATAGATCAGACTGAAATTGTTGGTAAGAGAAATAAAAAGATAGTTTAAAATGAATGACAAAATATATTACATGAAAAAAAATAGACAAATCTGTTGGAGACAAATTGAAATGTAAAAAATATATATATATATATATAAAAGAGAAATTGATACCAGTATCCTAGATGGTTTATGGTTCAGGTGACTGGTTCTGGGACAGCAATCCAGGCCCACAATTGTCTCTTGTTGCAAGAATTCTAAATTTTCCTTGGCAATTTACGTCTCTCAATGGAATGGGATGAAAGTTGTAGGAAAATTAACCAACTATGTGGTTTAATGAAAAGATAACCAAAGTTTATCTATGAAAGATAAATTGTGCAAAAACTATGCAGAAATGTAGAAGATGTATCTCAGAATTTAAATATCTAAGAATATAAGCATCTAAGCAAGTTAGCTGTGCAAAATTAATTAATTAGGTTAACTGTGCAAAAGCTGCAGGAAATATATTTATTTAAGCTATACAAAAGTAAGCTGATTTCTTAGACTATAAATTGACAAAAAAATTAAAAGGAAAGAGAAAAATATTTTTAAGCCCATGTGGTACATATAGTATTTTAACTACTTATTAAATTAAAAGGAATTGACTGAATTCAAATTTATTTTAAAAATAATTGAAATTATATCAAAGGCAAAATTTGAAGATTAATTACATTTTAAATAAGTATAATGAAATTACCTGTATGTTAAACACTTTGTAACTGGGATATAAAAATTGTAATAGCAATTACTGAAGTCCGCAGTTAAAAATTATAAACGTATGAATCAGTACAAAGGCTGCAAGCAAATGACTTCCTGGTGAGTTTTACTGATAAGGTAAAGATTTTGTCCTGTTTACTGGAAAACAACGCTACCAAAAAATGTGAGAAATCTAATTCCCTATTGAAATTGAAAGCTATAAAATATAAAAATAGTACCAGTATGGCCATCTGTCAGTGGTTGCGTTAAGCGTACCAACTTGCCGTGTAGATTCCCGTACTCAACTAAAGTAGTGGCATATAATCTATAAAAGTAATCTATAATAATAGTTTATTTTATTATTTCCAGACCAGCTGATTTGCCTTTGCAATTTCTATTTTATACATAACCACAAATATTAACAGATGTAAATAAGTAGTAAAACGTATTGATAAATCAGTGAATATATTACATCTTATAGGATATACTATATATAGAATGAGAAAAGGTAAGGAAAATAACTATATGTACTCCATAGTAAACAAAAATATAAAAATTGAAAAATAGATATCTGATGTAAATAAATGTTGTAGACAAATTGTTAAATGTTTGTTTCCTGGGATGCTGTCTTACAACGGAAATGAGATACATAATAGTGTAGAAAAGACTTCCTAAGATATAAAGCTAAGTACATAAAACAGCGTGACATGGTTTAGCAGTTATACATGTAAAATTCTGTTAGTTGAAAACAGTTTCACCTGCAAAAACTGAATCCAAAAAATATACAGGTCGTGCTAACTATCCACAAAACACTAGTTTTTAAATAAAACTGTTAAATGGACATAGGCCATGTAACAATAATAATAATAGCTTTTATTGCCCAACAGTAGCGCATTTACAGAAAATTCAAAAACATAAAAATTGAAAAATTAGAAAAGTTACAAGTTGAACTAACATTGAAACGTGCATAACGGTTCTAATGCATTATGCTTACAAACTATACCTTATAAGAACAATTCATCATCCAACATTTGGTTCAATCGAGGGCCTGTGCACAATGCTTTTAATAAATCGATACAATAACAGAATATTGTATGAACCCACCAAATCGCTCCCCTCATCGAAATGCAATGCAGCTAAATGCCTTCAAAAGAAATTAGTTTCGGTTGATCGGCTTTACCATTATTATCAGGAGAATGCGAGGCAAATCCAAAAACTAATCATTTTTAAAACATTTATATGTGGGAGATCGTCAGTGAAAAATCCAGAAAATAAATTGCCTTTTCATTGGGTAGGATCGTGTTTAATACTGCTATTTATATCGATTTCCTCTGTCTAAGCGTCATAGTCATTCTTAGGTTTTCATAATCGTTTTTTGTATACAAGAACGTTCATAAAAACTCATGTCAAAATACTTATGGCACATTTAAGAGAAACACAACGGATATAAATTTTATTTCTAGTTGCTCGTGTAATATTTTCTTTTTAAATATTTTTAAAATGGCTTTTTGGAAACCATTTGATTCAGAAGAAAATTTACATAATGAAAATGTTGAAGACGAGGTATCGAATCGATTTGGGAGTTTAAGAATCAAGGTTTACGCGTGCAAACCCAGCGTCTTTTAAATACTTATGACTGCTTGAAGAGATAATATAATCAAATGGATACAGGTGTTATAAAAATAATGTTTGAATTAACAAATATTCCGATTTCCACTATTAATTTTGTTATTAAAAAGGGGGTTGTTGTAGATCACTCTATTAAAAGAAAACGGAAAAATCAAAAATGTAGAAAAATTGACGATGCTTCAAAAGACGTTATCAGAAGAACGGTTTATAGTTAGTTTTTACTTCAATTTTTATCAATAAAATTAAGTGCTTTGAAATGATTTCGAATAAATTCCCCGAATAACCTGATTATAATTATCAGTCTTTGAAACTTTAAGAGGTATTTTATTAGAGTGCGGATTTAAACATTAAAAAAGAAGAAAAGTTTATAGAAAATTTGACAGGTGCAACGGTTTGCAAGAACCGTTATAACTTTCTTCGTGTAAAAGATCCTCATTTGCTTCTTGTCACGTAAAAAGAACACAAAGAGAACTACGTTCTACAACTGAAATAAATTCAATAACATCATACCAAGGGTTCCGTTTTTCGCGTTACATTTTGTCAACTTCAAACCGCGAAAACTTGTTTAGATCAAATGGAACACCCTGTATTTTTTTACGTCAAGTTGTGTAAAATTGAATTCCCTTTTTTCTGATATTAACATTGCGGGGGTTAAAGTCACAACTTTTTGAAATATTTGCGATTTTGTTAGAAATTCATGAATTGTTGTAATCATTTCATCAAAATAGCCATGATTACGTTTAAATTACACTCACGAAGACCTTTTTAAATTTGTTTATTATTTATGGAGAATGTGATAAAGTAATATCACGAACTTGCAGCACATTTGCTACTCGATATCCAGAAAAACGGAAACCGTCACCAAACACTATAAAACGCATACTGAATTTTTTTTTTAAATTATGGCTCTATCAAGGCAAAAATGCAAAGAAGAAAGCCTATTATTGATGACGAAAACATTGAAATAGTTATTCTGGGATATTTTCATGCATTTCCAAGGATGTCATTAAGACAAGCTGCTCTGGAATCGAGACTGCAAGGATTCAATTCACAGTATCTTATTAAAACATAAGTTTCACCCGTTTTCATTCCATATGGTTCAAGGATTAAAAGAAACAGATTTCCTAAGAAGACAGAATTTTTGTGAGTTTATTCTAATAAGGTCTGAGGGACACGATTCTTATTTGGGAAATATCATATGGACAGATGAAGCAAAACTTACTAAAAATTGACTTTTTAATAGACACAATTCGCATTATTGGAGTGACTCAAATCCTCATATGTTCAGAGAGCGAAACTTTCGGGAAAGTTGGCAGTTCAATGTTTACTGTGCCATAAGAAACGATAGAGTGATGGCATTACAATTTTATCAAGAAAATTTAAACGGTAAATTAAATTTTCTCTTTTGCTAATTTGTATAGGTAAATTTTTGTTTTCTTTTTTTTAGGTGAAAGATATCTGAATATCTTACAAAATTTGAATAATAACTGTTTAGAAAATTTACCTCTCGCCGAACATAGAAACATTTTTTATCAGCACGACGGTGCTCCCCCACATAACTCATATCTAATTAATAATTATTTATAAGAAACTTTTTATGACCAATGGATTGCCAATAATGGACCTTTCTTATGGCCTCCTCGCTTGCCCGATTCATCAGTTCTGGATTATTTCATTTGGGGAGCTATTAAAAATAAAGTTTATGAGAGCCCATTAACAACCATTGAAGATTGTATGCAAAGAGTAAGAAATGCATTTCAAAACGTATCACAGGATTCAATTAGAAGAGCTACCCATGAGGAACTAATCCGAAGGTGCGAAAAATGTGTCGAGCTTCGAGGGCGAAATTTTGAGCAATTATTAAATTAAAATGAAATCATATTTTAAATTGATCTTATCTCTGCTATTTTAGTTCATGCCATATCTTCAATTCGATTAATACGCATGTTACAGTGTTAGTGTTATTTTGCGTTTTTGTGGATATCGAGTAGCAAATGTGCTGCAAGTTCTTGATATTACTTCATCACATACTCCATAAATAATAAACAAATTTAAAAAGTTTTCGTTGGTATAATTTAAACGTGCTGGCATTTTTGACATAAGATAATGACTGATTGTTTCTAATCATGGCTATTTTGATGAAATGATTACAACAATTCATGAACTTCTAATAAAATCGCAAATATTTCAAAAAGTTGTATCTTTAATCCCCACAGTGCTAATATCAGAAAAAATGGAATTCAATTTTACACAACTTGACGTAAAAAAATACAGGGTGTTCCATTTGACCTAAAGAAGTTTTCGCGGTTTGAAGTTGACAAAATGTAACGCGAAAAACGGAACACTTGGTATGATATTATTGAATTTATTTCAGTTGTAGAACGTAGTTCTCCTTGTGTTCTTTTTACGTCACAAGAAGCAAATGAGGATCTTTTACACGAAGAAAGTTATAACGGTCCTGTCAAACTTTCTATAAAATGTCAAATATCTCTGAAACGGCTAGGTTTAGATATAGGACATGCTACATATTTTCGACTCAGAATTGTATGCTCTTTTCGAAAACCCTAAAATACATAGGGTGTTCCATTTGAAATAAGCAAGTTGGTATCGACTTCCGGTATAAGCAGAAGTGCCAGCTGCTTGTAATTATTTTAGTTGGATTGGCCACACCGACATTAATAATTATGTAAATTTTCAAAATTTTCTGATGCGTACTTTTCTCTATATCGATCGATTCAATTCCCGGTGAGACACCCTGTATTTGCGTAAAATAAAAGAGTGCCACGAATCAAATAGGACGGTAATATACCTTGACGAGACGTGGTCTGATACACATGATACTGTTAATTACGGTTGGGTAGACATGACTCAAAATTGTACTTTAAATGCGCCATATTCAAAAGGAAAGGACGTATTATAACTCTGCATGTCGGAAGTAAAAATGGGTTCGTACCCAACGCACTGCTCTTGTCAGCCAAAAATATAAAACAGTGTTCTGCTGACTATCACGAAGATATGACCGAGGATTTCTTTGAAAAATGATTCGCTGAATAGCTGTTACCTAATATTCCCCCAAATTCAGTTATCGTTATGGATAACGTTTCTTATCATTCGCGATTATTAAATAAACCTAATGACTAGGTGCACTCCAGAGTGCACGCTATTTTCAACGTTTTTCTTACTACATTTTGTTAGCAACAAAAATACGTAATAAGAATATTTATTTAGGTTAGTTCGTTAGGTTAAATATGTTAATATTATTTGATGTAGTGTGGAGTCCCTATTCTGTACGTACTAGGATCAGCAGGGTGACTATTTATTGGGAATTTTGAAATTCCCTGACTTTTCCAGGTTTTCCAGTACTTTTCAATTAAAATTCCAGTCTTTTTTGTCATCGCCAAAAAAATGTTTAGTTAAAAAATTAGGTACACATAAAAAAAGACTTCATATGCTAAACATATAATAAGTAACTCTTAATTACATAACTAAAGTTCAGTTGAAGAGAGTTAATCCCTTAGTTGATTAGATTAGTCTCTGTATTAAGTTTTCTTTTCTTTTCCTCAAGTTCCCTCAAATTTATAGTATTCATTCCTTTCCTATTAATCTCTTCGCCCTCTGCGGTTTTCAATTGCTGCTTTTTATTCAAGTTCTCTATGTATTTAGAATACGCGTTTCTAAAATACTGAATCATTTTTTATTGATTTCAATTCCCCCAGAATCCAGCACGGCAACATAAACTAGTATTTGACCAACCAATGATGATTCCAACATATTCTCAATCAAACATTGATTGGTGATCGAAAATTCTCTTTCAATACTTGCATTCCCATGAGATACTTCGAACAAAGTTTTTAGTAAAAATACGTTTACATCATATTTTAATGGACGTCCTGAGTAAAATTTAAATATTAACTGCGAATATGCTGGAGTACACCCAACGCTGAAAATATCGTGCACTCTGGAGTGCACCTAGTCATTGCGTTAAATAAAGTACCAAATAACAATACGAATAAGGACGATAAAATAAACTTTAAGAAATCTAAAAATATAAATATTACAGTGCACTCAGAAAAGGCAATAAAAACTTTATGACCTCATTAAAATACAGTTAAACTAGTCGCAAAAGTAATTGCGCCCAGGTACGCACTTAAAATATTTAGATCGGCAACTCAGTCGTTCAATTTTAACAGCACGTTACGGTCTAGTATTATTAATATGTACATTTTAATACATGCCAATTAAGTACGGCTCTGTACTATTTCGTTCGCAAATTGACTCGCTTACCTTTATAGGTTTTTTAATGTGCGTCAGCTTGTTTAATAACACCCAGCCGAATGGTCCAACGGCGATAATAATGAGGTCGTAAGGTTTTTGTTGCCTTTTTTGAGTGCATCGTAAATTTGAGCTCGACTATACGAAAATATTCATCTTTTTAATACCCAAGAAAGATTTCATTCTCATGTTACTAGACACAATCGTAACTTAAAAATCAATTTTACTAGATTCCAGTAAATACTCATTCAGTTTTAGAAGAGGACAACTATTGACCATTTTTGCGTTTCACAAAAATTGATTATAAACAAATTCAATTTTGACATGCAAAGAGGCTTCAAATATACAATATTCTTATACGATTTAAAAGTATATGAGAAGGTGAACAATTTGAGAAAACAAATTTTTTTTCTGTGATGTATATTTGCCAAGATATTTTAACATTTACGTTTTACCATTTTGTTAATGAACAAATCAACATATTACCTTGAAATTTGCCTCAGTAAAGACTTTTACAATTAAATTGCTTGTCATAATAAGGTTTATTCGTGTTAAGACACTTTGTAGAGTAGGTGTAGGTAATAATAGTAACAACACTCACTCATTTATTGATAGTTAATTTCGGTGAAGAACGTGTTGTGTTCTGACCTACTTACGAAACATCAGAGTAGGATAATCAATACCCAAACAGAAGGATATAGTCAAATTTTATGTTTCTATACACGCATCAGGATAATGGCTTTTCACCTAAATATTTTCCACCATTTTTAGGTACCTACTCGTTTTCATTCAAAAGCGCAGCTCTACAACACTTTCGGCGGAATTTAAATATAGTAATTGCGTTCTTCAAAATGAACGTTACCAAATATTTCACATTATTCACTTAAGTTCGTACGTAAAGTTTGGAATAAATTCCTTAGAATCCCCACAAGGCAAGTGACAAAAATTCACTCAGACACGTCGATTTTTGAACGCACATCTTTTTTTACATAAAAATGTTTTCTATATAATTATGTTTTGTTGGAGCAGCTCCAAATATTTTTTACCATTTAATGAACCTTCAATAAAAATGGACCCAAAATTGTAGTCCCAGCAATAGGATCATTGACCATTTTTTTAAAAATGTATATTCGAGTATCTTATTAAATTTTATTTGACCCGTATTTTTTTATTTTACATTCTAAACTCTTTTTTTCCAATAATTCTATTATTTTGTAGATTCGGTGATTGGTTTTGAAGAGGATAATAGTACATGTGGTAGAAAACCCAAATAATAGGAAAGAATATTCTAAACTAAAAAATAAAGTTTATTTTGGTGAAACTAAGAATGCCCTGAGTTTTCTGCTTCGAGTAGATCGGGAACCCTTTTTTTCGCGGAAAAGGGGTAAATTGGTAATTTTTAAGGGTGGCTTTTCAGTATTAATTTATTTTGGATCCTTTAAAATGCTAGTTAAGAAACGAGAACGGTACTTATTTTATGCGCGCATATGTATAATACTGAAAATGACGGGAAATCGGCTAAATTAAAAAAAAAGCTATTTTTTAGTTACATCACGTGAAAGTACATAAGAATACCTTGATTTTGGTAAAAATAAAATTTTCGTTCGACCATTTGGGTAAATTGGGGAAAGTTTTGAAAATTTTGTGAAATTTGGACTAAAAATGGAATTGCGGCCAAACTGTTGAATATCTTTTGCTAAAATTTGGCAAGCTATTTTTTGCTTATATAGGTTACTTTCGTCTAAAATTCGGTTTAATTTTGGCCAAGTTCGCCGTAATTCAATTTTTTACATTTTTTCAGTATATTTATATACATATCGTGGGAGGCGGTGAATTGATTTTCACTAAATATGAACTGAAGGTTCCTTGAACATCTATAATAGAAGGGTGCCATTCTTTTTTCTTAAGTAGCATTTTAAAGGGCCCAAATAAATTAAAACTGAAAAACCGCCATTAAAAATGACCAATTTACTCCTTTTCCGCGAAAAAAAAAGGTTCCCCCACCTACTTGAAGCGGAAAAGTCAGGGTATTCTTAGTTTCACCAAGACAAACTTATTTTTCTATTATTTTTGTTTGTGGGAAAAAAGAATCATATCTCACAAAATTCTTTTTATTGTATTACCGGTTTCGTGAACAAAAAATTTACTTCACATCTTCAGACACAAGACTACAAGGAAACAATTTAAAAAAGGGAATTAGTGACTGCATGTTGTCAGTATATAGTTAAAATAAGTTCATAGAAACTTAATAGTAAATCTAAGGTAACAGTACTAAAACCGTATGTATAAAAATTAATATATCTAAAAAAGGGAGAAAGTTATAACAAAAACTAATATCTAAATAAAAAGTAAAGAGTTATTGGCATTGGAATTTTGAAAACTGTATATAAATCAAATTAATAGGTATCGAAAATTATTGGTAGCGTATGAAATATCTGACTAGGTATAGTTTAAACATATGATAAAATAGGATACTTACATTTTTTAATAAACAAGGATTGTTAAAGTATTCAATGTTTTTCAACATAGTCATGTAATTTGTAACAAGAGGAAAAGTTTGTAAAAGTAGTCTAATAAATAAAAATAATTATAAATTTTTTTTTTTTACGTTAAAATTAATTTGCACAACCGACTATATTGAGACCAATAAATAGAATAAAATGACAAGATATGATCTAGAAAATTTAAAATGTTAAAGATAAAAAACAGAAGGATACCGGTTTACTCTTGAAAAGCTAGAGTACTGTTCAGATGACAAAGTAAAAAAATCGGCAGCTACTGGAAGCGGCTGGAGCCTCCCCACTCGGTGGATCTTTGAAGCCGAAAAGAGCATTAAATTGTGTGACAAAACGGCACTAAACGTAATCCGATCTCATTCAAGCCTTTTCAGATCTTCTGGGGCACTAAAAAAACCCTCAACTTAATGAATTTACAATATTCTATGCGAGTTATTACCTACATTATCGCTCGTTGAATAATATACTATTAGGATATTAACAACTTTAACATCACTTGAACGACTAAGAAAGTCTAGTTATCCTAAATACTACAGATTTGTAAAGCAACAAACTGAAAATTGGTAAAGTGATAATCTATAATAAATTCATCAACGAAGGTATAGAAAGCATATGATATTGATATTGTTACATCTACCTTTAAAGTTTGTGACAATCCACTAAAAGTTACAAATATGCCGCAATATTATTAACATGACATGACACCAACGTTATCGGATGACAAACGATGACAATGACAATCAAAATTTGCTTATTGCAATCCGATCGCTCGCGGCTGTCTTTGTTAAATGAAACATTAGCATTTCAGTAATTTTACTAGATTTTAGAGGAATATTTGTAGTTTAATTCTTCGATTTGTCTGTATATATAATTAAAAACGGCACTAAACGTAATCCGCTCTACTTCTAGAGCAGTGAAGAAATACTCACACGTGAATTGACACGTGATGTGATGAGTTTCATGACGTAACGGCTATGCGCATCGATCATGTCATGCAAAATGCGATCTATGCCATATTTGCTTTATTTTTAATTTTTCTCACGGAAACCAAATCGAAAGGGTGGAAGTGTGATATATCGTTGAAATCAGAATTTTAACTGCTTTTCAATGGTTCCATTGCAAATTGAAAATAATTATAAAGTAAACAACTTGTTGCGTCAAAATGGCACTAAATGTAATCCGATCTCAACCAAAACCTTTTCAGATCTTCTGGGGCACTAAAGAAACGCACACGCAAAGTTTCATTCAAATTCGTTCAGTAGTTTCGGCGCTATCGTGCTAACACACATACATACACACAGTCATTGTTCAAAAACCACTTTTTTGGGTTCCTAGGACCTCAAAACGTAAAGATTTGATGTTATCTCAATTTTCGTTTTTGAACCAATTTTAGTAACCTCTCACAATTTTATTGTGGAGAGGTTAAAACAATCGATCTATATGGAGTATATCTAGGGAAAAATATAGGTGGCGGTATATGACCGAAGACAAGTAGTGTAAGCAAACTTAATAAAAATAGATTGAAAAATTACTAAGAATATCGCCTATGTCAAAAAACATATAAACAATAAATGTCCTGTCTAAATAACATTAGGTATAATGTGTTGAGAGAGAGGAGCTCGTACTAAATGACTACAGCAAAGGTATGAGAAGACTGAGAATTTATTTGTGAATCAAGAGATAAAGTGTGTGGATTTTTAAAATATTTTAATATTTCAAGACTTTCGAGGTTATTAAGCAAAGCACCTTTGCCCATGAGGTGACAGATTTTGAGACTATTGTTAAAGGAATGGTTACTGTCTACCAAGTGTTTAGCAAAATGTGAAAAGCCTGTAGATGGGGTGATACAGCGTACATGTTCTTTTAACCGCGTTTTGAAGTTCCTGAAAGTGCGTTACACGTATTACAGGAGAGTTTGTAAACACCACATCTATCAAGCGGGTTAATTTTATCCTTATTGTTAACAAATAATCCTTCTACTGAGCCTGAAGATTTGAAAGAGATATGGTAAAAATGGTTAAAACAGTTTGAAATTTTGTAAGAGACAGGACCAATAAAAGTTAATGAACGATAAGGCAGATTAACAGAAGTAGGCGGGTTGGTTTATGTAGACAGCATTTTGAATATTTTTATTTAATCTTTTTCTGTCTCATTGCTCCATATAAAATTTTCTCTACAAATCTATATTTACTCCACTATTAAGAAATTTTGAAATGGCGCCTATGGTGACGTCAGATGTGAAAGCTATAACAGATAAAGGAATAATCGACGGGCGTCGTTCGTTTACTGCATAGACTTCTATGGTTTATGGTAGTATCGACGTGAGTCATTATCATGTTATTTTAAAGAAGTTTTAACCTCAAAGTTTTTACACTCCGGGATTCAGCACTTAAATAGTTCAAAACATGCAGATAACCAGGGACACCGACTCACAAAAACGGATAGTAGACGCCAGGACATACGTGTTAAAACCCAGTATTAAAACCAATTTATATAGAACAGCAGTGAGCAATTTCAAGTGCCTAGACCATAAAATCCTACGAGGGTAAGTTTTTCTCCATGTATAAACATCAAAATTTACCAACAGCAACATACAATGGTGGAGAATAGCTTCTGAAACGCTATGTACATAAATCCCTTGCGGATGATCAAAAAGATCGAAGATTGAAATATAGCCAAAACGATTCCAGGCACTCTTACTGGTGGTCAGTCGAAAAAAGGAATATGGGAGCAGCACCCAAGAGAAAAAACGCTCTCCAAAAAAACAAATCACTTCCGCCGACGCCATAGTCACATCACAAACCGAATATGACACAACACAGTACAGAAACACATGCTCTCATAGCCGTGCAGGATTGATTTTCTTGCAACTTGAAATAATAACTAAACTATAGCTGGACAATCCAAAAGGTCTTTAACAATATCTCCTGTGTCAATAAAATCATTACAGGTATAAGGAAATAAATTTGAAAGGATGGCTGATGAAACAATTATTGTGAAACACAGAAATTCAGGCACGTCCCTGGATAGCCGCAGATATTACGGAATTTTGCTCTGAGTATTGGTAAGGTGAACAGAAACTTAAAAGTCCCTATGTGGAGTAGGCAAAACATCAAATTCAGTTTATAAATTATAAGATTATAATGACATAACCCCGAAACTACTCGGAACGAAAATAACTTTTAACAAAGGGGGATAATAAAATTCAGTTTTTCTGCAGTATCTTCCAACTCCCTTATAATATCAAATTCAAATTGTACACTTAGTCATAGGCCATTCGGACATTAGTTTACTATTATTATTATTATTATTATTAGCCTTTACTCGAGTCCGAGTATAAAAAAATGTTACAGTCGATAGATTGTGTGTAATAAAAAAACAAGTAAAAGGTGTAGTCTATTGTAATTCCCATTCATCTACGGTGCACACGACTATGGCTATAGAGGCCAATTCGGGAGAGCACATGTCGACCGCAGTCAGGACAAACATAGACCTGGTTAGGTCTTGGATTCGGCCTTCTTGCAGCAACATTTCCTTGATAGCTGGCCACAACCCCTCGCCATTCGGTTCTGTCCGCTGCAAGTTGTTCCCATTGCTCGTCTGGAATACCGCAGGATTTTAGATTTTCATGGAGAACATCTTTGAACCTCTTTCGTTGACCGCCACGCCTTCTTCTACCGCTTAGCAATTCACCATAAAGTGTACATTCAGGAAGGCGGTTATCATGCATACGATGAACGTGACCTGCCCATCTTAGGCGTGCTCTTGAAATTGTGAACGATCCATGCTGTTGATGGAAGTCTGAAGGACGTATTTTCTGTTCGAAAAACTTAGAAAAATTGAAAAAAATAGGAAAAAGAAAAAATTAATTTTCTTTTTCCTCAACCTTTTCTAAATACTAAATAAAAATATTACGTTCACAAAATTTTTAGGGTTCAAAGTGACTGTTTCAGACGGAGATTAATGGATAAATCATACTTACTGTCGTTTATGCTTAACTGCGGCTCTGATGGTATCAATTGGAAGACGTCGTAACACTATAAATCTAACACTGTCTGTTTAACACTCTCTTAAAATTAAATCTGAAAGGGAAATTTTGTTAGAAAACACAAGTAAAAGACAATATAAAGTTCAAAAATGTATATTAAATCTTTAAAAAAATTTATGTTTTTACAACAACTTCTTCAGAGAAAATGTTAACACACAATGGTCTGACCCGTGTACAACACATGGTGAGGAACGGGACGATTCATACGGTACCAACTACCATCCAATATGCAGTTTGAAAAGCTAACGATACACAAAAAGATTCAAGGAACAGTTCATGTAACTGAAATTTTGGTGGGCTTATGCTTGCCTGTCTTTATAAACGTATTTATTAATTCACATAAATTTTGGTCGCTCCTCGGAGCTTAAAATTGCTTGAAGCGTATCTACTTCGTTTGTATTATGCAATAACAAATTTTACGTTCAGGCAAGGCAGATCCCATGCACGTGTGAGTACATGGTAATAATACTTTTTTGACTCCGAATCACTGAGGAACCGGTTTAGGGCAAACCCCGTCAAAACACATCATTTCCCCGTCAAATCCGACTGCTAGGAAATGATGGGGGTCCCATGTCGCTAAGGGCTATTTTCGCTATAACTTCCGATATACTTTGGATAGTCGTTGGACTAACTTGTCCTCATATTCAACACTTCGTAAGAGTTGCAGTGCTTGACAACGTGGATTCGTAAAAGGGTTTTTAATCTTGGAAATTTGGAAGTTCAAGTCCAATTTTATTATACTTTCTAAAATTGGGTGGTCGGGGCGACATTACGTCCCTGTGCAGCGACATTTACTACACTTACCAAATTAACGCTCCTCGAAGAGTTAGCGAAAATTTGGCATAAAAAACGCTCCGAAGAGCAAAAATATATTTCCAAGAATTAAAAACCTCCTCCACGGCGTTTTTACGTGAAGCACGCTTTTCTTACGAAATATTTCCTAAGTCGGATTTTGTTACAACGTCGAAAAGTATATCGGGGTTATAGCGTTCTTTAACAAAATAAGCACCTCAATTGGAAGGCTGTTTGTTCTCCTGAGTACTTCCACGTTTGATATGTGATGGAACCAACGGATTTTCATCATACTTCTGAGGTGTCTTTGCTGAAAACGTTCTAATTCTTTCACATGACGACGGTAAGTGACCCAGCTTTCACATCCATATAGCAGTGTTGGAATGACAACTGCTCTGTAGACAGCCATTTTCGTTGACAAAGCAAGGTCGTGGTTGTCAAATACTCTCTCTCTAAGTCCCCAGAGTGCTCTAGATGCAGCGTTAATTCTATTGCGAATCTCGCTGTCCATGTTTGCTTTGTCATTAACAACGTTGCCTAAGTAATTGAACTGATCCACCACTTCAAGAGAATTTCCGTTAAGTGTAATGTCTATTTGATTCACTTGATGAGGAGTTGACATAATCTTAGTCTTTCCAATGTTGATTTTAAGTCCCAAGGAATCATAGCTCTGGGCATACACATCTAAAAGTTCTTGAAGCTCTTCCGGCGTAGAGGCTAAAAGTGCACAGTCATCCGCATACTGGAGATCACAAATGAATCGTGTGCGTGTCTTCGTGAAAGGTCTAAAGCGCCTTATGTTAAAGAGACCGCCATCAGAACGGTATTTGAGACCTATTCCTCTGACTGTCAGTTTGTTGTTAACAATAATTGTTAGAGCAGTGGTAAACAAATTAAAAAGTAGGGGTGCCAGGACACATCCCTGCCTAACTCCAGTGAGGGTTTGGAAAGGTTCGGTTGCCTCATTATTATACATAACCTGGGCGTTATTGTTTGTATGTAGACTGCGACATACTTCCACAAATTTTCTAGGGATACCTAAGCGGAGCATAATTTTCCAGAGCACTTCCCTGTCCACCGAGTCAAACGCCTTGGTTAAATCAATGAAGGCCATGTGAATTTTTCCTTGATGTTCGAGTGCTTTTACATGGTATCAGTCAAACCCGCTCTTCTGCTTAAGGGGCAGTTTTAGGGGATGACTGTCGGTATTTTACTCATAACTTTTTAATTGTTTTCATATTTCAAAAAATTATTACAAAAAAAACTAATTTTAGATCATTACAAACAAAAGAGATATTCTTATTGGATTTCGATAAACCAAGTCGTTCTCGAGTAATTTATGTTTAGAAAATAACGTGAATTTACATTTTATTAACAAATTCTTTTACATATGCGATGCAATGTTGCTGGTCGCTTTAAGCTAGCGGTCACCGCGATGCCATGAAATGGCGACTACCCAAAACTGTCCTTGTCCTATCAAAATTATAATTTACTTTATACTCTTGTAAAAAATACGTACGTAAAGAGCCATATAAAGCAGAAATATAATCATCCTCGGTATATGGAAAATATTAAATTCTTTTTGGACCGACAAAAAGTCGAGCTTGATATAGAAGTAAAGAAAGTTGAAATTTTGTATAATACTCAAGGTAAAATTTAAAAGACATTGCCAAAAGAGTAAAGTGCAGTAGATAATACAAAGAATAATCAAGAATTAGAAGAATCATTTAAAGGTATTGGCCTAAGTTAAGCCCGGCGCATCCACCATATGTCACGTTGGGTGCCTAAGTGAGTACTTGATAAATAAAATAAGGTAATAAAAAAACAACAAGGTGCAAGTTTAGTTAATGACAAATAAAACAGATGGTGTACTTACGGTATAACCCTCCGTAAAAGGAAAATATTCGTAATCGAATTCTCTACAACTTTCAATTCAAACATTTTACGATACAAACGACCATTTTTGAGATTTTAGCGAAGAACGCTGTCAAAATTGCAAAAAAACCCATTTCGGCTCCAATAGGTCGTACGAAGTTAAAAAAAAACGAAATTTTGTGGATTTTTATTACCTATAATTTTCATATGTACGTATTTTACAGTAAAATTGATCATTTTCGAGTTTTTGGCGAAAAACCGATTGTTTTGATCTATTTTTCCCCCCTTCAACTCCGCCGGCGTCTACGGGTGGGGACTTTCAATATGTTAAAAAGTACTACAAAATAAGCCCTTTCCCAAAATTTTCACCCGCTCTGAATTATTTCATCCAAATTTTCCCATTTTATTGGGTTATATTCTACTACCGTAGTGCTGGTGGAGATATGCTTGGGCCACCTTATTGTATATTAAGAACTAAAAATCTAAATATTAAAATAAATGACATCGCTGATATTCATACATAATGTAATAAATTATATATTGTTGGATCCTCGATCCTCCTTAATAATAGTTACATTGGGAAATAAGATACAACTACTATTTGTTATTCTATAGCAAAAAAATTACTATTGCTATTACTTTAATTCGGTTTTAAAAAAATATTTTGATGAGGGGTTTGTTTGGGGTAATAATAAAATAGTTTTATTCCAAAATGACTCCATACAAACCTCAGAAATACCAGAAATAACTGAAGAACTCCTGTTAATACTTTGTTAACATTAGAAATGCTTTGGAAATACAAAAATTTCTGGAATTATAATTAAAATACTTTAAGAAGTATTGAGAAAATGAGAAATTCAGGAAATACCTTACAAATATTCCAGAAACAGTAACCACTGTCCATTTTTTCCGGAGTGAGAGACTCCCCAAGTTTATATGTTTAAAAATATAGTACAATCTTCCTAAAATAAAAGTCTCGTACCATTTTGATGTTTTTTTAATATCTACCAGCTATATGAGAATACTTTTGCTTACTGGCTTACCGCATGCCATGTAAATCAAAATGAACAACTTTCTAAATATATTTAAATTTTCAGCTCCCAACTTCTCAGCCCGCCTCTTACGACGGTCCCTACAAAATCATTGTATAAAATGGCGAATGCGCAGTTAAAAGCAAAAACCTTGGCCACTATCCAAAAAGCAGGTGACATTATTAGTAAACAAACTATTAACATATATCACGTTGATGCACTAATATTACGAGGAATTAATGTAAAATAAGCGATACGAGGCCTCCGGTTAGGTACTAATTTTACATGTGTTTAATGACGCAATACATAATTTAATAAATAAACAATAAAAACATTGCTACCGTTTTGATAATAAATGCTTAAAATGTACGATTAAAATAATTAATTCTGCCAAAGTTCAGCGCTCAGCAAAGAAATAAACAATATTTTATTTAGATGTAATTTTATCAGGTTCCCATGTGCCTAATCGAATTTCAATGCACCACTGCTAAATACCCCCCACAATATTCTAATCTTATTAGAGTACTTACAGTTTTAATAGGATCTACTTGTGATATTGATTAAGTTTGATATTTTGGATACCTACATCTTCGATTTCGTAAGCCCCATATTAACAAAATAAAATAGTTCTAAAAATACCTACTGATTGGTTGGTCAGCCTTCTTTGCACATTTGAATATAATCGACGATAATTACAACACTTACGCGCAAAAAATGACGACAGTGGTAGCGAAAGTATTAATTCCGCCAATTGTTTTAGTTGGCCGCGGTTTCTAACATCACACGCGAAACGAAAATAAATAATTATTTCGTAACAACCCAATTACACTTAATAACACAGCGACCGTAATAACAAAAAGAATGTAATCAACATGACAATTCGAGCATGCAAAGCTGCTGACAGCTCCTCGTTTGTTTATTTTGATTCGACGTATCGCTCCGGCCACCCTATCCACACTGATCGCAGGGTGCCGGGTAAACATTGCAACCTGTCAAATAAACAAATGCATTTACCTTGCGAGCGTCGACTCCAGTTCACTAAAATTTAGCAACAATCACTGATAAACACTCACTGCGCGTTCGTATGACCGGCAAATATCAATGCCAATGGTTACGACAGCACGATTTCATCCAAGTTTCAAGCCGGTATTCTCTGTTTATCCGCGAGGCAGTCGCGCCGTTCGCGATTTGTAACAGCACGTCAGCGCGGACCGCTCTAACCAGACTTCACTTCCTCATACCACAGACTGCGCGTGCGCAAATCGGAGGGTTACAGTATTTCCAGTTTACTACGATGTTTAATTTGCGCCAACCCCTTGCCGGGAGATTCTACAACTACAAATGGTATGGATTTCGCTACTCCTAAAACTGAATGCAGATTGCCTGCTTGGAGTGTCCGATGGAGATATTAAATCACAGATGCTTTATTTTTATAGGTCGCAATGCCTTTATACAATTTGGGTGATTAATTATAACTAATGATAATAGTTGGTGTGTTTACACACAACAGTAACAAAACGTTAAAGATGCTAATATAGTTGATAAAAATAACATTCAAATTTTAGATGATAAAGAATAAAGAAAAAGTAAATTATTTTAATAATTGTTTGATTAACATCGGAAGTGACATAGCACAATCAATTATGAAACCTATCAGGGAGCCTGAAACAAAAGATTATATTATTGGTAAATCTCTATTTCTCTATCCTGTCTAAGGAAATGAAATCATAAATACCATATCCAACTTAAAAAATAACTCATCTTCAGGACCTGATGGTATAATTGGTATATCAGCAATGACAATAAAAAATATACATGAACATATAATTATATTCCTTTAGTACATATAATAAATTTATGTATTATTAAAGGTGTTATTCCTAAAATGTGGAAAGAATCCATAACCACACAAATATACAGTGTGACCAGTTTTAAAATTTAACACCCTCATAAAAGTTATATTTATTAATTTATTTTGACTGTTTTTTTTTAAAGGTACAACACCAATAACTGCACTTTTGGACAAAACGTCATATTTTATTTTTAAAAGTCATGGCCTACCGCGATTTTTCTAGTGGCCAAAATTTAAGAAATCGTATTAGCGATTTTTTTACGTAAGATCTGAATACATCCCTGTATTTAGCTCCCTCCTAAAATTACGAGTTGATAAAATTTTTGCAGATAAATTTAAAAATGAAAATATTAATACTGATTTATTATTGTCGACATAGTAAGTCATGGAATAAACATCAAAAACAGACAACACAGTTAAATCTAATAAATAATGAAAACATAATGACGTTAATCACGCCGCAAAGTTAACATGGAACCAATAACAATGACATGAAATAATTGTAACAAGGAAACAGTAAAAAAAATTAATAACAATAAATGTAATGTAATAAATGAAGATTATAAAGAACCAACTAAATTTTTGAAGCTTTCACCAATGTAATACATTTTTCATATATTTTTTAAATACTATTTGACACTCTTCTTAATTGTGTAGGGGTAATTTCTAGACATGCGTTCCTTATTCTAGCTCGGAGGTCTTCAATTGCCTTAATAGTACCCCAAAGAAAAAGTCCATTGGTGTTAGATCCGGTGACCTAGGTGGAAATTCAATTAAAAGGCTGTTGGGACCTATCCACTGATTTCGAAAATAATTTAACCACTGCACTGTCTCAATATCACTGCATTATGTACAGGACGCCCATCTAACTGAAATTTTAAATTAACTCGGTCACGAATGGGTAAACTGTCTAGTGCTTCCGAAAATTCACTCCTCAAAAAATTGGAATCTGTTTGAATTTCCTTCAAAAAAGAACGGACCAATAATTTTATTGGAGTATCCCGCATCAAACATTTACTTTTAGTGAATATTGTCTTTTGCAATTGATAACCCAGTTTGGATTTTCTACTGGCCAGTAGCGAGAATTTTGGGATGAAACCGTACCATTGGTGGTGAAAGTGGCTTCGTCGGTATATAATATTTCTTTAATGAAATTAGAATTATTGAGGTATTCTCTTTGAGCCCATAAACAAAATTCCAGTCTTCTATCATCATCTCCAAGCTCTAGAGTATTCAAAAACTTTTGTTAGTATTTAACGGTAATTCCTGGAGCGATGTATATGATAGCGCAGAAAGTGAACTTTATTTTATATACAGCTGGTTAAAACTAGTCTTCTGAGTATAAACGTGAGTAAGATAAAATTTATAACATTTTCGATATCAATAAAGGATCAATCAGAAGAAAAGGACATCACTCTTCATGACATTTACTGTAGCAAAGACATAAATTGCTTATGCTGTAAAATTCAAAAAGCTGAAACAATTAAATATCTAGATGTCATGGTAGATCAACACCTACGATGGACAGCTCATATGGAATATATCACAAATAAACTCAGAAAACTAATTTTTAAGTTTTATCAACTACCTAAAGGATATCCTTAACAAAGAAGACATGACCATGGTGTACGACGCCTTAGCTGAATCCCTAATGAGATATGACATTATTATTATTTGGGGGGATTATAAAATAATGCATTGAATAATTTTGATATAGTACAAACAAATTTATTAAAATAATGCTTAGGAAAGAGGAAATCAATTCTACTGAACTTCTTTATAAAGAATCCGGTTTGTTTACTATAAGAAAATTGTACATTTACCACTACCTACTTAATAAGAATTCAAAAAACATCTAGGTCTTTTATATTCCACTCTTTTATAGCACAACGACAATAACAAGTCAGTCAGTAGCTGTACCTTTTTGTAAAAATCTTATTAAAATTATTCCTCTACCTCGGTCCTAAGTTTTATAACATGTTGCCTGTAAGCATAAAAAGTATATCAAATTTTACCATATTGTTACGTAAGGAGTATTCATATTTTAGGAGAAAACTATAAATCAGCTTTAGTAGGTTACATATTGATACAAATTATTTTTCCAAATTCTAAATTGATATACTTTGCAATAATATTAAACAAATATTGAGAACGAGACCTGACACTGAATTATTAAAAACAAACAATAAATACGAACTTGTACTCAATAGGTAACCTGCTAAGTAAGCAACTAGTAAAATTATAAATACGAATTTTATTAACGCGGGCGACAGTCGAATTCTTAAGACAGTCCTACTCTTAACTGCTAAGAAGTGCGACTCCTTATCCTGACGCATTTCCCCACATCAGTGATGTTGGTAAGAGCTCCATTTGTTACTATTGTTGTTGTGCCTGTTTGTACTGTGACACTGTTTCTTGTTATTTTGTTAATAAATTATATTTGTTTTAAACTCGTCTTCTACTTTGACTACCCAATCTCCCACTCTCACAAGCCAAGTGGCCGTCAGTCGCGGCTCTCCCAAAGGGTGGTCGTGACAATATTCAAGAATAAATTAAGAACCTTTGTAACTGATAATTTCAATGTACTAAATATCATCTAAGCAGATATTTATATATGTATATCTTACATATTAGAGACTATATTTACTCTAAACCTATACCCAATACTTTTAAATTACCTGTTTATTCTGACTTGTTTTATTTTAATTTCTTTTTCTCTGTAGTGCCATCATCGGTGACGCAGTGTTTCTCTTCTCTCCATAGTTTATTCTGTAATTATTATTATTTTCTCTTAAAATTCTTATACAATAAAGTTTTGATATTTTGATAAGTACTTACAAATTTGTGAATATTTATCTTACTCTCTCATTTCATTTATATATTTTAATTTTTATAAAATGATATTTTCATATATAGATTTACAACACACGTCGCTCTTAATTTCTGAGATATACAGGGTGATAAACTAATTTTGGCTAAAATTTATTTTGGCCAGAACGTCCTTTCTATTGATCGGATTTTGTTTAAATTTTAAACACTTTATGCCCTTCTCACAGTTGATAGATTATATTACTATAATTTTTTTTAATTCCACATCCGGACTTGTTTAATTTGTCCGATTCCTGTAAAAAGATCACCCTGTATACATTTTTTTAACACTCAGTTGCCAATTATAAAAGCCCATACATCATTAAACAGAATCATGCAATTTTTTGTCGCATCTTCACTGATTTTTGTACAAGCGACTGAATTTGGCAAAATGGGGAATTTGAAGAAAGACAGCTTCATTTGTTCACATTAATTACATTTGTGGCTGCAATTGGAAGACCCTGAGTTTCCAAGGCAATATCCAACATTGCCACGGAGGCAACTGTAAGCCGCCTGCGTGGAATTCCATAACCCAAGGTAAAATACAAATAAGGAAAGGGTTTATCGCGAGACAGGGCAATTAGCCCGGAAAAAAATTTCGTGAGTAGGCCCGCAGAAAAACAGTGCAACCGTGTACATGTGTTTCGGACTTTTTTGTCTTCATCAGCACGGTGTAGCTAAGTTGAAAGGATAGGCATAACTTAGGAGACAACGACACAAATGGAAACCACTGACAGGAACCCATTTATATATATATATAGAGGGTGTTTTACAGGAATCGGGAAAAACAAATTAAAAGTCCGGCCCTGGAATTTCAAAAATTTATAATAGCAATCTATCAACTGTGATAAATGTATAAAATGTCTAAAATTTAAACAAAATCCGATCAATAGTGAGGATGTTCTGGTCAAAATAAATTTAGGCCAAAATGAGTTTATCGCTCACTCTGTATCTCAGAAATTAAAAACGACAGGAAAATTCCAATGGCCGTTCCTGAATACCCAAGTGATCCTCTACAGCCCCTGGAAGTATGTACAGTTCCCCATAAAACACCCTGTATAAAATCAAAAATTATACTTGCTTATGTAATTTCCTGAATAAATTGTATTTGATTTGAAATTTGTTTAATTATACTAAACCATGTTCCTATCATCACAAGAAAGAAATTAAACCTTCCTAAAACATAGCCGTAGCAATATACAATATACATTTTAGGTAGGTTCGTCTTTTCGGGGCTGATTTCCTGTTTCCTTGGAGCGTTTACTTTCCCAAAGTTCCATTGTCGACAATCTCGCATCATATTCCCTGGTTTGCTGCAACGGTAACTTCAGATACCTCCTTGTCGATTTTCCAGTTTTTCTGGGAAACTTGTCGTGGTCATTAATTGAGTAAACATAAAGTAAATCCTTGAGTTTGGTGTCTAAATTTGTTTCCTCATTGGGCTTCTACCGGTTCGTCTTTTATGTCATCCAAATAAATGTTTCAACTGTCAATTGCTCCTGGAACTGCCTTGGTGCATCTGGTTAAGTCAAGTGTATCATTCTCTCTACTGCAGCCTCATATTTACGTAAACTCTCCCTTGCTTCTCACATACGTTATATTAGCTGAATCCGATATAGTATAGTCGCCGTACCTTAAGTCGAACGCAGCTTCTAAAACTTTAAAATCCTCTTGCTATGCCACTGGTATCATCTGAAGCAGTCCTGATGCTTGGTCCCTGAACGCTAAAATTAATGCCATGGTCTTTTCTTCGTATTTTAGTTGTTAGCATATGCAGCGGCTTCAAACTGTCTTTTATATGTTGACCAAGAAGTTTGTCCATCAAAGCAGGGAGGTTATAATCGAAGGTCTGCTGATACTACTGGGTGGCCACCTCTTTCCCTCAACTGCAGTTTAAGTCGTGCTACTTCTTCTTCGACCAAATTTACTTTCCCTTCGACGCAACTTTTTCTTCGACGCCAGTAACTTTCTCTTCAACGCCAGTAACTTTCTCTTCAATATCATCAACTTTTTCTTTGACTTCACTGACTTCAGCTTTTATATTGCCTATATCCTCTTTAATTTCATTTTTGATTTCATCAGTGGCCGACAGGATAGCGTTTGGTTGAACCTGCATAATTTTTCTCAATTCTTCCTGGCGTATCCTTTCTTCCTGTTTTTCCTCTTGACGTTTTCTTTCTTTTTCTTCTTCACGTTTTTCTTTGCCTTCTTAATGTCTCTTTTCTTGTTCTTGTTCGTCTTCTTGACGTTGGTCGAACATCATTTTTCTTAATTCTGCGAACATAACTTGCATTTGTTTTTCGGCAGCCATACTTCTTATTTTTATCAAAAAGTTCTCGAAACAGCAATAACGAGTCTATATCAAGTTCAAGTCAAATATTTCCACAAAATCCGGAGTAGAATGTTCTAGAAGTTTTCTCGAAACGTCAGAGATGGGTCTTATTTAATATTCGTATCAGTTTCCAGTTGACAGAATTTAGCTAGCACTAACTTTCAAATAGAAAGTTCTGGAAATGTGGAAATTTACTCAAAATGTCACAAATAAGTCTTGTCTAATGTCTATATATATAACTTTGTAGTTCAAAGTACTTCAACATCTCCAGTGGTTTCCAAATAGAACATTCTCGAACATCCTCGAACAAGACTTTTTACTAACCACTACCTTATTTCATACTTAATTACAATAATTAAGTCCTTAGGCTGCATTAAGCTACGAGTCTAACTGACCGCCGTGGTCCGACCTATCATTTGACGTTTTTGGGAAGATCGTTAAGCAGTATTTTACCAATGGTCTGACTATAGATGTGAAGGCACAATATTAGGCGGCAATTTCAAATTTAATTGCAACTTTTTGAATTATTATAGATGGTGGGTTTTTGTATGCTGTGTTAATGTAATCAGTTTTTCAAACAAAATGTTTGATTATGAATATAGGTCTATTTACCATTTTCAACCCTCTCAATCTCGTAGTTATTTAAAAATACGTTGGAACGTTCACTGCTTAGGTGCTCAATCAAAGATTTACGTTTACGTAAATCTTCTTTGGCTGAATAACAACTTTCTGCATTTTCTCCATTTTACTGGATAATTTACAATCACAATGACAAAACCGATGTATTTTTGTTTGGTTATGGGGTACGTTAACATGCTCGATCGTTCGTTTAGCGCTTTTGACCGCAGAAGTCCAACAATAAAACCTGACCGTTTCGCCCAATCAGCTGATCAGTCAAACCTTATAATTTTACCGTTCACTTAACAATTTCGACCGGTCGAACCGCTCACTTAACGCAGCCTTATATACATTAGTACATGCTAATTACAAGTTCCATCTGCTTCTTCTTAGCGGTGCAATTATAAATCGCAGTACTCAGGCCTTGTGGCCCATTGTGCATCCGCTAACTGATAAGTAGAAGTCCCCATCCAGGCCGGACTCCAGACCAAAGGCCAGAATCCTTCCCAGCGGGGCATTCCTTACTTCCTGCGGTACAGGGAAGCCCATACCGAAGTGTTTATGTCTCAAGTTCATGAGACTGGGGCATGAGGTTAGGAAGCGGATGGAAATTTCCTCCTCCTCTCCAGAAAATCTGCACTCGGGGTTGTTAACCACTCTGATGGCGTGCAGGTGTTTCCGGAAAGCGCCGTGTCCAGCCAAGAGACTGACCACGACCCTAACTCGCTTTCTGCCTAGATGCAGTAATTGTTCCTCCCTCTTCGGCAAGGGTCCTGGGATGAGGAGCTTCGCTTGCCGAAGTCCTGGGTGGGAGTTCCAGAGGTCCACGAACTAGGAGTGAGACCAGTCCTCTATTGAAGTTTGCTTTAGGGTAAGCTAGGGCTGGCTCCGGGCCCATCAATGGCTGTTGGGAGCCCTATCTGGCCAGAGCACCTGCCTGCTCATTACCCTCAATGTTACTGTGCCCAGGCACCCAAAGAAGCTTGACCCAATTGGATGAGCCAAGTTCGCAGAGCGCCTTTTTACAGTCCTAAACCAAAGAAGATCTGGTTTTAACTGATGCCAGGGCCTTGGAGGCCGCTTTTGTGGGTATTGGTGGCCTTTTATCTCTCTATATGATCTTTCCAGGACAGCTTGGAGTCCAGGATGACGCCTAGATACTTCGCCGTCCTGGTGACCTTTAAAGTAGTGTCTTAATGAACGGGCTCGACAAAACCGTCCAGCACACGTTTCCTGGTAAAAACGATCAGTTCTACCTTAGAGGGATTTACTCTAAGGCCCTGGTCGTTGCACCATTCCTATACGATTCGTAGGGCTCTTTGCATGAGCCCGCTGACCGTATTACGGAATTTTCCCGATATAACAATGGCTAAGTCATCGGCGGAGCCTTGCGTGTAAAGACCTTCATCCTCAAGCGCCTTAAGTAGACCATTAAGGCACCATAACAGAGGGGAAATAATGCCTCCTTGTGGGCAGCCCTTCCTTACTGATACCTTCACTGTCGTGTCTCCACTGGCAGCGATAATTTGCCTGTCCACCAACATGGCTCTTATCCATCTAATGATGGTGTCTTCAAAGCCATGATAGGTGGTCGCGGCACAAATAGAGTCGAAGGAGGTGTTATTAAACGCTCCCTCGATGTCCAGAAAAGCTCCGGCTGCTAGTTCTTTGTGATGCAGCGCCTTCTCGATCCAGGAAACAATCGGATGAAGGGCCGTTTTCGCCGACTTCCCAGCCTGGTAAGCATGTTGTGATAGATGCAAAGACTCCAAGGTCAATCTCTCTAACGTTTTGAGAAGGTATAGGAACATACCCTAGGGCCAGACGAGTCCTCAACAGATAATACATAGGACGCATGAATACCTCCAGGCTTTTCTGAATAAGTGCCGGGTACGCACCATCCGTCACTGCACTTTTATAAAGATCGAAGGTGGAGATAGCCCATTTGACTCTCTCCACTGTCACTACCCTTGAGGCCGTCCTCCAGTCCGTTGTCGTGATGACCGCGCGGGACGACCGTGGGGCTGGATTTTCCTCTATCTCCACCACAGATTCAGGAAAATGAGTTTCTAACAAATGTTTGAGGCACTCTGCAGTGGTAGCCATAAGACTACCAGAGGGGAGCCTTAAATATTCTATTCGCATTGGACTGTCTTTTTTAAGAGTTTTACAAAGCCTTGCGGCTTGCGGGAGGTCTTCTATGCTCTCACAGAAGTCCTTCCAAGCAGGCCTTTTGCTGTCTCGAATGCGATTTTTATAGAGGCGTTGGGACCTCTTATGATCTTCCCAATCCTCTGGAAGCTGAGAGCGCATTGCCCTATTGAAAAGCCTGCGTGTCTCTCTGCGTAAGTTTTGCAGTTCTCTGTTCCACCAGGGAACGCTGCTTTTTTCTTTCCACCTCCTGAGAGGACAGCTGCTCTCATATGAGGCAGTAATCGGTCCAAGAAGAAGCTTCGTAGAGGTTTCTATATCCTCTATGTTCCTGGGTTGAATTACCCTCGTTATTTTACTTGATAGAGCCCACCTGTAGGTGTCCCAATCAGTGAGTCTGGGATTTCTGTACCAGCTCTCCTCTAATTGGGGAGCTAGGTCCAGTTTAAACTGATATGGCAGTGATCCAAAAGCGAAGGTTCCGTAGACACCAACCAGTTTTTAACCAGTGGGATCACCGACTGGGATCCCAGCGTGATATCAATTACCTCTTGCCTTCGTTGAATAACGAAGGTGGGCGAGTTGCCCCGCTTTAGCAATTCTAAATCGATGGTATACAAATACTGTAGCAAGTTATGACCTCTCGGACTGATTCCAGTGCTGCCCCAGCAAGTGTGGTGTGCATTGGCGTCACATCCTATGATGAGAGGTAGCTTTTTGTTGCTACAGAATTGAACCAACTCTTCAAACTCCGTTGAAGGTGGTGGTGGTGTTGGAGAGTCGTAGGGAGATAGACAGAACCGAAGACGATTTCTATCCTGTCTCTACCCATCCTAAGACTCACTTTGATCGCAACTGCATCTCTGGAGCAAAGCTCAGAGATTATCGTTGCTTGTATATCCTTAGAGATATAAATGCATGCCCTTGGAATGCTATGTGTGGAAGAGTATATAGTCCTCTTCCTTTTATCTAAACCCTGAATAGAGCCATAGCGAACCCAAGGCTCCTGAATCAGTGATATATTTAGCTGAGAGCGGCTCGCTGTGTTGCAGGTTGATTTGGAGTATATACATTTTTTTTTTCCTTCTCCTTACTTATCCGTAACAGACAGCCCCTCCAAAGCCGTGGCTGCCATGTACGACTCAATTTCGCCGTTGGGGTGGTCGGCCTCCTCTCGAGACTGTTTAGGGTCCCAGAAGAGAACCTACTACTCCCATCTACTATAGTCACTACCATAATTCAAAACTTATTACTATTCTTATTCCATCTGTTCACTTGCTCATCCCATACATAACTTAACTCCATGCACCGATCTGGCCGTTCACGTTCATTGTATGAGGCAGTAGCGTAGGCGGCACATAACAATACTTAACATTTTATGATAACAAGTTTATAATAATTTTATAATTATTTAGCGACTCATGAACTGTTTGAGAACCACTGGCATTTCTGACTCATCCAATACATATTAGTTCAGACGGTGCCGGCGAAGCGACCTTTAAACCCGCGAAGTTATTAAAGACTGTATACATTTTTGAAAATGTGAAATCGAAAACGAGAAAGATTTTTTCTGGAATCAATACAAAACATTTAGAAATCAAGTAATAATAAAAATTTGTTACGAGAATAAAATTGATGCTTACAAAATTAATTCTAAAAAAACACTTGCACTTGCACGATGCAAGTAGCTAAATTTAGTTACTTGCTTTAGCTACCTACTATACCCGTGTAAATTCACCTTAACTCTTTGAAATTAAGGATGAAAAGAAATAGCATAAAACTTTAATAAATACTTCGCCTGGGGTATAATGGATATTATCTGAATCTATACCAATAAATACAGAATGAATGTTCATGAAGTTTTAAGTCAGGGTATGATTAAAAAATGTTTTAATACATTAGGACCGGATATTGTTAAACTTCATAAATGTGTCTTTACAGACCGGTATAGTTCCAGATAAATTGAAAATTATACCTTAGTAGGGAACCGAGACATCTGAATTTCACACCTTGTATACCACTCGAGGACCTAAAATAACTGAACATTGAAACTTATGTAAAATGACCTGATACGTCCGAATTTTTTGGTCATGAATTATTTTGGAATTGCGAAATCAGTAATATGTGGGTTTTCGACTTTTTTCTAAAATTTGAGATTTTTTGGGATTATTTGCTTAACTTGTCATATCTTTTTTATTAGTAAGTTTATTGATCTTAAATTTGAAACAGGTAATATTGAAATACTTCCAATCACGTTGAAATGACCAAAGTTAAAAGTTCCAGATAGTTAATGCCCTATTAACGGAAGAAAAAAGAAAATAACGTAGGTTTCTGTTATTTGCAGTATAAAGTGTAGACGCTTGTTAACTGCATTATTGTTAAAGATAACTAAGTACTATAAGCGACAAAGTTGTAGCCGATTAATCAAAGAAGTTTTTTTATTAAAACGTTTTTTTCAAATTTTGCTTAGTTTTTGAGAACTGAAAAGTAGATAGATAGATTATTATTAAATTCAAATCAAAATAAAAAAAATCTCTCGATTTCAGTTAAAATTTAAAAAACACGAAAAATTCCGAACCTGCCTATTGTAATAGTCTATTTTTTTTTTGTTAAAGATGTATGATTTATGTATTTCCTATTTATGTATATCAGGCTTGCCTATTATGAATAAAGATTACCATCAATAATTATCAATCAATCAACTAATAATATCCACTTCCCTTATTTTGTTAGATACGGCACTTTCTTTATTAGATGATTCAAAGCTCCAGCTTTCTTTGTCGCACATTTTATTGCCGACGAGGACTTTTTAAATAATCTCTACTTTAGCTACTCTAGTCTCAAGGCGCGTTTAAGCGCCTTGCTCTAGTTTAGTATTTTCGGTGTATCGGATGGGCCACTTCGAGTAATATTACTCCCCAGGGAAATTTTCGAACGTGGCCCAGGAGAAGAAGAGAAGCATTTGGCGGTACGCTGGTTGCTGGTTTTTTCCTTAGACATTGTTTATCTGAGGTTTTTCCTCTTTGGTTTTTTCTAGGTTAAAAATTTAAAGAGCACAAAAACTTTGGCAAAAAACTTTTATCAGATAGTGGATCAACTCTGCTGTTTTTCTCATTTGTGCTGTGTCGGTCTTCGAATATAGTAAATTAATTAAAATGTGTGCTACCTTGCCTGCTACTAAAAACTTTCGCGTAATTGTTAACTTGTCTCATTTCTTTCATGATCATAGAACCAGAGCAAGAATCTTTATAAACGAGAATATAAAACAAATAAGTGATCTTGAAGATCGAATTAAAGGTATATTTCACTTAAAAAAATTTCATTTAACCGTTCAAAACCAATATTTGCCACCATCTGAAAGCGTAGGGATCTTACAGCACGACGATGTTGTTTGGTAAGGATACAGAAACAATTGTTAATTTTTGTATCAATGCTATTAAATAAAAACTTGCCAATTAATTAGTCCGATTATTTATAGGGTTATGCCGAAACATTTTGAACATGTGGGTGCTGCATCAGCAAACTCAAGAATTGGCGAGCGTGAGCCGAAAATTAAGAAGAAAAGGTCAAATTCAGATGTAACTATGGTGGACATGTCACCAGAAAAAGAGTCTCAAAAACAGAAAAAAAAAGAAAAACTACTACGTGCAACTACCGATTGCAAAATAGAGGCCTCAGTTAAGAAAATGAAATGCAAGCAAAAGTCTATAGAAGAAAACTCCAATTCCCGAAATGCAGTTAAAACTACATCAAAGAAAGAAACAGATGGATCCGACACAGGTAAAGTTGCAAAAAATAAGTCATTTTCTAGTTTTACCATCCCATAAAAGTACTTATAATGTAAATTATGAAACTAACGGTCTTCTAGGTAAAGCTGTTGCTACAGATGAAAAATCATCTTCATTGCCAACCACAATGGATGAAAACTCAAAACAATCGAAAATTAACATTATTGACATAAAACACATCCATAATACAAGAGAGTCGGTAAAAACTTGCAATAAAAATTATAAGGAATCGTACCAGAAATTAACAAAGAACCAAGAAACACCACCTAATTCAAGTAGTAGTGATGATACGATTTCACCTCCAGCAGATCAAGTCGAAGAGGAATCCTGTCTCCAACCTAATCAAAATAAAGTTTGTTTTAAAACAAAGGAAGAGAAGCTAGCAGTTTTGCAGAAATGGTATTTTGTACCTGAATTTAACGAAAAACTTTATACCATGGAGGATTTATATAAATATGTGGATAATCATCCAAATATAAAACTTATAGAGCACATAGAAGAGGAAGAAGAAAAAACAAAGGAACGTGATATACCTCAATATTTTAAACCACGTTATTCCATGAAGGAAGTAATACAGAGTTTGGCTAATGATCCAAACATTACACTTATTGAGAAAGTAAAGGAGATAGAAGAAGAACATAGTATGGACACATCTGAAGTAGAAACTGCACCCAACACATCTGAAGTAGAAACTGCACCCAATACAAATCTAGAACTGAAAGATCCTGAAGAAAAACTGCAGGATCCTTCGAATTTAGAGATGGCTTGTGAAAAGTCAATGGATGTGACCCAAGATTCCACTTCCATGCCTCGAAGGCGCAAGATGGCGTGTGTGTCTAGTGTAGGTAAGTGGTTATCGTCTCAAAGTGGTAATTTTTTATTTTTGCATAAGTTTTAAACAAAAAAGAATATTGAAAAAGTCCCTTCTCTTGGTTTTGTATAGTTTTTCTACTTTTTTAACGAATGAAATAATACAAATAATAATGATAATATCTTTATTAATAGCACATATACAGGGTCCACCACTAATACTCTCCAGACCAGTAACTCTTTATTTTTTAAGCGACGGCCGTGTCCAACATAAAAATTGTAGGTATTTTTAAGTTCTTTTAAGTACACGTACAGAGAGATTAAAAAAATTTCATTTTTTTAAATTGTTAAGAAAAACTTAATTTCAGTGAATATTTTTTTACCTCACACTGTATATGAGTTGTATTATAGCTAGTTCAAATCTGCTTTTAGAGGGCGAAATATTAAAACATAATATTTTTAGTCGCAAACTCCTCTATAAAATCCTTATTTTGCTATAAGGAACAGAACCAGACTGCAACCAACAGCTATTCTCCGGGCTATGTTCCCCGCCGAGCGCTGAATTACAAATTACAAGCCTGTCACGTTAAGTGTAATAATTGCATATTACCATGAAAACGCTAATGCTTCGATTGCAACAAACACCAGCCGAAAGACTGATCCTACTTAAAGGAGCTCTCGTGCCAGTCGTCACACACCACTTGCACTGACGAGAGCCAACAGCTCGAAACTGCAGTCTGCAAGTGGTGTGTGACGACTGGCACGAGAGCTCCTTTAAATAGGATCGTCAGTCTTTGTTTGTTGCAATCGAAGCATTAGCGTTTTGATGGTAATATGCAATTATTACACTTAACGCGCCAGGCTTGTAACTTGTAATTCAGCGCTCGGCACATAGCCCGGAGAGTAGCTGTTGATTGCAGTCTGGTTACGTTCCTTATAGTAAAATAAGGATATTATAGAGGAGTTTGCGACTAAAAATATAATGTTTTTGTATTATAGCTGTTTGATAAAAGTTTTAATTTTTATCAATTTGTGATATTACGTCATATTCGAGATTCTTTTTGGTTTTAGTGGAAAAACACTTTTTTTATTTGTTAACTAATAAACCGACCGGTATCTTTTAAGATATCCTGTATGCAGAGGCAGATCAAGGGTATATTGCGCCCCAAGCTCAACCAAAACCTCCCCCCTCTCCTCTTTACTTTATTTGTCTTTTTTTAACGTGAACATGAAATGAAAAACAAAACAATTAAACGAAAATTAAAATGTTTTCAAATAGATACAGTGTACACTTTGTACTCTCTAATAAGCCGAAACATTTGTAGAGAATTTTAAACAAAGTAATTTGATACATCTAAAAGCAGTGTTAAAAATGAATAGATTTTTATTGCATGACAAAAAACGGAATACGAAATGAAAACAATCAAAATTTGGCCTTGGTTTAAAAAACATGTTTTTTTTGTTAAAACTACATAAACTATATTTTGTTATATAAAATGAACACAACTCAAAAAAAAACGAAATTAAAATAATCAGTCAAAATTGAACTCGGTCAAAAATAAAATAAAAAGGCTTTCTCTTCTTAAAACTAAATAAACACAACTGAAAAAAGCGAAATTTAAACAAAACAAGCAGTCAATATGACATGATTAACAAAAATTTGCTTTATTGTTTCTCAGTAGACTAATGTTTGTTTTTATTTACATCCTAATAAAGGCGCTCCTGACTTGGTAATCGTACCTGCTACCTGTATTCCGACTTTTTAGACTTGTGGAGACATTTTTTAAAATGCAACCTTTTTTGAGATGTTTACTATTTCATGAAATATGATTGAATAATTTTAAACTAAATAATTAAAAATGAATCATAAGAAATTTTGCGCCTCTTAAATTCTGGCGCCCGAAGCACTAGTTTCTTTTGCTTGATGGTTAATCCGCCTCTGCCTGTATGTTTTTGCATAATTGAGTTATTGCAATTTTTTCCTCTTTTGTGATATCGCGTGATGAACCTATTGCTAAGAAGCGCATGTTTTCATGTAATACACATTTCTTACTAATATAATTTGGTTGCTCTTCTAGTGGCTCTACAGATATTTAACTAAAAATTTTTATAATCATGATTCATTTTTATGAATTTCCTTACTTTTATTAATTTTATTTTATTCTTTTGACTTTTAATTTGTGTACTATTTATTTTAGATTTAATAAATCCACCATAGCTTTGATATTAGTAATATTTTCCATTTTCTAAGTTAGCCATGAAAGTTTTAATATGTCAAATTGAGACAAATCAGAGTAGTTATTTTCTGTTGAACATTAATTCGTTCGTCAATCGACTAACAATTCGACATGATTCAGTTTTTGACTTTGGAGAAACCAGAGTTTTTATTGATTGATGAAGAATTTAAACATAATGCTAGAAAAGCTTGCAAAGTCTATTCTCAACAGTTTCCTGGTAGACGCTGTCCTGACCATAAAGCTATTAAATTATTAGTTGAGGTGCGCTCAAAATCATGCAGTTCACTTATGTAAATCGGAAACTTTAAAATGCTCTAATTCCTCGAAACTAAAAGATGTACCAGCTGATCATGCAGCTTGGGACACCAAAAGGTGTAGCACATATATTCGAGCACGTGACAAGTTTTGTTCTGATATATTAGCGTTGGTTGTTCAATAGCAATCAACGGCTATCCCCTCCACAGGGGCTCGCTTTACAATTTCTAATGACACCGTTGGCTTTAAGAATTTCTTTATCTATTATCAAAATACACGAGGTGTCAGAACCAAGACTGTTGAACTTTTCAATGCATCAGTGCATTCCAAATACTCCGCAATAGCGTTAACAGAAACATGGTTAGATTCCTTCATCTTTGACAGAAAACTTTTTTGCAACGAGTTCGATGTTTTTCGTTCTGACAGAGATTTTGCTTCTATTAATCGTTCTAGGGGTGGAGGTGTACTATTAGCTGTAAACTCGAAATATGTTTCATCCACACTAAACCGGGATTCTGTAGGCTTTGAGATCATACATGCCATTGATATTCTGGGAGTAAAAATATTGGTCGATTATCAGTCCATTTATATATTTGTCATTTACATACCACCTGGTGTATCTTGTCACTGACTATGAATATTTATTTGAGATGCTAAGTTCCTTAGATTATCTACAAAATAATGATGGTGGCGATGTACTCATCATAGGTGATTTTAATATTGCCAAATATGTATCTTATTTAGAAGATTTACAACCTAATGGTCAAATTAGAGCGGTGAATCATTTTCTTGTTGCTAATAACTTATCCCAGCACAATTTAGTTCGCAATTCCAATGACAATATTCTTGACCTAGTGTTGTACAACAGAAATTGTTGTGTTACCCGTTTATTGATCCTTTAACAATAGAAGATATGCACCACCCTGCCCTGGACATATGAACGCCTCCAAAAATCTCAATCACTTTCCAACTTGCCATAATAACAGTTATAGTTTTCGTAAATGCGATCTGTCTAAATTGTAAGATAATCTTCTTGGCATTGACTGGTCCTTTCTTTCATCTTTTAACGACATCAATCGTCAATAGCATATATACTCAATTTTATGATAAACTTGACGTTGTGTTTGCATCTTGTGCACCTAAGAAATCAGTCTTCTCGTAGTGGTAAATACCCTGCCTGGTTTAACAGCACCATTATAAATAAAATCAAAAGTCAAGGAAAGCCTTAGAAAGCAATATGCAAGAACTGGTGATCTTATTTATAACGAATTTAAAAATGTCAGGCATGAAATAAAGTGCAATATTAATTATTATTAGCCGTTACTCGAGTCCGAGTATAAAAATGTTACAGTCGATAAATTGTGTACAATAAAAAACAAGTAAAAGGTGTAGTCTATTGTAATTCCCATTCGTCTACGGTGCACACGACTATGGCTATAGAGGCCAATTCGGGAGAGCACATGTCGACCGCAGTCAGGACAAACATAGACCTGGTTATGTCTTGGATTCGGCCTTCTTGCAGCAACATTTCCTTGATAGCTGGCCACAGCCCCTCGCCATTCGGTTCTGTCCGCTGCAAGTTGTTCCCATTGCTCGTCTGCAATACCGCAGGATTTTAGATTTTCATGGAGAGCGTCTTTGAACCTCTTTCGTTGACCGCCACGCCTTCTTCTACCGCTTAGCAATTCACCATAAAGTGTGCATTTAGGAAGGCGGTTATCATGCATACGATGAACGTGACCTGCCCATCTTAGGCGTACTCTTGAAATAAGCACCTCAATTGGAAGGCTGTTTGCTCTCCTGAGTACTTCCACGTTTGATATGTGATGGAACCAACGGATTTTCATCATACTTCTGAGGTGTCTTTGCTGAAAACGTTCAAATTCTTTCACATGACGACGATAAGTGACCCAGCTTTCACATCCATATAGCAGTGTGGGAATTACAACTGCTCTGTAGACAGCCATTTTCGTTGACAAAGCAAGGTCGTGGTTGTCAAATACTCTCTCTCTAAGTCCCCAGAGTGCTCTAGATGCAGCGTTAATTCTATTGCGAATCTCGCTGTCCATGTTTGCTTTGTCATTAACAACGTTGCCTAAGTAATTGAACTGATCCACCACTTCAAAAGAATTTCCGTTAAGTGTAATGTCTATTTGGTTCACTTGATGAGGAGTTGACATAATCTTAGTCTTTCCAGTGTTGATTTTAAGTCCCAAGGAATCATAGCTCTGGGCATACACATCTAAAAGTTCTTGAAGCTCTTCCGGCGTAGAGGCTAAAAGTGCACAGTCATCCGCATACTGGAGATCACAAATGAATCGTGTGCGTGTCTTCGTGAAGGCTCTAAAGCGCCCTATGTTAAAGAGACCGCCATCAAAACCGTATCTGAGACCTATTCCTCTGACTGTCAGTTTGTTGTCAACAATAATTGTTAGAGCAGTGGTAAACAAATTAAAGAGCAGGGGTGCCAGGACACATCGCTGCCTAACTCCAGTGAGGGTTTGAAAGGTTCGGTTGCCTCATTATTATACATAGCCTGGGCGTTATTGTTTGTATGTAGACTGCGACATACTCCCACAAAATTTCCTAGGGATACCTAAGCGGAACATAATTTTCCGCACTTCCCTGTCCACCGAGTCAAAGCCCTTGGTTAAATCAATAAAGGCCATGTGAATTTCTCCTTGATGTTCGAGTGCTTTTTCTTGAAGCTGTTTAAGTGTGAAGATTAAATCCGATGTGCCTCGGTTTGGCCTAAAGCCACTCTGTGTTTCAGGAAGTAACTTTTCCATAACAGGTGTTAGCCTATTTGCCATCGCTTTAGTGAGTATCTTCCCTCCAACAGCCAGGAGGGCTATACCCCTGTAATTTCCACTGTCGGCGGCGCTCCCTTTGTTTTTGAAGAGGTTGATTAAAAGTGTATCACGAAACTCCTGCGGAGCTTGACCACTTTCCCGCACGACATCAAACAGTTTTTTGAGGTAGGGTATGAGCTCTGACGACACAGCTTTAAAGATCTCAGCTGGGAGTGAGTCGGCGCCGGGAGATTTGTTATTTTTTAGCTGCCCAATGGCGGTTAAGATCCCTTCCATTGTTAGTCTTCGAAGGTGTCATATTGAGGGATAAGATTTATAATATCGTGATCGGCTTGACTTTGCTGGTTAAGAATGTTAGAGTAGTGTTCTTTCCATCGGGCTCTTATTTCCTGGTCTTCTTTGAGGAGATTTCCATTTAAATCTTTAATAGGGCACATATTTTTCCGACTGGGGCCGTACACTGTTTTTACTTCTTGAAAGAAATTCCTGTAGTCGTGTGAATCGGCGTACCTTTGAATTTCTCTGGCCTTGCTTGCCCACCACTCGTTCTTTATTCTTCTGATTTCGCGTTGCGTTTCATACTTAGATTGGGTAAAAGCTGAGATGAGTCGTTGGGGGCGCAATATTAATATAGCATACAGTAACTTTGTGAAAGATTCTGAAAGAACAATAAAAAGTGATCCCAACAAATTTTGGACCTTCATCAATAGTAAAAAAGGGTCAACAAAGGTATTTGGATGGAGTTTCATTAAAAGATCCTGATGAGACATATTGAATGCTTTTCCGAAATTTTTTAGTCAATCCTATACAGACTCCTCATTGGTCACTGGGAATATTTTCACTGAAAGTGACTGCCCGAACAATAACCCTATTGTAAATATAAATTCATTCTCAGAGGTCGAGGTTATTCAGGCTTTAAAACGAATAAGCCTAAAATGACAACAGGCCCTGATTCCATACCGGCATTCTTATTGAAGGATTGCGCAATTATATTTGAATATCCCTTAACCTTAATTTTCAACTTAATACTAAAAAATTGTCAATTCCCAGACTTATGGAAATATTCCAAAGTGTGTCCAATTTATAAAAAAGGGAATAAATTAGATGTTCAGAACTTCAGACCAATCTCTGTAATCTGCAACTTTTGCAACCTCTTGGAAATCCTACTGTATGACAGAATATATTACTCAATTAACACCAAAATTTCTATTTACCAACATGGTTTAATGAAAGGGCGTTCGACTACAACAAATCTTTTCTGTGTCACTCAGTATATTTCTCAGGATATTAGGTATTTTTGTTATTATGTATAGTCTATTTTTCTCCTACCCTATAATTGTACCTGTACTGTTGGGTAGTGCATAATAAAATAAGCTGTCCCCTTTTCAGGCCAATTGCTAACAGACCTGAGAAGTGTTACACCTACTCCTCTGGATAATGCCAAGAGTGATTGCAACGAGCCGGTCACAAAGAGACAGAGGAAACGAGCCCGAAGGAGGAAGAATAAGAATGGAAAAAGTAGCACAGATACATCGGTGGAACCCTCATCAGTTGCAGTAAACGGTTATGCAGTACCACGTAGACTAGAACCTATATCTCATAAACACTACATATTTGAAGAAGGAGAAGATGGAAAAACGATAACTATTGATATCACACCATATGATACAGATCCCTCTTATCCTGGGAATACAACATCCTTCAAATACGATTCAGATATCTTACGAGCGCCTATGATGAAGCCAGAAAGGTGGCCCAAAGTAGGGGATATAATTGCATTTAAAGTAAGTTACTAAAATGGTAAAATACATAACGTTAACTGTGTGACGATACTCATTATTCCCTAAATGTGTCAGGAAAACTACGATTAATATCTGTAGATAGTGTTCCCTTCCCAAAAAAAATTTGAAATTCGGTCATGTCATCCATTTTTTAAATGTTTTTTATTGAAGGCATTAATTACATTGGATTTTGATAAATTTTTTGAAAATTTTAGGCCGTATCTTGGCTAGGTTTATAGTAAAAAGATATGAGAGGTCTTAAGAGTAACTGAATAAGGTTTCAACATGATGAGAATTTCATAGAACGTGCTGTTGAGTAAATTGTGAAACTAGAACGTAAAAAATTTGTTTTCTTCAAAGAAGTAAAAATGGGCAAAGGTCTTGGAATACTGTATCTTAGCCAATTATTATCGAAAATTGATGTGGCAGTTCTCAGACCAATGGAAATTTCGTATCAACCCTTTCAATATCTGGGAAAGACAATCTCAGATTAAGTGCTTTGAAAGGGTTGATATGAAGTTTGGTTTGGATTCAGTTTCGTATGCAAACTAGTTAGACCCATTGCAAAAATCGAAATGACACGTTTTTTTTGCTTAATATATTCCTAGGACTTTACAGTCTCTCGCGTGGTGCTCATGTGCAAGCCTATCACCATCACAGTGGCAGTGCACTATGAAAACACATCGTGATTTACAAACTGAGTAAAACAACCACAAAACTCTTATAACTGATTTATTTTGTAGATGCTTAGAATAACAGAAAATTTTACACCAGGAGTATCGGAGCAAATTATTGGCAAGGTAAAGGAGTTCGATAAAGAAACCGATGAAGTCGTCTATGAAATATTGCGTGAGTATACTGTATATTATGATATAGTCTAGTTGCCAGAGGAAAATAAACACCAAGACCTCCAAAGATTCCCAAAATGGTTGGAATTTTGCATAGTGTTCTATAAAGAAAAAACAAAAGAAAAGTTTGTACAAATTTTGGATGAGCTTTTTTCAAAAAATGCAAGTTTTTAGCAAATATAACAATTCTACATAAAAAATGACAAATTTTTAATTTTATCTGAAATTTAATTAACGAGCTACTTGCTGGAAAAACGAGCTTTGGAGTCATATCAAGCTTAAGATTGTTAGAAGCGAACCAATGTATGAATGTACACAGGTCAAGATTTTTTTAAGGAAAGTAGAGAATGGAATGTGTCAGAACATATAAAAATATAAAAACATATACAAATTACATAGAATAGACAGAAATTTGTAGAACAGGGTCATGACAGTATAACAAAGTAAAGAAAACATAAAAATATAAGATACAGTAATAATTCAAGTTATCGTGAGATCTTGAAAGTTATTTTGAAGGTAGTCCTCAGTGCTGTAAAATCCTTTATGTTTAAAGTAGAATTTGAGCTTATAGAGCTAATGCTAATTATTCAAATTACTAATATTAGAGTTAAAGTTTAAAATCGATGTATCGTCAGCATAATCAACGCATTTTATTGGAGTCATAAAGTGAAAGAAGTCATTATATAGAAAATAAAAACAACGGCCCCAGTACAAAACCTTGAGGTACCCCGTGCCTTATTGTTAAGCGTTCAGAAGTTAAGTTGACAATAGCAACATATTGATGTGTTGTTTAGATAGGAATTGAAGAAATCCAGAAGTATACCATTTATGCCATAAAAGCTTAGTTTTGCAACAAGAAGCTCATGCGAAATACAGTCGAAGGCCTTTGAGAGATCAAGCATGCTATAAGAGCCACATGACTACCAATTTATGTCATTCACTAATTTAAGAACCGTCTTTGTATTTATTTCTGAAGCCAAATTGACTGCAGTTTAAGATATTGTTTGTCTCGAAGTAATTAACAAGTCGTTTTTCGAGGACAATTTAAATTTTTTATAAAAAAATCAGAATTATTGAAATGGGCCGGAAATTATTGATATTATTACTATCTCCTTTCTTAAAGGGAGTATCCTTAAGCACATTCGGGAAAGGGCCTTTAATAATGCAAGCATTGTGAGTGGCAGTATAAGTAGACATAGGGATACTTGGGTCAGATAGACGTCAGACGATCTTGCCCTATACGTACATGTTGTATTATATCTTTATTTCAAGGTCTGCTGCTGACTGTGACCGTCACCACAGACTGTGCTACTGTAAACACTACTACTATGCCGCAGTACCCTTGCTTACTTAATTAAAGTAAAGAGTCGGTTGAACCTCCCGCTCCACTTTCCAGTCAGTCAGAGAGCACGAGGCCAAATACACCTCCGGTCCTGACCCCAGGGCTCCGCTTCTGCCTTCACTGCCCTCTGTTTATCCGACCGTTTGTCTGTCCACCTGTTCATCTGTCGTGTTTAGGGCTCGGTCATGATGTTGGGTGTCAAATTAATCGTCTCGATATATAGAATGCCAGTATATAAAAAATTTAGGTTAGAATACTGCTGATAGTCTACGTAATTAAATCATCACCTAATACGATGATGTAGTTATTTTTGTAGCCGCCACCCAGCCTATAGAATAGAATAGAACTTCATTGTAATCATATGAAATATTTTACTTCAAACAATAGTTTTCTTAAGTATAGTGAGTTAAATCAATTAATATATATTTATAGTTTAACACATAAGACAAAATTCATAAAAACTATTATATGTAACACAAGGAAAAATGCAATATATATTGTAATTAATAATGATAAAACGATTAGTAAAAGATTAAAAGATTGAGAGGATTAAAAAAGAATCAAAAAGTAGCATTACTTTACAGAAATTTTTTTAAAACCATGTTTGATATATTCAAGTGTAAAAAAAGCATATTTGATTAAATATTGTTTAATAGTCGATCTGAATTTAGTGGGAGGCTGGCTTTTTATTGCATTAATATAAGAGAGAGAGAATAAGAGTTGATGCCGATTTGAGCTCTACTAAGTCTGATATTATTGATTCTAAGGTCATTGTTGTATGTAGTTAAACGATTGTGAAAATCCTTATTTCTGTTGTATAGCGGCATGTTATTTTTGACGTAAATAATGCATAAATGCATGGTAATGTGAGGTCGGTTGGTTATGTTGTTTATGTAGATTAAAAATAACACCGGCCTCAAAATGGAACCCTATGGTACACTTGTTCTTACATTTAGCATTTGTGAATTCTGATTAGGAGCGCAGACTATTTGCTGTTATTCAGTTAAGATTTAAGTAAATGTATGGATTCTTGGCTGAAATTATATTTGGTGCACTTTTTTAATAATAACTCATGTGAAACACAGTCGAAGGCTTTGCTCAGGTCACATAATATTGAGGTGGAGTACATACGTAGTGTAATTTAAAATAGCATCTGTCGTTGATAATTTCGTTCGAAAAGCAAAATGGGTTTTGTTAAACAAATTATATACTGCTTTCGAGATGTTCAACCATTTGATTTTTTATTGCTTTTTTGAGAATCTTTGATATTATAGGTGATAATGCTATAGGTCTATAATTGCTAAAGTCATCCAATTCTCCTTTTTTGAAGATTGGTACGACAGAAGCTATTTTAAGGACATCTGAAAATATACCAGTGTTTAAACATTCATTTATTTGTTTGGTAAGAGAAATTATTGTAATAATTATTGTAAGTATAAATTTGCACGATTTTCCAAAATATCGAGAAAACCAGTGTATAATTTGACTTTTCAATAGTAGTACGTTATAAAAATATAACATTAATGGTACTTTCCATTAGTGTTATTTACAAGAAAACTACTAAACTAATTTGTACACGGTTTTCGAGCAAAAAACGAATATTTTTATAAGTAAATTTTCAAGATATGAAATTTCACTTTGGTATAATTGTACCTTATAGAAAAAAATCATTTCTGACAATTTTAATAGCACTGTTCTGTGAAACAAGTATTAAAAAGGAATTAATACGCAATTTTTGCTAAAATATGGTAAACATGTATTTTCCAGAATGTTGGAAAACCAGTAGATCATGTGATTTAGAATAGTTATATTGTCCCTTAAATGACTCATGTTCCACCTTTTCATACAACAAAAATGCAAGGGCGTCTGGCCCAAGTGCCCCTATGGCTACTTTTACTGCCACTCAATCCTTATCAATGCTTGCATTAGTAGAGGCCATTTCCCGGATGTGCTCAAGGATACTAACATCTTACCTCTCTTTAAAAACGAAAATAGTAATAATATCAATAATTTCCAGCCCATTTATAAAATTTTGAAATTGTCCTCGAAAAAAAATGGACAAAATCTTGAACTGCGGTCAATTTGGCTTCAGAAATAAATGTTCTACCACAAAGGCAGTTCTTAAATTAGTGAATGATATAGGTTGGTAATCATGTGGCTCTTAGTCTGTGTGATCTCTCAAAGGCCTTCGACTGTAATTCGCATGAGCAACTTGTTGAAAAACTAAGCTTTTATGGCATAGGATCTCTTCAATTTCTATCTAAACAACACAACATGTTGCTATTGACAATTTAACTTCTGAACTCTTAACAATAAGGCACAGAGTACCTCAAGGTTCTATACTGGGGCCTTTGTTGTTTATTTTCTCTTAATAATTTATTTCATTATTAATAATAATAGTATGATACAATATATGTATATATGGCATGTCAGCATTTAAATTAAAAACTATATTGCATAACATAATAATAATAATAATAAAGTTTATTCATCTTTTTGCCATATAAACTATATAGATAAGACAAGTCACAAAATTTAGTGCCATTACATATGCTTACAATTGTATTATACCTACTAAGTAAAAATTGTTAATAACATTAAATAAAACATGATAAAATTTATCATATACGTACACACATTTAAGTTTAGTCAGTATATGAAATTCAAATTCTAACAAGCTAAAAAAAAAATGTAATGAATATCAAACTGCTAAGACTCGAATAAAATCAACAAATCCGTTAATAGAATAAAAAGACTGACACAGTAACGGTTTTTTAAGTTTATTTTTAAAAACCTCTTGAGACCTGCTATTTTTTATCTCATTGGGCAAAAGATTATAAATAAGGCATCCGGCTTAAATGGGCGATTTTTTATAGAATTCGTGCTTGTGAAGACCGAGAGATATGCCATCTCTTCCTCTAGTGAAGTAATTGTGGAAATCTTTGTTTTTTATATATTTATTTTTGTTATTATAAATTTAGGTTAAAAGTTTTAGCAGATATATAAATATTACTGTAAGTATACCATATTTTTTAAATGTATCACGGCAAGATTCTCTGTAATCGAGATTAAAAACGAGTCGAACAATCCTTTTTTGCTGTATAAGTATTCTAGAAACCTCACTCGCTTGCCCTCACGCAATAATGTTGTATGCAATGGTAGAATACACAAAAGCATAATAAACGCTTAAGAGAGCCCCCATGTTTAATGTTGATATATAATTAAAATACATATACATAATTAAAATAATAAAATAATGGACAGAAACAAAAACATATACTTACAAGCTAATACATACAACAAATTAAAAACTTAGAGATTATGTATCTGTAGATCTGGCTAAGAATTCATTCGCACTATAGTAACCATTATTCAATACTTCGGTATGCGATGTAAAGCAACGACAGGCACAGTTAGTAGTTGGATGGGTGACCATTCCAACAGAAACCGCGTCCTCGCCTCACACATCTTCCAGCAGCTTGTATATCAGTGTATGCGCGGAAGCTGTACAACCTTAGGCGAGGGTTGTGTAGGAGATATACCATCCTGCGGAGGGGATGTAAAGCTGTCGATCCCTTGTCTATTAAATGTTAGGCAAGTAAAAGATCCCTACTCTTTTTAAGGGAAGAGGTTCGGCAAAATTCCTGGTTGGGGGTAGCTCCTCTACAGGCGTCGGTGTTAGACCTCAGTAGCGGAAATATGCTGACGTTAAATAAATGTATAAAAAAAAACATTATTCAGAGTCCTTAATTTTTTTCTTGTAACTTAATAAGTTTAGACCTCTAATACTTTCAGGTAGGCTATTATATACTATTCCATTATAATAAAGAGACTCTTTAAAAGTTAAAGTCCTATGCTGAGAAATAGATAATAAGTTCCTGTGTCTTGTATTATATCTGTGATTTCCACACAGCACATGAAAATCATGCAGATTGCATTTTATGTGAATCAAACACTTGTATAGAATAGAATAGAACTTTATTAGTCAAATGTACACAAATTGTTTCGACAAGTCAGACATATAATTAATATAAACAAAAAAAAACCAGTGGTTATCCTAATCAAATAACATTAAGAAAAATATATAAATAACATAGTTAGTACATGCAAATTAAATTAAAAAACACTGAATAGAAGAAATAATGTTTGAGATGCGTACTCTTGATAGGGTTAGGAATAGACACCCGAAAAGTTCTCACCCCATTCACGAACGGAAAGTCCATTTTTTTAAGTACTGTTCGTCGATGAAGAACCCTCTAATGAGTAAAATTGGACAGAATTTTAGTGGAGTAGGCCTGCAGAGTAAACCATTTTAAAAAAACGCACCGAGAGCTCAAATAAAAAAAAGCATCTTTATGGGAAAAAGAGGAAAAGAAATAAAAATCACTTGCGTCAACATCCGCTAGACATGCATCTTATAGAGAAAATTCCGCTCTATAAATTCATTCTTAAGCAATAGGACATTTTTTATACAGAATTTAACGACAAATTTTTATGTCCTACACTTTTTTCTCTTCCAACGAACGGTTTATAAGATAAAAGTGAAAAACCGGCGGTAAGTCCCCCGTAGGGGTGGTTTATTGCAAAAAAAAAGGACTTTCCGTTCCTGAATGGGGGTGGGAACTTTTCGGGTATCCTTAACCCTTTCGAGAGTACACATCTCAAATATTATTTCTTTATAAATTATCTCTTTTAAAATATCTAATTTGCGTGGACTAAGTGTATATAAAATATAAAGCACAAAAAATATAAACAAACAAAACAAACGTTGTAAAACAAATGAACAGCATATATAGACACATGGTACAGTTAATATTTTTCTGGAGACAAAATGTTTCTACAGCTTTCTCTATATACTTAAGATTATATATCAATCTTGTTAATCGTTTTTGTAACACGTACTCTGGATACTCCACTGGGTTTTCCCCAAAGATGTATATTTTGAGTTATATACGAATAGTATACATTCATTAAACCATCTTCACCGAGCATGTTTTTTAATTGATAAATTGCGAAATAAGAGTTATTTAATTTATTGCAAACATAATCGATATGCTCTTCCGATGACAATGTACTGTCGACACATGTGCCCAACAATTTTGTGCTTTCATTTTAAATATTATACATCTAAATATAAGAAGTGTTCGAAAAAACTTTGATGAGTTGCTTATATTTCTACAGGTATATAATCTAATGGATTATCAAATAATAATATAAGCGAATGTTGGAAAATTCCCGGCTGTAATCAATATAATATACCAGGTTTTATAACTTATTATAACGAGGGTGATTACAACAAAAATGATGGTGTTCTAGTATTAGTTAAATCAGATATTGTAGCAAATTTTGAAATTATAAAATTTGTAAAATCGAATTTAAATGCTATTAGGTTAACTTTTAAAATTAATGAAGTAACACAGGGCCTCACGGCAGTATATAGACCACCCCCCTCATCGATGCAACACTTTATATACGATATGGAGAAATATTTATGCTGACAATCTGCATAACCAAGTTGAAATATCCGTCGGAAATATCAACATTAACATAAAGTTGAGGCAAGAATTCAAGCGATGCACGTCACGACTTTAATACTAACATAATTTTTAATCATTAATTACGTTAAAAAGAATATTTCTTGACACCCAATTATTAAGCTTTTTTCAGAAATAGGTACAGTTTAATGAGGCTTCATGATTCTTAGCAGTATTGTCTTATTTATAGAATTGATCTGTGACGTGCATCGCTTGAATTCTTGCCTCGACTATATCTGATAAAGAGAATAATTTTGTAAATTTATATCTAGCTACATTCAATCACCTTGGGTTCATATCTTGCATCAACTCTCCTATTCGTGTTACAATTGAGTCAGCCTCCTGTTTGGACCATATATTTGTCAAAATAAACAATTACAACATAAAAAATTGCAAGAATTAATTAAAGAACAAAATTGGAACAATGTCATGATACTAAATGATCCAAATATGGCTGCGGATACTTTTTATTCGACATTTCTTAATCTCATTGAGCAATCAAAAATCACATAAAAAATGTAAATAAACAGAAGCCATGGATAACAATTGGTATTATTAACTCGATCAAGAAACGTGATAAAATTAATAGACAACTCCTAAAAAAATATCAAAATGAATATAAAATATATAGAAATAATTTAAACGAACTTATTGCACATGCTAAGAATAATTATTATATGAACAAAGTAGAAAATAATATTTTTAGTCGCAAACTCCTCTATAAATCCTTATTTTACTATAAGGAACGTAACCAGACTGCAACCAACAGCTACTCTCCGGGCTATGTGCCCCGCCGAGCGCTGAATTACAAGTCACAAGTCTGGCGCGTTAAGTGTAATAATTGCATATTACCATCAAAACGCTAATGCTTCGATTGCAACAAACACCAGCCGAAAGACTGATCCTACTTAAAGGAGCTCCCTTGCCAGTCGTCACACACCACTTGCAGACTGCAGTTTCGAGCTGTTGGCTCTCGTCAGTGCAAGGTAGGTATGCGACGACCGACATGAGAATCCTTTGACTATAGTACATCCCGGTATTTTTACAATAGCGACATGTAAAACAGCCAGCAGGCAGTCTGCAAGTGGTGTGTGACGACTGGCAAGGGAGCTCCTTTAAATAGGATCAGTCTTTCGGCTGGTGTTTGCCAGACTTGTAACTTTGATTGCAGTCTGGTTATTTTCCTTATAGTAAAATAAGGATTTATAGAGGAGTTTGCGACTAAAAATATTATGTTTAATATTCCGCCCTCTAAAAGCACATTTGAAGTATTCCATTAATTGATTTAAAAAATTAAAAATTTGTAAAAACATTTTTTACGTAGAATTGTTATATTTTCTAAAAATTTGCAATATGCAAAATTTCAGCCACTTTGGCATTTTTTGGAGGTCAAAACTGCATCAACTGGACTAATGCGTTACCAATACGTTTGTCCTCAGGTGGGTTAGATCAGTGCAATAATCCAGACGATCCACTTTCTGAGGATAGAGAAGATAGAGAACGTGTGCTTATGTGGAAAGATTTGATAGATGCTCGCTTACTATATCCTCAACTGAACATAACATAATCGATCCCTTCCTTCAGGTTTAGCGCTTTAAGGTTATTTTCAAACACTCCTTCCGTTAGGTCCTACAAAATATTCGTATTAATTTTTTAATGAACCTTTTATTAGTATTTGTCATGTATGTTGTTTGTATTTTATATTTTTTTACTTATAGTCTGAAGCAAAACATTGTAATTCATTCAGTACCAAAGATCTCATGCATTCTAAATGGCAGCTTCTAAATAGTTCTACAATTATTTAAATTTGGAACTGGAACTACAACAAAGGAAATTGATTGTCAGTTATTGATGGACAGAGCCGTCCAAACTATTTTTATATATTTTAAATAATGATTTATTTAAATAATTCTCCGCGAAAGTATTTTAATGATTTACATTAAATTAATAAAATAGATACTTTTGAACATTATTTAAATAACAACAGTTTTTTGTTATTCAAATGGTATTTTAATTTTGAACATGAAATTAGCACAACAGATAATTCATAAATCAACGCAGTAGATTTTTCGTAACTATCGATGCACACACTAGGGTGGATGCTTCAAGTTCATGAACGTGAGGTCATAAATTTCAACCCAATTGAATAAGTTCATCCGGGCCCGTAACTGATAAGTTGATATTCGAATACCCCAAAATCGATCTTCCTCTGTTATATTAAGTTATTGACTGTCAAAAAACGTGTTAAACAAAAGACGACTATGTAGATAAGGAGCATCTTTTATTTTCCTGTCAATTCATTTGTTTGATAAGAGGATTTTCGAAAAAAATTCAAAAACTAGGAATAAAATGTGTCAGAAATTTTATTTATCATCTGTTTAAAATAGTTCAAATTTATAAAAGGCTCAAAATCAACCGTATGTGTATATATGTATGTATGTGGTTTTTGTCGAATTTTGTAATTTTTAGTATTCGATGTGTAGGAACAAATGCTCGAATACTGTCTGTTTCTGATATCCGAGTTGTTTTTACTCCTCCCTCCCTCGCATTTTTAGCCCCCTTCCATGCCAAAGTAACTTTAGGCAGGGAATATACTGGTTCTGAGCAAATGGTATTCTGGAGAATAAAACACTGTTTATGCAACAATAATTTACTTTGTTATGGAGCCACTGCAGTTAAATTCTGCCTTATTTTTAAAAATGCATTCGTATTTATTGCAAATAAGGATGTTTACAGTATATTTATATTTTGATCCAGAAATTTTTCCACTTAAACCAACAGATGGTGCGAAATAACAGCAATAATAATCATTTATTGGTGTTACTATACAAAAAACTGTGAGTTTTCTGATCCTTCAAGTCTAAAGGAAAGAACTGTTAAGAGTCCATTTTTGCTCAAGTACCAAATATTTCATTGTCTAACCGAACCTTGGCAAGAAAATGGATTCAAAATGAGAGGAGCCGGCTTAATAACTACAACTCGGGCATAAGAATTAGACAGTGCCATATGTTCCTATAAATATTTGAAGCGATATCAAATCTTGTATAAGAATTACAAACACACAGAAATATAAGTTAGTCAATCAGTGTCAAACTTTTTAAACTTACTTTTTATAAATTGGAATTGTTTTAGGTAGTGATTCAAAATCAGTTTTAAAGAACCAAAAAAAACTCCACATTTTTCTGTAAATTATGTAAAATTGGCCAAAATAGCCATCTAAGATCTAAAACTTTAGATACATATTCTTCAACTCATCTTTTTTCTAAAATCATTGGTGAAAATTGAAGGGAATATTGAAGATGGCTCTTATCTGAAACTGTCTTTTAACACTTTTTTCGGCATAGCCAATAATATTCAAGAAATAGAGAATTTTGTGCTTTAAGATATATATATATATTTTTTTAATACTTTCGAACACACGTTTTCTCACTATCCAATCAGGCTGAAATTTACACTGATTTCTTTCATGAATTGAGACGAAAAAAGTTCGGAAGCCGAAAACGTCACAGCTAACCCTATTACGTACAACTTGAAATTTTCTTCATTCCGACTTTTTTGTGATCCTTTCCAATGTAACAAGAAACTGCTTATTTAGCAATAACATTTATGAATTCAAAGGGACTGGGTTTGAAATTGGAGACGGCAAATTTACTGCAAACATGCGTTTTCCAAGAGCCATGCTCGATGGGAGCTAAATCTGGAGAGTTAAATGGCTTCAATAACTTGAGACCCTCCTACAAGGGACAGCCAACTGAAGGATGTATCATCCATAATATAGTAAATTTTGTCTTGCCTTACCAGGTTTAGCCATTCCAATAAATGTATATTTGCCCAGTAACTGCTAAATCCAGAAAATTTCAATTTGGGTTTAATACAATACCATCCAAAAAGCTTATTTTTGTCTTTTGTCCTTTTAACGATAGTGAAATAAAACAAACACACATCCATTTTATCAGTTGACTTCGAACCCTGACTCAATTACGTATTTTTATGTATTGAAATGGTATCATAAAAGTTTTATGATTATCATGGGTTAAAATTAATGTGCCGCTGTGTGTTTAAATGACACGAAATTATTTAAATAGTTGGAAACTATCTTAATAATTTCAATGTATTTGTGTAGTTGGATTTTTAAAATTTAAATAATGTATTTCAAAATTATTTAAAATACACTACTTTGGTTGCAAAAGGTAGTTATTATTTTAAATAACTGTGCTCTGTTACGGTACTTCCAGTTCCTTCTCTATCAGAATTTAGTTGATGTTGTATTAATTTGGATAACTCAGTGCCGGTTGCTGTGTGGCAGGCACAAGGTTTACACCTGCCAAATCTAGTCTGAGAAGTTTGGTAAATGTATAGAGTAAGTAGATTTAAATAAACCAAAAATTAATATTACAAAGTTTTGCTTTTCAATTAGAAATATTTTATAGAAAAAAAGTACTGTTTTTGTGTTTTTTTAGAGTAGGTGTTTTCAATTACCTTGATGTTATGAGAACAATTATTGTGAATGAATGTTAAAAATACAATATAGAATAATTAGTTGGCTTTTTATTTCAAGGAAGTTGTACGGAATTGAGGTGATAGGTAAGTGACTATTAGAGCTAGAGCTACTGAATTCCCTGTCTTCAATTTATACGTAGCGTAGTCCTGTAAGAGTCATACTATAATATATTATTATCCAGGTAAGGTCATTCCTACACGTAAAGTTTTTGTTGCATTTTTATGTGTCGGGAACTTATTACTTCAACTATACTTTTGTCATTTTCGTTATTGTCTGTAAATAACATACATAGAAACGCGCGTAATGTTGAAATGCTTTAGTGTTTTGTAAAAGCGGTCTTCGGTAGTATGAAGATTAGATAAATAGCTTTCCGATTACATGCTGCTCGATGTGAATGTTAACCGGAGCTTTTTAGTACGGTACATTTGATTTACTTGAAAATATGATATTTTCTAGAGCTTTATTAGGAACTGTGATGAAATTTAGGTTCATGCTTCGAAAGGTAAATAATCAAAATTAATATACAGGGTGTCCCACGTGGAAACTCCTAGGATCGATTTCTTTGCATGTCAACGCCATTTATATCTTAATGAGGAGAAAGGCCGTTTTCACTCAAAATTTAAATCATTTACGTATTTTAGTGAATGCGTTTTACAGAATTTAAATATCTCTTTTGGTTTGGAAATAACTCTGAAAGTATCAATTTTACTGTAAAATATGTATACATAAAAATTATAGGTAATAAAAATCTGCACAATTCGTTTTTTTTTTTTTAATTCATACGACCTATTGGAGCCGAGATAGACTTTTTTGAAATTTATTGTTGATGACAGTGGAAACATTTTGTACACCATAAACTGCGGTTCATCGTATTACACATACCATTATTATTAATTTTCACTGCTATAACTTATTTAAGTATCACTGATTGCATGTTCAAAAAATTCATATCTCTGCCGGCATTGATCAAACGGAAATGGAAAATAAAAGGAAATTGTTTTGATTTTTATTACCTATAATTTTCATGTGTACATATTTTACAGTAAAATTGATACTTTCAGAGTTTTTTGCGGAAAACCGATTTTTTTAAACTATTCTCTCCATTTTAACAATTTTTGATGTTTTAATTTTTTTTTTAAAGATGGCCAATTGACCTATGAATATTGGACATGTCTAGATTTCTTAAGAATTTCATTGCAAACAAACCCGAAGTAGTCTTTGTTAATATATATATGCACCCAACAGGTATACTTACTATTTTTATACATATTATAAATGGTGGAAGAGCATCTTTGAAATGGATAATATCGATTTCCGGCCCAGACTTCCTCTGCAATGGGTCGAAGGGAGTATATTTGTGCCCTATTTTGTTTTTATCTACATCGCATAACGCCTCAACTTTACTTTTGTTCTCCTGCGATAAAGAATTATAAAATTTTCTGCCTTGTTTTCCAGCATTCCAAATGGTGAACTTTGGCCAACCGTTTAACACAACTTTTTCTAGCCGTTGCACTCTAAGGCTCCATATGGTGTCCCTTAACATTTCATAATTACTAATTTCCCAATTGTTCTAAAGATCTATTGTACTTACTCATGTATAGACAACGTGGCTTGGTTAGGATGAAAGGTATATATTAATAAACATTCGTCGACCCTACAAATTTTCCCTCCTAAGTCCAAGTGTTTATTAAAAAATACCAGATCCTCTGGGGTGCCATGCTTACTCTCGAAGAACCCACCAAGTCTATAAAGAAACTAGATTTAAGCATTATAGAGAGTAAGGCTCGAAAAGCAGTACTATCTTCCTTTCATATTTTGGAACGTAGAACAATAGAAACATCATTTCAAATCATTCATATCTCATGGTATTTACAGAAATTCTTCTTAAAATCCATAGTGGTGACTGGAGTGTTCAGCAGATGGCATTAGTTCGACAAAAAGAATCACTACGTCCAAATGGTTAGGAGATAAATAACATTATAGGAGTGAAAGGAGTCTAGAAAGAGGGCTTCTAAAAATGTACTGATATTTATAACATTTCATTTTAAAAAATGGCAGCACTTGATCCTGTGCGATGGTCTTGGTTCGAAACTAATTTCCAGTTACAGACCTTTTTCATGCGGTTCACCAGTATTTTTTTTAGAAAGAATGTGTCATAAAAATAATTAATAATCACACAACTAAACAATGCAAAACAAATAATGTTATTTTAAAAATAGACCGAAAGACCTATGAGCATCTGAAGAAAAAAGTGCTTTATATAGACGGGAAACTTTGCTATATAGACCACATTAAACGTGATACAATGTTTCCGTTACTGGATATTTGTGGAAAATCCTGGGGTATAGGTCCCCAACAAATATACTGGATATATGTTACGGTCATTAGACTAATGATAGCGTATGGCTCCATAGTTTGGTGGTCGAAAGGGCTACAACAGTTGGCCAAAGCCAAACACTCTGGTTTACAGAGACAAGCATGCCTGGCAATAACCGGTGCTATAAGCTGCTTTGGAAATCCTCCTAGACTTACCACCTCTCCATATTTACTTGGAGAGAGAAGCTAGGTGGGCAACATATAGACTCCAACAATCGGCAATCAATATGCCGCAGGTTATCATCATGGAACGCAATGGATTGATTGATGACCTAAACAGTCACAGCATCCTAGGTATGCCTTCTGATGTAATGCCTACCAGAACCAACCTTGAGCTGCCTTTCAACATCCTATTTCCTGAAAAAGATGAGTGGGATCGGAATAAAACCGACCTACAGAAGGCAGACAGCTGTTGGTATACAGATGGTTCCAAAACTCCTGAAGGAACAGGAGCTGGAATTTATTGTCGCTGTCCAAAAGTAAGAATAACCTCGAGCCTGGGTGATACAGTGACAATTTTTCAGGCTGAAATATATGCCATTGAACTGTGTGTATGGAGGCTGGAATCAACGCACCCTAGACACAGATCAATAAAAATCTTCTCAGACAGCCAAGCAGCCCTTAAAGCTCTTGGATCCTATTGCTGTAATTCTAAAACAGTGTGGAACTGCCAAAAAGCTCTAACCCAATTGGGTAAGAACAACAAACTGGCTTTGGTCTGGGTGCCTGGCCACTCTGGGCTGGAGGGCAATGAAATTGCCGATTGCCTAGCTAGAGAAGGTGCGGCATCAAAATTTATAGGACCAGAACCAGTTCTTGACATATCTTCAAGCACTGCCAAAACAAATATTCTAGACTAGGCCGAGAGCAAGACTCTCTACCACTGGCAGGAACTACCAGGATTAGCTCATCCGAAGGAATTCATTACAAATTCTTTGAAATCTGCTAAAGTTGAATAGGTTACACCTAAGCACTCTAATCGGCCTATATACTGGGCACTGCAGATTAAATCATCACTTACACATACTTGGACTGATGGAAAACACCGAATGCTGTCTGTATCTAGAGGAAGAAGAAAAGGCAAGGCATGTCTTGTGCACTTGTCCCGCTGCAGAAAGAACCTGGTTCTCATTATTTGGCAAAGGTCAGCTTTTGCCTGAGGACTTGGGCAATCTCTCACCCAACAAGGTTATCAGCTTTATTAAAAGGCTGAGCCTATTGGGTGAAATATAAATTAGGAGTGAGCCACAATAGACCGATTGGTCGCGGTGGATGGTCTGGTATAGACCCACTCACATTTCAACCTAACCTAACCTACTGGATATTTGGACAACAAGCAAAAGGCCATAAATCAGATAATTACAAAACTGAAATTAAAACTCCTTACACATAAAGTATCATCAGGCAGCATATAACAATGTGACGTATATGGAAGAATATCATCATAGCTACACCAAAAAATAAATTGTTCTAATGGGCCTTAAATTAAAAATAATTTACAAACAAGCTTTAATCTGTTGAACCCTATATTGAGAGTTTAATCCCTCACCAAACGCAATCGGATGGATTAGAAATGAATGGAAACCACTGGTTGTTTGTCTGTCACAAACTTTATGTTCCTGCAGAAATTGAAGATTTGTAAATAGATATCGAAGGCAGTGTGCTTATCTATGACTAGGAAGAACTCCAGTTCGCACAGATTGAGAATGAATCCATACTATATGTATGGATATGGCCACACATTTATATAATGCGTGGATAGTCTGAGTGGAAATAAAAATAAAGAATGTTTCCTTAACTTTGAGTGAGGCCAGTACAGCTGTCAGATTTGTCAAATTTAAAACGTGTCTTATACAAACCTGTCGTATACGCTTCTATGACAAAACCATGTTGGCATAATAACTGTTGGACCATGGGATGTAAACACTTGCAGGTTTAGTTGATCCTGTGTTAAAGAATTTGCCCATTTGGTATACCTTATAGTGGAATTCTCTGGTTCCCGTTTGAATTGACATCCTACAATCTACAAATTGTGCATCAAACAACTGCTACACTGAAGAATCTGTATATTAAAAGCAAAAATGCAAAAACTATGTATATGCGTGTAAATGGTCATATAATCGTGCTTCTGATCTGATGAAGGGAAAGCTTTGTTGCAAAATCTTGCACTCGATTTATCGGCAGGTCATGTAAGTTCTATACTCTAAAACATCTCAGCTTAACCCACTATCACTCGTACCACTCGCATGTTAGATTTTATTTAAAATCCTTGAAATTAACTTGGAGATCACTAAGGCAATGGTTTTTGCATCGCTATTAGCATTATGGGATAAAAAAGGTATCTGATGTACTGTGGAGAATGTCTCAATCAAACTCACTTAAATTTAGGTTGGGAATTGAGCATCAGAGAATATGTTGAATAAATTGACTTAGAAAATTCAGTCAAAACAATTAGAAGTACAGGATTTTTTAACTTTACAAGTTAAATCTACAGTCTCTGTATGTAATTAAAAAGTAGTAGACAATGACTATTTAAAGTTTTAATGCGCATGTACTTTATGAGTTTGTGGGGTATAAAAAATTGAACAAATAGTAGCGCTACATAGGCACAAAGTTAATTTTTATTTAGGTCGATATGCAGTGTGGTTAGTCTTAACTTAAGCAAAAAGCTGTAATTTAGTAGCCAAGCAAACTTTTGGAATATTTGCAAGAAAGCGGATACACTGCTTTAAAAAATTTTACCGTGTATTCTGTTTCGTCAATTGCTTTTTCGTACTGTTTTAAAATTCGATTAGGTAACATTACATCATCCTAAAAAATACCTTATTAGATATTTATATCAATGTTAAATAAACAACACATACAATATCCTGAAAACATAAAAAATTACCCATACTTATACCAACGGCTCTGTTTTTCGAATATCCAACTGAAATTACGAAATAGGTATACAATTTACTGGGCAATTTTTTAAAATGTTCTATTTACCTCCTCCAGGTGTGGTAAATGGGTTACTAAAAACTTTTAATGGTAAACCAACGTTTTGAAACGTCTTTCTCCACTCTTCCAATAAAATAATTGTCTCGTCAGTGCTCGCGTCATTACAAATGCATATCTCTAAATCCAGTACATTAATAGCTGTCTGCTTTAATATACTTTGAAAACAACGGTTTATCCACCGAACCCCATTATGAATCGGTATAATTATACTCTAAAATCATAAACTGTTCATCGGTTTACATTTATAATTATTGCACTTACAACTAATGGGGTTCTATTTGTCATGACTAGTACATTGCAACAATTGCATTTACAATATATTATAAAACTAAGTGATATAACATTGCCAGGAAAGTGAACAGAATAATTATATTAATAATTAATAAACGTTTTATAACAAGCATCAAGATTTCAAGGTTATATCGCACGCATGTTTACAATGTCAAATGCATGAAATATTTGAACTACCCATGGTGATATTGAACTACTAACGTAAACATATTCCTATTTTGTATCTACTTAGTTGACTCGAACAGATAATTACACTAACGGTACTTTATCTGCCTCTGCTTTACGTTAAGTGCAACTATCTTTCTCTGTTTATTGTCTTAAAGATGCCACTCACAAATGAAGGAAATTTAAATTTAGTTAATGAGAGCTTCCATAGATGGCGAATGGCATAATCGTTTGTTTACCACTGACATGACCAGTGTCAATTCCAATATTCAAATGAGTTTAAAAATAAGATTAATATTTAACTTGATATGGGAAATCATTGCTGCAGCAAAAGAAAATTAAGAAGGTAAAACTCCATCAGTATTTTCTAATGGTATTTGATTAGTCGTGTTTTATTGTAAATTTGATATTGTATTGTTTGTATTGAAGGTACAAATGTGTTTTTTTATTTATAGGCGAATCGTGCTTTTATTAGTTGGATTAGACAACGCTGGTAAAACAAAGGCAGCCAATCGACTTGCGGGCGACCCTTTGAGCTCCCCTGTACCCACTGTTGGCTTTTCTGTAATTAATTTAAAATATCTTTCCTACGATGTTAAAGTTTTTGATTTGGGTGGTGGACCTAACATAAGGGGAATTTGGAACAAATATTTTGTTGACGTATGTATTATAAAATCATATTGTTTAAACAATTATACACTATTTCATTTTTAGGCTCACGGTATTATATTTGTTGTCGATTCCAGCGACTATTCCAGATTTGACGAAGCAAAACTTACTCTTGAGGATCTCCTATCGAGTGATAAAATTGCCGGAAAACCACTCCTTGTTTTGGCAAATAAGCAAGACCATGAAAATGCCTTGGATGAAATCGATATCATCGAATACTTAAATATAGAGCAGTTGGTCAATAACCGTAAGTGTCCTACATTAGTTCAAAGTTGTTCAGCTTCTGAGAGCAACAGCGATAAATTAGACCCTGCTATTCAAAAGGGTTATGAATGGTTGATGAATAACGTTATTAGAAATTACGACGGCTTAAACAGAAGGGTGGAAACTGACGTCAAAGAGCAGGAGCGGAAAGAGAGAGAAGAGCTTTTAGAAAAACTTAAGAGGATCAAAGACATGCAAGAACGGAGGAAAGAGAATGAGGATGCCATCGAATCTTATTCAGATTATGCCAGAAAATTGAACGGTGAAGTGCAAGACAATCAAATCCTTGGTCCTGTGACTATTTTAGATAATAACAGAAGAGACAATGGCGACTTGAGCGATGACTCTTCAATATCATTTCCGCCTGTGTATCATAGTAATTTCAATAACTGTGCCTTACCAGAGAGACCAAAATCTGCAGTACAAATCGTTAAACACCAGTTACAACTTAACAGTGGCATAAGGAAGACATCTTTGAAGTCTCGATCGAATAAGACGGCTCCGATAAATTTGTATGGAGTGAAGTTACCTCATTCAGCCAGCGAGAGGCGGAGAAACTTTAAAAGGGAACCGCGCAATTTGAAATCGGCAGACGATTGTCTTTTTACGATTAGCAATAATTTACCCAAGTATGTCGAGCAGGTTGGGCCGAGTGGTGACAATTTCCAGCAGAACATCTTTCAAATGACTAACTTCGAGAAAAAGAGGAAGTTGCCGCCGCTGAAAGTTGAGGATAACGGGGTGCCTTGGATTCATAAACCGCTAAACGGTGACAATAGCGTAAGTGTTGTAGAGATTGATTAATTTATAGTTTACGGCAGAGAGAAATACTGAATTAACTGTTTTAATGTTTAGGATAATGGTAAAAAATATTTTCTAGTCAGTTTTAATGTATTTTTTTACTTGCACTAAGATCTCACTTTTGTACCTTAATACGATAATTGTTAAATAAAAGAACATGTTCGAGTAATGTTTTATTTAGAAATGTGCTATCCTATTCTACTATCTCTAATGTACATGAGGGTATCCACACAGACCTGAAACTTGTAGTTTTATTACATATTTCCCAAATTCTAATCAAAGCTACACAACTTTGTATGATCGCTTGTATATTTTTATTTAAATTGAAAAGATACAGGCTCATTTATGACACATTCTAGCAGTGAATTCTAAGAAAAAAAATTGACGTGAAATTGAGGTGAAAAATCATTCAGAATTTTTGGTTATGTTCAGAAAACTTACGATCTTCACTTTCCATAAGTGAGTATTCGATTTGCTCAACTCAAACTTGCAGCATTTTTGAATTATTGTTAATTAAAATTGCAAAATGTATGTTATTTTCAGTCTATAACTTGAAACGCTGCTAAACGAAGCTAGATAGAGAAAAATTATTCAGGACCTTTTTTGTAGGGCATTAAATTCCCTACAAAAATGTCCGTGACAGCATACCTGTACCTGTTTAGGTGTAATATCTGTCACTTGTGTTAATCAGCTATCATCTGATATGCATGTGTCAGCCTGTCCAACAACTCATGTCATATGCCGCGTAATGGTCACCTGTGCTGTGAGCTGATTAATGCAAATAGAAGATAATTGATTATTACACGTATATAGTGAATTGTGCAGATATAATATATTTTGCATAACGAGATCCTTATATGTCTATTAAAGAAAATTCTAGACATAATAGACCATGATACCACTGCAAAAATGTCTCTTACTAGCTTTTTTGCTGGCTATTTGTCAGTAGCTGCAGGGGGGGAGGGGGAGCGGGTGAAGTAGGGCGATCAGAATGGTCATACTAATAACGTTTATTTTCCATGTAAAAATATTGAAATAATTCAATCTTCGTCACTATTGTCTTCTATAGTTGTAGTAACATTTGTATCAAATATATAATAATAATAAAATTTATGTTTCATAACATATGTGTTAATATTTCAGCGGGCTTAATGATTTTTGATTCATAACGGCCAAGGGACAAATAATAATTGTGCTACATTTGAGCAACCACCTACAGTTCTATTTCCGTTAGCACAAGCACAGGTGTATCTCTTTATGCAAACAGCATTTATCATAAAATACTACTTGTTTTTTGTGTAAAAATATTGAAATAATTCAATCTTCATATTTGGTTCGTATTCAATAAAATATTGATATGTTTTGCTATCGATGTATCGAGAACTAACTTTTATCCTTATTATATTGCCATCTTCTTTTAAGTACTCAAATGTGCTTTTAGAGGGTGGAATATTACAACATAATATTTTTAGTTGCAAACTCCTCTATAAAATCCTTATTTTACTATAAGGAACGTAACCAGACTGCAACCAACAGCTACTCTCCGAGCTATGTGCCCCGCCGAGTGCTGAATTACAAGTTACAAGCCTGGCGCGTTAAGTGTAATAATTGCATATTACCATCAAAACGCTAATGCTTCGATTGCAACAAACACCAGCTGAAAGACTGATCCTACTTAAAGGAGCTCTCGTACCAGTCGTCACACACCACTTGCAGACTGCAGTTTCGAGCTGCTGGCTCTTGTCAGTGCAAAGTAGGCATGTGACGACCAACAGGAGGATCACTTGACCATTTAGTACATTTCGGTATCTTTGGGATAGCGACATGTAAAATAGTCAGCAGGCGCCATCTAGCGGTCCAGTTGTTGCAATCGAGATCGGTTTTTCGCAAAAAAATCAGAAAGTATCAATTTTACTGAAAATTATAGGTAATATAAATCCGCACAATTTCGTTTTTTTTTTTTTAACTTTTTACGACCTATTGGCAGTGAACTCTATAACTGGAACGGGCCTTTAATGTTAAAAAAGTGAAGCCAGTGTGTAAGTATGCAACCCGCACTATGTTGGTATTCCTGTCTCTGTCTAACACAATAATGCTTATGGCGAATTCAAGGTGAAGCAGGTAAATCAGGTGACAGACGCGCGAACAGAGACTATATGCGTTTTAAATTTTCATTGTATAACTTAAAGTTGTATCTATCAGTTTCCATTTTTAAAATAAATTTTAAAGGTACGCACAATTGTAAAATTTAAATTGAAAAGAGGCACATCATTGATTTCCTAGGTAGGTAGGTAGGAAAAGGTACATACATGTAGAGAATTGGTACAACTTTAAATTATGAAAGTTTTGAGAAACAACAGAAGCGGTACATAAAGTATATATTAGGTCAATATTTTTGTATAAATTAATTACAAAGATGAATACACAGATAGAAGCCATAAGAAAATATGAATAATTATATTTCTTTTAAATATTTTATTTATAACATATTCTAATTACAAATAGTAGTCTATACATATTTCGATTTGGTATACCTAGATGTTATATGTTATAAAATATATTCTTTAATTTTTTTTAAACATGAAGCAGCTATTAAATCAACAAGCACAAGTGAGATGTGAATACTGAAATATCTCTATCTTTCTCGGCCTCAACGCCTGCCTATGCATTAACCAAAGGGTGCTCGTTCCAGTTAGTATAGAGTTCACTGCCTATTGGAGCACAAATAGACTTTCTTGAAATTTTGACAGTTTTGCGACGCAATGGAAACGCGCGTTATTCGCTAAAACCTCAAAGATGTTTCAAATGAAAGTTGTAAAGAATTCATGAACAATTTCCTTTTATTTTTCATTTCCATTCGATCAATATTGGCAGAGATATGAATTTTTTAAACATCTTTATAGCGTGCTATCAGAACACTTGTTTCATGATAAAATCGATAAAAACTCGAACGACGAGGGCTATTTTAAGGGACAATCTTAAAAATACAAGATTTTCCATACATTTTTTACTTCAATTGGTTTAGGTAGTTTGATAGGCCAGGCATCAGAGAACTCAAGATGCGTAAATACTGTTTTAAATCTCGGACAAAAAGAAGATTTTACTGTTGGAACCAGTTCATTTTAGACATACTAATTTTCCCCCCTCACCTGGCCTCCAGAACACCCCCAACTTTGAGGCAATATCGCTCAAAAATCATTATTTTGCCAACATCTCGGTTCTGAACGGTCCTACGAAAAAAAAGATGTTTATCAAAGTTAAAGATAAGTAAATTCTCTATCGAAATGATTCAGACACGTTTTTACGTAGAGGGGAAGAGTCAAGCATTGTATTGTATTTAGAATCCATCGACTGCAATTTTTTACTTAATTAATTATTATGATTACCATATGAGAATTAAAGCCAAAGACAGAGACAATGCTTTTATTAAGTTATTTAAAATTAATAGTAGTGAGGAACATTGGCAGAATTATAAAAAAATTCAACGAGTGTGTTAATTTGTTAAAGAAGAAGAAACAACAATTTTATTATGAAAAAATAGATTTAAATAAAAGTAATCCACAGAAAATGTGGAAAACATTGAAGAGCCTTATTAACACTAAAAGTTATAGTCATTGTTTTAGTAACGGGGTAGAGTTTGAATTTGAGGGTGAAATTAAATTTGTTTATGATGTTAAAGAGATTGCTGTACATTTTAAATTATATTGTGTTGATAGTATTAGTAAATACCATTGATGCTGGTTCAGAATGGCAGAGTGTTTATGAATCCAATTGTAAATTTAATGAATGGAAATTAATTGATCTACATGAGCTAGCAAAAATAGTCAATAACTTGGAAAATAAATCAGGTAGTGAAGTCTTAGACGCAAAGTTTATTAAATCTACATTTGGAGTTATTGGACATGTTTTATTACATATTATAAATACATCATTGGAAACTGGTAAGGTTCCTAACAAACTGAAGACTAGTGTGATAGTACCAATTCAAAAAGTTCTTAATACTAATAAGTCATGGGAGTTAAGGCCTATAAATACACTGCCTTGTGTTGACAGTATACTTGAGAGGGTTGTTTACAACCAGCTTTTAGATTATCTAAATAAAAACAATATACTTATAACTAATCAATCAGGCTTTAGACCTAAACACTCCTGTGAATCTGCATTACAACTTACAATAAATAAATGAAAAAAGTCAATTGATCAAGGTGAATATATCATTGCTGTATTTTTTGACTTGAAGCGGGCCTTCGAGACAATTGATCGTATCATATTAATTAATAAAATGAAAAGTATTGGTATTGATGGTAATGTATTAGATTGGTTTAATAACTACCTAACAAATAGAATGCAAATTACAAAAATTGATAGTACTCTTTCGAGTTCTATTAGCAATGACATTGGAGTACCTCAAGGGAGTGTATTAGGGCCACTCCTCTTTTTAATATATATTAATGATATAATTTTTTTTCATAATTGTGATTTTACTAATTTATTTGCGGATGACACGCTACTTTCAGTTTCAAATAATAACCTTGATCTGGCTCTATCAAAAATGAACAGTTCTTTAGAAACGATTAACACATATTTAAGTACAAATAAACTAAAATTAAATGTTACCAAAACAAAAGCAATGATATTAACTACACCATATAAATATAAGAACATCGAAATAGAACTATGTACATTAAGCATTGAAAACAACGTCATTGAATTTGTTACAGAATTTAAATACTTAGGTTTCATGTTAGACAATTACCTATCATTTAATTCACATTTTTCATATATCTATAAAAAAAATTGTAAAAAATTGTTTTTCTTTAGTAGAGTAGCATCATGTCTCTCCTCAAAAATTACTGTGTATAATGTCATAATACAACCTCATTTTGACTATTGTGCCAGCTTACTGTATTCTCTGGACTTAAATACGTTATCAGCATTACAAAAACTACAAAATCGTGGTATGCGTATAATACTTAAATGCAGTAAATATACAAGTATATCATTGATGCTTGATACATTACAGTGGATTTCAGTTTCTGAGATACTTTATTTAAATGCCATGATATTTATTTTTAAAATACTAAATAATCTGTTACCTACTTACTTTGATGAATTTCTCATTTATAACTCTCAAATACATACCTACCCGGCTAGAACAAATGCTAACTTTTACTTGCCAAAGTACAACTTAAGTAGATCAATGAAATCTCTATTTTATAAAGGCCTTAACGACTTTAATAAATTACCAGATATAATTAAAAATTCAAAATCTGCACTTGAGTTTAAAAGAAAACTTTTAACCATTATTAGAAATAAAATTTAGCCATATAAGTAAAATGGTAAGTTAGGATAGTTGAGCATTAGGTGGTATGAAATGAAATATTGAATAATTTTAATTTGTCATTTTTTGTTTTTATTTTTTTTCAATGTAATGTGTAATATGTGTAGTGTATTAAATAATAATTTTGTATGTGTATTAGGATATTACTCCTATTAATAAAGCTATCTATCTATCATATCTATCCTTCTGAAGAAGCTGACAGGATGATCAGCGAAACGTCAAGTGCGATGACAACGGCAAGACCCGGAAGAAACTATTTCATTGGACAACGGCCGTGAAAACCTGCATTCTACTATATAGATAAGTGTCGATATACAGAGGGAATATGCGATACGATGCTTGACTTCCCTCACCTATAACTCCAATAATATTAATACTACTACGTAAAAATGTGTCTGAACCATTTCGATAGAGAATTTATTTATCTTTAACTTTGATAACCGTCTTTTTTTTTCGTAGGGCCGTTCACAACCAAGATATTGGCAAAAAAATGATTTAATCTACCTGACGCCTGGCCTATGACGGACGACCTTAGAGAACATTTCAAGAATATTCCAACAAATTTTGAATTAAATATTCGTGTCACTAAACAAAGCAGTAGCAGCAGTGACGATTCTTGCAGCTTGTAATAATCTTTATGATTATTTATGTAGTTATAGTTTCTTGGGGTACTGGAATTGGTAATAGTTTATCAAATATCAAATTTCAGGTTTATGTGTGACACCCTATAGATTATAATAAAATTTATACACATTTTGTCTATTTGGTACTTAAAATAACACAGGAACAGGTAGTATAAAAGAAATACTTTGAATTTTGTACCGTCAACAATATGTCTTGTAAAGCCAAGAATATGATACATTTACATTTTAAAAACAATAAATACACAACATATTTTCACAAAATATAAAATTTACTATAATGTTTTATATACATAAAAAAATCTATTGCTTTATAAGAAAAAAATCCGTCTAATAATAAGGAGGGTTATAATGGTTATGATTATCCATATCGCCGCAGTCCATATTTTGTCTCTGAAAAACAAAATTATACATATTACTCCAAACTAGGACTTGAAAAATCCCAAGCGTGAATTATCTGGTCAGGATCATTTTTTAAATTTTTAGCTGTTCCAAGGAATCACGGTTCAATCTAACACATACTATTTTTTATAAAGTGGCGTCATGCAATTATTTTTTTTTAGTGTTTAGATGTGCATCCTGAGTATTTTGCTAAGTTGGCCGGATTGGTCAATTTTTTTTTCCAAAAACTGCACTGATAGGATGCACAGGGTGTCTCGTAATAATGTGCAAAAAATTTAACTGTAGATTCCCTGTCGAAAATTAAGACGGGTTCTTCGTATAATATTTTTCAAAATAACCCTTTCCTGTCCAGATACACCCCCTTAAAGGGGTGTGCCAAAAACGGTTTTTAATTTCTATCTCAAAATAAAGTAATCGGAAAAAGACGAAATTTGGCACATCTCGGTTACTCATCAAAAGGCACCTAACCAAATCATTTCATCCACCTCTTATAACAGATACTCTTATTAGAAATACTTCTATTTGCCTACCGATCAGTTATCCAGGCGGCTATATGTGACGTAATCGCTAGAGTGCTCTATTACACGATAAAAAGAGCAACCAAATAAAAATAAATATACACACAGCACCATCTAGTGGCAAAAGAAATAATATAGTTTACGAATTTTTGACATTTCATTCTTACACCTTAACCCAGATTGTCAGAATGAAATAAAAAGTTGTAAGATTTACAAACTCACTTGTTGCTTCTTTGAATTGAAGCTTCTAAGAGTATATCTTGTATTGGTCCGGTCGTCGGATTCTCATTGGTTATTGTGGCAGTCGCTGTGATCCTTTGTCGTAACTCGCTGGTTTCAACATCGGTTGCCTCGGAGGTTTCACTCTGCGTAACAGTAGCCTTTGGTTCCTTTCGGTTTGCATCTTCTTCCGCCTAACAAATTACAGTTGTTACCGTCTTGTGTCAACACAAATAAAAGACATATTTATCTATATTCTGTCGTATCATAATAAAAGAACCAATAAATGGGATAAAATTAATGAATAAGTTTACGTTAGTGTTTGCCTGAAAACAGCAGTATCTTTTTAATATATTCATTATATTTTACGTTCTCGACAAGTTTATGTCTTATAGTCCAGTAAAATGAGAAAATTTGGGTGAAATAATTCAGAGCAGGTTGATATTTTGGGAACAGGCTTATTTTGTGGTACTTTTTAACATATCAAAAGTCCTCAAATATCAATTTTACTGTAAAATATGTACCCATGAAAATTATAGGTAATAAAATTCTGCACAATTTCATTTTTTTTTTAACTTCGTACGACCTATTGGAGCCGAGATAGGTTTTTTTCGTTAAATTGGTCATTCGGATTGCAAAATGTGTCAAATGAAAGTTGTAGAGAATTCGATTACGAACAATTTCCTTTTATTATTCATTTCCATTCGATCAATATTGGCAGAGATATGAATTTTTAAACATCTTTATAGCGCGCTACTAGAACACTTGTTTCATGATAAAATCGATAAAAACTCGAAAATGACAGATCGTATGCATGCAAATTTTGAATATGTTGGTGTATGTACAAAATCGTTTTGATAACGAGTGAATGGAGATAAAAAAGGAAAAACATGAAAAATTGTCATTTTCAAGTGCATTTTGACAAATAGCTATTTTCATTCTACATACAAAAAATTTAACCAACAACTTCCAGAAAGTAGAACTCATACCAGATATTGGCTCGGATCACTTAGCTGTAGAAATCAACTTCGATTTGCAAGAACCTACAGTAAACGATGAACATATCAACCACAACTTGAATAAATGGGATGTAGTTAAAGTTAACCAAAAATAAAAGAACAAGCAATAACACAAGAGGCTATGAAAAAATTTAATGAGAAGCTTTCCAATTCCATTATGTCAAATTCACTTATATCAAATAATAAATTTTACTTCCAAGAACTACCCCCTTACAGGGAATATAGAAATAACCCAGGTCCACCAATAAAAACATCTCTAAATGATTATAATAAAAAAATATCATTAAATAAGGTAGAAATTTTTATCATGAAGTAAAGAAACTATAAAAAGAAAAACGACATACCTACCATAGAAGAAAATGGAAATTATTTCTCTGAAGATTTAGACAAAGCTAAGGTATTTGCAGAGCATTTTAAAAAAGCTTAATCCGAAGAACAGAGTCCAAATTTGAACGAAGAAAATTATAATGCCGTAAACAATTGGTTCCAAAATTACCTTAACATCATTCCTAATAACGAACACCCGATTATAAATGAAGAAATCTATTTTGAACTATTGTCGAAAGCAAACAACACAGCTCCAGGCATTGATAATGTTTCATACAACATTCTAAAGCAATTGAATTATAATATCCACCAACACATTATTAAAATATACAACTTCTGTATCCAGAACATGTACTTTCCAAATTAATGGAAAAAAGGAGTGATAATAACTATCCCTAAACCCAACACAGATTATCCTAAAGCTCCCAACTATTGACCCATCACATTCTTACCTGATCTAAATGAAAGCTTACAAAATGCATTTTTTCGTGTATGATTTTCAATAAGTAACGACAAGGAACTGATTTGAAAATGCGATTGATTTTGAATTTTTAGCAAACAGGCAATTTTCGTCGCTTTTGAAGTACAAAAAAGTACATTTAATAATATTTTTTCACTTTTTGAAGTATCATAAGTTATTCTCTGGGCATTTCTGAGTTGTTTCATACTGAGCCCATATTTTTACGATGTGTAATACTATTTACACAAAAAGAAGGGTCCATTGCCTTGTGGCGCAGCGGAGGCCCAGGCGGTTGTGACTCAGTCGTACTCTGCATTTTCGTATGCGTAAAAAATTGCGAATATAGAACAATTATTCCTAAAAGTGGTAGTAATATATATTTTAAAATTGTGTTTTTTCTACGTACATGAGGAATTCATTACAATTTTTTGTGACCAGTCATTTGAATATTGACCAGTAATCTGTGCATTAAAATTAAGACTCACAGCTGTCATTATTGTTGATGACAGTGGGAACATTTTGTGCACGATAAACATAAACACAATTATACATTCAAAAAATTCATAACTCTGCCAATATTGATCGAATGGAAATGAAAAATAAAAGGAAATTGTTCATAATCGAATTCTCCACAACTTTCATTTGAAATATTTTGCGATCCGAAATATCATCTTCGAGATTTTAGCGAAAAACGCACGCATTTTCGTTGCGTCGCAAAACTGTCCAAATTTCAAAAAAATCTATCTCTCCCCTAATAGGTCGTACGAAGTTAAAAAAAAACGAAATTGTGCGGATTTTTATTACCTAGAATTTTCATGTGTACATATTTTACAGTAAAATCCATACCTTCTGAGTTTTTGCGAAAACCTATTTTTTCGTCCCGCCTCCCCACCGCCGGCGTCTATGGGTGAGGACTTTTGATAATAATGTTAAAAAGTACCACAAAATAAGCCTGTTCCCAAAATCTCACTCAGCTCTGAATTATTTCATCCAAATCGACAAATTAAATATATTTTGGTAAATGTGAGGTTAGGTACAATTTAAAAATGTTTTACTTTAAACCTAGCTCTACTGTAAAACAAATTTAAATAAGTTTTGGCTAATAAAGAGATGTAAAAAAAGGGCGCAACCATATCCTATACATTATTTTCCTACATACCCTCACAGGATTCAATATATTAAAAATATTTTTAAAACATTAATATTCCAAAAAAATTTGGAATATTTTGGCAATACTTAATTTAAAAATATTCTAAAAACCATTTTCTAAAAACTATTTTAAAACATTTCAAAACGTTTGTATACTTTTTTAAAAGTATTAAAGCAAATATTTCATACAGTGAACACGTTGCATTTAAAAATCGACGTGTCTGAGCAAATTTTTATCACTTGCTATACGTGCTCACTGAATAAATTTTTCTCCATGGTTAAGAAAATATTTGTCATTGACAAACACTTTTGGGGGAATAATATTAACGAATGCAAAATGTCATTTATGAAATTTTTCAGGATCTTCTTGAATGCTTCTTGTGAAGGCCCGTATGTTTTTCAGAGCTAATTAATGTATTTTTACAGTATGCCAGTTGTGCAAGTAAATTTTGAGTCTCTGATCAGCTTTAAATTATGTTTCTACATACACATAACATTTCAGAACATTTATTTTTATCATATCAAAAATATATAAGAAATGTAACTTCTTTAGCATACCTTAAGAGCGATTTGCCTTATCAAAGACGACTCTTCCTGGGTTAATGCTGGAGCAGTGCCATTTTGGGACGACAGTTTTTCCGATATCTTCCCACAGACTGAACACTCCCAAGCTTTAGATTTCTTGGCTAGGATTTGGCGCTCCTCGGCCGTATAATCTAGAGAACCAATGGTACCGGCCGCTGGTGTGGGCATAAAGGCAATTAAGGCTAGAAGTGCCGTCCTTATCGACCACGATGGCTGCCAACTTTCTGGATGGTGGCCCGAAATCGATAAGCAAATCTTCTTATTAACTTCAAATCTTCCGTTAGGCTGGAAAAAATGTATATAAAATACATACAAAAATAAAGATGTTTCGCAGCACTTGGCAAAAATTAATACATAGTTTTCAAGGTACGGAACTCAAACTTGTCAGGAGTAACATAAACGAAAAGCTGCAAAAAATTGGCCGTCTTTGGTATATATTGCCACTGCCAAGTTTAAGATTTATATCTACAAAAGTCTGGAAACATTCTGGAATGATTCATTCAAACAGTTCTTTGTTTTCTCTTCTTCTTTTCTTTTCGTCGCTGTAAAATTCTACCGATAATGATATATGCAGTACTAGCTATAACTAACTGATTTTCACTCGTACTTGTGAGAAGACCAAAACCTTTCTTGACGAATGCTATCGAACTACTGGAAATTATTTTAAACTCGTCCACATAGCAACATTTGCAGACATTCTTTGGTTCACATTCTCTTTGATCTTTTCATTTTACCGATAGCCGATGGAAAACGTTCGTTCGCATTGCTAGCCATTCACGCAACAATTAATTCTTTGCAAACTACCGTCTATACTTGACGAATGTATAAAAATAAATGTTGCACAAATCGAACGAATGGCAACGTTTCTTAGATGTATGCCCAGCTTTACAGTATTAAAAACATCACTCTCAAGTCAGTTTTGCAACATTTAAAGGGCCACTTGAAATATATGTTGCAAAAAGAAACGTTATTTTTAACCACATAAAATATACAATAATATTAACCACATTCTGCTATTGGTTACATCACTGTATAGTGTGTATAGATATAGCCACTGTTAGGCTACTTAGTTGTCATCGCCATTACTATAATACTATATTACCAAAATTGAGTGTGAATAATAGTGTTTGACTGTTCTATGTTGAATATTGAGTTACTCAAACACCCAAGGGTGTAAGATGTACACAACTAAAAGTCTGGCTATAAAAACCACGATCTTGAGGATTCACAAACTTTTCATACTGTGAATATTTTCTTACGCTTCTTCAATGCCATATCTTTCTTTTCCACTTTCTCAACAACTCATAGCTGCAATGATTGATTGCACTCGTTTCTAAATTCGTATCAATTGTATACCTATATTAAGAGTAATTACCTCTTTTGTTTGTTTCCATAAAATATAAGATATAACAAAAGATTAAAATAATCAGCAACTTGGGTAGATATTTATCTCGTCCTCGACAATAACAGAAATGAACAGCAGGTAAGTGGATTAAAAAAAGATTCTATTATCTAACGATCCTTAAGTATCTAGAATGTTGAAAATGTAGTGTTAAAATAAAGATGCGAAAAGTGACTATAGCATATTCAAAATACATACCGTCAGTAATATAATATTTGGAGGTTGCATAGGATATTGTGAGGGTAACAAAATCCTACCATGGTAGAACCCTCCCTCGAATTCTGTAGACGGTGGTCCTCGTACCGTAAAATGCCATTCGAACAAATTATCTTCCAACGGACATGCAAAATATTCTTCTGTAGGATATGCAAGTTCAATTGCTTCTCTCATCAATCGCTTCACTCCTATTTTTAAACCAAGCATTAAAAAAAAGAATATACAATACATTATTTAAAAAATACTAACTTACCTGGGCTTTTAAGATTATATTTATTTTCCAAAGACATCTTATGCTAAATATCACTAGAATTTCAATGAAATGCTCGGTAAAAAATGAAGGAATGTGTCTTATCTTCGATAATTTTTTGATGACAATTCACGGAAATCGTCGATTTAAAATTTCAACAAACCAAAAACAAACACCTGTCAAGTTTCAGCTGATCAACGTCAATCTTTCTATTTCCTAAAACTGTCGTTAAGTGAAGTGTTGTAATTACCCTAAATGGCTTCTCATTACACGTTACACGCGAGTTACGTAAACAGTTTTACATGATAATAAAGAATTATAAACAGGAAATATTTTATTTGTGCTTTATTTATTTTTATTTTTTTAAATCTCAAATGTTACTTTAACCACTTCCGGTATCGCCTTTCAGTCATGTCAACATATCTAAGATAGCTGAGAATTAGACTGATTATAAACGTTCTGCTCATAGATTTGTCCCAAGGATTTCTTTGTTTACAGTGCTTGGGTTTGTCCATGCAAACACAAGGTGCTGCCATTTTTATTTACCAGAGGGCGAAATTTTGAAAAATTACATAATTAGTTTTGAGTCAATAATATTGAAATTATATTTTTCTTTTATTTTATTTACGTTACTAGATAGAAAACATACTCCTGTTCATCATAAACATCGACGCGTTAAAAGTAAAACATGATTTACAAGGTTCTCTACAAAATGGAAAAAATAGTATAATCGTGTAGGAGCAATAAATTAATCGGCTAAAGAACGTGTTACACGAATTATACATTTTAAATTTGAGTTTCAGAAATGTAATTACGTATAGAAAAAGCAACACAGATTACAGCAGTAACATTGGCAGTGGGAATGAAAACTAAAACTACTTCTCTTTATTTACCGCTGTTTGAGATCCAGAAAGAGACGCGATCAGAATTGCATTGCTATGCAACCTTCATAACAAAACAAACCTTACAGCACATCATTGGTCAAATTTAAGTTAGTGAACACCACGGTTAGTACACATAAGCAGAGACATAAGTAGATAAAAATGGCAGTCCAACGATTTGTATAAATAAAACGTTTACATTCTAATTTAATTAAGATCTATGGTTTGTTACAAATCTACACACATTTCTGTTTTCTATGCACATTTTAAAGGTTATGTCACTTAACCAGCTTAACCTAGAAATGTTGTGTTGTGTTAGAAATCTCTAAAGTAAAAAGTAAAACAAAAGTATTTCGGCTCAATAAACATGCCTTTAATTGTAATATCTGGAATTCCAAGCAGTGGAAAAACAACTAGAAGCAGTGAATTAAAACAATTTTTTGAAGAGCAAGGGAAAGAAGTGCATATAGTAAGTGAATACGAACAGATAGTAAAAGCAGGTTTTGAGAAAAACTCATTTTATCAAGACTCTAACAAGGAGAAACACATAAGGGGTGTATTGAAATCGGAAGTTTTGAAACTAATCTCTTCTTCTAATGTTGTTATACTGGATAGTTTGAATTATATTAAAGGTTATCGTTATGAGTTGTTTTGTGGTACCAAGGCTAATAAATGTACACAGTGCACTGTTCACACGGAAATAAACAGAGACCAAGCTTGGACATTCAACGAACACAGAGAAAGCGAAGCAGAAAAATATGATAGAGCTACATTTGATGCCCTTTTAATGCGGTACGAAGAGCCAGAGGGTAGAAATAGATGGGATTCTCCCCTTTTCATGATTTTTCCGGAACAAACATTAGATAAGGATTCTATATACACCAGCCTTTTTAAGAAACCTTTGCCTAAACCTAATATGTCGACACAAAATGCTCCGCTAAGTTCCACCAATTTTCTGTATGATTTAGATCAGATTACCAAAAAAATTGTTGAAGATTTGGTTAAAGAGAAGAACGAGGGTGCTGGTGGATTAATAAAGGTACCTGGTTATGAGGATCTGAGTATTGACATTTCCAACGTCAGTGTCCATCAGTTAAATATTCTGCGTAGACAGTATTTAACTTATTCTAAAATGCATACACCTGATGCAAAAAATGTGCCTAATTTATTTGTACAGTATTTAACAACTAGTTTAAGATAAGTTTTAATTGTTTTTGTTTGTAATATAAAATATAAATAATTTTCTGCCTTTTCATCCAAAAATTAGTCGTTTTAGCGAGGTTAACCCGAGCAACCAGAAAGGGGGACCTTATCTTGTACAGCATGTTCGGATCATCATGGATAGTCCTGAAACTGGTAATGGATCAGGTCATGATCTCTTCACAATACCAAAACGTGCCGTTAGTTAGAACTTCAACGGTTTTTGAGATATAGACACTTTTTTGAAATTATATCAATCAATATATACTTTATTGTCCAGAAGAATAATCTTGTTGACAAAGCAACAAAATAAAAATTACTCATATTTGTAGCTGAATTGGTATTATCACATTTTTCAGTCAAACATTAGAAACATATATATCTACATCAGAATGTATCGTCAAAATACTCTTTTAATTCATAATAGGGTTTATCAGTAAGTAATTTTTCACTGCGACTTTGAAACCCTGATTGGAGACTATGTCCCTAATATAGCTGGGTAAGTGATTATACATTTTAGGACCATTGTAAACAAGAGAATCCCGGACAATAGTTCTTGGGGTTGGCAATGTAACATTACATTACCAACTTGTCGAGTGCTATATTTTGAGGTCGTATAAACATCATTTTCGTATTTATGTATATAAAAAAACAAGTAAAAAGTCAGAATTCTGTTGGCCACAAATAGTTCCTTGCAACAGTCACGAGCCCTAGCCTTATACAGATATCTAACAGAAGAGTAGAACATTTTTGTAATACAAACATTTGTTGCATGAGGAATTTGCTACATACGCCCCAAAAGGCAATCCCATAGCTCAGGTGTGATTCGATTAATGAAAAATATACTGCTTTGGCAGCTGAGTATCCTAATTCATTGGAAACCGAGTGGTGACTACATAGCATCCAGATGCTAGTTTTCTATTTAAACCAGTAATATGTTCTCTAAATTTTAATTTGCAGTCAATATTCAATCCTAGAAATTTCAAGCTTGTTTTGTTTTCAAGAACCATGGTTCCCTAGGGCAATATCTGGCAGATTACATTTGAAAGTTATTATGTTTGCTTTCCATGTATTAAATGACAGTAAGTTAGAATCACACCAGTCTTTGATTTTCTTAATGTCGTTACATATGCTTTCATGCGGAATATTTCTTTTCTTGCTATGCCACAATATTGTGGTATCGTCGGCGAATAGGGTAAACTTTCCTGTGATATTAATTGTAGTTGTGTGTCATTGATTTATAATGAAAATAGAATTGGACCAAGAACAGAGCCTTGAGGTAACCGCATTTTATGTTAAGTTTAACGGACCTATAAGGATTTGTAAAAATTTGCTTACAGCCTGACATATAAGATTTAAACCATTCAAGAGTACTGCCTCTGAAATCATAGCACTCCAATTTTTGTAGCAATATTCCATGTTCAGCACAGCCAAAGGCTTTTGACAAATCCCAGAATATGGCAGCAGCAATTTCCCCTTCATTTTGTTTGGTGTAAACAGTATTTATAGGAAGGAGAACATTGCGTCATTAGTGCTTTTATTGCGCTGAAAGCCAAATTGATTGTTACTTAGCAAATTGACAGATAACAAAAACTCGATAACCCTTTTTTAAATTAGTTTTTCTATAATTTTACCTAGTGTGGAAATTAATGATATGGGCCGGTATAGTTGGATGGGTTTTCTGCATCCCCGCTTTTATATAGTGGGTTAACTAGAGAAGTTTTTAAAAAGATGGGAAAACTCCTTGATTGAAAAGACCTATATATAAGACAAACCAGTAATCCAGAGCAGATTCTGGTAGGGTTTCAAAATATTTTTATAGACATTTAGTCAATACCGGAAGCATTTTTATGTCCTTAATAAATGTAATACTTGACTATTATTTATTCCCATCATACAGGGTGAGGCAATAGTGCGTCGGACCTCGATATCTCGAGTTCTACGATAGCTAGAAACTTTTTTAAAAAATTGCAAGTAAACTAGATAAAAAAGCCTATAACTGGAAATTATTTTCGAACATACAGGACGAGCCAAGGCGAAATTACAGGACCAAGTGCCTTTTTTTTAAAGGGAATGCTATGTATATTGTAACGAAGCATTTTTCGTTACGGAAATCTGCATAAAATTTATATTTAATTGTACTCTATATAATTATGTTTCTTGTTTTCTGTACCGCCTTAAGCGACTTACTGTATATTATCCGAAAATATTCACTATTTGAATACCGGGTTATTTTTCTATAGCGGCAAATATTTGTAAACAGAATTATTGTTTATTATTTGACATAATTAATTCAATAATTAGTTATCTGTGGCCGATTAAATCCGTTTCTTTTTCGTAGTTGATTAGAATAATTATTTGAAACTGATTCCATACATTACAAAAGTCAGAATACTTTATTTATACTAACCAACGCACGTAATAATAATTTACCAGTACGTTTAATAACTTAATATAGCCGTCCTCCCTGGCTTGTATTCAATACAGTGGGCCATGAGCGATGCTAAAGCACGTGGGGTTCCTCGCGATACCCTGAGTGGGAATCTGGCTATAAAACTGACCGTAAGGACCTGTAAAATCAGAATTTGTTCCAATTCTCGAAGCAACCAGACGTCTACCATCTGCCCAGGGTCCACCACTGCGATTGTAAAGAGTAAGAAAACTTAGATATATATTTGGCCAGTGCATTTATTATTCCGTATTTACTGATTGAAATTTTTATCGTGTGAATAATTTTGGTATTTATTTCATATTTACTGATTGATAATTTTATACTTAGTTACCGAAATTTTACTGCCGTTATTCTGATTGAAATTTTTACACTGTTTGAATATTCTTGGTATTTATTTCATATTTTCTGATTGATAATTTTATACTTAATTACCGAAATTTTACTGCCGTTATTCTGATTGAAATTTTTACACTGTTTGAATATTCTTGATATTTATTTTATTATTTCATCTTTACTGATTGAAATTTTTATACTTAGCATATTAAATTTCACTGTTTATTTTATGACTGAAAATTTTATACTGTGCATCCAGAAGTCTGTTACATATAATTCGCTTTCAACTCATATTTAACTATTTGAATGTTTTACTTTAATATTTTCAACTTGTGACTACCTCTTACCCGTACTTGTATTTTTTAGGACCTGTGTCCCTACAAGTTCCTACTTGCCCCCTGTATTTTAGGACCTGTGTCCCTACAGGGTTCTCACCTTTTTCTTTATAGTCACATTATTGTTTGTTCCGGGCTGAACCTTAATAAAAGGACAGATTTAATTAAGCTTTTATTTGCACAGTATACTGAGTTCATGACAAGAATATTTGCTCATTTTCCGATACTTAATTCCCCGTACGATTAATATCATTAAGCACTAACCAAATTTCCGGTCTGTTTTTATTACTGTAAATAATTCTGCTTGGTTTGCATTTTCTGGTATCCGTACACTGTCTGCTTAACAATCGATTTATCGTAAACTTGCTAATTTTACCGCTTACACGCTTTTGCCGCTAATTTGCAATATCGCTTGCTACTCTCCCTCTACTGCCTAAACCTATGTATATAAATTTGTGTTAATTTCGATTTTCTGTTTTATTTAGGACTGTTAACCATACGATTACTGTAATATATTTAAATATTATCAAATTTCTGTGTTTTACTGTTGTGTTTGTGAAAGTCTAAGTTATTGACCCACTGGAATTGACTGTCTTCACTGAGTTGCTCAGTCTCGCTTATCGACTTTTGGGTAGTGTTGTTCAACCACTGGAAACTTGAACTGGCGCCCGAGTAACAAGTAAGAAAGCTCGAGTGTCAAAGTGACAGCCTCAGTTCTCGCACTGTACGAGAAAAAGAGCGTCACAATATCAGTACATTTCTTGAAACCTCTTTCTAGGCTCTATTCATTCCTATATTAGCATTGAATATCTCCCAAACACTTGGATGTAATGATTTTTTTTATTGAATTATTACAATCTGCAGATGGATATTAAAAAAATCACCACAGTCACAATTATGGGTTTTGAGAAAAACTTATGTGAATACCAGTTACGAGACATCTAATTAATGTTTTTGAATAATTTTCATTTCCTAAGAATGTACAGGGTGGCCAAAAATTATTTTTCAATTAAGAACATTTTTAATTGAATTTTCTCAATTTTTTTCAAATGGAACACCCTTTTCGACGATGTATTTATTGAACGGTTTTTTACCTCTAAGCTCGTTTGTAATTGACCAACACTGCTTAGGCTTATTATTTGTTCCATTCTAGTATTATTGTAATATCTTTCTTTTGCCGCTTTAAATACTTCGTTATAGACATTACGGTATTCTGCATAATTAAAGAAGAATACCTCATTTTGTGTATTTTCGATGTAATGTAAAATTCGTATATTTTTTGCGATATTGTTATGCCTTTAGTTATCCACGGTTTTTTATTTTAATCTTTTGAATGGGACAGGCCCTACTAAAACAGTGCATTAAACACTCATAAAATCTATTACAAGGTTCATCTCTAATAAAGACTCTTTTCCAATCAAACTGTAAGCAGTATTGAAAAAACCTATTATAATTTGTCCTACCGTACAATCGCCCAAATTTTTGTTTACGTTCAGAAGTGTTTGGGTCTATCTGTAGAGAGCAGCAGACAGCTTCATGATCAGACAAGCCAGGTGAAATTACTGATCATGAAACATCTAAATTACTACAGAGATAATCAATTGTACTATACGAATGTTGAGAGACGCGAGTATAAGATTTAACATGCATATTGCGATTGTAAGAAGTTAGGAGGTTTGTCAGAGTTATTGTGTGGGTTGACTCTTTGTTGCTAAAATCAATGTTAAAATCTCCAGCTAATACAATAGTTGATTTTGTTGGCAATTTGAATAAGAGTGTTTCAAGCTTATCTAAGAATAGATTAACATCTGTTAAAAGAGATCTATAAATGCATACTACATACTAGGGCCTCATCAAATTTATTTATACTAATAAAGGACAGGGAATTCGTCATGGTATTATTTAGCAGTATTAGTGTACCCCCATGGCTGAAATTAATTCTGCTATATAATAAATAACATAACAGAGTAATTAAATATATAAATTGGTTCACCGTTATATATCAGTATTATGGCGCATATAACCAGTTGTTCTAATACCCCATTTTATAGTGGTATTATCGCTTTGTGTTAGGTCAGTGTTGTTATTTCAGTGGGCCCCAGTTTTTAATCTGAAGATGTGGCAGATGTATATTGGTTTCTACCGATATCATCCCCACCATAAAGAACGACAGCAGTTTTGTATAATAAAGTTTATTTAAAAAATAATATAATTGGAGGGATCTCGACAACTGATCAAATCACTTATAAATTTCATCAAAAATACCATATGAAAAAATCTCGTTTTATATAACATACAAAAAATAAATCTTCACAAAGATTAAAAAATATAACTTCCACACGACAAACAACGTGGACAATTAGAGATAAAAAGACAAGAAGAAATTGATAAAGGGAGAGTTCGCACAAACCCACAGTCATATTCACATAATTTTAAAAATAGAAGAAAAAAAAGGTAAATAGTCAATAGTGGTTCATTTCACTTTCTGTTTCCTTAAAGTTTTGTTGGTGTTCTGGTCTACCTCCGGCAAATCAGACTCGTCGCTTTTCTTATCTGCAAGGCAAACCAAAATTGGTAATCAGTACTAACAATATCACCAACATTACATACTACATACTTTTCTTGGATTTATCTTTCTTTTGCGGCTTCGATTTCGGAACAACTGGCAGTCCCTTACTCTCGCGGGACCTGGCTATTTCTTGGCTGATAACTTTGAAGGTCAAATACCTGTAAAAGAAATTTCAAACAAGGGATCTTCTGTATTTTTTACATGCATGTTTTTATTTTAAAATCAAATAATAATAATAATTAATAATTTGAATATCACAAATAATTAATAAATAATAAATAAACACCCCAGAACCAATTCCAGAAGCCAGAGCTTGTGCGGAGAGGGGTTGCACATTGAAAAAACGCGGACATACAACCATTTCCTCCGACAGTGCCAGTGCTGGAGGCCAAGATTTGAACCTGGTATTGCGATGTCCGTGAGATTAATCGCGATTGCCACCTCGCGCTTTAACCCACTCGGCTATCGACAATTATTGATTATTATAGAGTTCGCCACTGATCAGTTTCCATATGATACTTGATAGTGAAATTATTGCTTATTTTTAATGCGCCGTTGCCAAGTAGCAGGTAATAGCGATCCATTGATAGTTTACGACAGATCTCTACGTGTTAATAGCGGATTACTGTGTTTAAAAGTTTAAAATGATGGGCGGTCGTACATGCTGTCGGAGGACATTGGATGCGGAACCACTAATTTTAGATGCTGTTGAAGAAAATCCTGGAGTACCTAGTTTTTTTTTTAATACATTTATTTAATGTCGGCCTATTTCCGCTACTGAGGCCTAATACTGACGCCTGTAGACGAGCTACCCCCAACCAGGAATTTTGCCGAACCTCTTCCCTTAAGAAGAGTAGGGATCTTTTACTTGCCTAACATTTAATAGACAAGGGACCGACGGCTTTACATCCCCTCCGAAGGATGGTAAATCCCCTATGTAACCCTCGCCTAAGGTTGTATAGCTTCCGCATAATATGGCCTTCTAGGATAAATAATGTTTACTATATGTTACCGGCATTGTTTGTATTAGAATTTTTTTGCTAAATAAAGTTTCTGTAATAATAATGTACATAAGCTGGACATATCTGACCAATAGAACTGAAAAGTATCCAAAAAGCTAGGTCACGAAACACAGATTACGCAATCGAAAATTTTGTTTAATAGAGTCTACTCACATTTGAAGGAAAAGAACTCCCGCCAAGACAGCAAATCGGATAGCTGGGGTGTTGTAGTGTCCAGCTTGAATATCAAGCTCATGCTGTTCACCCAAAGCAAATCCATAAAACAAAGTTAAAATAGCTAAAATAATGCTGCCTAGACGCGCAAGGATTTGCAGGATGTTGGAAACCAGCCTTGTACCTGGAAAATGTTCAAGCAATATTATCCATTATGTAATAAACAAATCTTGGGATTCCCCGATTCTAGCCAAGTTTATAGTTTTTATAGTTTTAAAACTGAATGCAACTTTACCTTTTGTGAACTTCTCATCTTTGTCGACAGTCTGGATTAGCTGCGACACGTGATTAAAGAGCTCAGATATGTGATGCAGGACCAAAAGGCAGACAACCAAGCGGTTGAAGCTAAAGAAGTTAAAAATATACGTTACAAATTTTGTAGATCTAGATCTTAATATTTGACATTTTTTTTTGTAAACAGAATTAAGTATTGTGCAAGGCTGTAATGAATGACTTCTAAGCTAGCCACTTACTTCAAAAAATAAGGTACGTATATCAAAACAAGAGCGAGGATGCTTTGCACAGCCTTCCCTGTATACTCCTCCCTCTTTACCCTCTGAAAATATAATTCTGGAATTTCGTGGATATTGTAAGCTAATTGTACAATGATGTACAATTTGAGCATGAAGGGCATAGGGGCCGGGTAGTCGGACCAGAGCCGGGCTATGTCTGGGATGAAATGTTCCTTGATGGCCAGATCTAGCCCCCAACCAGCAGATACCAAATAGAAAACTGCAAGTTGTCCACTCGTCGAAAATACAGCCAACTTGGATTTTGATAAGTGGAGCTTCTTGGAGACTTTCTGAAAACAAAATATCTGATATATGACAGAATTTATTTTATTTATTTATTTAAAACAGGATGACCCAATATTACAAAAAAACCCTGTTGGCAGGGGACAGTCGGATGTAGATATTTGATGAAATAAATGTTTGAGGATTTTTTGAAGACTTTGAACCGCTGCCATTTTTTAAATTTTTCCTATGCGTTTTAGCAAAAAATATTTTAGACAAAAGTTGTAGGGCTATATGAGTACTATCCAACGATGTATCGCATGTACATATTTGATTCGAATTAAAATTTTGAGAATTTTTTTAAAACTTTAAACCGCCGCCATTTTCAAACGAAGAAGGCAATTTGGCCAATCTTCCAACTTAATCGAGATATGGACCCAAAGTATATGCCTACCAAATTTTTTATCCGTTGAGAATTGGGCCCTCTAGTGTTAACTTTCATTATATGGGATATATATACAGTGACCCATTTAAAAGCGGGGCACCTTTCTAAAATTGTTATTTGTAGACTGATTTAAATGATTTTTTTTTTAAATTATAGATCTTCAATAACTCTACTGTGGTGCAAAATTTCAGATTGAAATTCAAATTTTCAAGGCCTATTTCAAATTTTTTTCAAGGCCAAAAATCCAAAAAAGTGTTAGCAACTTTCTTATTTCAAATCTGATTACGCCACTGGATTTAGAATACCTTCAAATGAGTATGACCGAAATTTAACAAAAAAATATTGGTTTCTAACAGAAATATAGCATAATTAAAATTTATATTATGTTCTCTACATATTTCGAATTTCGTCATGTAATTCAGAATTGTTTAAATAATATTGTTTACAATGCTTGTTTAAACGTAATATTTTTAGTCGCAAACCTCTATAAATCCTTATTTTACTATAAGGAAAGTAACCAGACTGCAACCAAAGTTACAAGTCTGGCGCGTTAAGTGTAATAATTGCATATTACCATCAAAACGCTAATGCTTCGATTGCAACAAACACCAGCCGAAAGACTGATCCTACTTAAAGGAGCTCTCTTGCCAGTCGTCACAAACCACTTGCAGACTGCAGTTTTACATGTCGCTATTGTAGAAATACCGGGATGTACCAAATAGTCAAAGGATTCTCGTGTTGGTCTTCGCATGCCTACCTTGCACTGACGAGAGCCAACAGCTCGAAACTGCAGTCTGCAAGTGGTGTGTGACGACTGGCAAGAGAGCTCCTTTAAGTAGGATTTTTGGGGTCTGGGGACCATAATCGAAGAAACTGTAGTGAAATTTTCACAAAATCGTGACATGCTGCACTCTGCAATATGTAGATGAGAAATCTACCTAAAAAGAGTTTATCTTCAAAATTTTTTTCAAAATGGTCGATAAAATTATTTTTTTGTTGGGGTTTAAACAAATGCAAAAACAATGGCCACATTAGATATTTTCAGGGTGTTTTTGTTGGAGTAAAAAGCAGATTTTCTGAAAGTTTGAAGTTGATCAGTTCACCCAGCGGCTCTGGGCAGCAAGATGAAAAAAATACGATTTTTGGCCAGTTTTTTCACTTTTATAAGTTATGGTTGCGCTTCTAAAACTTACAGTAAACATAAATTTGTAGAATATTTAATCACAAAGATTTTGTTTCTTCTTGTCCCGATAGGACCTATATATCTCGAGTTATTCCCATTTTTAGGTTGAAAAACGCGGTTAGAAAAATCAAATTGTTACTAACAATTGAAGCACAGGGTCTTTGAAGTAAAAAACTTTTTTGGGAACTCCCTAGCACCTCCCCAACAGGATTAAACCATAAAATTGCTTATGGAAAACTTATTATTTAAAATATTTAAATTTTTCATTTGTACATTTTTATTTCCGCAAATTGGTTTATAATTTCATTAAAATCTATGCTTTCTAGTACCTCATATTCCACGTTGAGAAGGGCCAAAGATGATAAGTTATCTTGGTTCAAAGAGTTTCTAAGATATGATTTTGCCCTTTTTAGAGTGGAAAATGTTCGTTCACCTGACGTGTTACTTATTGGTATTGACAAATATATCAAATAATTTTTCATTGTTATATAAAAAAATTAACTTTTGTTTTAAGGGTCAAGCGTGAGGCCCCTCTCCCCTGACTCAGGGGCCCTAGGCACGGGCCTATTGGAAAAATAAGCCCTGGCTAAGTTTAATAATACATACACAGTAAATAATCGCATATGGAGTAAATGAATTATAAAAAAATATTTAAAATACAATTAATATCAAACGGATAAAAATAATAAATATATTAACCACGTAAGAGATAGTTCGTTCAATTTGTAGGTAAATATGAAAGCTGTATTCATTTTTTTAAAACTAAAATTAAACCTTTCACTTATTAGTCAATGCTATAATGTTTATAAAATAAAAGATGAGGGTACATTACAATAACACTAACTATTACTAAATAATACATATGTTACCATATTGTGCCCTTCACCTGAGGCTTTTACAGATACATATACTTCAGTAACTCCACACATAGATTTTTTTTACTTTTATGGCCAATAATATATATGCCAAGAAAGTATCTGACCGGGAGAAATACTTACATCTAGAATATACTCTTGAATGATAGCGTGAATCACGATGCAAATCAAACTGTAGAAGAAAACACAGGCCCAATCTTTAGCACCGGGGCTGTACAGGGGTACTTCACCAGCCTCTGTTACATTGTGTTGAAGGGTGATAAAAATCGAGGCAATAGGGGATGTTGCCTGCAAAAAAACACTTTTCTGAACATAACCTCGACGCTGACATATGTCACGGATTTTCTCACGATTTATGAATTTTCGGAGTAAAAAAACTGTCAATTTTATAAAGCAAAAATTAAGATCTCCCTTACCTGTACCATAAGGCCAACAACAAACACCATAGCCACGCATGATACAATATCTGCGTGATTTTGAATGATAAATTCATGACTTAAAATTGGAGGATTTTTATTTGAAGATTTTCTTACAGGTTTTACCATTTTTTTGTTGTTTTTTATTCTATAACTTATTAATAATTAAAGCCCTAGTGCCACCTTATGTTACCCGATTCTCGCGCAACCTATGCCACAACCACAATTTCCACAACTACTTATCTCGCTATAATCCTACTTAAAAAACTCATTAATAAAATTTACCGCAAGTGCCACGAAAAGACACGTCAACGCTGTATAAGCAAGCTTTTCATTATAATTTCGCCGAATGCTGCGTAAACGCGTTACGGACCTGTATGTTCTGTCATATATAGTTGTTGAAATCACAAATGTTTTCGTTCACGTCATCAATTTATGTACTTAAGACTATCACAGACGGATTGCATGGGTGCATAAGCATATACAAATGACGTAAACCATTAAAAATGAATAACAGACAGAATTGCATAGCATAAGAACTCCAGCCGATCAGTTTGAAGAATTAAAAGCGTGCGATTTATGCTGTGGCACTGGTTTGATATACTAATTCCTGATTGGTTGTGCATAACGCATGTACATAGAAATTTCAATATTTTAATATATTTCTATGCACTATGCGGAAGCGGTATGCAATAAAATGGCCGCCTTATTCTGCTCCCTGATTGGTTAAATTATTCTATGCACATGCTTATGTACTTATGCAATTCGTCTGTGATAGCCTTTATTATCAACGACATGCGATTTTTCTATCTTAGCAAATACAAATCGCATAGGATGTTAATAACAGAAAGTCACGTCTCTGAGGCTACGGCAGGTTTTACAAATGAGTATTACAAGCGTTACGGCTAGTTCTTATAACTGCGGATTGCGGATTTCCGCTTGCGGATTTTTTTTAATTCCACATACCTATGCTTTCCAGGAGAAGTTAATTTGCTAATTTAACTTTGTCTTACGAACATTTTGCTACACCTGCAAGAAAATTAAACTGTTTTAGAACAAATTTTATAAAAATCCGCACCAAAAAATTGGTATCAGAACAGTTTCCTGCTATATGATTGGATATATAACTATAGTCGAGATCAGCGCTTCTCGGCACTCAAAAAACGCAACAAAAACTTTCCGACATAATTATTATCGCCGCGGGCCATGCGGCATTCTGTCATCAAACAAGCCGACGCACATTAGAAACCTATAAAGATAAGGGAGTCAATTTATGAACGATATAGTACAGAAAATACCGGTATTTTAATGAGGTCGTAAAGTTTTTATTTGTTGTGTTTTTTGAGTGTCGGAAAGCGCTGACCTCGACTATATAAATACTTATTTGCGGTTAAAAACTTCTATCTTCTGCAAATCGGAATCGAATTTTACGCATTCTTTGTTAGTGTCTAGGTCTAGCAGACATTTATCCAGAGATACTCAATGTTGTTATTATAAGGTTATGAAACATTCTAAATAATATTTAGATCATTGTTGTTTATGTGGTTCTTTTTCCTATACACAGTACATAGAGCTATGTATGTTAAACCAAAATAAGATTTAATTTGTTGTTGTTGTTAGAACTTCGCCACTGCAGGGTAAATTTTTGGTTCACTGCCACTGCATTACATGATTGCAGCATTATAATCAGGTGATTTTGACTGGTTTTGCCGTCACTATTAGTATAGTCCATTGCGAATATACCATTACATATCGATACAGTATTTAAATTCATTGCTTTTATAAAATATCATGGACTATCTATGAAGATATTCTTTTAATTGCGCCTGTTGAGAAGGCAACAGTTCTTTCCAGACAAGCGTAATATTGGTTGCGCTAATATCTTTCCTAACAATAATAAAGGTGAAAAGAATGTCATATGGTTACAAAAATGATAAGAAGGGGGTCTTTGTTTATCTGAGAATAAAACCACAGACATCAATATATGTCTGTGAATAAAACGATAGGTAGTTCTAATTTCACTTAATTCGTTAATTCCCCATAACCTCCTTCGTTCAAACCCGTTCCTCCTAAAAAAGAAATAATAGTTAATAGTTTATACAAAAAATGCCTTTTAGGTAATACTTTTAATACATTTTAATTGAAATGATATTGTTGAATGTTTTCAGGAAGTTTCCACAATTTTATTAGTGTCCCATATTCCATGTCCATGAGCAGCAGATCAAATTTCATCCGCATCAAGTTCAAGAATGTTGAAATTTTAACTCATCAATTTTCACATTCTTATACACAATTCTTAGAAACCATATCCAAAAATTGTTACAACCTATTTTTTATTAGCAAAATTTGTACCAAACTTTACACCAATATCGAAGCCATATTATTTTGGTCTATACATCTTTGGGGATCGCGATGGTTTCGTTTTCACAACTCATTTAAATTAGGTGGCCGACTTAAAAAGTAAATTTTTCAAATGATTTTCCCAAAATCCTCTCCAGGATGGTCTAAAATAGTTATTGATAAACAAATGTTATTCGTAGAAAAATTGTTTTAAAAGAAAACTGCAACATGGAACAAAATTTTATCTGTCATTTGCAGAAGACAACGAAGCAGGCAATGGTGACCAATTCTATAAAAAAAGTGACTGCAGATACGATGTATAAATCCCGAAATAAAAACAGAGCAGAACGGAACATAAAATGGATCAGACCAGATCCAGAAATAAATAAATAAACACCACAGAAATTAGACAACCCCCAATTCCAGAAGCCAGGGGCTTGTGCAGAAGGGGGTTACACATTGAAAAAACGCGGACATACAACCATTTCCTCCGACAGTGCCGACGCCAGGATTCGAACCCGGGGGTGCGTAGAAATAAGTACAAGTATCTAGTACTTTTTAGTTAAAGTACAAGTAGCAATACATGGATTTTAATAGTACTTAGAGTAAAATACTTAAAGTGAAAATGTACTGATTACTTGGAGCAGCGGGATCGTCCCTCATTATTAAGGTATGTGTAACGCAAACACAAGCGTCCCGCATTTAACAACATTATCCTTCAAAAACTTCATCTCGCGAATCAAATGGGTTAAAAAAACAGGTGCCGTAATTCTATAATGATTTTTACATTTCCTCTTGTTCTTCGCTCTTGGGGAAAGATTAAGAAATTTTGAATAACTGTTTCTCATCGAGAGCGATAGTAAATTTTAATAATATGTAGATATTGTTGATTCTAAATTAATGAATTTGGAAGTTGAAAAATATGCTTAGTTTATTTTATGGTTATATAAATAGCCAAACAAACCATCCATGGTGGTTTCAATGAGGATACTCTCCTTTATTTAATTTTGTTGAAATGTAGATATAGCTAAGAAGATTTGAGATTTATTTACTTCTCTTAAAAGAACCTTGTGTTAATAAAACCATTTGGGAAAAAAATACATTACATTGCAATTAGTGCCTATGACAGTTAAAAAATAATTCCATATATTTTTTACACATCTATAGAGTGTGTATTTTTGTTACACCTATTTGTATACCTTTAAGGCCTAAGTGCTGTAGTTCAAGAATTTTTATTGACCACCCTCCCAACCAATTCCAACCAATACCTTTAATTAATATAAAATATTGTTATGCGCACGCCCACGCCCTCTTACGGAGAGAGGTTTAGTCCCTAGTAATAGACAGAGTGAATGGAAACCTGCCTAATAGGCTACCGATAAAACAATAGTTCACCAGCTGGCCCAGGATGACGCTACCTAATACATTGGAAGGAGTACAGTATAAATGTCTCGAGTGACAGTCTGGGATAGTCTGGAGGGAAGTAATGGACGAATCGATAATAATCGATCCAACGCACGGAGTTCGCTCAGTACAGTTCTGAGTGAGTTAAGTGATCAGATAAGATAAAGAACAGTAATAACTTGTGAATTTTAGTAGTGAGTCTTCAGTAAATAAAAGTTATACTTAGTGTGTTATTGTAAGGACTAATTATGATAATTTAAGTGATAAATAAATCACTGGTTAGTGAAAAGTCGTGTTGAAATTATTAAACCTACGCTTGTAGGGTGTAAAAACGTAATAATACGTTGATACCTTTATACTTAAAGAAATGTATAGTTATTATTTCGAAATGTCCAAAATTTTGCTTAGTGAGATCTGGTCCCCTTACAATTTTTTTAACCTTATAGACCAAGAACTACTGAATTTTCCAAAGGCCGTCTGAGAACCTCCTTCAACTTTCATGATGAGCAGTTTTGTTTAAGGAGATAAACCTACTCTGCGGCCAGGTCCTGGCGGTGAGGTCGTATGAGGGCTATTTTCCTTTTTATAAATAAATGGCTTTGCTGTCTAAAAACGACTTTTACAAAATGCCAAAACATTTGAACATTACACTCGAATACGCTATTCGACGAGCGTTTCGCTAACTATATTAGCATCATCAGGAGATAAGTCACACCGACTATCGAGAAAATTGTCATTGGATAAGTATAGCTCTGTCAATTAAATGAAAAGTTTTGTATAGGAATGGAATGAGGGCAATAAAAATGTGCAAAAGTTGTTAGATATGTTTTTATTGTAAGTAAATTATTTTTTGGGGCATAGTAAACTGAAAATAGCGGAGAATAATATAAATTTTCGTAGGGATTCCAAACTTTGGCTAGTTGTTAATTGTCTTAAAAATAAGAAATTCCTAGAATATCTACCGTCTGCAAGTGTCGGAACGTGGTTTTAAACTCGAAAAAGGGGTAAATCTTTTGGGTAATTTTTCGATTTTAATTTTTTTTTGAACCCCTTAAATTGTAAATTGAGCAACGAAAATATGGTCCTTTTATTGTCAATGTTTAAGGAACCTCCACTTAATCCATATATATGTACGTTTTTTTTACCAAAAATTTATTTTGGGATAACTTGGACAAATCTTACCCGAATCAGATGAAATTTTCAGTGAAGGTGACTCATAATACCTACAAATGGCCAACTGTATTTCAAGTCAAAACTCCATTAGTTTGGCTTCAACGCCATTTTTCTCGAAAATTTTACGAAATTGACATATTAAAACAAATTTGTCAAGTATCCGGAGCTGATCCAGGACGTCCTTCATACTTTCTATAATGAGAACGCATATGTCGAGAGTATACAAATCTTGTGGGGAGAGAATAATAGCCGCTCTTTATGGTTGTTCCATCAAAAATAAGAAAACGTTAGGTTTACTAAGGTATGAATGTTTCGGAAAGCTGAGCAAAAAAAATGTTGCAATTGTCAAACTGTCCTCTCTACCACCAACCGAGGGCGGCTGATTATCGCAGCTTAATAATATTTTATCAAATTCTTCGATGGCATTGTGAAAGAACTAAGGATGCAATTGATTTCGGCTGGTGTAAAATGGAAAATGGACTGATGCCAAAAACTACAGACAAACCACTCGTTCCAGAAGATTTGTTAAAAATCATCGCCTGTGATTGTAAAGCTGGGTGCAAAACGAAATCTTGTTCATGCAAGAAATTGAATTTAAAATGTTGTAGTTTATGCCATTTTGGCCAGAATATAACCTAATTCTGAAGAGGTCAGTGGGTCACCAGTCGATGAACTTACTGATGATATGCCAGATGGGAACACAAGATTTATCGATGATGATTATAATTCCGACTACGAAAAGGAGGACGACGAAGTGAGCGATATGATGGACGAAACTGAGAGTGATTTATATTACTTTAACGACAGTGAAACCGACGAAATTTTCAATGCTGTGACGGATTTAGAAGCGGGTAGCTCTCAAAATAGTATTCGAGTACATCCAGCATAAGGAGTACAGGAAACCGACCAATACAAGCGGCATTAAAGTCCGTAAAAAAAAGAAATCACCTTAAAACATTTTTACGTGTAGATAAATAAATCTAATCTATTTTCAATGTAAATAAAATGTGATTTGTGTCTTTTACCATTTCTACCATTCCTACGTACATTGTGCAACAGAAAATCACAGCGCGCAAGTACATGTACAATGGCCGAAAATGTATCCAATTTTTATATTAAAGATATTTTGAGTGATATCACCTAAAAGTACATAAAAAAACCTACATTTTAACGGGAAGAAAATTGTCGTACGATAAACGGACATAAAGTTACAGCGTTTTAAAAATTTCCTAAAATTTTCGAAAAAATGGCATTGCAGCCAAACCAATGGAGCTTTTGGCTTGAAATGTGGCAGGCTATTTGTAGGTATTATGAGCCACCTACATCCAAAATTTCATCTAATTCGGGCAAGATTTGCCCAAGTTATCCCAAAATAAATTTTTTGTAAAAAAACGTAACATCACGAAAATTTTTAAGTGGAGGTTTCTTGAATATTGACAATAAAAGGATCATATTCGTTGCTTACTTTACAGTGTAAGGAGTCAGAAAAAAAAATTAAATCGAGAATTGCCCCAAAAGAGAGTTGATTTACCCCCTTTTCCAGTTTAAAACGACGTTCCGACACTTGCAGAAGGGAGTTATTCTAGGATTATCTTATTTTTAAGACAACTAACAACTACCCAAAGTTTGGAATCTACGAAAAATTTTATAACACTTCGATTACCGTCGCCACTATTGGCAGTAGGTACCTTACCAAAATTTGAAAAATTTCTTGCCTAATAAAATCATCCTTTATATCAATTAGCATAGTTAAATTTGTATCAGCTACTTTTCCACCGGAATGAAGGTTATTTCTATTTATACTTGAGCAAAACAAACTAATGTAGTTATACAGGTTATCAGGAAATATCAATATAGTGTTGTCAAATTAAGACTTGAAAATAAGAAAAAAGAGATGTGAATTGTTTGATCAGGGCAATTTTTTTATTTTATCGGCTTATTGTTTATTTAAACAATTAAACTTTTTAAAGCACGTTTTCCAAACTGAAAAAATTTTAAATGCTTTTTATGGCAAGTTTTTTTTTAACTTAAACTGCCATTTTTCTGACATTTCCTCTGACTGGCTTACTTAATCTCTTATTTATTACAATACACCATCCAACAGTATTTACATACCAATTAAAGAATGGGAAAACTACACATTTACAAAAAAATAAATAGAGATAGATTAATTTACAGAAAAATATGAAAGAAAAAAAATAAAAAACAATAATACAGAACAACAAAAGCACTACTAAGCATTTAAAAACAGTTTTTTGATACAGCCAATACTTAGTACAATAAAATATATCCAAATTGTGCTGTATATGATGATAAATACTGCACAAACAGAAGAGAGGTGAAAATTTAAGTAAGTTGGTCCTCGTGGAATCGATGGGCAGTTTAATTTATTATGGATAATTTTAAATAAAAAAATAAGAGAATGCATATCCCTTCTATCAGATAAACTTAGTACATCATACCTGACCAATAATTGATAATAATCAACACCGACAGCGGGGTAAACACCATCAGCCCTTAAAAATTGACGTTGGATATTTTCCAATCTGTGTCTGTAAGTTTGATACCCTGGATTCCATATTATGCTTGAGTATTCAAGTTTAGACAAAACTGTTAAATAACAGGAACAATACACTACTATCATTAAATCCATGAGAGTTTCTTATGACAAAACCAAGACTTTTGTAACTAGCAAGTAAAACAGAAAGAATGTGCTGGTTAAAACCAAGTTTAGAGTCAAAAATAACTCCTAGATCTTTAAATTCAGTTACTCTATTCAGGGACGTATTATTGAGTGTGTAATCATAATGTAACTGCTCATTTCTTCTGGTAAAAGAAAGTACCAGACACTTTTGCACATTTAATGGCAAGTTATTTGTAATACACCAATTATTGATACCATTCATTTACAATTTAAAACAATCCACAAAAGAGTTAATACGACTTTAAATCGTCTGCATAAAGAAGACAGCCAACGTCAATCATACTGACAATGTCATTAATAAAAGTAATAAAAAGAAGAGGGCCAAGAATTGAGCCCCGAGGCACCCCAGAAGAAGCTATAAATTCATCAGATCTAAAACCACGATACTTTACTTATTGTCATCTGCAGTGTAGGTACGATGCAAACAAATCTGACAGTTTATGTGAGAATCCAAATTGACGAAGTTTACACAGTAGAACACCTTGATCTAGTCTGTCAAATGCCTTACTAAAATGAGTATAGATGACGTCAACTTGATCTCCAGAATCCAGAGATGTGTTGAGTAATACAAAACACCCAAAACAGATTAGTAGTGGTTGACTGTCCTTGCATAAAAGCAACTAATTAGCCCGCGAGTGTTAGCATAAATTATTTTGTGTAGGAAAAGTTTATATGCGGTAGAAATATCTTTCTTAATTTTAACCCGTAATATTTTAAAATCATTGTACAAATTCATATCCATGATGTTTATACACTCTCCGTAACTTTTCCTTGATTTTTATATCATGAATAATGTTTTTAGAAAACCAAGGTGCGGCTAACGAGCTCTGAGCGGCACTAAAAGTATTCAAAAAAAAAAAATTGTTTTATTAGGCGTAACAGTGATACATTTGTGATGGGTCTGTAGGTTACAGACGAGTCACAAAAGTTGCTTTTACTCCATATAAGATATGTTATTTTTTTCTTCAAACGTCGATTAGCTATAAGAAATAAAGATAAAAAAATTATTTTTAAATGTTGTTCATCTTTAGCAGTGAAAGCTGGGGGCCAGCTTTAGTACGTGAGGGAGATGTGTCACGCAATTATTATAATTTAGTTATTATTTATTTGAACTACCCAGAACGTTACTTTATTCTTACGAAGAAATTAATATATTTAAATTGTAAAATAATATTTAAAAGTGTACCAAGTGCAATGCCGAGTCAGTTAGTACGTTTAACCATGTCATCCAGTCCACTAGATAGAAATGCCGAGTTGCGAAAATCGGCTAACAATTGTAAGGTAACAGCTGGGGGGAATTTGGCAAAGTAAGTAGTTGGGTTTTTGAAATGTAAAGAAAAGGTCATTTTGGTGCATGGTGCGTGGTCCAACTCCCCCCTGCTGGAGGTGGCTCCCGGAGGATTATACTGTAAGCACTCCATTTGTTTCATTTTTATTTATGTCTTTCAATAAAGTTGTACCTTTTGTTGTTGTTTACCACCTTGTTTTATTTACCAAGTATTCATTTAGCCCCCTATGTGACATATGGTGAAGGTTAAATTAGTCATACGACAATATCATAATGTTGAGGAAATGTACAGTATACTGGGTGTCCCAATTGAAACTGCCAGGCTGGATATTTTCTAAATGAATAGAGACATTTTAATTATGTAAAAGCCAGTTTGTAATGCAGTTTATACTATCGGATTATTTTTTAGTCCAGCAACATCCACATACCGATATATTAAAAAACCATTTATATTCAAACTGAAGCCATATTAATGCTCTACAAAATGGCTCTTATGGAATTAAAATGTATCTATTTATTTAGAAGACATCCGATCTGGAAGTTTTTATTAGGACACCTTGTATTTTGTTGTCATTAAAATAAGTATTTTTTAGCCTAATAGATTTTCACTGCAATTATAACTCTCTTACAAACCTACGTAATATAATATCTTCAGACCACAGATGGCCAACAAAATATCCATTGAACTGTTTGTTCCGGAAGTCTAAGCCGATAATGTATAAAAAATTTCGACCATTTCACCGAAAGTCAATTTCCATAAGAATCTTGTGGGGTCGTTATTTAAATTTTTACTATTTTAAGCTTGTAGGCCCCGTAGGAAATATTTTGTGCTACCTGCAACCAGACTAACCAGAGTATTCTTCTTACACACTTGACAAAAAACTCTTCCAAGAATTGATTTGGTGTAGGTATTTTATGTTACTGCTCTAAATGAATCATTGAACCATATAGGATGTGGCCGTAACACATATGTATAAGATTGACACGATTTGTCATAACTCATCCAATTTTTTTAAATTTGGGAATTACATATTATATCATAAATCAGATTAAGATTAATTTCCTAGAAATATAGAACATCGTAATAACAAATACAATGCAAGATATAAATACAAAGAAGAACAATATAATAATTAGCTTATATAACTTTTTTTATTATGCGATCGATTTTAATAACTGTAAAGTCACCTGAAGCCGGTATATATAAGTGAAGAGGGGATATCGGATCTTCAATATTTCAAGTTCAACTGTTGAGAGAAGTGTTGTGTTATGGGTTTCTCACATTGTTTATTTTTGGTGGCTTTTGCCGGCACTGCTGTGGCGTGTAAGTACAATTTTGGTTCTGCTAATCAATCATTAATTGTCGATATAAATGTAGTACAAAGGAAAAACAATCACGTTCGAGGTTTTAAGAATAGGTATCTGAAGGAATAATAAATTTGGTAAAAATGATTACAAGTAATGTGAAAATTTAATTCTCCCTGAAAAAAATAGTAGACACATATTAACTTAATAGTGTAAGACGCAAGGTACTAAATGCAACTTATCCTGGTCACAAAAGGAATTGCGTATTTATTGTATAGTGAAGAATAATGTCAGTTTCTTGCCAAAAATGGCAAAGTCATAGCTTACCTACTTGTTAAACAACGCAATTATTTTTAAGTTATCAGTTACATTGAAAATATCTCACAAACTATCAATTTTAGGGCCTAATATCATGATAACTAATTTGAAGGCATAAGATAGTTGAACAAGACTGTGGAATAATAAACTTAGTGTCCCATTTGAAAAAACAATGTTACAGATATTTGAATATTGACAAGTTGATACCACTGTATAAAATCAAATAAAAAAAACCTTATTTCAGCTATATGAGCGAATCCTTTGTTCCCACCAAATATTTTCCCTCTGCTATCATTAAAAAAAAATTTACGACATTTGTGAGGTACTGTTTTTCCGTGAATTTTCGTAGTGTTTGCAATACTTTGGCAACGTCGCAGCAATTTTAAAATAAAAATTAGTACTGGACGTATAATTTTACGTTAAAGTTTTACCTAATTTTACAAAAAACTAGGTTTTCCATAAAGACTAAATTAACTCAGTGACCTCCGCTCATGTTTCCTTTATTGACTAAAAGAAATCTTGATTATCTCAATTAGTTCCGGAGATATCGTGAGGGATGTATGAAAAAATAGGACAAATTAATTTTGACAGATTTACGACATTTTTCATAATAAAAGGCCAAGGTTCTAATCCATTATTCTGTGAAGGTCCCATGTGGTTGTACCTTAAAAAAATTTTTTTAAACATTTTTGCCGCTTTTTCAGTCGACTAATGGTTCCCGCCGCATTTTCTTTTCCAACTTCTTAAGATAATGTCGGGATGGATGTATCCTTTCCTGAAATCTTTAACTATACATTTCGTGTGCACGTTTTTCATTTTTACGACATTCACTGTGTTTAAATAAGAAACATGTCAACTTTCTCGCTATTTGTATACATTATTGTAACAATACTTAACTGAAAGTTTCAATTAGAGAACTGTCATTTCGATTGTTCTGTTGCTCTTTTAAAATGCAAAGGTAACTTGATGCGAAATTTTTTGATAGCCGTATAAGTATAGATTTAGAATACTACAAGAACAAACTGTTTTCCCATGTGAAAAAACGAGTTATTTAAAAAAAACTGAATTGCCTGCATTCAAATGCCTACAAAATAGTTAATAATAGTAACTATGTATAAATATTTTTTTCTGTAGAAACTAAAATGACAAAGTACGTATTTTTTATTTTACATATGACACACGTTGTCATATAAAAATTCGACTTTCAGATTGTCTCGATTTAAAGGAAAATCCTGTATATTTCACAGTATTTTATAAATACGCAACAAAGTAAAATAAAAATCTAAATAATTAAGAAATATCTCATTTTTATTTCGTCCTGCTTATTTGAATTAGAAATAAAGCAAGCCTGGAAACAAAATTAAACGTCCTGTCAATCAGAAAACTACAATTTTGTTTGATGTGTTGTTAAAACTTGCGAGCATTAAGTTGTGTTTGAAGCAATAATGGAAAACAATTGCGCTTTCTCAAGAGACGTCATCCAGACACGACATACTTTAGAAAATTATAAATAAAATCAAGAAGAGAACCCAGACAACGTTTAAAATGAATTAATTGTGAATCAAAAAGTCGAAATCAATACGTTGGCGTACTTACGTACAATGTTAAGGTTCCCCTTCTGATTCATTTGGAGAACTTGAAGCGAAAGTAATTTTAACAATGAAAATGCTAGAAAATTTTAAAGAAACATAAATACCATTCGTATAGTATAACCTACACCAGTATTTATACGAAAATGATTCAAATCGAAGTTACTATATTGGAATACTTTGTGTTCAAAATTTTGTTCTCGAATGAGACAGGATTTACTGATTATGGTGTGCTTAACCGAAACAACACGCGCAACAGAGCCCCAAAATAATATGCAAGATGAAATTAGCAACCTACCTGAGAATTAAAAAAATGATACCTATGTACTTTCATCAAGATGGAGTCTTCACAATGCTCATGTCGTTGTTCGCAATTAAATGAACGTTCTGGGGAAAGATGAATTGGTACCAATGGTTCAGGTAAGGTGGCCACCTAGGTCACCTTATCTGACTCCTCTCGATTTTATTTGTGGGGATATCTTAAAAATAAAGTTTACTCCAGACCACCACCAACGTTAGGGGAGTTGCCAAACAGAGGAACACAAATTACCAATGATAAATTAAGAAATGTTGTTTGGTGTATTTTAGGTCTGAACTATGCGTTACGAACGGCGAGCATCAGTTTAAATACATAATTGGACATTGATTAAGTAGGACATATCCAAGAGAGAGAGAGAGAGAGAGAAAGAGAGAGAGAGAGAAAGAGAGAGAGAGAGAGAGAAAGAGAGATCCGATAAGGAAATATGTAGCTTTTTTAATACATATATTAAATATATTTGTAAAAAAAAGTATAAGACTACCTAAGTAGAACTATGGCAGGTGTAGTGATATGAATTTTCACTCAATAATTTCAGTTGTTTGCAAAATTAGTTCATTTAAGTTTTAAAAATAGTACCAACCTTCATATCTTATAGTTTAGAATTGACTAATTCTGAACTGAAATTATTGAGTGAAAATTTATATTACTACACCTGTCATATTTCCACTTAGGTAGTCGTATACTTTTTTATCAATATATGTATTACAAAAAAAAAAAAATCGGCAGCTACTCCCCACTCGGTGGATCTTTGAAGCCGAAAAGAGCATTAAATTGTGTGACAAAACGGCACTAAACGTAATCTGATCTCATCCAAAACCTTTTCAGATCTTCTGGGGCACTAAAAAACCCTCAACTTAATGAATTTACAATCATCTATGCGAGTTATTACCTACATTATCGCTCGTTGAATAATATACTATTAGGATATTAACAACTTTAACATCACTTGAACGACTAAGAAAGTCTAGTTATCCTAAATACTACAGATTTGTAAAGCAACAAACTGAAAATTGGTAAAGTGATAATCTATAATAAATTCACCAACGAAAGTACAGAAAGCATATGATATTGATATTGTTACATCTACCTTTAAAGTTTGTGACAATCCACTAAAAGTTACAAATGTGCCGAAATCTTATTAACATGACATGACACCAACGTTATCGGATGACAAACGATGACAATGACAATCATCAAAATTTGCTCATTGCAATCCGATCGCTCGCGGCTGTCTTTGTTAAATCAAACATTAGCATTTCAGTAATTTTACTAGATTTTAGAGGAATATTTGTAGTTTAATTCTTCGATTTGTCTGTATATATATTTAAAAACGGCACTAAACGTAATCCACTCTACTTCTAGAGCAGTGAAGAAACCCTCACACGTGAATTAACACGTGATGCGACGAGTTTCACGATGTAACGGCTACGCGCATCGATCATGTCATGCGAAATGCGATCTATGCCATATTTGCTTTTTTTTTTTTTATTTTCACGGAAACCAAATCGAAAGGGTGGAAGTGTGATATATCGTTGAAATCAGAATTTTAACTGCTTTTCAATGGTTCCATTGCAAATTGAAAGTAAATATAAAATAAACAACTTGTTGCGTCAAAATGGCACTAAACGTAATCCGATCTCAACCAAAACCTTTTCAGATCTTCTGGGACACTAAAGAAACGCACACGCAAAGTTTCATTCAAATCCGTTCAGTAGTTTCGGCGCTATCGTGCTAACACACATACATACATACATACATACACACATACACACACACACAGACATTTTTCAAAAACCACTTTTTTGGGTTTCTAGGACCTCAAAACGTAAAGATTTGATGTTATCTCAATTTTCGTTTTTGAACCAATTTTTAGTAACCTCTCACAATTTTATTGTGGAGAGGTTAAAAAGTTATGGCCAAAAATAATAAATATTTGCTTATCGGATCTCTCTCTCTCTCTCTCACTGTTGGATATGCCTATTTTAAGAAATTAAAAGCTACTTTACAATAGACCTTTCAATACTCATTTGATTTTCATATTATTTTTAATAGTAATTTTGCTGAAACTTTCGCCTATTGACATTGTGTCATGTTTTTATTTTTAATATTGTTATGATGTTACCTCTTGAACAATATTTTGTTTCATTCAAATCTATTAATAAATGTATATATAATTAGGTAAACAAGCAAATGAATAAGTAAATAAGTGAAATGTTTCAGCTGACATCATACTAAAATATAGAATATTGTCTGATCAAGTGATCAATGATCGTTCAAAGGAATCAAGAATGAAAGTGGATCAATTTTTGTCCCATATCTAATAACAAATTATTTATTATATTGCGTTATTCGTGTAGATATGTACGTGATATTATTAGAGACAATTATTTATGTCTCTATCAATTAGTACTTACAATAATTATTACATGTACTAATAAAGCACGATTGTAAAAACCGCAACATAAAAAACTACCTAATCGTATACATATTTATTTATATTTATATTTAAAATTAATTTCAAATGAAAAATAACCAATCAATTATAATTTTGTTTAGCATCCTTGTTAGGTAAATTAAATAATGACGTGGTGCAATATCGTTAACATATTATTCTTTGACTTTAATTAATTAACAATAATAAGTTCCTCGAGGTTGAAGTATTCAATAATGATTTGTACAAAAATAATAAAAGCTGATAAGATACTAAGAATAGCAAGACGTGTATGAGTAAATGAGACATATCCCCCAAAAACACTAAAAATGTAAAATTTTGAATTTGAGAGAAAGGGGTATGTTTACGGAAAGAACAAAAAAGTGATATCAATCAGTCAACTAAATTGAAAAGATCAACAATTGTCATGGAATTATGGTACACAAATATCGAAAATAACTGACGTGTTGAAGGCTTTTAGAATTCCGCCTTTATGGTTAAAATTTGTTATGATAACTACATTGGTAAGGAAGATATATTCCTTTATAGGGGGATAATAAATGTCAGCTTTTCTGCCATTAGATATAGTCGTCTGGGCATCAGTTTAGTGGTAGAGGTAGTGGAGGGTATATGATTTTATCGTCTTTGGTAGTGATATGTATATGTAATATAGTTTGCATCTATGCGAATTAGAAAAGCCAAGAACTGCGTAAAATTGGCGGTGTTATTTTGCAAAACAACGTGCATTTACAACATTTTATTAATAAATTCTATTGCACATAAAGCATGATGCTTTGAAATATTATACTTTCACATTTCTGTTATTTATTAAACTTTGAGCCTTTTTTAAAAATAATTCCAGTTTAATTGTTAATATTATTTAAACATGGGTTATTACACATTCTCTGTATTAACAGACGTAGTTTTAACTTTGGGAGAATGTTTTGGTAGTGCTACTGCAGCTGTGAAATGTTATAAAGGTAAATTCCCGAACAGAAATATTCCTGATGCCAAAGCTTTCTTAAGTACAGCACGCCGACTTAGGGAAACGAGAAGTTTTTAAATGAAAAAAAGAGAAGCTGGCCGTCTAAGAAATGCAAGAACTGTTGATATTGAAGAAGAAATATTAGATATTGTAATGGAAAATTATACGATAACTACTAGGCTAGATTAGGCTTAAGAATGGATATATCTCACCAAAGCGCTTTAAGAGTACTACAATACATGGTTCCATTACCGAAAAGCTCAATTATTACCTGAGGATATGCCAATAAGAGTTGATTTTTATGAATTGTTGCTTGAACGGAAAAAGTTCCAGATTTTTTAAGTAAAATATTTTTTACTGACGAAACTATATTCACACGACAAGGCATATTTAATTCTCGGAATATGCATTTCTGGGCTGAGGAAATTCTAATGCAACAATACAAAAATACAAACCCATTTTCAACATACCTTCAAAATAAACACATAAATAAATACCACAGAAATTAGACAACCCCCAATTCCAGACGCCAGGGGCTTGTGCGAAAGGGGGTTACACATTGAAAAAACGCGGACATACAACCATTTCCTCCGACAGTGCCGGGATTCGAACCCGGTGGTGGCTATCGACCAGACATGGACAGCAATTCTAGACTCTAGGGAATCGGTTAGTTGGAAACTATATATTTTGCTTCTCTAAATTTGCACTCGTGTATTAAATTTTTTCCAGCAAATTATTCACAAACCACGTAAACACTTTATTTATTAACTCGCTTACACTTAAAACAAATAAGGTATACCTTAGAAGCCGTGATGAGTCATAAAAACGTTAATAAAACATGACACGATGCAAATTGTATGCGGTAGATGTAGAGGTGAATCCACGTATAAAAAATAAATAAAGTAATTAACTAACTTTGATTTGACTTTAAAAATAGTATTGAATATGATTATTCCTAGACATTCAATATTTTTGTAAATACAGGGTGACCCAAAAAAACTCCCAGACAGAATATAATAATAATAATAAACGTCTTTTTTATTTCCAACAATAAATTCACATTCAACATATTACACACATTCTTCTACTAAGAAATAAATGGCGAAGTTCAGTTCCGAGTAATCAAGCTCTTAACAGAATTACCCAATCTGTTCTTCCACTTAACCAAATGTTTATATTACACATACGTGAATTTGACGCTAGAAAAAAATAAAATGATATAGATAATATTAGGTACAATAGGAGATTGAAAAGCTTCAACTACATATAGGGTATATATACAATATACATACATATTACAAGGGGTTAATAATATATTTTTTTAGTTATAAGCATAAGTAATTTGTATTTTCTAATGCACATAGGAAGTAGAAATAAAAGATTTTAAACATGCTATACTTATTGTAAGCACTGAACTTGGAATAGATGTAATTTATACTTTTTTTTTAAATTGATATTTACTAGTCCATGTTATAACGCTATCAAAGCCTACAATGCCTTACCACAAGAATTAAAATCTATTAATAACATTCATACCTTCAAAAATCAACTTAAATTGTATTTACTTGAAAATAAATTTTACTCTTACAGTGATTTTTTAAATGCATAAAACTTTTGTTTGTAACTTCAATAGTACAACTGATTATAATGTTTTCTACAGTTTTAGTTTTAGGGTTGTTTTAGTTGTGTGTTTTCTTTTTGCTGCTCTCCTTGTTTTTATATATTTTAAACATGTTATATATTTTGTGTTCTAATGTTTTATATTTTACTATATTGTAATAACTTTTAATATTTAATTACCTTGACAATGCTAATGTCTTTTTTGTAAGATCTATAGCAATAAAGTTTATTCTATTCTATTCTATTCTAGAGTGTTTGAAGGTATCGTCAATATTATTATATACTTTGCAAATTTGGTAACTAAAACTGCGTTTAAATAGTTCTGTTCTGTGGGCTGGTGGGGTTAGAAGACCCTTAAATCTAAGATTTAGTCTATGAACATCTGTCCTAAATTTTATTTTTTGATATAAGTAGACTGGGGACTTATCTATTATTATGTTATGAAAGAGACATGCTGAATGATGAAGTCTTCTATTTTTCATATTTAGCCAATTAATCTCTTTTAATTTATGAGATATTCTCTGGTTCCGACGTATTCCATAAATTAGCCTTAGACAAGAATTTTGTAATTTTTGTATTTTGTTGACGTATATTGAGTCCAAACAAGGGCCATACAGACTATCTGCATAATTTAAAATTGATAAAACCAACGTTTCACAGAGTAAAATTTTTGTTTTCTGAGGAAGAAATTGCCTATTACTATATTTTAATTTTAGAGATGAGTAGGCCTTTTGTAATAATTTGTTGATATTTTCTTTAAATCGTAATTTTAATTTTCTCTTTTCTCTAATAAATTATTTTATATTAGTATATTTACACTATCTACAATGCTGTTTCTTTGCATTTTCAGACCAAAGACAATAATATTAGATTTTGATGGATTAATAACTAAACAATGGTCTTTTGCTATTTTTAGGAAGTTATCAAGGTCTTCATTTAAACGTGCACAAGCTATATTTACATCATTAACAGAAAAAGACTGGTAAAGTTGTGTATCATCAGCATATAAATGAATTCTTGAATGCTTTACCTGGGTTAGATTACTTGGGTATATGGTAAAAAGCAACGGACCGGGGATAGATCCTTGTGGGACACCTGTTTTTAAACTTATGTAGCTTGATTTAATGTTATTTAAAAGTACACACTGTTCCCGGTTTCTTAAATAATTGCTAAATAGTTTTACAGCATCTTCAGAGAGCCCATCTTCTAAACGAATAGATACATTTTCCAAATACTGAATAATTGTAATCTCTCAATCTTCAACTGGAACAATCTGTTTAACTTCAAAATTTTAGAAGAAAATCATATTTAAAGAAATTTTTATATTATAATTGGTTTATTAGCTTACACATATATTGTCTGAAAATTATTTGTGGCATTCTACGAATATTCTTTCCAATACAATAATTTGATAACTTTGTTCTAATGTCCTCACCAAGATAAAATTTTTAAAAAATGACTAATCTATTGTCGATATTTTGGCGGATGCGCCTCATTTAATAATATAACGTATTTGCCGTTGTATAAGCCCTCGTTAAACGATAGTTCCAACTTTAATACGTACATTATGAATATTATAATGTAATATTAATTATGTACTACTAGCGGATACTCAGCGGTTTCGAAAAGCAGGATGAATGGCAAGAGGGTGGCTAAAAAAAATAATTATAGTTTAAAAAACTAAAAAGCATGCTTGTAGCGTACTTCCCACAATTAAGCACGGAAAGACCATAATCGTAAAACTAACAAAGGTTATACCTTTAAGGCAAAAATGCTGAAAGGCTGGAGGCAGTAATGGCCAACTACAATGGCCAACCGTAATTTGGAAATTACGGTCATTTACCCATCCCTCGAGAGGTATACGAGAGACCGCCGAAATGCAGGCAAATGAGGTCAGTCATATTTCTGTTCTCAAACAATTCACTTCGTATATTTAAACTTAAGATTCGTAACCACTTTTTGTTAAAGTTTTGTTTAATAAATAACTCCTTCTGAAGAACATTTAATTAGTTGTACCCACACAACAATGCTTGTAGCAATTTTGTAAATAAATGAAAACTATCAATAAATTGACTTAAATATTTTGTGCTTGTTTAGGATATGTTCTTCAAATTCCTGTAAAAATTGATTTAAGTTTATTGATGGGGGTATGTATGTTGCTAATATTCCAAATGTATTATTACCTATTTCAAAAGTAGATCTCAATAAGTTAATTTCATTGAATATTATAATTTCACTAACTACCGGTATATTTTCTTTCAGTACACAACTAGACCATCATTTTTATTACATTTAGATTCATTATAATAGTACATTATACAGTAAGGGAGAGAAACGTCTGATTTTTCCTGAGGTGTAATTTGATGCCAGAGGGCGAAGCCCGAGGGCAACAAATACATCGAGAGGAAAATGGCGGTCTCTCCCGAGGTGTATATACTATTTTTTCCACGATCGGGAGTAGAAAAAATTGGAGCGAAATTGTGACAGAAGTAAAGCATTTACTCCCTAGGGACGAAATAAGACAATAATTTGCCTAGGGGAGTTTTTATTTCATGCCCAATAGTTGTGAGAATGTAACATTTACTATCAATGTTAATAAATAAGAATTACATTTTGTTTAACTATTAACTTATATAAGTAAATATGCAATGTCTTATTAATTAATAAATAAGAATTACATTTTGTTTAACTATTGGGCATGGAATAAAAACTCCCCTAGGGCAATTATTGTCTTATTTCGTCCCTAGGGAGTAAATGTCACAATTTTGATGCCATAGAAATCGATTTCTACTCCCGGTCGTGAAAAAAATATATTATAACCATCGATATTAAAATTACCTACCTTGTCCAGATTAAAGTTTCTGATAGTACGAGTACATCTATATTTTTTAGTTTAAAATGCTCTTTGTAGATGAATAATTCATCAAAAATTTTTTGTGAGCTCCTTATATTTAAATGAACTATATTAAATTGATTTTGACCGTTTATTATATAATTTGAATCTTGAATACTCTCCAAAACGATAGTACGGATTTCACCATATTCATCTATCTTATTTAGAAAATCTACAGTCATGCTGTTACCTTTAATTAGCAAGTTATTTGTAGAAAAAACAAGTTTCTATGTTTTGTCTTTATTTAATTTTAAATTATTTGAAGAAAATCAAGCAGCCGCTTGTTTGATAGAACTAATGCTACAATTAGTTAAATTATGAAAGTTTCAATTAAAATTAATAATAGACGTATCATCAGTATAGCACTTTTTAGATGACATAAAATGTTATTAATATACAATATAAAAAGTAGTGGCCCCAAGACAGAGCCTTGGGGCACTCCATGCTTAGCCGGAAATAATTCTGAGTTTATATTATCGACAAAGTCAACTGTTGTCTATTGTTCAGATAAAAATGAAAAAGACTTAATGGCAAACCTTTAATACCATGGAAACTCATCTTTTTCAGAAGAATTTCATGTGAGATACGATCGAAGGCCTTGGAGAGATCAATAAGCTAATGGCCACATGCTCCCTCCTTTCAAGGCCTCCGGCTATGTCACACCAAATTGAAAACAGCCATAGTGGTGGAACATTTATTCCTAAAACCAAATTGACGACAATTTAAAATCATATTACGGTCTAAGTAATTCACAAGCCTTTTTTAAAGAATGAGTTCTACAATTCTTCCAAAAATGTGGATGATAGATATGGGACAGTAGTTGTCAATAACATTAATTTCTCCTTTCTTAAATAGAGGTAAAATTTTGGTAACTTTCAAAACATCAGGGAAGTGTCCTTCGGTAATGCAAGAATTGATAGTAACTGTTAATGGGCGTAAAATTACATCTATGGTTTCTTTAAGAATTAAATTATTCATACCATAAACATCAGTACAATAATTTCTTAAGATACTAACTGCCTCTCTGACCTCAATAGAGATTACCTGTTTAAGGAAAAAAGAAGATTTTACATGAGGCAATTATTTTAAATGATCTGTGGTATGTCAATAGAACTGTGTTATAGTACCAAATTATTATTTTCTTTGTGACAATTAAATATGATTTCTCATACAAATAAAGATAAATTAAATATGATTCTATAATTTATGAAAAATGTCGTAAATATGCTTCAGAAGCTGTACGTTTATATGAAATACGATTTCCTGACAGACCCTTACCAAATCATAAAACTTTTGCAGTTCTAATTGTTTTAATTTGAAAAATTATGAGAATTTTAAGAAACCGAAAACAATGAGTCCATTTGTATTTTTATTTATTTTCAGGGTCCGGCCAGTACGTTCCTAAATCCTTCTACGTAATCGATCAAAACGGTCAAAAATCCGACGTTGTGTACATCAGAAATCGAAGAGATTTTGAAATGCCTCTGATAAGGGTTCGTAGAGGTGGAGGCAGTGGAGCGTATGCTTCGTCTTCTGCTCAAGCAAGTGCTTCTGCAAGCAGCAACAGTGGTTCTGGCGGAGGCGGCGGTGGAGGGGGCGGATTTGACAATACTGGTAAGTTTTAAAAAAAGCACGTTGCACTAATTGCCTACTTAGCTTTTATGCGAAGTAGCTAATAAAGATCATAAAATATATGTTTCCGAATTCGGTACAACTTAAATCATGCATTTAAAATCCAGGTGTCGATATTTTGTTTGCAATATTCTCATACCTGTCCACCCTGAATAAATTTGCATACATTGATTTTTGCAAAAAGAAAGCAAAGCACATGAAAATGAAGTTGTTAGAAATATTCCTTATACAGGGGTTTTAGTAATGTAATGTTTTAACAGTTGTTAGTGAAGCCTGGTGACATTTAGTTCTTTTGTATGTCCTATGTTGAAACTTAAATACTTATAAAAATGTAATAAAACAAAAACACAATAATTAATAAATACAGCAAAAAATAATTAAATTAAATGTTCAAATCATGTGCCATTTGCCTTTTGACAACGCCCAAGCCGAATGTTTCGGATCCAATTCTTCCAATTTCACAATTAATTCTGCCTTTTAAGTCCTCAACATTGTTCGGTCGATAAAATTCAACTTTGAATTAAAGGTGAAATACTCCAATGGGATTAGTTCCGGAGATTTGGGTGGCCAGTCTACTGATCGGCATCTACCAATCCATCTGTGAGAGAAAATTACGTTTAAATAATTACATGTTATTAGCGAACGAAGCGATGGTGTGCCATCATGTTGAAACCATATGGAGTTTTCCGGTACATAGGGTTTTCTCCATTTGAATGCAGTGCGACAAGTCCTGAAATTATGTTTTGTTGGAGCAGCTTCAAATATTTTTTACAATTCAATGAACCCTCAATAAAAAATGGATCCAAAATTGTCCCAATATCCAGCCCACACGTTAACTTCCTGTGGAAATTAGGTATGTGTATCCTCCTTTTTTGTTTCAAATGATGTATTATAAAAAAATTATTTCAAATTCGATCTGCATCTGAGAATACCGAAGTTTCGACGATTTTTAGGCTTCGTTGTTTAGACCATTGCATTTCAACAAGACGGAGCTCCCTCATATTTAGCAGTACTGTCTGTCAATTGCTTAATGATACATTCCCCGATCGTTGGATAGGTAGATGAGATCCGATGATGTAGTGGCCACCTCGGTCACCAGATTTGGCTCCTTTAGATTTTTTATGGATGTATTTAAAGACGAAAGTTTATGCAACTCCACCAGAAACGTTAGATGATTCCGACACAGGGTTGTTCAAAAATATCAACACTTGACACCACAATTTTTTAGTAATGTTAGACAGGTGTTTGAAACGATGCTCTATATCATTGCATGGAGGTCAATGGAAGTTAGTTTGAACACCTAATATAATAATTTTTGATATTATTGAAACGCTTATCATTTTAAACCTTTTTTTAATTTAGGATAATATGTAGCACTCACACTATAGACCACACATTTATATATTTTGTAATAAGATCTTCGAGGAGAAACTAATGACCTAGGAAAATATGGGGTGGGATGTGAGATTTATATAAGAAATTCTCTCTTAAATTATTAGATTCGAAGAATAACTTATGTTGTCTACAGTTCTAATATAACTATAGCTTATTATTCCTACCAGGAAAAAAATATTAAACAAAGATTTGTTACATTAAAATTTTATAATTTAAAAAAATATTAAACTTATAAAAACTGTTCGGCAATTTACAAAACTATGTAAGCATTATATTTACTTTAATTACCATCAGTTCATTACTTGTTTAGAAGCTTAGTTAGTACGTCAAATATTCCTTTTTGTTTTTCTTTATATTATAAATTTTTAAATTTTTTTAAATTTTATTCAACATATTCCTTGATTTCTTTTTATATTTATTTCCACTTTTATATTATGTATTAATAATACAATAGCATACTTAAACTACCGATTAAGTTAAGCACATACAGGTGTTAAGTCACTTAGGTGCACTAAGTAAGTTAAGAAAAAAAAAAATCAATATACTAGTTGTATTAAAAATTTTATTGTGAACATTACCTTGTATTGTATTAAATAAATAAATAAAAAATTAAATAAATTTGTAGATAGATTCAAAATCATTCTATATAATAAGTAATGCCGTTCCTTCATTTTTTATTGGCTGAATGCTTGAGATTTTACATAGAAAATAACGGAATTTGAAAGACGGAAAACAATAAAGAAATCAGCTCGAATAATAATCAACAAATAGATGTTACAAATACTTTAATTTCACACGTATTCGTTCCACAGTATTTACCGACATGCAAAAAATAATGAAACGTATAGAATACTGTATAATGCATACCTAAATGTATTATTAACTATTACTAAGCTACTGAATTGTTCAATGAGCGTCTGAGAACCTCCTTCAACTTCTATGGACTATGAACGCTGGGCCCGGGTTCTGACATACTAGGCATTTTCGTATGAGGGCTATATTTCACAAATCGATATTTTTGGTGTCCAAAAACAATTTTTACAAAACGCCAAAACATTTTAACACTACGCCCAAATGCACTACTCGATGCTCGTTTCGCTAACCAAGTTGATTAAGTAACACTTTTTGACATATAAACGTTTTCCCGAAAATGTCACTAACTTATGATTTTGAATTGGAACACCCTATATATTATTGTATTTATGAATTTTGCATATTTTCTGAATCCAATTATACCATATAAGTTGAATTTCAAATTCAATTACACTGTATAAAATATATTTATTATATTTAACCTGTAGCGTGGTATGTTAATACCAAACAAGCATACCTACTGGGTGCTTTTTTTAACCTGAAACTTTTAAATATTTCGAATAATAGGCACTCTACGAAAAAAAATCCATAATTCTTATTTTTATTATAAATTCATGCAAATATTAATTTTACAATAGCGATTGAACAGAAATTATTTTTACTCAATGATAGCCGACTTCAGGGCGCCGATACGTTTGAACCTATTGGGGTAAAAAGTTGTACAATTGTCAAGTGCCACTTTAAAATCGCTTGTAACATGGTCATTAGTTTGGAAAAACTCTTATTTTGCTGTGTACGTCAAATAAAAAAAAAGCTTTGAAAACGGAAAGAGATTACTTTCCGAAACGTCAGCAAAATACATTATTTCTGTGTTTTTTCCCATTTAACATAACCTCTGACTATTGCTTTGGCGTAAACGTCACGGGCGCAGAGGCTTTTTTACAATAACTCTATTATTTTGTAGATTCGGTGATTTGTTTTTGAAGAGGACAATAATACATGTGGTAGAAAACCCAAATAATAGGAAAGAATATTCGTAGAATGCCACAAATAACTTTCAGACAATATTTAGATCATTGTCTCAAACATTTGGATTTGTTTTTGACGTGTATTTGCCGCATCAATATTGTACAATAAAATGGGTTTTTTTTACTATTTTTTCCCATCAATTATTGCCTTTTATTTCAACCTTACCTTTCTGGTTATACCAGTAATAAACGAAATAAATGTTATTATTTTAATCAAATAAAATAAGAAACAAATTTCCACTATTAATTTACAGTACAATCTTGAGTAATAAAATATGAACTAAATAGCATATAATTAACTAGGTCTCTCAATTAATAGACATTGTGTTCAAGCTTACCAGTTATTTAAATTAACAGAGTGATTAATTTTCTAAGGTAAATAGTATCAGATAGAAACAGGTAATACCAAACTTTACATAAAAGAACCTGGGGTAAATATAAATGGTTACTACACACACACAATGTAATTAAGACCATAACCAAATAGACAATTACATAAATGACCAATTTGTTTATTCATCTTCATCTAAATAGGTTCTTGATGGCGTCATGATCAAGGATATTTATTTACAATTAATAGACTGGGGTTGGGGGTTCTTTACTGGTGCCATCACCAGGATTTCATCTGTAATTAATAGGGGTCATTAGGGCCCCTTCATCTTCGAACTGAGTAAAATAAGTTGTTTCTTAAAGTTATTTCGTTCTCTTTTGCGTTTATTTACAAAAACAAAACCAAAACAGAAAAACACGAAGAGAAGACAACACAACACAAACGTTAAATGTAAACATAACAAAACATTTTTATAAAAAGTATTTTTAACATAAGAAATGGTATTTTTAAAACAAACTACAAAAAAAGTACATTAATTTAAAATCAGATTTAATCAAACACTTCGATTATTCTTGACAAGTCAGTAATTTTTGAAAATTTGGGAAACAAAATTTTTGTTTTAAAACTAATTTTGATTATTTCCAATAAAAATGTGATATTTTTTATTACACACGTATGCCAGAATCGTATGCATAGGTTCTCAGTAGGAGAAATCGAAAAAAAAAAGAATTTCGTCGATTACAGCTTCATCTATCATGAATCGAAAAAAAATGTTTGAGACAAATGCTATACGTATTTTTAGCCGTAGAGTCCGGATCTGCAATAAGAAATAAGGGTTCCGATGTAAGATTTCTTCCCCCCCGCCCGGTCTACAAGATTCAATTTTTAATATGGACATTTGTTTCGTAGAGTGCCTCTATTATTCGAGATATTTGAAAGTTTCAAGCTAAAAAAATCATCCGTTATAGTGACTGTCACATCGAAAATGGAAATTATAAACAAATATCGCCGCCAAGGCAACTGGTAATTTGAAAATATTACCGTGATAACCTTATTTCGTCTTCCAGATTATATTCCTGACATTAGTCCACATCTTGCGAATTTTGCATCGAATTTCCCTGGTGGATTGGGCGGAGGAGCCGGTGCCAGATCATTTGCCAGTTCCAGTTCTAGCAGCTATAGCGGCGGCGGCGGCGGTAGCGGAGGTGGAAGCGGGTACGGAAACTCCGGAACCGCTGGAGGACTAGGCGCAGGAAATCAAGCAGGATATGATGGGTAAGTTTGATCAAGGCCGTATATTTGGTAATGGAACAGAGGTTCAACGAAAACAAATAAGTTATTGTCTTAAGTTTACATTTATCGAGACTTTATTGATGCGAAACAATATGCAATGGAAAATAATAATAATAAAATAATATCTTATTAATTTGTAACAGATTATTTGCCGTCTTTTTTTTTCTTTTCTTTATATTTATTTTCTGGACAAAGATTCTTTCAGCTGTCTATATTGTAGCTGACGAAAATATGCCGAAAGTTATACATTTTCAATACCCACACAAATTATATTAAGTGTTCAATAGCTAGCTGGTTTGGGAGGCCAAGTTCATTATTTCATGAAACGCGGGGATTATGTACCGCAAATAAAGTTGATGACATGTTTACTAAAACAATTTGTATTTCTCAACACCTTTAATTTATTGCTTAAATATAGCCAAAACTCTTTAGTCCAGTCACTATTTCCAGACATCCAAATCAACTTCAGAATACATACGTTCTTGTAATGGTTATAAATAAAATTGATCTATAGCTATTGACAGGACATATACAGTGTGTGTCCCAAATTCGATGCTGGAAACTATAAGAGATAGAGAGGCGGTTAAATTAGAAAAGTTTTGGCAATTTTAATGCTGATTTTGAATCCGTCGAGAAATAAGGGCTAACTGCGATCGTCTTCGAGTTACTTTAAAAAAACTGAAATTTTGTATTTTAGTTATTGTCAAAAATTTGAAAAACGAGCAATAATCGTACGAAGGTAAAACGTTAACAGAATAATTATAAATATTCAAAAGAATAGTTACAATACGCACTTGGTTTATTGTTTCATAAGTTTTGTCTCTGACATATGTTTCGGCTTTGCGACCATTATCAAAGAGTCTTAGAAACTAACCTATAAGTAATGGTTTACAATATAAATCCTTGAAATATCTACCTACTTAGAGGGGGATGATAACTTGATTTGCTATTTCTTTAAATTTAACAATACAGCCCGGGAATACGAACTTTTTAATTTAATTACGGTGTCTAGTACAGGATTGTTCAAAAAATCTGTTTGTGTATTTGTAACGTTTTTATGGTTTCTTACGAACTTCTTAATTTCTAAAATTTCAAGCATGTCCAGGATTTTTCCTTTGTTTGCATTATGCAAAAGTTTAACACTACTACCTTTAAAAAAGTGATTTTGCTCAATGCAATGTTCGGCGAAACCAGTTGATTTTTTATTGTGTATTGTGTTGTATTGTGTTCACTTAACCTCACATCTATGCTACGGCCACTCTGACCTATATATACGGCATCACAGTCATCACACTTTATTTTATATTCCCCCGTTTTTTAATATCTTCTGTCCTTTATTATTAACCGACAAGCGAATTAAATTGTTTCTATTCGTTGATATTGTATTAATGCCTAATTTATTTAATTTATTACATACTGAGTTGCTAACCTTGTCAGAGACAAAACTGAACTATTCTTTTGAATACTTAAGTATAATTATCCTATTGACTATGTTTCATCAAGAACCTACCGCAGATTCAATCCAATTAATAAAACGTTAACCTTCCAAAGGCAATTTTTTATGAACGTTCTAGTAGTGTCATTAGTTTTTTTGTAAAGCGTTTATTTTCTGAGATACGATCCACAATTTTCAATTTTCTTGTGGACGCCATATTGGATTTGTACAGATTTAAAATCTAAATTAAATTCTCGTTCTCCTGATGTATAACACTATGGTTTATGTTGTTAGTTAGGATTGTATATACAAAAATTCATTCCTGTGGAAATTATTTTGAAATTAAATTAACAAAAGTTTTTTTTTTATACATTTATTTAACGTCGGCCTATTTCCGCTACTGAGGCCTAACACCGACGCCTGTAGACGAGCTACCCCCAACCAGGAATTTTGCCGAACCTCTTCCCTTAAGAAGAGTAGGGATCTTTTACTTGCCTAACATTTAATAGACAAGGGACCGACGGCTTTACATCCCCTCCGAAGGATGGTATATCTCCTATACAACCCTCGCCTAAGGTTGTATAGCTTCCGCGCATACACTGATATACAAGCCGCTGGAAGATGTGTGAGGCAAGAACGCGGTTTCCGTTGAAATGGTCACCCATCCAAGTACTAACTGCGCCTGTCGTTGCTTTACATCGCATACCGAAGTATGTACATAGTAAAGACGCACCTACGCTCGCCCCTAACAAAAGTTAATTAAGAAAAAGAGAATAGGTATTTAGCAAACGATTTTAAAAATAGTGAAAATGTACAGGGTATCTTACTAGGAACTGCTTCGATTGATATAGGGGAAAGTACGCACCAGAAAATTTTGAAAATTTAGGGAGCAACTAATAGCAGAGTGGCCAATCCAACTAATATTATTACAAGCCGGTTATACCGGAAGTCGATACCAACTTGTTTATTTTAAATGGAACACTCTATATATATTAGGGTTTTCGAAAAAAGCATAAAATTATGAGTCAAAAACATGTAGGATACCTTATGCCTAAACCAAGCCGCTTCAGAGATATTTGACATTAAAAAAAAAATGACAGGTGTAATGATTTACAATAACCTTTATAACTTTCTTCGCCTAAAAGATATTAATTCGCTTCTTGACAAGTAGAAAGAATACAAGAAGAGCTGCACTCTACAATTCAATTGCATTCAGTAATTGTAAATTTCAAACCATGAAAACTTGTTTAGGTCAAATGGAACATCATATATTTTTTTACATTATGTTATATAAAATAAAATTCTTTTTTTTTCTGATATAAGGGGGTTTAAGTTGCAAGTTTCTGAAATATTTGCGATTTTCTTAGAAATTCAAGAATTGTTAGTAAAATTTTTATCAAATTAGCCATGATTAGAAACAATCAGTAATGTCAGTCATTCTTTTATGTCAAAACAAGCCAGGACGTTTAAATTACACCCACGAAGACTTTTTGAATTTGTTTATTATTTATGGGCAATGTGATACAGTACTATCAAGAATTTGTAGAGTACATTTGTTACTAGATATGCACAAAAACGGAAAATAACACTAAACACTGTAACATGCCTATTAATTGGATTGAAGACACTGCATAAACTCAATGGTTAAGATAAAATCAGCTAAAAACATGATTCCATTTTAATTTAATAATTGTTCAAAATCCACATATTTCGCACCCTACTTCGTATTAGTTCTTCATGGGTAGCTCTTCTAATTGAATCCTGTGATAAATTTTGAAATGCATTTCTTACTCTCTGCACACAATCTTCAATAGTTGTTAATGAGCTCTCATAAACTTTATTTTTAATAGTTCCTCAAATAAAATAATCTAGAATGATACATCGGGCGAGCGAGGAGGCCATAGGAAAGGTCCATTATTGGCGATCCATTGATCGTAAAAAGTTTCTTGTAAAAAATTATTTATCAAATACGCGATATGTGGGGAGCATCGTCATGCTGATAAGAAATGTTTCTATGTTCGGCGAGAAGTAGATAAATTTTCTAACTAGTTATTACTCAAATTTTGTAAAATATTTAGGTATCTGTTACCTAAAAAAAAAACAAAAACAAAAAGTTAACTATACATATTAGCAGAAGAAATCTTTTTAACTTACTGTTTAAATTTTCCTGATAAAATTCTAATGCCACCACACTATCGTTTCTTATGGCACAGTAAACATTACACTGCCAACTTTATTGAAAATTTCTCTCCCTGAACACATGAGGGATCGAGTCACTCCAATAATGCGAATTGTGCCGATTAAGAAGCTCATTTTTGGTGAATTTAGCTTCATTTGACCATACAATATTTTTGCAAATTAAAATCGTCGCCACATACCGTATTCTAATAAATTCACAAAAATTTTCTCTTCTTAGGAAATCTGTTTCGTTTAATCGTTGAACCATTTAGAACGAAAACGGGTGAAATTTATGTTTAATTAAAATTCTGTGTTAACTGAATTCTTGCATAGTCCCGATTCCAGAGCAGCTTGTCTTAATAATCATTGGAAATCCATGAAAATATGCCAGAATAAGGAACACGCACAAATTTTAATATCAATAAAACTAGATTCTATTTTTATTAAAACAACATCACGTCACTATTGAATTTTGACGGTTGACATATACCGCAGTGACGTCATATCGTTTGTTTACTTTTGACGGAGCCGTGAATGTTGTGATAAAATAAAGCGTTTTCAGTGTTTATTTGGGCGTAAATTTGTGTAACTTTTAATTTTTGAGCTAGATAAATCTGTAATGAAATACTCAAAATATTGTTTAGTACCAAAATGCGGATCAACATATTCGAACACCAGAAGAAATACTTCAAATGTGCTTTTAGAGGGTGGAATATTAAAACTTAATATTTTTTTAGTCGCAAACTCCTCTATAAAATCCTTATTTTACTATAAGGAACGTAACCAGACTGCAACCAACAGCCACTCTCCGGACTATGTGCCCCACCGAGCGCTGAGTTACAAGTTGCAAGCCTCAAAACGCTAATGCTTCGATTGCAACAAACACCAGTCGAAAGACTGATCCTACTTAAAGGAGCTCTCATGCCAGTCGTCACACACCACTTGCAGACTGCAGTTTCGAGCTGTTGGCTCTCGTCAAAGCATTAGCGTTCTGATGGTAATATACAATTATTATACTTAACGCGCCAGGCTTCTTGATATTACTTTATTACATTCTCCATAAACAATTTCAAAAAGTCTTCGTTGGTGTAATTTAAACGTCCTGGCATTTTTTGACATAAGGGAATGACTGACATTACTGATTGTTTCTAATCATGACTAATTTGATAAATTTTTACTAACAATTCTTGAATTTCTAAGAAAATCGCAAATATTTCATAAAGTTGTAACTTAAACCCCAACAATGTCATATCAGAAAAAAAGGAATTTAATTTTGCATAACTTGATGTAAAAGAATATAGGGTGTTTGACCTAAACAAGTTTTCGCGATTTGAAGTTTACAAAATGTAACGTCAAAAATGGAACACTTGGTATACTATTATTGAATGTAATTCAATCGTAACTGCTGCTCTCCTTGTGTTCTTTTTACATGCCAAAAAGTAAATGAGTATCTTTTACATGAAGAAAGTTATAAACAAATCTTAATTTTAAAAAAAATGTCAAATATCTCTGAAACGGCTGAGTTTGGGCATAGGTTATCCTACATGTTTTTGACTCAGAATTGTATGCTTTTTTCGAAAATCGTAAAATATATATGGCGTTCTATTTAAAATAAGCAAGTCGGTATCGACTTCCGGTTACCGGAAGTGCCCGTTGCTTGTAACTATTTTAGTGGGATTGACCATTAGGTCCCTAAATTTTCAAAATGTTTTGGTGCATACTTTTCCCTATATCGATCGATGCAGTTCCTGGTAAGACACCCTGTATACATAATTTTTACATGTTTTCATAACAATACAAGCGCTTACAATAGATTTAATCTAATTAACAAAACCCATATTTTTCTTTTAAGTTGTTTACATATATAATTATGATGATATATGTAATTAATTGTTTCACAGTTAGGTTTTCACAGAATGATATGGAAAATCCTATTCTTAATTAATGACCTCAGTAAGTAATCTGCTATGCAAACTTTCTAAAAACTGAATAAATTTTCTTGGTTAATGTTAATATAGATATTAATAAATCGCATCGCTGCTGCAAAGAACCATAGCGTGACTATAAAAAGTATAATTATACCTTTTTTCGTCGCAAAATTTCTAATCGCTAATGTTTTGACTACTTAGATAAAATTATTTCCTAAAATAGATTGTTGCGGAGGTATTCCCCTTTAAAGGGGTATAGGTTTTTCAAATGGAACCATATTTGTACCGTGGCAGTGGCGGATCCCCCCCAAAGGAGGACCCGGCAATAACGAAAAATGAAAACAGCAATCACTATGATGGTTATTGGGATTCAAGTTTTTAGGATTGCCTATTTCATGACAAAATAATCTGACTCCATGTCAATATATAGAAAAAAAAATCTAAAACCCTCCCCTTGACGACCTTGTACTGTGGTACAATTTATTAGTACCATTAATAAGAAATTTATTCATATTCACTATTAAAATGTGCGATAAATACAATAAGAAAAACCGCCGCCCAAGGAATTACTACTTCCACATCCAGATTTTGTATCCAAGCAATATTTTACTCCCTTTAATAATAGGGTGGGGGTGGTAGAGGGGGTGAGTAATGTCAAAAAATTCTTAGAGGCCCTTGGCTCTCGTATACACACTAAATCCCAATTTAATTTTTATTCCCTCAAATAATAGGGTGGCGGTCGCATGGGAGTGGTAGAGGGGGTAGCTAATGCCAAAATAAATTTTAGATGCACTTGGTTCTCGTACACACATTAAATCCTAGTTTAATTTTTACTCCCTTCAATAATACTTCCACATCCAGATTTTGTATCCAAGTAATATTTTACTCTCTTTAATAATAGGGTGGGGGTGGTAGACTCCAAAAAATGTTTTGAGACGGTTCGGCCTTGTATACACACTAAATTATATATTTTTTTACTCCCTTTCATAATAGTGTCGGGGTGGTATTGGGGGTGATAGTGGGGGGTGGCTGATCCCAAAAAAATTTTTGAGACCTTGACTTTTCGTACATGCCCTAAATTGCAATTTTATGGACTCTTGCCAACAAAAAAATGATAATAATTTTTTTTGCGTTACTATACTAAATTATACTAAAAAAAAAAAATTAAAATTAAATTTGTGTTTACCGTACATAAGATGGCTTTGGAATATAATAATAAAAAGAACACAAAACATTACAACACTTGTTCAAAATGCTGTCTATTAACGTCAATACACTTCTGAACTAGCATGGCTGTATTTAGAGTAGTAATATTCGCCAATGCTATTAATTGCGCGTCTAATGGGTTGTAACGGTGGTTGCGTAGACAATATTTTTTTAAATGACCCCCAAACAAAAATCTAGGGGACTCAAATCAGGTCAGCTCGGAGGCCACCAGACATGACCATTCGTCGAAATGACATTTCTCTGTTCAAATCAATCAGTTACTATTCTTGAATTATGGGGAGGAGCACCATCTTGTTGTAAATACATTCCCTGTTCTAAATTCAAAGGTCCTCAATCTCAATTTGCGGGACTCCCGAGTATCTGGCACCGCCAAGGGTCCCTCAAATATTATTGGACCAATGATTGTACTACCGATTATACCAAGCCAAACGTTGAAAGCGAATCGATCTTGATGATTATCCTGCCTTAATAAATTTTGATTTTCTGTGACCAATATCTCGTATTTTGGCAGTTGATGCACCCCAATTTGTGAACCTAGTCTCATCCGAAAATAAAATCCTTCCCAAAAAATCATCCATCCTACGTTCATGATAATTTTCGTACAAGTACTGGTGCAATTGGCATTTTTTTTTATACATTTATTTAATGTCGGCCTATTTCCGCTACTTAGGCCTAACACCGACGCCCAATTGGAATTTAAAAGATTTATAGTTATATTTATGCAAAATTCGGCTTGCTGTCTGGTGACTGATTTCTAACCCAAATATGATGTGCCTTAATGAAACAGTTTGTTCAATTTCCACTAGAGCCAAACGATTAATTTCCGTTCCTTCTTCAATAATAAAAAAATTTTCCGGATCATGTTGGCCTTCTTCAGAATTGATTTTCAAATAATGTTTTGCAGGACGTCTATCAGAGTATCGTTGGGGATAAAAGTCGGTAGTCATAATTGCATTTTTTACTACATTCCCCATAAACCTTTTCATCTCTTGTATAAATTTGCGGCATTTTGAACAAAGTTGGCAAGAATTTTAAACAACTTTTAAAGACACAATAAAAATACTGGTAAACGAACAAATGTTTGACAAGCTAAATATTTCATTGTTTTCAAAACCACCTCTCTGAAAAAAAATCAGTTAAATTGGCAAAGCCATATACGCCTGCTATGCTTACTCGACCACGGCTTTTCCCAAAAATATCTTGGCGGCTGTGCGTTAGCAAACCACTCAATGTATTGGTTGCAAGCCGTAGGCTGATTTTCATAATAAACAACATGAACTTCCAAATTATTGCATCTTTCTTGAATAATGAACTCATAATAATTATTTTAGACAATACAAAATTTCGCATTTCACAAACGAAGCCAGCAACTCAGTAAGTGTCTGTCCATTACCTCTAGATGTCATCATGCTCTGTAACCACGACCGCAAAAAGTCGTGCTAGCCCTGACTCGAAATGTACCAACGAAAGACCATAGAGATTTGTACCAATTCATCATCGATCTAATCGAAGGCTAACGAGTTTTCTTTTACCGGTGATAAGCATGAGCTCACTTTATGATTCAATGTGTATATATAGCCATTGTTTAAATAAAAAGTTTTATGTCATACGTGAATTTGATTCCTTAAGGAAAAAGAACTTACGGCGTTCTCATTTGAATTAAAAATGCGTTTTTAAGTTTATTGTTAAATCCAAATGGTTTATTTTCGAGACATGTTAGCAATATCACAATGAAAGATGGATATGTAGTCTGATAGTAAAAGATATATTTTATTCAACCAAATTATTGATCTGTGCTAATTCAGGCCAATTTTGTCGAGAAAAGTATGCTATCGACCATAGAGGCGAAATAATACGAATTTCCGCAACTTCAAATAAACGATTCCACAGATTTATTTTTATTTTTTATATAAATTGTAAATAAAAATTAAATGCTTTACAATGAGGTGGAATAGGCAACCCCTAGTATGTTTTCAAATATATTTTTAAAACCTATTCATTTTACATTTCAGAAAACAGTATTTTTTCATTCACTGGGTGCCTAATTCTATTTCATTCTCTTGAAAAAATGTGTTACGCTGAAAAAAAGGCTACACTACGTTCAAGATTAATGAACTTTATATCTAAGAGTATCTTGACGATATATTAAAACACTTTACTTTGTTTATATCACTAATTTATTGTAACTTGAACGCATGATACTAAAAAGTATCATGACTTGAACGTAACTGCAGTTTCGGTACTTACCGGTACCATTATATAAATGATCTACAAAGTCGAGACTTGTAGATAAGTTTTATTCCTAATGTAATACATAATATACGATATTGCAAACCAGAATGAAACATATCGTATATCTGTACAAAGAACCTCGTGTGGAATAAACTGTTTTCTGCGAAAGAATCTTTGTATGCAGATCTACAGTTATTCTTCAGAGCTCATAAAAAAAAACAAAAAAAAATTACTAACCATAAGGTAACTATAGTACTAAACACTAAATATATTTAATAGGGAGGGAAATACTAAAAACAAGATAATATAATAGCTAAAAACATATACTATCAGTAATCCTAATACTAATGTCCATAATAAATTATATAAATTATACAGGGTGTCTTACGACGAACTGCGGCGATCGATATCTCGAAAAGTAGACATCGGAAAATTTTGAAAATTTGGTAGTAAACTAATGTCGATGGGAGCAACTCGGCTAAAATATTTTCAAGATGGTGACACTTCCGGTTATACCGGAAGTCGATACCAACTTGCTTGTTTTAAATGGGACACCCTATATATTATTACATTTTTGGATTGTACGCAAAATTATAGGCCGATTTTGTGTATCACGTCCTATACCTAGGTCTCTCCGTTTTTGAGATATTTCAATTTTTATGTCAAAAATGACGTTTGCGGGCCCTAAAAGAATTATCAATTTTTCCTATAAGGAAGCCTTTATTATCTAATTTGGGTTCGATTCTTTGTTGAACAAGACCTACTTTAATAGAGTTTTTATAATATTTTGATAAGTATTAGTACAGAGTGTTCAAAAAATAAGAATAAAGATGTAATTGAGAAAACTGTAAAAAATCAATTTTTTCAAATGGAAACCCCCAATTTTTATAATCTTATCTTATTCGCCATTAAAAATGAGGGTAAGTTTGTATATGGATGTCTATTCCGAAAATTTTTAGTTTTCGAGATATTCCCAATTCAATATTTCTATATGGGGATTTTGCTACGGATTTTAAGTTCAATTACTAGTTAGCTATGACGGCGTTGGGTGCTAAACAAATGTATGTAGCTGTCACTTACCAATTGACAAGTATTAATTATCATGCTGGGGCGCTTAAATTATGCACACGAGGATTACTTAAATTTGTTTATAATCTATGGAGAATGCTACAAAGTTTTATCAAAAACATGTGAAATATTTGCTAATAGATATCCAGAGAAATAAAAACCGTCTCCGAACACTATTTAATGAATAATGGAGAATTTCAAAAAATTTGGCACTGCAACAGTTCATAAAATAATTAAACAAATGTAACTTAGATACAAAAGGTTCTTACATAAAATACTAACAGTATAACTTCTTATACTCAGGAAAATATTTTATTTTAATAAGTGTTCAAAGTGTCCACCCTGAACTTCCAAACATTTTTCGCACCTCTTGTTGTTTTTTGGTTCATGTCTTTAGGTGCACTTGTTCATTTTTAAGAGCGAAATGAACTTGTCAACAACAGTTTACTTTATGACGAGACGGCTTTGCTCGTTGTTGCTCTAACGTCAGTTTGACAGCTTAGTTTATGAGCCTAGTAATGAAATGGCAACAATATATTGTTTAGTTATTACAACTTACATAAAAAGAAAGAAAAATAAGAAAATTTATTTATGCAAACAATTCAACTTCAAAATCAAAACAATTCAACTGCAACTTAATTAACCTAAAGAAACGTACTTTTTACAACAAATTTAACTTAATATTTTGTATTATCACCTCTAGCCCTTATAACTGCCTGCATACGTCGGTTCATACTGTCATAAGGTTACGAATAGTATCTTGAGGTATAATTTGCCATTCCTCCTGAAGGGCTAAACGAAGCTCATTTACCGTAGCCGAAGCTACTTCGCGATCTCTGATCCGCCTACCAAGCATGTCCCACACATACTCTATGGGGTTAAGATCGGGCGAACATGCTGGCCAGTTCATTTTGTTAATACCAACTTCCGCGAGGTATTGTGAAACACGCAATGCTGAATGTGGCCGCGCATTATCCTGCATTAGGATAAAGCCATCGCCGATAAATCCACTAAAAGGTACAACGTAATTGCTTAATATCTCCTCAATATATCGGTGGGCCGTCAAGGATCCATCGATGACCACCAAATCGGTGCAGGCCTCCCGGGTTATTCCTGCCCACACCATTACCGAACCTCCTCCATAGCTTAGACGGGGACTGAACGTGCACTTTGCAAATCTTTCTCCGGCCCTTCTCCATACTCTTTTCCGTCCATTTGGAGAATGTAAGCAGAATCTGGATTCGTCAGTAAAAAGAACATTGTTCCATTGCCTAGCTACTCGGTGACGAGGAAGCATTTTAGGTCCAGTTGCTGGTCTGCAAGCTTTCAAACCAAACGCCTTCAATCTTCGGCGAACCGTCCACACACTAACATTAGTACCTCGGACATCTTGGAGTTGATTTCTTGTCTGCACTGATGTTAAATGACGATCCCCCAAAGTGTTAATGTGAAGAAATCTGTCATCCATAGCAGTAGTTTTTCGTTTTCTGCCACAACTTGCCCTACGTTTATTTCTGCCAGTTTGCCTAAAACGTTCGACTACTCATTTGATGGTAGAGCGATGAACATGAAGGGTTCTTGCAACATATTCATAATTACGTCCATCTTCAACAAGAGCAACAGCTTTTGCGCAATTTTCCGCACTTAAAACCATAGTAGCAGTATAACAGGTCTTGCGTAACAAAAATTACTGTCAATATGACATTAGAGCAACAACGAGCAAAGCCGGCTTGTCAAAAAATAACATTTCTCAAAGTAAACTGTTGGTGGCAAGTTCATTTCGCTTTTAAAAATGAACTAGTGCACCTAAAGACATGAACCAAAAAACGAAATGTAAGAAAGGAATGATTCTTAACAAAAATTGGTATTTTGTAAGAATTTGGCAACGAAATTATTCCACAGGGTGTTTTAAAGTTAGGGTTATACAACGAACTTTTAATTAACCCTGTATAATGACTAATACACCAGCATTTAACAAAAGACTGGATATGCAAATTGAAATTAGCCATTTCATCTACAGTTTGCTAAAAATTTATCAAAATTGAACTAAAAATAAAAAAATTATAAGCTCAAATTTTACCAAATATTAACTTGTTGCGTTTTTTTGTATGTGAGTGTAATATATTTGTCAGTTTAGATGGTGACTTAAAGTTAACTTAGATTATGTGATGACAAAATGTTCCCAATTTTTTCAGAAATGTGATCTTTAATATGTGGATATATACTAAAGCAAACTAATTTAAATTGTTTTTTTGTTAATTAGATTTTCTATTGTTCTTACTTGAAAACCATTACCCAGAGCTTGTTTTTATGGTGTCTAGTTCAATTACTTTCACGTCCAGTGGAAGTATAGTAACGCATTTTTTTTTAAAATTAGCTTAAAATGTCATGAAATGTCGAGTCTTTAAATTTGAGCGAAAAAAAATCCTGTCTGTCGGTCTGTCTGTCTGTAACTTTTTGTGCGCAAGTTTTCAAAGAAAAATGTTTCAAATTAATTTTATTATAGGCAATAGAAATTATTAAATTCAATAAAAATGCCGACATTAATCTTCTAAATGAGTAGTAGATAGACCTATATCAATCTATCCCTTTCCAATATATTTAATTTATGAAAACTAATGTGCATTTAAATTTTGGTAATGTTTACTAATAATTTAGTTAAATGTATATACCTTACATCCTTTTGTAAATCCATTCATTTAATTTCTGAAAACCAATGTACATAACTTTAATGATAATATTTTAATATTTATAATGTTTACTCTCATAATGTATTAAATATCTTGGCATTCTTTTGTAAATTCATTTAATTGAATCATTCGTTTGATAATGGTGCGTTAAGTACCGAAGTTACAATAAATGAGTGATAGAAACAAAGTGTTTTAATATACCGACTTAATCTATTATTTAATTCTATGAATATTTGCGCAGAAATAAATGGCAATCATTATTGGATCCGTTTGTTTTTAACAACCGTTTTCATGATGAGCACGTTTCCGGATTCAAATCAATGGGATTTTTTCTCTGGGCCCATCTAAAGAGTTTGCTTTATTCGACGCCTATTCAAACAAGGGAAGAATTATCAGAGAAAATAATTTTCCACTTTGATGGCATCAGAAATAATCCAAACATATTTCATGTACAAAGACGTTAAGTACCTTGGTAGGCTTAGGAAGTACGTGGAGTTATGAGCTCACATTGAACGTTTATTACAGAAATTTTCTCGTTTCAGATTTACATATTTTTTTCAAAATTCTCCTTAAACCGTAAGAGTATATGAATTTTTAGTGTATCTAATAAAGATCTACTTTTCATATTATTTTTTACCCCCTGTATATATTTTGATGTTCTTTACCGGTTATTGCAAATTGACATAGAACAAATACGTATCTCATAATCTCTTCAACTTTTAATACAAAGTTGTTTTGTTAAGCTTGCATACAAACCATCTAAATCCTAAAACATCTATCTTTATTATCTAAAGAATTATTTGAAGAAATGATCAGCTTCGGAGGCTTATTCATTTTGAGTTTATGTAGGTATATTATTATTACACTGAAATTTAATTTAGTTTTAAGAATTTTTTTGTCATAAATATCACCCATACGTTTGTTTCCATTATTTAGCTTTGTGTATGTACTTTGTTGAGGAAATTATAGAAAATAACTCGTTAATACGCATATTGTTAATGAAAGCCATTTCCCACGAAATTGAACTGAATACATATGAGTCAATTAGGTATAGGACACTGTAAAATAGCGTTCCAAACAACGTTGAAAATGGGAACAGAAGCAAATGGCCTTTTGCCTCGAATAGAAAAACAGTTCGCGTCGGTCCTGTGCTTGCAACGCTCTGAATGATCACCTCGCCAAGTCGAAAACTGGCATCGTCAGCTGGTCGATATCTGCCCACAGGAACAGGGCTAGGTATGAGATCTTCAATCTAATCCATCCCAACCACTCCATAATTGCTCTCCTAGGGGTAAAAGCGGATACCTCACCAGACAGGGAGAGAGTGAGATGGCTGTATTATTTGAGATTTAGGTAGGTAGTCCATCACGACGGGGCACTTTGGGTGGTCGTGTGTTCTGTACAAATATCTCCGAGTTCTAACGTGGTGCACGGCCATTCAACTGCCTCGGCACTTGATCAATATTATCAAGACGGCTGTCGAGCATGTGGTCTTGCGAACTCGAAGCCTTTTGTAGCAATACCAGGTAGTAAGGAACCTCGAGTTTCATAGAAATGGAATTCTGTACTTTGTTATATGAAATAATCACGTATTTTAAGACTTCTCTGACTGGTGTTTAGCAAAGGGAACTTTTAAGCGTTCTAGACTTAAAATTTCAAAAATTATTATAAATAATATAGATTCAGAGTGATCAAAAAAATCAACTGATAATTTACCTGAAGTTGTTGGCTAGATTAAGGCGAATGTATAAGATTGAAGTCGAATGAAACCGGGAATAATATTTTTTCTAGTCCCACGATAAGAAGTAGCCTCTCAGCAAACATTTTCTATAAGATTAGGTACAACTGGACTTGGTAAAAGTCGAATTTACTTATTAAGGTTCTATTACGTAAATTGACTAGAAAAAGATACTTCCGATTTAAATTTACCAGATGGTTCCAATTTATATTAAATTTCCGTACATTATATTAAAAAAATCTCCAATCAGAAAGAAAAAAACTACTAAAAAAATTACCAAAAATTACCCCAAGGGTAAATTTCCTCTGAAGTAAAATTTGGTACCATCTATCTTTTTGGCAACTAAAAACCGTTTTTATAGTAGAATATCCTACGTAGATTTGGTTTGAAATCCTACGTAATTTTATACCTCCCTAGCCATCTATTTTGGTGGCTTTATTTACTCTCCTTTAAAGTAGTATTAGGTCGATGTTGTAGAAAAGTTCTACCTTGTTAATCTACTTAATTTCGACCAAATACTGGATTACTCTAGTTGACCTAAAAGTCATCGTGAAGAAATAATTATTAACTTTTTTGTCTCAATTACCTGGAAAATGTACCACAAAGTAAATTTAACTATAAACCGCCAATTTAAAAACTAGCCATACATAACCTATTTGTAAAATATATACTATTCAGGTTATTTTAACAATTAGGTTGTTTAGTTATTGTCTTCGTCATTATTCTTGAGAATTTCGGCCATTTAAAAAAATCATTAAAGTCCTAAACTTGATTCACTCGTAGTCAGGCATGGATCCAGGGAGGGGTCATGGGGGCCATGCCCCCCCCCCTCTTGCTCGCAAAATCAACTGAACCAAGCAATCTTCCCGGCTTCCGGCGCCGCACATATGGTTTTATATGACTAATCGGGCATCCTAAAAAATTATTTATTTACGTTACGATACACAAGCCGCGTAATAGGTAAGAATTATATTTGATTTTATATTCTCTGAAGCAATTATAAAATTTCATATTATGTTATTGTTCCTGAAAATTGTTTTAATAAGATTTTTGTCATATTCTTAGCGTATTTTATTTGTATGTTTGTCTTAATATCTCCTGGATCAAAGGACAAAGGATATCCTACTTAACAAGAAACTAACTATTAATATTTCGTTATTGCACCATTTCTATTTATAACTTCTATAAGTCTGTTTGGCATAGAATTAAATAACCTTATACAATAATCATTAGTAATAATATATTTCCACGCATTATTTACTATTTCCAGTAATTCTTCGGCATTCCGTGGTCTCACATTTCGTTTTTGGATACTTCTTACGAGTAGTCTCCATACTTCTTCCACAGGGTTAAGATCTGGACTATGACTGGGCCAGTTAAGAACATTGATGTTGTTATCTTGAAACCAGTTAGTTACGGTATGAGCAGTATGAACGGAACAATTGTCTTGCTGAAATATGAACTCATTATCAGGAAATAATTGTGACACAGAAGGGAGCATAATATTGTCTAAAATTGTATTGTCTAATATACGTTTCACTATTAAATCGTTTCTCAATATGCCACAAAACACCAGGACCACGTGCCGATATCCAAGCCCACATATTGACGGAAAATCTACCACTTTTATCATTGTTAGATATATATTTCTCATCGAATCGAGTATTCGGAGGGCGGTAAACACGAATACGACCGCTGTGTGTTGACTGGAAAGTTTTTTCGTCTGTAAAGATTACATTATTCCAAAAATTTACATCATGCGCTAAAAATTCAAGCGCAAATCCGACTCGAGCTTCTTTATGTTCAGCTTTAAGTAAGTATTTCTGTGCTGCTGCATGACAGCGTAGCTCCGATTCTCTTACTCGCCGGCGACCAGTACTACTCGATCCAGGAAAATTCGTTTATTCAGCTGCCTGAATAATTGAGTAAAATGGATTTTCTACTAAAGCATTTACCAATTGCAAATCTTGTTGTTGAGTTGATATCCTTCGTCGCCCTGATCCAGGATTTCTACTAATAGTACCGTTTATTCTCCGCTTTCTTAAAATGTTACAAACCGAATTTTTGTCAATATTATAAGGCAATGCAATTTGTCTCATTGGCCATCCATCTTCTGCTTTAGCAATAACTCCAGATTTAACTAAATCGCTTATATGAGGCATATTAGTTTTTTGCACACTTGCAATAAATTATGACAACTAACTGACAATGTCACAAAAATTAAAGTTAGGTGTACACAACTAGATTTTAGCAAAATACCGTTATAAGACTACTTGTCCTATTTTTTTTGCTCACGACCGTACCTAGCATTTTAAAAAATAGGGTGGCCTAAATATGTTAAGTACTTGAAGTTAATAATTCTTTAACTACATGTCGTAAACTTTAAGGTGTAATTCGACTTAATAAAAAGCTACTAATAAAATACCTATAATTCCGTAGTTATACTAACTTTTAGGTCGAATTAGCACAACACGCCATATTTTCTTAGCATAATTAGAGTACGATTCTAAAATTAAAATTTTCAAAATGAACTTATCTAGAACAAATGGAAGAAAATACCAAAAAAATATATAAATATTTTTTAAAGTCATACACATCAAATGTAACATAGTTTTAGCTCAGAATATTGTTATAATTTTTTTACCTGATAATAGGAATTTTCTTAGTAAAGAGTATTTTGGAGGGGCATTGTTACTTTCCAAAGTAGAAGTGTTAACATGCACGACAAAATTATGCGTGAACTGTAGATACGTCGCAATTACATTACATATATTTTTGTCACCGACATTTATTCATTTTGAATTTTTACTGTGAATTCGGTATATGTTTTAGTTTTGTTGGTGACTTCCAACCATATTTATACTGGTTATAGATAAAAATATCAAATATGTATAAAATTCTCTTTTTTGTGCACTTGGAGTCACACGCCATCTGCAAATATGTTCGTAGTTTCTAGTTTATACTTAAAGCTAGTTAAATTAACGTCGACTTGACGTTAAACTGACGTCAAATTTCCCTAGACATGTTTTATTAACCAAACGTACTGAGCTACTACAATGTGAATCTAGATGTAATTCTACCTATTTTGGTCAATATAACCAAATTTCGACGTCGTCTTATTCTCTGTCCACTTATGTCGAATCCTTGTCGCGTCAATGTATATTTTGCTTAAGTATGGTTAAATCTAATTTTATGAGTAAATTTGTTATACATAGTTTAGGTAGTCTCAATGTTAAATTAAACTAAAATGTCTGCTGGGCTATTGCTCCCGCAGTTTTCAAAGTGGAAAGATGTTGAAAGCACTCTCCACCTATAAGTGAAATTGTACTACATAATGACTCTGCATCCATTTTAGACCAGTTTATATAAAAAATAATTGTTTTTTTTAATATTTAGCAAATATAGCTTTTTTTATAAAATGGTCAAGGAATCATAATAAGTTATTAAAAGAAGATTCATGTGTACGAAATGTTATTTTAAAAAAAGTGTTTTCGAGTTACGGTAGAATAAACATTCAGACAGACAAATAAAAACTCTAAAAATATGTTTCCTGGTTTGTGAATCGCAGGGATTCGTATTTTGTCTCCACAATTTATACCGAGTATAGGTGGAATTCATAAGTTACTGTAAATTTGCCATTGTACTTCTAAGATTGCTATTGTGAGCTGTTAATGCTATATGTCATCGGCATATTTATTTATTTACATACACCATCCAACTGTCAAGGCCAATTACTGGATGGGAAAATACAGGATTATGAACAAATATTAAATTAATAAGTCAAATAGAATAATATATATAACATAATAATATAATACATCATAGAATTTTAAAATACGTGGAAAGAGAAAATCAGAGGAAGAGAGAACAGAGCCTATGCAATAAAAGAAGAACTATTGCACAGTGTTTAGTGTCTTAGTTTATTTATACTACAATTAAATATGTCAACTCTGTCTTGCAGGTTGTTGTAGTCTGGCAATGTTATTGAGCCTCGGTTCTTTGTACATGAAAGAGTATTTTTTGTTCTAATACCTGAAGACAGTCTATTTTATTATTTAGTACTTTATACAGAAATATTAACGACAGTCTGATTCTGCGATCTTTATTAAGGCTATAGGTAATCAGAATCTATCAAGTAGAAAGCTTTGTGGTATTCCAATTATGGATATAGCCTATCTTCCTTAAAGGATAACTACTTAAGAAACCGTCTTTACACTGCCACTGTCCATATAGGTCAAATAGCTGGAATTCCTTATTAGTGAAGCTTATTCAAGTTTCTCAATCTCAATCTCATCTGACCAAAGAACTAAATAGCAGTGTTAACGCGTTCACGTCAGTAAAGCCGGTTGAATTTCTTATTATAAAGACCAAATTTTTAAAAGAAGATTGCATTATGCTATTTGACATGTATATTAAAAGTTAATTCACTATCATAGGGGACCCCAAGATCTCTCATATGCTTAGGGCGGTGTAATGTGTCGCCATTTAATTGATACTCTATTAGTAGAGGACTTTGTTTTCTATAGTAAGACATCACATTGGACTTCTCAACATTTAGTGGAAGATTATTCAATGAGCACCAGCACCTTTGCAAATTGTTTTGAAATTTTTCGCAGTCTGCCTCAGAGCTATAATATTGCAGAACAAATCCTTGTCATCCCCATAAAGTAAAAGCATACGTCTATATTATCTAAAATAACATTAATAAATAGTATGAAAAGAAGAGGCCCCAGAATAGAGCCCTAGGGAACCTCTGATGCAACTGATATCTTGAATGATTTTACACCCCGACATTCAACATATTATAGTGTTCTTTGGCTAAGATAAGATTTAAATAAATTTAACAGCAGCATAGAAAGACCAACGAGATCTAGCTTATATAATAATAGATTATGGTCAATTCTATCAAAGGCTCTGGGGAAATCCGTGTAAATAACATCTACTTGACCCCATTTAGTTAAATCCATACATTGAGCGATATACTGCGGCGTAACGCAAAATAAGTTTGAGACCGTGGATATATTTTTAACGAAGCCGTGTTGATGCACACTAATCTGCTCCTCTATAATATGAGAGTAGAGCACGTTATGTAGAGTTATTTCAAAAACTTTGGCGAAATTACAAATTATAGTAATTTGCCGATAGTTTTCTACTTTATCTTTTTCGCCCTTCTTGTAAACCTGGCAGATACGAGATTATGTCCGGAAGTATACCAGACTTCAAAGACATATTGAAGAATGAAGAACGTACAAATGTATGTCAAAATGACCAGGGTTATTGAACTGATAGCAGTATAATTCATGACATAGAAGATTGTAGAGAATGGGCGATAAGGAGGGGCTTGTGGAATACCTTGTTGTGACAAATGGTTAACATCTAAAAATATAGTAGGTAGTTGATTTCTTCCTTGAAGCTTGGAAGTTATTTAAGCAAAACATAAAAACCCTGCGAGAGCCACGTGGGAACTTCTACGAGACCTACACAACGATGCCTGAAGGTTTTTCCCTCACTTTAATCAGAATTTTCTCACTACCATGTTTCGTGTTTGGGTTTTACGTGGACTTATCCTGTATCGTGAGTGGACTGTAATTTTAATAACTTTTCGAATAAATCCACCCCAAACACAATATTTTGGCTGTGTTGGTTCTTACAACTTGACACACGCCACCTTACATTTTTGCTTAAGGTGATGCGTTTATATGTGAATATATAGAAACAGGAGCATAAAATGAATATATAAAAGCAAGAGCTCAACAGTTGTCCTATATGACTTATTTCAAATTATAAACTTTATACCTACTGAACTGTACTTAATTATGGGCTGCAGGATTTCAATCGGTCAATGGCCTTTTTAAAAGCCTTTATTAAACTTGCAATGTTTGTAAATTAGTTTGTTTAGGTAAAATCTTGCAATCAAAATTTCGATTAGTTCTAATTAAGCTAGAGCTTTGAAATTTTGTACATGTGTATAAGTAACATTTTCATATAAGAAAAAACAAGATGGCGGCTTCAATATGGCGGATGACTTTACCGTTTATGATCCGATTCGACTCAAAATCGATATATGGAGGTTTTCGAGATCGCCAATTTTGAATTCTTGGTCAAAATTTAGAAATTCAAAATGGTGGCGCCAATATGGCGGGCGAGTGTTGTTGTTTATTGCCCAAATCGATCAAAATCGACATCTGGGGGTTTTCTAGGTCGCGGATTATAAATTTTTATTAAAAATTCTGAAATTCAAAATGGCGGCGCCAATATGGCTGACGACTTTTGTCATTTTGGATCCAAATCGATATCTGGGGGTTTTCGGGGTCGCGGATTGCGAATTTCTAGTAAAAAATTTAGTTCAAGATGGCGGAAGACTTTATCGTTTATTCTCAAAATTGATATCTGGGGATTACAGCATATCAAAAGATTAAAAAGTAAATATAAAATTATATAAAAAAATATTTAAAAATAAGCTTGTATTTAATTGCTCTAAAAAGTAGAAAATAAACTTTGAAGCAAATCAAACTCATCATTTTGTTATATTATATAATTTTTTTATGGTATAAAAGCTTGTCGCGAGTAATTTTCTTTACACAGGAAAATGTCGACAAGCTTTTATATCATTAAAAAAATTATATAATATAACAAAATTATGGGTATGATTTACTTTAAGTTTAATTTCTACTTTTTAGAGAAGTTAAATAAAAGCTTTTTTTAAATATTTTTTTATATAATTTGCAAATAAAGTACTATATTCAAATCCGAAAATATTGGACATTCTAAGAAAAACAAAAGTACAATAAGACATGTCTTTATTTTGACACATTAGTGTAGGGGAAATTTGCGTTGTGCATATTTCACGATTCATAAACCTCTTTTAAACATTTCAATACAAAGCAATGTAGCGCCCCAAACGAAATGGTACTGCCGTACTGCCGCACAGCTGTTTAGAGGCGTTGTGCGGCAAACGCAACTAATCACTGCCTATCATGCCCTGGGTTCGAGACCCAACTCTGTCGGGCGATATGGTCAGTTCGGTACAGGTTGTGCTTACGTGATACATTTTTTTACTGAAACATCCAAAACATGTACATTTAACAACATTATGCTTACGTTTACTTTTCTTATTTCAGACCTATCTTATTCTCCCGTTTCGGTGAAGATAAAGGAAGCGGCGTCCAAGTATCAGGAGCGGCCCAGGGACCAAAAGCCGCCTTCAGCTCATCTTCGTCTTCCGTCGACGGTAATGGAAATGTCAAATACAACGTTCAGTCTGGAAAATATTAGAGTTTGATGTGCCACTCGTGATAATCTGTAATGTGTTATTAGGATAATGAATTGTAAAAATTGAAATAAAATTTCGGAAAATTATCATGTCTTTTTATTATGAATCTATAAAAAATTTTGCCACCTGTATACATTTTTTAAAGACAAATAATTTCGGCTAAGTTATTGAGGGTTAACCTAATATCCAACTATAACCTAAAGAGAAAGAAATAATTATTTTTAAATTCTAGTTTTTCCTAAACATATACTAGAGTCAAATTAGTATCTGGACTTTATTTTAACATCTTCAGGGAGTCAAGTTGTGTTCACGGTTCAATTTTGCGTTTATTTAGTGAGGTCGGCGTATTGTTTATTTAAACAATTGTATTTTAACGGGGCAAACGAAGAAGCGGAAAATGCCTTATAAGTTGTACAATTAACGTACGTACAAATGAAGCATATTGGTAATTTGGTATCGTGGTAACATTTAATAGTATACTTACTATTAATAATGAATTTATTCAGATGCCTTATTAAAATGTGAAATGTGCGATAAATATCAAAATTTCAGAAGTAGGTAAATGTAAGAAGTAGGTAACTAAGGTGGCTTTGAAAACAATGAAATATTTAGCTTGTCAAATGTCTGTTGGTTTTCCCGTATTTTTATTGTGTTTTTAAAAATTGATTAAAACTCTTGTCAATTTTGTTCAAAATGCTGCATATTTATACAAACGATGGAAAAATGGATCGATACGTTAAATATTTATGGAGAATGTAGAAAAAATGCAGTTGCTGCTATCGGCCTTTATGCCCAAATCCTGATAGACAATGTTCTGCGAGAAATTATTTTAATCGTCTTGAAAACCCATTCCAAAGAGATCCTAACAATGATACCAAAGGATTTGATTTGAATTTGATTATTGAAGAAGGAACGGAAATTAATGTTTCGGCCCCAGTGAACATTGAAAAAACTGTTTCTTTAAGGCAAATTGTAATAGTTATAAAATTCTATATCATCTATTTTGGGTAAATCGGGTAGTATGGCAGATTCCCGGCTTAATCGCTCCTAAAAATAATGAGAAATGATAATTTCACTATGCGCTAGTTTGAAAACGTGGGCGTAATTTTTTATTAAACAAAATGTGAAAAAACTCCTTTTTTTTCCTATTTTTTCCGTATATCTCAGTAATTATTGCTTTTAGAAAAAAGTTATAGAAATGAAAAACTTTTTAATTAAATATTAAATAAGATGCATTGGTTGTGAATCCAAAATTCATGTTTACTATTGCAAGAGTAGTAAAAATCGAAAAAAAAAAAAATTTAATAGTTATTTGTGGATTTTCTTTCAAATACTTATATTATACGTAGGACCTTCATACTTGGCTACAGAAAACTTTTTAATATAATAAATCTTCTCACCAAATTTCATCAAGATCGGAATTTTAGTTTTTGCATAATAATTTTACAATCTAAACTTCACAAAAAAAATTGCAAATTTTCAAAATGTTGCTGAGGCTAAACTAAATTTAGAAAGTTGAAAATTTTTTGACATATAAAAGAGAACTCAAACTGTCAAATCCATTTTGAGATATTAAAATCCGTTAATTAGGACAGCCTAGGGGATTGTTTAGAAATTTAACAATTTTTTTTGCTGAGTGAGGTTATGTCCGCCAGGGGACGCATTAGGTTATGTCGAAACGGGGCCCACAGATGAGGTTAGAACAGTTTCAATTTCCCGCGTTGCACGCAGAACAAGGAGGGCACACGGCGCCCTCTAACAGCACGGGGTACGCGGAACTAAATGAGCCCTGGGGCGGAGCCCCATTTTTGACCGTCCGTTGGCCCCATTTTTTAACAGCCCGGGGGCCCGGGGACGGAGTCCTAAAACGGAGCCCTGAAGAGCTAAGGGGGCCTTTCTGGGGAGCGGAGCTCCGGCTCAACTGGGGATATTTCTATTTTTTTCTAACCAAATTTGTAAACAATTCCCTAGGCTCTCTTAATTAACGGATTTTAATACCTTAAAATGGATTTGAAAATTTGAATGCTCTTTTATATGCCAAGAGATTTTCAACTTTCCAAATGCTTTAGTTAAGCCTCAGCAACATTTTGAAAATTTACAAATTTTTTGCAAAGTTTATATTGCAAAATTGTTATGCAAAAACTGAAAGTCCGCAAAAGTTTTCTTTAGCCAAGTATGAAAGTCCTACGTATAATATAAGTTTTTGAAAGAAATCCATAAATAACTTGCTATTTCAAATTATTTTTTCGATTTTTACTACTTTTGCAATAGTAAAAATGAATTTTTGGATTTGCAACCAACTATAAAATTTAATTACAAAACTTTTTCATTTTTATAACTTTTCTCTAAAAGCAATAGTTACTGAGATATATAAAAAAATAGGGAAAAAACCGAAATTTTAGGAATTTCTTCACATTTTGTTTAATGAAAAAATTACGCCTATGTGTTCAAACTAGCGCATAGTGAAATTATCATTTCTTATGATATTTATGAGGGATTAAGCCAAAAATCTGCCGTACTACTCGATTCACCCAACCCAACCAATACTGCTTGGGCTACATTGTTTCGTTTGACACTTATCCTAGTTAAATCTTAACAAGGTAACAAGGATGTAGAAGGTAGAGGTGGCGGATATATAAGACTTATTTTCCAATTTAATGACATTTGGAGTCAACATGGCTCACTTTCGGTTTCGACGAAAATAATATTACATGTTTACATCCTGTAGTAAACACCCCCAAACGTAGGTCCAATTATTGCAACACGAATTGTCACTATAACCATTGATTTATTAGTTACTAAATTACTTACAATCATTAGTTGTTCTAATAACAGACTAATTATAACTTTTATCTACTACAAGACACACCAGTATGATTCACAACTTTTTCTAATTTTATCTTATCTAATCACCCGACTCATCTCAGAATAATTGTCCTGAACTGGCTGTCCGATGTGCTGGTTCCCCTTCTTATATACTTCGTGCCGCTTATTCTCGATTCATCAATTTCACTCCAGGCTGTTTCGAACGAATTCTCGTTCCTTCTAGTGTACTCTATGAGGAAGGGCCATATCTCTGGGCCCATTGGACATATGGTAGCTAATTAGGCAGGCTCCCTTTTACTCTGCTACTAGGGATTAAACCTCTCTTCATAAGAGGGGGGTGGCGTATACATGACAATAGCATCAATAAACTTGTCCTATTATGTGTTCAAACTGATGCCCATGCTTGTGTTACTCTTCATAATATGATATTTATAAAATGTCCAGAAATACCCAACTCAACTTTGAAAACCGCTGCCCAAGGAATCATTACTTCCACATCAAGATTTTTTGTCTTATACACACTAAATCTAAATATAATATTTTACTCCCTTTAATAATAGGGTGGGGGTGGCAATGGGGTTGGTAGAGGGGTGGCTAATGCCAAAATAAATTTTAAAGGCCCTTGGTTGTCGTACACACACTAAATCCCAATTTAATTTTTTATTCCCTTTAATAATAGGGTGGGGGTGGCAATGGGGGTGGTAGAGGAGGTAGCTAACGACAAAAAATTTTTTGAGACGTGTCGTTCTTGTATACACACTAAATCACATTTTATTTTTTTACTCCCTTTCATAATAGTGTGGGGGTGGTATTAGAGGTGATAATGGCGGGTGGTTAACGCCAAAAAAATTTTGAGATCTTTACCCTTATTTACCCCATTCACCCCCGAACCCTTCAACGGAATTATATCAAAATATAATCTGGTTCTAGATCTCGTTATAATATATAAGTATACCAAATTTCAAGTCAATATCATAAACAGTTCCAGAGTAAACCTGCGCACAAAAAAAGTTACAGACAGACCGATAGACAGAAATTTTCTTCGCTCAAATTAAAAATCTCGACTTTTCTTGACATTTTAAGCCTATTTTAACAAAAAAAAATATTTTTTTTGCGTTACTATACTTATGGAAGTAATAAAGATAGTATTTGTAAAAATATGAAAAAAGATGACTAGATTTGATGACTAAAAGAACAGTGAAGTGTTGTTGTGCATTTGCCTATGTCGTACTGATGAGAGCTAACAAGCTCGAAACTAGTCTATGGCTGGCGATGCACAACCTTTCTTTAGGATTAATCTACCTGCTGGGGGTTTATGCAATCAGATTTTATTTTGCATCTTCCGAGAAAAAGGCGTAGAGTATGTCGCAAATTATAGGACATTATTTTCAATTGATTTGGAAACGAATCGATTTCCTTTCATAGGAAATAGTGGAATACTGGACATTCGTAGCAGAAATTTTTACTTTACTACACAATTATTATTTTTGTAATAATTTATCCACTTTGCTTGTATATTTTGTTATCTGAACAAAATTTTCCTACAGACATCTGTCTTAGGGGGAAGATGGTGCCCTAGAGTATAGGTTTTGCTTAATATTCCAGGTACCTTTTGCGTTAAAGCGATGGGATTTAATGTTATTTAGCATCAATAAGGGCCATTTCATATGGTTCTAATCGAAATAAAATTCAACTAGGTTCGTAAGAAAGGGAGTGGTGCATTGCTTTCTGCGTCTTTGATTCGCTTTTTCAAATTTTGGGACTGAAATATGATCAAATCTGATCAATATTACACAAAAAAGGTCCTCTTTATTCGACAACATAGGACCAACAGTTTTTTATAAAAATTGATTGAAAGTAGCTTCTGCAGCACATAAAATGGTCCCCAACCAAGTTCTATGAAAAACGAGTAGTTCCGCGTTGTTTAACAAAGAGGACCTTTTTCTGTCGAAATTTGCATATCCGCTCTCGTTCGACGGCTTATTAAAATTAAGAAAAGTCATTTGGTACAAAGACAAACAAAATAATAAATCTACATTTCTATCGATTAATTGTTCTATTTAGGTATTTATTATATAAGATACTTAAACACTGAAATTGAAAAATGACAGTTATTAACATGCATTTTTATAGAGAATAATTGCTTAAAAATGGAATTTTCAGTGCAAAACCTATGACGAACCGAGAAATTGGCTTTGAAAATTCTGTTATTCAAGCGATTAATTTTTTGTACAAATGTATATGCTAATAAGACTCATTACTAGCCCTTTACTTTCTGAATTTCAGTGTTTATAATTTATTTAAAAAAAACACAAGACGGCAACAAAGAAATATAAATACATAAAAATCTAGATTACTCTTTTGTTTATGTTAGTATCAAAGTACTTTTCTTAATACTTCAGTCGAATTAGCATTTTGACAAAATAAAAAATGTTTCTAGGTATAAGCCGAATCTAGGATATTCAGAATGCTGGTAGGAATGTAAGGTTCCTAAGGCTTCAATTTTTTTGCGTGGCAAAATTTTGATCAAACAATTAAGGTGTGAGAAAATGGCTTTTTCGAGTTCGAGAGAATATCTCTTCGGCGATGCATGGTATCGAAATGCTGAAAAAGCATCTGATAGCTGACATTTTTTCACGAATTAAAAAAAAATTTTTTTAAAAAAGCTTTTTTTAAATGCTCTAAAAAGTAGGAAATAAACTTTTAAGTGAATCAAACCCATCATTTTGATACATTATATAATTTTTCTTATGATATAAAAACTTGTCGCGAGATTTTCCTATGTAAAGGAGATTGATGATGCCTACTCTAGATAGCCAAAACTGTACAATTTAGCAAAAACGTCAGAGATAAACGAGTGGATATACGCTCATATCTCATCCTACAATAAACGCTGTCAAGGAAGGATAAACAAGTATGTCTCCGATGACCATTACAAAATATTTACGTGAGCAACTGATGGTTGCTGCGACTGGTATTTCAACATAGAAGCTCAGGTAAATATCCCTGCTGCTAAAACTCAATCGCATCACACCTTTGGTCTCTGAAGCTAACAGCGTGTCAACAAGCCAGGTACAAAGGAAATTCATACCTGTTTCTGTTTGTACCGTTAGTTTAATCTGTCTGCTGAGGTAAACTAGGTACTGTAAAAATTTCGTCGATGTAGGGTATAAAGAGAGGAAGTTTCTAATCGGTGCGTAAAGTAACGTGACGGTCATTCAAGATCATTTCTGTAATGTATAAGCAAATTGAATTGTTTGTCAATCTTCAAATCGTTCCCAAGTCTCTCCATTGCTTGTTAAAAACTGTCATAGAAGACGAGGTGATATGGACTACCGTCTATTGAATTAAAAACTCATAAAATTAATTAGTTATATTTTTTATTTACCAATGCATAATAGAATTATTCAGGGAGTGAGTTTTTTGAATTTCCCGACTATTTGTAATTTAGGTAAACGAAAGGCATTTTGGAAAGTTCATAATGTATATACTATACAGACTAGAGTCCAGCTCTGGCACACCCCGTCCCGCCCATCAAGTCCGTAAAGCCCAGATGTGCTACGCGTCATCCATTAACGGAAATACACCCAATGTTTTCTCAATATAACTGCTGCCAACGCTCCCCTATACCAACAGAAATACTACGTGAAACCGCTGAATACCTCAATGGTGGAACTTGGTAAGAACGCTTTTGGCTTCATATGGCTTCCCGTTTCGATGTGGGTATGAATCACAAGTGACGGAATCCATTTTCGGTTCATCATCTGCGCACAGTTTTGGGCGTTCGATGGTCATGCTCGTTTTTCTCAAGAGCTATCTAGTATGGATGTGCAAGTATTTTTTCTACCTCGGAAACCACATGTAGTTGGATTTTAAAAGTAATTCTTCAAAACCCAATAAAAACCATGCATTTTGTTCATATCATAATTAATATCGACTTTTGTTTTTATTTAAAAAGCACGATGGATAGATTTGAATGAATAATGCAACGGCAAAGCAATTTAAAACGGTTTCCAAATCTTTGACGATATAGGTACTGATTTCTTCTCTACGGAGTTCGCAAAACATTTTGTTGTTGACGTCTTATGAGAATAAGACCGAAATTGAGATCCAGAAATTAAATAGAGGTAATTATATACTACTAAATCCCATAAACACTAACCTACACGTGGATTTCACTAACTAAGAAGACAGATTTTTACAAACTACAAACAGATTTTCGTTTAAATCGATGAGCTTTGCCGCTCAAAGAACCGGTAGACCCAGTAAAGTTGCCAAAATTGAAGAGTAGGTCAAACGTTCACTCCTAAGGAGCACAACTTTAGCGACTCCTCTCGTCGATTCTTAAAAATAACGTTAAAAATGGCGGAATATATGCATAACATGTCAATTTGTCGGCGTTTTGTTTAAAATATGGTAATTGAACAAATTAAAAGAACTACAAGTGAACTATAACCTACTGCAGTAAATATTCGCATCATAACAACAGTTTAATCATGGAAGTGGCGGAAAAAATGGACGAAATGTGTCGATTATGTGATGAAGTGAGTGAGAAAATGTTTAGCATTTTTGACAAAAATGAAGAAGGCCATCAGATCCTCCAGTTGATAAAAGAATGTCTACCCATCATTGTAAGTATCGTAGATAGCGTTTGTTTTCATATTTTTATATTTATATAACCTAAAAAATTAAAAACAACAATATTTATATCATAACAACCACTTTGCAGATATATAGGACGGACCCATTATCAAAACAAATTTGTGAAAAATGCTTTAACAGTTTGAATACTGTTGCAAAATTTAAGAAAAATAGTTTAGACACAGCTGAGAAGCATAAGGAGAAGCTTCGGTCGAACGGTGACAGGGAAAACACCGATGTACGCCTCTTTCTTGGCTGTGACGAGGACATGGTAAGCTTACATTTATTAAATTATCTGCGCAATGTTTAAACCCTTTAAATTCTAGATGGAAGGGTCTGAATTGAAAGATGCTTGTACTTCCACCGAAGATCTCACTATATGTTGTAATAGTTGCAAGCAAGCTATATTGGATCCGAGTACAGTAAATGGTGAGCTGGAGCTATGTACCGACTTACACAAAGCCATCGCTGAATCGATGAGAAAAAATAAAGTAACGACGGAATCTGTTTCAGAAAAACTATTGCGTAGAAGAAAGGTGGTACCTTTTTACCACGAATTGGACGATTCTCTTTGTAGCAGCCTCACCGAGTTCACCCAGAACACGGAAGGGTCCCAATGTTATGAAATGCCAAGTGATACAGATGAATCTGTCGAGTCTGACGATACTCAGCGACCCAAGCGGAGGAGGATAGAATACGAAGATGAGAATGAGAATGAAAACGAGAGTAGCAAGGGTAGCGGATTACTGATGATAAGGAAGCCAGCTGAAATTAATGGTGACAGTGCACCAGTTAATTTGGAGGACATGTTTATAGACGAGGATGAATACAGGTATTTATTATTATTATTATCAATATACTGCATGTAACAGGAATATGGTACATCCTCTTTCTTCCTTTCGTTTTAAAGATAAATAATTGAAATTTGGAACATGCCATGTTTAATAAACGTCACTTTATGACAGGATTCTTTTTCCGCTTCAAGTTTCACCGGGAGAAACACTAACTTTTGATTTTCAAAAGAAACACTTTGTATATTATTGCATTTTTGTATTCTTCACTATTTTAGGAATCCAATGATACCACATGACATTTCAAACGTTAATATTTATTTTCTTACCTATAATTTTTAGTTTTCTATTTAAGTGTGTCATGACTTCCTATTTGTTCTAATTCACCCGTGTAAAGAAAAATGGAAATCTCGTCGAAAATTATGTGATTTATGAGCGAATAAAGTTCATCAAAGTGGTTTTTGGGACAAAACGCAATTTTTTCAAATGGAATATCTTATTGGTATAGTATCTTTCAATGTTTGCCTGCAAATAAAAAATGCAACAAAAACTTTAAGACTTCATTAAAATACCGTTACTCTGCTCTGCTCTGCTTGTTTGATGACACCATACCGACTGATTCACCGGCGTTAATAATGAGCTCGTAAAGTTTTTGTTGCATTTCTTATTTGCAGGGAAGCATTGAACGATACTATATCGTGGTACTATTGCTAAGGAGTTTATCCACATGCCTTATTAAAATGTGCGACAAATACAATCAAAATTACAGCTAAAAGAAAAAAGGAAATACAATTTATTTACCATATATAAGGTGGCTTTGGAATACGAAAAAAGGATATAAAACATTACTGCAGGCGCGGATCCAGGCTCAAATTGGGGGAGGGGGGAGCATACAAAATATTCAGAGAAATATAATGCGCTAACAATGGGACAACAGCCTTATTAAAACAATTTTTAAGAAGACTAACATAATATGTATTTTTATTATGCTCCATAAAATAGAATTAAATTTTTTATTAAAAAAAATTGGCCATATAGTACGGTCGTGAGCAAAAAAAAAAATAGGGCAAGTCTTATAACGGTATTTTGCTAAAATCTAGTTCTGTACATCTAACTTTAATTTTTGTGACATTGTCAGTTAGTTGTCATAATTTATTGCAAGTGTGCAAAAAACTAATATGCCTCATGTAAGCGATTTAGTTAAATCTGGAGTTATTGCTAAAGCAGAGTATGGATGGTCAATGAGACAAATTGCACTGCGTTATAATATTGACAAAAATTTGGCGTGTAGCATTTTAAGAAAGTGGTGAATAAAGGGTACAATTAGTAGAAATCCTGGATCAGGGCGAAGAAGGATATCAACTCAACAAGATTTGCAATTGGTAAATGCTTTAGTAGAAAATATTTTACTCAGTTATTCAGGCTGCTGAAGAAACAAATTTTCCTGGATCGAATAGTACTGGTCGCCGGCGAGTAAGAGAATCGGAGCTACGCTGTCATGCAGCAGCACAGAAATACTTACTTAAAGCTGAACATAAAGAAGCTCGAGTAGGATTTGCGCTTGAATTTTTAGCGCATGATGTAAATTTTTGGAACAATGTAATCTTTACAGACGAAAAAACTTTCCAGTCAACACACAGCGGTCGTATTCGTGTTTACCGCCCTCCGAATACTCGCATTAAAATAAAAAATAAATTAAAAGTGATCTGTTTTAAAAAAGTTGCCCTATTTTTTTTCTGCTCACTACAGTACCATGGTGGATATTTAGATTGTCTGGGAACATATTTGGATTTGGTAACAGTTTTATCAAAAAATTCAGTCAATTTTGAATAAAATTCAATGTTAACATCTTTTAGTTCATTTAAGAAGGACCAGTCTGTTTTGAATAAAATCTCGTATAGTTGAGAAAAATCTGCTTTTTTAAAATTGTAACTTTCTGTTTAGTTACATAGAAAATTTTCAGATTGATAAGTATTTATTGTTATTGATATATCCAAAGGTGGATGGTGTAAATCTTCAGTCAGTACACACTCTAGAGATTTCGTAACACGGCAATCTTTGTTTGACAATACTAGATCTAGCGTAACATTATTGACACTTGTAATAGTGTTAAATTACGTAATGTCAAGATATTGGGAAAACTGCTGCAGTGAGTTTGCATGTAAGCTTGAAACAATGTGAACATTATTGTATTCTGAAATATTAACGTCTCCTGTAAAATAAACGTCACCATCATTTAAATAATTAAGTGATTCAAACATCTCAAACAGTACTGCATATGAACCGCTTGATATATTTGGTGGTATATAAATGACTAACATAGAAGGGTTTGGAAATTAATTGATATTTTAATACCAACTATATCAATTTAAGGAAGAGAGTCACGAATAAATTTAAGATCAAGTTCAGCATATGTATATTTTTTATGTAACGCAATTAGTACGCCAGCTTCTTTACTTTTATTCGTGTCTGCAATGTTACGATCACACCGTACGATATTGTAATTAGGGGACAGAATTTCTGTATTTGAAATGTACGAATCCAAATCTTCGTAAACGTAAATTATCATATTGACATGTAAATGCCATTGTGTGCGTATCATGCAATTTTTTATTTAGACCGCGTACATTCTGGTAATATATTTCTATGCCAGGAGTTAAAGATGAAGAAGCAGCTTGCATAGATAAATTGCGATTACAGATATGGGTGTTATTTAATGATGTATTATTATTAGTAGTATATTTTGAAGAATATTCGCCAATAATCATTGGGTCATTACGTTATTAATTGCTCATCTTATTTGTAGCTACAATATACGAAGATTAGCATTATTTTTTAATTTAAATTAACTAATTTTGCAAACAACTGAAATTATTGAGTGAAAATTCATATCACTATACATGTCATAGTTCTATTTAAATAGTCTTATACTTTCTTTACCAATATATATAATTAAAAAAAAAAGGTATGACCAGAAAAAATAAATATTTGCTTATCGGATCTCTCTCTTGGATGTACCTACCTTAAATAACCCATTTTCTGATAGATGGCTAGGGTGAAATGAGCTCGTATTGGCCTGCCAGATCTCCAGACTTGACCCCCTTCAATTATCTAGGGAGGTATGAAGGGTCTAATATATAACAAAGAAATATAAGATGGAGACCATCTCATTGCAAACATTAATGAGGCTGTAATAAGGTTAGTTGTAACCACCAAAAGGAGGAGGAACTTGTATTAGAATCGGTGATCGTTTTTATTTTGATCATGAAAATTAATAAATGTATGTTTATAATTTTCTTCTGTTTAATCACCGTAATAGGGACAATTTTATTTTTGGGCTTAATTCATTACATGGGTGGTGTATCCGAGAAATCTATGGAGAATTATTAATAAATCTCAGATATAATAAAATATGATCATCAAATACAAATTTTACCGTAATTTAAAATATAAAATTTGCAAGCAAAATTTAATGACATTTCAAAGTTGACTCATTTACTGCCTTTAACTCCTATTGAATTTTATTATAAACAATACTAAATACGAAAGTACTCAATAATATTTAATTTAGGGTTCCAATATGGCGGCTATTTCAAAATGGCGGATTGACAAATTCTTAAATTTACTATACCTTCCAAACCAGTTGTCTGATTTGAATATTTTTTTGCTAAATTCAGAATTTCCTAATGAACCACAAGTAATCTGATATTTTCTCAAAAAAATTGATAACAAGGAAGGCATCTACTAAAGAATAAAGATATAATCATGATTTTTTCGAAATAATGATCAATTTTTTTTTAACATTTATTTAATACATTTGTTGTCTAATATACAATGTGGTTTTCTAACTTGAAAATTTTATTAAGTGAGGGGCAGTGTGTCCCCAGATGGGGTACTGGACTGGTATTCTGAAGAGAAGATTTTGCCCTTATGGTGAATGTTGTCAGGAGATCGGTCCAAATTGTTTGGTGAGAGAGGTAGGCACCAGTACGAATTCCTGTATCTTGTAGAAGCACCAGTGTCGAGCTAGGACAAATAATAAACTTAAAGATCTGTAAAAAATCGAAGCATTGGAAAAATGTGAGGTTAGAATATTTTGCATCCTGATATCTCGAATTTTTTAATTAACAAATCGTGTTTAAGTAGGGAAAAGCACCCATTTAAAAAAAAAACATGGAAAATCGGACTGTATTGCCAACATTTAGATGGTAGCGTATTATATATAACAGACAAAAGATTGAGTAGGTACTTATTTAAAATAAAACAAATCCAAGATTTCTCCCCGATGCTTCCAAGACAGTACCATACAAGGGTACACCATATTGTCTTAATTAAGATATATTTACACACAATGTTTATAAGTTACAAAAAATACACAAAATAACCAGTATATCATAACTTTACGCAAATGAAGGAAATAATCAAAGAATACAATCACGGACACCGACTCTGGAATTCGCATCCAATTCAAGACCTACGTTTTGGAAACAAATAAAACACAAACTTGCGTCAGCGCATAACTTCCGTACACAGCTGTTTGACTCAAGCGCACACATACTTTTAATGTTAGATTTTCTACTGCATCGGGTTATGCATTTCGAAAATATCGTATTTTGCCTATGTGCATATGCCTATATATTTAGATTAGATAAGTTTATTCATCATTGAAGCATTACAATTGTTACATTGTGACACTTATCAGACTAGTCAAGTTTTATACATCCATTCTTATATACCAAGAGATAACAAACATTCACCTACACATTGAACTATACATAATATATCTTTAAAATAGTCTTTAAAATAGTTTTTTTTATACTGGAATTAAATTAATTAAATTAAATTAAAAATGATAATTTAGGAATTCTTCCATTGAATAAAAAGCCTTATCTAACAGGTATCTAAACAATGTGCATTTAAACTTGTTAAAATTTTCGATAATACCAAACATGCCTATAAAGTGATTGTAACAGATGACACCCCGGTATACATGATCATCTTGTCCTAGTCTCAAACGAGAAAAGGGTAAGTGTAAGTTATGCTTTTGCCTGGTGTTGTAATTATGAAACATATCATTTCTAACATGGTTACATTCATCTTTTTAACACCTAATATTATCAGGTATATATATAAACATGGTAAGGTTAGAATCTCCAAATTTATAAATATTTCTTTGCATGAACTTTGCGGGTGTGCTTTTACCATGCATCTGAGTATCTTCTTTTGAGCGACAAATGCTTTCTCAATATGTGATGAGCTTCCCCAGAATAGAAGACCATAGCTTAAAATTGAATAAACTAGACCATGATAGGCCAGTTTTAGTACCTTGAGAGACACAATTTCTCGCAGCTGTCTAATTACAAAACACACAGTGCACAATCTACCCACTACATATTCGATGTGCTTTTCCCATGTTAGTTTTTGATCGACAGTAATACCAAGGAATTTGATACTATCAACTTGTTCAATAGATTTATGGTTAATTTTTATGAGTGGAGCAAAATCATACTTAATATTTTTTTGTTGAAATATCACAAAGAATAAGGTTTTCTTTTCATTTACAGATAATCCATTATTTATACACCAGCAATAGAATTCATTTGAACGAATATTAGATATGATTGGTGTCATCAGCATAAATAATAGTTTTATTAGGATTGCTACATGAGTATTCTATGTCACTCATAAAAATTATAAAAAATAATGGTCCGAGAATTGATCCCTGGGGTACTCCTGTTAACATTCTCTTTGGCTGCGATTGACTATCTCCAACTGTTACTATTTGAGACGTATTCTATAGATAGGAAGTTGCCCAGTCATTAGTAATACCTCTAACTCCAATGCGATAAAGTTTATCCAAAAGCAATTCATAGTCTATTGTATCAAATGCTCTACTGAGATCGAAATATAAGGCGATTGGGTATTCTTTATTATTTAAATATTTATAAATATTTTCGCTCAGTTCTTTAATGGCAGTTTCAGTGGATTTTTTATGTCTAAAACCATGCTGACAGTTGGGTAAAAGATTTTTTTGTTCTAATTTTTGTTCTAATTTGTTCTATTGGTGCTCCATTTACTTTAATAGAGTTCAGTAATATGAATAAATTCCTTATTGATAGTACTAATAAATGGTATCACAGTACCGATATCGGTTGGTTCCATTTGAAAAAATTTTATAATGTCCCATTTTGATGAACTTTAATACTATTAACACGTAAAGAACTGCACGTAAACTATCGACGGCGACTAGATTACCTACTACTTGCGACAGCGCACTAAAAAAGAGCAACAAGTACACGGTCAAGTATCATATGGAAACTGATCAGTGGCGGAACTCGATAATAATCGACAATTATTTACTATATTCAAAATTTATTTTCTTATTTATTTTTTGGATAAATATTGTTCTGCAGATTTTAAAAATATGACGATTGATGAATCTGATTCAAATACATCCTGTATAATAATTTTATCAAACATGACTTTTATTGTAACATTTATCTGGGGTCCAACACTCTTTTTTTAAAGTGATTACTAACAGGCTGAATTTTCGTGAGTGGCTTCATTTTGACGAGTCTTCCAACTTTTCTCTCTCCGAAAATTCTCGGTAGAGGTATGCAAAGTTCTGCGCAGCCGTTAAACATGTTAATCGTGTAATTGACACTTCCCTTTAATGGCGTAAGACTTGAAAACCTGCCAGAAAATTTGTAAGGCAATTTGACCATTCCATTTCAAAAATATTAATTAAACAATAGTGTAAAAATCAGCCTGTTAGTAATAAAATTTCAGACCTCGTTATTCTTACATAATGGGGACAGAGAACTTGCCAGTCCAACCCATAGCTTTTGTAGGACAAGCGCAACAGAAATTTTGCCTATGGAATCTATATAAGGATAATATTGAGGTGCACTACTTTAATCAATTCAAAGCTCTGCGTATCAGAATTAAAAGACATTGAACTTGCTCAAAAAAAGTTTATTATGTACACAGAAACACATATTAAAACCAACCCGAGCAACTTTTGGTCTTTTCTTAATACTACGACAAATAAAACTACCATACAGGATTCTACTTGTTACAACAATAAGTCTTTAAATGACACTCAGACCATTGTCGATGCATTTGTTAATTGTTTCAATCATCCATGATCACATCATCTACGTAAAACATAATTGAATAAGTAATCGCAAAAAATGTTCCCCAACTTAATATTCTAACTATTACCAAAAACTCTGTTTTAAAAGCACTAAAAAAATTTAAAATCAGACTCACGACAGGTCCCGATGGTGTAACAGCATTCTTATTAAGAGACCGCCTCTATTTTTGCCTTACCACTTTCTATCATTTTTAATTTAGCATTGTGACCACTACGTTTCCGCAAATATGGACTTAATAAAAAATCTATCCTGTGTAATTTTAGCAAACTCTTTGTAATTGCCTTATACGATATATCTTTTCATGTTAAACTTCAATACCCTACAATTAATGCGGATTTTTGGCAGGTAGATCTACAATCACCCACTTGTAAGTGTTACACAATTCATCATAAATATGTTGGATCATAGCGGTCAAACATATAATTTATACAAAACTGTCTAAAGCATTTAACAGACTAGATCATGGGCTCCTATTGTAAAAGTTGTCAGGTTTTGGTTTAAGTCTCTGCCTTCTAAGTTTCTTCGAGTCATATCATTGTAACAACATTAAACGTGAAGCATCATGGGTCTTCATCTATTGAAGTATTAGTAACGTCAGGAGTTCTACAGGACTCTGTTCACTGTTGTTTATAATTTTCATTAATGGTATTTGCAGAGATATACAAAGTAATGTCTTTCTATATGCCGATGAGCTTAAATTGTATTAAGTCTGAAGAAGATTGTCGTTAATTACAGCATGACCTCTCAAAAATAAATTTATGGTGTGAAAATAATAGGCCAGCTTTAAATATATCGAAATGTAATGCGACAACGAGGAGAAATAATTCGATAAACTTTGTTTATTTTGCTTATAGACAATTACAAATTGTATAGCAATGGTCAATGATAGAAATAAAGAGGCATAAAAAATAAGTGTGACTTAGATTAGATTAGATTAGATTAACGAAGGAGCTGGTTGTTTAGCCTTTACCACCGCGACCTTTTCAGGTCTATTGTGATGCTCCCAGAATATCTTCCTTATAGTACCTCATCCAGCTTTGTCCTTTGTACTAGACTCCACAGCTTTGATAGAGGCCCTTTTGTATAGCTGTCCGCCCTTGGTTTTTCTTCTCCGAGTACTTGGAATCTCAGCCTCACCAGGCCTTCACAGTGGCACAATACGTGAACTGAGGTTTCCTCTTCCTCTTGGCAGAATCTGCATGTCGCGTCCTCTGCCAGGCCCATTAGACTCATGTGTCTATTGAGCCGGCAGTGGCCAATTAGAAGGCCTACCATTACTCTGATGGCCTTCCTATTCTGGCTCAGTAGATCTTCCGTAAATTTGGCCGAACGTTCTTTAATGAACTCCTTGGCCTGTCTCTGTCTTGGGAGATTCCTCCACCATTCCAGATTTATTTTGCACCCATTCCTTAATGGCTGCTCGTATGCATGGCTTTGCCAGTCCACAAAAGGGCTCGGGTCCTATTGGGGCTTCAATTGCGCCTTCCTTGGCCAGTTGGTCAGCCTTTTCGTTTCCTCTGTGTCCCTCATGTCCTGGTACCCATGCTAGGGTCACTCTGTTCTGACTTCCCAGCTCTGTAAGGGCTGTCAAGCAGTCCCACACCAATCTTGAGTTGATTTGCATGGAACTGATTGCTTTTATTGCCGCTTGGCTATCAGAGAAAATGGCAATCGACTGGTTAACAGTGCCTTGTCACAGTGACTTAAATTAACCTAAAGAAAAATTCGGGCACCAAATAAAAACAATTATCCATCCACTAGGTACAATTTCATTTTTTTTGAAACTGATATAAATTAACATTTTGTTGCAATTATTGAAAATTTTCAGTCCCAAATAGCTTGGTGATTTGTTTGTGATTGTCAATTTAGAGAAAAGCACATGAATATCAATTTTATGTCTAGTATTTGTGTCATGTATATCTTTAACGAGCCTATATTTTATGTCTATTTTTAAAAACATGAATACACATATCAAATATAAACAAACAAGTTACAGTAAGAATTTTATATTGTATGAAAGCATTTTTCCAGGTGTGTGCTGCTATAGTACGTAAAATCCGTTTTTGAGACACAAAAACAGTTTGTGATAGGGTGGAATTACCCCAGAAACAGACATCATACCGAAGTCGTGACTCAACTTGAGCATAGTATAGATTAATTAATTAAGGTCATCTTTGACACCAGGTGATTGCAGTGAGCTTTCCAGTTGAGATATTCGTCCATCTGAATGCCCAAAAAACTAATGGTACTTGAAGTGGCACTGTTAATAATGTGATTGTTGATACTTACAGTTATATCATAACTCTGTTTCTGTCTATTGTGAAATGTAATTAGTTGCGTCTTATCAACGTTGAAATATAAATCATTTTAATAGGGCAAACATTTCCTAAAATTGTACCAATATCGATATTCAGATTGGTAGAGGAGTTTTCTGAAATGATTAGAGATAAATCATCTAAGTACATGGTATGAAAAGTTTTATCGAGTACCGATTCTATGAGTTTACATACAAAATAAATAGGTCCCAAAACTGAACCCTGTGGTACGCCCATTTCAACTAAACGAGAGTTAGAGTTTATATTATTTATTGAATAGTTGCTAGTATGTTGAATGGAAACATACTGGTTACGAAATTTCAAAAAACAAGTTAGCCAATCTAATGGAGGACCTCGTATGCCATAATCATAGTGTTTGCTTAGTAAAATATCATAATTTACACAGTCTCAATGTATTTAATAATTTCAACATAAAAATAATGTATAGCCGTTGTTATGGACATACCCATGCGGAAACCAGGTTGATTATTCGATACAATTTGATATTTATTAAAAAATGGTTACTAGATGCACTCAGTTCAAGAATTTTGGAGTCACATTTGAATCAAAATTAACCTTTTCTGTCCATATAGATAATGTAACTAATGCCTACAGAAATCTAGGCTTTATTATCCGAAACTCAAGGCACTCTAAAGATATATCCACACTCTGTCTCCTGTTTAATGCTTTTGTACGGCCAAAACTGGAATACGGTGATATTGTCTGGAATCCACAATACAATAATCATATCTTTAATTTGGAACAGGTTGAGAGAAGGCAAATTAAATATCTTTCAGCATAGCATAGCAAAGCTGACGGAACTTATCCTCCCAGGGGCATGCCACAATCTGACTTATTAGCCAGATTTAATCTAAATGGCTTAGTAACATATAGAGTCTACTTTTCTGTGTTGTTTGTATATTTCCCGCCCTGTAATTGGATGCATATCTGTCGGGGCAGCTGGACCATAGAATAAAATAAATTCTGTTTGTAACTTATTCTTATTATATGAAGGATTCTAATTTAATTATGTGTTTTTAGGTATGAGCCTTTGAGTTTATTGCAACTGGCACTAAACGTTATAAACAAAGAAAATGTACCTGACTATGAGCCGTATGAATTTCTAAGAGAAATAGTTTATCCGAAATGCAACTACTGCTCTAAAAAATACCAAAATTTGAAACTGCTCGCCCTGCACGAGGCTGGCCACATGGACGTTGAAATGGGCGAGAAAATAGACAATCCGATACCCTGGCACGAGTCCAGGGATGATGCAGACATACGTAATAAGTGGTTGAATTATTTCGACGAAAACGGCTATGAGGACGACGACATAATTATAGATGAGACACACGCCCCTAACAGTGATCTATTGATCCCCATGGATATGAAAGAAGAAGAGCCGGTTAATGCTACAGGTGTCGACGAGGCGATCGTGTTAGTAGGCACACAACCTATGGTTAACGGAATCTATCTAGGAGACTACACGAAGGAGGAAAGGAAGTCCTTCTACCAATCTATGCGAATCCAAGGTGTCAACAAAAAGTTCTGCCACCTTTGCAGGTACAGCTTCAAAGACAACTGGGCCATAGAGAGCCACTACTTTTCATCCGCATGTTACTATACTTGTCGATATTGCGGAATGCGGTTTAACAAACAACGGCACCGGTTTCCTGAGCACATAGAGGAACACAAGACTCAGGGACATGACATCTCCGATAAGATATTCGCGGCTAGCAAACTCAGTAACGTCGTTCCCAAAGTCATAAATCCTCAGAAAGCGAGGAAAGTCGGCGTTGGTATTAATCCAACCAATACTCCACAACCCAATGCGCAGCAGCAACCGCCATTTAGTGCGGTACAGCCGATACGAGTGAAGAATCTGTTGGAGCGTCGAAGCCTTCAGCCAAACCTGCAGCTCAAGGAGGAGCCGCAGGAACCCAAAGAAATAATAACATCACAGTCCAAAACTGGCAACCAGGCGTACTTCTGCAGGAAGTGTTACAAAGTATTCTTTAAACTGGACGAGTTCAACATACATAGCAAAAACTGTGATTATAACCAATTCCCACAGATAAGGAACATGGGGAAGCCCCCAGCTTATCATTCCAAGAACGGAGAAGCGCCTGTGGCCACCTCTCCTGCTGGCAGGCCCATGCGCAACTGCGCCAAGGAGATCGGCCCTTACAAGGACGAAGTGTACTTGCCCGATTCCGTGCTGAAAGATCCCAAACCGAGCACCCCTCAGAGTTTCGTATGTTTCATATGCAACACGCCCTTCCCCACCATATACTCGAGGAATAGCCACATGCGCATCCACAAGGGCGAAACCCAGGGCAATCCGTCGACCAGTCAGAAGAACCGGATGCAGCAGCAAAACAACCACCAGAGTTACCGAACGCCGCCGCAACAACAGAACACTCCGATGATGCTGAGCGAGGTTATGATCAAGCAGGAACCTATGGACATGCCCATGGAGCCCATGGTGGAGATCCACGAGCCCGAGCAGAATTACAGCGCTGGCTCTATAGGCGACGGGGCCGTTAGCATAACTCCGATTAGTAAAAATCCCAGGCATAAGCCGACCATTAATCCAAATATCATGCGAATAGTTCAAAATAATCCCCACTTGTCGATCAAGAAGTCGCCCGAGAAGTTCCCTATGGCGGGCAGCAGTAACAGCAACAGCCACATGCAAATGGGCGGGACCCCACCTGATCTGGATAAATCATACAAATGTTCGTCGTGCTGGGAGGCGTTCGCCAACAAGTCCCACTTATATTTCCATAAAAAGAACCAATGCGAGGGCTCGCGATTCCCGTGTCCCTTCTGTAAGAAACGTTTCGGAACGGAAGCCGCTTATAGTTCGCATATTTTCTATAGTCATCCAGAATAGGCTGCCTCATATCGGATCTAGCGAATCGACGGCGGTTTTTTGTACATTTACGATAAGGTAAATCAGTAAGACTTAATTAATTTGTATTTATTTCGTCGATTTGGTTCAATTGACTTTTTAAGAGATTACAAAATTTATTCCAAATTGTGTGTTTGTATCGTATAAGTGAAGTATTTATAAGATAGCATAATGAATATCACTCATTGAATTGCTTTGCATAGGAAATCGAAAAACGTTATGGTTATTTATTTTTTTACCCCTTTTTTTCCTCTTTGTAATTAATTTGAATAATATAAATACGTAATTATCGCTTTTATTTTTGTATAAAACACTTTTTTATCCAAGTTAAAGCAGTCAGTATTTACGTCTAAATTTGTGCTATGTTTTATTTTTAATGTGGTTAAGATCCAGGGCCGGTGAAATACTTTGGAGAAGTATTTAAATATTTCATTAACACCGACATATTTTGAAAACAATTAAATACAGATTGCACGGTTATAACTTTGAAAAATTCTCAAGGTTTCATGAATTATTTCAAAATTATATCTCATGAATATCTGCAACAATATTTTAAAACCTCTATAGTTGATCAGTTTTAGTTGAGTATTGGACCTTCACTTATATCCATAGAACTAGACCAGGAACTAAAAAACCTTTTGTTTTTTTTTTAAATTTTAATATAAAAAAAACATGTAAAATAACAATAATTCTCAAAAAAAAAAGTTAAAACAATAAAAATCTATTGAAGTACTGTCGGAAAATAATTTAAACCCTACAAAAATATTTAAATACTTCCCAATTATTCAGTTAGTTTAAATATTTAAATACGATTAGAATCATTTTCACAAAAACTAAGTATTAAATATTTCAGATAAAGTATTTGCAAGTTTAAATACAAATACTTGTTGCAGAAAGTATTCAAATATTTGGCATTTAAATACTTTCTAATATTTAAATACTTACTTTTGAATTATTTGTAAATACAAATGTGCCCGGCTCTGGTTAAGATGTATGTAATTTTAAAGTTTCGTATACTTAGTTCGTATAAAGTAGCATATATACTGACTTTTTATGTAAATAATTATCATGTAATAGATTTTCTGACGTGAATAAACCATATATATTTAATATTATTTCTTATTTTATTCATATGCTGCAGAAAAGGGAGTCGCCGTGTATCGGTCCGGTAATCATGCCTCTGTTTGCATGTAAAATAAGGTAGGTTTGTAAGTCTGACAGGCAAATACAAGAAACATCACTCAAGATCCTATTGCAATCTGGTTGATCTTAACTACATTTCTCTCAGGGAGTATATTCTTTTTCAATTTGGCACAAAATTTGGAATATGGGAAATTAGTTTTTGTAAAGTAACATATGAATTTTCTAGATAATTATTACGCAGAATATTTCTTATTTTATTTATTTATTAACGGGATAATCCCTATTAAACATTGCAAATAGATACAGAAGTAAAATATGTACATATGCAAATTTAAAAGCCCCTTTGACATTAATAATGCTAGTAATATACCAATATTTAAGCATGACATGTCGGAGAGTAATTTAATTACCTTAAAAAATCTATTAAACAATGAGGATTGGCAAGAGATGATTAATGGTATGAATTTTACTGAAAAATTTAATTCATTTTACGCATCTTTTATGTTTCATTTTAATAATGCCATAACATATAAAAAAATTAAACCGCGCTTTAAAGGGAAAAAATGGTTCAATAATGACTTAAAACAATTACGCCATCTTTTGTGTGAACTACATAAGCTAAGTAAAGATTATCCTTACAATATAATAATTCAAAACAGGTATGTTAGGTTAAAACAGCTGTATTTGGAAAAGGTTGTGATGGATAAAGCCAATCACAACAATGAGCGTATAAATAATACACAAAATATAATGAAAGAAAGTTGGAAAATAATTAATGAGGCAAAAAATTATCCGAAACAAAATATTACAAGGATAACAGTTAAGGAGCAAACATTTACTAATACCAAAGACATTTACAATGGTTTTAATAATTTCTTTTTAAATTTTCAGTATCCTAAACCAGATTGTAATAAGTTGATATTACCTCCAAATTATATATATTTCTTTTTATTACCGACCAGCCCGGCAGAAATTAGAGAAGTGTTGCTCAAAAGAACGAAAGAATCTGCTGCAGGGATAGATGAAGTAGGTGGTCAAGTACTAAGGGCGGTAGTTGATGAAATTTTTACCCCACTGTCTTATCTGATTAATGAATCATTTGTCAGTGGCCAGTATCCAGATGTTCTTAAATTTCGAAATCCATACCGATTTATAAAAATAAGGGATCTAGACTAGAAGCATGTAATTATAGAAATGTTAGTGTCCAAAAGCAGTTAGCTAAAATTTTTGAACTTTGTTATAACAATAGATTAATCAGCTTTTTAGATATCACAATCTTTTAACCTCATGTCAGAATGGGTTCAGAAAAAACAAGTCAGCCATAACCGCTATTGAACAGTTATGTGAATATATCTAATGCACTGAACAACAAACAGCAACCAATAGCCTTATTTTTTTATCTCAACAGAGCTTTTGATACCGTTGATCATGGTTTACTTTTAGATAAACTCTTTAGATTTGGAATACGTGGCGTGGCCCACGAATGGATCACTTCTTATTTAAACAACAGAAAGCAGGCTGTAGTCATAGGCTCATACAAATCGGATGTTAGGGACGTTGCTACTGGTGTGCCTCAAGGCTCTATTCTAGGTCCCCTATTGTTTTTAATTTTTGTAAACGACATGCCCAATTCTTGTACCTCACCGAATGCTGCAATTGTTTTTGCAGATGACACAAATTTTTTAATATCTAGTAACACCTTGGAGTTGACGACCAGTAGAGCCAATAAATCAGTAGGTGAATTTTCTGATTGGTGTTTGAGCAATGGTTTGGTTCTAAATGCTGGCAAAATGTTGGTCACAATTCAAGTGTTTTAGTGAAGGCTGGTCATCAGTCAATTGTACAAACAGATGAAATAAAATTCTTGGTATTAAGGATAGATCACAAAATGACATGGGAGAAACAAACTGATGATTTATCAGAGAAATTAAGTAAATCCTGCTTCATTATTAGATATCTAAAATCCACTGTATCACTTAATATGCTGAAGCTAGCTTATTTTGGTCTGGTTCAGTCTAAGATATCTTATGGATTGATGTTCTGGGGAAACTCTCCACATGCTTCCAAAGTTTTTGTAGCACAAAAGAAAATTATACGGTGTATGCTTGGTTTACCTGCTTAGACTCACTGTAAAGAGGCATTTATAGCACTATCAATTTTAACGTTACCATCTCTGTACATATTCTTAATTACAATAAATATAAAAAAAAGGAAAATATCTTTTTAAAAAATAGTAATGTTCACAGCTATGTTACTCGCAGCAACAATCAGCTTCGGGTGCCTTTCTCGAGACTAAGTGTGGGCCAAAATTCTCACATCTTTCAAGGCATTAATTGTTATAATAAATTTACCCAACTATTTGGCCAATTCGATAATTTTAATTTATTTAGAAATGCCCTGCTAAAATTTTTAATGAGTAGAGCTTTTTATTCTGTAGATGACTATTTACACTCTTAGTTTTATATTTAATTTTAAAGTGTAATATATTGTACTTAATATGTTTCAGTACTGTATGTCATATTGTTGTTATACTTGTATGTTTTATTATTGTTATTATTCTCTGTTTTTTACCTTTATTTATTATTTACCACTGACTTGTCTAATAAGTTATACACAAGGCTAACAAGCAGAGGCGATTGAATCTGACCAATAAATATTTTATGCAGAAAGCATAAATCTACCTCTAACCTTCTATGTTGTAATGTATTAACACTGAGATGACAGCGAGTAAGATCAGACGTATAAGTATCTATGTAAATTTGTATTTACATAGATAAATAAAGGCACATTATAATTATCCATCGGGTAGCCCAACTTAAATGCACAAAATCTTAAAAACTTTTCTGAATATTTTCAATTTTGTCAATATAGACATTGTAGTTTGGGCATCAAATTATACAGCAGTATTCTAAAATTAATCGGACTAAAGAGCAGTACAATATTTTTAAACTATTAACAGATAAATCAGTACCTATAGGCTGAATAAACCCAAGCACTTTTAAAGATTTTGATACTATGTTATCTATATGTGCATTATATGACATGACGTTTTACTATCTAATATTTTATTTTATTTAACTTACACCATTCAACAGTATAACACCAATTACTGAATGGGTACAATACAGAGTTATGATATTTATAACAATACTAACTAACAATACTCAATAATCAGTAACAAAAGAAATATTAGAACAAATAATACAAAAAGTACTAAGAATTAAAAACTAAGTGCCGCTAAATTATTAGAAGTTCGGATATAATAAACGTCGGTACACACTATAGTTTTAGGTTTTTTATCAAGGCCACATTGCACTTGAACAAATCAAACTTGGTTTGGACAGAGTTATAATTGTTGCAAATTTGATGAAGCGGTGAGAATTTCAGTACATTAATACGGGGTGTTTGGAGATTGCCGTAATATTACATGGGGAATTGAGAAATTCAACCTAGACAGTAATTCTTTATGCGGAAATCCAATTGGTGGATATAAATTATCATTCTTGAAGCTGAGATATTTTAAAAAACGTCTCTGAACTCTTTCTATATTTTGCACATGAATATTGTAGTGAGGACACCATATAATGGAGGCATATTCAACACGAGGTCTAACAAGGGCGCAGTATAATAACTTGATGGTATTAATATCATTAAATTCGCGTGTATTCCGTATCACAAAGCCAAGAGATCTGAAGGAGTTTGTTACTATATCATTTATATGGTCTGTAAAGGATAGGTTAGGATAAAAAATTACGCCAAGGTCACGTATAGTCTTAGGTCTATGCAGGGAAACTTCATCAGTGGTATAGTCATATTTTATGACATTGTGTTTCAGAGAGAAGGACATTACGTTACATTTGGAAGGATTTAGAGGCAGACTGTTTGATGTACACCAGTTACTAATTTTGTTTAATGCTAATTGTAGCTTATTACAGTCATCAGAGCACTTAATAGCAGTGTATATTTTCATATCATCCGCGTATAATAAACAATTTGCTTCCACCTCATTTATGATATCATTAATGTATATATTAAATAATAATGGTCCCAGTATAGATCCCCAGAGGTGACAGATATCTCAGTAGATTGTTGGCCACAACATTGTACAAACTGTTTCCTGTCTTCAAGGTAAGATTTGAAAAAATATAGCAGATTTTTTGACAAGCCAAAAAGATCTAATTTGCTAAGCAAAATACCATGATTGAGTCTATCGAATGCCTTCGAGAAATCAGTATATATAACGTCCACCTGCAGACCGGTGTCAAATGTATCAGCTATGAATTGCGTTATACAGAATAAGTTCATAGTTGTGGATCTTCCCTTCATGAAACCGTGTTGTTTAGGTGTGATTTTGTTTTTTAAATGAAAAAAGAGGAAATCATGGAGAAGCATTTCAAGACACTTAGAAAAGTTATTGATAATAGTAATGGGTCTATGATTTTCAATTTGGTTTTTCCCTCCTTTTTTGTATACAGGTATTACTTTAGAGAACTTCCAAGAAGAGGGATATGTAGATGTGTTAAGAGCGCTCCAGATATAAGCCGGAAAGACGGTGCAAATTACTCTCATATAAATCATTATTTTAAAAAACGGCTTTCACTAAAAGACATTAAAAACATGTTACAATGTGGGACGATGAGAGAAAAAAAAGTATATATAAAAAAATAATTTTTTTCTTCTATTATCGATTTGCAAAAATAATTTTTATTATCCCGCATAGGTATCATTAAAATAAACATTTTCCCTTTTATAGAACTAAAATAAAGTTAGCCCTAATGTCCTCAAATGCACAGAGAAATTTAAAGATTAGGTATAATAAATTTGTCCAATGTCATATTCTACTACATCTCTATCTCTCACCTTCCAAGCACACCGTATATTCAGCTGCGTCATTTTATTGACATGAAGTCATTTACAATTAAAATTGGAAGCATGGATGACTAATACACTCCGACCAACTCTTAATGGAGAGATTAATTTATCCGGGCCAACAGTACCTTTGGGTTTAAATTTTTTAAGACTATTAAGTACTTCAGTTTCAGTAAATTGCTTTAAATGTAAGCTATTGGTTAGGATATTTTGAGAGGTAACTTCAAAATGAGTGCTATCTGTATAAGAACTCTGAAAAAAGTCTGCAAGAGCATCTGCAATGTTTTTTGGATCATTTATCAAACTATTGTTATATATCATATTGTTTGGCATACCATACCATTATTTTTTTTATTGTTAAGAAATTGCCATAGTTCTTTGGGGTTATTTTTTATATTGCTTTCAATACGACTGCAATATTCTTTATAAGAGTTTTCTATATCGGCTTTAATTCTTTGCCTTAAAAATAGGAATTCTTGTAACGTGATGGGGTCTTTATATCTTTTATAGTCTCTCCAGGCTTTATATTTAAGACGGATACATTTTATAATGATAGCACTAAACCAAGGTGGGTACATTCGTCTATGAGGTTTGGTTTTAGGTACGAAGGTATCAAGCAAGTCATACAGTTTTGTATAAAAAGCATTGCAAGAACTGTCGACATCGGTATAACTATTTAAGAAGCTCCAGTCTATATAAGTTAAACTTTCATACAGCCCTATGAAATCTGCCTTACGAAAATTGTAAAATACATTATCAATCCTTTGTCTATTGTTCTTTTCCTCTCTAGTAAGACTGAAATATACCACGATCGCGGGATGATGATTATCTTCAGGTAGTAATGTATCTAACGCTTTTTCCACGGCACAATATTTATTTGACAATACCAGGTCTAGAACTCTCTCTGGTTTGCGTTAAAGTTGAAATTATATTGTTTATAATCGGAAAAATTGAGGAAATTTATGAGTGGTAATAGTCTAGCAACAAGTACATTGGTTTCGAGATAATTAGAATATTCAGGAGTATTAAAGTGGCCTAAGATTAACACGTCACTGTCATATAAGTACTCTAGTGAACTGATAACATCAAACAAAGAGTTGTAGGAATCTATATTGGTATTTGGGGGAATATAGAATAGAAATATGTAGAGTAGTGATTTAAAGTTATTTTTGCGCCGAGCATGTCAATAAGTGATATGTTGTTGTTGCAAATAGCCTTCAGATCTGGTGCACAAAAAATATACTACTTACGGCTAACGTAACACCTCCACCTCTGGTATATCCAGTTTCATTAAAGTTTCTGTCAGATCTGATTATGAAATAAGATGAGTTAAACATTTCTGAATTTAAAACGTTAGAGTTTAACCAAGTATTACCCCAAGGTCTCTAATCTGGTACACACTATACAGGGTAGACCTCTGTCATTTATAACAAGTTGCTCCTATGTTATCATTTCTGCATTGCTCAGTTTACATGTCAACGCTGCAGGTTCAGACTGGTTTGAACCATTTTATCAAAAATCAAGGCTCAAAAAAATCTCGCGTTCATATGTGCAATCGTGATAGTCATATTATCAGTGATGCATAATTTAGTGAGAAAACTCGGAAACATGGTAACCAGTACACAACTGAAACTTTTCTTGCTTTTGACAAAATACACTAAGTATATTTTTAACAACTACATACCTCAACATGATAATGATAAATTGTTCAGTATTAAAAAGTATTTTTGCTCCCTTGCACACACTTTTTATCACAAATTTAACAAAATTTAAAGTTCTATATTCAAGCCCAGCTAAGAAAATGAGGGTGGGGGGAGTATCATCGGTAAGCAGTAATACGCTTTGTTTAGTTTTTTGCATACTTCATCAATTTGCATGTCCCAGCTTAGTTTTGTACCAATTGAAATACCTAGAAATTTGGTGTTTGAGCTAAATGGTAGAACCATGTTGTTAAATTTTATCTGGGTGTTATTAGGCAGTGATTTTCTTTGTGAGAAATACATACATACAGTTTTTTCAATGCTTAATATCAGATTATTTAAGCTACAGTATTCCCCAAATTGCATCATAACCTCCTTAGCACTATCAAGAAGCTCCGTAAGGCTCGGTGCAGATATGCCAAATGAGTTGTCGTCGGCAAACATAGTGATATTGCCTTTTGACATGAATGATGGTAAGTCTTAAACAAAAAGCAAGAAAATCAAAGGTCCCAGCACCGAGCCTTGTGGGACTCCAAGGCTCACTTTGTGATCATCTGAAGTCTCTTGATTAACTTTTACATGTAGAGACCTGCCTGTTAGATAATACATAATTCACTTTAAAAGAATTCCTCGAATGCCTACCTTAAACAATTTTCTTCAATAAGACAGATTGAGTAAGTCAAAGGTTCATGATAAGTCAAAGAATAATCCTATGATGAGGTTACCTTTGTCCATTTCTTTATAAACAAATTGCAAGAACTGTATGGTGGCTGTGTCAGTAGAATGATTTTTATGGAATCCATGTTGGCGAAAGTATTTTTAAAAGTATTAAAATTGTTAAAATTAGCAGTGTCGGGTAAATTTATTAAAACAGTAGATTCCCTGAAAAACATGTGAATTTTGGCCCACACTTAATCTAGAAAATGGCATCCTAAGTTCAGTGTGGCTGCGTGTGTGGTAATTGTGAACATCATTATTTCTTAAAAACAAAGTTTCTTGCTTTTTTATATTTGTAACAATTAGATATATATAAAGTGAAGGTAGAGTTAAGATAGATAGTGCAATAAATGCCACTTTACAGTGTGCCTGATAAGAAAGACCAACCATACAACGAATGATTTTCTTTTGTGTGATGAATAGTTTGTAAATGTGTGAAGAGTTTCCCCAAAAAATTAAACCATAGGACAAGATAGATTGAACTAATCCAAAGTATGCTAATCTTAACACATTAAGGGAGATAAAGGATTTCAGGTATCTAATAACAAAACAAGATTTACTCAATTTCTTCAATAAATTTTCAGTATGAGTTTCCCACGTCATTTTACAATCCAAAGTTACTCTTAGGAATTTTGTCACTTCTGTATGCACAATTGATTTATGATCTGCTTTGATTAAAATGCTTGAACTATGAACATAGTTCTTTGGCAAAAACGACATAAAAACGGTTTTGTCAATATTCAGTGCAAGACCATTGTTTGAACACCATTTGGAAAACTCCTTTACAGATGTATTAGCTTTAGTGATTGTGGTCTCAGAAGAGTTACTAGAAATCAAAAAGTTTGTATAGTCTGCATAGACAATTGCTGCATTGGGTGTTGTACAAGAGTGTGGCATATCATTTATAAAAATTAAGAAAAGCAAAGGACCTAGAATAGAGCCCTGTGGTACGCCAGTGGTCACATGCCTGAAATTTGATTTAAAGCGATCAATTATTACGGCTTGCTTTCTGTTAGTGAGATAGGAGTTGATCCAGTCGTGGGCAGGTCCACGTACACCCAATCTAGACAGTTTCTCTAAAAGCAGATTGTGATCGACAGTGTCGAAAGCTCTACTGAGATCAAAAAATAGAGCTATTGGTTGTTCTTTATTGTTTAATGAATTATAAACATAGTCACATAATTTTTCAATAGCGTTTATTGTTGATTTTTTCCTTCTAAATCCGTATTGGCTAGAGATTAACAATTTATGAAATTCTAAATAGCTTAATAACCTATTATTAAAACAAAGTTCAAAAACTTTTGCGAACTGATTTTGTACACTTATATTTCTACAATTACAAGCCTCCATCTTCGAACCCTTATTTTTATATATTGGTATAGATTTTGAAATTTTCAGTGAATCCGGATACTGGCCACTAGCAAAAGATTCATTAATTAAGTAAGACAGGGAACACAAATTTCGTCAACCACTGCTCTTAGTACTTGACCTCTTATCTCGTCAATCCCTGCAGCTGATTTACTTGTTGTTTTAAGCAATAGTTCACTAACTTCAGCTGGAGTGGTAGGGGTTAGGTAAAAGTTATGTATAACATTGTCAAATAGAATTAATTTGCTAAAATCAGGTTTAGGGCTCTTAAAATTCAAGAAGAAATTATTGAAACCGTTACAAATATCATAAGTATTAGTAAATATTTCATCATTAATAACAATTTCTGTAACCAATTGCTTTGGATTGTTTTTTACTTCATTTATAATGATCCAACTCTCTTTCATTATATTTTGGGCATACTTTATACGCCCATCATTGTAATTTGCCCTAGCAAGTTTAATTTTCTCACAGTATATTTGTTTAAATCTTAAATACCTGTTTTTAATTACTTCGTTGTTTGGGTGATTTTTATTAATTTTATATTGTCACGCAGTACCTAGACAATTATTGGACCACCCGGTATATGATTTTATTCAGGAAATGATTTAGTTACAAAATTAATTTAATCCGATATCTTAAAGTAAACAAAGTTGCTGGTTACAATGTACCGTGGAAATCCAGCAAACTCAGCAACGGTGCACACGGCCCGCTAGTTGCAGAAATGCTGAGAGTGCAAGTACCGGGGAATGAAATGGAAAAAAGTAAATGAGTTAGTTAGTTGTCGTCTGGGTTTTTAGAGAAGCAGGCCTAGGTGGTGCGTGGGGCAACTCCCTCACAGAGGCCATGCCTCAGGGTGGCTAAATCCGCTGGAATGTGAGTAGTAAATTTTATTATGTTAATTTCATTGTTTGGTTTTGTTCTGTTATAATAAATGTTCAATCTGTTATGTTACCACTATGTTTTATTTGTGTGTTCACTTAGTAACGTAATTTACCCTCTCGACATGCCAAGCGAGTAAAGTGACTTTAGCCATGGCTATCGTCGGCACTTACCCTCTACAGGTGATGCTGGCGATATTCGTGGACGTCCTGCTAACCCCCGTCGCGCAGCCGTGACACATGGTGTAGGTGCCGTATGTCAGCTCGTGACAAAATATTTTTTAATTCATAATTCACAGAAAAGGCACTTTACCTATGCGATTTTTATTTTTAAGCTGTTGCCAGCGCCCTCTATACATTTTTTAAAGTCCAACATACTAGAAATAGTACTTGGGTGAAGCAAGAGCAGAATGGTTAGTTGGTTTAAGTGTAGTTTCTCCCGGTGATGCCAACTTGAATGGTGAAACGCACGTCAAGAATTACATCTGGCGTTTCGATGTTCCTCAGTTTAAAATAACCAGAAATAGCAAAAGATTTATTTTTTATAATATAGTCTATAAACAAATTGCACAAACCTAACGTTCAGTCAAACCAGCTAGGAAAGTCTGACCTAGTTAACAATAAAGCTTTCGAAATTACACACACTCTTAAATATTAACAAAATGGTTCAGGCCCTGTTAACACACTTCATACCAATACGCACACTGCATACTATTTCCTCGCATTTCTCTCATATTTCTCCCGCTCTGACCTTCAGGTGTACAAAAGCCCAAGTAACGTGTAAGTAACTTTTCAATGTCCTCTGCAAGCTGCTCGGAATATCCGAGCCCAAACAGTTTGTCAAACATTACAAATCTCTCGTCGTCCGTAACATCTACTACTAAGGCAAAGGCGATCGACTCGACCCTCAGCAAATTCGTGCCCGATTCCAAAGACCATCGATAAATAATCGGTACAGTTTCAGGGGTTATCTTAAACCGTTCCACAGTGTTAGTTAATACGACGCGCAGATCCACCAAGAGGTAGCGGTCACTTAAAACGATAACGTCCAGAAGGGTATCTATATCAAGGTCAATTTCAATGGTATCACTTTTATTCACATATTTTAGAAGGTGCAGTAAACAACGCAGAGATTTTAACTCGACGTTATGTAAAGCAATTTCATCCTCAGTGCTCTCCTTAAAATCGCCTTTTAATAGCCTCCCAAAGAAATCAGATTTTTCACTTAGGAAATCCCTGTCAGCTTTGAGGAACGTTCCATCATCTAACTTAAAAGTAACAATACTCGCACAATCTTTTTCCAACTCATAATTATCCGAGAATACTACTGTATGGTTCAAATCGGTGATGACATCTGTGGGGTTGGCTATTCTCAGTTTCCTTGACGCCATGACACACAATACCTTAATGCTGCGTCTCCTGAGAACTGTGTCTTTCCACAGTAGTGTCATCAAAATGTCCAAACCTTTGCAGTTCAACATTAGCCGGGCAAAGACGTACTTGTTTCTAAAAAAAACAAAAACAAAAATTAGCGGGTTTTTAGAAAAATATAAAACAACTTCACTCACTTAACAATGTATGGAATTGCTAGTACCAGCTGCTGCTTTACCTTACAGTCGCCCCTTATCAATTTATGGGCTATATCCCCTTTACCAACCTCAGATTGTGCCAGAGCGGTAAATCTGTTCAGTATCATTTCTCCGACAGTCAAATAATTACAACACTTACTGCACCATGGGTGTTTAAGTTTAGTTTCTGACAAATCATACACCGTTTGGATGAATTCAGTTTGCATCAAGGGAATAAGGTAATCATGCGACTCTAGCACCTTGCAGACTAGCTTGACAGTGTCCACGTCTGGCGAGAATGTCCAGTCAAAGTTTCCAGAACATTTCAACAAGGCAATCAGCAATTCTTCTGATGCTAACTGTGGAGCCGCCGGTCTCAGTCTTGTGTAGGACGTCAGCAATTTCGTGATCTCCCTCAGTAATCTCCCTTTTATACTAGTAGATATACTCTTATCATTACAACTGTCTACAAAGGAAAAGATTATGACTTACACATGAAGATTAACACGGCAGGGAAAAATAAGCCCGCTGTGGCTCTCAAAGCTTTTCGCTTACCCTTGACTAAGTCGCATAGAGGTAAAACAAAACAAAGATTGTCAAGAATTATAACCTCACAACGTCCAGTTGGTTAGTGTGCATCGGCCATTTAAATTCTAGATCTTGCGTGCAGTTTAGGTTATGGGGATTTATTTGAAGCTTAGGAAAAAATAACTAAGGTTAAAGTCAATTTAGTATATACTTTGTACTCTTGATAAAGGCCTAAAAAGCCAAAACATTTGTAGAGAATTTTGAACAAAGTAATTTGATACATTTAAAAGCAGTTTACTTAAAAACAATTATTAACATTTATTAATGTTAATGAGTTATTAATCATTAGTAAAATAGGGCATCTGCACGTCTTTCAAGGCCTTTGTTTGGAGGGAATACAAATCAAGGATTAGCTATTTAAGGGGTGATATTTATCACAAGGAACTAAAGTGAAGTTATTATGTACTGCTTTTTTTGCCTCCAGGGTTGGAATCAGATTCTTTTATTACCAGTCATTGTGAGACATGTCTTATACATACCAGGTGTGGGATCTGCCTCGAAGTCAGCAATTTCGACAACCTGTTCGTAATCTGGCACCGATACAGCATATTCCTCGGACAGAGGCAGTGGAAACTCGGTATTGTCAGCTTCGCTACAAACTGGTGAGTAATCGTCAGAATCGGAATCCGACATATCGTTCGCCAATGATTTAGGGCTAGAGCTAGCAGACAAGGTCCAGGGCATGTCAGAGTCCGTACTACAGCAAGGGCTTGGCGCAAGATCATAGTTCGTGTAGCTGAGGAAATCTATTTCATCATCACTAGACAATGGAGAGTGCTGAGGTAACGAATAGTTCATTTCGCTGTACGTCGGCGACTGAGGGATTAATTTAGGGGCCTAAAAATTTATATTTGTAAACCATTCTGCAGGAATTCTTTTGTTAAACTTACGTTATATGTGCAAAAGTTTTCTTCGCTGGACGTTGGCGACTGAGGGATTAATTTAGGGATCTAAAAATTTACATTATTTTACAAACTATTCTACAAGGGTCTTTTTGTTATACTCACTTTCTTTCTTATTTTATTGAATTCACAGTTTTCTTCGCTAGACGGCGAATAACATACGTCATACTTCCTCTTCTTAACACTTTTGTGCTCAACATTTAATGTCTTGGAACTACCAACCAACCACTGCAATTTCTCTATCAGAATTTTTATAACACCACACCTCAACTGATCAAACATAAGACCGTCATCATAGCGGAATTTATACAGAGTTACTATTAGGAGGATGCAACATTCAAGAACGCTGTTCGAAGGTTCTTGAAATTCCCGCAGTAGTTGGATGAGTAGAGGAATGCATTTACCACATCTCTCGCTGTTTCTGTTAGCAGGATGGTCAAGAAGATAACAAAGACATTGTATGCATTCAACACATTCTCCATCTAATTCTAAAAAACAAACCAAAAATACAAATAAAATAATGAATAACTAATTTCACACAACAAAAGGTTTTTAAAAGTTCCAAAAAACTCCTTAAAATTTTACTCAAATAAACTAAAGTGCAAGACGGCGGCTTTGTTTGCCTACGAATCCAATATGCTGTAACCTCAGCTGCTACTTGTTCTATTAAGTGAAGCAAAAAAATATCCGTTTACACATACCTTTTATAATAGAGTACTTATTTAAAACTTCTATGAATCTATCACAGATTTCTGGAATAGGCAGCTCCGACTTAAGCTGACTAATTTTAATGAAATTCATTACAATTTTCACGACACGTTTTGGTGCTATAACTAATATGTTGCTTAACTGTATCAAGGAATCTCCTCGATCGGTGTTTCTCATTTCCATGATGGAATCGTAATATTTATATCTGGAGTAATCTTGTAGCAATCGAATTATATTTACCAAAAGACTTTCGTTCTTTTTGTCTTCTTGCCACTCAATGCTGTATTTAATAAGTAATGAACCAATTGCTTTTAATACACCAAAATTCTTTACCAGTGACGTCATTGTTTGGCAATTTACAAGAACTCTGAAAAAAACAACAAAGCATGGAAAACAGTTCTGAGGTTTAGATGCAACGTGAGGGTATGTACCACAAATCTTCCACGTTATCTTAATGGCCATCAGAAAGAGTAAGAGAATGGGCCTAATAAATAACTTTTAAAAGGATCTGCTTTACGAAACCCAAAGCTGTATTTTCTTTGAATCGCCTACCTTAAGGTCCTTATTGCCATCATTACTGTACTTTCTGAATACTTCTCATCGGGTGGAAGTTCATCCATTGACATTTTTTTAATAAAGTCTACTATGTAAGTTACCACCTGCGGCTTTTTATCAATGATGACATTACCCCACTGATCTCTATGTTGGCATATATTTCCTAATATTCGAAATACTCTGCCGTTAATACTATCCTCTTTGGTATAACGTTTTAAAAGTTGATTCAGAGGTGATAAAATATTATGGGTTCCAACCTAAAAATGTTTTAGTGTCACTGATTTTCGTAGCAATAAAAGTCCAAATAACAACGCCACGTTAACTATTCATTAAATAATGTCATTTAGCAACTCACCACCTCTCTTGTAGAGTCTCTGTCCATTAAACAATTCCCTAAAATACTTAGGGCAACATCCAAAACGTTCTTTTGCTGCAACTGCAAAATTAACACAAGTTGTTTCAAACATCCTTTCTCACGTAACTTCGTGATACCGTCCTTATTTTTGGGCCACTCTACTTCTTTCCTGATAATCACTAATAACTTCAACAGATTTCTATTATCTAGCTGCGTATTTAGGGCACATAGCGCCACTTCAAATTTAACGTCAGTCATTTCTTCAACGCTGCTCTCGATGTAACCACATTGTAAATAATTCATAAACGTTAAAAATATTGGTATCTGGTTGAAAAACGTTTGTTTATTTTGCTCACTGGCACTGGCACACTACGGCTACGATACATCTAACCTATTGAGAAAACTGAACAGAGAATGCTACGAATTCCAGCGGTCCTCAAAATGTGCATCCTCATTTTGCTAATTCTGTGACGTTGATTAAATTTTTTTTTATAACGTAATCTCAAACTTAAATTTTCTATTAAATTTAATATGTCGTACAGGATGACGAAATTTCGAAATAATCGAGTGGTTTGAGATGTATTCATGAAAAATAAATATTTTATTCTCAATGATAAAATTTTATTAATATTCTTTAATTTAAATCATAAATATTAGGGCCAAAATTCATAGAAAGTTATCCATATGAGACCATGTACTCATTCCACCAAAATGACGTCGTTCATTTATTTTGCCTGAAGATCCCACTTCTAGAACTCTCGAGGGTAAGGGCGGCGGTTTAAATTCTATCTGGCTGTAATTGAAAAGATAATGATAATGCCTCCTTTGGGCCCTCAACCAATCTTCTTTGGGCAAATTCAAAATCGTTGTATTCTCATCGTACACGAGATATTTAACTGAAATAATCACTTTATTTTCACCGAATTCTCAAAGGCCTGTGTTTGAACGAAATGAAAAAAAAAACAGCAATTAATGGAAGTACCGATATTTCCTTGAAAATCTGGAAAATACTACTTACCTCTCATTATGAATTATAAATTACGTTAGGTAAAAAAACATTCTTGATATCAACTATTCAAGTTATTGATTGAATTTAGGTTCTCAACTGTCATTTCTGACTTCTCTCATTTTTCAAATAATCACAATATTTTAGTGTAGGAGGCAGTCCAAATCGCGTGTACTTTTATGAGTTGCCCTCATGTTGATGTCATATATATTAATGATTACAAAGTAAATGTATCAAAAGTTTAAGAATTGGTCGATAGGTGGCGCCACGCCATTAATAATTATAGAATCTCTATAAAGTAGGGTCTGGCCATTCGAGTTCGAGGCACTGATTGGTCCGTATGAAAAATGGATACATAATGGCGGTACTAATAGGAGTTGTTTTTGTTTTGAGGAGCATAGTGTCATTAGACTCCATGTTAAAATTAAAATAACAGTCTATTATGACTAATTTGGTCACGAAACAATTAGTGGTAACATTATTACTTACATATATTGTTCTACTTTGTCAAAACCAGACTCTACTTTATAAGGACTCTAAATAATTATATATATCATCCCTTCTAAATACTATAAAATAACGTAGTCTTCAAAGGTCACCCAAGGTCACTAATTAATAATTTCATTTGCCTGATGTACATAGGATTTCCCACCAAAATTTGAATTTCCTTAACCAACTGATTTTCCCGTCAGTTTAGACTTCTTGTCGGTAATGCAAATTCCCTACTTACCGGCATGTCCTGGATATGAATTTCCCCTCGCAGGAAAGAGGCGGAGCACTAGGGGGACCAAGAGAAAGGAGGTGTAGCTTATTTGGCGCCACTGTCTGGCTCAACCGACGCCATACCTCTACTTCTTATACCTGTACGTTAGCTTTTAAAAACAAAATGGCGGACTAAAACCTCGAAGATCGAAGAATTAACACAAAAGATTTGAAAGAATAGACGCGAGATGATCTTCATCTCATCAGTTGCAGATTTTTAATTATGATTTTCACAAACAAAATGGAGGCTTCAAAATGGCGGACTGAAAGTTATTTATTAATTGTTACGCGCATACCAGGCTATTTTCCGTTTTAAATTAAAAAATTTCTGGTCAAATTTAAAAATGTCTCTTTCAAGGCATTAATGAACTGATCGTAGAAATTCAAGTGATTAACTGTAAAAAATAAGTATCTTCGTAGTTGGAGAATTTATAGTAGGAATGAGAGGAAAATAAATTACAACATAAACTGTATAGATATATATTTCTTTATTAAATTTTAAGATACAAGCGTTGATTTGACTAGCCAATTAGTAAGAGCACTTATCAATATTAAAAAAATAAAAATTCATTCTTATAGAAATACCCGCTACGTTGCTGCCGTTATGTGCAACAAATAAACATTAATTACAATACATGATCCCATACATAAACATTTAACAATTAATAACAGAAATGATTAATGATTAGATAAGTACCAAAATAATCCCAAAATAAATTTAGCTTAGCCTAAATGGTGATTTTTGGTTTGGTAACTTGGAAGAATGGCACTATAGGGCTGGTGCATGATTCGCTCGATACACACAATCCCAAATTGCATAGAGCATCTGCGCCACGTGATTTTATTGGCTTGGAGGCAAAACAAAGCAAGGAATGTCAAGGAACATAACCTCAAAACGTTTACTAAACGTAGTTTGTCATTCGACATTGTAATACTTTGTTTTATTACAAACAGCATATTTATCTTGGTTATTTACATGGACATTTTTCTACATGGGCCATAAGAAAAATTAATTTTAATTATATACCGGATGACGCTCGCCCCTATATCTTGATCTTACAAGATATGAATTTCAAATTTGGGCACGTCAAATAACGGCTAAATATGCATTAATTCGACTCATCTATCATATTATGTCACTTCCGGTTTCCTATTTGTCCAATTTAGTTGGGTGGCTTTGTGGAGTACTGTAAAACCACTGCAAGAAATACGTCTCTTTTTATCGGCTTATGTGGAAGGGAACTGCGCCGTTCAAAGCAAAAAACACATATTCATATCTGCATGAGTATTACGAGGATCATGCACAAGCTCTATTAATAAATGTTCATGAAAATGCTACGCATTTGATAATTGTTCATGATTGTATAAATAAATTATGGGAAAAGCACCAATTTTTAATTTGTGCTGCCTGACAATTGTGTTGCCCAATACCCTAAGGGCAAACTTGTTCAATCTTGTTTAGAGAACTCCAGTTTAGGATAGGATGACTTGTCGCCATTGAATAACAGTAATCAGGCTCTCCAACGTCACATCATTTGACAGTTAAAACGCTGCCTGAATGACAAAGATCATACATACATACTTAAGGTATTAATCATTAAACGAATAAATTCAAATAAAAATGTATTTCAAAATAATAAATGAATAAAAAATAATTTTTTTAAAAATCATTTCATAAGGCATTAGTTTTAGCAGTTCTCTACCTCTTTTTACTAAGGATTGTGTGATTCATACAATGTTAGGTATAGAAAATATATGAGGGGGGGGCAAGAAAATTATTTTCTTTTTTTAGGGTTTTCTACCACATGTATTTTCTGAAAATAAATAAAATATTTTGTTGGCATTTCAAAAACAAAATGTTACCTTTTTCAAGATTATGAAAACAATTGTTGTTTGGTATGTATGTTAAATACCAGTATCCTAACATAACCAAAACGACTAAACATATCTTGAAATGTACCACATATCCGGTACAAATAAAGAAAGCTTTCCGAAGACAGAGGGTTAATATAGCCCCAATACATCTTCAGCAAGGCCTGCATCGAGTTTGAAATTGTTAGCATTTGAAAATTCTACACCTATGTCTGCGAGATGTAGGGTATTAGTATTATTGAAATATGGATAGCAATAAAATCGTTTTTAAATTATTTTAGGGGAATTAGACCAAAGTCAAAGTGATCATCATCAGATCTCGAAAATATGTTGGAGTATGGGTCCGAAAAATTTCTGGTTATTATTGCCGATAATGCTTCGAACATGCAGGCAGCTCTCAAGAAATTACAAGATACTTATAAGCATCTTGTGATCTTAGGCTGCATTAACCATTTGATTCATTTTTTATGCAACAACATTTTGAGTTGCCAATCATTTAATGAGTTTATGGGTATCGTAATGAAAATTGTAATAACTGTAAATCGTAGCAAGATATTGCGAGTTGTATCTGGCAAAATCCAGAAAAAAAATATATGAATGTTACTCTTAAGTCAGCCGGAAAAACCCGTTGGGGCAGCAGCCTGTTTTGCTTACAAAGTCTACAAAGTAACAGTCATCTTGCAAACTTTGGCTGTAAGTGAGGAAGCTGAAGATTCCAATTTGGACAATGACTTAAAAGTAAAAATATTAGATGATTGTGAGTTCTGGTCCAAAATTCATACCTTGATTGAGATTCTGGAGCCAATAGTCACCTGAATCATGGAAATAGAATCCGACGACCCAATGATTCACGAGGTCCACTCCAAACTTAATAGTCAGGAAGAGCAATTAAACGTTTTACTTGTACAATCGCCTCTCCAGAAGTCTGAAATTAAGGATATTTTAAAAAAATTAGCTAACAGAAAGGTCACTGCCTTGGGGCCAATTTGTTTGCTGAAGAGCCGATTGGCGCAATTGAACATTTTTTTCCCTTTATTGAAATTTGAAAAATCCTGAATTTTGCATTTTTATAAATGTTTTTTGATGCTTTATCGATTTTCATTATAAAAAAAATCATGCAACTTCCTCATAATATTAAATGAGCAACTTTCTGATCCTGTAAACCGGTTGTGTATAAAATTTTGTATGTATCACGGGTGTAATAAGCGTTTATGGCCCTTAGCATGCAAATATCTACTTTATGCTCTTGATATATAAATAGCTATTACGTCATATATAGAACTATTGATGTTCCAAATGATGTTATGGTTGTTAAGTTCTTCTTTTAACATTGGTAACCATGTCGTATAAAAATAATTTCATCCAATAAAGAAATATTAAACAATAAGAAACAATTTTTCAAAGAGGTCTCACTATGCTCCGCTCTTATTCAGTTTGTTTGCGAATGATATCATTGTAGCTATTAAGTGCTGTCAATATCTTTTATTTGCGGATGATCTCAAATTACTTAGAACTATTAAGTCTGAACGTGACTAATTTTTAATTCAGGAAGATTTTAATAATTTATCTGATAGTGTAGTAGCCATTTTTTATTTGAACATCGGCAAATATTGTTACATAGCTTTCTTTACACATTCTAAAGAATTTAATGCTTTTTACTTTATCCAAAATTCTGCCATTAAATCTGTAACTTCAGTGGAAGATTAGGGAGTTACTTTTGATGTTAACCTTAATTTTGTGGATCACATCAATAACGTATCAGTCGTTTCCTCACAAATGTTGGGGTTTCTCACAAGAAACTGTAGTGAGAGTTATATATCTCCTCAATTGAAAGTATGTATTATTCGCTTGTTAGGTCACATTTGGACCATACTTCTATGTTTTGGTCTCTGCTTTATTCTGTCCACATAAAAATTGTTGAGCGTTCAAAACAAATTTCTCAGGTTTTGCGCATTTAAAACGAATTGTCCAATAAGCAACCATGATTACAATAATATGTTATCACAACTCAACATGTCTCCTCTGGTAGTTCGTAGAATTGTAACTGACCTCTGATTTGCGTTTAAGTTGGTAAATGGGTACATATCGTGTCCTGAGTTGCTAGGTCTCATTAAATTTAACATCCCCAAGCGTTCATTGAGAAATAACAACGTATTTTATGTTAATTTTCATTCTACTAATTATGGTAAGCATTCACCTTTTGACAGAACCCTACAAGTTATTAATCATTCCAATTTGGATTTATTTGACTTGTCATTAAATCGATTAAAAAAAAAAGATTGGGTCTCTTCCATTGTATTAATTTTAAATATTAATTCATATTGTTATTTATATTTGCATTTGTTGTTAGTCGTTTAGTTTGTAGTATTTTTTCGTTCGTTTGTACTTAATTGTTTTTATTGTTTATTTTTATATATTTTTATTACCATTGTAATGGGTTTTCCCCGTATAATAAATAAATAATAAAAAATTCATGTTAGGATAGTATTTCAAACGGGGAACACTTGAATCTAGTTTGACAGAAACAAAACCATTAAACCAGAAGAAAAATTCAACAAACTGTATAATATATAGTATCCCATGTGCCTATAACAAATACTATGTGGGTGAGTGGTTCAGATTTTTTAGTGTGGGATTGGATGAACACAAAACTTAACATTACAAATAAATGAAAATCAAAAGTTTCAGATTTACGAGCACACTCGGCAAAACAGACACGTAATAAAGTGGGAATATTATCAAATGAAGATAAATGCGTATCTAATTGTTCTACAGATTCTTGCACGACCAATGTTAAAAGAAGAACTTCAACAGTTGTTCTATGTAAGTATTAAGTATCTATGGACATGACATAAACATAGTCTTATACCGTGTATTTTACGAAGGCGTAAAAAGAACATAGTTAAAATATTTTTATAATTGCAAGTTTAAAGTTGCAATTATACATACATTGCATTTTAATTTTCAGAAGATACGTGATAGAAAAGTCTATAAAAAAGTTATCAACTTATCCCAACATTCAGAAGCTGTCAAAAAATCATTAACTACCATCGATCAGTTTTGAGCCAATAAAAGAAAAAGAGGTCTGGAGATACATTCGAGGGGTAGGTTGAAAACGAACACCCTTTATACTTATACTGTGTTTAGCGAGCAGATTCAGTAACGGCCCCTTCCACCAATGATGGATGATATTAGTGCTTATTTCACGGTTTGTATTTTGTCATTTTCATTAAAATTCCAGTCAGCTACTAATAGTATTTTTAAATTCTCCCGTGTCTTTTAATCGGTAATGCGTGAATCATTCACAGATACCCGGTATATCTTCTGTGGAATGTACTAGGTAATCAAGGGTTTTCTCAGTTATTTCAGTACAAACTTTCTTCATCAAACATGCCATAGTAGATTATTTTTGGGGGGCTTTTGCCCTTCCAAAGATTTACAGCTGCAGGACAAACAATCCCTTTTTAATGGGTCCATTTTTTTCTAACACTTTGCAATTTACATACAAATCTAATGTCTATGATCGCATGTCAGAGGTGAATAAAAGATGTCCGCTCTTTTCAAATGTATTAAAATATAACAAAATACTGTGTTATTATACTACGTAATATTTATTATCCATTTATCCCTACTTTCAGTAATATGTCCCTATGTTACAAAATTATATTAGGAGAAAAACTCCATTAAATACAAATCCCTAAATCAATTTCAGGCTGGTGCAAAACGGACTTTGAAGGCTAAAAAAAAAATTATTAACAGGCAAAAACTAGCCGCGAACTTTAGTTAAGGTTATAATTAAGGGAAAAAACTAAAATTAAACACGAGATAAAGTGAAATTGTAAAATGGGGGTGCTGTTTAAGGGTTGAAAGTGATTTTTTTTGCGATTTTTGGAGAAACGTGATCTCCTAGCGGAAAATCTCCTGTACAAAAGTTGTAGTCATAAAAAAATCTAAAACTTTCAAATCAAGCATTTTTCAACATAACCTCAAATTTTCTGAGAACTGCCGTATTTAATTTTTGTTTTATCTCTTACCTATAACCTTAATTAAATGTCCCGGCTCGTCCTTGCCTGTTAATAATTTTTTTTCAAAAAGGTATTGACACCAGCCTATTTAGTAAATGCATAATCAAAAAAATATATAAAAAAATCCTGAGTGGCTTCAGTTAAATCTATTGTTTTTTAGATGTAAAAAAATGTCTAATATGCTAAGCAAAATTCAGTTGGTAAATCAAGATGTCCGCCATCTGAGGGGATGGCAATCTTTGGCGTGACACTGACTAAATTTCAAAAATCAAAATATTTAAATGTTACACATTTGATGCATTTTTCGCCAACCCTCTTGACATCATCTGAAAGTAATTAGAATTGTTTTAATCATTCCCAGATGGTTGACGACATGCGAACCGAATACAATATGAGAGTGTATAGTTCAAGTGTGTAGACGTCTGTGAAAAAGACTGTCTTTGAATTTATAGAGAATAAATAGCACCGGTGCAAAATTATTTATAATTTCCCTAATCTTCTCAAATAAAGCAAACAATCATGTTTTTTCAAAAATAAAATGTGATATTTTCGATTTCTCAACTGATTACCAAATATTTTGCAACTTTGTAATAATTTAACAAATCTCTTACCATTTGACATCCCTACAGAGGAAAGTAAGAACTTGACTTAACATACCAAACTAATTTTAATTGTTCTATGGATTTACACTTATAGCCAGTGAGATCTCCTGATACAAACTCTCCTGATTTTTTTTTACAGTTATCTAAAATTTCCCAAGGCTGCAGCTTGGTCTAAAAACTTATGTCGTCGCCACATTGCAAAATTTTGTGAAATGAAATTTTGAGATAGCCACATCACAGTCGTCAAATTCTTAATTAAACCCATAAATTCTTTAAAATATTCCCATTTTTACATGTCGCCTTAACGCTGTACGTCCTCAACATTTAACCGAACAAGGACTGTTTCCCTTAGAAGTAAGAAATAATTTAAAATTATTTGTACAAGAATGATGAATACAGGACAACAATTGTTATGATACGGTTTGCCTACTTTCCTCTATTGTGTTCTCCTGATTGTCTGGCGAAGTGTACATTATATTGGCAGATATAATTATAGGGTACTGCATATCCTTATCAAAAGACATCAGCTGTATTTCCTCACCCTTGGCTAGGGAAATCTTTAGTATGTCTGATTGCTTCATGTACACAATTTGCCTCTGTTCGTTCAACCGTACCACTGTTACCCTGAAAGAAAGATAAAGGTTTGACTGAAAACAGTAAATTAGCCCTAATGACGAATTTAAAACATTTTGTTAAATATATATGATTTTTTTTGTATTTATTTTCAAGATAAGAGCGGTTAAATAAAAGCTACTAAATACTTGTTTACTGCCCGCTTTTGCTTTGCTCCCTTCATTTTTTATGTATAGGTACTAACTGTTTGAAATTTAGTTTATTTCTAGCCTTTATGCTATAAACTTCGTGTAAAGTGTATTGTATTTATAAATGCTAATTATAATTCAAAGGAATTGTCATAACCGACTTGTTTATGAAAAGATTCACCAATATATTTGGTTGGACAAATTATAGGCAATGAATCATCATGTTTATTTTCCTGTCTTCTTAAAATTAATAAATACCTTTTCACAAGATATACTCACACACTTAAAAAAATTAGTTACAATGAAAGAAATATGAGATACATACCACGAAACATAACAAAACCTTACCTTATAGCTACATGCCGTGAGGTTTGTAGGCTTAGTAACTGCTCAAACTCCGACCTGTGGTTTCTTTTAATAGATAAAGTTACACCATCTGTTATCATCAGCAAGTCCACCCCAAAATGGAACCCCGTCCATCTCCAGACATGCCTCTCATTCACTGATAATACCCTACCGCATCGCAAGCTGTTTTCTAAGAATACTTCATCGGAAACATCACTGGGGCTAAAAAGAAACATCTAAAATTTAGCTTCTCGGTTATTTTTGTACATTTTTATGAATAAATATGTATGCGTCTCTCAGGCAGACAAGAGTATTCATAGATCCGAATATATGCACGTATTTCAAAAACACCTTGTATTTTTAAACAACTTACCCTTTGTCATCATTTTGATTTACACGTAGAACATTCTTCCACTGCTGCAAGATGACAGGGTCCAGCCATGTTCTGGGAATGATATTGTCGCGCAGAATTAATAAAACATCCAACTGGTGCGATATCAGATTCTGTAATCTGAGACCCTGGAACACTGATATGAACTGTTTACCTTCACTAGTGAGAAGGTATGGTAACTTATCTGGAATGAAACATCAAAGCATTTAATTTAAAACATTACTATACAGGGTGTCCCAAATGTTAACAAATGTAGAATTATGTTTGGTAAATTTAATTCCCTTAAACAGATTACGACATAAAACTCATGTTTACTTTTTTCTTACACGCCCACACTTACCTGTTCTCGAACAAAAGTATTCATTAACACTTGTAATGGATGGTTCTCCACTTTCAGGATACAAAAGAAGATGCACCCAATACTTCAACATGACATAAATGGAATATTCAGTTTGTATAACAAACAAATCAGGGTGGGCAACTAATTTAGTCATCAAGGAAATAGGAATGGTTCTGAGTTCTGCTAAAGGATGACTGAAGTAATACGGCATTAAATTAACCAAGAACCATTTGAAACAAACCTCTTGGAGTTTTTTGTCACCGTACTGGCATGCGGCTGTATAATAATCCAGGGAAGTCTAAAAACAAAATTACAAGACAACAGCTCAAACATTACTTAATTATGAAGAAAATGTTTTCCTAACCTTTGGATTTATTGTTTCTAACATAACTTCTGTACATTTTTCTATTAATCCGTCCAATTGAAACATCGTCGCTGTAGCTAGAATCGGAACTATTTCTAAAGGGTTCAGAACAATTTCACAATTGTACAATGAACCTAATACTACTTTTAAAGCTAAAAACGACAGTATTATTAAATGCACTGAATAATATTCCCTACACGTATCTTACAGTCAATAGTTATCAGTGGATCAACTACATCAATGGTTATATATTTTTGCGTTGTTTCCAACCAAGATCCTCCAAACATACTCGCAAAATATGGACTTTGGCATAAGTAAACCCTGTGTAAATTGAATTCTTCACCAAGAGCACAAACGGTTACATCCGAATTTTTACCCTCTAAGAAAAGAGCCTGATAAATATATTTGGCTGTGCTTATTAACTTTTTCCTACAAAAATAACATTAATTATTCTTATTAATTATAAGACAAAATAAATAAACTACTAACCTCTTAGGGGTATGAAGAGCAATATCAATAACTTTATTGACCTCTTCATCTTCTGATTCGCAATATTTACGTTTTTTCCCAGTAACATAACCAGTAACATTGCTTACTAGATTCTGTGTTGAAAATTTAACACCCATTGTATAATACGTTATTTTGATAAATTGGGTCAATCTATGTTATGTTTTTATGATAAATAATCATTTAATCATAATTGTCCACTTCTAAAATATCTATAGCAAAGATTAATATATTATAGTTTCCCATAAATCACTAAAAACTACATTGTTTCTTCCATATACGACTTAAAATTTAATTTTTTCGTTCGCTGTTTTCCTGCGACCAACTTTCTACACTTGTGTTTACACTACAACGACTCGTCAGCGACCCTAAATGTTTCCAGAATTGATTGAAATAATGCCCTTTAATATTTTTTTCTTTTAGGTGCAATATTAGCCTATCGTTATAACTTAAGACGTTAAAATAATACACCGACAAAAAAATATTAAAAATGGGCAATTGAAAATTAAAACATGATATTTCGCCGCCACTGGATATTCGATTGCAAATATTCTACTTTACCAACGTAAATAAATAACAGCTGTCACTTTGAGCAATGTTAACCTGTACGTCATCTCCAAAAATACTTCAAATTAACTGAATATTAATAAGCTTTAGCTTCCGGTTTCTAATATTTCGTAATGGTACATTTAACGAATTTCAAACATGTTAAAAATCAATAATATAAGGTTCCTCAAACCAAATGTGAGGTTATGCTCTTCAAAATATGTGATATATAATCAGTTCAAGGGCTACAAGCCTATTTTGTTGCAAACTAGTATTAATAACAATAATTACGTACTTCAACGTAGGCACTTTTCTTTTCAATCTAGCGTAGATTCTATAGTAAAAACTCAGACAGGCATTTTCAAGTCGATATCAGAGAGTACCCCTGTCGAATATATTCAGAATTTTTTATTGGCATTGCATGACACTACAGGCTTGCCATGGTGGGCTACAATAATTTGTGCGACTGTATTATTACGTTCATGTGTTACTTTACCTCTAGCGGCATATCAGTATTATATTATGGCAAAACTAGAAAATCTGAAGCTTGAAATGCCAGAAATAGTTAAAGAGCTTAAACAGGAAACTGCCCTTGCCATAAAGATGTATAACTGGGATGAAAAGAAAGCTAGAATAACTTACAATAGATCTGTAAGTGCAATATGTTAACATGACAATATAAACTTGTCTTTTTTTTCGTCTCTAGGTAAGAAAACAGTGGAATAATTTGATAGTAAGAGATAATTGTCATCCGTTTAAAGCTAGTCTTCTGTTGTGGTTCCAAATCCCTATGTGGATTTCACTCTCTGTGGCATTGAGAAACTTGGTTTATATGTTACCTCATCAAAATTTAGATGCCAAATTAACGTATGCAGAACTAACGGTTGGTGGATTTGGCTTTATACCTAATCTCACAGAAGTTGACTCTTCCCTAATATTTCCTGTGGCCTTAGGGATTATTAACTTAGCTATTATTGAGGTAAAGAAACACATGTTTATATACGTGAAATGACACTGGAACTATTTTAGCTACAAATCTTATCAAAACAGAATGCTCCTACGAAATTTCAGAGGTACATGACGAATTTTTTCCGAGGACTTAGTATTTTCATGGTTCCCATAGCTGCATCTGTGCCTTCGGTAAGAAATATTTTACTGTGATTGTAGTGAGAGCTTTTAATGGCCGTTATTATTTTTCAGTGCCTTGTGGTTTACTGGACAACTTCCAGTGCATATGGTTTAATTCAAAATTTGACTCTGTTGTCCCCAAAGGTTAAAAGATTTTGCAGAATTCCAAAGACAACCAGTGAACTAGAACATCCTTATCAACATATAGCCACAGGAATTAAATATAGAATGAATTCTGTACCAGGATTTCCAAAGTCTTAATAAATTATATTAAAGAACATGTATTATTTTTTTTTGCAGTAAAACTTACCCATTCCCATGGATATAGGCAACCAGTAACGTCCATTTATAATTGATATACTTTGAAATTTGAACACATAGTATATACATTCCTTTATAATTCAATTTGTTTTAAATATTTAACTTTTAATTTGAATTTTTTATTTAGTGTTTTTTGTTTCATTTGTTTCCCCTAGATCTTGCAGTTTTATTTGCAAGAGCGATTGTTGCACCTGACTGTCATAATTTTTCTTGTCTACGTGTAGGAATGTTGAATATTTGTGTATTCCGGTGATTTATGGAGAAAAATCAAGTGAAATTGTGTTAAATATTCCCACAAAACCTTGACAATTAATTAAAGTTAAGTGAAAATGCACAATTTATGTAAAATATTAGTTTTATCCTTTGTTATTGGGGCGTATACTGACGAACACAATCACATAGTAAGTGAAATATTTTTATTATTTTTCTCTTGTATATATTGATCTAATAAACGTTATAATAATAATTAGTATTTTCGTTTAATTCAGTACGTTATTTATGAAATGTGTATTAATTTGATATATTCTATTTATATTTTAGTATGAAGAAAATGAGGAGGTAGTGTTATGGATGAACACAGTAGGTCCATACCATAATAGACAAGAGACTTATGCATATACTTCTTTACCCTTTTGCATGGGGACAAAAGAAGCGATAAGTCATTATCATGAAACACTCAGCGAGGCATTACAAGGAGTTGAACTGGAGTTTAGTGGAATTGAAATTGAATTTAAAAGTAAGTCTCCATTTCACTCTCTGTGTTATTGTATTTCATGGTAGTTAAAATAGTAATTTGATTATCAATAATCAAGTGAATGCATGTAAATAGAGTGTTAGTAAGTTGTGAGCGGAAAAACATAAATGAAGGTATGTTTAGATTGGGCACAAGTATCTGGATCTGTACCGAGATTTATCCATACGTCTTATCAGAAAAAACTTTGTTTAAAAAACTTATATGTCTGAGGTATGATAAAGTTACATTTAAACATTTAAAAAGAAGTTAGTCAATATGTCTCACAAAATTATTATTTATAAAATAAAAAAGAAGCGTCAAAAACGCAGATGGTGGCAACGTACATTTCTGAAATACATGTTAATTTCTGGATTAACGTTGGAGGGTGGAACTTATTTGAGGAATTATGTGCGAATGGGACTTGATGACTTCAAATATTTGTTGCAAAAAGTCGCACCACATATACTGATAAAAGCTACAAATTTCTTTGTATATATCGTCTCAAACTTAAGCGTCTTTATATTGCTTACTCCTTACATCCCAAACATTGGATTGCCTTGCCTTTTCAATGAGTAACAGGATTTTTTTCTTTCGTCCACGATGACATTTTTCATTTGTCACGGTTTCCAAAACCAACACAAATTATAAAAGTATGCGCTGATTTGTCATGTATATTGAATTAATTTTATAGACACAATGTATGAGGGACAATCAGCGCATTGTCACTGTGCACACAAAATTTGTGACAAGTAGTATGAAGACTTGTATCACGATTTGTCAAATAAAAAAGTATCTCACACAAATCCAGATACTTGTCAATCTAAACGACGCTTTACAACCATTTTTTAGTATACACTTTGAAGCTATAGTTGTCTTAAAACTAAGACTTTGTCAGGGATGATTTTTTTGGATTTACCTTTCTAATATTGTGTGATAGTGCCATTTTATGCCTTTACCAAATTTTAAATCCAGATGCATAGTGGAGATATAAATACAATACAAAAATGGCACTTATTTGATTGAGATTAACTAACGTCCTTTAAAATGTGTAGATTGAAGGAGACAGATTCTAATGTGCTATCTAATTTTCAGACAACATGCAGAAGGGGGAGTACTGTGCTGTACAACTGGACGAAGAAAAATACAAAGCATTTGTGTATGCAGTGAAAAATCACTATTGGTACCAAATGTACATCGACGACTTGCCCATTTGGGGAGTGGTGGGCGAAGTGAAAGACAATAGCTATTACATCTGGACGCATAAGAAATTTGAAATCGGTTTCAATGGCAAACAAATCATCGACGTTAACTTGACATCGGAAGATAAGGTTCTATTGTCCCCTACAGCAAAGCTATCTTTCACTTATGAGGTTATTTGGAAACGGACGGATACGAAGTTCGAGGACCGATTCGATAAATATCTTGACCATAACTTTTTCCAACACAGAGTGAGTTTGCCGATTGTTTCATCTGGATGAGGTTAACCGGTTTAATTTTAGATACATTGGTTCAGCATTTTCAATAGTTTCATGATGGTTATCTTCCTAGTTGGATTGGTGTCGATGATTTTGATGAGAACCTTGCGCAAAGATTATGCTAGGTACAGTAAAGATGAGGATATCGACGATATGGTGAGTTGACTCTTATTCTTAACAGATTACATCGAAATTCCCTCATTTTTATAAGTAAAAGTTTGAAAATATTTTGCTTGTCGTGTGATATAGAAGTAAAACACACCTTTAATGATTTATAAAAAAATTAGTCAAATGAAGTTATAGATAGCTATTTCGTTTTTATTAAATAATCTTTATGGAATTACAAGTATAGTTTACATTTCGGCACAGCAGCAAGAGATAATTCACAATTTTATCTTCTAATAGGATTCAAACATGTTGAATTGGTTTGAACTTGACATTTTCGGTGAATGTAACATTTTAATTTGAGTATAGATAAATATAAGCACATTGAAAGAGAAAGTGTTTGCTTTTCAAGAGGATTTGGTTGTGTCATCCTTTCTATATATTTAAAGTTACGTAACTGATGTAGATTGTTTGATTATGAAAGCCTTAGGCTACAGCACTTCATTTTTTGTAACTGTTGATTAGTGATATAACAATTGGTATGGTGATGTAAGGACCTGATTTTAACTGACATACCTACATAATTCTATTTTCATATGGGATGTTTTAATTTTGATTAAAGACAGTTGACAAAAATGTCGGATATTTTGTTTGGTTTCTATGTTATTTTTTTCAAATTGCAATTAGCAGTATTAAGAAACGTTTAGATTCAAATATTACAGCAATGTTTTTTTTTCAACAACGCTTTTCCCTAGAAAATATTGAATCATATTTGATCGTAGATTATTTTTTCTTATATTATTGTAGTGGGTGTCAATTTTTTATAATCATTTTTGGGAAAAACAGATCACAAGTTGCCAAACCTGGTGAATATGGTGGGTGCTCTGATACTCACATTGATCCGTCAGGTACTGTTTCATACAAATGAAGCTAATATATGGAGCATTGTCTTGATAAAAATACATCCTCCACAGATAGATCCTGCCACATTATTTTTTTGTCTATGTTGGCTATCCATGTAAACATTTTAGTGCCCAGATTTTTATTATACTATATGTTTTATCGTGAAAGCAATTAATTCGGGTCATTCGATTGTATTATATTCATAATAGAGCTGACCAATCTGTCATTTGCCTTAAATTTTCTCCCAGAATCGCTTGGCTAGGAGTTAACCTTACATCACTTCGACCTAAAAGATCTTTTGAGAATTACTAAACTATATATTACATTATTATAACTTATTTTTATTTAGAAGAAAAACAATTCTAAGTATATGTAAAAAAATACACATATTAGTGAGCAGATCCGGAAGGAAACCAGATTCGAATAAGGAAATGTCTGTTTGTGATTTTTGCTTTTACCAATAAATAAAGTTGAATCCCCCCAACATTCCGACACATTTGTGCTGAGGAAATCAAAGGGGAGGAGAGGAAAATGACATGTTCAATGTATGGGAAAATGGTTTTTCGAAGATAACTCGGCGGCTTTTGATCTGACGAAAAAAATCTTCAGACCAAAAATGAAGAGCTCACGAAAATAAGCAAATTTTGTTCCCAACCTCATCGACGTCAGATCATTGATTTATTTATATAATCACTTAAGCTGCTACAATGCAGATGTGAACGTCAACAAGAAGAACAAAATACATGATTAGTTTTTACATGAGACATTATAAAAAATTAAATATAAAACACAGTAATTACAACACAAGTTAAAATTCATTATAAAAATAAAAACATTTTCCAAATAAAAACTTTTTAAGACTGTATTTATATTTGTTAAAATTATCGATGTTTCTAATCTCATTAGGTAATTTGTTGAAAAGATTAATACCCGAGTAGTAAGGTGACTTTTCAAAGACAGCAGTATTATGATGAGGTAGAGCCAAGTAAGTCATCATGGCGAGTGTTATAATTATGAAAACTAGCGTTTCTTTTAAATAGATGTATGTTATTTTTAATATATTTCAACAAGGAGAAAATATATAGACGGTACTGTTAATATTCCATGACTTTTGAAAGAGTTTTTACAAGATGTAGTAAAATTGAGATTAAAAATTAATCTAATTATACGCTTTTGGTAGGCAAAAACCCTCTGGAGATTAGTAGCCCGCCCCCACAATATAATATTATAGGCGATGAATCATTAAGCCATAGAATAATAGACTTGTAGTAAGGCCACTGTGTCTAAGGAATTTTTAAGCTTGCGTATGCAGTAGTACACTTTGTTTAGTTTTTTGCATACTTCATCAATTTGCATGTCCCGCTTAGTTTTGTATCAATTGAAATACCTAAAAATTTGGTGTTTGAGCTAAATGGTAGAACCATGTCGTTAAATTTTATCTGGGTGTTCGCGAGATATCTTGAATCCAAGGTGCAAAAATTAAAAAATTTAAATTAATTTTTTATCATGAAGGAGTGGAGTTGAGGATCCAATTTTTATTGAACAGAAATGTATTGGCGGATATTCTGTTGAGCTAGAGGCTGCGGTGGTGGGATAATTAGGAGGGGAGGGAGAGGGGGAAAACGAAAATATTTCACATGCTGATAACTCCTGATGTAATTGACCTATCGCGATCAGACCGACGTACATTTTTTTATTTGCTACAAGATAGCACTCACATAAAATGATTTTTTTCACAATTAAACGCTTAGTGAGTGAAATAAAAATTGTATGTCTTTTCAAAAAGTTTCTTTGCTATCCTCTAACTCCCTTCCTAATTATTTTATCGCGTTCTGACCAGGTGTGGAAATTAAACGTTAATAAAAAAGCCATCACGTGGCTAAATAGATTTTTCCCCAACCATGCAAAAAAAACTGTTTGGAAAAAACGTGCAATTTTTTTTTCGCGCACCAAGCTTTTCTTTGCGATAAAAATCATTTTATGCAGTACTATCTTATAGCACATAAAAAAATAAAAAAATGTACATTGGTCTGACCGCGATAGGCCAATTACAGGGGGAGTTGTCAGCATGTCAAATATTTTCGTTTTCCCCCTGTCCCTCCCCTCCTAATCATCTCACCGCCCCCAGCCCCCGGCCCAACAAAGTGTCTGCCAATACCCTTCTATTTAAAAAAAAATGAGTCCTCTTCATTTTTGCACCTTGGATTCGCGATATTTCGCCAATCAATGGCCTGACGTCAATGAGGTTGGGAACAAAATTTGCTTATTTTCGTGAGCTCTTGATTTTTGGTCTGAAGATTTTTTCGTCAGATCAAAAACCGTTGAGTTATCTTCGAAAAACCATTTTCCCATAACATTTAACATGTCATTTCCCTCCTCCCCCCTTTGATTTCCTCAGCACAAATGCGTCGGAATGTTGGGGGGACCCAACTTTACTTATTGGCAAAAGAAAAAATCACAATCGGACGTTTCCTTATTCCAAAGCCAGATCTGCTCCACTATATAAGTAAAATATAAGAAGTCAATAGTTTTATAAACATGGCAGCTGTTGATAAAGTGTCTTCTTGGAGATTACAGGATGTCACATTTTCATAATCAGACAAAGCGAAAAAGTTTCTGTAGGTTTTAAATTAATAATAATAATATCTGCAAATACATAGCAAAAAGGCCATTGACCTAACTACTTCAGCCCATAATTAAGTACAATTTAGTGTAGTTTATAATTTGAAGTAAATCAAATAGGTATACAATAGAGATTAAAGTGAGAAAAAAAAAATATTTTTCGTTGTAGAAGCTCCCATGTGGTTTTTATAGGGTTTTTATGTTTTGCTCATATGACTGGTTCTCGTGTTATCCAAAATTTGTTGTTGAGAATGTTGAAGTTAAAAGTAGACTTGGCGAATCTTCTCGAGAGAGTTTTTAATTTGGAGTTAATCGGGACAATTGTGTTGACAGATAAAGTAGATTATTTGGGGGGTTTCTAGAAGATTTTTCTTTTTATAATTTTAATGTTGTAAGGTGGTAATTTATATGTGTAAATTTGAACTTCTTTCATATGTGTGTTATTCAATATGATCTCATTTAATTTTTTATTGAAATTGGTTATGTTATTAACTTTTCTGATTTCGTGTTGATTCATTTCAATGCATGATAACAGTTCTTGATTAATTTTGTCGATATTGCAAATGAGAACTGATGGTTTAATTGTAAAAATGTAATTTAAGTCCGATTGAATGGATATCGCTGATCCTATATCGGATATTAACTCTACTCTGGCCAGATTTTCTTAACGTTTTTCGAATGATGTGTTCTGCTGTTTTGTAATAAAAATGCAGGAGTTTTGTATTTTACAAAACTTGTATTTTCGATGAACTTATGTACGTACTTGTTTTTATTTGGTTTTATTGATGTTTGATTGTTTAGAGTGAAAAATTGCACCAAAGAGGCTTTTTGCAAATTTCTTGTCAGAGCACCAGGAGCTGCTTAAAAACAATTCACTTGTTAAAACAAAAACTGCTTCAAGTAGAAATTGTTCAGAATGAAAATTGTTTTTAGAATTTCCCATCACAGCATCGGATCAGTTACGGACACGGAAACAAGGAAAATTGGATCAAAATATATTTCTAGTAAAAATTGATTGAAAAATCGTATCGAAAAGATCCACGAAACTCTCGTCTAAAAAACATTAAAAACATTTTTGTCAATTCCTCAAAAAATGCACGAAAAAATATAGCAATATGGGGAATTGTAATATTGTACAATAATTGTAGAATTGTCGAATCGAAAAGTTTGTTTTAAATTTCTCGCCAGAGCATCAGGGGCGGCTCCAAGGAGAGCTTGGAATTTTTTTGTCAAATCTCCTTCCCTTCAAAAAATGTACCTAATTTTCAAAAGTATTTCAAACAAAAATTTTGTAGCGTGGAATCGTATCGAGAACGCCCTTTGCATGTTTCTCGTCAGACGTTGCAAAGAAAAATTGCGTTTTAGTTAATTGCACATTCCACCAAATAGGTTTAGAAAGTTAAAAACATTTAGAATATGGAATGATGAGAATGTATTATCGAGGTGCATCTATCGAGACCAATTTTTTTGTTATTCGATGTAATAGCTGCATTGGGAATACCTTTTGTTATTTAAATTAATGCCCTTTTCAGGAAAGAGATTTGGGAGATGAATATGGCTGGAAGCAAGTGCATGGTGATGTTTTCCGACCAGCGTCACATTCTTTATTATTCTCTGCCATGATTGGCGCCGGACATCAGCTTACCACTGTAGTTTTTAGCGTAATCGTTTTTGCCATTCTTGGAGAGTTATATACCGAGTAAGTTTTATTGATAATATCGTTAATTTAAAGAAATTCTGGTGTGGAGGAATTCAATTAAAGATCTTTTTGATTCATTAATGAACATTGGGAAACAAGGTAGGGTCTAACTTTATTTTATTTGAATTACTTGCAGGCGAGGCTCTCTCCTGTCGACCGCCATATTCGTGTATGCCGTAACATCACCCATTAACGGCTATTTTGGAGGATCTCTATATGCCCGAATGGGAGGTAAAGTATGGATTCGGCAGATGATAGCCTCTGCGTTTATGTTGCCTGCCTTTGTCTGTGGAACGGCATTTTTTATTAACTTTATCGCGATTTACTACCACGCCTCAAGAGCCATACCATTTGGAACTATGGTAAGTGCCAACATGTCCATTTTGTGCAAATACATTTTTTCGAACTGGCATAAAATCATCAAGATATATTTGTAGATTTTATTGGCGAGACGACTGAAATGTTTTGATATTTAATAGTGATAACTATCTTTTATCTAATTTTTTTACTTTTTTTAGGTTGCCGTCACTTGTATTTGTCTGTTTGTTATACTACCCCTGACGTTAGTAGGGACCGTGTTGGGCAGGAATCTGGCCGGTCAGCCGGACTACCCTTGTCGGATAAATGCTGTTCCGCGCCCCATTCCTGAGAAGAAATGGTTTATGGAACCTGGAGTTATTATATTAGTTGGAGGTGTATTGCCATTTGCCAGTATTTTTATTGAAATGTAAGTATTATGAATAATTGTAAGTTTTTATTTATTTATTTTCTTCAATCAGGTAAGTACCTTCTCTCGTTTTACTCTTACGAGCAGTACCAGCAGTAAATATTCACAGGCGTTCACTATGTCACTGTCTGTTAAGAACTTGTAGTTCTAATTTTACTGAAACGTACAATGGGAACTCACCTGTCCTTGCCGTCGAAAAATAGTCTTTAGTGTCTGTAAAAACAAATAAAAAATTTGCTTGCTCTTTGTTACATAATCAACATTTGTGTATATGAAGGTTGTTTTCCAAACTTATTACAAATTTTGGTGAAAGTTCAAATAAACTAACAATAGATGTTGGTGTTCCGCAAGGAAGTGCTTTGGGCCCCCGTTGCTGTTTTTATTATACTGTAATGATCTGGATAAATATCTCACTACATTTCATTGTGAATTTGCAGATGATATGACAGTAGTTGCTTTCAGTGAGGATTGAAATATTATTAATGAACAACTTAATACTAAACATAATATTTTTAGTCGCAAACTCCTCTATAAATCCTTATTTTACTATAAGGAACCTAACCAGACTGCAACCAACAGCTACTCTCCGGGCTATGTGCCCCGCCGAGCGCTGAATTACAAGTTACAAGCCTGGCGCGTTAAGTGTAATAATTGCATATTACCATCAAAACGCTAATGCTTCGATTGCAACAAACACCAGCCGAAAGACTGATCCTACTTAAAGGAGCTCCCTTGCCAGTCGTCACACACCAATTGCAGACTGCAGTTTCGAGCTGTTGGCTCTCGTCAGTGCAAGGTAGGTATGCGACGACCGACATGAGAATCCTTTGACTATAGTACATCCCGGTATTTTTACAATAGCGACATGTAAAACAGCCAGCAGGCGCCATCCAGCGGTCCAGTGTCCGTTGCAATCGAAAAATAAATAGCCTGACTTGGCTTAGCATAGTTCAAATGTGCTTTTAGAGGGCGGAATATTAAACATAATATTTTTAGTCGCAAACTCCTCTATAAGGAGTTTGCGACTAAAAATATTATGTTTAATATTCCGCCCTCTAAAAGCACATTTGAACTAACTTAATACTAATTTGTCAGCATTATACAATTCCAGCCACTTACTGCTAATTACGTGAGTAGTCCTCTATTTAGACTGAATGAAAAAACCACTGAACAAGTAACAACTACTGGGAATACACATAGACATATCACTGTCACGGAAAGAACATGCTAACTATGTATGTAAAATACTACAAAGACCTTCTACTAATACTTCTTCATATTCTTCTACTATTTAAATTTCGAATCTGTCATAAGATATGAATTATCTCGTATGGATACTTGAAAGCAGCCACCAGAGTGTTCATAAAGCAAAAAAAAGCCATATGTTGTATGTTTGGTTTAAAATATAGAGGAGTCCTGTAAACAAATTTTGATTTGAGAACAAATTCTCACGTTTCCCCGTATCTACAATTAGACATTTTAAAATTAGTGAGACAAATTATCCAATTTTAACCTGCAAAATGAATATCATAACTATAACACCTGTCGGCCAAAATCTGCACTACGACATATATAGATTAGAACTTTACAAATCAAGTCCATACTGTATAGGAGCCAAATTATACAATAAACTACCCCCTAGCATTAAGAATGTTAGTATAAACAGATTCCCTTTCAATGTCAAGAAGTTATTATTGTCTTTTACTCTGTAAATGAATTTCTGTCACTTTTTTTAATTAATTTAAGTTATTTATTTATTTACCTTTTTCAGGTATTTCATATTCACTTCTTTCTGGGCATACAAAATCTACTACGTGTACGGTTTCATGTTGCTGGTCTTCATTATATTAATGATAGTAACGGTATGTGTCACGATCGTGTGCACCTACTTCCTGTTGAATGCCGAGGATTACCGTTGGCAATGGACATCATTCCTAGCTGCAGCCTCTACGTCTGCCTACGTATATATCTATGCCATTTATTATTTCTTCTTCAAGACAAAGTAAGTAGACGATTTAACATCAATATTTAGGTTTATTATTGCGGAGAGTTCATATCAGATTGGTAAATAAAAAACAACATTGCATCCAATACTGTAACTTTGGCACTGTGCGAATGGTCACGCTACCCTAGCCATACTTTCGAGTATAGATAGATAGATACTGTACCTTGGGGTACCTCAAAAAATTGCAGTCCACTCAAAGATGGGCAGACAGCTATATTTTCTTTACATTTACTTTAGAGATAGTTTTTAATGCTCCTTAGAAATGATATCCCGAATCCTCATTTTCAACATTTTCAGAATCCGCCATCTTGGGGTACAAAACGGTAGCCATATTTTTTTCCCGTGAACGTTTTATAGATAATTTTGTGAAAAATGGATAACCCAGGTATGGTCTACTAATACGAAAGACAAAAACTATCCCGGCCCAATATGTCTAGGCCCCAGGGGAGAACTTCATCGAAAAAGCGATTTAAAAAATTGTGTGAATCGGCCATAACCAAAAATACTCAAAAGATATATTTTTCTATATGTAGGTAACGAAAAATAAAAAATACCCTGATGCAAGACGTCTTCAACATGTTTACACCCTCTAGTAAACACCCCAAACATAGGTTCAATAATTGCAACACTAATTGTCACTGACCACTGACTTATTTAACGCTAAATTAACTTAACTAGTTAACTTATTATTAACTTAATTAGGCCTTACAATTACACACTAATTATAACTTTTAAGTACTATAAATCACTACTTATGTCACTGTATTATTCCTCTGATGCGTTGGTCCCGCTTCTTATATACTCCATAGCACTCATTCCAGATCCATCCATTTCATCTTAGTCTGTAACTCTAGAAGGTTCTACTCTCTATGGTAGGAAGTCAATAGCACCATCTCTGGGCCAACTGACGAATTATCATTATTTTGCTAGCTTTTCTGTACTAAGGGTAAACCTCTTTTTGTAAGAGGACGTACATAACAATATTTCTCCAATCAATTTTTTGGGACTAAAAAAATTACCAAATTCAAACAGCTCTAGAATTTTCAAAAATTCATGGAATATCATGAAATTTTAATCGTAGGTCAATGAAACCCCATAAATCAAAAACATGTAAACAACTATCATCATTTGGACCCCTTCTCGCCCTTTTGGCACTTCAAAAATTGACAATAATTTAAAGTATTATCATTATACCGAAATTATTTAAAACAGCACAATTTCTCATTAAAAATTTGATTATAAACAGCTCTAAATTTAGAAATATGTTCTGTCAATGTATTGCACACGTAAAAGATTAAAAATTCTTTATTGGGTAATTTTTTTACTTAAAAAAAAAAGAATTTTTTAAAAACCATGTATCTTTTTGAAGATGTATCAGATTAAGATAGTTTTTTATTGTTCATTATCTGCATATAGAAAAACATAAATTTTGACAATTTTTATCCTAAAACACTCATAGCCAGATCACAAATTTTTTAGAGAAAAATCGCGTTTTTGGGGCGCTTTAAAGGTCTTCTCTTGTATCTAGACACATCAAGTCGAGGTAGTTTTTCTTTCTTGTATTGGTAAACCATATCTGGACTCAATTTTTTCAAATGGAACCATATCGGTACCGTGGTACCATTTATTAGTACTATTAATAAGGAATTTATTCATATGTCGTATTAAAATGTGCGATAAATACAAACGAAATTACAGCTAAAAGAAAATAAGAAAATACAATTTTGTTCTAATTAAATGTTAAGGAGTAATTAGATGGCTTTGAAAACAATGAAATATTTAGCATGTCAAACATTTGTTGGTTTAACGGTGTTTTTATTGTGTCTATAAAAATTGTTTAAAATTCTTGTTAATTGTGTTCAAAATGCCGCAAATTTATTCAAAAGATGAAAAGTGGACATGTTAATATGAATAAATTCCTTATTAATAGTATTAATAAATGGTATCACAATACCGATATGGTTCCATTTGAAAAAATTGAATTTTGCCCGAAAAACAATTTTGGTGAATTTTATTTGCTCATAAATCACGTAATTTAGTGTTTTTAACGGAATTTCGATTTTTGTAGCATTACACGAGTCATTTAGAATAAATCGGAACCGTCATGGCACACTTAAATGGAAAACTAAAAATTATATGATAAAAAAAAATTGATGTTTGAAATGTCACTTATTTGGCATCGTCGGATTCAGAAAATTATGCAGAATTCAAGAATGCAATAATATACCGGGTGTTCCATTTAGAAATCGAAAATTCGTGTCACTTCCGGCGAAACTGGAAGTGAAAAAAAATCAATTGTATGTCCAAAAATTGCCGCTTATTATGTATGTAGTATATCCTAAATTTTATTATCTTCAAAACCATGATCCTGTAACATCCAATATATAAGATTTCAAAACGTCTATGTTTTTTTCTAAAATTGCTAATAATTTATCGACTGAAACCAAGATTACTATTTATCAATCTGTTGTCCAGCCGCGTTTTGATTGTTATTCATCTGTATCTTACCAATTCAGTTTAAACAAACTTGCACAATTACAAAACCTTCAAAATCCTGACGAGGATTATTTTGAAAGCAAAATGATATACTCCAATTAATATAATGTTAGATTCACTGCAATAGTTTTCTGTCACTCAAAGATTGTTTTACTTTACCATAATTTTGGTATATAAAATTATAAACAATATGGCACTTTCTTATTTTCACAAATATATTGTTTTTCATGCAGATATACATGATCATTTTACCCGTAATGGGGGGGGGGGGGGAGGGGGGATATTACTAGGACTAATTATAAGAACACTATGAATTCTTTGTTTTTCAAAGGTTTCGATCAATTTAATAAGTTGCCAAATCAGATTAAAACTAGTTAATCTCCAAACGTGTTTAAAAGGAGTTAAAACGTATAAAAATTAAACTTGAAATTTTGTATTTGAAAATGTTATTCTAATTTGAAAGTGATATTCTATATTTTGTTACTGTTTTATTTGAATCTTTCATGGTTGTATGTTTGTTATTTCGACATTACTGTTTGGTAGACAATTAATATTTTATTTTCAAAATAAATCCCTTAATATTTATCGTTGGATATGTGTAAATGTACAACTATTTATTTATTTTTCGTGTTTAATGTTTAATATTTTTTTATTGCAATATTTTATTTATTAGGAATTTCTATTTCCAATAAAGATTATTATTATTGTTAATTTGCAATTTTTTTCAGGATGTACGGCTTGTTTCAGACAGCATTTTATTTTGGATACATGGCCCTGTTCAGCGCCGGGCTGGGCATAATGTGCGGCACCGTAGGCTACATAGGTACCAGTATATTTGTTAGGAAAATATATTCTACTGTTAAAATTGACTGATGGGAGGTAAAAAGCACCATGTATATAGCTGTGTTTTCTATTATGTATGGATCGTGGACTTACCACCAAACTTGCACTTAGTCTAAGAAGGTTCGTGACTTGCTTGTCTTCTTGCAAGTGACAAAATGGCCTTTGAACATCTTATTAGACGTTAATTGGATTATTTTACGTATCCAGTTTAAATTATGTTTTTGTAAATGTGTTGTTAACATACCTGGTACTTTTTCACTTGTTTTTCTTTGTGATTTTAAGGGAATACCAATATCCGGCGTATTTTTATTATTTTGTGTACATATTTTAGCCTGTAATCGTAACTTTAGGTTGGCGTGGACAGCAGCGGTAGGTAAACTGCGGTTTCTTCTCCGTTACGTTTTTACTTTGAGGCAAATGTTAATCGTTTCATCACATCCATGCACTTTATCTACTGCTGATTTATCCATATGAAAATTTAATATTTCAGTTAACTGTAAAATAATTTAATAAAAATATTTAAAAGTTGCTTTGTTTGCTTATTCTCTCAGTTCAGAGATCGTGCGCCTGGAAAACTCATTTAGAAGTCGCGTCCGTTGTATATTTCAAGGTAAAAATGGGTCAAGTTTGTTGTTGGATGGTATTTTTAAGTAATAAGCGAGTTAAAATCAATTTTCACTCGAAATTAATGTTAGATAAGCCAGACAATATTTAATAAATAAACCCTCCCTCTATTGTTAAAGGGAGTAAAAAATTAAATTGGGATTTAGTGTGCGTACAAGAACCAAGGGACTCTAAATTTTTTTAGGCATTAGGCACCCCCTCTATTATTCCCACTGCCGCACCCCCACCCTATTATTAAAGGGAGCAAAATATTACATTGGGATTTAGTGTGTAATAAGTACCGACAAGAAACTGCTGATTGAAAATGCGGTTATAATAATAATAATAGTAATGTCATGTATATAACATAGATAATACATACATAAAAAGAAAACGGTACATACAAAATATATATACATAAATATTTAAAAGGAATAAAAAAAACATACATACATATATATAAAACAATACTCCGCAGAGACCAATTGATCATTATTTCATATAAGGACTATTAAGGAAATATTCTGGCATTTAGTAAAAACTCATCAAAACTGTAGGAACATGTTTCAAGAAGGTAACACTTTAATTTCTTCTTAAATAAAAAAATATTAGATAGATTTTATCTCCAGTGGAACTGCATTAAATGCCCGCACTGCTCTGTAGTATACTCCCTTTTCGAATGATGATGTTTGATGCTGAGGAACTCTTAGTGCATTTGAATTTCGAGTTACCATCATCATACCATTGTACATATCCTCGTTTGTTCTAAATTTATCAATATTTTTTTACAAATAAAATCAACAGGTATATATATATATAAGGTGGGTAATGTCATTAACTCCAACATTTTGAATAATGGCTTACTAGGCTCTCGGTTGTTTTCCCTAAGCATACATCGTATAATATTCTTTTGAGCGATAAACACATTTCTGGCATGGACACTAGACCCCCAGAATATTAAACCATCACTAAGTATGGACTGCACATGGGCAACACCCCTAACGCATTAAGATCGACAGAAGATCGTATGTTTTGTTCTGAGTAACATACTTTGTTAAGCTTAGATATTGTTGAGTTAACATTGGTATTCGAAAGATAGTTTTGAATCGACCACGACCCCCAGGAATTTTGTGTTATTTGCAACAGGAATAGATTTTTCTCTAAACTGCAAGTAGATGCTTGAATCTGGGGTTTTATTACTAAATTGGATAAGTACAGTTTTAGCTTCATTTAGGATAAGTGAGTTGTCACGACACCATTTATCCATTTTATTTACCACAGTTGTAGCTTTGTATGATGTGGCAGTAGTATCTCTGGTAGATATTACACAGGAGGTATCATCAGCATACTGATATATGGAATGTAATGCCAAGTTCTCAGGTAATTCGTCGACATACAATAAAGGCCCCAATACCGAACCTTGGGGTACCCCTGTAATTATCTGTCTTGGTTTAGAATAGATGGTAGTCATGTTATTACCCTCTTTCGTACTAATACAAACTCTCAGGGTTCTGTTAGAAAGATAAGACCTAAAGAAGTTTAAAGCTATACGTCTAATTCCATAGCACTCCAATTTGTAAAGCAGCAGTTCATGGTTAAGTGTATCAAACGCTTTCGATAAATCAAAGTAAATACCTGCGACACATTCGCCTCTATCCAGACATCCTACAATATAATTAAGACTTTCATATATTGCCCCTTCAGTTGATCGTCCCTGTATAAAACCATGTTGAAATTGAGAAAGTATGTTAAATCGTATGATTTTTAATTTCTAGCAAACGGGCAATTTTCGTCACAGTACAGTTAATAATATTTTTTCACTTTTTGAAGTATCAGAAGTTATTCTGTGGGCGTTTCATACAAATAATTGCTATGCACAGCTCTTGCAGGAAAATCTTAGTTTATAATGAAGAAATTTTTGCTCATAACTTTAAACAGCTATAACTCATGAATCATTCATCGTATGAAGGTCACTTGGAGCTCATTTTACAGATAATTTAATTCTCTTCAAAAAACCTTTAGTACATTATTACCCAAAGCCAATCAAAAAATAGCTATTAGTCAAAATGCACTTGAAAATGACAATTTCTCATGTGTTTCCCTTTTATCTCCATTCACTTGTTATCAAAACGATTTTGTACATACACCAACATATTCAAAATTTGATTCTCTTTAACTTTCATTCGATACACTATATATGTACGATCTATCGTTTTCGAGTTTTTAACGATTTTATCATGAAACAAGTGTTCTGATAGCGCACTACAAAGATGTTTAAAAGCTCGTATCTCTGCCAATATCGATAGAATGGAAATGAAAAATAAAAAGAAATTGTTCGTTATCGAATTCGCTACAACTTTCATTTGAAATATTTTGCAATCTGAATGACCACTTTCGAGATTTTAGCAAAAAACGCGCGCGTTTCCGTTACGTCGCAAAACTGTCAAAATTCCAAAAACCTATCTGGGCTCCAATAGGTCATACGAAGTTAAAAAAAATACGAAATTGTGCAGATTTTTATTAGCTATAATTTTCATGTGTACATATTTTACAGTAAAATTGATACTTTACGAATTTTTTGCGAAAAACTGATCTTTTTTACCTATTTTCCCCCTCTTCCCCTCCGCCGACGTCTACAGGATGATTTTTGATATGTTAAAAAAATTATTTCATCCAAATTATCCCATTTTTAAATGAAAAATATTCCCATGAATTTTCCGAATCCCGACGAAAAACAATTGTCAGAAAATTCATCTCAACTTTTCTTACCAATTTGTTCTAAAACTCCAGGCGTTTTAGCTGTAAAATTGACCTCTGTGCTAAATTCGTGCTCTACGAAAAAATGTTTTTTTATTGTGTTTATTTGGACGTCCTGAATAACACTTGGTAGTTACGGCACGATACACCTGGAGAAATTCGTGAAAATCGCTTCGGAAGGTCGCGGATTCGCGATTAACTCAGTTTTTATGGCCCAAACGGGAACAACACCTATTATAAAAGTTGTACATCTGTAAATTCTCTACCTTACAGGTTGCATTCAGTTTCTTTGATGTTTATTTATTCTTGCAATATACATGGTTGGCAGCGAGTTAAGGTTGTAATTTCGCTGGATTTCGATATCCCTCGTTTATTGTCTCGTAACTTTTTAAAGAGAAAATTGACCCCAACAAAAAGTTACCAATTCGTTGAAAAAAAATCGGCAGTTACTGGAAGCGGCTGGAACCTCCCCACTCGGTGGATCTTTGAAGCCGAAAAGAGCATTAAATTGTGTGACAAAACGGCACTAAACGTAATCCGATCTCATCCAAAACCTTTTCAGATCTTCTGGGGCACTAAAAAAACCCTCAACTTAATGAATTTACAATCATCTATGCGAGTTATTACCTGCATTATCGCTCGTTGAATAATATACTATTAGGATATTAACAACTTTAACATCACTTGAACGATTAAGAAAGTCTAGTTATCCTAAATACTACAGATTTGTAAAGCAACAAACTGAAAATTGGTAAAGTGGTAATCTATAATAAATTCATCAACGAAGGTACAGAAAGCATGTGATATTAATATTGTTACATCTACCTTTAAAGTTTGTGACAATCCATTAAAAGTTACAAATATGCCGAAACCTTATTAACATGACATGACACCAACGTTATCGGATGACAAACGATGACAATGACAATCGTCAAAATTTGCTCATTGCAATCCAATCGCTCGCGGCTGTCTTTGTTAAATGAAACATTAGCATTTCAGTAATTTTACTAGATTTTAGAGGAATATTTGTAGTTTAATTCTTCGATTTGTCTGTATATATATTTAAAAACGGCACTAAACGTAATCCGCTCTACTTCTAGAGCAGTGAAGAAACCCTCACACGTGAATTGACACGTGATGTGATGAGTTTCACGACGTAACGGCTACGCGCATCAATCATGTCGTGCGAAATGCGATCTATGCCATATTTGCTTTGTTTTTAATTTTTTTCACAGAAACCAAATCGAAAGGGTGGAAATGTGATATATCGCTGAAATCAGAATTTTAATTGCTTTTCAATGGTTCCGTTGCAAATTGAAAATAATTATAAAATAAACAACTTGTTGCATCAAAATGGCACTAAACGTAATCCGATCTCAACCAAAACCTTTTCAGATCTTCTGGGGCACTAAAGAAACGCACACGCAAAATTTCATTCAAATTCGTTCTGTAGTTTCGGCGCTATCGTGCTAACACACATACACACACACAGACATTTTTCAAAAACCACTTTTTTGGGTTCCTAGGACCTCAAAACGTAAAGATTTGATGTTATCTCAATTTTCGTTTTTGAACCAATTTTAGTAACCTCTCACAATTTTATTGTGGAGAGGTTAAAAGGTGCTGAATTTATTTAATAAGAAAAGTTTGGATAACTTTTCCTTGTAAAATGTTAAGACACAAACGAAAAGATGTTGGAATCCAACAAAATCTCACCCTTAACTTACTGTCAACCACGTATACCCTGAGAACCAATACAGATAATAAATACAACAACGCAAAAACAAATTTGGCATTCTTTTTAGAATGGATTAGTAACAAAAAATGTTTGAGGTCAATTTCCCATTTAAAAAGCCATCATCACATGCAACCCAACAACCAATACAGGTATTAAGTAAAACAATACAGAATCAAATTCAGCATCCTTTTGAGAACGAACTAGTAACAAAAAATGTTTGGGTCAATTCGTGCCTTAATAAGGGTAATTATAAGAAATCAACACACGAGTAAAGCGAACTTTTAATATAAATTTGACATTGTTTTTGTAATGTCTACATTTACAGGCCCTTTCATGAACAAAGTAAAACATGTGATACCTCAAGGCACAGTGCTAGGCCCAGTGATGTTTTTAATTTATATAAACGCAGTTTATTATCCCTTAACATCTCAGGATCCATTCTATCATTTGCAGACAATACGGCAATATTATTCAAGGCAAGTTCTCGGTAAGAACTAAAAACAATTGTAGAAACTGACATGAAATTAGTAAAGAAATGGTTTCAATACATCGACGCTGAATTGCGATAAAACTTATTACCCACCGTTTACATCATACGCTAACCATCTACCAAACATGGGTTTACTAAATGTAGATGACGATACAAAAATACCAGAGCCTGAATTTATAAAGTACCTAGGCATTATAATAGACAGGCACTTAAAGTGGGATCTACATAAGACATGTAGTACAAAAAATTAGGTCTTCTTTCAAGGTTTAAATACTTGAAAAAATTCATGGGGTTAAAACAACTTGAACTGTGTACTATGCATTAATACAGTCTCAAATGTCATACGGTATCAGGGCATGGGGTGGTGTAAATGACTGTCATCTAAATAATTTAAATACCATGCAAAAATGGCTACTTAATATATAATAAAGAAATTTGCTATCCAAGCAATCTCTCTTATATAAAGATAGTAAAATATTCGACAGTAGGCAATTATTTTGTCAAAGTATGTTATTGGCCATCTTTAACAATAAAATTAATATCACTTGTTGTATTAGACATACTTTTTTTTTATTAGCCTTTACTCGAGTCCGAGTATAAAAAAATGTTACAGTCGATAGATTGTGTGTAATAAAAAACAAGTAAAAGGTGTAGTCTATTGTAATTCCCATTCATCTACGGTGCACACGACTATGGCTATAGAGGCCAATTCGGGAGAGCACATGTCGACCGCAGTCAGGACAAACATAGACCTGGTTAGGTCTTGGATTCGGCCTTCTTGCAGCAACATTTCCTTGATAGCTGGCCACAACCCCTCGCCATTCGGTTCTGTCCACTGCAAGTTGTTCCCATTGCTCGTCTGGAATACCGCAGGATTTTAGATTTTCATGGAGAACGTCTTTGAACCTCTTTCGTTGACCGCCACGAATTCTTCTACCGCTTAGCAATTCACCATAAAGTGTACATTTAGGAAGGCGGTTATCATGCATACGATGAACGTGACCTGCCCATCTTAGGCGTGCTCTTGAAATAAGCACCTCAATTGGAAGGCTGTTTGCTCTCCTGAGTACTTCCACGTTTGATATGTGATGGAACCAACGGATTTTCATCATACTTCTGAGGTGTCTTTGCTGAAAACGTTCTAATTCTTTCACATGACGACGGTAAGTGACCCAGCTTTCACATCCATATAGCAGTGTTGGAATGGCAACTGCTCTGTAGACAGCCATTTTCGTTGACAAAGCAAGGTCGTGGTTGTCAAATACTCTCTCTCTAAGTCCCCAGAGTGCTCTAGATGCAGCGTTAATGGGCTAGTAGACAATAACGAAAATGACAAAAGTAATAATATAGCATTATAGTATGACTCTTCAATATGTTATAAATATAATTTGAAGGTAGTTTTACCGACTATTATTGGTTTTATTGTAAAACGAATAGGCTTAAGATTAGAGCGTATTTAAAATACGGCAGTTTGCCGGTTTCTCGTGACGTAATATCGTCACATACGCGCGCATTTAATATAACCTCGACAGCGCCGCACATACATTGTGCACAACTTTGTTGGCCCCGCCTTTCCACTAGCGCTCGTTTCTCTGCTGATTATGCTATTACGTCATAGCCAATAGAATAGCTCGAACATTTGCGGCAATATCTAACCATTTAAACATAGTTTAAACTTCATGATTTTTTTTTACTATAAGGCATTATTATAAAAATAAAATAAAAAATACGGGTCAACTGTTTTTATGCATAGATGTTATTAAAATAATAATTAAAAAATTGTCTACCTGCCCATTCTATTGCGAATCTCGCTGTTCATGTTTGCTTTGTCATTAACAACGTTGCCTAAGTAATTGAACTGATCCACCACTTCAAGAGAATTTCCGTTAAGTGTAATGTCTATTTGGTTCACTTGATAAGGAGTTGACATAATCTTAGTCTTTCCAATGTTGATTTTAAGTCCCAAGGAATCATAGCTCTGGGCATACACATCTAAAAGTTCTTGAAGCTCTTCCGGCGTAGAGGCTAAAAGTGCACAGTCATCCGCATACTGGAGATCACAAATGAATCGTGTGCGTGTCTTCGTGAAAGCTCTAAAGCGCCCTATGTTAAAGAGACCGCCATCAGAACGGTATCTGAGACCTATTCCTCTGACTGTCAGTTTGTTGTCAACAATAATTGTTAGAGCAGTGGTAAACAAATTAAAAAGTAGGGGTGCCAGGACACATCCCTGCCTAACTCCAGTGAGGGTTTGGAAAGGTTCGGTTGCCTCATTATTATACATAACCTGGGCGTTGTTGTTTGTATTAGACATACTTATACCACAAGACAACAACAAAATGGTTGCCAACTACCTCCATGCCCGAAAACCATAGGTGCTTTACATAATATATATTTAATATTTCTAATTTTGTATTTGTATGCCTCTTGTATATTTTATTTCTTTCCCTATTCTTGTTTTCTTATATTTTTATACAATTTATTTAGTAAATAAACGTATTATTATTATCAGTCCGGATTTCGAAAAGGCTTCAGCACTTCTACACTACTAAGTAATATAACTAACGAAATTTTGCGAGCCATTGACAACACAAAAGTCACCTCTTTGACATTGCTGGATATTACTAAAGCTTTTGACTCCTTAGCTATTACTTGCCTAATTGCAAAATTAATTTATTATGGCATATCTGAAAATACTTTTTTCTGGTTTCAAAATTATCTGAATGACAAACAACTGTATACTAGTACTAAATACAGGAAACTCGATACTTACATCACAAAATAAATCAGTCTCATCCGGTGTTCCGCAAGGATCTATTCTTGGACCACTTCTTTTTAATATATTTATTGCTGATATCTCGAGACTTCTACTATATTCAAAACTATACATGTACGCTGACGATATTCAGCTAATATATAGTTTTCTCCTTCCAAATGGCATAATTTTACATCAATAATGACTGAAGTCTTATATACCAGTGGACACTCCAAAATACTCTTGTGCTTAATGCTAGCAAAAGTCAAAATATTGTTTTTGGAACATCTCAACAGTTACAGAGCATGCATTTTGTGCACATTTGTTATGGGTTCAGTGCACACACAGTGTGCATAGTGGCCGGTCCGAGTCACAGGCTAGGGCACACAAAATGCAGTATTCAGCGTGTGGCGGTGATCACAAGTGGCTGTGTTTGTGCTCGGCCTTAGTAAGGCTGACATTGTTGTTCCTAAAACCATGCTGGGAGTTTACTAAGAGATTGTTGGATTCTAAAAACTTTCTTTTGGCTAGTATTTTTCAATGATTTTAGAGAAGACTGATAAAAGTGAAATTGGGCGATAATTGGAAAGTAATTTTGGATCTCCTTTCTTAAATATGGCAATAACATAAAGGATTTTTAATAAGTTTGGAAAACAACCTTTAGATATACAAATGTTGATTATGTGACAAAGAGGTTTACTTACGTGGATAGCGTATTCTTTTATAATAGATGTAGAAAATTCATCCGGACCAGTTGAGGTGACGCTTTTTAATTATTTTAATATGCCTATGACTTCAGAATCTGTAACTGCCTCAAGAAAAATATTTTTGTTAGTAAAATTAGATTATTTTATTACATTGTTAATTTTGGTGTCATTTCGTTTGTTTTCTTGTGGCAAATTAACAAAGAAATTATTGTACGTATTAGCTATTTCTTTACTTACAGTTCTATTAGGTTTTGTTTGTGGTAGAAAGTTTTTTATAGAAGATCTTGAACTCAGCAAAGTGTGCTCTATGTCTTTTGAGATTTGGAATACCCTGTCATATGTTGATGAGCTTTTATGATTGTTTTTGGCAGGGTATCCCAATGTATACGACTAGCATCAAAATATGTTCTGGATTAAAGTTCTTACAATTTGTATTTCTTTTTGTAAAATTTTTGCATACAATGACTAGATAAGCATAGTGGGTAGCATATCTACCTATCTCTCTAACATATATAGCAAATTGTATTTGAACTCCATCTACTGCAAAGTGATTTTCATTCATATTTTATCTCCAAGAAGTGGTTCGGATTCCACTATAAACTGTAGGGCTCCGTCTCCTTTACTCGGGCAAATCTGGGTTTCTTAGACTTACGTGGGTTATCGACTTGACCTGGGAGGGTTAAATAGAAATAAAAAAATAAATAATAACAACTGAAATGTACTTTGCATTTTATTCAGTTTTGTAAAAAATGTACAATGAAATAAAGGTCCGGATACATGCAGGATTGCACAAATAATAGTACAATTACAATATAACCAAGGAAAATGAGATGAATGGTATATTTAGAAATAAAATACATATTTATATGTTTAAATCTATTATAAAGAACTATCCTAGTATAAATAAGTTACAAATATGGTAAGTCGTATTGTAAAATATATATTTTGTATATAAAAAGGCACAGTAACTCTAAAAGGCACTTTTTATATTCTCAAATCACAAAAGTAGTAACATCTCGGTGGAGAAAAATAAATTAACAATCTCACAATATTCAAATCCAAAGAAAATAATAAATTCTATTCATATCAGCACCGTCACGTCTACTTAATATTCCCGAAGGATCCCAGGGAAACGAAACAAAACATGATCTGTTACAACTATAAGTATAACTTTAATGAGTCAAAATATATAATCTACTTAAAATTTACGTGTTCTACACAGTAGAAAAATATCACATAACACTACAAATATGTACAAGGGGTTTATGTTTGAACATAACGAATATCATTCATTCTGGCGTTGACTTGCCCAGGCGTTAACTCGATGTTGCCCATTGTTTGTTCTATCGTTTCAAAATGGTGCACTAGTTCTGGACTTTATTAACTTTTTGAACAACGGTAACTGGATAATTATAAATACGTATAAGTTCTTAAACTTGTATATTTTGTACAGGTATTAATAAAAGTGAAGATGGAGAAAAATCGATACATTCTAAACTGCGAAATGACTATTACTACATTTAGGCGGTTCTTGGGTAAATTTAATAGACCTTAAATAACGTTAAGTAAACTTTTTATTGACTAAATAAGCAATGAAGATCATACAACTAGAGTATGTATAAAAATAACGTGTACACATTGCGAAATTTTATTTCCATGCATGGGGTAAAACCACAAGTAGAACAGTTGATGTGAATTGTTTTTGGAGACAATTGTTTGTAATAGAGTAAATCTACCAGATATTTGTAGTAGATAAATTATTGATATAAAAATCCGGCAAATTTACTGCACAATCTAGAATAGAATATTTTTACATATAACCACATGATTAAGAAAATGCTCTCTTCTTAGGCACTCTCCGACTATTATACTTATCTGTGTAGTATGTGGTGTTCTAGTAATTGGTACGGAATAACAAAAATACTGGTTTATTTGCAATGAACATTTAAAAATCACCAAAAATGGGCGAAAAATTCAAAAGTGAACATATTACGATAAGGGGGAGTAATGTCACCATGGTCGGCGAAAAGAAAGTGCTTCTATGAGTAAATGCATTTAATGCGGACGCTGTAAGTCAAATAGACCGGTCACAAATGACGGTAGAAGTATAATTTTGAATCCTTCACAAAGGATCAAGGAGGCTATGATCACCAATTTGTTTAGTTAAATCATATATCTTTTAACACATTTTGAGATGATAGAGTTAAAAACTATCTTCTTTTTTACTATTTTCATTGTTGCTCTATTTTTATTACAATAAGTTCATATTTAATGCAGGTGCTTTTGCAAAACAAGCGCCATGCACTTTTTTTTTTTAATGTTCAGTAGCGTCTCCTAAATATTTTATTAAGTTGACAAGGTTGGTAAGAGTGTGTATTGGCTGACATCACTGCAAAAAGTTCGTTATAACAAAAAGCTTTTTAAAAAGTATCTCCAGAACCATTCATTGTTCATTAAAATAGATTATCAGACTTGTATAGCACTAAATTCTCTACAATTTTTATTTTAATATACAACCAACAATTTACGTAACAATTCCCAGAAACTACTTTTTACAAACTTTGATGCGTTGTAATAGTTAGATCAATGAACCGGCGAAGGGAACTTGTAGAGAATATAATGTAAAAAAGGTCCACTATTTTGTTGTAGCATTAAGAAAATTGCACGAAACTATCTTTGCTAAAAAAGTACCCCTATTGATTGGATTAGGTAAAAATAAAAAATATATATTGTACCACGCGCGCCAATGAGTGCAATTAAAGCGAGATGGCGCTGGCGTTAGTGTTATCTGAAGTATCAGCTATCATATACTTCTCTCATTTCGGCAGAGTCAGCATCACTTTCCAGCAATAGTGTGTAATATATGATGGTAAATTTCAAACATACAGATTTTTAAATGTTTATTACATAAAATTGGCAGCAGCTGGAAGACTGTGTTATGCTGCGATGGAAGGAGAAAAGATCAGGTTTTATAAGGAGTGCAGATTGCTATGATACGACTTTATGAAGAAGGCAACTTTTTTGACATTCGTGTGAACTCAATGATTTTTAGGAAACCCACACAATTAATTGGAATTATTTAAACATGAAAATCTGGCTTGAATGGCACTATCAAGTTTTCTATTTCTCACTCACTACTTTGAGCATTTAAACATGGATTTGTTTTCAATCGCATATAATCCATTCTGTTTCATAATGGTTTTTACCAAAATTAACATTATAATGGATATTGTCATAATTTTCGCAAACAGGGAAGGTCAAAATTGTTGTTCTTTTTTTAATTCGTCGATTTTCAAACATGCCTTCATTATATCTACATTGCATTGTGTTTAGATGAAAATGGAACAAAATAGAGGTGCATCAAAGAAATACAATACTGAGAATTGTAAAAAATACACTTTTCTTCGAAAAAAGATTGCTTAAAAAAACCTACTGTTTAAAAAAGGTAAACTGATGCACATTTTGCGTTTACCGGCGCAGAATTCAAAATTATATTTCGTCTTCCATTTTTTACCGTTCTATTTCAGCCTCCTTGTTGGGTGCACTTTATTTGCCCATAGATATGCTGTATTTTCATCAACTAGTTACAAACAACCTTGTTACAAAGATGTCCAGTTTTAAATTTTTTAATCAATTTTGGCGTTTTAAGATTTTTCTCAAGATGGCAAATTGGCCTATGAGTATTGGACAAGATTCCATTGCGAATAAGTCACTTCCAATTCGTCTAAGGAACGTGATTATATTGTGCAAATAAGTAGAAAATTCGACAAGCTTTTACGCTTTACCCATTTTTTGGCATAAACATTTTTTTTTTGTATTCAAGTGAGCGAAACACATAAAAATCAGGAAAATAATTTCCTCTGGAAAGTTATATCCAAAAATTATCAATTCGATTGTGCTAAATGTGTCCACGATCAGCATATAGTCCACCCTGGAGTAGTATTCTGGTCCTCACCGTCTTGGACTCCCTTTTCATACAATTTCGCAATGTGTTTGAACCATAAAATTAGAATGTAAACGTAACAATCATGATTAACGTCTATTACCATTACTATATTACACAATTAAATTAACAATATTGCCAGGTGGGTGTCCGAGAGCAGAAACACGTACCATAGTTTATCGCCTCAAACGTTAATTTAAGTTTACATAACCACACATATCGAAACGATTGAGATCAGTTATCATGTAATTTGTGTAAAATTTGGCAACGTGTTGTACTAAAATAATACTACCAAAATAAAAGGGCATTTTTAAAAAGTTATTGGTATTACTGGATATGTGTAAACAACTTTTTACATTGCCCGACTTTTGGAGGCAGTTTTGTTGATTTTGTAAAGATGGCTATTTTTTCTATTTTTCCCCTTCTATTGGTCTGATAGAAAAAAAATGCCATTATGAATTTTTCTGCAAAACTGGCTTCACACAGTATACCTCTTTAAGCGGCTTAAACGAAGAATATTAATGAACAACTACATCAAAAACCGTCCAGCGAGTGTCAAGATTAGGCTAATCTTGAAAAACAAGCAAAAAGGGGATACAACTTACCTTTACTAAAAAATGCTTCGTTAAGACTTTAACCATGCTATTAAGAGAATGGATAATTAGATGAAAAAAAACGCACGTTGTCAAATAGATTTTGGAGTCAATATTATTATTAAAATGCCTATAGCTTTGCTAATAAGAAGAGACCTATACTGGCAAAAAAAAAGATGAAAAATTCCCTAATACTAAGAAAGCAAAAGAATGTTGGCAGCTTTATACCCAACAGGCAGCAAAAATGATTTTAGGCAGTGTTTTTATGAGGTTTATATTACTAAAATAGTTAATCTTTAACAACTATCCATATGGAACTGAAATATTTTTAGGATAATTCTCGTTTGGTTCCTACAGAGTTCCAATAATTAAGATGGCATCACTTTATATGTCAGGGGTTTGAGCGGAATCGATTATGGTAGTCGTGTCGCCAAGTTCACATCTGTGGCAAGCGTAATTAAAAACAAAACAGGTATAAGGTTGTTAGTGCAATATGAACAGAAAAATGCAGATATTTCCAAGAAAAAATCGATTCCTGCACTGGATTCGAGAGAGATGTGGAAATTTTTAAAGCATATAACAAGATTAAAGATAACTTTGAAATCGTTAATTTTAATGGTGAGTTAATAGACGATTTAAATGGCATAATACAGAATTTAATAAGTTCTTTTCTTGACAGTGTCAAAAGTATTGAAACTAATCCTGATGATAATACGATTTATAAAGAATTTTTTTAAGTATTAGCTGATCCATTGCTTAACATAATTAATTTCTCATTGTTGACTGGAGAAGTCGTTGATTCTTTGAGGGCATCTTCAATTATTTTGTTACGAAAAGCTTTCAAATCTATTAAGGCTGAAGGCATTTCGGCCAATTAATAAGTTACCCGTTTTTGAAAAGATATTAGAGAGAGTAGAATACTCATAAGTTTTAAAATGTTCCAAAATCATTTCATATGCGATCATCACTCTGGATTGAAGGAAAAATTGAGCTGTGAAAGTGCCTTGCAGTGTGTACAAATGATTGGAGAGTAATACTGGATGAACAGCTATTATATGTCTAGATCTGAATCGGGGAATCGAAACGATTGACCGAGGTAAGTTAGTTGGAAAGTTAAAATCATGGGTTTTTAAGGAGACAGTCTTAAATTGGATAATATGAGCAATTCAAGACCAAAGGATAAAGGAAGAGTATGTATTTGGTGAATAATGGTGGAGTTCATGTATTATCCGCACTCAAAAAATGCAATAAAAACTTTACGACATACTTATTATCACCGTTGGGTCAGGCGGCTTGCTCTCATCAAACAAGCTGACGCACATTAAAAAGCTATAAAGGTAAGCGAGTCAATTTGCGAACAAATAATACAGAGTACCAATATTTTAACGAGGTCGTAAAGTTTTTGTTGCGTTTTTTGAGTGCCGATAATACATGAACTCGACTATACATATTAATGTCAGAACATTACAAGGCAGCAAGCATACTAGAGGACATGGGCTACCTTGGGTTGGGTGAATATATGAAAATTTTTAGAATTCAAAGCATTGGTTTTTACTGATAAAATTAGATTGCGGGAAGAGCCTGCCTACTTATAAAGTATTTGAAAATATTCATGATTACAACACAAGAGGCAAAGGAAATTTTATTTTACAAAAGTTTCTTACAACTGTTGAGCAAAATTAATTTTTTTTTTTTTTTAAGGGAATTAGTAAAAAAACAGCCTTAGCCATGAATTAAAAGAAGCTCGAAGCATTTCAAAACACTTCAAAGTTTTGTTTATATAATACGTTGTAGATATGATCCACGCATGGTGGCTACTTCTTATATTGAACAGTATCGCTATCTCGCAAACCATAACAGTTACAGACTCGGTTAAATGGGAAGAAGTTTCGTATTTTAAAGGCCAATGAAAAGAGTTATAGAACTTGAAATCATTCCTATTGGTTCCGGAGGGTATATGATAAAATCCAAAATAACTCATTTTCTTTTTTTCTACCTAGCTCTGTAATTATAAAAAATATTTAAAAAACTTTATGGGAATATATATTTTCAAATTTTTATTTTGACGTTTCGTTTCTTCAGGGCCACCATCAATATTTTTTTTAAATACAGACCTGTGCTTTTAATCACACATTTTCAAACCATTTGAAATTATGAATTCAGGAGTACGTCAAATTTGATAATTTTACTGTGTTTCATCAGAAAATATTTTCTATTAAGCAATAAAATATATCACTCATCATTTAAAATCCTCTTTACTGAACAATCAAATGCAATAACTAAGATGGCTAGTTCGTACCTGCTGCTAACTCAATATTTGTATTTTTTTAAACAATGGGCAATTAAAAACAATAATTTGGTAAGAAAAGAAGTAAATTTACCAAAATTGCTCAAAACGTCCACCATTTTTCTGAATACAAAGTCGCATTCTCTCAGATATCTGTTTAAGCTTTGGTGTAATTTGGTTGAAGGTTCAACAATTCTACTGCATAATTCGTTGAGATCTTGGACTTCGTTGTATTATACAGAGTCCCAACTAATTCAGAGGAACAGTATATTAGTATTTCGTAAAGTAGGTATAGAAGATAGACCAAAGCTTGAATGGGATAAAAGTTGCGCATTTCAAAACCAATGAAAGAACCTCTTGATGTTTCTAATATCCTTTATAGTTTCAGAAATATTTTAAATAATGGAAAATTTAAGTTTCTGTTTTTCCAACTTTTTTGTCCTTATTTAACAAAGTATAAAAATGTATTTAGGCTTCTTATTAGGTGTGAAAGTAGGTATAACTTTGTCTATTTAGATTTCAAATAAAAAGTTTTGTTTAAGCTGAGCCACAAACTTTTAAATACGGCCCTTTTTTTCACACCTAAATACGTTTTTTGATACTTTATTAAATAACTACACAAAATTTAAAAAAAAGCGAAGATTATTTGAGATTTCTTGAAAACTATAAAAGATATTAGGAACTTCGAAGTTGATACCGAAATTGTGCAACATTTAACCTTTGCTCCATCTTCTATGCTTTACAAAATACCAATACTGCCCCTCTGAATTAGTTGGGATCCTGTATATTGTTTTTTGTAAAACCCTACCGCACAAAATAATCTATAGGATTTAAACAAGGCGAGGGAAGTGGTTACCCTACTGGTACCATTGGTTTTCAAGGTGCCCTAGAAGAAAAAAGGTAAATAATATTGAGTTAAGAGCAGGAATGGATTAGGGTTGTTAGTTAATGCCTTGGACTGTTCATAAAAAAAGCTTTTAAGTGATTAGGCACACCTTTTAGTAACTAAAATTGTTTTTGCGAAAGGCGAAGGGACAATTAAGTCAATGATGATTATTTTTCTGGCGAAACGTATTAAAATCGTCAAGTGTGATGTTCCTGAATTTATAATTTCAAATGCTTTAAAAATTTTAAATAAAAAAGACAGGTCCGTATTTGCTGTTTTTGTTTCAAAAATACGTTTCGCCAGAAAAATAATCAACGTTGACTATTTTTCTGGCGAAACGTATTAAAATTGTCAAGTGTGACGTTCCTGAATTTATAATTTCAAATACTTTAAAATTTTTAAATAAAAAAGACAGGTCCGTATTTAAACAAATAAATAGTGGCCCCGAAGAAGGAAACAAATTTTTTAAATTTCTTGTATAATAACAGCGCTATGTGAAAAAATGAGCTGTTTCGGATTTTGCCGTATATCTCCAGAACCAGTTGGAATAATTTCAATTTCTATGAGTCATTTCATTGGCCCTCAAGATACGATACTTTTATCCCATTTAAGCGACTTTATAGTTTGCGAGATAGAAATACTGTATAAAAAGTAGTTACATATACAGTGTGTCTTGTTTAATTAAGAGTATAACAGAGTAATAATTCTTTTGTCCGACTTTAATCAAGCTGATCTCAAAAGTTAGAGGTCACCAAGGTCTATTTAAGACCACAAAATCACTTTCCATCTTTAAGTGCAAGGCCACCTAAGATGCTAAATTATATGAAAATAATAAAAAAATCACAGTAGGCATTTTTTAATAAAAAAAATTTTATTAACGCAACTTATTTGAAATCATTCAAAAACCCTGAATCCGAAGTTTAGTTGAATTCTAAAAAAAATGAGGTTTTGATGAAAAGAATCATTTTAGGCATTTTAATAAAAATTATTACGAAAAATAAGACAGAATGCCAACAGATTTATTTGACAACTAATCTGATATTTACCAAATTGTCTCAGTAGAAACAAAGGAGTCAGAGCATGCTTATCAAACGAGTAATTTGGGACTGGAATTTTTCCATCAAGACATCATTTTTTTTTTTTAGAATTTAACTAAACTTCAGATTCAGGGTTTTGAATGAATTCAAACAAGTTTTATTAATAACATTTTTTAATAAAAAAATGCCTACTATGATCTTTTTCATATAATTTAACATCGTAGATGGCATTGCATTTAAAGTTGGAAAGTGATTTCGTGGTTAAATAGACCTTGGCGACCTCTATCTTTTGACAAGTTTGATTTAAATCGGACAAAAAACAAAAGAATTATTATGCTTCTGTAGCTTGTTGTTCCATCGACATGCAGTGTCGCAACAAAATGAGCGATAGCAAAACTGAAAATCCCAAACTATGAGTAAAAATGAAAATTCAGAAGACGTTTACTAAATACATTTTTTTTGTAATCAGTTCATCTTAAATAGATACCCACTCCCATCGATACTTTTCTTCCGATATCGATACTTGTGAGATGTCAGAACGTCTCCACTACATCCTCCATACATAAATTGACTTTTATGGCAGATTTTCTGTCAGAGTAAGAGGTGATTCAAGAAAAAATTAAATTTTTTGCGATTACAGTACGGATTTCGCTCTCTAAATTTTAATTCTATACAATATATTAAATATAATCAATTTTCCTTTACAAAAGGAATAAATATACTTTTTTATAAAAAAATACCTATCGTCATAAACTATACTGAGGATATTTATCAATAAATAAAAACGATAAAATATGGGAAAAATATTTGTACATGGATAACCGTATGTTTAAAACAATGACACATCTAGTCAACTCGTTAAACAACTACACAACAACCTAGTGCACCATTTTTCAGCGATACGTTAATTAATTTCAACTTTAGTTTCCACCGGTTCGTCGTCCTCCATTGCCTCAATTTTCGCGGCATCGGGATGGGTCTTTCTCATGTGGTTATTGAGTTGCGATTGCCTGATGAACCCTTTCGAACAAAGGGGGCATTTTATGGGCTTCTCAATCGAGTGCGTGAGTAGATGCCTGTTCAGCACGTCGTTTCGTCCAAATTGCTTGTTACATATCTCGCAATGATAAGGTTTTACATGCAGGTGAGTTAACAAGTGTTTACTAAGGTTATGGGATTGTTGGAATCGCTTGTTGCAAATATTGCACACGCAGGGTTTCTCTCCAGTGTGCACGCGCGTATGCCTTTCCATGTCGCACAATTTGCTGAACTCTTTAGCACAAACATCACAGCGGAACCGCTTGTTGGGCTGTTTGATCTTCCTCAGTACATGTATGGGAGTGTGTTCGTCTAATTCTTTCCTTGAGAAGAAGCCTATATCACATTTGTTACAAGCAAAGGGATGTTTACCTGAAAATAATTAGAAAAATGAAAACAATATTAATACAAATCGAATTGCATTACCACGCTTTACAACTTTTATCTTTAATTCGGGAAATTCGGGGATTTCAATAATTTCCGGGACCGCTTCAATTTTTATTTTAGATTTTTTCCCTCTTACATGATCCTTGTTTTGTGTCTCTTTCTCAGTCTTTATTATTTTACTCTTTATCGTAGCTTTAGCGATCCTAGCACTCCTTTTGTTAATGGGAGACATTTTCTTCCGTTTATGTTTATAAAATTAGCACATACCCATACGCGAATTAATTAATAAACTATATTTATCGTAAATTTTAGATAGTATTACAGAAAAAATACAGTAGTACGAACAATTTTTTTAATATGACCATTAGCATCTAAACGAAACACTTGTTGCGTACGTCAGTCCAAGATGGACGACAGTATTGATATGCGGCGTTGCCAGATCGGTTTTCGTAATATCCCGATTATCCCGAGATTATCAGTTTTTACGTTATTCGTTTTTATTTTTCACAGAGGTCTGAAGCCCTCCCCAGATCCGTCAAAAGTTATAAAATTACAAACCACTGAATAATGTAAGCGAATTTACCCGAAATTTTGAAACAAAAACAGCACAACTTAATTTTGATCTCTATTTCAGTTAGCAGGAAGTTTTATTTTTTTAAACAAAGTAATATTTAATGCTGTATCATTTTCAAGAACCTCCGCCGCCCAACATATTTCTCTGTATGCCCTTGTATAGAGGGGGGAATAATATGACCAACAAACCCTTGACTTTATATAAAAACCAATGATAAAACATTGTTAAACAAAGATAAAATCGTTTAGTCAAAGAAACTAAATAAATAAACGAGTGATAATTGTGAGGTAGTGTTCATTATTAAACACAAAATGAAATAGAGTGTTCTTTAAACAAGGTCTGCTTTTTAGAAAAGTACTTTTTTATATTAAGGGGAAATAGGTAGAATGGGTTGAAGGGGGAGGTTTCCATAGATAAAATGTCAAAACAATCACATATGTGCAAATGTATTAACACGTGAAATTGATCTGAGGCTGGTAACGATTTTAAAAAGTTCGTAGAATGCCTATATTATTTATGAGATAACTGAACACAATCATAATATATCTACTTGAATGCATATTCTCCAGGTAAAAAGTTATGTTAAAAAGCAAACTTACAATAACAGCCGATGTATTGTATTCTGGTATCTACCAAATGTAACTACTGTACGGTGTTTTTCTAAATATGACTAATAAAATTGGCATTGTATTGCACACGTTTAATAAATTTTAGTAGCAGATTACAGTGCCTACCTGTAAATATGGCAACAAGGCATTGATAGTTTTCCATACACAGTAAAGGGAGCGCAACAAGCTAGTAAGTACAGTATTTCATTAATTATTATTTGCTTCCAGTAATTCAGACAATAATTTGAATAATTTGCGTTTCACTCAGCTAGATCTCGGCTTTTGTGATTATGACATATGGTAAAAAATCATTTTAATAACATTTCTTGAGTTTAAGCGTGGATAAACTTTATTAGAATTAAGTTTATTTGGGTTGAAACGAGTATTATAGTGTACAGGGTGTCTCAGTTAAAAAAACTATTTACTCTAGTGTTTGATATATTTTATGTTGAAAAGTCAGCCTGACAATTTTTCCGATGAATCCGTAGCCGCAAGGAACAAACAATAGAGGATCAAAGAAAAAAGTTATGATCAATCTGATTTTATAAAAAAATCAAAATTATGAGATCTAAAAATTTAAATATTCCTGAAAAAAATTCCAGTCAAAAAGATTTATCATAAACTACTATTGCCGCCATATTACTGCATATTTAATCCAATAAAATTGATTTGGGGCAGTGTAAAATACGAGCTGAGAAAATGCAATCAGAATCCGACTTTAATATAAGAACCGTAATATACGATTTAGACAAAACCGACACATGGAAAAAATCCGTGAATCACGTTATAAACGAAGAAAAAGAATATCTCATTTTGCCACCCATAGAGCCTATTATTATTCAGGTAGGGAATGATTCTAGAAGTGAGCTTACTGATGACTCCGTGACCACGCGCCACGTGGCCATTTTTTTCTCAAAACTATGAGAATTTCGTTTATTATTATTTAAACGGCGTTTTAATGAAAATTATGTTATTAATGTTATCACTGTCTTCAGGTTTGTTAAGTTTCTAATTATAATAAATGTTCCAAATGTTGCCCATTTTGATTGACACACATCTCTATGAGTTTCTGAAATGAGGTTCCCACTGTTCCTAAAACTGCCGGTGTGATAGATGTAAAGGCAGTTATTATTCTCTCCTTTATATTTTGTACTGTTGTTGGTGTGTCTCTATAAACAATTTCCTTCACGTAACCCCATAAAAAGAAATCAATTTTTGTAAGATATGGGGATCTAGCAGGCCATTTAGTGGGTCCATTTCTTCCAATCCACTGATTACAGTAGGTAATATTTAAGTGGTCTCTAACTGCATTTAAATAATGTGGTGGAGCACCATCTTGCTGCAACCGCATCCTATTACGAATTCTTTCAGGGAGATTTACCAATAATTGTGGCAGATAGTTTTCCTATAAATGAAGATAAATAGCTCCAGTCAATGTACCATCAAAGAAATGTGGCTCTATTACATGTTCTCCAATAATTCCTCCTCAAACGTTTATAGACCATCCGTGTTGGTTATCAACTTGTATAAAAAAGTGAGGATTTTCCGAAGCACAATAATGGAAATTGTGCCTATTAACAAATCCATCCATTTTTATGAAAAGTTGTCTCATCACTGAATAAAACAGTATTGAAGAAGTTGACATCATGTTGCATTTCTGGCTTTTCCGCTTTTCAAATGCGTTTGTAAGACACTAAACGAAACCTTACGAAAATTTAAAGATTAATAGAGTTGTAGAGAATTTCATCAGGAACAAATGGTTCTATGACCACTTTTGACCATTTCCACGCCGTTTTTACATTTTCGCTATTTCCGCTAAAAGTCATTAACATTCTTGCATGAAATTTTTAGAATAGGTAGGTACCAACAAAAGCTACAATTTAAGCTCCGAAACAACTTCCTACGATAATTACAGTCCCTGTAATTAAATGGCAAAAATGGCCATAGTTAGCGTTTTAATTTTTTGTGCAAAAAGTTATTGACCGATTTCAATTGTCAAAAACTTATTTTTTTTCGTCTTTTTATAATCTATTTCGTAGTATTTTTTGCACAAAAATTTTTTTTCTTTCGCATCGAAAACATGAAAAAACCTGTTTTCGGCACTTTCATGCCCTTTTTTCAACAGGTTCCAAATAAAATTTGCTGTCCAAAACATATACATCTAATTCCCACTATTCTTCACCTAATTATCACGTTCACAAAATGTACTGAGGAATTTTTCGAAAAAATAAACTATCTGATCTGGATTAATACCAATTATGTCATAAAGTTTTTATTGCGTTTTTTGAGTGCAGGGAAGTCTTACTTGGACTATAAGATGAGAGTAAAATTCTCCTTCTGAATATACAGTATGGTGAAAGTGTATAGAATACTTTCATAGGCAAGTAGTTTTCGAAATTTTCATGTTTTTTAGAAAAAAAATTTTCAACGCAGAAAAAAGTGTATTTTCTCAAAAACCATTCTCGCAATTACATGATATTGAATCGATTCGAGTTTCGCTGTAAAACTAATTATGGTTTGGGTAAATATAGGCATAATATTATGTAAAATTTGGTATTAAAAATTACTAAAATCCCTATATAGGGTGATATTATTTCGTTTGCAGCAATGAATTATGCATTTGTGTGAACTTAGCAGAACAACTTGGCAGAATTCAAAAAACAATAGGCCTATTATTTGCCGCTAATTAATCGTGAAAGTAACAATTTTACCGATGTTAATTTTTTTTAAAATTTCGGATGTTCTGCTAACTTCCATATAGTTTATTTTTTCGAAAAATTCCTCGGTGCATTTTGTGAACGTGATAATTCGGTGAAAAATAATGGGAATTAGATGTATATGTTTTGGACAGCAAATTTTATTAGGAACCTGTTGAAAAAAGGGCATGAAAGTGCCGGAAAAGGTTTTTCACGTTTTCGATGCGAAAGACAAAATTCTTTTTATACAAAAATACTACGAAATACTCGTAAAAAGACGAAAAAAACAAGTTTTTGACAATTGAAATCGGTTAATAACTTTTTGCACAGAAAATTAAAAACCGCTAAATATGGCCATTTTTTGTCATTTTACAGGGACTGTAATTATCGTAGGAAGTTGTTTTGAAGCTTAAATTGTAGCTTTTGTTGGTACCTACCTATTCTAAAAATTTCATGCAAGAATGTTAATGACTTTTAGCGGAAATAGCGAAAATGTAAAAACGGCGTGGAAATGGTCAAAAGTGGTCATAGAACCATTTGTTCCTGATGAAATTCTCTACAACTCTATTAATCTTTAAATTTTCGTAAGGTTTCGTTTAGCGTCTTACAAACGCATTTGAAAAGCGGATTATTTCTGAATTTTGGACGTTCGGGCGCTCGAGCGGAGAGGAAGTGATGCGTGGTGGGGGAAAGCGTGATCATTTAGCGGCGCTCCAAGTTCGGCTGCAAGAGAGACTTCCTCCACCACGCGTCACTTCTCCGCTCGATCGCCCGAACGTCCAAAATTCAGAAATAACCCGCTTTTCAAATGCGCTTGTAAGGCACTAAACGAAACCTTACGAAAATTTAAAGATAATAGGGTTGTAGAGAATTTTATCAGGAACAAATAGATTTTTGAAAAATTGTTCTATGACCACTTTTGACCATTTCCACGCCGTTTTTCGGAAACACCTTTTTTACGTTTTCGCTATTTCCGCTAAAAGTTATTAATATTCTCGCATGAAATTTTTAGAGTAGGTAGGTACCAACAAAAGCTACAATTTAAGTTCCGAAACAACTTCCTACGATATTTACAGTCCCTGTAATTAAATGCAAAAAATGGCCATATTTAGCGGTTTTTCATTTTTTTCGTCTTTTTACGAGCTATTTCGTACTATTTTTAGTATAGTACAGAAAGTACCGGTATTTTAATGAGGTCGTAAAGTTTTTGTTGCGTTTTTGAGTGTCGGGAAGTGCTAATCTCAACTATACAGGGTGGGGCAATAGTGCGTCGGACCTCGATATCTCGAGTTCTCCGATAGCTAGAATTTTTTTAAAAAATTGCAACTAGATAAAAAATCTATAACTGGAAATTATTTTCGAACACACAGGGCGAGCCAAGACGAAACTACAGGACCAAGTGCCTTTTTTTTAAATGGAATGCTATGTTTTTCTTAAAAATGTTTTCTTAACCGCGTCTCAAGTTACCGAAGTAACTCCCTGGAAGATCTCAAGGATCTTGTGCTAAGCAACGAGAGGCGGGGCCCTACAGTTTAATGTGGACTCCGAAACACTCTTGGGGCAATTTTTTTAATGAAAAATTGTTTCACCTTGCGGGAATCGAACCCACTTCGCTAGGCAACTCAGTTTGCTAGCCAGTCGCTTTAACACACTGAGCGTATATCAGTACATTTTTGAAGCCTCTTTCTAGGCTCTATTCATTCCTATATTAGCATTGAATATCTCCCAACCACTTGGATGTAATGAATTTTCTTGTTGAAATAATGCAATCTGCAGATGGATATTATAGAAATCACCACAGTCACAACTTATGTGAATACTAGTTACGAGACGTCTAGTTAATGTTTTTGAATCATTTTCATTTCTTAAAAATGTACAGGGCGACCAAAAATTATTTTTCAATTAAGAACGTTTTAAATTGAATTTTCTCAATTTTTTCAAATGGAACACCCTGTATATTTTTCGACGATGTGATGTAGAAATGAAAAACGAACATTTTTTGTAAGTACTTCCCTATGGCTAATTGCAACCATTTTCGTTTTATAAATAAATAAATGTCAAATTCAAGAATAAACTTTAAAAAAAAGGTTCCCTGAAATAATTCATTAGAAAAATTTATAATAGGTGTTCGACGTGTTGCCCATTTTGATTGACATACGTCTTTATGCAATTTTGAAATGAGGGCATTTAGTGGGACCATTTCTTCCAATCCATTGAAATGAGTAAATAGTATTTAACCGGTCCTTTACTGTAATGTTTTTTTGTACATTTTTTTGCTGTTTTCGTTATTGGACAAGTAATAAAGTTTGGTATAAATTGTCGTGTACAAAGGAGCATTTATCACACTTATCGGTCGTTACAATTTGTATTGAATTTAAAATATTTGGAATTTTACAATATGAATTTTAATAAAGCGGAACTCGTAGACATGACTTTTGTTTTGAGCGACTCAGGCAGAAATTGTTTACTTGCCAATAGAATTTATCACCAACGTTATCCTGAAAGAAGAATTCCTGATGTTAGCAGTTTCCAGAACCGTCTCGATAGATTTCTGGAAACTGAAAATATCGAATATAAAAAAAGTGAAAGAATAAAACGTGTTGTGAATGAAGATAATGAGTTTTCTGTGGTGCTGGCAACGGTTGAGAATCCCCTTGTTAGTCAAAGAGAAGTGCGCTCATTAGTAGGAATAAGTAGACGGTCTGTGGGTCGAATCTTAAAATAAGTTGCATGCATATCATATTCAAATGCACCAGTAATTATCTGATGACGATTTTCAAAAGCGCCTACAATTTTGTAATTGGGCCAGAGGTGAAATGCAACATGATGTCAACTTCTTCAATACTGTTTTATTCAGTGATGAGACAACTTTTCATAAAAATGGATGGATTTGTTAATAGGCACAATTTCCATTATTGTGCTTCGGAAAATCCTCACTTTTTTATACAAGTTGATAACCAACACGGATGGTCTATAAACGTTTGAGGAGGAATTATTGGAGAACATGTAATAGAGCCACATTTCTTTGATGGTACATTGACTGGAGCTATTTATCTTCATTTATAGGAAAACTATCTGCCACAATTATTGGTAAATCTCCCTGAAAGAATTCGAAATAGGATGCGGTTTCAGCAAGATGGTGCTCCACCACATTATTTAAATGCAGTTAGAGACCACTTAAATATTACCTACTGTAATCAGTGGATTGGAAGAAATGGACCCACTAAATGGCCTGCTAGATCCCCATATCTTACAAAAATTGATTTCTTTTTATGGGGTTACGTGAAGGAAATTGTTTATAGAGACACACCAACAACAGTACAAAATATAAAGGAGAGAATAATAACTGCCTTTACATCTATCACACCGGCAGTTTTAGGAACAGTGGGAACCTCATTTCAGAAACTCAGAGATGTGTGTCAATCAAAATGGGCAACATTTGGAACATTTATTATAATTAGAAACTTAACAAACCTGAAGACAGTGATAACATTAATAACATAATTTTCATTAAAACTCCGTTTAAATAATAATAAACGAAATTCTCATAGTTTTGAGAAAAAAATGGCCACGTGGCGCGTGGTCACAGAGTCATCAGTAAGCTCATTTCTAGAATCATTCCCTACCTGAATAATAATAGGCTCTATGGGTGGCAAAATGGGATATTCTTTTTCTTCGTTTATAACGCGATTCACGGATTTTTTCCATGTGTCGGTTTTGTCTAAATCGTATATTACGGTTCTTATATTAAAGTCGGATTCTGATTGCATTTTCTCAGCTCGTATTTTACACTGCCCCAAATCAATTTTATTGGATTAAATATGCAGTAATATGGCGGCAATAGTAGTTCTTGATAAATCTTTTTTTCATTTCGGATGTTCTGCTAACTTCACATGGAAGTTAGCAGAACATCTACCAAAAATGTATTTTCATTAAAAGTAGGTAGCTCAGAATTTGCCTTTTTTTTATCTGCAAACGAATGGTGAAAATGAAATTTTAAAGAAATAAAAATTAAGGGGGTAAAACCAAAAAAATCATTTTTTAAAATCAGCAAAAACTTTAAGAATGAAACATCCATAGGCCTATTATTTGCCGTTAATTAGCCGCTAATTAATCGTGAAAATATCAATTTTACCGTTATTTTTTTTTAAATTTTCGAGTACATCTACCAAAAGTAGATAGTGCCGTTTTTTAACCGTAAACGAATGGTGAAAACGAAATTTAAAAAAATAAAAATTAAGGCGGTAAAACCAAAAAAGGGAATTAAGTTTGACTATTCCTTCAGGAATTTTCTATTCCCGCTTTTATAATTAATTATAACATTTTCGAATTTGTCTTGCGAATTTTGCGATTTTTGGGACTCAGTTGTCGTTCAAGAATTTACCGTTCCCCTTTCTATAATTAATCGTGTCGTTTCCGAATTTGCCGTGATGTCTTTACAATTTCTTTTGACATTTTTTTTATTTGTTTTCTCTGGAACTCAGCAGAACAGCCATTAAGCTCGTTTGATAATTTCCTTCAGAAATTTACCGATCCCGTTCTTTAATTAATCGTGCCGTGATAATTTTGCAATTTTTTTGGACATTAATTGATTTTTCAATAGAAAGGCCATTAAGCTCGTTTGAAAATGACTTTTGGGAGTCAGTCTTCCTTCACCCTAGTTATAAGTGACGTTTTAAAATTTGCCGAGATGATCTATCATTTTTTATTAAGTAGTTAATTTTTTTTCCTAAGTATTTACTAAACATTTTTAAGACTAGTTCTCGTTTTCCAAGTAGCGCTTCAAAAATTTCTTTACTCTGCATGTTATTCGGTGTTGTCTCATTCAATCATTTGTTTCTGATTTCACGATGTTTCGCCTGTCTCATTAATGTTCTTCCTTTAAAAATCTTTTATTTAACCCTCGAGTCTGTTGCGGAGACTTTGATTATCATTTTTTTCTCGTGTTTATGTGTTTTCTTTCGTAACTTTCAATTTTGAATTAGTTTGCTGATTCTAAAAAAATATTTTTTTGGTTTTATGGCCTTAATTTTAATTTTTTTTAAATTTCATTTGCACCATTGGTTTACAGTTAATAAACGGCAAATTCTGAGCTACTTACTTTTAATTAAAAACAAATTTGGTAGATGTTCTGCTAACTTCCATGTGAAGTTAGCAAAACATCCGAATGTTTTTAAAAAATTAACAACGGTAAAATTGTTACTGTCACGATTAATTAGCGGCAAATAATAGGCCTATGGGTTTTTCATTCTGAAAGTTTTTGCTGGTTTTAAAAAATTACTTTTTTGGTTTTACCGCCTTAATTTTTATTTTTTTAAAATGTCATTTTCACCATTCGTTTATGGTTAAAAAACGGCAAATTCTGAGCCACCTGCTTTTAATTAAAAAAAGTTTTTGGTAGATGTTCTGCTACCTTCCATATGAAGTCAGCAGAACACTTGAAGTTTTTAAAAAAATTAACAACGGTAAAATTGTTACTTTCACGATTAATTAGCGGCTAATTAACGGCAAATAATAGGCCTATGGGTTTTTAAATTTTGCCAAGTTTTTTCTGATTCTAAAAAATGATTTTTTTAGTTTTCCGCCTTAATTTTTATAGGTTTTTTAATTCTGCAAAGTTGTTCTGCTAAGTTCACACAAATGAAATGCATACTTCTATCGGCAGAATACCTACTAAATTATACGCAAGACGTCTTTGATAAAAATTTTAAAAAGATACTACAGGCAAATTGATTTATATGCGTTTCATAAATAGTGATGAGTGGCAAAACCGTATTTGGTTCTATTAGATGAGTCACAGCGAAACAATCGAAGGATACGCACTACTAGAGCAACTGTTTCTCAAACAAGTTTGCCGTGAGTCAGTTCTAAAAATTTTACGTATATCTCTCGGAAATCAGCACCGCGTTTTTCGCGTTGACGCAGTCAGACAATAGATTAAAGCTGTCCTAGTTTATTTTCGAAACAAAACAACTAAAAACTAACGTAACATTCCAACTCATGCTGAGAAACAACTAGCACATGACTGCCGATGTGTTTATTTTAAGTCGCCGTCCTAAGATCACGGTCAAAATCAAAGCTGCCTGCTCTAAAATTAGACACACCACAATGAATGAGCGCTTGGCTAGGAATAGACACCCCGCCGTACGATTTTAACAAATTGGAACCTAAAGCTCCTAGACGGAATTCAAAAGAACGAATTCGTCAACTTAAAATAAAGACGTTTATAAGGTAATTAGACAAAATTCAACATTTTTGTTTCGGAATAAGCCTACTAAGGGATTGTAAACACTGGATATCCTAAGTAGACTGATGTAGGTTCGCCCCCCATTATTAAACTCATTTGATACAAAGACAAAAATATATATTATTATAGCAGGATATTTTTAATAATGAGGTAAATGGAAACAATGAAAAATGTCAGTTATGAGTTGTATATTCACTGTATATTGACCCCCCCCCTCTAAATTCCTGTTATTATTGAAAATAGAAAAAAAAAGTTTCGTATAAAGTTGTAGGATCTTATACCTATATTTTATTGAAACGTGGTCAAAAATAACAATATAGATCACGTGATACGAAATAAATATTGTTTCTTTTTAAATGAAACGCCCTATATTATTACATTTTCGAGAAGTCCTTTTTCCCCTGATTTCAAATATACAGGATGTCTATCCGGAAATTTAATCAGAAAATTTTGAAAATTTAGATAATTACTAATGTCGGCGTGGCCAATCCAACTAAAATAATTACAAGCAGCTGGCACTTCCGCTTATACCGGAAGTCGATACCAACTTGCTTATTTCAAATGGAACACCCTATATATTTTAGGGTTTTCGAAAAGAGCATAAAATTCTGAGTCGAAAATATGTAGCATATCCTATACCTAAACCTGGCCGTTTCAGAGATATTTGACATTTTATAGAAAATTTGACAGGTGCAACGGTTTGCAAGAACCGTTATAACTTTCTTGGCGTAAAAGTTCCTCATTTGCTTCTTGTCACGTAAAAGGAACACAAGGAGAACTACGTTCTACAACTGAAATAAATTCAATAATATCATACCAAGTGTTCCGTTTTTCGCGTTACATTTTATCAACTTCAAACCGCGAAAACTTGTTTAGGTCAAATGGAACACCCTGTATTTTTTTACGTCAAGTGTAAAATTGAATTCCCTTTTTTCCGATATTAGCATTGTGGGGATTAAAGTTACAACTTTTTGAAATATTTGTGATTTTATTAGAAATTCATGAATTGTTGTAATCATTTCATCAAAATAGCCATGAGTAGAAACAATCAGTCATTATCATATGTCAAAAAATGCCAGCACGTTTAAATTATACCAACGAAAACTTTTTAAATTTGTTTATTATTTATGGAGAATGTGATAAAGTAATATCAAGAACTTGCAGCACATTTGCTACTCGATATCCACAAAAACGCAAAATAACACTAACACTATAACATGCGTATTAATCGAATTGAAGATATGGCATGAACTAAAATAGCAGAGATAAGATCAATTTAAAATACGATTTCATTTTAATTTAATAATTGCTCAAAATTCCGCCCTCGAACCTCGACACATTTTTCGCACTTTCGGATTGGTTCCTCATGGGTAGCTCTTCTAATTGAATCCTGTGATATATTTGATATGTTTTGAAATGCACTCACTCTTTACATACAATCTTCAATGTTTGTTGATGGGCTCTCATAAACTTTATTTTTAATAGCTCCCCAAATGAAATAATCCAGAACTGATAAATCGGGCGAGCGAGGAGTCCATAAGAAAGGTCCATTATTGGCAATCCATTGATCATAAAAAGTTTCTTGTAAATAATTATTAATTAAATATGCGTTATGTGGGGGAGCACCGTCGTGCTGATAAAAAATGTTTCTATGTTCGGCGAGAGGTAAATTTTCTAAATAGTTATTATTCAAATTTTGTAAGATATTCAGATATCTTTCACCTAAAAAAAAAAAAACAAAAATTTACCTATACATATTAGCAGAAGAGAAAATTTAATTTACCGTTTAAATTTTCCTGATAAAATTGTAATGCCACCACTCTATCGTTTCTTATGGCACAGTAAACATTGAACTGTTAACTTTCCTGAAAGTTTCGCTCTCTGAACATATGAGGATTTGAGTCACTCCAATAATGCGAATTGTGTTTATTAAAAAGTCCATTTTTAGTAAATTTTGCTTCATCTGTCCATATAATATTTCCCAAATAAGAAAATAAGAATCGTGACCCACAGACCTTATTAGAATAAACTCACAAAAATTCTGTCTTCTTAGGAAATCTGTTTCTTTTAATCCTTGAACCATATGGAATGAAAACGGGTGAAACTTATGTTTTAATAAGATTCTGTGAATTGGATCCTTGCATAGTTCCGATTCCAGAGCAGCTTGTCTTAATGTCATCCTTGGAAATGCATGAAAATATCCCAGAATGATTATTTCATTGTTTCTTCTTTGCATTTTGCCTTGACAGAGCCATAATTTTTAAAATTTTCCAGTATGCGTTTTACAGTGTTTGGTGACGGTTTCCGTTTGTCTGGATATCGAGTAGCAAATGTGCTGCAAGTTCTTGATATTACCTTATTATATTCTCCATAAATAATAAACAAATTTAAAAAGTCTTCGTGGGTGTAATTTAAACGTGCTGGTATTTTTTGACATAAGATAATGACTGATTGTTTCTAATCATGGCTATTTTGATGAAATGATTACAACAATTCCTGAATTTCTAATAAAATCGCAAATATTTCAAAAACTTGTAACTTTAACCCCCACAATGCTAATATCAGAAAAAAGGAATTCAATTTTACACAACTTGACGTAAAAAAATACAGGGTGTTCCATTTGACCTAAACAAGTTTTCGCGGTTTGAAGTTGACAAAATGTAACGCGAAAAACGGAACACTTGGTATGATATTATTGAATTTATTTCAGTTGTAGAACGTAGTTCTCCTTGTGTTCTTCTTATGTGACAAGAAGCAAATGAGGATCTTTTACACGAAGAAAGTTATAACGGTTCTTGCAAATCGTTGCACCTGTCAAATGTTCTATAAAATGTCAAATATCTCTGAAACGGCTAGGTTTATGTATAGGATATGCTACATATTTTCGACTCAGAATTTTATGCTCTTTTCGAAAATCCTAAAATATATAGGGTGTTCCATTTGAAATAAGCAAGTTGGTATCGACTTCCGGTATAAGCGGAAGTGCCAGCTACTTGTAATTATTTTAGTTGGATTGGCCACACCGACATTAGTAATTATCTAAATTTTCTGATGCGTACTTTTCTCTATATCGATCGATTCAGTTCCCGGTGAGACACCCTGTATAATATTGTATAGGTCTATCTTAAATACTTCTTGACATATTTGACATTCAAAATGCAAATGAGCTGCTTTATTGCAAAAAGAGTGAGCCATGCGTGTCAAAACACAAGTGAAACAAAAATAACAAAGTAGGCCACGAAAATAATTATTTTATTTTTTATTCAATTTTGACATTATTTCAAACCGTCATTATTAACATTTATTTAATCAAAATGGGATATAGTGAGGCTGAAAAAGTCGAAATATTTTCCACTGCATTGCAGCCAGATATATACAGCAAAATAGATTTTCTGATGATGAAATTGATTTTAAATTAATAAAAAATACGTTTGATGTCATTGGTTATCCATTATTACATATTATTAATAACTCCGGTAGCAAAAGTTCCAGGTACAAAACTCGGTGCAAAATTAGCGGAAGAGCGTAAACCCATAAATACATTGCCTTCACTGGAAAATTTTTTAGAAGTAGTAGTTCATGACCAAGTCACTGAATTTATAAACAATAACAAATTATTACATGGAAACCAATAAGGATTTAGAGAAAATCATTCGTGTGAAACGGCTTTACAAAAAATAACCAATGATTTCAAATATTCCATAGATAAAGATGAAGTTATGATAACCGTCTTCCCCGATTTAAAAAGAGCATTCGGAGTTGTCAACAGAGAGCTTTTATTTAAAAAAACTCTGCCAATATTTTGGAATTATTGACATGGCGTACGAATGGTTTAAGTCGTATCTATATGGAAGGAGTCAGCAAACCAAAATAAATAAAATTAAATCTGAAAAAAAACTTTTTAATAATAATGGAGTTCCACAAAGTAGTGTACTAGGGTCAATGCTTTTCACGCTATTTATTAATGATTTACTTCTAATCAACTCAGAGGAGTGCAAAATACATCTCTTTGCAGACGATACTATAATATATTTATCTGGAACTAATGTGAAGCAAGTTATCCAAAAAATTAACAAGACACTGGAATTAATTAATGAATTGTTTACAACGAACGGATTAATGGTAAACGCAAAAAAATCCAAATATATGATAATAAGTTCCAACAAATATTTAAATCAAAACATTGATAATATGTATGTAAAATGCAACGGGGAGCATCTTGAAAAGGTAATAACTATGAAATATTTAGGGATAATCATAGATAACAAAGTAACATTTAACGACCATATAAACTACATATGTAAAAATATATTAAAAAACTAGGATTCGCCTATCGTCTTAGCAAACATTTAACTTCAAACACGAGGAAAACTATAACACAATAATGAAACTACACTTCGAGTACTGCTCAAGTATATTATATATTATGTGTAATGACACAAATATATCTATAGATATGCTAATATAAATACAATGCAATGTACACTTAACTGGTTTTCAGTAAAAGACATTAAAAATACAGGACGTTAACATTCTTATACAAACTTCACAATAACTTACTACCAACATATTTTTCAACAAATGTACAACATAAGGATATTCATAATTACAATAAACGGCAAAGAAATCATATAAATATTAATTACTCAAATTTAATGAAAACAAAATCCTCCATATACGACAAGGGAACGCCTGAATTTAACAAATTATCAGAATTTATAAAGCAAGCTAAGAATGTCTTTCTGTTTAAAAAATATATATAAACAAAAATTGGTACAACTCTTGTAATCGAAAATCGTAATAGTTTAGTTGTGTGCATATGTCTGTAAATAAGGCTGGCCAGGCATGTCGAGAGGGGGGTGGAGAAGAGGTGATTTACCCCGAATCTGGGTTTTTTGGAGGAGACCGGCTTTCTTAGTGTTTTTAAACTTATTAAACCTTTCGTTTTAATTTTATTTAAATGGAATTTTAAAAAATAATGTTTTCAAAACATTTTCAAGCCTGTCATATTATTGTTTAAAAAAATAATATTTGTTACGGATAATTCTACTAATGGTTGTAATTAAAATACTAACTGAATAATGATAATTCTATTTTTAAAATAAGAACACAAAAATACCACTTGAGATTAAAAAAAATGTAAACAATGCAGACTGAATATAAAAATACAATAAAAAAATAAAATAAATGAACTTCAACTACGTAATACAGAATTAATTAATATTTTCTCATTGCTCCATTAGCGTCTAAAACTGCCTGAAGTCTGGCAGGCATGGACAAAATCAGATTTCTTGCAAGGTCAACTTCTTGCGACAAGTTCTCCCAAGCGTCTTCAATTATACCTTCCAATTCTTGGGCATTATTTGGATGGTTATTTAATTTTCTTATATGTTTCACCATTAGTCCCCAAACATTTTCAATTGGATTTAAATCCAGACTTTTAGATGGCCACGGTATCAACTCTGTTTTTATTAAGAAACCATTGCCTGACACGATGGGCCGTATGTATGGAGCAGTTGTCTTGTTGGAAAATAGAATTTTTCCGGAAACACCTCTATTACTGACGGCAATATAATATTGTCAAATATTTCAATATATTTAATGGAATTGAGATGACCACCACTGTTCCAACACACACCTAACCCATTTAGGCTCATCCAAGCCCAGACATTGGCTGAAAACCTTCCTGATATTTGTGGATCGAAAGTATATTTTTCGTAGTATCTAGTGGAAGGAGGCCTATATACGAGAACATGTCCATCGTTACAGGATTTGAAAACCTTTTCGTCAGAAAAGACAACTTGTCCCCATAAGTTTACATCATTGATTATATAGTTCAGTGCAAAAATAATCCTACCCTGCTTATTTTCTTCTGAAAGTTTGTATTTTTTAGCCGCTGAACAACTTTTCAATTCGCTTCCTAGTTTTATTCTTCTGCAAGCAGTAGGTACCGAAGCAGGGAAACTTGTCTCTGAAATTGCATTTACTGCAGTCTGAAAAGGGTTTTCCCTTAGGTAATTTATAAGATTTTCATCTTCTTGATTATTGTCTGGGCCTACCGGAACCAACTTTACGGGATACCGTTTGGTTAGTTTCCCATTGTTTTTTAACGCTCATTATCGTGGTTTTACTCACATTGCATTCAGCAGCAAGTCTTCTTATGGACTAACCATCTTCAATTTTAGAAACAATTCGAAGTTTTTGAATATTCCTTAGATGTCGAACTATTTTTAATGATGACGCCACTGATTAACGTCAAAGTTACATTTGTAAGATTATTAATATCAATCAAAGAACGAATGATTTACATAGCTAAAAGAAAGTGTACCAGTTTTTTTAAATGTAGGTAAATGTACTGTATTACACATCCATGTTACACTTCTGTAATAGCTGCTTGTGCTAAATAAAGATTGTTATTATTATTATATGAAAAATAATAAAAATAAATGTGCCGCAGGAAGAGAATACATGACGTTGTATCCGGATCGAGCGATTAATAGTGTAAAGACGTTTTTGAATGTTTATCGTCATGTAAATAGGACCCATAGTTTTTCAAGAAAACGACGTAACGTTACAGCAAACGAGGAGGAAGATCTAGATATATTGTTATATTTTGAAGGTAAAAAAATAATTTATTATAAAAATAGATTGATACCTTATTTTAATATTTGTTCTAGAAAATTCGGTTAATAGTTTATTAAATGCTTGTCGTGAAATGGAAAAAAGTTATTCCAACATTCAAAGAACTTTGAAAAAGCATCAATATAGACCTTACAAAATATTATCCGTCCAGGAACTGAATAAAGACCAAAAACGTTGAAGATTGGAGTTTTGTCAGATTATGCTCCATGAATTTGATGAAAATCCTATTTTTTTTTAAAGAAATTGTATGGACAGATGAGTCAAGTTTTTCTACACGGCGGGAGTTTTTAATAGAAAAAACAGACGTTCCTGGGAGAATAAAAACGAAAGCCAGAGAAATGTCAAGCAAATAAAAAAATCGGGTAGAAAATCTATTATCTCGAAATAATTTTACCAGAGGTAGATCGTCTAATTCAAGAATTCCTTATGGCCGTATTGTCTAGAATGATTTCGCATCAGGACGGGAGCGACTCCATATAGCGTTTTAGAAATTCGGGAACATTTAAGTAATCAATTTCCCATTTGGATAGGCAATGCTGGAACCATTCGATGGCCACCAAATACCCCTGATTTTATACCATTAGATAGCTTTTATGAGGGTTTTTAAAAAAGTCAATTTTAATCATAACCACAATCTTCAGACCATTAAAGCAAAAATTCAAGAAGAAATTAACAACTTAAACAGAAACCATAATAACGCAATTTGCAATGTTTTCCTAAACTTAAGAAGACGTTATAAGCTTTGCATTGAAAATAATAGTGGCCACTTTGAACAATTTCTTTAATTGATTACTTATGTAATATTATTTTATTATAGAGTTTTCTCTTGCTTTGTTAAATATACTTTTTAATAAATTAAATATCAAGTTAATTCTAATATTCTAATATTATATTACTTATTTACACGTGATTATATAATGTACATGTTGAAAATAGCACTTTTCATACGTGAAAGCGTTTTCACATACTGTTAGCGCGCGTTAAAGAAATTTAAAAGCTGTACTAATACAGATACCACAGATGATGTAGATACTACCGAAGACGTATATTATAAATTTATTTTGACTTAGTGGATTAGGTCTCAAAGAGAAACTACTTTTAAAGAAACGCGCCAATAACTCAATCTCAATGGTGGTGTGCAAACGAGTGCTCTTGTATAAATCGCAAAACTTTTTTATAAACCCCTTCCCTTCTCCACTATAATGCAACCTTACATTAAATCACAGAGTTCCAAAATTATATGTAAAATACATGATTATACCATGTTCGTGAATCTCTGTTAAAGCAACCCCTAATTTCAATAGCTGATTTCTCGAAAACCTCTTTTCTAAATAATTTAGGTAATAAAACATTTTTTTATGGAGAATTTTACTGGGAACATTTTTTTGTAAGTATGCTTTTGTTTGTAGGACAAACGGTTTTCCAGAAAAATGCAAAAACTACCGAATTGCACTTTAGTGTTGAAACATAAATATCATTGAAAATTCATGAAACTTTATAAATATATTAATACCTTATCTTAGTACACCACATACAGCGAAAAAAGTTTAATGGTTAAAACGGTGGTTTAATTGGAGTTGCTAGTTCAATATCTACTATGCAACATTTAAAATTTTAATATTTAAAAAAAATTATCAGGAAATTCGTCATCACTTTCGTATTCAGTGGTTTAATCGTCTGATAAATAATCCTGTTCATGAACAATTAGCCTAACATTTCTAACATTTCCGTACGTATTAACTGTAGGTGGTACCAGTAAATTTAATACATATTTAGGGAATTTATCCAATTTTTTTTCAGAGAACATCTAGATTGTTTATCAAGGAATCAGAAGTAATTAACGATATAGTTAATAAATCACTATTCGCGGCAATACTTGAACTCTCGAAACCAACGGCATTTTGTTTTTCGAGATCCTTGAGCTTTTTTAGAAAGCTAATCTATCGAAAGAAGTGCTGTTTTAATAACTTCTGTACTGTGAACCACTATCTTGTCGACAGTAAGCGGTATGTAGTATCGCGAGTAATGATTTAAATAAATTCCTTTAATCGTATCAGTAAATTTCTGAAATTCTACTAAATTTATGTCATAGAAGACATTTTTATTAATATAACATCTAGCCCTGTAATTCCCGCAGCCAATTGGAAGTTTCCAAAAAATCTACGAGCAGTGTTTCCATCATTTGTTGAACCATATCCTGGTTTCGGTCTGTCATTCTTAAACCTGTTCATAATTTAAGTTGCACATTGTTTCATATTATTTTTATCGTTAACTTGCCATTATTAGTCAAGGCATTACACACTTTTCCCACTTGGGGATTAAACTTGTCCCAAGCAACATAAGTTCACGACGTTTGAGGAATTTTTTTTTTTTTGAAAAATTGCAAAAATAACCATCCAAATACCGGAATTTAAATGAAGTTAAAGAATTTCCGGTCGGAAATTGAATAGTACCGAAATAACACTTTAAGTTTTTTAATAATCTACTGGACTTCCATAAGAACTGTTTATACAGGATGTCCCGTCCTAAAAATGCGTCAAAGTCCAATATTATTTTTTTATGGAAGTGGTATAGTGTCAAAGGGGGCGCACATTTTAAAAATATTTCAAAATATTTTCATTTTTACATTTATGAATACAGTGTAAAATTACCTTTCCAACGAAATCCAGATTTTTGATCTGGCATTTGAAATGCAAGTGTTTTTTCTCAAAAAAATTGTTTTCCCATCTTATAGAGGAGGATTTCCCCCACTTCCCTGATACTTTCACATCGTCCAGGCAGGTGGGGGGGGGGGGGAGGCATGGACAGGTAAACATATGGAAAATCGGTCTTTTCCAGTTTGCGTGCGATCGGGGAACCGGACAAAAAAATGTTTCGGATAAAAAAGAAAGGTCTCCTCGAGGTGCTAAGCTGATTTTTGGTTTTTTAAAATCGACCAATTAGGATCGGAGATATGGCCGTTTGAAGGGATTGAGTTTCAGAGTAGGAAAAGGGATCGGACATGGGTGTTTACGACATAAGGGATGGGGTTAGGAGGGTAATTTTTTTTTCTGTTTTGGGTGGTCATAGGAAGAGCTCGAGGCCGCGGGGGGGGAGTTCTCTAGGGCAATTACAGAAGGGATGGGAGGAGGTAACATGCAAAACGGGAAAACGGCCATATCTCCAGATGTGCTCGTGCGATTTTAAAAAATCAAAATGGAATTTCTTTGTCTTTATGGCAGCTACAACATCCATTTGGTCCGAATTGATTTTTGGCAAAAATTCAAAAATGGGAAGCAAAAGAAAATAAATTTTCAAATTTGTTTTTTCACTGAAGGGGGGGAGGGCCTCGACCTGGGGGAAGTCGTCCTTTATAAGATGGGGAAAAATTTTTTTGAAAAAAAGACCCCCTTTTTGAGCCAGATCTACTCCTAATTCAGACTTTTAGGCTTTTGCTGCCAAATTCGTGCTCTACGAATTTTTTTTTTATTGTGTTTATTTGGACGTCCTGAACAACACTTGGTAGTTACGCCACGATACACCTGGAGGAATTCGTGAAAATCGCTTCGGAAGGTGGCGGAAATCGCGATTAACTCAGTTTTTATGGCCCAAAACGGGAACAACGCCTATTATGAAAATTGTACATCGGTAAATTCTCTACCTTAAAGGTCCTATACATTTTTTTCGTACGCTTAAACATTTTGGAGATATGACGCGAAATAAATAATAAAAAGTCTTTATTAGTGTTCGTGTTCGATTTGAAAAAAATGAGTATTCACTTTGAAATGCCCTGAATTAGCGCTAGTATTAAATACATCCTCTATAATATAATCAATATTTGGTGATTGTGTCGTTGTAGTACATCCCTTGTCTACATAATTATTCCAAAACAAATGTTCTTAATTAATAGTAATACACACACAGCTGATTAATTTGTTAAACCTTGTACCGACCAAAATTATCATATTTTTTTCGAATAACTCGGCAACGCCGCATCAAAAACAAAAAATCTGAAGATCGTTGGAAAGGTAATTTTACGCTGAATTCATAAATGTAAAAATATATAGGGTGTTCCATAAAAAAAAATTACCTCGAAGATGTGATCACCAATGTTTTTAATTTTTTCCATTTGCTTGTTGGTGTTGACTTAGGGTGAGTTGTACAAAGTTCAGTTCCAGTTCAACCTAAAACTGGGTTCAAAATCCTTGACTACCATTGTAACCTTGGATTTTGAAAGTTGAACCACGTTTGTGCAACCCGCCCTGACATTTTGTATACGTCACCCCAGAATTCCTATCAAATTAATACATCATAACCACATTTTCTTGACAGATTTTAGTTTCATTCACATGTATTAAAAGCTAATAAAATTTATGGTGTATTTAATAAACGAGTCAATATTTTTTTTTTGCGGAGGTTATAAAAGAGGATCCAAAAGATCTATGTGTTTTATATAAGGTTATAAAACCATTTGAACGCTTCATAGTTATAGTTGCTTGAATTGATCGCATGCGAAGGCTATTTTAAAACCAAACTGTTTTATTAATTCCTTTTAACATAAATAATAAAACTTTTACAAAACTACAACCAGAGTTGGTGCAAATGGTTTTATGGTCAAGTTTTCAGATATACTATAAGGTTTTTCAATAAATTCTTGTATTCTAGAATTCCATCTGGTTTCAAATAAACCTAATTTAAAACTAATTAATTTGCTAACATCCTTCATAAAACCCTTGTAAAGCGAGAGCCAGACTAAACAGCTTTAAATTGTTACTTGTGTAGTGTCATGAAATTAAATTCTTGTGCCATGATAAAAAGTTCATCATATTGTAGACCCTATTAATTTTTCATACCCTGCCAAAAACTTGCGAGTTACAAATTGTTGTATACAATTGTGCAGAATTTTTTTCAAACACCACTATTTTCCATATAAAATAAAAACACGCTAAATAATAAAACCGCTTGATTTTACAAAATAGAAACTAGTTTAAGATTAGACCCTATTAATTTTTCATACCCTGCCAAAAACTTGCGAGTTACAAATTGTTGTATACAATTGTGCAGAATTTTTTTCAAACACCACTATTTTCCATATAAAATAAAAACACGCTAAATAATAAAACCGCTTGATTTTACAAAATAGAAACTAGTTTAAGATCTAAATTTTAAAATAACTTGAAGTCCTATCTATCCCGCAACAGGTTGAAGTATTTTTGGATAGCATTTAAAAACAACGTCAGGCAAATATATTTATTATTTACAATAAGAAACTTACTGTGAAAAATAACATCTTTCTAGCCAATAATATGAAATACGTGCGATATAATATAAAAAATTACAATATTTTTACGTGGTACAGTAGTACCAGGCTGCCATCGGCACCTCCGCCATAAGTTCAAATGCATCCGCCATTTTATACAAAAATATTAAAGTACTCTACAACAGTGGCTGTATTAAGTTAGCGCTACCACTTTAAAATGTTGAAATCGTTCTGGTTACATTAATTTAGTTTTTTTGTTGCGGTGAGAAAACATTTGTAACTCTTTATTAAAAAAAAATCGGCAGCTACTGGAAGCGGCTGGAACCTCCCCACCCGGTGGATCTTTGAGGCCAAAAAGAGCATTAAATTATGTGCCAAAACGGCATTAAACGTAATCCGATCTCATCCAAACCTTTTCAGATCTTCTGGGGCACTAAAAAAACCCTCAACTTAATGAATTAATGAATTTACAACATTCGCCTGCGGCTCGTGCTGCAAATTTCATCTATGCGAGTTATTACCATCATTATCGCTCGTTGAATAATATACTATTAGGATATTAACAACTTTAACATCACTTGAACGACTAAGAAAATCTAGTTATCCTAAATACTACAGATTTGTAAAGCAAGAAACTGAAAATTGGTAAAGTGATAATCTATAATAAATTCACCAACGAAAGTACAGAAAGCATATGATATTGATATTGTTACAGCTACCTTTAAAGTTTGTGACAATCCACTGGTGCAGTCACTAAAATTTACAAATATGCCGAAATTTTATTAACATGACATGACACTAACGTTATCGGATGACAAACGATGACAATGACAATCGTCAAAATTTGCTCATTGCAATCCGATCGCTCGCGGCTGTCTTTGTTAAATGAAACATTAGCATTTCAGTAATTTTACTAGATTTTAGAGGAATATTTGTAGATTAATTCTTCGATTTGTCTGTATATATATTTAAAAACGGTACTAAACGTAATCAGCTCTACTTCTAAAGCAGTGAAGAAAGCCTCACACGTGAATTGACATGAGATGTGATGAGTTTCACGACGTAACAGCTACGCGCATCGATCATGTCACGCGAAATGCGATCTATGCTTCATATTAGCTTTGTTTTTAAATTTTTTCACGGAAACCAAATCGAAAGGGTAGAAGTGTGATATATCGTTGAAATCAGAATTCTAACTGCTTTTCAATGGTTCCATTGCAAATTGAGAGTAATTATAAAATAAACAACTTGTTGCGTCAAAACGGCACTAAACGTAATCCGATCTCAACCAAAACCTTTTCAGATCTTCTGGGGCACTAAAGAAACGCACATGCAAAGTTTCATTCAAATCCGTTCAGTAGTTTCGGCGCTATCGTGCTAACACACATACACACCCATAGACATTTTTCAAAAACCAATTTTTTGGGTTCCTAGGACCTCAAAACGTAAAGGTTTGATGTTATCTCAATTTTCGTTTTTGAACCCATTTTAATAACCTCTCACAATTTTATTCTGGTGAGGTTAAAATAGCCCATAGTAATGCTAACTTCACAGTGAAGATAGCATACCATTTACTTGCTTTAAAAAGTGCACAAACATTTTCTTACATAAATAGTTTGTTGCGCACGATTAATGGCAAAAATTAATTTAAAAATATATTTTTTCTAATAACTTCTGATAATATGAACTTGATAATCAAGATAGTATCAAAACTTATGAAAAATCGCTTTTGATAATAAAGAACGACCAAAAAAAATTGTTTAAATATTTTTTAAAGAAGGACCGGAAAAAATAGATAGCTTTAAAAATGTGAGAAATAGCGACTGAACGTTTCCGGGTGCATCGTATACAAAAATGGAACACAAAATTTGCAACAGCGGTAAGGAAGCTTTGCAGATAACAGATTTCGAAAGATTTTGGGAAAACAAAACGTGGACTACTGTAATTAAATCATTCATATTAGCTTAAAAATAGCTCAATAGAAAAAATATATATAAAGTTTGGCCTCTTGGGAATTAAACTTGTCAAGGGATGTACTTTCAAAATAAAAATAGCAACAAGTAGGAGCTTCATCCCTAAAACACACCCCTAACGTGCAATTCGGTAGCTTTTGCGATTTTCTCGAAAACCGTTTGTCGTACAAAAAAAATTACACTTACAAAAAATATTCCCAGTAAAATTCTGTATAAAAAAGTGTTTATTACCTAAATCGTTTAGAACAGAGGTTTTCGGGAAATCAGCTAGTGAAGTTAGAGGTTGCATTAACAAAGATTCACGAACATGGTATATAATGTAAATAATCTTAAATTCATTCATGCTATTAGTGGATGCGATACCACGTCAGGGTTCTTTGGAAAGGGCAAACAACAGTTTGTACATCTATTTCATCGCAGAAAGGACCTTGCTAGTGTAATTCAGATTTTTAATAATGCTAAGTCAACTCCAACAGAAATTTTGTAGATTCGGTGATTTGTTTTTGAAGAGGATAATAATACATGTGGCAGAAAACCCAAATAATAGGAAAGAATATTCGTAAAATGCCACAAATAACTTTCAGACAAATAGAAATTGAGAAAGCTGGGGAAAGGGGCAGTCTCAGTGGGCAAAGATATGCTTATTTTAATAAATTTGTTGGCCAAGCGAGCAGTGCTGTGGTTCTTTCAAAATTACCTCCCACGTCGACAGCAGTACAACAGCATTCCCGTCGTAGTTACCTTCAAGCGCAAATGGCGTGAACGACATTTGCATTCTAAGCTTTGGGGCCGGGAAAAAAATTATGATGCCCTATCACCTGTCTATACCACTGAGCCACCCGCCCCGACTTCTATTTTAAAAATAATAACCTGCAGTTGCAAACAAGGAAAGAAATGCAGCTGTATTAAGGCAGGCTTACATTGCACAACTATGTGCAGAATTGTCGTGCAGTTTATTCATAAAAACAGGCGTTCCATTTTACTGCATAAACATTTAATCCAAAAATGTTCTCTAAGGAACGAAAAAGCACAAATCGCGAATCAAGACTTCTCAGATTGTCTTAAAAAGTGAAAGATTTCTTGAAAATAGTTTATGTAGAAATTATTTTAGAGAAAACTTCAATTGCAACAGTCTCGAAGTCAAAAACACATGAAAAAATGCATTTTCAACGGTTTTTGCAGGTGGTAGTGCCAGGTTGCCCCAGAAACTCAAAGTTTCATTGAATTTTGCGAACACTTTTCTCGCAACAAATTAGGTTTTGATGCAACAAATTCATACACGACACGCAAAGAATTCTCGAAGTAGAAAACTCGTGAAAAAATTCATTTGCAACGGTTCTTGCAGATGGTAGTGTCAAGTAGGGCTGGAAACGAATCGTTTTATCAATTTCTACGAAAACTTGTTTCGCAACAAATTCCTACACGACACGCAACAAATTTCCGAAGTGATAAGATTTAAATCTAGGTTAAATCACAAACAGACCAATCAATATAAATTCTTATGATTTAAAAGTTCCTAAAATATCAATCTACACCAATAGAACTGCAAACGTATCCAATAGACAGTTACGTAATTTACGTTTTGTGCATGTTCCTATACAGGGTGTCTCACCGGGAACTGAATCGATCGATATAGAGAAAAGTACGCATCAGAAAATTTTGAAAATTTAAATAATTACTAATGTCGGTGTGGCCAATCCAACTAACATAATTACAAGCAGCTGGGGCACTTCGCTTATACCAGAAGTCGATATCAACTTGCTTATTTCAAATGGACACCCTATATATTTTAGGGTTTTCGAAAAGAGCATAAAATTCTGAGCCGAAAATATGTAGCATATCCTATACCTAAACCTAGCCGTTTCAGAGATATTTGACATTTTATAGAAAATTTGACAGGTGCAACGGTTTGCAAGAACCGTTATAACTTTCTTCGTGTAAAAGATCCTCATTTGCTTCTTGTGACGTAAAAAGAACACAAGGAGAACTACGTTCTACAACTGAAATAAATTCAATAATATCATACCAAGTGTTCCGTTTTTCGCGTTACATTTTGTCAACTTCAAACCGCGAAAACTTGTTTAGGTCGAAGGGAACACCCTGTATTTTTTTACGTCAAGTTGTGTAAAATTGAATTCCCTTTCCCATTGTGGGGGTTAAAGTTACAACTTTTTGAAATATTTGCGATTTTGTTAGAAATTCATGAAATTGGACAATGAGTTCTATCAGCACGATTTTGGTATGGCTATGGGGTCTGCATTATCACCAATTTTAAGCAACATATTTATGGAGAACTTTGAGAACACACATGTTCAAAATTGTATAAACAAACCGGTTGTCTGGTGGAGATATGTTGACGACATCTTTGCAATTTGGCCTCATGGTGTCGATTTACTAGATAGTTTTTTAGAAAATATAAATAGTAAGGGAACAGTCTATTAAATTCACATTAGAAGTAGAAAGTAGGAATGAACTACCGTTTTTAGATGTTTTAAATAGAAGGGTAAATAATACAATTGAAACAAGCGTTTATAGAAAACCAACACATACTAATAGATATCTAAATTTTAACTCAAATCAGTCAATAAATGTTAAAAGGGGTGTTGTAAAATGTTTATACGATAGGGCCAAAATAATTTCATCTAATAATGAAATATTAAATAAGAGCAATAATTCCTTATGTATACGGACTATCGGAAAAGCTACGCCGTATAGGTGATAAATTTGATGTTAGGACGATATTTCAAACGGGGAACACTTTAAGATCTATTTTAACAAAAACAAAACCGATAAACAGGGAGCAGAATTCAAAAAACTATTTACAATATCCCGTGCGAATGTGATAAATGTTATGTGGGTGAGTCATCCAGACGTTTCAGTGTGAGGTTGGATGAGCACAAGAATTACATTAGAAAGAATGAAATTCAGAAATCAAAGATTTGTGAACATGCTTGGGAAAACGGACATAGAATAAACTGGGACTCGGCAAAAATTTTAACAAAACAAACAGATACCAAAACAAGAAAAATTAAAGAATCAGCAATAATCTTATTAAATGAAGATAAGTGCGTATCGAATTGTTCTGTAGATATTTGTACAACCTGGCTACCAATGTTAAAAGAAGAACTTAACAAACTCAACATTATCTAAAAGAAAATATCATCAGTTCTATGTTCTGTGTAAGTAGTAAGTATCTATGGAAATAACATAAACAGAATCTTAAAGCTGTGTATTTGACATACACAGCAAAATAAAAGCTCTTCCAAAAAAATAGCTTTGAAAACGGAAAGAGATTACTTTCCGAAACGTCAGCAAAATACATTATTTCTGTGTTTATTCCGATTTATATTATTTGCAAAACATAACCTCTGACTTTTCCTTTGGCGTAAACGTCACGGGCGCAGAGGTTTTTTCCGATAATTCCATTATTTTGTAGATTCGGTGATTTGTTTTGAAGAGGATAATAATATATGTGGTAGAAAACCCAAATAATAGGAAAGAATATTCGTAGAATGCCACAAATAACTTTCAGATAATATCATTGAATTGTTGTAATCATTTCATCAAAATAGCCATGATTAGAAACAATCAGTCATTATCTTATGTCAAAAAATGCCAGCACGTTTAAATTACACCCACGAAGACTTTTTAAATTTGTTTATTATTTATGGAGAATGTGATAAAGTAATATCAAGAACTTGCAGCACATTTGCTACTCGATATCCAGAAAAACGGATGTCGTCACCAAACACCGTAAAACGCATACTGGAAAATTTTAAAAATTATGGCTCTGTCAAGGCAAACATGCAAAGAAGAAAGCCTATTGTTGATGACGAAAACATTGAAATAGTCATTCTGGGATATTTTCATGCATTTCCAAGGATGTCATTAAGATAAGCTGCTCTGGCATCGGGACTATGCAAGAATTTAATTCACAGAATCTTATTAAAACATAAGTTTCACCCGTTTTCATTCCATATGGTTCAATGATTAAAAGAAAGAGATTTCCTAAGAAGACAGAATGTTTGTGAGTTTATTCTAATAAGGTCTGAGGGTCACGATTCTTATTTGGAAAATATTATATGGACAGATAGCAAAATTTACTAAAAATGGACTTTTTAATAGACACAATTCGCATTATTGGAGCGACTGAAATCCTCATATGTTCAGAGAGCGAAACTTTCAGGAAAGTTAGCAGTTCAATGTTTACTGTGCCATAAGAAACGATAGAGTGGTGGCATTACAATTTTATCAGGAAAATTTAAACGGTAAATTAAATTTTCTCTTCTGCTAATATGTATAGGTAAATTTTTGTTTTTTTTTTTTTAGGTGAAAGATATCTCAATATCTTACAAAATTTGAATAATAACTATTTAGAAAATTTACCTCTCGCCGAACATAGAAACATTTTTTATCAGCACGACGGTGCTCCCCCACATAACGCATATTTAATTAATAATTATTTACAAGAAACTTTTTATGATCAATGGATTGCCAATAATATACCTTTCTTATGGCCTCCTCGCTCGCCCGATTTATCAGTTCTGGATTATTTCATTTGGGGAACTATTAAAAATAAAGTTTATGAGAGCCCATTAACAATCATTGAAGATTGTATGCAAAGAATAAGAAATGCATTTCAAACCATATCACAGGATTCAATTAGAAGAGCCACCCATGAGGAACTGATCCGAAGGTGCGAAAAATGTGTCGAGGTTCGAGGGCGGAATTTTGAGCAATTATTAAATTAAAATGAAGTCATATTTTAAATTGATCTTATCTCTGCTATTTTACTTTATGCCATATCCTCAATTCGATTAATACGCATGTTACAGTGTTAGTGTTATTTTGCGTTTTTGTAGATATCGAGTAGTAAATGTGCTGCAAGTTCTTGATATTACTTTATCACATTCTCCATAAATAATAAACAAATTTAAAAAGTCTTCGTGGGTGTAATTTAAACGTGCTGGCATTTTTTGACATAAGATAATGACTGATTGTTTCTAATCATGGCTATTTTGATGAAATGATTACAACAATTCATGAATTTCTAATAAAATTGAAAATATTTCAAAAAGTTGTAACTTTAACCCCCACAATGCTAATATCAGAAAAAAGGGAATTCAATTTCACACAACTTGACGTAAAAAAATACAGTGTCCTCTTTGAGCTAAACAAGTTTTCGCGGTTTGAAGTTGACAAAATGTAACGCGAAAAACGGAACACTTGATATGATATTATTGAATTTATTTCAGTTGTAGAACGTAGTTCTCCTTGTGTTCCTCTTACGTGACAAGAAGCAAATGAGGATCTTTTACATGAAGAAAGTTATAACGGTTCTTGCAAACCGTTGCACCTGTTAAATTTTCTATAAAATGTCAAATATCTCTGAAACGGCTAGGTTTAGGTATAGGATATGCTACATATTTTCTATTCAGAATTTTATGCTCTTTTCGAAAACCCTAAAATATATAGGGTGTTCCATTTGAAATAAGCAAGTTGGATCCGACTTCCGGTATAAGCGGAAGTGCCAGCTGCTTGTAATTATTTTAGTTAGTTGGATTGGCCACACCGACATTAGTAATTATGTAAATTTTCAAAATTTTCTGATGCGTACTTTTCTCTATATCGATCGATTCAGTTCCCGGTATGCATAATTTAAAAAATAAAAAAAAAACACCAATAAAGTTTTCCGTCTAAAATTGTGTTTTTTTTCCCGAAAAATGTAAATATCTCGGAAACTACTTGTTTCCCACTCCCAGATTCCAAAAAATCATGCTTATTCAATTTCACATAATTTCATATAAATTGAAATATTTTTACGAGAAAAAAACAAAAACCGAGAAATCGGTTTTCCGTACTTTTCTCGGAAAACATGAGGTTCTTTTGAAAAATGCCTTATATGAAAGTTTTAGATTTCTTTATTATCTACAACTTCTGTGAAGGACATTTTCCGTTAGGGGGCCACCTTTCGCTGAAAATTGCATAAAACCCCCATTTTAGAATGTCACTTTATCTCGTGTTTAATTTTTCTTTCTTCTCTTAATTATAACTTTAACCAAATTTTCCGGATGTTCCTTGCCTGTTAATTTTTTTTTTTTAGCTCACAATTCGCTTTGGCACCAGCCTAATACTGCTCAATACATTTACTCTAAAAATATTTGTTTAAATTATTCCCGTCATCATTTTAACACCAATTTCGGCTATGCTTTTCTGCAACTGCGTTAAAATGTTGCACAAAATTTTTCCTTCAGTGAAATTTTTGTTCATAATCTTTAGTGCTCTCAATTAAACGTATATTTTTCGAGAATGTGATGTGACACAGCTTCCAGATACAAATAGCTAACGACTGCAACACATTGCACGAATTTAAAAATAAATTCATCCCCAAAGTTATATAGCCAAGCCACCATAAAGAAAATAAACATGAAATTTGATCATGTGCAATATTCCAAATTTAGAAGGTGTTATATAAAAATAAAATTTTATCAGCCTTGATAAGATAACTTTGTGTGATTTCGTATTGCTTACGGATAGCATTTCTGTTTTTATAATAATACTACACTTATATTTTAGTTTTATATTTTACTGTACTGTCGTGAGCAGAAAAAAATAGGACAACTTTTTTTTTCTAATGTAAATCTGTCTTTATTTGAATATGTAATGAGTAGCCGAAATAAAACAGATATCACTTTTAATTTATTTTTTATTTTAATGCTGTAGTTATTGCTATAGTAAATGATGGATGGTTAATGAGACAAATTGCACTGCAAATTATAATATTAACTAAAATTTGGTGTGTAACATTTTAAGAAAGTGGAGAATAAACGGTACGATTGGTAGAAATCCTGGATCAAAGGACAAAGGATATCCTACTTAACAAGAAACTAACTATTAATATTTCGTTATTGTACCATTTCTATTTATAACTTGTATAAGTCTGTTTGGCATAGAATTAAATAACCTTATACAATAATCATTAGTAATAATATTTTCCCATGCATTATTTATTATTTTCAGTAATTCTTCGGCATTCCGTGGTCTCACATTTCGTTTTTGGATACTTCTTACAAATAGTCCCCATACTTCTTCCACAGGGTTAAGATCTGGACTGTGACTGGGCCAGTTAAGAACGCCGATGTTATTCTCTTGAAACCAGTTAGTTACGGTATGAGAAGTATGCACGGAACAATTGTCTTGTTGAAATATGAACTCATTATTTGGAAATAAATGTGACACAGAAGAGAGCATAATATTGTCTAAAATCTAAATATACGTCTCACTATTAAATCGTTCCTCAATATGCCACAAAACATCAGGACCGCGTGCCGATATCCAAGACCACATAGTGACGAAAAATCTACCACTTTTTTCATTGATTTCTATCAATGATAAATCGAGTAATTAGAGGGCATTAAACACGAATATGACCGCTGTGTGCTGACTGGAAAGTTTTTTCCTCTGTAAAGATTACATTGTTCCAAAAATGTATATCATGCGCTAAAAATTCAAGCGCAAATCCTACTCGAGCTTCTTTATGTTCAGTTTCAGTTTATGTAAGTATTTTTGTGCTGCTGCACGACAGCGTAGCTCCGATTTCTTACTCGCCGGCGACCAGTACTACTCGATCCAGGAAAATTCGTTTCTTCAGCAGCCTAAATAACTGAGTAAAATGGATTTTCTACTAAAGCATTTACCAATTGCAAATCTTGTTGTTGATTTGATATTCTTCGTCGCCCTGATTCAGGATTTCTACTAATCGTACACCGTTTATTCTCCACTTTCTTAAAATGTTACACACCGAATTTTTGTCAATATTATAACGCAGTGCAATTTGTCTCATTGACCATCCATCTTCTGCTTTAGCAATAACTCCAGATTTAACTAAATCGCTTATATGAGGCATATTAGTTTTTTGCACACTTGCAAGAAATTATGATAATTAACTGATAATGTTACAAAAATTAGAGTTAAATATACACAACTAGATTTTAGCAAAATACCGTTATAAGACTAGTCCTACTTTTTTTTGTTCACGACCGTACTTTTAATTATTCTAGCACGTTGCTATTTGATTATATGTAGATTTATTGTACTATGTTAGATGTAGTTATTAGTTTATTATTACTTTTGCAAGGTTCGGTTTCATATAAGTGTTAGCAAACGTAGTATAAGAATAATTTTTATGCAGCTGTCACAAAAAATTACGTTTATCGGATCTGACAGCATTCCTAAAGTGTCATCTCTCTGTACTCATTTGTCAATCTTATTTTTTGGCCGCTATTACTTCACGGCCTCATGTGTTACTTGAGATCATCATTAATAATTGAAATATGTCACGGCTTGTCAATAAACTATTTAGTGACGTTTTCATTAATAACTAGAAAGCGAATTAAAACGGTCAGCCTAGTAGGCTCTTGCAAAACTTGTCCATGTTTCCAGTAATTTGTACGAAACAATTTAAAAAAATTATTTGTGTATCAAGGCCGTAAAGTTGATGTTTCTCGGCCGAATTCGAAGTTTGCGGTCGAGGCCAAGCAAACTTCGGATAAGGCCGAGATAGATCATTTGGCTGAGGTGCACACAACATTTTTCAGGCAACTGTCCCAAAAAGTAAAATAAAAATATTTTTAAAATTGTGTGGTATAAATTACTGAAGGCATGGACAAAATTTTGCAAGAAGGCCACTAAGCTGATAGTTTTAATTCGTTATCAACGAAAACAAATGAAAACGCCACTAGATAGTTTATTGATAAGCCATGACATATTTCAAATATTAGTGATCAAGCAACACATGCGGACGTGAAGTGCGGCCGTGAAGTAAAAACGGGCAAAAAATAAGATTGATAAATGAATACAAAGAGATGACACTTTAGAAATGCTGTCAGATCCGATAAACGTCATTTATTGTAACAGTTGCCTTAAAAATATTTTTTTACTACTAACCTAAGCAATCACCATTATTTACTGGAGACAAAAAAATATAATAAAAAACCACCTAGGTAAATAATGAAAAATTTTCTATATTTTTAATTTTTTTTTTACATTTATTTAACGTCGGCCTATTTCCGCTACTGAGGCCTAACACCGACGCCTGTAGACGAGCTACCCCCGACTAGGAATTTTGCCGAACCTCTTCTCTTTCGAAGAGTAGGAATTTTTGACTTGCCTAACATTTAATAGACAAGGGTTCGACGGTTTTACATCCTCTCCGAAGGATGGTATATCCACTACACAATACTCGCCTAAGATTGCGTAGCTTCCGCGCATACACTGATATACAAGCCGCTGGAAGACGATACCCGAAATAAATGCAATTGATTGATCTTCACTGAATGGGTGAATAGAAACTTGTTAACCTAATTCTAAGAAAAAAAAACAAATAAACTCAGAAATTCAACACTGGTAAGTGGGAGAACTTTTAGATAGCGTCCATTTTCTGGAAAATGACATTTAAAATTATATTCCAATAGTTTTATTTTGTCAGTTTGACAACTAAACTCCCAGACTACTTGATATTTCGAAATATTTCAAAATAAATGGGAAATAAATAATAATAAAGGTAATGACGACCCCCTTTATTCCGGAAGGCTCTAGAAGAGCCTTGTGTGGGAAGGGGCTACATATTTAGAGACAAGGGACACACACCCAATATCCGTGTATAGTGGAAAAGTCCCTCTCACAGTATTTTCCACTGCCACGACCGGGGATATATCAATGTCTGTTTTTAAACCAGGAGGACTCTTTCGAATTTGCCGCGCTAAATCGTACACATGTGATTGGCTGCGCGTTGGCCAGTTTTACACTAGGCCAAATCGTAAATTTTGACATACATGTCAGTTGAATATTTCAACCAAATTTGGAAGTGTCTTCATTAATTATTTATCATCACTCATTCTCGTTTGTAGTAATTTCAAAGCAAAAGGAAACTGTTCTTTAGAGAACTAATTATATGTTATTTATATTTATTATATATATATATTCTGAAAGTTTTTCAATATGGATGTTGTGGTTTAGTGGAAGTTTCACCAGTAAAGAAACGCAAAAGATTAGATTTGGGTGCTTTAGCATTATCTGAGGAATAATGTGTAATAAATATGTATAAACAGATGTTGAGTGGAAAAACAAAGGTCAAACTGTGTGAAATCGTATCTACAATTATGAATGCAGTGGGTGAAATATTAAACAATGTAAGATTTGTAATATACCTATTTTAAACACTTTTACTGTTAGAAATTGCAAGATCAACTGTATTCCGTACGATAAGGGAATATAGAAAGACTGGAAATATACACAGGCCAAAAAAACTTGAAGGAAGACCAGGAATTATTACCAGATTTGATGAAATAATGAAAAACTCTAAAGCAGTCATTGGAAAATTTGTGTTGAGCATATCATCAAAGAGTAAGAAAAAATGTACAAGTTGGATGGAATCATGGACACTATAATTGAGCCGTTAATTATTTCTATTGGTGCTGAAAGCGACACTTCATCTGAAAGTTCGGATACAGACACAGAATTAGCTCTTCAGTGACTTCAGTGATTAAGTGATAAGTGCTAAAGTATTTAAGGACTTATTCTAGAGGTGTTTAAGATGACTGATATATAATTAATTATTGTTGCTACTTCAACTATGTATTCTGTAAGTTCATAAATGTAGTGTTTATTACTTCTTAAAATATACCTACGTATAATGTTCGATATTACCATTGATTAGATTTATTAAGTTTCACTTATGCATTACTTTAAGTTTATTAATAATTAATTTTATGTATAACATGTATGGCTTGTTTTGCCTTGTGTGACAAAGTTACTTATGTAGTAATTATTTTTTATAGTGATCATGTCATTTTGATATTATGTTAGCATTTATGTTTTTTAGGAATGCTTTCTGATATCTCTTCCAAGTTTCTTCTTGGTTCTTCTTGCAAGCAGTAATCGAACCCTGTGTAATAATAAATAGTTGTGTATTTAATAGGGAAATTTTGTTTTACTTTGATTTACACACTTAATTTTTTACAGGCATACAATTTAAAAATTAAACGCACTTTATATCTCAAAGCTTCCTCAGTACATGGCAAAATTGGACGTGGAGGGAAAATTATATATATCATTGACACATCAATTAAAATTAATTAAATTTGTTTTTTTTTAAATATTTTTTAATAAGTTTCATATACCAAATCAAATTTCAAATATCTTAAACAGTATTCTTTTTTGGAAATTTATTATTAAGAATGTGAGGAATCCCTAGACCACTTTTTAGTAAGTATATTGGACTGCATACACCTATACTGTAGTGTGTAAGGTTGGTTGCTTAAAACCCCTAAAATATTCTAGGGTAATTTTCTGGTAACTTTTATAGTGTAAATTGGGATTCTACATTTAGTCCTCCTGGTTTAAAAACAGACTATAGTAGTAAAAATCGGCAACTACTGGAAGCGGCTGGAACCTCCCCACCCGGTAGATCTTTGACGCCGAAAAGAGCATTAAATTGTGTGCCAAAACGGCACTAAACGTAATCCTATCTCAATCAAAACCTTTTCAGATCTTCTGGAGCATTAAACTCATGCAAATTTTTATCCAAATCCGTTCAGTAGTTTTGGCGCTATCGTGGTAACACACATACACATACACACGCACACACTATTTCATTCACATCCAGAAGTTAATAGCTGATTTAGTTTCTAATATTATAATCTATTTGAAACTATTATATCTCTTTATCTATTTGATTATAATATATTCACTAATCAACTGCTTTTGAACAAGTAATAGTATCCATAAACAAATAGCGTGGATTATAAGCGGAAGTTATATAATTCACTAGATACAGCCAGTCAACTTTCCGATATGGTGAAATGGAATGGTCCGTTATTATTATTGAGGAAAAGAAGGTGATTTGACATGTTTGATTAGTTTGACGTTTAACTGTTTACATTATTTTGTAAATAATGTTTCTGTATACTTGCAATTTAATATTAACTGTTATAATCGTAGATAAAATATAGTATTCAGTTTGCTACATTATCGCTCGTTGAATAATATACTATTATCGTATTAATAAGTTTAACATCACTTGAACAACTAAGAAAGTCTAGTTAGGTATCATAAACATTACAGATTCGTAAAGTAACAAACTGAAAATTGGTAAAGTCACTAAAAGTTGCAAATATGCCGAAATCTTATATGTGACATTACACCAACGTATCGGATGACAAACTACTATAACATAGCGCGGGGAACAAACGACAATCGACAAAATTTGCTCATTGCAAACCGATCGCTCATAGCTCTTTGTTAAATAAACATTAGTTAGCTTGCATTTCAGTAATTTTACTAGATTTTTGAGGAATATTTGTAGTGTAATTCTTCGATTTGTCTCTGTATATATTTTAAAAAACGGCACTAAACCTAATCCGATCTCAACAAAAACCTTTTCAGATCTTCTAGAACACTGATGAAACCCTCATGCAAACTTTTATCCAAATCCGTTCTCTAATTCAAAATATTTGAAATTAAATGCGACAGTAAAAGCTGTATAGTTATTGTTGAATAGGAATACACGTGATGTGGCGAGTTTCACGACGTAACGACTACGCGCATCGATCATGTCACGCGAAATGCGATCTATGCTTTACATTTGCTTTGTTTTTAATTTTTTTCACGGAAACCAAATCGAAAGGGTGGAAGTGTGATATATCATTGAAATTGGAATTTTAATTGCTTTTCAACGATTCGATTGAACATTGTAAGTAATTACAAAATAAACAACTTGTTGCGCCAAAACGGCACTAAACTTAATCCGATCTCAAGCAAAACCTTTTCAGATCTTCTGGAGCACTAAAGAAACGCACATGCAAAGTTTCATTCAAATCCGTTTAGTAGTTTCGGCGCTATCGTGCTAACACACATACACACACACACAGACATTTTTCAAAAACCACTTTTTTGGGTTCCTAGGACCTCAAAACGTAAAGATTTGATGTTATCTCAATTTTCGTTTTTGAACCAATTTTAGTAACCTCTCACAATTTTATTGTAGGAGGTTAAAAAAAATATATATTTTACTTTTTGAGACAATTGCCTAAAAAATGTTGTGTGCACCTCGGTCAAATGAACTATCTCGCCCTTATCCGAAGTTTGCTTGGCCTCAGTCGGAAACTTCAGATTCAGCTGAGAAAGATCAACTTTACGGTCTTGATACACAAATAACTATTGTATGTAACATTTGCTAACCAATTTTTAAACTTTTGTAATTTTTTGGAACAGAGGCATAGTGAACAATCCAAAGATTACACTGTTGTTACATGTTTGGTTCCGTCTAACAGCAAATTTAGTTAACTTACAAAGTTGTTGAAAGCAATAGTTGAGATTTTCCTAACAGTTCGCCACTTTTGAGATTTAAACATTAATTTTTGTAAAATGTATATATTGTGCATTGTCAAATTATCATCAGATCACAATAATAGCGAGAGATGCCACCAAAAACAGTTCTACAACTTTGCTGCTCTTTTAAAATTTTTCCCGGAAATTATTGCACAATTATGTTTTTTGCAATTTTAACAATGTTCCGGACTTTGCAAACAGCAGTAAAAATGAGTTTTATTGCTTTTATAACTTACTCAATTGTTTCTCAAAATTTAAAAACTTATTACAAGTTAAAAATGTCCTCATACTGACAATAATTAATAGTTACATATACTATGCTTTACGTATAGATGCGTGACAGCGGCGCATCCGCCATTTCCAAAAACCTAAAGCCGCATTTTATACAGCGCAGCGTCAGAAAGACTCGATCTTTATCAATGTTTTGATATTCCTTGAAAGAAAAAAATAATCCACAGGCTTATTTGCTGCAAACGAAAACGCCATCTTCTAAGGTTGACCGCTTGTATTTATATTTTTATATTTTATATATTTAATCATGTTGTCTATTTATCAAGTCTAATATTAACCAATTTATTCAACATTCCGATCGAAATATACCATACAGTTAGAGACACACGAATAACACTTATGTTGCCTAAACACAAGCTCTCTGTGGTTAGTAATGGTGTGACAGTTATGCCCATTAGGATATACATACAATCATCTCCCTAATTATCTGAAAGAAATATCTGGTTTAAAACTGTTTAAATCAAAATTAAAAGAACTACTTTTAAAAAGATCGATTTACACTGTCGAAGAATATTTTAGTGTTAACCTTTAATACTGGTATCTAGTGTTACATAATTGTTTCAAATACTTCTTATATTGTTTGTTTTTTTAATTGATTTATTGACCAAGTTTCCAAATAAATTTTGAACACCATTGTTTTCTTTCTATTTTTAATTTCTTTTTCAACTGTGACGCGTTTGCATATGTATTTATGTGTATATATGTGTGTTTTCTCATTTTATATATATTTGTTTTTTTTTAATTTCTTATCTATTTGTTTATTTATCTGTTTATAGTAAATGTCTGTCTTTGACTTGTTAAGCTGCTTGTTATATTTACTTCTTTTATCTATTTATTCATTACTTTTTTGCTATTTTTATTGTATTCTTTTTTTGACTTATTGTATCATTACATATGGTGAATAAATTATTATTATTATGATAAAGATACGGCCGCTATTCAAGAATTTATCCAGAACTTTGATCGGTATTCATCCGCGTATTATCTTGACACAATACTACTACAGACGCTTCCCTTTTGCACAAAAATGAGTCTAAGTCAAATGTGAAGGGAGTATACTAATGTCAATGAATAAGTTACTGCTCAGTTGTACAAAAGAAACGATCTTCTCTTGAATAAATAACCAAAATGTCTGTGGTAATATTTTGTGACTAAAAAAAATCTTTGTCCTCTACTAAAAGCCGCTGTCGATTTTTTCATTCTTACGAACCGGGCATAAAATTAAAAATAATCACTCACTGATGTATAAAAATATAATAATGATAACAAAGTCTTTATTGCTAAAGATGTACATACAATACATACATACATTCGCAAAGCGAAGTCTAGCTACAGCTATTCTACTTAACCCTATGTATTATTAAAAATTATTATATTATAAATTATTTTTCCAATTCAGCTCAAAAACAAACAAACATTAATCTCAATCTTCAACTGAGTACAAAGTGATCTTACTCTCGAGCTAGTATGCAGTCGAGTTAGAAGTGGGAGTTGAAAATCTCACTTTAGAGTCACTTGCAGAAACCAAAAGAAACGTACCATCAACCGAGTAATGACGTCGAATGTGAGAATAAACTGAGATTTCGTGTAAAAGGATTATACAGTGGTGTCGGCAACTAGCCGTATAGGAAAATCCAATACACTTATGTACATGTGCAATATGGGTCAGAATCGCGAGATGATATCAAATAGATGGTGGGGCACAGGCATGACCGCTGGTCGAGCTCGATCTGCTACAGTAGCAAATGTATTTGGAGCGGAAGTTGTAGGTGACCGGTGGTCAAATAAGGAATTTACGAATTACCGCGTATCATCCCAACAAACTACCAAAACAAACAAAAGTATCCTTCTCAAGATAAGTGAGAGAGGGTCGATTTTCGTACGCTACATTAATAAATAAAATAATAAATAAACACCACAGAAATTACACATTGGTTACACATTGAAAAAACGTGGACATACAACCATTGCCGGAGCCAGGATTCGAACCCGGTTGATTAATCGCAATTGCCACCTCGCGCCTTAACTCACGCGGCTATCGACCAGGCAAATAAATTTATTGTATCACGAAGTAAATGCCCACCATAGTACAGCTTAATTATTTGTACTTTATCTTCTGTTAAATAAATATCCATTTTAACAGGTTAATATTATTTTGAGTGCAATAATATTTAAATTTCGTAAGGTTACCTGAGACCTAAGCCCAACGGACTCTAGTAAATAATACATAAATCCATAATATCGACAATCACAGCAGCGCTAACGTACAGCCCATTGGATCACATTCATTTAGATGAGATTCTCACCCGTATTGCACAAGTACATAAGTGTATAGGATTTTCCTATACGGCTAGTTGCCGACACCAATCGGGATGATGGAACCTAACGCATTTTTAAAAAGGCATGCATTTAATAGTTTCTTAATGCTTTAAAGAATATATTTTGTTTGCACCTTTTACAAGAGCATATAACGGAGGCAAATTAGAACTTGAAAGACACGAAATGTGACTTGTCTAGTTAGGGCTGTTTTATATTGTAACGTATTTAGGAGGTAAACAACAACTATACAGATTCAGCAAAAGTAGTTTTATATATCCTTAAATAAACCAGTGCGAGAAAGAAAACATCTTCTTTTTACCGGTATCTTAGAGAGATGTTCATGAAACAATTTTAAATTTGAACTCGTACTCGTACTCCTCAGGGGAAGATGAGATTTCTAATTGGAAAGAACACGCAAATTATCTATGTGACAAGCTTAGCAAGATCTGTTAAGCGTTAAGATCAGTGAGTAAACATTGTAGTATATCAATTGATCGCCAACTTTACTTTGGATGTTTTTGGAAATGGACAATTAATTAAACGAAGGGAATCATGTAGGTCTGCATTTAAAGAATTAAATATTTGAGTTTTACCATCTGTATATATTTATAAATCATTATGTTTTGCATACAAGAACAAAAACATTTTGTCTATGGTTGGTAGTGATCATGATTACTCAACAAGAAATAAAACGCTACTTCATCCGGACAAACACAGTACAACAATGTTTCAAAGGGGTTTATGTTATAACGCTTGGAAACTCTATAATGCTCTATCGGAAGATATTAAATGTGCAAATAGTATACATCAATTTAAAAGTAAAATTAAAAAACTACCTACTTTTAATAAAAAATTGTTACACAATGAATGAGTTTTTTAATTGATAAAGTTGTACCTTTTAAAAATAAAATAAGGCCTGCATTTTCTGTTTTTTTTTTTGTATTGAATAATTTATATTTTAATGTATTTTAATTATTTTGTATTTTATGATAGATTTTATAATTTACATTTATGAAAATATGTGTGTACTATGACTACCTATATATAACTTATTTATGTATTTTTTCAAATGTTTTATTTTAGATTAATTTACACTGTTATGACTAAATTTCTTAAATTCATATATATTATTAGTTTATAGTACTGGATTTTCTGAAATTAATAAATATTATTATTATTATACCATTTAGGAAAAAAACTTTCACTCGAAATTATATTTATCATAATGGTCTTAAAATGTTTAATGCTCTTCCTCATGATATCAAGATAATTTAAATCAGTTCAGATGACATATTATTAATTAGGTTAAATGTAATTTTTAAGTTTCTTTATAGGTTACCTATGCATGAATTCAATTTAATGTAAATATAACGTGTTTATTAGTTTAGAGATGTATTGTAAATAGCTTATTTGCTAATAAATTCAAATTCATTCATTCATTTAATTTTTATAAGAAATAGTTGGTCCGACGCTAAACAATACGCAGACCTTGCCCTACCCAGCCACAATCAATGTTTAAATTGTAATCCCACCCCTGTTCAGTTATTTGTTTTTAGATATTTATAAATAAGAAAAAAGTTTGAGCAAATATCTTTAGGGGTTCACCCCCAAATTCACCCCAAATCCCAAAGGTCAAGTTCTCGCATTTTTCTCGAAACCCGTTAAGTTGTGTGAAAATCACTGAATTAAAATTTTTTGTACTTTTGAAGCCCGACACTCGTCGGCACTTCAATATCTGAACATTAAATTTGGTGAAGAAATAAACGAGATCTGACAAAAAATTCAAGTGGCCCATTTTTATCAATGTTTATTGTTTGAGATATGTTTTCATATTGTTTAATATAACTAACAAAAAGGAATCAAAACTCACCCTTATGAATCCGCAAATGCGGCGTCAGGTCCTCGATACTGGGGAACGCAGCATCACACTGGGGGCAGATGTAGGGATTCGGAGTCTTGGCATGCTGCTTCTTATGTTTGACCAGCCTATAGTAGGTCGGCAGGATCAGCAGGCAAATTTTGCACTTGTGTATTATGGGCTTTGTGAACGTGTTCATCATCTTCTTGGCCGAATACTTGAACTTGTACTCCGCATATTCTTCCGGTATCCATTCCACCCTGCTCTCACAATCGCTGTCGTCGTCGTAGACCCCGTTTTCTTCCTCCTCGTTCTTGACCGAAGGGATGACCTTCTTTTCGAATTTGGGAGGGGCCATATCGGTGATGGTGTTCTCGTTAGTGGTCTCTTTCAGCGGTTCTTCTGGTGGTGGAATATCTCCGGGGATGGGACCAAACACAGATTCAGCGGCAGCTGCCTTCTCCTTTTTAACCAACACTTTATTGAACATGTCAGTAATGGTGGTCTGTTTCATGGGCGAAGTGGCAGTTTTCGCAGGGGAGGTATTCGTTTCATCCGGCGTTGAAATTTTCTTGTCCTTTTTGGTATTCTCAGCTTTCTTCGGGCTAGGCGACGGCAAGGCCAAACTTTGCTCCTTGTCCACTCTGGTCTTTGAGGCACACTTGGTTTTTGTACTTTTACCCTTAGGTTTTCCAGGCGATTCCAGATTATCTTTTCGTGGCGACTTATCACCAAACATCGCTAACAATTTGGCTTTGGCTTGAGCTTTGGTTTCCGAGTCGTCTGTTTTAGTTTTATTAACCATGAGTTTTTGCTTTTTCGTTTTGGGTGTAATGCCCACGTTTGACTTGGAGGGCACTGATTCTTTACTAATTTCAGGGGTGACCTTCCTGTTTCTTCTTGGGCTAGTCAGACGCAATGGAACTACTTCTGGTTCAGTTTCATCAAAATCAAATACAGTCGTGTCCATTTTCTTTGGTGTTCTCTCAGGAGTTTTACATCTTTTCACTTGGTCTGGGATGTTTCCGTTTGAAAGGGGTGTTTCTGGAGAAGTGACCGATTCAACAGCTTTAGTCGTTTTTAATTTCCTCTTAGCCGATGAACTTCTTTTATATTTTTTTGGCAGATTCTTTTCACTTGTTTGTGGGTCAATTTCTTTAGCTAGGGCACCATTTAACTTTGTAAGAGCACTCGTATTTTTTAAAAGTTTCGGCTTGGCACTTTTCAGGGATTCTTGAGAGTTGCTCCGTCTTTTCAACGGATTTTTTGTGGAGTTTTCCTCAATTTTTTTCTTGGGTTTAACACTTCTCGGAGCACGTAAACCCGTGTTCTTGGATTTTAACGGGTGCTCGGTTATGCTCTCCAGAGTGTCTCTTTCTGAGGCTTTTTCAATGTCAATCTTTGGGGAATCTTGAATTTTAGTTTTGCATTCCACAGGCTGTTTTGTTGGCTCCTTTCCAGAGCCTTCTTTGATGTTCAACTTTGGAATGACACTATTTGGATCGTTCTGAACTTTAACTTTATCTGCGAGATCTTCAGGAGTGTTTTCTTTAACTTTCTTCTTGGACTTAACACCCTTCGGGGCATCTAGAACCTTGTTGTCGCTTTTTAGTACGGTCTCCATAGGTTTCTCTTCAGTTTTCATCTCGATCGCAACACTACCAGGAAGATTATTATCAACAGTTTTTATACCATTTTCATTATTTACCATTGGAATTTCGGAGACCTCCGCAGAAATAATTTTAGGTTCTGAAATTACTGCTGGATTACTCTTTAAACCCTCCATTGCCTTTTGTTTGGGTGAATTTTTCCTGTTTACGTCGTTGATCAAGGTTTTTCGTTTAGGAGACTTGCCTTTACTTGTTGGAACTTTAGGAGAGATCTCTTGTGCTTGCACTGCATTTGCTTTTTGTTTAGGCAGGTTTTTTCTTTTTAGATCGTCGATTAAGCTTTTCCGTTTTGGAACTTTACTCTTGCTTGCTTGAACTTTAGGGGAAAGCTCCTGTGCTGGGACTTCAACATTAGAAGGAGGTGGTGTAACTTTCGGCTTCCGTCCCCTTTTCTTTTGATTTTTAACTCCATCCTGATTTGAGGTATCGACGTTAACATTTTTCAATTGAGCTAATTCAGACCTCAACAACATAGGGGTTTTTAGTTTCGCTTTGGAATCTATAAGTAAAGATTTGGTTTTTCTAGCCCTTCCTTTTTTTACCTTTATTTCTGCATAATCCTTTCCAGGTGGTTCCGGTAAGCTCCTTCTCATAGTAATATCTGATTTAGAAATATTCGCTGTAGTCTCAGCACTTTCGGATTGTTTTGATAATATTGTTGGACTTTTCTGGGATGAGATGTCTGATCGTAATAATCGAGGAGATTCAAAAACTCTGTCATCTATAACTTCGATTATACCAAATTCTTCTTTTGGGGGGTTTTTCTCTGCAAGTTGTATCTTTGGCTGAGTTTCAGAAGTTTCTATCGGCTGAACAAGAGGGTCACTTTCAACTCTTATAACTGGGCCAGCATCACAAATAGTAGAGAGATTGACGTTTGTGATTTCCGATTTTGATAACCTCTTCCTAACTTTTGGTTTTACCTGACTATCTAAAGGACCTTTCGATGCAACTGACCTGAGCAGTCTAGTAGAGGAAAGATTTTCCATTTGTTTTTCACAGTTACCACTCTGATCAACTGGTATGGACAGGGAGCTTTTCTCAGTGATTTCCGATATTAACAACTTCTGCCTTACGATTAGGCCAGCGGATTCTTCTAGTAAATTTTGAGGACTCTGTTGCGAACTAAGCAATTTAGATTGAGAAGTGGTTTGCTCTATTACACTTACTTCATCTACATCGATGATAACAGGCTGATCGTGAGTACGAGGGCTTCTTCTAGGAGTAACTTCTGACTTCAAATTCTGCTTTTCCAAACTTGTACTTGGCGAGTTTTTAAATTCTTCCATTGACATATTTTTAGGGCTATGTTGCGCTTCAGGTGATTTGTGGGATCTAGTTGTAGGAGTCTGCTTTTGAATCTGTTCCTTGTCTGCGATTTTGCTACATGCGAGTTCATCTTTTGACACAATCTGGGAGTTTGTTATAGAAATAATTTCTAATCTCTGCTTTTCAACCTTCGCTTCAACTAGATAATCATTTGGTAGATTGTGAACATTCTGTTCCACAGCCTTTGCTTTTTCTTGAACATCATTCGACGGTAAGGGCTTTGTTTTAGGGGATATCTTTTCAGGACTATGTTTCTGACTAGTGTCTGATCGCAGAGACATTGGGGACAATTTACTTGGCGGGGATTCTTCCGTAAGCACAATAACGTCATCTTGAATATTAATCTTGTTATTCTTCTGCAGACTTTCGCTTTTTGGCGACGTATTTTGTTTCGGTTTTGGTTCATCATGTATAAGTACCACCACCTCCTCAACCTCTGTTTTTACCTGTAACCGTTCCCTCGATTTTTGCAGTGCCAACTCAGAACGTAACAATCTTCCACTAGTAGTCGTCTCAATGGGTTTCTTTGCTTGCTTCTCATTTACTACGATGATTTCATCCAGATCGATTTGTTTATTTTTCTGTGGCGATTTGGTTCTCGTTTTTTGTTGAGCAATCTCTGATTTTAAAAATCTCGGCGACGCTTTATGTTTCTGCGATGGAACTTGATTGTTACTTATTACAAGAAGATCTCTGCTTGACTTGTTTGGTTCAGGACTTTCTACTTTTATTATTTCGGGAATGTCGGACCTGAGTGTTCTCGGAGAAACTTTTTTTGGTTTCAGTTCTTTTACAATCATAATTTCTTCATCTATTTCACCAAATGATTGTACATTCGAATGTTTTTCTGGACCTGAAGGACTATTAACTAGATCTTGTGGATCCAAAATTTGCACTTCATTAACAGAGTTTTCCAAATTATTTTCCCGAGGAGAAATATCTATAATCTTCTGTTTTGATGATTCTTTCTGTACCTCCTCTCCCTTAATAGGAGCTCCTCTATCTTCTGCTGGTGAACTACCTGAGATTTTTTGTTTGGCCAAGTCTGACCTAAGCAAACGGGGTGAATGTTTTTTAGTTGGTTTAAGTTCTTCCATTATTATGACATCTTCATCTGGTCCTTCTAGAATAATCTTTGGCGATTTCTGTTTCGGTTTCATAACATGTTCTCTAGACTTTTTCAGAACAGTGTCTGGAGATCTCTGTTGTGCAAATTCTGACCTTAAAAGTCTTTTCGATATTGCTTGCACCTGTTCATTAACTGGTTCTTCATTTAAAATAATAACATCGTCCCTGTTATTTTCCTGTACGCGTGAGTGTGAAGGCTCCACATTTGTCATTTCAAGCAAATCTGATCTATGCAAACTGTCTGGAAGGGATCTTTCTACTTCAGTTACCAAATCAATTTTTTGCATTTTTTCAGCAGACTTCTCAGGCCTCCCTAACTTCAAAGTTCTACTAGAACATTTCTCATTTGACTTTTTGGTATTTTCAGCAACAAAAATAACTTCTTCGCTAGCGGAACTAGCCTGTGGGTCGCTAAGTAAAGACACAGAATCCGATTTCTTTTTATATGATGATTCCGGCCTAAGAAATTTTGAATATTTGTTTTGCGGCTTTAAGTTTGAATTTTCACTTTCAGCTATAGAAGTTTTCTCATTAAGTTTTACGGATGGATTTTTAAGATTTTTTGCGTGTCCCATATCGGATCTCAATAACTTTGACGTTGACCTCTCCTTCCTTTTGGGTTTTTCCGGAATCTCCTGAGGTGTTGTCTTTTTCGGGGCTAGTTCAGACCTCAGCAGCATAGGCGCATTCAAAAACATCGGTGGAATTAAAGGTTTCGGTTTTCTTTGCCTCGGTTTATCATTCACAACTCTTACTTCTGTTCCATTTGACTCAATTAGCTCCTTTTTAACTGCAGCTGATATGTTTTTGTCAACTTTATCGACCACTTTTAACAATCTGGGAGATGTTTGGTCTTTGTTTTTAACGTTTTGATGATTATCTATGGTAATATTAAGTTCTTGAGTTTTCGACTTGTCTCTAACGGATTTCTCGGAATAATTTTTTATTTTGTCATGTGGTGTATGTGTTTTGTTTACTTTTGGTATCATATTTGCTTCTTCAGTTACAACAATGACCTCATCTACTGCTGCTTGTTGCTCTTGCAAGTTAGTATTAAACGATTGTACTTTTTTAGAATTCTCCTGGACAGCTTCCGTGTTTTTCATTCTAGGGGAAGTCCTAAATTCCCTAATTTCATCGATAATAATCACATTGTTTTCAGAGCCCTCTTGACCTTTGCAACTATTATCTTTTTCCATAGTGTTATTGATGCCTACATTTACAGAAGACCTAACTATTTCCTTAGCTTTTGGCTCATCCGATATAACAATAATATCACTAGATTGATGTTTATAGGCTTCCGCTCGGCTCTCGCTTGACTTAGGTGGAGATCGACGTTTTGCTTTTGTTGATTTCTGTTCATCATTTATGACGATGATGCCATGTTTTTCGAAATGATCAGTAGTCGCTGCATTATCTTGTATTGGTATAACCGTTTTATTTCTTGGAGATGATCTTTCTCTAGGTATAACGGTCTTTGGATCCTCTTTTACAAAAATTACATCCTCCGTTGCACCTGAAGTTGTACCGCTCTCAACAATAATTTCTTTTGCAACTGCTTGGCCATTTAAACAATTATTTTCATCTATTATAATGACATCATCTTTTTTACCAGTAGAATCGCTATCAGATATTATAATTGAACTAGCTGGTTTTAAAGGCATCGAGAGGCGTTCATGATTTACAGATTTTCTTTGAACTGCCTTTTTAGACTTTTTACTGGCATTTGCAGTAGAGTTAACTTGTCTCTTTGCATTTATTTTACATACTTTACGAAGCTCCTCAGAAGGACCTGGACCGTCGACTGTTTTATTTGTTTGTTTTGGAACTGTCGATGGTCCTGGTTCAGTATGAGTCGAGTCGATCTTTTGCTTTAATTTGTTGAACAAATTTTGTACTGGATTAAACTTCGTTGGAATCTCAAGTGGATTTAAGCCTATTGCACGAGTTGACGGTACTGGATCACAAGGTACCGCCTGTGAACTTTCAGATGATTCTGTTAAAGCCTCTCGTTCGTCGTTGGGAGACGGATGTACAATTTTCTTTGCTTTACTGGTCTTTTTTTTGGTATTTAGCTTTATTTTAAATGTGGGTTTTTTATCAGGCACTTTCTTAACAGCAGCTTTGACTTTCTGACTGTTTTTTTTAGTAACTTTACCGCTTATCACCTTATTAATATCATTTTTCCTTGATACATTTTTATTGTGTGCTTTATTGCTGTTATTGTTTTTAACTTTTTTGGGTTTATTTTCAACGGGGGCACTAACGGAAGGCACATTGTTCTTGGAGAAAATCGAGGGTACTGGCTTTAATCTTAGAACTCCCAAAAATACACACTGGGTTATTTGTTTGTTTTCATAGTGTAAATCGTTTTCCTTTAAATTATTAAGAAAGTTTCTAAGAGTTAGGCTAGATTTACCTGATCTTTTAAGCAATTCTGGTTTTTTCTTCATGGTTTTCTATCCTTAGACGGGCCAAAGCATCAACGGAAAGCAGCACCAAGCCCGAGAGATCACAACTTTCAGATTGTTTTTCCGATGATAAACTGCCCGATCCGAACATTAATATGTCTTTAACTTGGTCACTGATCTATCAAATAAGTTAATATCACACCACCCAGGCATTTGAAAATCACACGTGTGTTTTTATAACGATTAAACACCAAAACACTTGTTGCGCTTCCACCATAACTTAATGACCATAGATACTTGATGACATAAAGGAAAAGATTTAGTTTGTAGTAGGGGGCGCTGGTAGTCAAGGATTAAGCCTAGTTCTAAGGACGCGCCACACATACCGAAGCTTGATAATTTCTTCACTACCGTTTCGGTAAATAGTATTATTTTCATGTTACGACAGTTATACCGATAAATAAGTGTTTTATTTACTAAATACATGTATTATTGAAGCAAATTATTGAACAATCAAAGCCAGTTAGATTAATTTATGTTTTATGATCTTTTCTGCTCTCTTAATTTTCAAGCTTAAAATCTGATAATATCAAATAATTGGTATAAATTAACGTCTTCGTATACTTTTGAGTTATCGGATTCATGATGTATCAAAGGAAAATGATTTTTAAAAAAATGTGACGTCATTTATGGTTAACCATAACCCCCTGCGGAGACAGTCGTCAATAATTGTACGTTCCGCACGAGATTTGCCTAGGAAGAGGGAAGCAGGGAAATGGGGGCGAAAAATGTGACTTTTCTAAGAATCTTTTTGTTATAGAAGTGATACGCTGCAGGGCAGGTTTCGTTAGGTCTGCGACATATTTATTTCTATTCATCGAAAGCGGAATTGCTACAAACGAAAATTGTGTATATGTAAATTTTTGGGAGTGTTGAGTCAGCATTTTCGATATTTGTAATGCATGACTAATTCATTTATAAAATGGAGTCAAAATCAACATACAAGACAATTTGGAGTTCAAAAGACTGTCTATTAGACATTTTTTGCTTTCAAATATAGGACTTGTGACTTGTATGAAAATTAATTTATTTTTCTAGGCATTTGTCCACAAAAATGCTACTGGGGATTATAAAAAATGATTAAACGCTTAAAAAAAAAAGTCTTTAAAATGTTTTTGTCTGCCTTCGAGATCCCTATCTCCCTTGAATGGCCCTCTAGATCTAGAATTGCCTGAGTCAAGGAGACAGCGCCCTACAGTCTATAGTGGAATCCGAACCACTTCTTGGGAATAATTCATAATTGAAAATTACTTTGCAGTGATTTGAGGATTGATAACTATTTTACCGTAACTTTAACTATCTCCACTGTAAAAACTAGATATGCCTCTTGTCCTTTTAAATGGCACATCAAACGTCATTCTGTCTTTTTTTAAACTAAGAGTCGTTCCACTCACAATAAAACAATTAACATGTTTAACATATATTTATTATGTAACAAATAAGTACAAAAACATTTAACTTATTGTTTCTTCTTCTCTTGCTTTTCACCTTCTGTGACAGTCTCCCCAGATATATCCTCAGTGCGAGTTTTATCGACCGGATATAACCTGGAAAAGATGAAACAACTAGTAAAACCTGAAACATAAACATCGTGCTAGTCCTTACCATCTTTGGTACAAATAAATAAGAAAAACCACGTCATCCCTGAAGCAAGCTACCCTATGTGCAGTGGGCATTGTGATAATGAATGCAAAAATATCATCTATGAATGTATTAAATGCTCTGTAGGTGAATGCCCGCCAAGGGAGAGCGGCCACAGACTTCAGTCGGTAGTTTATAAACAGCTGTGGCAACATAAAGAGGAAACCAAATGCATAAACTCCAGTCACCAAACTGTTTATTGTCCATGAATACCAGCTAAAATAGAAGAGAAATATCACAAATAGAGTAGAAAAGCATTTTTAAAAATATGGCGGAGTTTCTGGTGTTAGTTCAATATTATGGCGGAGGAGCCAGGAAAGGCGGAGGGTATCGATAAGCTGAGAAAGTCGGTTCTTTTTACATAAAATATTTTCTCTTACACCAGTTTACAAGCACATAATCTATATTTGCCAAAAAATACAGTTTATTTTTCGGGTTTGAATGGCACAGGGATATGTACATATACAACTATTGAAGCAGATATGAATACTTTTAACTTTGTTAGATACCTTGTAAGAGTAAACATAATTAAATGCATATAATTGATCAAATAAGTACCTATAGTACAGTAAAAGAAGCTCAAAATGGCGGCCAAAATTTTGGATAGTTTGGGATATTTGGACGCCAGTTTAACGTTGAATATAAAAAATATTTTGAATAGATTACGCGGATGGCGCCATGGCTATTGATTATATCTTAAAAAATAGAGAAATAAGGAACTAAGACCTTGAAGGGTTTTTATGGCATAAAGCGTTCAATTGGCCATTTAAGATGAGAAAACCGCGGAGTGCTATTAAATTCGAGGGTGCAAATTGGAGATAGGGGTGAAAATGCAACCCTTTCAGTTTTTAAAATATAACTCGAAACGAAGCAAAATTCAGGTATAGTTAATACGAAACTTTTGTAGATAATCAAATGTCCCATCGAAATGCCTTATTCAAAAAATAAAAAACAATTTTTTGTGCGAAAATGTCTAAAAAACAATGAAAGTAAGGAAATAATCCAATTTTTTGTTTTTTTTTTACTTTGTTGCCTTTAACTTTTTCATGAGCAGAGGTAGGTATAGGCCTTGCCGTGTAGAAAACAAAGTTGATGAAATTTTCTTGAAAATGGTGGTCTCAAAAAGTTTTTTCGACGAAAATTGACTGAGATAGTCGCTCAAACTTTCCATTTTCATCACGTTTGCCTTGATATTGTTTTAAATCTTATTTTTTATAACAAAATTGATTTTTACTCAATAAAACAATGTATTTCAAATCAATTTGTTAATAGTGAATAATTATTTTCACAAATGTATTAAACTGCGATGGTTTTTAAAAACTTTTATTAAACTTGCCATGTTAGTTACTTAGTTTGTTTAGGTCAAATTTTGCAATAGAAATTTCGATTAGCCCTAATTAAGCTAGAGCTTTGAAATTTTGCACGTGTGTATAAGTCCGGTGAGAATACACTTTTAACATTTTCATATAAAAAAAACTCGGTCCGATTCGATTCAAAATCGATATCTGGGGGTTTTCGAGATCGCCAATTATGAATACTTGGTCAAAATTTAGAACTTCAAAATGGCGGCGCCAATATGGTTGGCGACTTTTGCCATTTATGGTCCAAATCGATCAAAATCGATATTTGGAGGTTTTCGGGTTCGCCGATTACGAATTTATAGTAAAAAATTTAGTTCAGGATGGCGACTTTAAGATCCGATTCAACTCAAATCGATATCTGGGTGTTTTCTAGGTCGCGGATTATGTACTTTAAGTCAAATTTCAGAAATTCAAAACGGCGGCGCCAATATGGCTGATGACTTTTGTCATTTAGATCCAAATCGATCAAAATCGATATCTGGGGGTTTTCGGGGTCGCGGATTACGAATTTCTAGTCAAAAATGTAGTTCAAGGTGGCAGACGACTTTACCGTTTATGATGCGATTCGTCTCAAAATCGATATCTCTGGGGATTACATCTTATCAAAAGACTAAAAAGTACAAAATAAACTTTGAAGTAAATCAAACCCATAATTTTGTTAAGATTATATAATTTTTTTATGATATAAAAGCTTGTCGCGAGCAATCTCCTTTACACAGAAAAATGTCACGACAAGCTATTATATCATAAAAAAAATTATATAATTTAACAAAATGATGGGTTTGATTTACTTCAAAGTTTATTTTCTACTTTTTAGAGCATTTAAATAAAAGCTTTTTTTAAAATATTTTTTAAACAAAGTAAAATAAATTATTCTTAAATATTGCTTTTTTATCTATCTTAAATATGGATTTAATTTAAAATATATTAATTAATTAGACTATTAATATTTATTAAATAATTAAATATTGTTGTAAAATATGGAGATTCGTAAAATATATTTGAAATTAAGTTAATTTAAAATTTATTTCATTTCTTTCCCATTAGCTCTTCAGTCAACAAGGTCGCCTTGTACCGTTGCCTCGCCCGTCGCCTCTACCGAACATCTGCTTGTTTTTTTTTCATACATTTATTTAACGCCGGCCTATTTCCGCTACTGAGGCCTAACACCGACGCCTGTAGACGAGCTACTCCCAACCAGGAATTTTGCCGAACCTCTTCCCTTAAGAAGAGTAGGGATCTTTTACTTGCCTAACATTTTAATAGACAAGGGACCGACGGCTTTACATCCCCTCCGAAGGATGGTATATCTATTATACAACCCTCGCCTAAGGTTGTATAGCTTCCGCGCATACACTGATATACAAGCCGCTGGAAGATGTGTGAGGCGAGGACGCGGTTTCCGTTGGAATGGTCACCCATCCAACTACTAACTGCGCCTGTTGTTGCTTTACATCGCATACCGAAGTATGTACATAGTAAAGACGCACCTACGCTCGCCCACATCTGCTTGTTTTGAAAGTGAAGAAAAGTCTTTTCATGTACAGAAGAGTGGGGACACAGCATCAACGGTACCGAACATTCTGGAGTCATATAGTACACGTTTCAGTAACGTTTTCGTTTTGGTAGAGCTCACGTCAAGGTTTGTCACGGAAGCTGGGGTTGCAGGAAACTAGGACTAATTTGTTCTATGTTTTGCAAAGAATGTATGGATGTCAATTGCACCAATATACAAGAACCAGAGATTGCAGAAGAGGATGTCCTTGAAGACGTACAAATGTTTAATAAAATATTCCTACCTGAATAAGCTCTATTAAATAAAATCCTCAAATTTACTAAAATTATAATATTTTAATTGGAAAAAAAGATAAATTTCTATATATCAGAAGGACAAAAAATCAATATTTTAGTATAATTAATTGTCACATTGTTTAAAAAACCATCACAGTTTTATACATTTGTGAAAATAATTATTCATTATTAACAAAAACTTGAAATACATTGTTTTATTGAGTAAAAATCAATTTTGTTATAAAAAATAAGATTTAAAACAATACCAAGGTAAACGCGATAAAAATGGAAAAAATGGCTAAGTTTGAGTGACTATATCTCAGTCAATTTTCATCGAAAAAACTTTTTCAGACCACCACCATTTTAAAGGAGACACACAGCAATGCCTATACCTATCTCTGCTCAAAAAAAAGTTATAGGCAAAAAAGTAAAAAAAAAAATAATTTTTTTGTTACTTTTCATTGTTTTTTTGGATACTTTTCGCACAAAAAATTGTCTTTTATTTTTTAAACAAGCCATTTCGATGAGAAATTTGATTCTCTACAAAAAGTTTCCTATTAACTATACCTGAATTTTGCTTCGTTTTCGGGTTATATTTAAAAAATTAAAAGGGTTGCATTTTCACCCCTATCTCCAATTTGCACCCTCTAATTTAATAACACTCCGCGATTTTCTCATCTTAAATGACCAGTTGAACGATTTATGCAATAAAAACCATTGAACGTCTTAGTCCCTTTCTATATGACATAATCAATAACCTACCATGTGACCCGTTATTAATAAATATATATAAATAAAATATTTTGTTTTTTGATGTTTCAGAAAGTTGTTTCGGCTTCTTTAGGTCCTTTTCAAGAGGGAAAACGACACTATGTTTGAAATTACTGTTACTTTTATTTTTACTATTACATTTATTAATTTTTAGCACCTTTTACAATACTACCTGGGAGATTAAGGAAATTGTAATATAATATTCTTAATATACCATAAAATTATATGTTAATTAACTACACCTTGAATTTGAATAATTTTATTGTTGAATAAATCTTCTAGATGTTTATAATCAATAGGGAAAATTTTTAGGGCAGGTTAATTTTGTTTTAACTTCTTGTAAACATCAAGGACAATCTAAAAATTGCGTTTTCCGGTTCGGGAATATTCTTCGCGTCCTCCCACGCACGCTTATCTGACAATATGACTAAATTCCGCCGGATTGATCGAAACCAAACGGCAAATTCTTTGTAACAAAATTGTCCAACACTCTGAATGGGTTTCAAATTTAGATTAGAATGACATAACCTTAAAAATCATCTGAATTTTTTGATTTTCATCTATAACTTCTCAGGAAACGAACCAATTTTATTGATATTTCGGAAAATAACAAAGTTTGTGCCTAATTTTAAGACGATACATAACTTAGAGTTGCTAATAAACGCACTTTACTTCAAAAATTGGGAAGGCTGCGGTACTCGAAAAATGTCGAAAATTTGGATTTTTTCGATGAAAATTATTAATTTTTACGTAAATTTTTTTAGATTTTACTCATAGGTAACGATTTTATTTAATTTCCCAATTCAGGGTTTTAGACAGTTCTGTTACGGAGAATTTGCCGTTTAGTTTAGATAAATCCGTTCAATAAAAGTCGAGATATATAAAAAATGGTCAAGGAAAACGGCAGAATTCAGAAAAACATACGCGGGAGGACGCGCGGAACATTCTGGAATCGGAAAATGCATTTTTTGAAGTTAAAAAAAATTATCTTGCCCCAAAAATTTCCCCATTGATTATAAAAATCTGGTAGTATTCTCCACCATTTTCTAAAATGTTATAACACGCTCAAGGGACCGATTTTAATAGCTTATCAATACCCTTTATTTCCAAGTAAATACAATTAAAATGCAGACAATTAGTCTATTATCAAGTCCTCTTTGACGGGCGACAGATTGGGATGTATTTATGTTGTTAATAAATTGTAGATAAAGTAAAACATTGCCCAATATCATTACTCCAAAATTTGGCGAAGGCGCTAATGTCAGTAGATACAGCTAATATGTGTTGATTCTTATTTTCAATATAGGGATTAGGGTAAAAAAAAAAATTACACTTTTGAAAAATTTCCAGAGCATGTTTCCCAACATTCACTTCCTGGAAGCGCCTTTTTAGTTAAATATTTATTGTATAAAAGAAATCAAGTTCTTACATGCGAAAGGGGCCGATTTTAATAGCTTATCAATACCCTTACTTTCCAAATAAATACAATTAAAATGCAGACAATTAGTCTATTATCAAGTCCTCTTTGAAGGGCGAGAGATTGGGATGCATTTATGTTGTTAATAAATGATAGATAAAGTAAAACATTGCTCAATAGCATTAGTTCAAAATTTGGCGAAGGCGCTAATGTCAGTAGATACAGCTAATATATGTTGAATCTTATTTTCAATATACAGATAAAATGTGATTTACACTTTTGAAAACTTCCTAGAGCATCTTTCCCGACACTTTCCAGAAGCGCCTTTCTAGGCAAATGTTTATTATATAAAAGAAATCAAGTTCTTACATTATTCTTGTATATAATGTTTGAAGGAATAAATTCCGAATCTGTTAAAATCTTAAAAAATGCGATGGAAAATTATCTACTGGTGCTTGGCAATATACAGGGTGTTTCAGGAATATGGAACAATACTTCCAGTGCGTATAATAGCTTGAGCCAAAATGATATATGTTCATGTTTCATTTCATTTAAATCCAGATATACATAATTGATAACTATGTATTAATATTAATTTTAGAATATTGAGAAGTTTATTATATTTTTTGAAAATATTGTACAACAAAAATATCAATTGATAAAGACAAATATAGATTTTAAAATATTGGTAAGCTCATATTTAGACCATATTTATCAACTATCTGTAAAATGATATTGTTTAGGCAATATTTTCTAATACTAGTAAACATTGATTTTACAATATTGAAAAGTGCATATTTAGGTATTTTAAAAAAACTATGAGACATACAATACCATAACATTAAGTGAAAAAAATTGAGATTTAAATTCGATAAAAATAACTGGCAAAAGGAATATTTTAACTTTTAGAATTTTTTTCAACACCATCGAGATCGAGAGCCGGTAGAGTCTCCTTTTTCAATGATATCTATAAATGGTAATATACCGCATATATTTTTTGTAAACCGATCAAACAGGTAAACAATACTTGTAAAAATTAAAGCTAATTTTAATATCTTTCTCTCACAAATGGTTTTATGTATCATTTTAGAAGAAAACCATATTTTAAATACAATTAAGGTGCATTAAGTAAAAATTTGGGATTGAAATCGAATGACAGTAACATTGTAATTACAAAATATTTCAAATTTTCAATTTTATTTTCAGTGCTATAAAGTCCTTGAACACCTCTGCTTCAATTTCCTGATCGAAATATTTTTGGGTAGTAATCTGCATTATGTACTTTCCTGGGATCAATCAAATTCATAGATAATAGTTGTAATTTTTAATATGTATATACTATGCATATTTTTAAATCTGATCTGATCAGAAATGACCTTGAAGAATGGAATTGTAAGTAATTACTCAATGGTCCTGATAATAATACTCAAGGTTGATAAAAATGATGATTTAAAACATCGTTGATTTATAAAAAAAAAAAAAATTCTACTGCTTCTGCAGATGTGGAAAGAATGTTTTCTTCATATGTATTTGTTCATTCAGATATTATGAATAGATTGGCAATGAAAAAACATCTAATATATTTTGTTTTGTGCCATTTTGAAAAATATATATTTTTACCATATGTTTGTTAAGTTAATGCTTCAAGCCTTTAAATAAGACGCTTTTTGAAGTTTTATTTTTGAAAATAAACATTAATACAATACAAAAATTTATAGTCAAATAGAAAAGCACAACACATAGGTGTCCAAAATCTTATTTGTGTTTAAAATTGCAATATTCATCACACAAATAAAAAGCATTATTTCTTAAAATTTCTTTGGTTTTATTTTTAAATTGTCTCAGTGGTAATATTTTATAATGATTTGGAAATAGATTATAAACTTTTACTGCAATATAGCTTGGACTTTTTTGACTTTCGGTTAATCTACATGATCTTGGTATTATCATAGTATTATTTCTTGTTTCATAATGGTGCATATCACAGTGTTTATTAAACTTTGATCTATTATTTTTTACATACAGGAGGCATTCTAATAAATTCTAATAATTCTAATTCTAATAAATAAACAAGGAAAAGTCAATATCTTGTGTTTAATAAACGAATTTTACGACACTTATCTCTGTAGTTAACATTATCTATGATTCATACTGCTCTTCTTTGTAGTCTAAATCTTCTAGGCCGAGATGCGAGACATCCCCAGGCTAGTAATGCATATGTCATGACAGATTGACACAAAGCTTAGCATGCTGTTTTCAATACTGATTAACTCAGTAAGCGTAGGAGATACATATTACTACTCAGGTTATTTGCTACTGTTGAACCATGTTTGTCCCATTTAAGGGTTGGATCCAGAGTTCACCCAAGAATTTGACCTCATTATTATTGTAGGAGGATTCAATTTCTCTTAATGAAAAATTTATGACATTACTTTGGAACCATAGTTCAGTACTGATTTCGGCTTCTTGACTTGCATTCATAGCATTAATACAATTTTGAGAAAATTTGTCATGGACGTGTCATCAGCAAAAAAATATGAAATCAGTTTTGCTATTCTATGTAACTGATAATTTTTCGTATATCTTAAATTTCGGTCATATCTTATTTGGAGTTTTTCAAAAAGATTGCGATATAACCACATTGCTTAGTAAAGAGGTGAAGTGCGCAAAGCGTCTTTCATTTCATTTTAGCAATTTTAAGTCCCTAATGTGTGGTGTAATATGTTCCTAAATTAAACTGCTTGTAACAAACCTAATCCAGATATTTTGAATTTTTTGGGGTTTATTTTTCTCTGATAGATTATTGATTCTAGCAGGGCCCATTAACATAGTCACAATAGTTGTCATGTAAAAAACTGTAGACTCACATAGGAGTTTAGTATTACTATCAAGAATGTTTCACAGACTTGAAATCTGTCTAAATGAGCAAAAGCGTTTTCTACAAACTTCCGATACGTGCGGAATAAATTTTAAACAGTTATCAACGGTCAACCCTAAATTTTTAACCTCCTCTACCTCTCCAATGATTACATTATCAATTATTGTCAGTTGTAAATTAGAAATAACTCTTAATTTATTTGAGGTACCCACGATGATATTTTTACATTTATTTGGATATAAGACGAGTGAATTTTGTAAGGTCCATAATTAAACTTAGTTTGGGCCTCGTTTGACGTCAATACATCAAATGCAAAATAAAGCTGAACATCATCAGTGTACATATGTAAAGAACACTATTTTGTGACCTGTGGTAACTTTGCAGTATAAATATTAAATAATAAGGGCCCCAAGGTTGAACCCTGAGGCACTCCAGCAGAAGTATTACTTCCACCTGACATGTCAAGAGGGATACGTTGGCAGCAATTAAGTAAATAAGAGGTGAACTACTTTAGATGTAATCATTTATACCATAGTATTTTACCTTTTTTATTAACAATTCCGTATTTAATGAGTCAAAGGCATTTGACATATCCAACAAAGTCCGAGAAGTTACTTTATCAGAATTAATTTAAGTCAATACATCACCAACAATTGACATTAAAGCAGCGGAAGTGCCGTGATATTTACGATTGCACTTTTGATATTATATCATTGTTAAGTACATAAGGTGACAGTTGTCGATGGATAAAATCCTCGGAAATTTTTGAGGGTACCGAAAGTAGACTCCTGGTAGGTCTAAGTTCTGATATTGTGTTTATTTTATTATTTTTAGGTATTGGCTTAACTAGCACCTAATTCCAAATTAGCGGGACTGTTCCAGATTCAACGGAAAATTTATAATGTGAGTCAGAGGTTCTGTTATAATTAGTAAGCTAAGTTGAAGCATTCTTACGGAGATACCTTCATATCCAACTGTGTAGAGAGGCAAATTAAAATTCAAAATTATCTGAATACCTATCATTTTCAAAGAGAGATAGTTGTCAGGTACAGGTACCTCTTCGCGCGATATAGAATCTATAATATAATTAAAACATAATATTTTAGTCTCAAACTCCTCTATAAAATCCTTATTTTACTATAAGGAACGTAACCAGACTGCAACCAACAGCTACTCTCCGGGCTATGTACCCCGCCGAGCACTGAATTACAAGTTACAAGCCTGGCGCGTTAAGTGTAATAATTGCATATTACCATCAAAACGCTAATGCTTCGATTGCAACAAACATCAGCCGAAAGACTGATCCTACTTTCGGCTGGTGTTTGTTAAATCCTTTAAAATTAATTGATAAATAATAATTAATGATTTTTTTACATCATCTTAGTCGAAAGCCTTTGTAATTTTAACAGGAAGGTGAGATTTGCAAACCAAATGCTTTGTTATTCATATTTTGAGAGTTTGCTCTAACTACCAAATTATCATACAACCTACCTTACCTTTTATGTGGCTGATATAACAAAGAATACCCAGCAGCTCCCAAACATAATGGATATAAAAGATAGCTTAGGTATCTCATACACTCTTCGTCGTATTCTCTAGTTTTCTTCTCATCGCTTGTCTCCTTTCTATCATTATTAAAAGTAAGACCTTTCCACGAGATGCTTGTCTTAAATACCTTACTCACTTTCCAAAACTAAAAAGCACAAGTAAATATTAATATACTGCGTTATAGTGGACACACAATTTTGAATGTTAACGAGGCTTACCTCAATGAGAGTAGCAATTCCACTCGGGATAAGAACCAGCAATGATGTTCCTTCATCTAATAAATACAAGAACACAATGGTCTGAGAAAAAGCCCTCCAGAGTACAGTACGGGTTGAGAGGCCTGCCATGGAGGTTTGCGATTTCCAGAAACTCACGTCATTTTTGAACGAAAGGAAGTCCAACAACAACTAAAAGAAAAAGTAACTATCACCATCATTGTAATAGCACAGAATTATAACAAAGTTATAACATATATAAATATTACGTTTCTGCCCCTTGCTAGTACTAGGATGAATTTTTTAAATGGGCATAAGCATAGAATGCAAAGTGCTAAAATTTGTTTGTACAATTTCAAGGAATACTTCGTATTTCAGGATCTAAACAATTTAATAACAGCCAATGAATGGCAAAACACATATTTTTCTCTAGGCTTCCCAAATGACAATATTAAAATTGACGAATTTGATTATTTTAACATTGTTAACAGTGATAAAAATTCTGCTCTAGGCATAGACAGTAAGAAATATGATAAAGTCGCCTAACTATGAAGTACACAAACACACACCATATAAACTTACATGTATGCTGCCTATGCAAAGTGTAGCACACAACAAATATAAGTTTGTGTCCGCAAAAACGCCTTTAACTTCATCCAAGTCTTTCTTAGTGAATCCCAGATCCAAAAATTGGTAAAGGGTCGCCTCTATTTGTAATAGGAATCTCATTTTTCCTAGCGATGCAGGAGTATAAATGAAAGTAAAATCAAGTTTTGTTGTATCTGGTGTTATCTCTACCAAGTCCCTTAATCTCATATTCAAAACGTCTTGTTGAGCAATCGGTAAAAATTGCTGCTTTCTCGTGTTCACCCTTAAATGCCTAATAATTTCTACAGGAATGTCGGCGTGAGGAATGCTCAATTTTTCAGTGCACATTATGATCGCGTATCTTGAACACAAATGTGTAACTGGTTTTACCAACTGATTAGTACCCGTACCAGTTTCTTTCAATAGATTGAATGTAGCGCTAGCAGGTACTGCATATTTTGTCAGTCTACTCTTTATATAAGTCGAATCTGGTGCTTTTATTAGATCATTTAGAGAGAGTTCTTTCGGCTTCAAATTACTTGGTAATATAACTGTGTGAATAAATAAACTTCCATTGTTACGGGCAGTCTTAGAAATATCTAAGGACACTTTCCTGAAAACAAATCAATTTAACTATTAATAAAAGAACTAAGTAGTTGTATTTTTACCTTTCGAAAGGAGATTCATAATCGAAATTTTTTAAGTATAAAACTTCATCAAAAGTGCCGGATTTCGAATTATCCGACACAAAAACAAACAAATCTAAGTTCGGTAACGAATTTAAATACGATTTATAACAGACATCGCCCTTCTTACAAGTTGGAGATTGAAAAATTCCAAATAAACTATATATAGAACGTAAGATGAATAAAAAGAAGAGACCGAGTAAAATGTAATTTATTGCTGGTCTCATATTTTCTAAATTGCAGTAATTGTACACGTCAACTTGTCAAATCCCAGCGCCATTTTTAACTGAACATAAAATCTACAATTTGAAATGAGTCAGCAGAACTATTGTGCTTCAGAACTATTCTCAAATGTCAAAGTGTAAGTAGTTTGAATTATCAGACAACACAAACAAAAACAACGATAACGATATGCTTGTCTTACTGGAGCTCTGTTGTGATTATAATTAATTCATTCAAATAACACGCATTTAAAATGCTTTTTCCGATTACGTGTTATGTTATACCAACGATTGTTGTGTTAATTATTGTTAGAAAATATCGAGAGTCAAAGTGGGGCAAATGCAAAAATAAAGTGAAACTAGATGGAAAAATAGCAGTAGTCACTGGAGCTAACTCTGGAATAGGTTTGCAAATTGCAAAGGAGTTGGCTTCGCGAAATGCTCGAGTCATCCTTGCTTGTAGAAACCTAGAAAAAGCTAATGAAGCTTGTGACTTAATAAAAAAAGAACTGAAGAACTCGGATGTGGTATTGGTAAGTTTATTATTAAATCAGTAAGTACCTACTGTTATTTTATGAATGTTGTAGATTCCTATGGAATTAGATTTAGCTTCTCTTTATTCTATAAAGCATTTCGCTGATTCTATTAAAAACCAATATAAAAAGATCAATTTATTAATTAATAATGCAGGTGTAGCTTTTCCAAATAAAAAAAGGGTTGAAACCAAAGACGGATTTGAGGTACACTTTGGAGTAAATCACTTGGGTCATTTTTATTTAACCAACTTATTAATGGAACCTCTAGCAGCACCGCCGAAAGACATTTCAAGAGTCGTAGTTGTTGCCTCTTCTCTACATGAAAAAGGCGAAATAAATCTGAACGATTTGAACAGTTTGCGAGCAACAAAAAAGTCTAATCTCTATGCAAATTCAAAATTGGCTAACGTCTACTTTGCTCAAGAACTTGCGAGGAGAACAAAGTCGAAAAATATAAACGTATATGCCTGCTGCCCTGGATGGGTCTATACAGGCTTGTTTAGACACTCGTTCAAATGGTATCATTATTTACTAATCGCACCCATTGCATTTTTCTTCATGAGAAGTCCTAAACAGGTAAAGTATATATCAACAATTAAAATAGTACTAGATCGATGTTGCTGTTATATTTATTGTAGTACATTAAAGGTACTTACGTAAAAGTTCTTTTTAAATGATATATGTTGTGTAATTTTTTAGGGAGCTCAAACTCCAGTATATTGTGCCACTGAACCGGATCTTGAAAATGAGACAGGATTGTTATATAGGAACTGTGAGCATTATAATAGTAAAGTTATATTTTATGATAATATTGCGTTGAAACTATGGGAAGAGTCTGATAATATGATAAATAAGATTATTAAGACGGATTTGTAAACTCAAAGCTAATATAGTAAGCGAAGTACGATGCACAGTAGTGTAGGTAACTTGACAAAATAAATAGTTGGTTGAATAGATAAATTTGTTTTATTTAGTAATAAGGCGCAAACTTAGCATATATTTCTTTTATTATGTTTTGTGAAGGGTTTCCTTAATTTGAGATGGACATGCTTTTGCCACAGACTATAAAAGTTGAAGGCGGTTCTTAGACACGCTTTCAACACATTGGTAGCTTTTGGTCTCTATGGCACCTAATATGCCTATTATATGATTCAAATACCGCTCATTTGAGATGCTAATATCTTAAAAACGGAGAAGATTAAAAAAACTAAAAAATGTTTCATCTCATTTTTGTGCAGTGAAATTTTTTGAGGTGAAGCAAGTTACAACTTTGCCGGCCTCATTTATTAAATAGAACTTTTAGACGTTTAATCATTTTCCTTCTTACTTGAAAATATAAACATGGGGATATTCATTTTTTACTGAGCCATCCGAAAACTGAAAAAAATAACCAAAACTAAAGATAAAAACAACAAAAATAATATATTTTTATGTGGTGACATTTGACATTTTTAAAATCTACATTGCACATTATTCTTTCAAGTTTTACTCGCCACGACTTCAGTTCAGCATGGGTCAAATTGCTAAAATAACAAGACTGCTTAATTTTTCTTGTACTAAATATGACTTTAAGATAAGATAATAAGATAATCTATTCGTTTTTAAAAGTTTATACAGAATATAACATACAATGTACAGACTTTAGTAAACTAGTCACCACAAAACATTCAACATAAAATTCATAAAATAGGTATAGACGTGAGCAAAATCAACAATTGAGGAACCCATCTGTCATAAAATGTTTTATCACTTAAATAAGACTATTATAGTTTTAATTTCAAAAAACTTCTCTCACCACCTGCTACAATTACTGGCAGAGTTAATAATATTCTCAAATCAATAACTGTATTGAGATATAAAGTATTACTTCCTATTTTGTACAGATGGTTAAAAACTTCTAACAGATTCATATTCTGCTCAAATTAAGGAGTTCATTTTTTAAGTTAAATTCATTTAAGTCTCTGTCATCATTATCTGCAAAGCAATTTGCATATCTCAAATGTGCTTTTAGAGGGCGGAATATTAAACATAATATTTTTAGTCGCAAACTCCTCTATAAATCCTTATTTTACTATAAGGAAAGTAACCAGACTGCAACCAAAGTTACAAATCTGGCGCGTTAAGTGTAATAATTGCATATTACCATCAAAACGCTAATACTTCGATTGCAACAAACACCAGCCGAAAGACTGATCCTACTTAAAGGAGCTCCCTTGCCAGTCGTCACACACCACTTGCAGACTGCAGTTTCGAGCTGTTGGCTCTCGTCAGTGCAAGGTAGGTATGCGACGACCGACATGAGAATCCTTTGACTATAGCACATCCCGGTATTTTCACAATAGCGACATGTAAAACAGCCAGCGGGCGCCATCTAGCGGCCCAGTGTCTGTTGCAATCGAAAAATAAATAGCCTGACTTGGCTTAGCATAGTTCAAATGTGCTTTTAGAGGGCGGAATATTAAACATAATATTTTTAGTCACAAACTCCTCTATAAATCCTTATTTTACTATAAGGAAAGTAACCAGACTGCAACCAAAGTTACAAATCTGGCGCGTTAAGTGTAATAATTGCATATTACCATCAAAACGCTAATACTTCGATTGCTGGCTGTTTTACATGTCGCTATTGTGAAAATACCGGGATGTACTATAGTCAAAGGATTCTCATGTCGGTCGTCGCATACCTACCTTGCACTGACGAGAGCCAACAGCTCGAAACTGCAGTCTGCAAGTGGTGTGTGACGACTGGCAAGGGAGCTCCTTTAAGTAGGATCAGTCTTTCGGCTGGTGTTTGTTGCAATCGAAGTATTAGCGTTTTGATGGTAATATGCAATTATTACACTTAACGCGCCAGATTTGTAACTTTGGTTGCAGTTTGGTTACTTTCCTTATAGTAAAATAAGTATTTGTAGAGGAGTTTGCGACTAAAAATATTATGTTTAATATTCCGCCCTCTAAAAGCACATTTGAACTATGCTAAGCCAAGTCAGGCTATTTATTTTTCGATTGCAACAGACGCTGGACCGCTAGATGGCGCCTGCTGGCTGTTTTACATGTCGCTATTGTGAAAATACCGGGATGTACTATAGTCAAAGGATTCTCATGTCGGTCGTCGCATACCTACCTTGCACTGACGAGAGCCAACAGCTCGAAACTGCAGTCTGCAAGTGGTGTGTGACGACTGGCAAGGGAGCTCCTTTAAGTAGGATCAGTCTTTCGGCTGGTGTTTGTTGCAATCGAAGTATTAGCGTTTTGATGGTAATATGCAATTATTACACTTAACGCGCCAGATTTGTAACTTTGGTTGCAGTCTGGTTACTTTCCTTATAGTAAAATAAGGATTTATAGAGGAGTTTGCGACTAAAAATATTATGTTCAATTTGCATATCGTTAGAATAATTTATTACTGTTTCTTTTATAGGTTTTGGTCAAAACTGTTTTGTAAAGAAAATTAAATTTGTTACCGTGTGAACGTTAGTGCTTAATCTTTCCTTGATAGAGTTTAAATAAATATAAATAAATAAACACCACATACATTAGAGTACAGTATTTGGAAATATGCTTCACTATCAAACGTTTTTCTGTGAACATAGTACATGAGAACTTAACATTGACACCCGAATTAATTGAACTGAAAAACAATGTGACTATATACTGCATTAGCTCGAGATAATGTAAATTATGCTGATATTACTAAAGTAAACATCTTAATAAAGTTTACACGGATAAGTTGTAACTGTTCAAAAGGGAATACCATGACAAGTCAGATTGCACTTTTTCATAATAAATCTAAAATCATGTGTAACAATAAATAATTTACAAAAAAAGAATAAACTCAAAAATTACATAGGTAGTTATGTATGAGGACAATGCTGAAAAAATGTAGTTCTTTTGCGTATCTAATAAATTTATCTATCGAAGAAGAAATTTCTCCAAGTAAATTAGAGCTACTTTAAAAAGGGTATGCAAACAATTATGACAATTATAGAGCAATAAGTTTACTTTCTAGTGTCTCTAAACTGTATAAATTAACTATTAGAGAACACTTAATCACACTTTTGTATATAAATAAAACACTTTAATTGTCTCAGCATGGGTTACTACGAATAAGAGTATAGAAACAGCATTTGTGTGATTTTCAAAATATAATTATTGTGAATGCATTAGACTACAAAACATAAGTTTTAGGTTTATTTAGATTTCTCGCATGCATTTGATTATGTTGACCATGACATACTATTAAAAAAATTAAGATATGGGCATTCCATTGGATCTTTTAACTTCTTACTCAAGAATCAGAACTCAAATAGATAAAATAAATAATAACATCACTAGTTTCACTTCAGACAACAAACAAGGTGTCCCCCAAGGATCGATTCTAGGACTATTATTCTTAGTGTTTGAAAATGATATAATAAATTTTTTGAACAATATAGTTCTCCAAGGATTCACACCATTTGTTATGCTGGCGATACAAACGTAGTAGAAAATGATATAGAAACTCTTAAAATCCTAGCAGAGTATGCCTATTGGATATGTGTCTCTATTACATAAAGCACTGGCAATTATGTCACCAGTAAACTAATTACTAATTATTTATCTGAAGGATAAACAAATAAAACTGGCCATTTGCGTGATCATCTAGTTTAGGACCTTGATTACGTTGCATGTGTAGTAACCCTTTTTAATTACCCAGGTTCTTTTATATAAAGTTTAATATTACTTGTTTCTGGTGGCGATTGCCACCTAGCGACTTAACCAACACGGCCATTGGCCAACCAATATAATTATTCAGTATTTTTATACGATTTATCTATCACATTACCAGTGCTCTACATATATGCTCAAGTGCAATATAACATTATTTTTATATATAAATTACATATTATTATCATTACTATTTGTATGACTGATGGTCGAGAAGTAAGCGCACTTGTCTCTCGCCCAAAAGTATCGATTTCGATTCCCAGTCGTGGCAGTAGAAAATACTGTGAGAGATTTTTTTTACTATACACGGATATTGGGTGTGTGTCCCTTGTCTCTAAATGTATAGCCCCCTCCCACACAGGGCTCTTCTAGAACCTTCCAGGATAAAAAGGGGTCGTAATTACCTGTGGTGTTATTATTACAATTATTGTATATATTTTATTTGATAATTATTTATTAGTTTTCCAGAATTAAATTTATCTAGTTAACCTGGGTCGATTAGATCAATATAAATATAACATTTTATTTATTTAAAGAATTTAGAGATCTGCTTTATTCATATGGGGGTGTAGCCATATATGCCTTAAATAAATTTAAATGCTCAACAATAACGCAGGTAAATACTCTGTCCGACGAACTAAACTGCGAGGTATCTGCAATTGACACAGAGAGTTCCAGAATAATGACTGTCTATGAAAGTCCTTTGATTCACAAATGACTTTCATCCAACATATAAATACAAAAACGTCTGAAGCAGTTAAAATGCTTGGATTTATTATACGCAATTGTTTATCGTTTACTAATACCGCTGCTTTAAAAACACTATATGCCTCATACGTAAGATCTAAACTGGAATATGGCGCTTTAATTTGGAATCCTTACTATTATTGCCACAAATATACCTTAGAAAACGTGCAAAGAAGATTTTTAAAATTTTTGTATTTTAAGACTACAGATAATTATCCTGAGCGGGGAATAGATAATAATTATTTACTCCAATGTTTTAACCTCCAATCCTTAGAAAATCGTCGCAAATACAACTCCCTATCTTTCCTTCACAAACTGTTACACAATAAAATCGATTGTTCTGACCTTCTGGCTGCATTAAATTTTTTAGTTCCAAGACAAGAGTCGAGGCAGAATCTCACATTTCATATTGATACAGCTAGGACAAATGTGTTTTTTAATTCACCAATACACACAATGTGCATTAATTTCAACAGCATTAGTCCTTTATGCGACATTAACCAATGCAATTTAATCAAACTAAAAAGTATATGTTACAATCAGGTTTAACTACACACTAATATTTTTAGATGCCATTATGTATGTATCCTTACAATTAATTAAAACTGAGATATTTTAGCTCCTCAAATATTTAGATGTAGGTAATTATAATTTTTATGTTAACTGTTTTTATACTCATACTTGTCATATATACGCTATACTTCTTTACATTTGTGGTCTCTATTGTGTTTTTTCTTATTGTATTTGTTTCTTTTTTTCTACTCATACTTTTAGCTATTACATTAGTTAGTAGTACTATATTTTGTACACTTCAAAGTGTCCTGTAATTGGGCGTGAGCCTGTTGGACAATAAACGATTATTATTATTATTATTATTATATATGGGGGTGTAGCCATATATGCCTTAAATAAATTTAAATGCTCAACAATAACGCAGGTAAATACTCTGTCCGACGAACTAAACTGCGAGGTATTTGCAATTGACACAGAGAGTTCCAGAATAATGACTGTCTATAGATCCCCTCATGGAGATCTTGATGTATTTTTTGAAAAAATATCAACTGCATTAGAAATACTTGCAAAAGGTAATAAATTATTATTCGTCTCTGGGGATTTTAATGTTCAGTTCCAAAATAAAAATAATCGTAATGCTCAAACGTTAATAAATATATTTAGATCTTTTGGTCTCTCACATACAACTCAAGAAAACACTAGGAAAAATCACTGTCTTGATAACATTTTTACTAACGTTCATCCTAACAATTATGAAGTGAATATTATTGACACTTTTTTGTCTGACCACTTAGGCATTCATTTAAAAACTAATATTAAAAAAATGAGTAACAACTTACGCGTGAGTTATCGACTTTTAAGCGATGAAGGCCTTACCAACTTAAATTTACCTATTCTACACAAACTGGAACGTTATACATAACATACATCTGGACATCAATAAAAAATTTGAAATGTTTATTGGCGTTATAACTGATGCAATTGATAATTTATTTCCCGTAAAGACAAAAATAGTAAACACTGAGAATCGTCATCGAATTAAGTGGTTCGATAATGAACTGCGCGAAATGAGAAATCAACTTCAATTTTTGCATGAATATGCAAAAAGAAATCTAACCACGGATAATATTTCTGTACTGAAAAATTTTAAATCCTATTATAATCTAGAATTACGAAAACACAAAAGACACGCTCATGATAATTACATAGCTTCACACAACAATCCTCAACAAGCAATGTGGAAACTGATAAATGATAGTAAACCCGGTTCTGTACAAGTTACTGATAAGATTACGTCAAATGATTTCAACAAATACTTTGCTAATGTAGCTGAAAATATAGTGAATGAATTACCACCAAGTAACAATGTCTACACTGATTTTCTGGAAGACTTCGTAACACCTAACATATTCAATTTCGCTATTGTTTCTACAGAATCCATACTTATGACAATAAATAACTTAAAAAATAAAAAAAGCAAAGATGTGTATGACATGAGCACAAAAATAATAAAGGCAATCAAATGTTCTATATTGGAACCCCTAACGGCATTAATAAATATAAGTATTAGCACCAACATATTCCCAGATTGCTTAAAAATATCAAAGGTTGTTCCCATCTACAAAAAAAATGATATAGACGATCCATCTTTAGCTAAAATCTATGAGTTAATTTTAAACGTTCAGTTAACCACTTATTTTGAGAGTCAAAACATATTTAATCCAAATCAATTTGGATTTAGGAACAAATTATCAACTACTTTGGCTATAGACAAATTAACAACTATTATTAACTCAGGCTTTGAACAGAAACAATACATTTGCTCTAAGTTCTTAGATCTAACTAAAGCTTTTGATTGTGTATCACATCAAATCCTCATTAACAAATTGTATTTTTACGGCTTCACCACAGATAGTGTCATGCTAATCAATTCGTACTTGAGTAATAGGCAACAATATGTTCTTTACAAAAATATCAAATCTGATAAGCTTGGTGTGAATGCTGGTGTCCCACAAGGTTCAGTCCTGGGACCAGTTCTCTTTCTAATTTATATCAATGATTTGCCTCTTTCGATTGACAGTTCTACTTCTGCCATCTTATTTGCTGACGATACAAATCTTACTGAATGTAATATTAACTTAGATGCTTTATTGGAAGGAATGTTGAGAACCGAATAAAAATACAAAATTGGTTTCTCTCGAACCAACTGAATCTTAATAATTCAAAGACTGAGACAATGGTGTTTGGCCTTAGAAATATGAACCAGATAGAAAATCTAGATTCAGTAAAGTTTCTCGGTGTTTACTTGGACTATAAACTATCATGGAAAAATCACACAAACTATATTTGCAAGAAAATTTCAAGAAATATATATCTACTTCGCAGTTTGGCTCATCGGGTATCAATAGAAACCCTCGTTACTGCTTATCACAGCCTTATTCACTCTGTAATATCTTATGCTATCCTTGTATGGGAGCATGCTAGCTCAGCATCTAGCGTGTTTTCCATGCAGAGACGAGCAATAAGGGTAATTGCAGGACTCAAATTTAGAGACGACTGTAAATCCAAACTAATTGATTTGAAAACTTTAACTGTCCCCTGTATATATATTCTGCAATGCTTAATTTACACAAAAAACAACTTAAGCATGTACACTACTCATGACGAATTTCACTCATACCCAACGAGACACCGACATAACTTGGCTATTAACTATTTAAGACTGTCAAAAACTAGAGACGGCACTGCATACTGGGGCCTCAAGTTCTATAATGCTCTACCTCCAGAGATTAAACTCCTTACGGAGATATTTAAAAACAGGATTAAGCAGTTTCTTATACGTAATGCTTTTTACTCTATACAGGAATTCTTAAATAGTGACTTAACAAGAATATAACAATCACTTAGCTTTAGATGAAAATGTTTATTGTTTTTTTTACTTATTAATATATTGTGTTCAAAAATAATTTTATCATTTTTACCTAATTTTATTATATATATATATATGTATATTTAGCTTTTTACAATTTTAGTGTTCTTTTAATATTTGTAATTATATGTATTGCTGTGTTCAAATTTTTGACCTGTGTAAATACTTTTGTATGTTTAACACCAATAAATTATCTTATCTTATTTTAACTATTTTAATATCGAAAGTTTCGACTCTGTATCCACATTTTTGGCAAGGAAATGCTCGTACCTCCTCGCAGTCCTTGCTAGGCAACAATAATAATATGATATATTCGAGGTTGTATTATATTATTATTGGCAAATCTGAGCAACAAGAGAATATTAATTTTAATTTAGAGTACCAAAATCAATCTATGTTTCACCAACATATAAGATATTCCTATCTTCACACAAATGAAATATGGTAAGATTGTTAAATTTATCAGAAACGATATCAAATATCTATTTATCGAAGACAATACTTTTAAATCTAGTATCATTAATACGTATATTCTAATGCATATGATATTTAAGTATGGCTCTATACTATTTCATTTGCAAATTGACTCGCTTACCTTTATGTGTTTTTAATGTGCGTCAGCTTGTTTGATGACAATATGTCACATGATCCAACGGTGATAATAATGAGGTTGTAAAGTTTTTGTTACGTTTCTTGACTGCCCAGAAAACTGTACTCGACTATAATCTGGGAGACGGCGTCGAAGAACTTTAATTAACCCATATCGGTGAGATGCCTAACAATTTTATCTTCAGGCAATAGAAATTTGTTACAGCTAGGTAGTATTAATGAAAGACGATGATGATCAAAAAGACTGGCTTTAACTATAGATGAATAAATGGTTCCCAAATTAAATTTATTTGCTCTCACTACATTTGAAGACTCTATAATATAGGTCACACGTGCACATATTAATTACAACCACTTCTCACATCCTGCAGGGTTGGAGTCTGTACATACCAGAATCGTGTGCTCTAGGATGACCCACTGGTGTAGTTTGGTCTGCTCACTACTCAGGTTTAGGCTTCAGTATCGATGTGTAATTTCAAGATATTTAAACCATTTCAAGAGTGAAATAAAACACAGGGTTATTAACATATCTTTTGGTATCTTAATATATTTAAAATATCATTCACACATTTTTTATTATAAGCCATATCATACTTTATTATTAACATATATATACACACAATTAAGAACTATTTAAGTCCTACAAGATTGCATTAGGGCAATAATGGAATCACTGTAAGAGATTTGAATCAACTAGATAGAATATTGTTTCGAATCTCCCACAGTTCTGTACATTCACAAAATAACTTTCAACACTTATTTTACCTTCTGACGTGAAACAATTGTAGGTCTTTTGGCCATAGATATTACAGTCACAGTAAGTCCGAGATAACTACGCAAAGACGTAAGTTGATGTATTTATGTGCACTGACAAATTGTTTATTTTGGACAGGTTCATTTATTCATATTATATTGTACGGCTTTAGACACATTCAATAGATAATGTTTATGTTACATGTTATTGAAAAAATGCTAGATTTTATAAAGTTTTTTTCTTCATATAAGAAACATATTAAAAACAAACGTTAAACGGTCATTTAAATTTTGTTTATATACACAACTATCATATACAAAACATTAAATTTCTATTGATATTTTTATGCGTACAGGGCGTCTTAGATAAGAATAAACGACAGACACCTCCTATTTTAAGGAACAATCGAACAACCCGTTACAACATCAACAACAATTTTTGAGCTGTCCCTTACTGAAAGTACTTTTAAGCACTCGTGTTTTCTACAGGAAACTCTTGTTTCATTTTTCCACAACCATCTGTTTTTGAAATTGTACTTGGATTTTCTACGATTATTTTAATCCGGCTCGAAGGACCAATTTTGTTCGAGTGATCTATGCCCGTGAAATGGTACACAATCACTTGGAATAAGTCGGTCCTTCAAAATGATGTTTTTTTGGGAAATTCTGAAAAGAGCCTTTATTTGGTAGAAAAGACAAGCTTACATGGCCGTTGTTCAATGCAGCACTCTCTTGGGTTGCCACAGTTTCGCTTCGCTGCTCATCCATCATGCTCCGTATACCATGATTGTTTAAATTATGAAAATAGGAACAATATTAACAGAGACTGAATAACACAGGGAGTCTAGCTTTGCCGAGTAGCAGAGGTATAAACAGCCACCGTTGGCGGAGCATGATGGAGGAATACGAAAGCAAAGCAGCGCCAAGTTACATGCCGATGAACGGAAAACAAGTACTCAGTCTTTGAAATCCTTCTTAAGAAATTGACAGCATGTTTAGTAAAATGTCAAGTCAAATTCGGGGATCGCAGCAAAACTGGAAAGAAACTATTTCGTTAGTAAAACTGAAGAAATTCAAATGATATTGGTCCTTCGAGCCGAATTAAAACAGTGGAAAATTAGTTGAGAAAACACTAGTTAAAAGATGAATTGTAAAAACAACTCAACACAGTTCCATGGGTCTGTTATTTGTCAACTTTCCGTTGAACCCTTAGGCTAGGCAAATTGCATGTGCCGTTATACCTTGCCTTCGGCACCCTATACCAACACTGTCATGATTTTACTTTAAGCCGTATTGTCATTACTACATGTCACGATATTTACATGTCTCAACGTTTGTCGTGTTGGCAGTTCAGTATTAATACAGTACATAGATTGGCGTTTTTTAATTCGTTAACAATGCATAAATTATATGTAAAGCATTTAAATTGATTGGAACACATTAACAAGTTTAAATTTTCCGATTCAGAACACAGTCTGCACGCCGATCGTGCTCCGAACCCTTATAAATAAATAAACGGGATAAAAATTTTGTATTCACAATAGCGTTTTTTTTATAATTTAAAAAAATCAACAAATAAACAGTCTTTCAGTTATTAGATAAGTGTTAACACTTAGTCCCTTCAGTATTATAGTGTTCACAACCTTCAATTGTTGAGCACTAAGCACCATGTTATTTTACGATATTACTCTTAAAGTTTTCCGTTAATGTGAGAAATCATATTAAAATTCTAATACTATGAATGCTTACTATTAAATCACAGACGTTTTCAAGATATTACCAAATCTGGACCAAACGAAACCTGTTTAATTTTGTTTAACCTCGTCATGTTAACAAAATTTTTTACAGTTGCCAGCACTGATTTTAACCGAATATTTATGACAAAGGTTGATAGAAATTGTTATTTGAAAAGAATAAAGAATCACTGATTTAAAAGTCAAGATTTTTTTTTTTTTTTAGATACGCTTAAATTAAGTATTTAAGGACGTTCCCAACAAAAAAGTTTTCTTACGATTATCTTGAAAATGTATACATATATTTTTATTTGTGTTTTGTATACGTGGGGATAATTTGAGTAGCTTTTGCGGTACTTTTTTTTTAACATTTATTTAATGTCGGCACTGAGGCCTATCACCGACGCTTGTAGACGAGCTACCTCCAACCAGGAATTTTGCCGAACCTCTTCCCTTAAGAAGAGTAGGGATCTTTTACTTGCCTGACATTTAATAAATAAGGAACCGAAGGCTTTACATCCCCATGTATGTAAAGCAACGTTAGGCGCGGTTAGTAGTTGGATGGGCGACCATTACAAAGAAGACCGTGTCCTCGCCTCACATATCTTCCAGCGGTTTGTATATCAGTGTATGCGCAGAAGCTATGCAATCTTAGGCGAGGATTGCGTAATGGATATACCATCCTTCGGAGGGCAAAAAAAGTCATTAAAAAAAGGAACCTCCATTCAACGAATAAGAAACAACCTTGAATTCTAGCTGTCCCACATTCCATTGTTATCCATGTCAGTTCCTACATGGGAACGTCCCAAGCAGTATTTTGTGTAATGAATGAAAGACACATTTTTCTACAATTTTCAAGGACACCTTTTATTTGAGCCCTTTATTTCTCCCCATTCTTATTTAAACAAAATGCAATATACGTATAGTGAAAGAATTTATCAAAATCTACAATTTAAATAATTAATTCTATTTTGGCCAATAAAGGTCTGGGCAAAAGCTACTGCGATTGTAAAAATACTAATTACAGTATCGATTTCCGAAGATAACCATGAGGTGGAAGACCTTGGTTTTCTTTAAGTGAAATTGAAAAAATTTTTCTTGCCTAAATGCCCAAAATATGGCAAGTTGTAAATAAAAGAACAGTATATCGGACTGATTATAATCCAAGGCAGATGATGCTGGTGTTATTGCTCTTCGAAATGCCATCATTGCTTCATCAGTACCTCAGCGACGCCAGCACCGCCTGGGTGTTGACGTGCTATGATGGCGGGTAAATTTCAAAAATGCAATTTTCAAATGTTTATTAGGTAAAAACAGGAATAGCTGAAAGATTGTGCTATACCGCAGCGGAAAGGAGGAGGGCATTTTACATGCATCTTAAATTGTGAAATTGAAAATTGAAAGCAGCACAATTCTATGAAAAGGGGCGTTTCTTGACGTTTCGCGAGAACGATCTGACGTCTTAAGAAATGAATTGCACATTGCACTCAGTATTGCGTGTGGCCAGTAGCGGATGTGTGTGTGGAGGGGGGGGGAGGACTTTGGAGTGCAACAAAATGGGGAAGAAAGAAACAATGACTCAAGAAAGACCGCCAAACTTGGCAGTCCTCTCAGTGTTGCCAATCGGTAGACAATAGTCCGATTTGCGGACATTTTTAGACCCCCCACAGCTTTTCAAATTTTTAATAGAAACGGTCAGAATAAGTCGCTTTTGTTTCCACCAATTTTTGTGGAAACATTCTGTCTTATGGCAAAGATATTCAATTTTGAATTTTTTTAACAAATTTTGGCGTTTATTAAATTTTTTTGGAATAGCACATTGGCCTTTGGAATATCAAACAGATCTAGATTTCTTAAGATAACAATTTCATTGCCAGCAGGTACTTTGTTACTCAGATTTGATTATTAGAATGAGATATATTGCACAGATAAATTTTAAAATTCGTGTATACCTATCAGAAAATTGCATGTAACTTTTGAAGCTGCACCCATTTTTTGGACAACACTTTTTTTCGTAATCAGGAGGTCAAAGTACATAAGAATCGATAAAAATCTCTCCTAGAAAGTTGTCACCTAAAATATCAATTCCATTGCACTATTGGGCCTAACGGGGAAACCACGTAAGGGGAAATGGGCCTCGCATTCTACCTCGAAGATGATGTCGAAACAAATGCATTGTATACATTTTAAAGTTTCTTTGCTTCACATTATATAGTTTGGGGAAAATGTATCGGCCCTTTTGTAGCGAATTTTGAGATCTATAATATTCATAACAACCTTAACTGACCTGCAAACAATAGGAAGCGACGTATTCGAGAAAACCCGTTATATAACTTACGATGATGTACAGTATTATTGTAATTTTTCACGGGTTCTTTAAAAGGTAGAAATAAAGCTGTGTAGAGAAAGTCCAAGTTATTGGGTTATAATCAACCGAAAGTTTTAAGTTAGTGTGTTAGGTATCCTAATAGGATTAGTGTCGTATGTGTCGAACGAACTTGTATATATTTTGCTATGCAACGGGAGTACTTCCCTCCCCCGTTTTCGAGGATGCTGAATACGATGGTGCTGATAGAGTTTCTCTTTGGAGTTGCGCAACTCCCCCAACACCACCTTAAAACGTTTATCACATCTTTTCCTCCGGTGAAACTTAGCGTACCCCCCTCCCCCCCCGTTTTCGAGGATGCCGAACACGGTGGTGATGATCAATATTTCTTCCGAGCCCCTTCAACCCTTCTAATGGCCAACGAACACCCCGCAAGGAGTGAAAATCATTTTTTTTATATATCACAAGCAAAATGTATATACCTCTCACAAAAAAAGATTTTGACCCCGTCCTATTAGCCGTTAGTGGGGTTGGTATTGCACGGCACAATACTTACAATTTTCAGCTTTTTTTCCGACCCAAACATTCCACTAGATGGATGGAATGAGTTGTGCTGTTACTATGCTTCAAAGTGTAATTTGGAAGTCCAAAAACATATGCCAGCAAAGCTATGGGTGCAGAAAATGCTTTCCTGAGAGTATTATTACTATTATTTCTTATGTAGTACCTTATATCTTTTTTTACTAAGCGTTGGGCGATAAATGTAAAGGAATAAAATATGGGAGGCTATTATAAAAAATGAGGTTTATTCGTTTTAAATTTATAGAATTCAAGGCGTGTTTTTAACTTTAGGTTCAAAAAATGCTCTTAAAATATCATTAATTTATGTCGGTTAGTTTTGAAGGTTATCGTATTAATAGAAGGTTAATAGGACCCCTTTAGGTTGAAAATGAACACCCCGTATTTATATTTCACGTTTATTATTGTCTGAAAACGTTGTTTTTGCTATTTTTTCTTTTACTTAAAAACTTTCAGGATATTATTGTTTTAATTTTGCAAACAAAAATTATATCGTTAGTTTTGCGTTTATCAAAGAAATTCATGATCTTATTAAATAAACGGGTGATTCCGCTTGTACAATTTAAATCTCTTGAACCTTGAGTGACGGGCCTGGTAATTGGAACACAACGGATGCTCACCTGGTATCCAAGTATACTGCAACTAGAAATCGAATCTGGGACTGCTGATCAAGCGCCTTATCGCATTTGTTTCTCGATTCTTATCAAATAAAGTATGCAAATTTCTTCAATTATCCAAAGCTATTATTAAATACTGGAAACTCTGTCGCCAATAATTTTTAAAGTTTTGGGACTGCCGGAAATCTAAGAAAAAAAAACTAACTCTAAAAAAACATTCTTTCTATTGTTTTTTGGAAATTAAAAAATGCTTTGTTTCCGACTTCAACTAAAAAAATTACCACAGTTCCTCTGCAAACATTTCCTGATCCTGCAGGATGAATTGTTAACATGACAATGTAAAATTCCGATATCATAACATGAGTAAAAACATTTTAATACACAACAAATTGCCAATTAAGAGCTGCTTTGATGTGTTACAGCCAAAATTAAATTGCATTCGCTTCCGTCGACGTCAAATAAAATAAATATACCTCTAGTAAAGGCCCAGACGTTTTATCACAAACAGAACGTTTCATTTGTTTTCCGTAGAAAAGAGAGAGAGAGAGAGCAGGTCGTTGAAAGCTTTAAGCCTAATATCGTAAAATAGCATTTCTGGATCACATACTGTGTCTCCCCCCGCACGCACCGCACTTAACACCGCACCAGTGGCATATCTTCAGGGGTGGGTACAGCCACAGACACGGCACGAATATCGACAGGAAAGTCAAACAGCACCATCTTTTGGTGCAATTCTCATCGTCCCTACAGTCACAGGGGTGCTGGGCGAAGTCACCCTCCGCATCAGCAGCGCAATGGTAGCAGATGCACTGTGCGCAGCCTATGCATGTGATTGTGTTGATGGTGGACCTGACTATGTCCGGTGCGTATTCGCAGGCCCCCCGAGGGTTTCTATCCTCGGTGTAGAGGTCGTTGCAATGTCGACATCTGATCTGTGCTTTCGACTTGTGCTTGGATTTCAACGGTAAGGGTGGTTGTTGGGGAGGATTCATCTCCATGCCTATGCTGCATTTCTTTAAGCTGGATGCGGAATCCCGTCGCAGCAGAGTGGGCTTCTGCTGGTCCTCGGCGGGGTAGATATACTCGTGTACGGCAGTCAGCTGCACATAGGGGTAGTTCTCGCCTCCTGGAAAATACGACCGTTTTAAGTTTGCAATGACACAAAGTGGTGGGTTCATAAGATGTTCAAACCGATTTTTTTTAATTTTTAATGTTTGTTCATTATCAAAGAATATTTCTATACTTGTTCTGTAATTATTGGGGATATTCTGTTCAACAACTTCTTTAAAATTCGCGTTACTGTTTTGTTTATCTCTCAACATTGTGATTTTAAAATATACCAGGATGTCTACCAAATTACAGTGAAATTTTTCTCGGTGATGTAGCACAAGTAATAAATAAAATAATAAATATAAAACAATCTTACGTTGCATTCATTTTCTAAATATTGTTTTTGTATTTGTATTTGTTGTATAAATTTGTGTTTACTATGTTAGATCAGAAACACTAAACACTTTTGATCTATATGACAATTACAAAAAAAAAAAAAAACGATAAAAAAGGAATTATACGACCTCTTATTAAAAAGAGATACGCATGAATTTTCATATTTTTTTAAATAAAAACGATGAAAACTGATTTAAAAGAAAGAAAGTGAGAACTAATTTATACATTAAACATAATATTTTTAGTCGTAAACTCCTCTATAAAATCCTTATTTTACTATAAGGAACGTAACCAGACTGCAACCAACAGCTACTCTCCGGGCTATGTGCCCCGCCGAGGCGCTGAATTACAAATTACAAGTCTGGCACGTTAAGTGTAATAATTGCATATTACCATCAAAACGCTAATGCTTCGATTGTAACAAACAATGGTAATATGCAATTATTACACTTAACGTGCCAGACTTATAATTTGTAATTCAGCGCTCGGCGGGGCACATGGCCCGGAGAGTAGCTGTTGGTTGCAGTCTGGTTATGTTCCTTATAGTAAAATAAGGATTTTATAGAGGAGTTTGCAACTAAAAATATTATGTTTAAATATTCCGCCCTCTAAAAGCACATTTGAACTAATTTATACATGGCTGTTACTCGAAAAAGATATATGCACATAAGTACACATGTATAAATTTTCACGATTTTCCGAAGCTTTGGAAAAACTAGTATAAAATTTGACTTTACCGTTGTTGTATCTTACAGAAAAAATCATTTTTGATACCTTCTAATTGTATTGTCTCCTATTGAGAGGCGGTAGGTGTATCTACCTTTACAACCTATTCATTCTTTAAAGAAATAATAGGTGGCGTTGTTCTTTCATGTTTTACTCTACACGCATGTGATGTCACATTATTCAAGGTCGTTGCTTGGAGAAAAACAAATAATACATAACCCTACTTTAGTTTCTTACAATGTCAAATATTACAGATCATAACTAAACGTTTTGAAGTTAGCAAGCTTGATTTGTTTTACCTGAAAAACGTCCCAGAAGTGGGTCCTCCCCCTCGAAGAAGAATTTATAAAAATAGACCAAGATTACCGAGATTCAAACTGTCAAATTAAAACAACAAACATGTATCGATAAAAAATATTTCATTTTTAGTGATAGAGAAATGCAATAACTTCTTTACGAGTAATCTTCAATACAAATTGACTATACCCTGTTTGCTGAATAGAAATAGTTAAGCCACTCCCCAAAAAAAGTGCGCTATAAGTTTAGAATTATTCTATTGATTAATTTTTTAAACAACCACAGCTTCGTCAACAATATTTTCTGTATTTTGACACAAAGTATTCCTTCCATTGTGCTGCTTGCTGCCATCCAAAATTGACAGGATTTTGGATGGCAGCAAACAACGGTTAATGGACTGATGCCGATAAGGACTGATAAAGCTCGTCTTCCTAATGAATTATGGCCGGTTAATTTAATGCCGGCCTTTTCCCGGTTGAGTGTAAGAGTGCTTCTTATATTTATATATAAGATAGCAAAGTCTGCCATTTGGTAATAAATAATATTGTATCTTTGTCCTGTCACTTATATTCTTTGTAACTATTTATTACCAATAAAGACTATTATTATTATTAACATAATTGCTTGTGATTGTAAGGTCGATTGCAAAACTAAACGTTGCTCATACAAAACAACGGGGAACATTCTCTTTTATTTTATCCGCCAGAGTGCACCAGCTGTACTCGGTTGTTTGTCCGTCAATGTCAATACGAAAAAATATGTCTTTGTTTAAACAAAGTTGATAATTAGGATGTAAAATGAAAACTTGTTGCTGTGTACCAAAGTGCTCTAACACAGTAGGACATTTATTTCCTAAAAATGACCGTTTCTGACAGACTATTTAAAGGTTATATATGAAACAAGTTGAGAATGACATTAAACCGAGTACACATGGCGTCATCTATTGCATATACTAGGAACTAGCTTGGATTGTTCCTCATTCTTTTTATCAATTTGGCTCATTTCTACGAATAAGAGATTGGGAAACTCTCAGAAATCGGGAAATTTAAACTATTTAAAAGTTATAATATAACTTTTAAATTGTTGTTTAATGCCATTTCCAATCTGTATATTATATGATACAAATTGAGAATGACATTAAACCGAGTACGCATGGCGTCATCTATTGGATATATTAGGAACTGGCACTTTCTCTTTTCGAGGTTAGAAATTTTTTAGAAATGCTTTTATTACTTTATCGTCTGTAAAACTGGTCATTGCATACACTGGTCAAAATTAATGGGGATGGCTGAACTATTTCTGTTCAGTAAACAGAGTATTTCTCGCAAGATCGCAATTTCTCCAACGATGGTACGGTGAATATGAGGCACTAAAATTTGTACAAATTAAAGTGGGCTTTTATTAACGTCAACCTGGCGTCAACGCTGCATGCCGCCAAAGTACAGCCCCTATTACAACACTAAAATATTACAAAAATAGGATTCAAGAGCCTCATATTCACTGGCCACGACTGTACACTAAAATATTTGGAAGAATAAAAAAATGTCGTTGTGCCAATCTGATCGAAGAAACTCTCAACGATTTCAGTATATTCGGATTGAAAGAGAAGTTCCTGGAAAAATTAATTTAAAAGAAGTATTTGCTGAACAGAACGTGAGACGAGGATTCATAGGATTGCAACAAAAAATGTAAAAAACACATCCTTATTATTTTTCATTTTTAAACTCGATACGCGTGAAGACATCAATTTCTATTCTTCACGCAACAGCTAATAATAATTATGACTGATGTATATCTCTGTCAAAAAATTTGAGAATATGAAAGTGATTTTGAGAAATGGACCTCTCGCAACATTTGCCGCCTGGGCCTGTTCCATTAAATCTGCCTCTGCCCTCAACTATATGTTCAACAATGAAGACTTTTGGTCACAACTAATATTTTGACGAAAAAAATTTCCAGTCATATAATGATGGTCATATTTGTGTTTATCGAGTTCAAGGGCATAGATACAATAAAAATTTTACACACAATCCAATTAAATCGGAATGTTTTTCTGTTAATACCTGGGTATGGATTCGTCAAACAGGAATGTGTGTGTGTTGGTTTACTGATGGCCGTCTAAATTTCAAAAAATATATTGAAATACTTGAAAATGTTATGTTTCTGTCGGTAAAGGAAGTATTTCCAGATGATAATTTTATCTTCCATACATACGACATTTAATACAAAGCGATGGATCCGAGATAATAATGTAGACGAGCTATTATAGCCTTCTAAAAGTCCAGACATTAATCCCATTGAGAATGTTTGGGAAATATGATTCAGCATATAAAGAAATTAAATTATCATCCCTGAGATGTAGAATAACTTCAGACCATGATTGAAATGCATGAGAAACTTTATCTAACACCCAAATTACAAGAAATTTAATTCTTTCAATGCCTAGGAGGCTACAAACAATTTCAGATGGAGATGGAGCAATGACTGAATATGAATTAGTATTATGTAGGTATGTTGTAATTTGTCTCTTTGTGTTTTAAACATTGTTAAAATTGTTTATTTAAAATTATACCGTCTTTTTTTGCAAACAGTTATTAATGCTTCGGCGGTAGTTTGTGGAAAAAAATGCCATTTTGGAAGTTTTTAATTTTTCTCACCCCCTTCACACTGTAAAAATATTTAAAAAATTATATTATAATGTGCACTTTATTTAGTATGACTCATTTATGGTACAAAAATTGATTTGGTACTGGCTCCAAAAGTTGCAAATCTCTGTCTTTCAGTATTTTGTTGAAGTATGAAATCCATTAAAAAATAACAAGGGATACAGACAATTGTTTTATTTCCCTAGTAGGCCATGAGCTGTGAAATTGTTTATTAATTGTCAATTGGAAATTGTTAAGTAGGCCATGGAATTTATTACAAAATTCTCGTTTAATTTAATATTTTTAAAAGAAAAAAGTGAAACAAATATTGTCATCTGAGAACGAGAGATATTAAACAAAGCAATTTTGGTTTTAAATAAATAGTATGAACATTTTATGAACGACACCACATTTATTAACTAATGTATAAAATCGGTTAAGACCTATTTTCAACTGCTGGTTAATTACAACTACTGAGAGGATTTTGGTTAGCACAAGTAGGGAGAAAAAAAAAAAAGAAAAATAATTACCGAGTTGTTATTTTTTATATTTAGAATAATCTGCAAAAAGTAAATAAAAATTAGGGTTTGTACTAACGCAGTAAGAATAATAGGCATTTGTTTAAATTCACACATGCAATTTTCCACATGCCCCATGTTTGTTTCATTAAACAAAAATTAAAGGAAAATAATAAGATAGCATTATGTGTAAATTCATATGACAAAATAAAATGGACGTATGTAACAGTCAGTTTTTTTTCTGCATAACCTTGGGTCAGAATTTTATTGCGAGATTCTTTGCTGCAAACATGAAAAAATACTTTCAAAAACTGCAAAGGCTTCTGAAATAGCCCTTAATAATCAATCTCAATGTATAAATAAGTTTCTTTTTAATCACAAATGAAAGTGTTGCCTTATAAGATATAAGTATACAGATTCGGCGACAATATTTTATACTTATATCCTGAAATAAACGAGTGCGAGAAAGAGAACAAAAATTGCTTACGTGAAAGCGAGACAGCTGATTGTTATATTAGTGGGGCACCAATGAAAGTTTCTCGACCTTGGGTTTCACCCATAGACTATTTCAATGCCGATACTAGGTGATGCCCTGCGTTGATACACGACAAGGTGATAGAATAATATTTCATGGAGTATGCAGCTTGCTGGGAACCTGGGGAGTAATATATCTGACTTTCTGTTCCTAATTTTTGTTGTTTTCTTTCTCGCACTTGTTTACTTCAAAATATACATATAAAACTACTTTTAAATAAATTACTCATTTCTTGTGGTAAAACATTATGGTGGAAGACAATGTAGAACTGTAACCAAAACAAAATCTGTCGTGGTATAATAACCTCCACAGTTACGGTACAGACAAAATAGACAATAAAAACTTTACGAGCTCATTATTAACGCCGGTGAACCATTCGGTATGGAGTCATCAAACAAGCCGACGTACATAAAAAACTTATAAAGATAAATGATTCAATTTACGGGCGAAATAATACAGTGTCGGTATTTTAATGAGGTCATAAAGTTTTTATTGCATTTTTTATCTGCACGGTAAAATTGCAAACAACTATACATTTTTAGAGTTTGTAAGGGTAACACATTTCTTTTATAACATATACACAAAGCACCATTATAAGTAATTAACGAAACTTCTATATGAAACGAAAAATATTAGTTTTATAACACGGAATGGTAAGCCTAACAAAAACTTGTTATATATGCTGTGGTAGCGGTTACTGTAGGTTTTATAAAATGGCGATGGAAATATTTATATCACTCCATTATACAGGGTGCTCCAATAAAAAATCCCAGGCCTAATATTTAGGAAAATAATATAGATATCTGAGTTCTGAAGTCAATTGCTAGAATGTGTAAATGGCTTCTTCAGTTTTGGATGCAAGTTGTTTTTAAATAAGTTATGATGTATATGGTGCTGTGCTGCAAAGAAATGTTTCCATGACAGGTGCACTGAAATGAAGGGCATTTAGAGAAGCTTTAATTTTGAATAAAATTTTGTTAATAAAGTATTTTCGAAACCGTTTTCGATACATTCGAGTTTAAATGTTGTAATTTTTTGAAAATTTAAATTTGTGCAAGAAAAAATGGCGATCGCTACTTACAATTTCTACAACATGATTCACTTTTGCTATTGGATAATTTACCAATTCAATTAGACATAATGTAGTTTCATCAAGATGGTGCAGCTTCACATAATATGAAGATGAATAGGAACAAACGAAGTACTCAGGTGGCCAGCTAGATCTCCTGATGTGACTCCGTTTGATGTTTATTTGTGGGATTACTTAAAAAAGAGGAGTATACGGAACTAATAGAAAACATGGCCGATTTTCATGCTAGTGTTGCAGCCATCAGCAGAAATACACTACAATAATAACAGAGTTTTTCATAACGGGCAGGCTCTTTGGCGGACACTGTAGAACAAAACAAGGTAAATTATTAATACCAACTCTTAACATAACCTCTGCTGACTACTTTAGCTTTAATGTTTTATAAAAAAGACGTTCTATGGAAGTACAGATATGCGTCATTACATAGGTAACTAAGGTGTGCTGTTATTTTGTTTTACTTTTTTTGTTTGCCTTTTAGTTCTATATTTTACATTTATTTGTATCTGTTCGCGTGTCAATGTTTTGTGTATAAGTTTCATTTCTACATTCCCTACAACCAGTTTTTTAGTGACAAGAAATTAATTACTGACATCTGATATACGGATATTTTAGGCACGCTATCATTTGTGCGAATGAAATCTATTTAGAAAAATACAAACTTCGATGAAACTGCTGAAACTATGAAGAAAAAAATATATTTACAGTTGATAGTTATTGTATCTGTAATCTGCCCACCTTTTCCTTTATTAGGGTCATAAGTAGGTTGCCGAGGTTCTAATGGTTTATCACGTCCAATGTAAGTTATCCTATGAAGATGTTCAGTGCCTTTGGTGCTCGAGTCGCTGGAGCTGCGGGAATCTTGGGGAAGATCTAACGTCTGAAAAAGCGGCAGATATTCGTAAGAACGTAAGCATCTAGTCGAAGGGAACAGGCTTGGGAACTTACCATGAAGACATCGTCGTCGCCTACGTCTTTTGGACATTTTGGCAGCGGTGATAAGGGAGAGGTGTCCGCAAAACCTGGAGAGAAAAAGAAACCTGTTTATTTATATTTACTTATTCACGCTGTATCTGTTTTTGTTGTTATCAAATTTTATTTTAGTTAATTGGGCGATTCATGTTAACTACGATCAGTTTGAAGTTCGACGGTGTTCCTTTTTCTTGTAAACAATGACTATTTTTAATACAAAACTAAGCTAGCTAATCATTGGCGCCCGACTTTTGTGTAAATATGGATTTATTAACTTTATTTCTCATTGTTAGGGTTGTTGCTTAGTAACTTAGATTGTTTGATACTTCCACTTTTGAATAAAAATAAGATTTTCGAACAGACCCAACTCAACCAAATCATGCCCCCCCCCCCCCTCCAAAGGGGTATCTACGTATATATTTTGTTCTGAAAAATGGTAAGAGATATAAAAATGATCTGGATGTCACTTGACAAAGCATACAATTTTTGATAAGAATTTTATTTTATATTTTATTGGTCCAGTAAATTAAAATTGTACAAGGTATTAAAAATGAAGATAATAATTTTTATTCTATTGATTGATACACATTTTGTATGTTATTTATTTAGATCAGTAGCTTGCAAAGGAAAAGCTGCGCATGTGATTGCTTTAGTAAGATCTTATTTAATAATACACTGTCCTAAATTGGGGGTGCATGCATTACTATATCTCGTTATTATTAGAGATAGAGAAACGGTTAAATAGGGAGTATTTTTGGAGAATTTTGTGACTGTTTCGATGCCGTTTTTGAATTTGGCCTAGCTATCTTCGTTTCAGAAATATTTTCAAAAAACTGAAAAGGTGCATTTTAAAAAACTTCCCGTACCTGCCTAATTTGATGACTGGTGATATTTTGATAAGTACATTGTTAGGACACTTTTTTAAGGTGCTTTCGTCGACGTTACTAAAAAATTTCTACCGTCATTTGTTTCTCAGTTAATGCCACTAACTTTGTTTTTTCTTATGGACGCCATATTGGACTGTTTGTATGTTCAATAGTGCTCTTAATTCCCCTTTCAATGATGTGTCACAATGTCAGGAAAAAATTATTTACTGGTGTAAAATATGAAAAATTTAAGTTTTCTAAGTAGGCTATGAAGAAAATTTATTTTAAAATAATCCGATTTTATTAGCTTCAACTTAAAATTAAAACAAAAAATAAAACATATTCAAATGAGTTGTTGAATTGATTTGCACCGTCCAAATAAAAGAAACTAATGGCATTAATTTTTCTAATAGTAGATGCCATGGATCTTGTTACCATGACAACAGACAAAAGAATTTAATTGACACTTCTTTTTGTCATAATTGCTGTTTTTCTTGCTACTAGAGATTCACTGTGATTCTATTACTTTGTAATAACTAATTTTGTGAATTTATTTTATTAAGTTCTTTTTTTGAATTTATTACGACTTTGAGATATACAAACGAAGAAAAGTTAGATATGCTAGAGATTTATTTTAAATCAAATAGAAATACTGATGAGGCATCAAGAATTTATGAGGATAACTTTCCACAACGTGTGCAACCGAATCAAAGATATTTTAGGACTCTTGTTATTAATTTATTAAATCATGGACGGTTTAATGGAAAAAGAAATGATACTTTATGAGATAGATAGCGAAGAGCAAAATAACGTTGTATTAGAATACGTAGAAGACAATGCTACAGCATCTGTGAGACAAATTTCAAATCAGGTAAATGTTCCCAAAACAACTGTGCATAACATTTTAAACAAAAATCATTATCATCCATACAAACCAACCATCGTTCAAGGTTTACAAGAAAATGACTATGAGAGAAGAGTAACATACCGCGATTGGTTTGTACACAAATGCCTACAGAACCCAGACTTTCATTCAAAAGTATTATGGAGAGACGAGACTAGATTCACTAATTGTGGCGTTTTCAGTAGGCATAACACACACTACTGGAGTATCCAGAACCGTCACATAATTAGCCAAAGAAGGTTTCAAACCAAATTTGGATTCAATGTCTGGTGTGGCATTATAGATAAGCTAATTTAAATCGTTCATTGATAATAATTCATTATAAAAAATACTATCCAGGTAATCGCATTATTGGACCATTTATTGATCATGTTAATTTGAACGGTGCAAATTATTTGCGAATGTTGCAAGAACAAATTATAACAGCTCTTAGACTTGCTGTAGAAGATATTAACCAGATTTTGTTTCACCACAATGGTTGTCCAGCACATAATGGCGGCATAGTAACACAATTCTTAAGAGCAACTTTTGATAATAAAATAATTGCAAATAATGGCCAGCCAGGTCTCCTGATCTTACTCCGTTGGACTATTTTCTTTGGGGGCATACAAAAAACGAAGTTTATTCATTTGAACCACCAGAAAATATTCAGATTTTATAAGAACGTGTAAGAAATACTTTGGCTGGGGACTTTTTTGAAGAATTTTGTGACCGTTTTCGATGCCTAGCTATCTTCGTTTCCGAAATATTTTCAAAAAACTGAAAAGGTGCATTTTAAAAAACTTCCCGTACCTGCCTAATTTGATGGCTGGTGATATTTTGATAAGTACATTGTTAGGACACTTTTTTAAGATGATTTCGTCAACGTTACCACAAAATTTCTACCGTCATTTGTTTCTTAGTTAATGCCATTAACTTTGTTTTTCTTATGGACGCCATATTGGACTGTTTGTATGTTCAATAGTGCTCTTAATTCCCCTTTCAATGATGTCACAATGTCAGGAAAAAATTATTTACTGGTGTAAAATATGAAAAATTTAAGTTTTCTAAGTAGGCTATGAAGAAAATTTATTTTAAAATAATCCGATTTTATTAGCTTCAACTTAAAATTAAGACAAAAAATAAAACATATTTAAATGAGTTGTTGAATTGATTTGCACCGTCCAAATAAAAGAAACTAATGGCATTAATTTTTCTAATAGTAGATGCCATGGATCTTGTTACCATGACAACAGACAAAAGAATATTTAATTGACACTTCTTGTTGTCATAATTGCTGTTTTTCTTGCTACTAGTGCTTCACTGTGATCTACCATTACTTTGTAATAACTAATTTTGTGTATTTCTTTTATCAAGTTCTTTTTTGAATTTATTACGACTTTGAGATATACAAACAAAGAAAAGTTAGATATGTGTGCAACCGAATCAAAGATATTTTAGGACTCTTGTTATTAATTTATTAAATTATGGACGGTTTAATGGAAAAAGAAATGATACTTATGAGATAGATAACGAAGAGCGAAATAACGTTGTATTAGAATACATAGAAGACAATGCCACAGCATCTGTAAGACAAATTTCAAATCAGGTAAATGTTCCCAAAACAACTGTGCATAACATTTTAAACAAAAATCATTATCATCCATACAAACCAACCATCGTTCAAGGTTTACAAGAAAGTGACTATGAGAGAAGAGTAACATTCAGATTTTAGAAGAACGTGTAAGAAATACTTTGGCTGCTGTTAACAGAAATACTTTAAGGAGAGTTCAATATTAAAGCGATGTCAAAAGTGCATTATTAATGGACAAGGACAACATATTGAACAATTTCTTTAAGTTTATAATTAATTTGTTTTAATTTTAAGTTGAAGCTAATAAAAACGGATTATTTTAAAATAAATTTCCTTCACAGCCTACTTAGGAAACTTAATTTTTTCACATTTTACACCAGTAAATAATTTCTTTCCTGACATTGTGATACATCATTGAAAAGGGAATTAAGAGCACTATTGAATATACAAAAAAGCGTCCATAATAAAAAACAGAGTTAGTGGCATTAACTGAGGAACAAATGGCGGTAGAAACTTTTTGGTAATCTCAACGAAAGCACCTTAAAAAGTGTTCTAACAATGTACTTACTAAAATATCACCAGTCATCAAATTAGGCAGATACGGGAAGTTTTTTAAAATGCACCTTTTCAGTTTTTTGAAAATATTTCGGAAACGAAGATAGCTAGGCCAAATTTAAAAACAGCATCGAAACAGTCACAAAATTCTTGAAAAAAGTCCCCATTTAATCGTTTCTCTATCTCTAATAATAACAGAGATATAGTAATGCATGCACCCCCAATTTGGGACACAGTGTATAGACTATAAAAAATGATTATTGTTTTCTTTAAAAACTAATTTTTTTTTAAATATTTTTTCTCGTCTGTAAAATCTTTTAACAAAAAATATTGGTGGGGAGGGGCATTCTACTATAACAAGTCTCTAATTAAATATCACTCAAACGCCCGATGAAAACGCAAGGCATAAAAAATATATTACTTTTCTATAGACCGGTATGTAATTTTAAACGGTATTTATTTAAACAAAACTACCAGTGGCGTGCATACAAAAGCTACACATGTAATGGCATTAAAACTATTTCTAATAACAGGATATATACAGGGTGCTTCAACAGGAACTACATCGATCGATATAGGGAAAAATACGCACTGAAAATTTAGGGAGCTTACTAATGGCAGTATGGCCAATCCAACTAAAATAATTGGGGGCGTCTGGCACTTCCGGTTATACCGGAAGTCGATACCAACTTGCTTATTTTAAACGGAACACCCTATACATTTTAGGGTTTTCGAAAAGAGCTAAAAATCCTGAGTCAAAAACATGTAGGATACCTTATGCCTAAATCCAGCCGTTATAGAGATATTTGACATTTAAAAAAATAATCACCAGGTGTAATGGTTTACAATAACCTTTACACTTTTTTCGTGTAAAAGATACTAATTTACTTTTTGGCTTGTAGAAAGAATACAAGGAGTGCTGCACTTTAAAATTGAATTTCATTCAATAAAAGTACACCAAGTGTTGACGTTATATTTTGTAAACTTCAAACCGCGAAAACTTGTTTAGGTCAAATGGAACATTTTATTTTTTTACACCAAGTTATGTAAAATTAAATTCTTTTTTTTCTGATATAAGCATTGTGGGGGTTAAGTTACAACTTTTTGAAATACCTGCGATATTCTTAGAAATTCAAGAATTGTTAGTAATTATCAAATTAGTCATGATTAGAAACAATCAATAATGTCAGTCATTCTATTATGTCAAAAAATGTCAGGACGTTTAAATTAAAGTATATACGACCGGAATTGAAACCGTATAAAAACTAAAAGCCGGCAAAAACAGTCGGTATCTCTTTATTGTACATGGGCGGAGGTAAATAGAAATGATTGTCATAATAAAATGTTAAAATTGTATTCATTTTTATTATTTTTTGTTTATTAGGTTCATTTCGCCAATAACATATTTTTAAGGTATTATATCAGTTTTAGATATAAAGTCTAAATATTTAAATTTATTGGTTTTAGTTTTAAAGTTAACCCATATTATATTGAAATATGTTATTGCTCAGCAAGGACCAACGAGAAGGTATAAACATATTTTGCCAGGAGGGGATGGGACAGGTTAGATTAACGAGGGGCAACGATTTTGGTCAAAAATAAAATAAAAATTTAAGTTTCTTCTAAAATAAAAACGTAAGTTTCTTGAACAAAGCAAAGAATTATTATATGAAAACAAAAATAAATATTTGTATACTTACTTATATAAAACATAAATAAAAACAAAATTAAAATATTTCTCTAGAATGAAGTAACTTAAAAGTGAATGAAAAAATGAAGAAAAGTTAAATGTTAATTGACGCGTCCGAATCTTCACTTTATCCAGTTGAATTAAAATCGGCGCACTAGGGGGTAGCGTTGGATATCGATTTTCTTCTCCAATTACATGCCTAACGCAATTTTTCCATAAATCAGTATTATTGTCAATGTCATTTATTACTTCTCTTATATGATAAACTACTATCGCGCTTAACGTTGGAGAGTTATTACATTTTCGTAAACGTACTTTTAGTGTTCTCCAAACCAACTCGATAGGATTAAATATGCAATAGTATGGAGGTAACCGCAAAAGTGTATGACCGTGTATATTGGATAAGTTATCAATAACATATTCCTTTTTGAAATTCTGTTCTTTTATTCTTTTCAGTAATTCACGTTTTACTGGAACTCTTACAGGAATTTCCATATTTTTTTTTTCTCATGAATTTTAAAATGTCTTCCTTTTTTGTGCTGTTATTTGGTATTTTATTTAATATACGCGAGTGATAAGAAGCATTATCTAATACAATTACCGAATTTGGCGGAATATTTGGTAGCTGTTGAGAAAACCATTTTTCGAATAGATCGGCTGTCATGTCTTCGTGATAGTCTGCAGAAGACTGCGATATTTTTTTGGCCGACAAGAGCCAACGCATTGGGTACAAACCCATTTTCACTTCCCGCATGAAGTATGATAACGCGCTTTCCTCTAGAACACGGAGTATTTAAAACACAATTGTGCGAACTATCTACCCAACCATACTGAACAACATCATGCGTGTCAAACCACGTCTCGACTAGATACACTATATGCCTGTTTAGTTTACGATATTCTCTATTTTTTTTCCAAATAATCTACTCGAAGTGAAACTATACGTCGCGATTCCATAATTACCATACGACTGTCAAGTTTTTTATGTTTAAAACCGCATTCTAATAAGACATTTCGTAGTGTATCTAAAGACCTATAATTATAATCAGGATAATCGCTCAATTTTTCTTGAATCATTTTTAACGTAGGAACTATATTTTCTTCATACATATTATAAATTATACGCCGTATTACATCTCTAGTGGCATCATCAATATTTTTTAATTTCGTATTTTTCCGTTTCCTCTTTGCGCTGTGATCTATATAACATCGCCTTCTTGACTCGCCTGCACAAGTTTCAACTACCGTTCGAATCTCGATACCATTGCCAAATATATAGGACAAAATATCAAGTTCAGTGCGCACGGTCCTGTGCTTTAAAACTGACCAGTTTCAATTTTGGCCGTATTTACTACACACTCACAAAGACTTTTTGAATTTGTGTATTATCTATGGAGAATGTGACAAAATAATATCAAGAACTTGTAGTACATTTGTTACTAGACATCCATAAAAACGAAAAATAACACTAAACACTGTAACATGTCTATTAATTGGATCGAAGACACTTTGCATAAGCTCAAATAGCTAAGATAAAATCAACTAAAAACATGATTCCATTTTAATTTAATAATTTAGTGCATTCTGTAACTCGGACAGGAATGTGAATATTTTTTTTAATTTAACGAGACTATGTCTCCTCCCCGTTTTCGAGGATGCTGAACACGATGGCGGGGGTAAAATTTCTCTCCGAGGTCACCCAACCCCCCCCCCCAAACGGCCAAAAACCACCCCCGGAAGGGGTAAACCGGGGATAGGCTGTCTTCTCTCGGCTAAACTCGTATTACCTCCAGTTTTCGAGGATGCTGAGCACGATGATGATGTCGAGACCTCTCCTCGATCCCCGCCAACCCCCCAAACGGCCAAAATCCACCCCTGAAAGGGGTAAATCGCGGATAGGCTGTCTTCTCTCGGCTAAAATATAAAAAAATAGAGGATGTTCCATTTGACTTAAACAAGTTTTCGCGATTTGAAGTTTACAAAATGTACCGTCAAAAAGGGGAACACTTTGTATAATATTATTGCATGTAATTCAATTGTCGAGTGTAGGCAGCTTTCTTTGTGTTCTTTCTACATGCCAAAAAGCAAATGAGTATCTTTTACATGAAAAAAGTTATCAAGGTTATTGTAAACCATTTACAATTTTTTTAAAATGTCAAAAATCTCCGAAACGGCTAGGTTTAGGCATCTACAAAATTTTATGCTCCTTTCGAAAACCCTAAAATATATAGGGTGTTCCATTTAAAATAAGCAAGTTGGTATCGACTTCCGGTATAATTGGAAGTGCTTGTAATTATTTTAGTTGGATTGGCCACATTGCCATAATTAGCTCCCTAAATGTTAAAAATTTCCTGGTGCGTACTTATCCCTATATCGATCGATGCAGTTAATGGTGAGACACCCTGTATAAAGCTCAACATTTTCACTATTGTTTATTCTATAAAGCATTAACGAAGTAATACATAAATAATGGTAAAAATAACAAAAAAACATTTAAATGGAAAGTAACATATCTAATTGATAATACCTGCTGAATAGAAATAAATTTTAAGGCAATCTATAATTTTCATAATATAATTTTGAAAAATATTTGCTCACCAATTTTACATTTACATTTTAATGACACATTCAATTAAATTTGATCATTTTGGACATAGTACACAGTAGCACAAATTTACAGTTGTCCAAAATCTATTCCCATTTGAATGACATTTGACAGGCATTCAATGGGTAGGTTCTAAATTGTTTGATTTTTGTGCAAATAACTACATTCGAGAGAGGTCGATATTATCTTAGTCGAAATACACTTCTCCAAAAAATTAACCCATCACAAAAAATAACCAAAAGTTTGAAATTAATTTTTGCCTCCCACAATTTTTTCGATCTAGCCCCTTTTTTACCACAAATTGACTTGAATCAGCATGCCAGGAATTTCTTCTACCTCATTAAAACAAGGCATAAATGCTGCCATTGTACTACAGCAGCTAATCTATGCAGACTTATTTTCAGTTAGGCAAGATAAAGATAAAACTCGAACGCCAACTTATTTGTTCATTCCCGATCACCTCAAGCAAGAAAAATTATTCTTAAAGATCGCATTTAATGCCTGCCATTGTTAGGAAGAGTTGAAACAAAATAATTAGCGTCCTTCCATTATCTACACACACAATACAGCTCTTCTAGGCACTAATACAATCCACAACTTCAACGTTTGATAATAAAAGGTCAACCCATAAGACAAAATAAAATAAAAAGGTTAAAGCAAATAAAGATAAAGCAATTACAGCAATTAACAAAAAATTAAGGACACTTAATAAAGGAACTCTATATATAGAATACGATACAATGTGTCACAGCATGCGCTTTTTGTAAATTAGACCAATTATAAAAGTATGTAATAATGTAACTCACCATGTAGGAATCCCGTAGTAGAAAGGAAAGCGTTGGAAAAGATACAAATAGAGCAGATAAGAAATATTACTTACACCCTACAGATTAAGCAGGGTTAACGAGATTCTTAACCACAGCCTCTCTGATCAGGTAAAATTGTGGCTATTTTTTAAGAACCGACATGACAGAACGATTGCTTTACGTATCAAGAATGGCCGCGGGAGGTTTGGAGAGATGGGGGCAGGGCAGCATGTTGGAATATGACAAAAAGGCTTCATGAAGTGTGTTTAAAAATAGTACTTTTTGAAGGCATGCATGTTGCGGTAGATTAAGAGAGGGAAACAGGGTTAGATTATTACGTATAATGAGAGGTGAAAGTTTTTGATGAAACCTTAAGGGGTAAAACGAGCCCTATGACTGTGATTGACGCATCATTATTATAAAAGAGGGAAAAAGCTGTTTTTATTTATATTATTACAATAATTTTTTGTACCTAGATATCTTTACTATTGCCTTAGCACGTTGGCCACTATCATTTGTAGTGCGTCAAAGCCCTATATCGATCTTATCAGAGGACTTTTGAAAATTATTTTTTTATGGAAGTGGTATAGTGGTGTCAAAAAGCGCACATTTTACAAATATTTTGAAATACCGGGTGTAACAGGCTCATAGTATACCCCCCTTTTCTCCTTTAGTTTTGAAGACAATTGATTGAAATTTAGGATATACTGCATACATAATAAGCGGCACTTTTTGACATACAATTAATTCTTTTTTCACTTCCGGTTTCGCCGGAATTAATGTTAAAGAACACGCCAAAACCGTCGATAAACGTTTCGAAACTATAACAAAATCCAAGAGACGTTTTTATATTTTAAATCACATTTTCGCTCTACGGAGCGGAGCGTTTTTTATGCCAAAATCTTGAAAACTCATGAAGGAGTGTAATTTTAGAAAGGGTAGTAAATGTCGCTGCACAGGGACGTAATGTTGCCCCGACCACAAAATTTAGAAAGTATAACGAAAACCGGAAATTTTGAAAATAAAAACCTTTTCACGAATCCACGTTGTTAAGCACTGCACCTCATGCGTTGTGTTAAATATGAGGACAAATTATCCAGTCTCTAGTCAAAGTATTTCGACAGTTTTAGCGAAAATAGCCCTTAGCGTCGAGGGTGCCCTATCATTTTCTAGCAGTCGATTTTGACGAGAAAATGATGTTCCTCAGTGATTCGGTGTCAGAAAAGTATAGCTACCATGTACTCAGAACGTGCATGGGACCGCCTTGCTTGAACGTATGAATTTATAATTGCAAAATATAATTCAAAGTCGTTTCGATTCAATCATTTTTAAGCTCCAAAATTGATATTGAACTGAAAATACGTCAATACAGGCAAACGAAAGCCCACCAAAATTTTTTATAAACATGGAACTTTTTACTGAATCTTTTTGTGTAATCGTTAGCTAAAAACTAAACATTGGATGGTAGTTGGTACATTATGAGTCGTTCCGTTCCGCACTATGTGTTGTACACGGCCAGACTATATTTTCTCAATACATTTTTCTTGAACGTTTTGTAAAAATATAATTTTCAAAAAGATTTAATATATATTTTTGAACTTTATATTGTCTTTCTCTTGTGTTTCAAAATTCCATTTTAGGTTTAAATTTAAGAAAGTGTTAGTATTCTTTCCTATTATTTGGGTTTTCTACCACATGTATTATCCTCTTCGCAAACAAATCACAAAATCTACAAAATAATAGAATTATTGGAAAAAGCCTCTGTGCCCGTGACGTTTACGACAAAGGAACAGTCAGAGGTTATGTTTTGCAAATAATATAAACCGGAATAAACACAGAAATAATGTATTTTGCTGACGTTTCGGAAAGTAGTCTCTTTCCGTTTTCAAAGTTTTTTTTGGAAGAACTATTATTTTGCTGTGTATGTCAAATACACAGCTTTAAGATTCTGTTTATGTTATTTCCATAGATACTTACTACTAAGAAAATATCATCAGTTCTGTGTAAGTAGTAAGTATCTATGGAGGAGCGAGCGTAGGTGCGTCTTTACTATGTACATACTTCGGTATGCGATGTAAAGCAACGACAGGCGCAGTTAGTACTTGGATGGTGACCATTCCAACGGAAACCGCGTTCTCGCCTCACACACCTTCCAGCGGCTTGTATATCAGTGTATGCGCGGAAGCTATACAACCTTAGGCGAGGGTTGTATAGGAGATATACCATCCTTCGGAGGGGATGTAAAGCCGTCGGTCCCTTGTCTATTAAATGTTAGGCAAGTAAAAGATCCCTACTCTTCTTAAGGGAAGAGGTTCGGCAAAATTCCTGGTTGGGGGTAGCTCGTCTACAGACGTCGGTGTTAGGCCTCAGTAGCGGAAATAGGCCGACGTTAAATAAATGTATAAAAAAAAAAAAGTATCTATGGAAATAACATACATAAACAGAATCTTAAAACTGTGTATTCGACATACACAGCAAAATAAAGAGTTCTTTATAACACTACTCTTGTTATAGATCTACTTAGGTAACCTTATAGTTTGTTTGCAATATGTGTTTTAGAATAAGAAGTTATGGTAAAAACAGTAAATATTTCCCTGTCGGATCTCTCTCTCTTGGATATAGTGACCTTAATTATAATTATTTCAATGCTAGATCAAACAATGATGATAATTACAGTTATACATAAACATTAATAAGATACAAGTGATCCTTCGACTACAAAAATAGCTTCTGTTCAAAAACTACTTTTGGCATATATTGCGCAATGGCTACTTTCTGACTAATCGAGTTACATTCCGGTACCAATACGGACGTCTCGGCTCTATTATAGAACCAGCAGGTAGCTCTGTATATTGCACATAAATCATTGTACTATAATAGTTAATAAAAAAAAGTTTAGGAAGTCCTCTTACCGTCCAACAGATCCTCTACAGCGGTCCTGACACCCTTATCAAAAGCGCGCGCGTCCGCGGCCGCCTGAAACGTCAATCCAAATTTCTTGTCTCCGGTTTTCCAGTGGTGAAAAGTTGGCATCACTTTGTTGTATTCAAAGTCTTTTTTGATGGTGCAACTCAAGACGATCTGCAAACAAAAATTAAGAATGAAAAACTTAATGCATATTGCGTATATATTTTTCTCATTCTCAATAAGGTGTGGTTGATATAGGCAGTGGTAGATTGGGTCTAAAAATATTGGTTGCCAGGAGATAAAGGAGGCAAGCTGACACTGACTAATCCGCCACTGGTTATATTACGTCTTTTATGTACGATCGTGTAAAAAGTAACAGTTTTTTAGATCATTTCCAGTGTAAAAAGTGGCCTTTTATAAGAAACTGTGCAATAAAAAATTTTATTGCACGCTTTTATTGCACGATTTCAAAAAAATTAAAAAACTACGCCAGTTTGTTTATAATATCGTTTCCTTAGTTACTATCATCACAGATTTTCAGTCACGACCATGAAGTAAGATAATTAGAATGGAGACTTCAACTACAACTCGAATAATACTAACCGTCAAAGTGACATTCACAAAAAGTTGATACAGTTTTATAAATATTCATGAGAAATTGCCCATTTCTTACAATAATTGGAACGATCGAAGATAAAACGTCAAAAATTCAGTTCAAGATAGCGACTTCAAGATGGCGGACGACTTTACCATTTAAGATTCAATTCAACTCAAAATCGATGTCTGGGGGTTTTCTAGGTCTCCGATTCAAAATGGCGGCGCCAATATGGCTGACGACTTTTGTCATTTAGATCCAAATCGATCAAAATCGATTTATGGGGGTTTTTGGGGTCGTGGGTTCCGAATTTCTAGTCAATATTTAGTTCAAGATGGCCGTTTATGATCCGATTCGTCTCAAAATCGATATCTGGATTACAGCATATCAAAACACAAAAAGTAAAAAATTAAATTATATAAAAAAATATTTTTAAAAAAGCTTTTATTTAAATGCTCTAAAAAGTAGAAAATAAAAGCTTATCGTGAGCAATCTCCTATACTCAGGAAAATCTCGCGACAAGCTTTTATATCATAAAAAAAATTATATAATGTAACAAAATGATGGGTTTGATTTACTTCAAAGTTTATTTTTCTATTTTTAGAGCATTTCAATAAAAGCTTTTTTTTTAAATATGTTTTTATATAATTTTTTTAAAGCTTTTATTTAACGTGCAATGTTTTGTTAGTTTGATTAGGTCAAATCTCGCAATCAAAATTTCGATTAGTTCTAAATAAGTTAGAGCTTTGAAATTTTGCACATGTGTATAAGTCTTGCGACAATACACACTTTACTTTAACATTTTTATATAAGAAAAAAAAAAGAAAGCGGCTTCAAGACGGCGGACGACTTTACCGTTTATGATCCTATTCGCCTCAAAATTGATATCTGGAGGTTGTCGTAACGTAACACGCGTATAAATTATTATAAAAACTGCCTTATTTCAATAGCTATCCAACAAGGTACAAATGTTCAATGTACCCTTAATAGTTCTAAGAAAATACTAGTAAAAATAACACAAGTAGTACGAATTTTATTTTTAGATAAACAGTAAAAAACATTTTAAAAGTAGAGTTTAATTCTTCATTAATTTCAAAGTTGTACTTTATTTTTTATATGTCTTGCTCAAAATGGGAGCCCCTATTCCGTATACAGACACGGCAGCGTCTTCTTATTTCCGTCCTTGTTACTCTGGTTGTCAGATTATGCCTTATGTGTTGGGCAGCATCGACTATCCTTTGTCTAAGGTTTTCTATAGTATTGATAGACCATCTCCTTCATATGACCCCATACGTAATAATCAAGGGGTGTTTAGTCAGGGCTTCGCGCTATTGGGCCCGCTCTTCCAATCCAACGGTTAGGGAAACGTTGATCAAGTAACTGTCGTACTGTCAGCCGATAATGTGCTGGACAACCGTCGTTTTGAAACATCATTCGCTGTCTGACGGCGAGAGGAACATCTTTTAAAATCACCGCCAGGTCATTTCTTAAAAAATTTTCATAGATTTCCCCGTTTAAATTTTGAGGAAGAAAGTGTGGCCCTATTAAATAGTGGCCAATGACTCCCATCCACATATTAATAGAAAACTTCATTTGGAAACTAGTTTCACGTGTTAACTTATAATAATGTAGGTTGTGGAAATTTGTTATACCCTCGCGATTAAATTTCGACTCGTCCGTCCATAAAATACTTGTTAAAAAATTTGCACTTTCTGCATCTGAATTTAACATAAAGCGGCAGAATTCCACTCTCCTTCCAGGATCACCTTCCTCCAAGCCTTGGCCAGGGGTATAGTGGTAAGGATGACATCCAACTCTACGTATCGTAGACCAAACTTTCCATTGTGACGCTCCGGTTAGTCTTGCGACTTTATTAGTTGAAATAGTTGGGTCTTCCTCAAAATACCTCATTATTTTTTCCTCATCATCTGGTTCATAAACGGGAGGAGCACCAGCGTCACTTCTTCTACACTTCACGGAGCCAGTTTCAGCGATATTTCGATATACCGTACTGAATACACCTGCATTTGGTAAGCGGCGGTTAGGGTACCAAACTTCAGCAGCGTTGCCGCCACAGTATCCATAGACAAACAAGATATCAGCGTATTCTGCGTTGGCATACGCGGCCATGGCACAGAAAATACAATAACAACAACTACGAGCAAAATCAAAATCTACGATAACTAATTTAACAAGACCAACAAACTTAAGGGACACGGAGATAAGAATGTCAGTTAATGACATATATGCACAAACGTCAAAGTCAAGGACTGACTGACTTAAATGAAAATGAACGATTAGTCGTTTAATAAATTCCGCCACCAGCATTATCTTTACTAATTTTTTATTAGAACTATCAAGGGTACATTAAACATTTCTACCTAGTTAGATGGCTATTGAAATAAGGAAGTTTTTATAATAATTTGTACGCGTGCTACATTAATATTTTTTTGAAAAAACCTAATAGATAAATTTCATAACTGATTAAAAAAAAAAATTTACAAGTTTTTATTTTAAATGTTCACATGATCAAAATGTTTCCGGATATTTTTGTTCCAAACGGATATCTATAATATTGGACAAGTAATCCAGTAAACATTTTTTTAAAAATGTCGAGTAGATTTTTCGGAAATTAACTTTTAAGATATTAAGATCTACTTTTTTGAGAAAAACAAAAAAATTGAATATCTCAAAAACTATTGAGTTTTGCATAATGTATGTTAGGGCTAGATTTACTCCTTAGCTCATGCCCCATCACATCTCCAAAGGAATGTATCGAATTATCAGTAACCCTGTATAATGTAACAAAATGATGGGTTTGATTTACTTCAAAGTTTATTTTTCTACTTTTTAGAGCATTTAAATAAAAGCTTTTTTATTTAATATGAATTGTGTTACTAATGTAAAGTGTGAACGTTATCTAATGCTGATTGAACCAGGATTATAGAAATGATAATATTCATTTGATCTATTTGATTTGTTCAAAAAACAATAACGTTTTCATGTTTGATTCTCGTCGATAGAACGAAATAATTAAAACTTCAACAATGCACTCTTGAAATATATGAATTTTTAATTTCACAAGCATAATGTTCAAGTACCCACTTTCCGATTATAGTGGTATTTTGTCTGTAATTTGCCATATAACATCAAGTCGGTTAAGTGAGTTACTTCCATGGTAACTAAATCACTATAACATTACGATGGGGTGCTCAACTCAATGAATGAAGGTTAATAAAATAATATAGGTTCAAAGAGCGCCCCACACTTTTTATTTATATTGGTTCAAACAATAATAACTGAACATTAAAAATTATTTTATAATTTTTTTATCGATATATCAGGAAATTTACGCGTTTTTAGTGACAAATAAAATATTGTTGTAAGAGGATATGCAAAGATGGCTACGCGATCTTTGACGATTTATGCAAGAATGTTATCAGGTCCTCTAGTACTCTTAGGTTTGATTCAAAATTTAAGTGCTTCTATATCAGAAAACGATGAAGTGGTGATATTACTGATATCTTTGTAAGAATGATGTTTATTACTATGTTTCAACTATGTAGTGTGTAGGAAGGTAGTTTTCTTGTATTTACAGTAGACAATATTCATGCGATATAGTTGCTTTATTAAATCAAATACGTACCACGATTTTTCGCAATATTTTCAGAAATTGGTTGTGTATGACTTGCCAATCATATAGAAAACGACAACACATTTATTTGTATGATCTTAAAAAGTAAATTGGGTTTTACTTTACGTTGTTTGTTATTAGTCATTAGCCTGTAACGAAATCTTGATCTGTGAATCAAAATAATTTTGCAGCTATATATTCTCTAATTATGAAGAAAAAAAACATAAAAATATGTCAGCAATCGTATAGTAAATACGGTCAAAATTGAAACTGGTCAGTTTTAAAGCACAGGACCGTGCGCACTGAACTTGATATTTTGCCCTATATATTTGGCAATGGTATCGAGATTCGAACGGTAGTTGGAACTGTGCAGGCGAGTCCGAGACTGGCAATGTAATCAGCCTGAATGAACCATCTACGACTGCACTGGTTTAAAGGTAATAAAACGGACAGGCCTACTAGCACAAAAAAAACTCGTAAATCGTTTCTTATCAGTCAACGTGGAAGTCTAACAATGTGCTGTTTATGTGCCAGTGCAGTGCATAAATACCTATTATAATATCAAGCATAGGAGTTTAGTTAGTTACTGTTCATATTTATAAATATTTACTACTGTATAAAAGGTAAAATATTTTAATTATTTACTAATTTACCACGGCTTTCTGGAGACCATTTGAAACAGAGAATAATATAATAACGCCCGAAAATCCCGAAATAGTTGAACCGGTTATTGTCGAAAAAGCCGAAATAAATTTAGAGTTTAAAAACCAAGATTTACACGTACAAAGTCAACGTATTATTTTAAATATACATCAATGCTTGAAAAGCGAAAATCCTGAACAATGTGAGAAAGAAATAATACGACGTATTAACGAATTAACTAAAATATCAAAATCAACAATTTATCGCGTGATTCAAGAAGGTGATGTTATAGATCACAGCGCAAAGAGGAAACGGAAAATACGAAATTAAAAAATATTGATGATGCCACTAGAGATGTAATACGGTGCTCACATGCTCACAACACTGTTACGCCGATGGCACCCAGTTATTTTCCTCTTGTAATCCAGAAGAAAGTGATCAGGCTATCTCTGAATTAAATTACAATCTTGAAGATCTCAAAGATCTCAAAAAATCATCGTCTATATTAAAATCAGTTAAAGCTAAAGTATTCGGGCCTGCCACAGTTATGGCGCTATCGTAAAAGTTTTACTACTTATGTAGTTTGGAAGATCATTAACATATAATATAAAAAGCAATAGACCTAGTACTTACCCTTGGCCCACCCCTCGAGATAGTTATGACGAAAACAATAAAAAATGCACAAACGGGTTGCTGAGATGGGCATATTCATAAATAAATTGAGTTAAATAGATTGATGGACATTACTATTACTCCCTGCTGTTTATATAACAATACTGATATCCTACACCTCAAAGATACTTGCCAGAACTTTTGGTCTATTTATAAAAATCTAAAATGCTACAATTTAATGAAAAAAAATCCCGAGATCCTCAAAAACTGCTTACAAATGTATGAATTTACTGGACTATAAAGGATCTTTTGATTTTAACGAGTACTACGTGACAAAATTTTTAAATACTATCCTAATACTCCGTTCCATACCCAGGACAATTCTAGTTGAATTAATTATAGATAGATAGATAGATATTTATTATTCCATTATTCAACTACATTTTTCTACACATGGTAAGTCACAACAATATAATAGAAACAATTAAAACATATATGCAATAGTCATAATACATTAAAATGTAAAAATAAAACACACATAAAATATCGGCATGCAAACATAATATAAAAACATTTAAAAAATATCCATCCAACCCATCTAGGTTATCTTTAAAATGACGAATATCTATATTTCTGTAGATAAAACTCTTGTACAGAATAAAACGCCTTTTCCACGAAAAATGATTTTGTTTGCTTTTTAAATCTGAAGAAATTTTGAAGTAATGTATCAAATATTTTTATACCTAAAGTTGTGGGCAGGGGATTTTTCATATGTAGATGTCATAAGACATCTACATATGAAAAATCCCCCGCTGGTAGCTGGTATCAATAATTTTCTACCATGTCTTGTTTTATAACTGGCCAACTTCTTCAAAGTTAGTTTTATTGTTAAAAACACAGAACACATTTCCACAAAAAGATAGAACATACCGTTAATACATTTTTACTTTTAAAATAGTCAGTTGTTGCTTGAAGGTTAAAAATTATCGTCATTAAGAGCGCTCCGATATAAGCCGCCACAACGCTTCGATATACTCTCATATAAATCATTATTATAAAAAACGGCTTTCACTAAAAGAAATTAAAAACATGTTACAATGTGGGATGAAGAGAGAAAAAAGTATATATATAAAAAATATAATATTTCTCTTCTATTTACGATTTGCAAAAATAATTTTTATCATCCCACATAGGTATTATTAAAATAAACATTTTCCCTTTTGTAGAACTAAAATAAAATTAGCCCTAACGTCCCCAGGAATAAACAGAGATTTAAAGATTAGGTATAATAAACTTGTACAATGTCATATTTTATTACATCTCTATCTCTCTCTTTCCAAGCACACCGTACATTCGGCTGCGTCATTTTATTGCCGTGAAGTCAATTACAATAAAAATGGGAAGCATGGGGAGTAATACACTCCGCTCTTATTTTTTTTTTGAGAAACCAATACTCTACTTATGCCAACTACTAGCTCCTCACGGTACAATATTTTGTTTGACATATGACTGAAACCAAAGAGTAATATACAGGGTCAGTTACTTAAAAGTCCCTAGACTAGTAAGTTCTTTATTTTTTAAGAGACGGCCGTGTTACAAAGCAACTTAAAAGTCAAAAGAATTAAATAAAATGATTAATAGTAAGGAAAAGAGTTTTTTCGCTAAAACCAAAAAGAACCTCGAATATGACACAATAACACAAATTGAGGCAAATTAAAACTTGTATCAAAAAGCTATAATAAAATTCATATACAGTGCGAGGTAAAAAAATATTCACTGAAATTAAGTTTGTTTTCGTAACAATTTTTTCAAAAACATTTTTTAAAATCTCTCTGTATGTGTATTAAATAACTTAAAAATACCTACAATTTGATATGTTGGACACGGCCGTCGCTTAAAAATAAAGAAGTTGCTGGTCTGGGGAGCTTTAAGTGGCGGACCCTGTATAATTAATAATCATTCGCAATCTAGAGTGGATTTCAATTGAAGTATTGCATAAAAGGCCGAGTTTAGTTTGGCACAAACAAAGTCAATATGGATGTCCCACCTTAATTGACAGTTTAAATGGGCACCTAAAAATTTTGTAGCTTTAGAAAATGTCATTTATAATTATCTCGAATACATATTTCTTACATACATATTATTTAAAAGCAACAGAGAACACTCAAGTACTCAAGTTGTGGACAATAAAAAATTGGGCAACTCTTTTAGCCTATAGTGTAAATGTATCTGTCTGAATATGTAGTAATAAAAGAAGCCCAAATGAAACAAGTATTGGAATAATTCTATTTTACATTTTAAAACTAAATATTTAATTTGTAATAAATGTGTTTAAATGTAAACACATTTCTTATTAAAATTAACCAATCTTCTTCTGGTGCTTTAGTAATTATTACAGCTTTAACAAGCCATATTTGTTTCTTTGGGTATTTTTTGACAAATGTCATAATTCAAAAGCTGGATGTAAACAACTAGATTTTAGCAAAAATGTGTATAAGACGGGTCTCATTATTTATTGTCTACGACTGTATACTTTATACGAGCACAATTGGAACTGGTCAGTGTTAAAGCACAGGACCGTGCGCACTGAACTTGATATTTTGTCCTATATATGGTATCGAGATTCGAATGGTAGTTGAAACTCGAGTCCGAGACTAGCAATGTAATCAGTCTGAATGAACCATCTACGACTGCACTGGTTTAAAGATAATAAAACGGACAGGCCTACTAGCATAAAAAAAATCGTAAATCGTTTCTCAGCAGTCAAAGTGGACTTATGAGATGTGCTGTCAATATGCATGCACCAGTGCATAAATATCTGTTATAATATCAAGCGTAGGAGTTTAGTTAGTTATTGTTCATATTTACTACTATATAAAAGGTAAAATATTTTAATTATTTACTAATTTATCATGGCTTTCTGGAGACTATTTGAAACAGAGGATCTATTTACCTCCGCCCATGTACAATAATGAGATGCCCACTGTTTTTGCCGGCTTTTAGTTTTTATACGGTTTCAATTAAGTTCGTATACACTTTACTCCACGAGAAATTATTAAAACCTGTTTAAATTCAATAAATCTACTTTATTCTATAATAGAAACGCGTATACAACGAACGTTTAAAAATAGTTTCATCCTTTAATTAACCGCCAATTCAGAACTTATCACAGGATGCGCGACTGGACAAGTCCCATTTTTTCCACATGTGGGTATATCCCGTTGACGCTTACTCAGCACTTTAGATATCTAAATTTACATCTCTATGATTCCAAATTTGTACTTATTACTAGCTGAGTAAATACGAAATATACGGAAATTCCTTGAGAGCTAACAAAAATGACTCACGAACATTTTGGCTTTTACCCAATAAGTAATCAGTCACCTATGACATAATATGCAATGCAATTTACTATCCCTTAATAATGGAGACAAAATAGGCCTCAAAAGCTATTTTCCAAATATAATTTACTGAGTTGTACTGTGGCAATTGAATTGCTGAAACTTACTGAAGAAAACTTGTGTACTGGAAAAATCTGAAAGCCGAAACCAATAATCAGCTGATATAACATTTCTAGAAAGCCAAATATCAGACCGGGTAACTCCTAACTACAACTTTTAGTCCTTGTTCGATTATAATGATTATTTATCTGTATACTCTGCATATCTCCCGACTGATTTAATATTCGAAATAAATAATATGACAAATTAAGCAACGCGCAGGTTGACTATTAAAAATGGAATAAAATAAACATAAATCGAATCAGGCGTCACAAACACATTTCGATCAACTTCATATGGAACTATAAAATGATATGCATACCAGACGTTGTGTAATAGACCTGCGGGCAGTGTAACCACGAACCGCAGATAAGTAATCGAGTACAAATATAAAAACCTGTACTATCACCTAACGCTCAGTTTTAATAGTGTCTTGCCGCGGATAGTTCGTTATCGTATACAGTTGATTTAGAAAAATGACGCCAAAATTGTACTATGACGACGTCAGTGCAGCTGCGAGGGGCAGCTTGTTAGCGATTAAAGCACTCGGAGTCGACGTCGAGCTGATACCAGTGTCCTTAATGGCCGGCGAGCACCTGGCTCAGGATTTTTTAAAACTTAACCCGCTACACACGGTGCCCACTCTCAAAGACGGCGACTTTGCAATATGGGACAGCCACGCAATCAACGCCTATTTGTCTGGAAAATACGGCAAAAACGACTCCCTGTACCCCAAGGACCTCCAGAAAAGGGCCGTTGTTGACCAACGCCTTTACTTCGATTGCGGCATTTTATTCCCCCGAATGGGGGCTATCCTCGGTTCTTTGCTTAGAGAAGGTGCAAAGACAGTCGGCAAGGACAAGGCTGACTTACTCACACAAGGTAACTATTACTTAATAACAGATTTAATTACGTTGTTATTGTTCGGTCGAATAGTTTTTAATACTGTCTATTTTGTGGGCGTGTTTTGTCAAGAACACGTGAAAGACCTTACATTTTTTCTTTACATCGCTCCGTCGAGAAAGGTAATGGAATTGTCCGAAGTTCCGCAACTTATTAAGGTTCTTAAAATATTTAATTTGTGAATGGTGATAGACCAGGACCGACGGCATTTCTTAAGGTCATACATCTTTGTGTCCAAATGGACACAGAGACAGACAGTGTCTTATGCAATACAATATCGACATAAAATACATCCATAACGTCAAACGAGATGCTTTATAGCTAAAACTATTTATGCATAATATATTATATACATCAATAAAAATTTACCGATTCTAGTGCTACAGAATTTTCGGAATTGGTAAGATATTTAAAAAAACTTTTATACTATTTTATGTAAAATTTCCCGCTCTTTTACGTGGTGCTATCCGGTATATTATTTATTATTATTATTTTTCGAGATATTAGCAAAAACTGAATTTTTCCGTTTCAGAGGGTTGTTCCTAAGGGTTCGCGGGGGTATATTTTGGTAAACTTTTTTGAGCCACTTTCAAAAAACTAGCCTTTCATGGAAAAATTAGCGAGGTAACAAATAATTCTAACTTTTCATCAAAATTAATCTCTGACAACTGGGCTAAAAGAAAAACTTATAAATTTTCCAACTGCGATTCCGGAAAAGCGCAAAATTGTATAAATCTCGAGAGCTTTTTAGATAAATTTTAATTTTTGAGATATTTTTATGCAATTATATTAAAATACAACATACGGGCGAATCCATGAACTTTTGAATTTGTAGTAAAAAACAAACAAAAAATCGACGTCTTATTTGTCTGGCATTTTTTTGGACAGTGATTTACGTTATTTTTAGTTGTTGTGCACTATAACCAAACCTCATACAAGTACTTTTTACAAACTTAAACTTTTAGAAACCAGATTTTTTTCGGAACTTGAATCAATAATTCGTAGTGTAAATCTTTTTTCGCATATACTCACACAAGCAGTTCATCTCTACTTTCACAGCTTCAATTTGAAACAAATTTCAGTAATTTTGGTTGATATTGCTTTTTCTAATGTAGAATTTTTTAAAATTCTTATAAACTACTGTTTTAATATTCAATTGTGTGTTGCCAATTTTTTTTAAGTTTTTTTTCCTTAGTGTTCAGTGGGTCCAAGGTCAACGTTTTTAATTTTACTTCCACGTCCAGCGGACGCAAATTTTTATTTTGTTGTTGAAATAGGCTTAAAATGCCATGAAACATCGAGATTTTAAATTTGAATGATCCTTTTTTCCTGATTTCAAAAATATATCATATGTTACCCTTACCACATACCGTTTTTGAGTTATTAAACGTCGAATATCTTAGTTCAACTAGTTACTGTATGTATGTATATGAAAAAGTTAACATTATTAAAGTGATCTATGAAAATGACAACTATTATGTTTAAAACATAATATTTTAAACTCCTCTATAAAATCCTTATTTTACTATAAGGAACGTAACCAGACTACAACCAACAGCTACTCTCCGCGCTATGTGCCCCGCCTTGCGCTGAATTACAAGTTACAAGCCTGGTGCGTTAAGTGTAATAATTGCATATTAAAGTATATACGACTGGAATTGAAACCGTATAAAAACTAAAAGCCGGCAAAAACAGTCGGTATCTCTTTATTGTACATGGGCGGAGGTAAATGGAAATGATTGTCACAATAAAATGTTAAAATTGTATTCATTTTTATTATTTTTTGTTTATTAGGTTCATTTCGCCAATAACATATTTTTGAGGTATTATATCAGTTTTAGATATAAAGTCTACATATTTAAATTTATTGGTTTTCGTTTTAAAGTTAACCCATATTATATTGAAATATGTTATTGCTCAGCAAGGACCAACGAGAAGGTATGAACATATCTTGCCAGGAGGGGATGGGACAGGTTAGATTAACGAGGGGCAACAATTTTAGTCAAAAATAAAATAAAAATTTAAGTTTCTTCTAAAATAAAAACGTAAGTTTCTTGAACAAAGCAAAGAATTATTATATGAAAACAAAAATAAATATTTGTATACTTATATAAAACATAAATAAAAACAAAATTAAAATATTTCTCTAAAATGAAGTAACAAATTAAAATTTCTTGTCAACTAAACAAAATATATTGCACGAAATGTAACAATAAAAAAGTGAATGAAAAAATGAAGAAAAGTTAAATGTTAATTGACGCGTCCGAATCTTCACTTTATGAGGAGGAATCATTATCCAGTTGAATTAGAATCGGCGCACTAGGGGGTAGCGTTGGATATCGATTTTCTTCTCCAATTACATGCCTAACGCAATTTTTCCATAAATCAGTATTATTGTCAATGTCATTTATTACTTCTCTTATATGATCAACTACTATCGCGCTTAACGTTGGAGAGTTATTACATTTTCGTAAACGTACTTTTAATGTTCCCAAACCATCTCGATAGGATTAAATATGCAATAGTATGGAGGTAACCGCAAAAGTGTAAGACCGTGTATGTTGGATAAGTTATCAATAACATATTCCTTTTTGAAATTATGTTCTTTTATTCTTCTCAGTAATTCGCGTTTTATTGGAACTTTTACAGGAATTTCCATATTTTTTTTTTCTCATGAATTTTAAAATGTCTTCCTTTTTTGTGCTGTTCTTTAGTATTTTATTTAATATACGCGAGTGATAAGAAGCATTATCTAATACAATTACCGAATTTGGTGGAATATTTGGTAGAAGCTGTTGAGAAAACCATTTTTCGAATAGATCGGCTGTCATGTCTTCGTGATAGTCTGCAGAAGACTGCGATATTTTTTTGGCCGACAAGAGCGACGCATTGGGTACAAACCCATTTTCACTTCCCGCATGAAGTACGATAACGCGTTTTCCTCTAGAACACGGAGTATTTAAAACACAATTGTGCGAACTATCTACCCAACCATACTGAACAACATCATGCGTGTCAAACCACGTCTCGACTAGATACACTATATGCCTGTTTAGTTTACGATATTCTCTAATTTTTTCCAAATAATCTACTCGAAGTGAAACTATACGTCGCGATTCCATAATTACCATACGACTGTTAAGTTTTTTATGTTTAAAACCGCATTCTAATAAGACATTTCGTAGTGTATCTAAAGATCTATAATTATAATCAGGATAATCGCTCAATTTTTCTTGAATCATTTTTAACGTAGGAACTATATTTCTTCATACATATTATAAATTATACGCTGTACTACATCTCTAGTGGCATCATCAATATTTTTTAATTTCGTATTTTTCCGTTTCCTCTTTGCGGTGTGATCTATAACATCGCCTTCTTGAATTACGCGATAAATTGTTGATTTTGATATTTTAGTTAATTCGTTAATACGTCGTATTATTTCTTTCTCACATTGTTCAGGATTTTCGCTTTTCAAACATTCATGTATATTTAAAATAATACGTATATAATACTTTGTACGTGTAAATCTTGGTTTTTAAACTCTAAATTTATTTCGGCTTTTTCGACAATAACCGGTTCAACTATTTCGGGATTTTCGGGCGTTATTATATTATCCTCTGTTTCAAATGGTCTCCAGAAAGCCATGGTAAATTAGTAAATAATTAAAATATTTTACCTTTTATACAGTAGTAAATATTTATAAATATGAACAGTAACTAACTAAACTCCTACGCTTGATATTATAATAGGTATTTATGCACTGCACTGGCACATAGACGGCACGTTGTTAGACTCCCACGTTCCAAAATAAAGAAACTATTTACGAGTTTTTTTGTGCTAGTAGGCCTGTCCGTTTTATTGCCTTTAAACCAGTGCAGTCGTAGATCGTTCATTCAGGCTGATTACATTGCCAGTCTCGGACTCGCCTGAACAGTTTCAACTACCGTTCGAATCTCGATACCATTGCCAAATATATAGGACAAAATATCAAGTTCAGTGCGCACGGTCCTGTGCTTTAAAACTGACCAGTTTCAATTTTGGCCGTATTTACTATACCATCAAAACGCTAATGCTTCGATTGCAACAAACACCAGCCGAAAGACTGATCCTACTTAAAGGAGCTCTCGTGCCAGTCATCACACACCACTTGCAGACTGCAGTTTCGAGCCATTCCAAAAATTTAATAGTATACAGGGTATCCCATTTAAAAACAAATATTTGTTTCTTATCTGCACGCTACTGTATTTTGATAGCATTTTAACAAAATTGAGTCATAACCATACACCTTTTTTTTTAAACTTCTTTTCTGTAGACAATAATAACGAGGATAAGGGTGGGTAATTTATTATGAATAACCCTATACCATCAAATGAGTTAAATAATCTAAGTCTAATACTGTTAAGTCAATATTTCAAAATCTTTCCGCTTGTGAATGGCCCTGGAATAATTTCAATCTTTTACCAGCGGCGCCTTCGGCAAATATTCGAATAACTTCACAAATAAACGTACTGCGCTTCGGTGAAAACTTGAACGAGAAATCGAATGGCGCAAAAACTATCTATCTCATTCCTGTTTCGAGATATGGCCGCTCAAAATTACCGAACGGTAAAATGACAAATTTTACACATAAAAAGTAGATAAGACAGCTTTAAGTGACGCATACTTCTAATCTGTCATTCATCGAGAATTTTTTTTGAACGTTGCAGGAACTTTCACCTTGAAGCCCATGTAAAGGTGCAGTAGTAGGTATTAGAAACTTACGTAATGCTTAATTTACTTTCTATCAGATTGTTATAATATTAACTGTGTCAATTAATAACTATTTCTTAATTTGCGCTGTCAACGCGCTGATAGCGTTTACTATTTAAATGTAATAATAGACTGTTTGCCATACTTATATACAGTTCACCTTGCTCCACTTATTATTTTCGTGAATTTTTTGGTAACTTTAGGCCTTACTTTGGCTAATTTCTATCGGAAAAGAACGTGAAAGTTCTTAAATTAAAGATAAGTGAATACAATTTCAACATTATATATAGGGACAGGGACGCATTGATTTAGAATACATTTTTAAAAATAATAAAAATTTGATTTCATCGACAGGATGAAAAAAAAAACCGGTAAAATTTCGAAACGCTGTACTTGACCCAATTATTAACGAAAAGAGATGTGACAATTTTAAATATTTATTGAAGAATTTTCTTCCTATTTATAGGTTTCTTTATCACATATACCTTATAAAATTATCAGAAAATCTACAAAAAGACAAACAGTGGCTATATTTTGCCAACTAATACAAATTATAACAAAAATAAGCATATGGTATGTATGGCTTTCCAATTGAAAATGGATTGTTTTCATTCACATCGTTAAAAGTTCCATTACGCTACTTACAGTCCATTCAGTTCCACTTTTCAAATTAATAATAACAGTAATAATAATAATCGTTTATTTGTCCAACAGTACATAACCAATTATAGGATAAAGTAAAATTGCTTCTAAGTATAGTCTAAGTCAACGCATCCCTACAAATAAAAAACGCAACAAAAACTTTACGACCTCTTTAATATACCATCACTCTTTGTGCTGCCTCGACTGCAATTGACTCGCTTACCTTTATAGGTTTTTAAAGTGCGTCGGGTTGTTTGATGACAGGCATGCCGCAAGGCCCGCGGCGATAATTATTATGTCGTAAAGTTTTAATTGTGTTTTTTATTTGCAGCGATGCGTTTGACTCAGACCATAAATTTATATCTAACCGAAAGCACACAAAGCCATTGAACTATTATATGAATATTTAGATAATAGAATATAAAACAAGCTGAGTAATTAGCAGTATTCCTGAATGACGCACACAGCTTTTTAGGTGAACAGTTAAATATATCACAAATATCTGATATTGCATTATAATTAGAGCAAATCATATTTATGGGGGATCTTAACATAGTATTTGTGTTTGTCAATGGGTTGTAAAATATAACAGAGTTGCGACTTTTAAGACTTTGCACCAAAACGTAAGGGAAAACAAAATCGTAATAACAGCGGAAACTCTTTCTCACTTTCTTATGAACTAATGGATTATTTTCATGGTATTGAGATAAATACATAAATCAAAAGATTGTCTAAAATAAGGATCTAATCTTATTAGAAGACAAAAAAATAACGTCAAAGTTGTCTTAATGACATTATAAACTTCCCCCCATGCAAAAACCCCATTGCTGCAACTTACAGTAAATGTTCGATATGGTCTCCACCTACTTCTATGCCTTTTCTAATTCTATTCATAAAAGATTTTCTTACATTGAAAAATACATTTTCCTGTCCTCTAATAAAATTCGCTGTACACTTTGTTTCACTAAATTTTCAATATCATAGATACCAAAAAGAACGAACTATTGGCGACATTATTCACACAGAGAATGAACTAAGCAGGAATATTATAGAACAGGATTATCAGTTTATAATCCGGAATGTCAGGTTGAGTTACGAAAAATATTTTAATCTGCAAAAAGATACGCATTTACATAAATTTAGAAACTTAATAAGGCAAAAACAGGTTAGGCAATTACAAAATATAAATAATAATCCTTTAATTGACAGGACTGTCATTAATATGTCAAAAAGACTTTTGTCCATTTCAGACAGGCTTGTCGTATCAAAAGGTTTAAATTTTGCAATAAACCCGAAAACTGTTCCAAAATTTGATATAGTAGCGGCAATAGAAAAAACGGCTCAAAATTTACCAACAGATAATGGTAATGAATATCGCATACGGGCAAAAATTGCTTTAGAGAAGCAATACAAAATTAAAGATAATTTAACTCCAGAAGAAAAGTTATCGATAAATTCTTTAAAACGCGATGAAAGTATAGAAATATTGCCAGCAGACAAAGGTAATGCCACAGTCATTACAGATAAAGATATATATAACACAAAAAACATGACTCTTGTAAATGAGGGACCCTACTCAAAACTAAACAAAGATCCAACAAAATCAATAGAGAGCAAAATTTACAGAACTTTGTTTAAATACAATACATCATAGTAAGCCTCCTCATTTTTATGGCTTACCAAAGACACATAAACAAAATATTCCTTTAAGACCAAATTGTTAGTTCTATTAATTCACCATGTCATAATTTGGCAAAATTTTTACTTAAAATTATTGATCCATTATCTGGAAATACCGATTCATATATTAAAAATAGTAAACATTTTATAGAAAAAATTTATGAAAACGATATTCATGAATCACACCTGATGGTAAGTTTTGATGTAGTTAGTCTTTTTACCAATGTTCCGGTAGATGCAACCTTAAAAATAGTTAAAGACAGATTGCTAAATGATAATAATTTGGAAACTAGAACTAAATTAAGTGTAAATACCATAATGGAACTCTTACACTGTGTATAAAAACAACCTATTTTCAATTGGACAATGAGTTCTATCAGCAGGATTTTGGTATGGCTATGGGGTCTGCATTATCACCAATTTTAAGCAACATATTTATGGAGAACTTTGAGAACACACATGTTCAAAATTGTATAAACAAACCGGTTGTCTGGTGGAGATATGTTGACGATATCTTTGCAATTTGGCCTCATGGTGTCGATTTGCTAGATAGTTTTTTGGAAAATATAAATAGTAAGGAACCGTCTATTAAATTCACATTAGAAGTAGAAAGTAGGAATGAACTACCGTTTTTAAATGTTTTAATTAGAAGGGTAAATAATACAATTGAAACAAGCGTTTATAGAAAACCAACACATACTAATAGATATCAAAATTTTAACTCAAATCAGTCAATAAATGTTAAAAAAGGTGTTGTAAAATGTTTATACGATAGGGCCAAAATAATTTCATCTAATAATGAAATATTAAATAACGAGAAAAAATTTATCAAAGAGGTTCTAGTACAAAATCAATATCCTGAAGCCTTTGTTGATAGAGTTTTCATAAATGTTGAAAGTAGGGACAATCAGGTACGACAAAAACCTGAACGTCATTATACAGCAATAATTCCTTATGTATACGGACTATCGGAAAAGCTACGCCGTATAGGTGACAAATTTGATGTTAGGACGATATTTCAAACGGGGAACACTTTAAGATTTATTTTAACAAAAACAAAACCGATAAACAGGGAGCAGAACTCAAAAAACTGTATTTACAATATCCCGTGCGAATATGATAAATGTTATGTGGGTGAGTCATCCAGACCTTTCAGTGTGAGGTTGGATGAGCACAAGAATTACATCAGAAAGAATGAAATTCAGAAATCAAAGATTTGTGAACGTGCTTGGGAAAACGGACATAGAATAAACTGGGACTCGGCAAAAATTTTAACAAAAGAAACAGATATCAAAAAAAGAAAAATTAAAGAATTAGCAATAATGTTATTAAATGAAGATAAGTGCGTATCGAATTGTTCTGTAGATATTTGTACAATCTGGCTACCAATGTTAAATGAAGAACTTAACAAACTCAAAATTATCTAAAAGAAAATATCATCAATTCTATGTTCTGTGTAAGTAGTAAGTATCTATGGAAATAACAAACAGAATCTTAAAGCTGTGTATTTAACATATACAGCAAAATAAGAGTTCTTCAAAAAAAAAAAGCTTTGAAAACGGAAAGAGATTACTTTCCGAAACGTCAGCAAAATACATTATTTCTGTGTTTATTCCGATTTATATTATTTGCAAAACATAACCTCTGACTTTTCCTTTGGCGTAAACGTCACGGGCGCAGAGGCTTTTTTCCAATAATTCTATTATTGTGTAGATTCGGTGATTTGTTTTGAAGAGGATAACAATACATGTGGTAGAAAACCCAAATAATAGGAAAGAATATTCGTAGAATGCCACAAATAACTTTCAGACAATAAATTTGAATTTGTCTGTCAAAAAATTATTGAAATGTTTAACAGCCCTTTCCTCTAAAACGGTTGGAGTTATCAAGTTCTACCAAGTGTACCTTTTACACGTGGAAATGACGCCTTCATCGGATTTTCTGATCAGAAGTACCTACCACAACGTTTCGTCAAAAAAATATGAACAAAACTCATCATCAGATACAGGTCCTGCGTCGCCCTCTTTTCATATTTTGGCCCAAAGAATCTACCCCTGAACTATGGCCTATTATTAATAGTCCACCCTGTATAAAGACATCTCAAAAGCCTTTGCGAAGTTATACAGTAAGGTGATAGGCCGAGAATTCGTTACCTCAGAGTTATCACCGTTTTCCAGAATGGGACAGACACCGGCAGTCTTACAAGTATCGGGAAAAAACCTTGCCTCAGAGATAAGTTAAAAGAGAATTGTTAATGGTTGTGCTAAGATATGTGCACAGTCTTTAACAAAAAAGAGAAGAATACCGCCTGAACCACAGCATTTTATTTTTTAAACTCTGCATTGAAACTACTATTTTGTTCTCGCGCAATGATGTAACATTTATACTGCGGGCATGTTCTTTAACATACGCAGCAAACAAGAATTGGTTCGTAACTTTGAAAAAGGGAACAATATTCTGTTTCCTAAACGTCAGAGAAATATTTTATTCTCACTTTTTGTTATAATTTGTATTGGTTGGCAAACAAAATAGCTTCCGACTGTTCTTTTGACATAAACTTCACAGGCGTAGGGGTTATTTTGCATATACTGGTCAGTTTTGTTAAGATTTTGTGATAATTTTCAAAAGATACATGTAGTGGAAGAACTTATAAAAAGAAAAGAAAATTTATTGAAGTAGTTTTCTGTATACTTAAGGTGCACCTATGTTACTTAATACGTACATTTCAGCAAAATTAAAAAACTTTTTATGCAGAAAACCTATTTTCCAGATCAAACTATTATCTTCGATATCACTCTAAGGATTATGGATTAATGTTACTCAAACAAATAACATATCAGTAATCAGTACATTCTAAAAATAAATATTTAATGTGACTTTAGTGATAAGGATTATTTTCCGATTAATTTAGAAAACATCCATTAACACAAATAATAAATTAATGTTGATAATGTACAAATACATTTTTCCGATCGGCGATCACATATTTTCTATTAATCAGCCGACAGTTCTGCAACTCTAATATTGACAATAACCTGAGTAACGTAAATTACATAAATATCTGTTTTGTTTATGTCATTATTTTTGAACTATGTTATCTTGGTAAAGATGTACAAAATTTTCACCCTGATGACGTCAATACCAAGATTGGCTCTAAGTTATGTGAGCGCGGAAATATTTTCATACGTGCATGACACAAAATATCTACCATGTACTTTCTTTAGCAAATTCTGGACCTCAAAGTTAATAAGATGAAATTATTATAAGCGTTATCTCAAGGAGGGTTGCAAGAAGAAAAGCGGATGTAATGGTAGTCTGCCCATCCTACAACTATTCAAGATTTGCGTCCCCATCAGTCTTTTATCAACCGTATACAAATATTAGAGAATATTGTGCATAGTGAAATTGTTGATTATTTAAATTTGCATGCCCTCAGCCCAATTAATATCAGGTGTTCCACAAGGGTCCATTCTCGGACCTCTGTTGTTTGTTATCTATACAGCATATATTTTTGACCAAATTAATCACTCTCATTTGCAAGCATGTGCCGATGATACTCAACTCTTTTACGAGTTTAGCTCTAGCTAATACCTTATTAAATGACGACGTGACTGATAGGTTTATGGACACAATTGCTACCCTTCAATTATATTTGTAGTTATTTTAATATAGTGTCATTTTTGTTTCTAGGTTACTCTTCTCTCGAAACCCTCTTGGAAAGAAGCACGTACGTCGCTGGAGAGAACCTGACCTTAGCCGATCTCAGTATAATCGCAACCCTATCAAGTGCGAATGCGTTGGTTCCCATTGCCGCGAACAGGTTCCCCAAAATTACGGAATGGATGACCAAGATGCAGGCGCTTCCTTACTATGCCGAGGCTAACCAAGCCGGTTTGAACAAGTTCGTGGGAATGGTCAAGAGCAAACTTGCATAAATAAAATTATATTTGTGCTCATAACATTTTCATGACAAAGTCGTCAAAGTTTAATATCGAATAAAATTTTATCATACTTTTTTATCTAGTGCAATAATGTAATATGTATGTTTGTAGTAATAAATTATCAACGATTTTTATCAGCGACTTTTAAAGAATAATTATTTTTCGAAACAAAAATTGGTCCGATGCAACTCAGATTTGTCCAACGGGATTAATACACCATGAGAGAGAACCCGGAGCGTGCGGATTTACGAATATCGTAAATTTTATAATATTTCGAAAAAATGAAAGCCTTCGGACTGTGTTAATTAGCATGAGCTGCAACAAATTTAATTACATTTATTTTTTGTTATATTTTATAAAATGTGAACAATGTTATTATTTTATATACCTATATAAATATATGTGTGGCGCCACTGTTTGGCGAGCTATCCGAATATTTGACCTTCGTTTATAAAAGCTCCGCCTATTTCACAGCAGTCGACAAATTATTAGGTATAGATGCGGCACGTTCGCACATTCAATCCATTTGGTCGACTATGGCAATTACACAGAATGTCCTAGTCGTGGTTTTCATTTCTAGTAGGAAGCAAAAATGTATAAAATTTAATATATTTCTACGGTAGAACGAGGTGCGCTTCTGTATTAAATAAGAGCTAAATCCTTTGACGAGAATGCCGCTGATTTTTCTCTACTATGTACTCTTTTTGGCTCCACTTTACTGAATTTTTCGAGAACCTGCTTCAACTTTTATGGTGCGTAGTCCAGTTTACGGAGAGTACACTGGGTCACGGTTCTGACGGAGGGGGCGGTTTGGTATGAGGGCTATTATTTTTCAAAAATCAGTATCTTTGGTGTCTAAAAACGGTTTTTACGAAACGCCGAAATATTTGAACACGAATACATTACTCGACGCGCGTTTCATTTACCGTTAGCGCCATCAAGAGGTAATTGAAACTGAATATTTTATTCGTCTCCCGATGATGTTGACATGATTAGTGAACCCGTCAAGCATGGGAGTGCAGTGTTCGACTTACAAAGACTGAAAGTCAAAAAGTAAAACAGAGTAGAGGTCTATTTTATTGAAAAAATCAATTTCCTAAAAAATATAATTTTCACAGTGAATTTCTTGAACCGTCTTAGGAAAATCGGAAAAATCTGAGAAATCTGAAAATTTTCTATATCCGCTTTTATTCAGCTATTTATGAAAATTAGGAAAAGTTATTTGAAACGAAAATAAGTAAATCAATAATATCTATGGATTTACCTTTCGAATTTCGGTATTTATAATTTTAGACCAAATTTTCTGAATTTTCAAAATCAGCCGAGTAAGAGCAGGTATACAAATTTCGAATTTCTTAGATTTTTTTATTTTTCCGAACCTGTAGTGGTTTAGGAAATTTTCTATGAAAATTCAACTTTTTTGGGAAACTACTTTTTGCAGGTATACAGTGTGTTCCGTCTCAAGTGGACATGATATTTCGGTTATTATTCGGTAGATCGATTTGCAACTTTTTCATATTATATTAGTAATATGTTTAAGTTTAGATTAAGGTTCAATATGTAATCTACATGATAGTTATATAGGCCAACGAAATGATGCTACAATTATACCACTTAGTATAACCTAATATAATTAATACAACATGGAAACGACACTATATAATAGGTACATATATACAATGCACTTAACCATAATATTATTATACAATAACAGGCTCTTGGTTCGGATTATGTCTATTTGCAGCATCAGTAATATAAAACAGTAGGTGTGTCGAAGGATACTTTACATTTTTTTCATGGCGTGAATATCCAAGGTACCAAAGTACACTAGCTATATGCGAACATGTACCCAATGTACGACTTCCAGATTTGCAAGTACAGTAGTAAGAGGTAAGAGATTATTGGTTCGTCTTCACCATTGACATTGTAGTGAATCGAAAGCTGATACTTAACATCGTTGCGATGACTTGATTTCATTCTGATTCTTAAGAGTTCTGATTCATTTATGCGATCGTCAAATTGAAATAAAATGTTCCTTGTATCTTGCCTGTTGTCTTGTACATAGGATGGGGTAAGTTTTATCTGGAAAATCCCGAATGTTAGATCTCTCAGATATTCCAATGCAAGACGTGGAAAATCGAGTATCTGATTTTCCTCTATAGGGAGCCATCTACTCCGTCTTTGGAGGAGTCTCTTTTCTTCCACTCTAACTTGAAGAGTATTAATTTCATTTGCCCGGTCTAACATTCTACGGGCGAGCACAGCATTTGCTACCTCCATATTAATTGGCTCATGATATCTATCAATCATCGCACTTGCTATTTTGAGTAATCTCTAATATGAGGGACTTGTGGCATTGGCACTGCATCTCTGAAGAATTTAAAAATACTCTTAATATGGCCGTTTCTTGCTTCCACAATCCATCTGGTCTTTGTGACCGACCGGGATTAATTCGCCTCTTCAGTGGTAAGCTGATGCTGCTAGCGAGCAAAGACTACAGGCATTTTGACTTCTATGGCTAGATTAGCCAAAAAGTCTTGGGCGTCGCGGTATCCCCTAGCCAGCACAAAAATATCGCCTTTTCGAACCAGTTTCTTAAGCTAATCAGATCCCTTTCATATTCGTGCCTCAACATTGCCGCGTCATTATTTCTAGAGTCCGAAAAATAAGGACCATGAACATCGAGTATAGGGGGCGAGCGTAGGTGCGTCTTTACTATGTACATACTTCGGTATGCGATGTAAAGCAACCACAGGCGCGGTTAGTACTTGGATTGGTGACCATTCCAACGGAAACCGCGTTCTCGCCTCACACATCTTCCAGCGGCTTGTATATCAGTGTATACGCGGAAGCTATACAACCTTAGGCGAGGGTTGTATAGGAGATATACCATCCTTCGGAGGGGATGTAAAGCCGTCGGTCCCTTGTCTATTAAATGTTAGGCAAGTAAAAGATCCCTACTCTTCTTAAGGGAAGAGGTTCGGCAAAATTCCTGGTTGGGGGTAGCTCGTCTACAGGCGTCGGTGTTAGGCCTCAGTAGCGGAAATAGGCCGACGTTAAATAAATGTATAAAAAAAAAAAAAAAAAAAAAAAAAAACATCGAGTATACGTCCATTGGGAGGAACAATTAATGATGATATCCCTTATGTGTGTAATACGACTGACGTAACACTTGGAAAGCTCTGCTTTTGGAAATTTTTTTGGTTATTATCCTATTTTTTGGTAAATATTAACGCGATCGCAAAATTCAAAAAGTTCCCTAAACTGAACTCTTGATCGGAAAAATTATTTTCACTTTCAAATATATTGATAGATTTATATCTTGCATTTGAGCTTAGCGATTCTCTTGAATCTTGCATTATAAAACCTGTTGAGGTAAAATTTTCCTAAGCAGAGAGTGTCTCACTCTACTGAACTTCACCTTTTTATTATTGTATTCAATAATAAATAAAGACATTATTATTATTATTATTATTATATTTCAGGGCAGTGTTCCACACTATATTTAGAAAATGTTTTAAATCACTTCCTTTTAAATTTAAATGGTCTGGTAATACCTCTAAGTCCATTGAATAATGGTGGCAAGAAAAGTCTTTCATCGGTCAAATGACCCCTACAAATTCTAACACCCTCAGGTATAAAGATGCTAGTCTCCAGAAAGATATCAAGTTTATCTTCTAAAGAAAATCTGTTGAGATGTTCAAGTCCACCACATATGAAACATGAATTTTGAGCTTTTCCAAGCAATATTTTGAGTACAGTTGGATCCGGATCCTCTGCGTAAGCTCGAACTTCTGCATCTATACTCAAATCACAGTTAAAACATGATATTTTTAGTCGCAAACTCCTCTATAAAATCCTTATTTTACTATAAGGAACGTAACCAGACTGCAACCAACAGCTACTCTCCGGGCTATGTGCCCCGTCGAGCGCTGAATTACAAGTTACAAGCCTGGCGCGATAAGTGTAATAATTGCATATTACCATCAAAACGCTAATGATTGCAACAAACACCACCAAAGGAGCTCTCGTGCCACACACACATCACAGTTGTCGCAAATCTTTGTTTATTAAGTAATTGGTATTTGAAGCAATTGCAATTCGATTCGACGATGTTCAGCAATGCCCCTTTTTTCTTCGTCCAAACGCACCATTTGTCTTGGTAATCCATTATATTCACAGATGAAACACTCTATTCTTACTGCAAAATTATATGCCGTATTCAGTTGGTACACGCACTGGGCTGAAAGCTCAATTGAAAAAAACAGAAAACGAGATTAAAGAAGTTTAGACCAGGGCCAAACCGTTTAAAATATCGTAATAGACGATAAATTCTTAGCAGTATACGAATGGTCGGAAAATGTAGTTAATGGTGTAAATAATTAAGGAAAAATCGTCCAGACTGAGTAAAAGTTCGGGAAGGGGGGTTGGGGTGGTAATATATACGTTTTAAGGGTTGGTACTCGTTTTTTGCGATTTGCGGCTAAACTATGCATCCTATCGAAAAATGTTGAATGTAAAAGTTGTAGATAATGAAAAAATCTAAAACTTTCTAATTAATCATTATTGACCATAACCTCAAAATTATAGAGAAAAATGAAAAAAATCGTTTTCGGTGAAAATCATGAATTTCTTTTTCTTTATTGTAAATAAACGTTTACCTTCATAAAAAGCGTTAATTCTGATACATATATGTTATACAAGTAACGTAGATGTACCTAACTGAGGCGAGACTGTTACAATTGATCCATTACTATTATTTCAGAGAATTTCGCGAAATATCAGCAGCACAGATGATATGAAAAATTATTTACAGTACGAGCTTGCTCCATTTCCTGAGTCGTTGTTTACAGAGAATGGCTTCAGAAAAAGTCACATTTTTCTACAGAATTTGCGAGCATCGATTCGTTACCAACTTCGAGCAATATTGTACACGTTGTTGATGGCGGGTTTCTCTTACACAAAGTAATCCGGCAAAAAAACGATACAATTAATGAAATAACACAAAAATATTTACATTATGTACAAAACAACTACGCATAAAATTGTTATATGAAGAAGATGCAGATTCCCTAATTATCAATACATCCCTTGAAGTAGCAAAAAACTCCGATAAAATAGTGGTAGTTGTTGGCCAGGACATAGATCTTTTAGTTCTTTTAAATCAATTCAGTTCACATGAATTGAATATCTATTTCCACAAACCTGATGCAGGGAATATTAATGATACTTATTACATCTCTAATTGTTTTAAACATAAATCACATAAACATATTGTAGCATTTTTGCATTGTTTTTCTGGCTGCGATACAACTTCCAGTTTTGCTGGGAAAGGAAAAAAAAACAATTATAAAATCATTATTGGCCGATAAACATTTACCTAATCTTGCAGAAATTTTTTACAACACAAATGCAGACAAACAAACGATTACCGAAAATGGATTAAGATTTGAACTCTACTGTTAAATCCCCATTTCATTTGAAAAAATTACCTCCAACTGAAGGGGCAGCTAAGCAATATTGTTACAGGGTGTATTTTCAAATACAAAGTTGGCTTGGTAATCAATTAACAGCTACAGATTGGGGATGGAAACATGACGTTAATGGCATCGTATCTATATTTACAGAACAAGAATTAATTCCTGAAAATTTATTGAAAATTATCTGCTGCAGCTGCGAAACAGGATGCGGTAATAACAAATGTGGGTGTTGCAAGCATGGCTTAAAGTGCACAAATTTGTGCTCAAATTGTCACTGTTCTGATAAATGTTCTAATGCCGAAACATCGTCGAATAAAATTGTAATCTCGAGGGCATCGAAGACGAAGACAGTACCCACTGTCTAATAAATAATAATAAAAATAATGATACTGAACTGGACAATCCAGAATAACTCCAAGAATTGAAGATATCTAGAAAATGAACGTGAAGAAATCGAAAGTTTGATCGATTCTGGCGATGAAGAATTGCCCACGAAGAAAAAAAGATTTCAATACAATTATTTTACTTTTAATTTTTGTATTTTATAATCAAATATAAGACTTTGACGTGATAATTTGTAAATACTTACGAATCACAAGAAATAATTAACAAATTTTCTCAGTTCACAGAATTTGTGTTTTTTGAATTTTTACCTATTTAATTGCAGTTTAAATAATGTTTTCGGGACTTTGAAAGCCGAGAATAGTTAGGTACATGTACATTACTTGTATAACATAGTATTGTATGAGAATTAACGCTTTTTATGAATGTAAACGTTTATTTACAATAAAGAAAAAGAAATTCATGATTTTCACCGAAAACTCGATTTTTAAAAAGTAGTTTTTCAGTTTTTCGCTTTTTTAACGGTATTTTTGTATATAAACAATATTATATTTTAATTCTATATTAAAGTTGAGATTTCAACGAAAAAATTGAGCACGAGTAAAGTTCATTAATCGAAAATTTGCTAACCAAATTTTTCGATTGAAAATTAGGTCTTCTTTTTTTATTTTCGTCATAAAACATCGAAAATTAAATATTTCGATCTGAAAAAATTTGGGCTTGTTTGAAACACAAAAGAGAACATTTTTACCAATTTTCATGAAAATATAAACATTTTTGCGATAGTTATAAATTAAAAACCGAAAAAACGGTTTTTTGCATTTTGCTCGATAATTTTGAGGTTATGGTCAATAATGATCAATTATAAAGTTTTAGATTTTTTCATTATCTACAACTTTTATATTCAACATTTTTCGATAGGATGAATAGTTTAGCCGCAAATCGCAAAAAACGAGTACCAACCCCTAAAAACGTATATATTACCACCCCAACCCCCCTTCCCGAACTTTTACTCAGTCTGGATGATTTTTCCTTAATTATTCACACCAATAACTACTTTTTCCAACCATTCGTATACTGCTAAGAATTTTTATTGCCTTAAACAGGATTGGCCCTGGTCTAGTTACAGATACTAACATTTCAACTAACCACTGTCGCCGCTAGCCACTATCAGAGGTGACGCCAATGTCAAAGTGCCATTACGAAATGTCAACTGACAGACTTAATTTCGCAATTTTATTTTTTGAGTAAAAATATGAAAATAGTTTTTAACGTACCCTTTTAAAGGGGCTATAATTTAAAAACGAAGGGGTATTTTGAAAAATTTTATATGAAGAACGCCAATTAATTTGAGCTCAAGAATCTACAGTTAATTTTTTTCTAGTTTGTTACCTCCCTACTCTATGAACGCAACTTTTCTTCACAATATCATTCTCTATAGATTTAATAGCATTCATTTGCGCCGATAAAAACTATTTTACGCATGACGACAAGCTATCTGGGCAACGATAACCTTGTTATTATTATTACTCATTGAGTCAGTGTGTTAAGTGCATCCAAACGAATTGGTTACAAGCATCATAACGATCTGTAAAAATGGTTCTTGAATTATACGGTATGCATATCAGCCCCCCTGTAAGGGCCACCCTACTAGCAGTAAAAGCTCTCGGACTCGAAGTCGAATTTAAACAAGTGAGCACCTTGGCAGGAGAAAACCTCACGGAAGAATACTTAAGGATAAATCCACTTCACACTATACCATCACTTAAAGATAATGATTTCGTTGTATATGACAGCCACGCTATCAATGGTTATTTGGTAGGAAGATATGGAGAAGACGACTCCTTGTATCCGAAAGATCTCCAAAAAAGAGCCGTCATAGATCAACGTCTGTTCTTTGACTGTGGAGTTTTCTTTGTCAGAGTACTAAGTGTCATTCGATCAGTTGTTAAATACAACGCAAAAACCGTCAGCAAAGAGAGTGCTGATTTAGTTGAAGATGGTAAGAAATTGTTTTATTTTGCTTTAGAATAGACCTGATTATGTATCTCAGTACTGTTTTCAAGATTTCGTTTAATATAGGTGTATTTAAGAAATTTTGTTGGTCGTTCGTGTTTCAAGGATTCCTTTTGATGCATTTTTTCTTTCCAGTTATTCAAGAAGATTTAAACGTTTACCTTTCTTTCCTGTATAAAGTAAATTTATATTACGTGTCGTTTAGAATGGTATTTTCGATGCAATGTGATGCAATTCCTGTGCTTTTATTGTTAAAAAAAAATTGTGTTCTTGTAAACTATTTTCAATACTTCTACCATTTTGACCGATATAGACATCCTTACAGTTTTTACATATGATTTCATGTACACCAGATTATTCAAGATTATTTTTTCTTTACTATTGACAAAAATTATTCACAAGATTGTTTTATTCACCTTTATCGTAAAATATCTAAATTATTTAATTTTCCAGAAATATTGTCGCTATATTTTGGGATATAGTTAATAAAACTACGTTTTATAGACATCTGCAGTGAAAAATTCCTTTTGAAGCTTTTTACGTTGTTTGTTTTTAACCAATTATCTATCAATAATAATAGTAATAATAATTGTCATACACTACACGACGCGCGTTTCGCTAACCATGTTAGCATTATCAGGAGATAATTAAAACTGGATACCAATTTTATTTGTCCCCCAATAATGTTGACATGTTCAGCGAAACGCGCGTGTAGTTACTGTTCGGCTTACAAAGACTGAAAATCAAAAAGTAAAACAAAGTAGAGATCTATTAATGAATTTTATTAACAAATATTTCTGCAAAAAAAAATCATTTTATTTTATGTAACGTTATATAGTGACATCATTAACAATGTTGATTCTATTTAAGTGTTAAATTAATGACCATTCTAAAATTATGGAAATAAAATGCAATAATTGAAATAAAAGTTATGAGAATAGTTGTTCGATTAAGTGTAAATTATGCATGATAAATATTGACAACTTTTTACAGAATAACTTTCAATTGTTTATTGCTTTTATGTATTCAGGAATATTATATATCTTTGGACTCGAGACGCCAATACATTTTTTGTACAAATTATAATTTGGTTTAGGAGTAAAGATCATCGCGTTCATTTTGTCTTGTATTGTGTATGTGGTTTATTGGTATTCTTAGTTCCCTATTTCTGTAGATAATTTTGACTACATTAAGGGTATATAATCCATTTAAATTGAAGACAAACTTTTTTTACACATATACACATGGGGCACCGCGTTGTAAAGGGCTTTTTGTTAAAGCTCATCACATTTTTCTCAAATTCATAATTTGAAAAATGTTCTCCTGGTGGACAATAAAATATAGAAAATGTATATGTCTCCCTACTTTATGAACGTAACTTTTCTTCACAATATTATTCTCTATAGATTTAAAAGTAACATTCATTTGTGCCGATAAAAACTGTATTTTACGCATGATGACAAGCTATCTGGGCGACGATAACCTTGTTATCAATACTCATTTAGTCAGTGTGTTAAGTACATCCAAATGAATTGGTTACAAACATCATAACGATCTGTAGAAATGGTTCTTGAATTATACGGTATCTATATGAGTCCCCCTGTAAGGGCCACTCTTCTAGCAATAAAGGCTCTCGGACTCGAAGTCGAATTTAAACAAGTGGACACCGCGACAGAAGAAAACCTCACGGAAGAATACTTAAAGATAAATCCACTTCACACCGTACCATCACTTAAAGATGGTGATTTCGTCATATATGACAGCCACGCTATTAATGGCTATTTGGTAGGAAAATATGGAGAAGACGACTCCTTGTACCCGAAGGATCTCCAAAAAAGAGCCGTCATAGATCAACGTATGTTCTTTGACTGTGAAGTTTTATTTGCCAGGCCCCTAAGCATTATTCGTTCAGTTCTTAAATTCAACGCAGAAAGCGTACACAAAGAGAGTGCTGATTTAGTTGAGGATGGTAAGAAATTGTTTTATTTTACTTTAGAATAGACAACAGGCCTAACCTGATTATGTATCTCAGTACAAATCTTTCAATCTTGTTGATCGTTCGTGGTTCAACGATTGTATATGATGGATCTTCTTATTTCTAGTTGCTTAAGAAGGTTTAAACGTTTACATTTCTTTTCTGTATGAAGTAAACTTATATCACTGGTTATTTTCGATGCAATGTGATGCCATTCCTGTAGTTTCATTGTTATCTAAAATTTGTTTTTGTGTTCTTTTAGACTGTTTTCAATACTTCTACTATTTTGACCAATATAGACAGCCTTGCAGTTTTTACAGTTGATTTCATATACCCCAGATTTAATAAGTTTGTTTATTTTTTCTTTACTATTGACAACAATTATTCGTAAGTTTGTTTTATTCACCCTTATCGTAGAAATACCTAAACTATTTTGTGCTTACGTAAACTACGTCAGATGCACTACAATTAAAATAAAGTGGCGAAAAACTTATCTTACTTTTGATAAAGGTTTATTCATCTTTACTTGTTGAATTAGTTATAATACATTTATCTCGTTATCACGTTATCATTAAGAAACTTTGGATATTAAACAACAGGTAGATAAATACACTTATATTACGTCAAAAAATAAAAATACAATTTTATGTTATCGGACAATAACAAAGTAATAAAAAAGATTAAATCACAATTAGTACAAGTGATTCACTCAATTAACAAATTTTAAAAAAAACAAATTTTATCTTTTATCTGATTCAGAATTGGCGTGGAAATAGATTTCGAGTGTATAGCAACAACGTGTAAATAAAATATTTTTAAAAATTGACTTACAAGTGAGATAATGGGTTTTATTAACGAGATTTTTTTGCTTGAAACATGTTTATTTGATATATTGAATTAATATCTTGACGAACGTAAAGTCATCTTGAGAATTTTCATATTCAAAATCAATGCATCAAAGATACGAGTTAGTTTAGAACGCCCAGCTGTGCACACGCATCTCAGAGCTCCGTGTTAAATAGTTTAAGTGATGAGTGTGATAACCAGGATGTGAAGGTATAGTTGAAGTAATCAGTTCCCGGCAAATAAAAAACGCAACAAAAACTTCACGACCTCATTAAAATACCGGTACTCTTTGTACTGCTGTTCGCACATTGACTCGCTTACCTTTATAGGTGCTTGGGAGCGTCTATCGTAGCAGATGTGGTTCAAGATGACTACGCTCAAATTGTACGGACATATCGGGTGCCCTTTAGTAAGACCAATCCTTCATACAATCCGAGCCCTTGGAGTTCAATTTCAATTAATAGGAATGCATATGTTACCGATAGCCAGAGATCCATTGACGCCGGAAATATTAAAATTAAATCCACTTCACACCGTTGCCGCCATTGCAGATGACGACTTCTACGTATGGGACAGCCATGTTATTAATGCTTATGTGGTTGGAAAATATGGAAGCGATGATTCCTTATAGCTCAAGGACCTTAGGAAGATAGCCAACATAGACCAACGTCTTCCTTTTGATTCTAGAATTCTTTGTCATGCGCTATCAGCGATACTTGTTTCTATATTTCGCGGTGATGTTAAAAACCCCATAAAAGAAAAGGAGGCGAATGTGCACATAAATGATAAGATATTCAATTAAAAATATTTTTATTTCAGAGCCTATAGTGTTGTATTTCTCGTATTATCTGTGTGTTCATCTCCCACAAATTTAATTTAATTTCTTAAATAATCTGGTCAATTCGTTTTTTTATTATAAAAATCATGTCCAGTGGTCTAGCAAATAAAAATTGGCAAAGCTCTTGGCACCAAGAAAATAATAAAAATTGGAGTTCTGCAGGGAACAGTCTTAGGTCCTATCTTATTCCTGCTGAATATCAATGATTTAGTGGACAAAAACTTTGGGTGCAACATCATATCAAATGCAGATGACACTGTACTGATATGTTTGGGAGATACCTGGAACTTAACGCGACAAAAAGCGGCTGAGGTTAAAGTCAAAAACTGTCTAAGACACAAATTTGTTAAAATTAAATATGGTAAAGACTAAATTTACGGTCTTTTCTCCAACGAAGGCAGGACTACCCCAAAGGGTGCAACCTATTCTTATAGATAGAAAACGAAAAGTTACATTCTAAACACTACTACTATCAAATACCTCGGCGTTATTTTCGATAATCACCTAAAATGGGATAATCATATTAAATATTTAAACGGGAAGCTAAGAAAGCTAATATATAAATTTCATAACCTCAAAAGTGTACTAAATATAAAGACTCTCTTAGTGACATATAACAGTCTAGCGGAATTCATAATTAGGTATGGTATTATTAGCAATGCAACCCTCCAGCCTCTCCAGATAACACAAAATTATATACTACGGACAATGTTCAACAGAAAAAGTAGAGACAACTGTAGAAATATATTTATTGACAATGAATTACTGAGTATGAAGGGGCTGTATATCCACGCAGCATAGTTTATACTAACAACAAGAAACATACATAAATCAATCAATAGATCTAAAAACGCGTATCAAACTCCAAAATACAACAAAACAATCTGTCAGAAACACACCAATTTCAATGGAATTAAATTATACAACCAACTACCTGAATATATTAAAGTCCATAATAAAAAGAAATTCAAAAGGGCATGTAAAAATATAACAGAATAATTATACCACAATTATTGGCCTAACAATAAACCAAGTCGAAAATAAAGATAATAAAACAATAAATTTAAATATAATTAATTATACATTATCCTTGTCTTCCTATATTCTAATTATTTTACTTTATATAATATTATAATATCACTTTATATTATATTATAACTACAAACTTATAAATCGTAATATTCCTAGAAAAATCAACGAATATTAACGTATGAAGAAAATGTTAAATACTGCTAGGCCCACCGCGAGGTCACTTCAGCTGTCATAACCCATAATGTTAATAAGTGAAATTGCAAAATTAATAACAAGTATATTAACAATATAATTACAAAAAATGTGCAACCTGTAAAAATACTGCAGTAATAAAATAAATAAATAATAATAAATAATATAATATACTTTTTCAATAACACGTAATATTATAATTTTTATTTGATGCAAAACCACTGACATATAAGCACATTAACGACCTTGAAGACGATTTATATAAAAAAAATCGATAACGTGAATTTTGGACGATACGCCCGTGGCTCTAACGTCATGGTCAGGCGACCTGCAAAGTATGGAAACTCCCACAAACGCGACATCTGGATCCACTCACCTACTGGCTTAAAAACGTGATCACTTATCATTTCAAGATCAGTTTATAAATAATTCTCATACGAATCGGGTACAGCATCGCAGTTAAAAAACATGACCCTCAAACTGTACGGTATAAACATGACTCCTTACGTGAGGTCCACTCTTCTCACACTCAAAGCCCTCGGCATTGAATTTGAATTCGTACAAGTGAATACACTGGTTGGTGAACAACTCACACCGGAATTTATAAAATTAAATCCGCTACACACTATACCCACCATTCAGGACGGGGATTTTGTCATATGGGACAGCCATGCGATCAACGCGTATCTAGCGGGAAAATACGGAAAAAACGATTCCTTGTGCCCGAAGGATTACCAGAAACGGGCCGTCATAGACCAACGCCTTCACTTTGATTCCAGCGTTGTGATTCCTAAAATGGCGGCAATGCTCACTTCCATATTTAAAGGGGCAAGAAACGTTGACAAAGAACTGACTGATTTGCTCTTAGGAGGTAAGAAAAAAAATATGTAGTGAAAGCGCTGAGTAGTTAAAAACTAAAATCGCCGTAAGGTTCTTACATTAAATTTTAGACGATAGTTTGTTTGAAACTTTCTTCACAGAAAGGTAACAATTTTAAAGCGCCCGCCCCTGTATGTTATTAAACAATATTGTAAAAAAATATGTTCCATGAAATTTTTCCAATGGAATCATAATAGCGATGAAGGGGATATTAGCTTGGGCAAAAAAGTGGGTAAGACGCGAGGTGTCAATCGCGATTAATCTCACGAATATCGCACCACCGGGTTCGAAACCTGGCTCCGGCACTGGCACTGTCGGAGGAAATGGTTGTATGTCCGCGTTTTTTCAATGTGTAACCCCCTTCCGCACAAGCCCTGGCTTCTGGAATTGGGGGTTGTCTAATTTCTGTGGTGCTTATTACTTATTTATTTACACTGCTCTACAGATTACAACAATCCAATTACAGAGCAGGAAGCAGTCCCGCAAAATTATAAATAACATATATAAACACCACATACAACATATATAACAACGTGCATAATAACAATATAGTAAGTACTTAATATATATCAGAGTAGTAGAAAAAGAGAATTTATACATTACTTTAATAGAAGTGATTTTAATGTTTTAGGGCTGACATGAAAAATATCAATACTTGAACAAAAATTATCAAAATTGTGACATATTTTAGATAATGGCGAAAAGTTCATAGCATTAGTACAGGCAAAATTAGCGCCGATACAGATGAAACTCTGAAATTAATTAGGTCGAGAATTTCTGGACAGTCTATTATGCTATTTACAATGTTAAACAGAAACATACACATGCAATAAATTCTTCGATGTTCCGAATATTTAAATGACCATCCTTCTAATAGTTGGTCCTGCGGTGATCCGACAGCCGAGTAAAAACCATCAATTTTAAAACTAAGAAGTTTCATTAATCGTCTCTGAATATTTTCTAAACTTTTCACATTAGTCTCATATCCTGAACTCCAAATTATACAGGCGTATTCTAATTCAGATCTTACGAACATATTGAATAACATTTCTATAGTATCGATATTTGTAAAATTACGGCCAGTTCTACACAAAGCCTAACGTTTTGAAATATTGTTGGATTATGTGATTCATATGAGGAACAAACGATAATTCACTATCAAAGACAACAACCTAGGTCTTTAAACATATCAGGTTGTTGAGAGATATATAATCGAATATAATTTTTTCCGACTTTTACTGAAAGTAAGAACATTACATTTAATCGCATTAAGGAGTAAGCCACTGTTTATACACCATGTATTTAATCTACTTTGCAAATTTAAACAATCATATAGAGTTTCGAATATTTGTAAATAGTTTCATGTCATCGGTACAGAGAGTAGGCTATTACAATTAAGGTTTTTATTGATGTCATTTACAAATATATTGAAGAACAGGGGTCCCAAGACTGATTCTTGTGGAACTCCAGATTCGACTGTTATTTCAAGAGATTCATAGCCATTGTAGTGCACAAATTGGGTTCTACCGCTTAAATACGACTTAAATAACTGAAGCAGTCCATTAGAGAGGCCATATCGATTACGTTCACCTTAATGAAATAAAATTACTTCATACGCAAAATGCAATCACAGGTGCCTTTGGAATTCTTTATAAACAACACTGACAATATTGATATTCCAATTTGCTAAATCAAATTATGTTCAATGGCGAATCTAGATTCTACAACAAAGGAGTAACAACCAGACATAACTGTCGATACTGATCTAAAGAAAATCTGAGCCGGATTTCAGACAAGATTTGGGGTAAATGTTTGGTGTGGAATTGTAAATGGATATACTGTTGCTCCATATCATTATCATGAAAATTTAAATGGTGAATGTTATTTACACTTCTTACAAAATGATTTACCTGTGCTATTGAGTAATTTACCGGTTCAACTAGATACTATGTGGTTTCACCAAGATGGCGCTGGCCTACATAATAACAATATTGTGTTAAATTATTCGACCAAACATATCCAGGAAGATGGATTGGTACAAATGGGGCACTCAGACGACCAACTAGACCTCCTGATATTACCCCATTAGATTTCTATTTGTGGGGTTATCTGAAAAATGAGGTTTATAAAGAACCAATCATAGACATGGCTGACTTTTATAATAAAATGTGTTGGAGCCATTAACAGGAATACACTACTTTTTATAATTAAATATTTTAAACTCAAATTTCTCGAAAACGGTTAGATTTTAGAATTTTTTCAATATAACAAAATGTAACTAAAATTAAATTTTCTTGAACATAGTTAATATTTCTGAAAGCGATTTGTATGTTCTAGCAATGAGATTTTACAGAACTCAAATATCTTTAGTAGTTTCAGAAATATTTCGCCTTGGCACACCCTGTATACGGAAAAAATTCGTATGGCATTTTAACAAAATTGTATTTATAGTGGTCTTCAATTTTACCGGGCAGATAAAAAATGCAACAAAAACTCATTAGTAACACCGGTGAACCATTCGATATGGTGTCATCAAGCAGGCTGACGTACATTAAAGGGTAGGGTTAAGTAGATTATAGCATCGGCTATATTTCGCTCTAAGTATTGTATAATGTAGTACTTTAAATAAAGATAATTTATTATCATCATTATTAAAAACCTATAAAGGTAAGTGATTCAATTTGCGGGTCGAATAGTACAGTGTAGCAGTATTTTTAATGAAGTCGTAAAGTTTTCGTTGCCTTTTTATTATCACGGTAAAATTACAAACGACTATACTTAAAATTTTTTGAGAAATCTAAATTTTGAATAATATACAGAGTGTTGTATTAAAAATAACAACATATACACCGTTTCGGTTAAATCAAAACAAACATCAGATGCTACAGCAATCATAAAGTGCATCTGATTCAATCACACAACTTTATCTTTTTTTATAAGATGGTTATTTGCAGGCTGGCTACTAATATCGTAGGCACCCGGTATATAAGGCTTATTTTCTAATTTAGTGACGTTTAGAGTGAAAATGGTCGACTTCTGGTTTCGACTAAAATGGCACCAATAGATTTTTTAAATGGACTAATAATTTTAATAACCGAGTCAACCAATACCTGGTAAGCGGCCACCTAGCACCAGGAATCTTTGACTGTCTTTAATTTCCCGAAAATATTTGTTAAGCAACAAAAATAATAATCGTTGATACGCTTATAGCTGTTACGTAATAGATGGCAATCAGAACCGGATAATTTCTCAACAACCTCCGCTCAGCGTCACTGCCGATAAAAATTTGACTTGTTGCTGGGCAGTTTATCAACTGCTTTTGCACGAATTGTTCGTAGTAGTATGTCCCTTAAATTATATGGCCTGGCTGGAAGCCCCGCTGTAAGGGCGACCCTTCTTCTTCACAAAGCAATTGGAATTGAAGTACAATTTAAACAAATAAACATATGGACTGGAGAACACCTAAAACAGGAATATTTGAATCTAAATCCACTGCATACTATACCGACACTTCAAGACGGCGACTTTGTGATATGGGACAGCCACGCTATTAATGCTTATTTGGTGGAAAAATATGGAAAGGGTGACTCCTTGTATCCAAAAGACCTTCAGAAAAGAGCTGTGATCAACCAGCGCCTTTATTTTGATGTCGGAGTTCTATTTCCTCGATTTGGGGTTATTATGTTGTCTTTCAAGAAAGGAGAAAAGACAGTGTCCAAGGAAAAGGCGGAATCCCTTGTGAACGGTGAGAGATTCATTAGCTAACAGTAAGAAATGCTACTTTTATTTTTGGAAAATTCGCACGATACAATTTTTAAAAATTAAGTAAATACATGACACGCGATTTTGTGTTAAAAGATAAACCAAGGTATTGAAAAATGCTCTTTTGGGGTTTCTAACAGATAATTATAATTAATTCAAAATTTAATATAGTACATTCATAAAGCTTAATCAATGAAAATATTGCATAATTGTAGGTTGTTTAAGAGATCACTGAGTTGGCCTTACTTCGCCACTTCGACATAAAAGATCTTTTGTGAATTACCCTGCACAGTAAACACAGTAGACGATGGTTTTAATAATTTCATTAATAGAGTATTTATGACATGGAAATTAGCTTCCCATTAAAGAAATACAACAAAAAAGAAAAAGTTCATAAAAATTGATGGATTACGTGAGGTATTAGAGTATCTGCTAATAATTTTTAAAAAACTGTATGAAATAATGAACTCAATTGGACTCAATATATAACGAATATTAGTTATTTTATAAAATTTACAAAACGCTCTACAAAATGACAATAAGACAAATTAAAACATAATATTTTTAGTCGCAAACTCCTCTATAAAATCCTTATTTTACTATAAGGAACGTAACCAGACTGCAACCAACAGCTACTCTCCGGGCTATGTGCCCCGCCGATCGCTGAATTACAAGTTACAAGTCTGGCGCGTTAAGTGTAATAATTGCATATTACCATCAAAACGCTAATGCTTCGATTGCAGCAAACACCGGCCGAAAGACTGATCCCACTTAAAGGAGCTCTCTTGCCAGCCGTCACACACCACTTGCAGACTGCAGTTTCGAGCTGTTGGCTCTCGTCAGTGCAAAGTAGGCATGTGACGACCGGCACGAGGATCCTTCGACTATTTGGTACATCCCGGTATTTTTACAATAGCGATATGTAAAATAGTCAGCAGGCGCCATCTAGCGGTCCAGTGTCTGTTGCAATCGAAAAATAAAAAGCCTGACTGGGCTTAGCAGCGTTAGCATTTCCGAATAAACTATTGAACCGAATTTGATAAACTATGGCTTAAAATGTTCGTATTGTCGATATCTACATCTTCTATATTAAACTTTTATCTCGCCGAGCGCTACGATCAAAGTTATTAAGAAAAAACTGTTTATTACATCATTCAAGGTGCTGTTATAAGCAAATGTCACAGAATTTTCATCCAGAAAGTATGTACATATCATCTTTGATACTCCCAGTTCATGAATCACGTCACAATTATTATCCATTCAGATTTAGGTGCTGATTTGGGTACTTTTGGAGCTAATTCCATTGGATTAAATCTCCCGAAAATATTTGTTGAACAATAAAAATAATCGTTGATACTATAGCTGTTACGCCATAGATGACAATCAGAACCAGATAATATTCGACAACCTTTGCTCAGCGTCACTCTCGGCTCGGCGTCACTGCTGATATAAATTTGTCAATTTGTCGGTTGCTGGGCAGTTAATCGAGTGTTTCTGTAGGAATAGTTCGCAGTAGTGAGTATGTCTCTTAAATTATATGGTCTGATTGGAAGCCCCTGTGTAAGGGCAACCCTTCTTCTTCAGAAGGCAATTGGAATTGAAGTGGAATTTAAACAAATAAACATATCGACTGGAGAACATTACAATCCGGAATTTTTGAAACTAAATCCACTCCGTACTATACCGACGCTTCAAGACCGCGACTTTGTGATATGGGACAGCCACGCTATTAATGCTTACTTGGTGGAAAAATATGGGAAAGATGACTCCCTGTATCCGAAAGACATTCAGAAAAGAGCTGTTATCAACCAGCGCCTTTATTTTGATGTCGGAGTTCTATTTCCTAGATTTGGGGTTATTATGATGTCTATCAGGAAAGGAGGAAAAACAGTACCCAAGGAAATGGCGGAATCACTTGTGAACGGTGAGAAATCCATTGGATAACAGTAATAAATGCTACTTTCATTTTTGGAAAATTCGCACGATTAAAAGTTATTGTAATTTTTAAAAAATAAGTAAATATAGTTGAGTACAATTTTGCCGTGCAAATAAAAAATGCAACAAAAACTTTACGACCTGATTAAAATACCATTACTCTCTGTGCTTTCTCGTTTTTAATACGTCGGCTTGTTTGATGAGAACATACCGACTGGTTCGCCGGCATTAATAATAAACTCGTGAAGTTTTGTTGAGTTTTTTATTTGCACAGCAATATTGTACTCAACTATACGTGCCACGCGATTTTGTGTTAAAAGTTAAACCAAAGTATTGAAAAATGCTTCTTACAGATAACTATCATTAATTCAAAATCAAATATGAAAACTCTCTATACAGGCTGTCCATTTTATCAGGGCCCTCGAGAATATCTCACTTAATTTCGCTCGTACAAAAAAAATATTTTTACGAAATTGTGCCGATTTATATAACCTACAAAATGGTTTAAAGACATTTGAAATCCATTGCCTACTTTAAGAATTATATATCTCCGTTATTTGAAGAGATACGAGAAAAATTCTAAAGCGAAATTTTTTTGCAAAACAGAGTGTTTCAACGAGGTTTTATCAATTGTTTTTCAAAACCGCTGTATTTTGAGATTTACTCTTCAGGCTGTTAAAAAAATTATTTTGAAACGGGCAGGGAATGGCGCCATTAAATAGAGTATTTTCCTCCATTTTCAACGATATATCACATGCCATATTTATTCATTGGTACTACGTTAGTAATTATAAAAACATTTTTTTATAACCAATAAACTTTTTTTTAACAAGCATTATACTTGCCGTGGAGAAGTATGATTAAATAAAACGATAAAATAATTCAATAAGTTGTTCAAATCTTTGCTATAATAAAACATTAACACAATTAAGAAAAATTTGCATTTACCATCTACTGCCTTACTGCCTTGCCATGTTCTTGAGATGGTATGATAATAATTCAAGAGCAAGAGGTAATCCCACTGATAGATGCAAATAGAACTTAAGATTATGGATTTTTTTTAGATAGACATCCCGTAGAAATAATTACGACAGATTAGGACCCAGAAATAATAAAACTGACAAAAGTGAAGGCCGTAATATCTTTCACTTGAATATTCAGTGTATGCGTAATAAAATTAATGAATTAGAGGTATTTTTGGACGAAAAAAAAATTGATTTCTTATGTATTCGAATAAATTACAACGATTTCCAAATTTTATCTGTTTATAGATTTCCCAACGGAGACTTTAATATATTTTTAGAAAAACTATCACTAGCTTTAGAAATTATCACTAATAAAAATAAAATAATTGTTACTAGGGATTTTAAAGTTCAATTTAACACTAATGAAAAAAATGCTTTTCCGGTTCTAAATATTTTTGTTTCATTTGGTTTATATCCTAAAATTACTAAAACACGAGGAAAAATCATTGTCTGGATAACATTTTTATCAATTTCAATAATAATAATTTTATATTATTTCCTATTATTTGGGTTTTCTACCACATGTATTATTATCCTCTTCAAAAACAAATCACCGAATCTACAAAATAATAGAATTATTGGAAAAAAGCCTCTGCGCCCGTGACGTTTACGCCAAAGGAAAAGTCAGAGGTTATGTTTTGCAAATAATATAAATCGGAATTAACACAGAAATAATGTATTTTGCTGACGTTTCGGAAAGTAGTCTCTTTCCGTTTTCAAAGCTTTTTTTGGAAGAACTCTTATTTTGCAGTGTATGTCTCATGACATTCTAATAGGTTGATAGGTTTTATAATTTTGATATAGGTAGCATTAGACACAATCATATCTTTCAAATCGTTATCAATATGCAACTCATCGAAATTCAAACTCAAATTTAGCAAATATGTAATATGGAGTTCTACAGGGCTCTATATTGGGACCTATACTGTTTATAGTATATACTAACGATTTAACTGATATCACCTCGTCAACATTTATCCTATTTGCAGATGACAACACTATCATTCATCAGTCGGACAAAAATCTTGTTACTGTACATACTAATATGAATGATACACTGTTAGAAATCCAGAAATGGTTTGTAGCAAATCAACTTTGTTTAAATAAATCAAAACTGAAACTATGGTATTTAGTCTAAGATTAGGAAACCTACCCGAAAACACCAATAAAGATAGCGTTAAATTTCTTGGAGTTAATCTCGATAGCAAGTTGTCGTGGGATCAGCACATTAACTTTCTTTGTAAAAAGATGCCAACAAACATATATCTACTCAGAAATCACGTAAGTAATGTGTACCAGAAAACACTAATCACAGCTTATCATGGTGTTATACATTCCTCCTTATCATATGCTATTTCGGTTTGAGGACATTCAAGTCACAGTGCAAATGTCTTTGCACTACAAAGAAAAGCGATGCCAATTGTATACGGTCTAAATTACAGAGAAGACTGTGGACATGCTTTTAAAAATTAAATATATAATATTAAAAGATTATGTAAAGACAATTTCCCAGAAATTTGTACACATTAGATGAGTTTTCTATTGATATTAAACATTAGATATTGAGTGTATGGACTATTTAATGGTTTCAATAGTCGAGTGAACAAATACCCGATAAGCGGCCACCTAACAGAAGGATTCTTTGAACGTCTAATTTCCCGAAAATATTTGTTGATACGACTATAGCTGCTACGCAATAGATGGCAATCAGAACTAGATAATTATTCGACAACCTTCGTTCAGCGCCACTGCTGATAAAAATGTGTCAATTTGTCGGTTGTTGGGCAGTTGATCGAGTGTTTTTGTACGAATTGTTCGGAGTAATGAGTATGTCTCTTAAATTATATGGTCTGATTGCAAGCACCTGTGTAAGGGCGACCCTTCTTCTTCAGAAAGCAATTGGAATTGAAGTGGAATTTGAACAAATAAACATATGGACTGGAGAGCATCACAAACCGGAATATTTGAACCTAAATCCACTGCAAACTATACCGACACTTCAAGACGGCGACTTTGTGATATGGGACAGCCACGCTATTAATGCTTACTTGGTGGAAAAATATGGGAAAGATGACTCCCTGTACCCGAAAGACCTTCAGAAAAGAGCTGTTATCAACCAGCGCCTTTATTTTGATGTCGGAACTCTATTTCCTCGATTTGGGGCCATTATGACGTTTTTAAGGAAAGGAGGAAAAACAGTACCCAAGGAAATGGTGGAATTTCTTGTGAACGGTAAGAAATGTTACTTTTATAGACACATTTTTGAATATACGCAAGATAAAATTATTAAAAAATAAACAAATACATGTTTCGGGAGTTCGTGTTAAAAGATAAATTAAAGTAGTTATATTATAGTAAACCTGTAAGCGGAACTCAACTCTCCCGGCATTCAATCGTCGGTTATTAAAAGTGAGAGGACACAGGTAGAAATTCCTTACGAAGAGTCGATCGTACAGATATTGCTCTCTTTTGGCCGATATTTTTATGTCTCAGTTAGAACAACAAATATGATCAATTCACAGTTAAGTAAAAAGCATATCAAATTTTCGATATGTGGACAACATGTTAGCTTGCTTCACAAGTACAGAGAGGCAACTAATAATCCACTACATTTAGGATTTTTCTACAGACAAATGCATACAAAGCAAATGATGGTTTTCCAGGTAGGTTCTGGTGTTCTGAATAATGTCTCAAAAGTCCCCAAAGTGGGAGTGTAAGGATAAAATTTGGCAACGCTGTAAAGCACTAAAATCTTGCTCTGAAACGAATTTTTCGAGATATCTCAGTTTTCATTTGTTCTACGACAAAAATACATCAGGCTAGAAAGAAAGCTATGAAAATGCTCTATAAAAAGGGTAGAGGAGAGGGTCTTTTTTTCGACTGGAGTATCAGTTACTTTAGATAGTTTATTTGTGGATGCACCTCTACAGCTTCTCTATTTTTTCAGTTACTTTATGTCATATAGTTATGTCACGTCAACTTATGTCATGCAAGTTTCCCAGTCACAAAATACAAATAATCATAAATTCTGGGTTATTGGTTACCTCGTTAGTTACTCCATTATTTATTAGAATGGCTCTGTTAACTAACAGTCTGCGAAGTGTTCTTGTACAAGTAGTTTGTTGCAATTCGTGAATATGTCAACAAAAGTATACGGTACATTCACGAGCCCCCCTTTCAGGTCAACTCTGCTCACAGCCAAAGCTCTTGGTATCGGAATAGAGTTTGAAGAAGTGGACGTGCTAGCCGGAGAACATTTGAAACCGGAGTTTTTGAAACTGAATCCACTTCATACTATACCGACACTTCAAGACGGCGACTTTGTGTTATGGGACAGCCACGCTATTAATGCTTACTTGGCAGGAAAATATGGAAGAGATGATTCTTTGTATCCCATGGACCTTCAGAAAAGGGCTATTATAGACCAGCGTCTTTATTTTGATGTTGGCGTTCTCTTTGCTCGGCTTGGAGCAGTTGTTGGTCCTCTGTTCGGAGACCAAACAAACACAATACACGAGGAAAAGACGCAGCTACTTGTAGAAGGTAATAAATACGTGGGTTACTTTGTGTCAAATCAATACACTTTTAATGAGTTTTACCTCGCAATCCCAGACTTTCATTGAATTTGACACGATAGCACATTTTTTTGACGTCTGACTTGAGCTTCAGTTATTTGGTTAGGGGTGGTTTTTGGGATTGAAGCTACTCCATTTAAGAAAGATACTGAGTCTGGCTTATCGACGATTTCCCATTCGGTATATAATATATTATTCATTCATTTTTACAAACATAGGTGAAATAACGGAATTCCTGGTCTATTTTTATATGTTTATAAATCAAATAAACTGAAGGTCATCTCCACTCTTAAGCAATGGCGTGTAGTAGAGAACTTTTCTAAGGTTAATAATTTGATACATGAGCAAACATCCAAACAACGCGCTATAGTGAAAAACACCACAAAATTCTCTTTACACGAATATTAATATTTATCATTTAAACATATTAAAATTATTCGCATTTCACTAGTGGCTGTGATACTTTTTATCAATTTCAATACTTTTGAAACAATTTATTGAAAAAAATTGAACATTGACATAACCTCAATCTCCTTAACGTCGCCATATCCAAGAGAGAGTGAGATCCGATAGGAAAATATTTACTCTTTTTGACCATAATTTCTTATTCTAAAACATATTTTGCAAACAAACTATAAGACTACCTAAGTAGAACTATAACAAGAATAGTGTTATAAATTTTCACTCAATAATTTCAAACGTATGCGAAATAGTTAGATTTAAATTCAGGAAATACGAAGGTTGATATAATTTTTAAAATTAAATCTAACTATTTTGCAAATAACTGAAATTATTGAGTAAAAATTCATATCACTACACCTGTTATAGTTCTACTTAGGTAGTCTTATACTTTACCTTTACCAATATATACATTAAAAAAAAAGTTATGGCCAAAAATAATATATATTTCTCTCTCTCTTAGATATGCCCACATTAATAATAATTTATCGAGAATATCAATGTATTAATACATGTTTAGTCGCAAACTCCTCTATAAAATCCTTATTTTACTATAAGGAACGTAACCAGACTGCAACCAACAGCTACTCTCCGGGTTATGTGCCCCGCCGAGCGCTGAATTACAAGTCTGGCGCGTTAAGTGTAATAATTGCCTATTACCATCAAAACGCTAATGCTTCGAATGCAACAAACACCAGCCGAAAGACTGATCCTACTTAAAGGAGCTGTCTTGCCAGCCGTCACACACCACTTGCAGACTGCAGTTTCGAGCTGTTGGCTCTCGTCAGTGCAAGGTAGGCATGTGACGACCGGCACGAGGATCCTTTGACTATTGGTACATCCCGGTATTTTTACAATAGCGACATGTAAAATAGTCAGCAGGCGCCATTTAGCGGTGCAGTGTCTGTTGCAATCGAAAAATGAATAGCCTGACTGGGCTTAGCATAGTTCAAATGTGTTTTTAGAGGGCGGAATATTAATACATAATATTTTTAGTCGCAAACTCCTCTATAAAATCCTTATTTTACTATAAGGAACGCAACCAGACTGCAACCAACAGCTACTCTCCGGGCTATGTGCCCCGCCGAGCGCTGAATTACAAGTTACAAGTCTGGTGCGTTAAGTGTAATAATTGCATATTACCATCAAAACGCTAATGCTTCGATTGCAACAAACACCAGCCGAAAGACTGATCTTACTTAAAGGAGCTCTCTTGCCAGTCGTGACACACCACTTACAGACTGCAGTTTCGAGCTGTTGGCTCTCGTCAGTGCAAGGTAGGCATGTGACGACCGACACGAGGGATGTACCAAATAGTCAAAGAATCCTCGTGCCGGTCGTCACATGCCTACCTTGCACTGACGAGAGCCAACAGCTTGAAACTGCAGTCTGTAAGTGGTGTGTGATGGCTGGCAAGAGAGCTCCTTTAAGTAGGATCAGTCTTCGAAGCATTAGCGTTTTGATGGTAATATGCAATTATTACACTTAACGCGCCAGACTTGTAACTTGTAATTCAGCGCTCGGCGGGGCACATAGCCCGGAGAGTAGCTGTTGGTTGCAGTCTGGTTACGTTCCTTATAGTAAAATACGGATTTTATAGAGGAGTTTGCGATTAAAAATATTATGTATTAATATTCCGCCTTCTAAAAGCACATTTGAACAATATCAATGTATGTTCATATTTCAAATTCGGTGATTACGTTCCTAAAAAATGCTTCAGCTTCAAAATTGGTAGAGTTAAAATTTAATAATTTTTAACAATATCTTTACAAGGATGGACACTTGGAACACCGGCCATATCCCTTAAAACAGGTTTTTAGGCTCTAAAAACATTAGATACAAAAGTGGAATTTCCCTAGAAGCAGACATCATATCTTAAATGAGATTCAACTTGTGTGTAATCAAAGCAAGGAGTTGTTCTGTACATAGAACCATTCTTGTAGCCAAGGCAAGCTTAGACATATAAGTTTTATATTGTACTTTCCAGTTAAGATTTACATTTAACTGCAAACCTAAAAAATTAACTGTTCCTTCATTAGTGTATAAAAGAGTATTATTTATAGTAAATAATTTATACTGTTTTTGGTTATTATGAATTCTTAAAATCTGGATTTTTCTGCGTTGAAATGTAATGAATTTTGGGAAAACCAATAATTTAACTTATTAAACAACCTGTGAAGATGAAGCTCTAAACTTTTTATCAAAGAAGTATCATTAGTATACATCGTAACATAGGTATTAGATAAGAACGAATATACTTCATTTACATACAGTAAAAAAAAAACCACAGGGCCCAAAACGGAACCCTGTGGAACTCCTAACGTCACGTATGGTCATTCAGACCTAGCTCTATCAAAACCATATTCATTTTTATATTTAATACTAACAAATTGTTCCCCATTTTCAAAAAAGTTTTAACCCAGCTTCGTGCCATTGCTCTTATCTCACAATTACTTAGTTTAGACACTTAATTTCTTATGATCGACGTAATCAAAAGCTCAGATCACAAAAAAATCCCAATATAGTGCATTCTGTAAGTCGGATTGGAATATGAATTTTTCCTAGAATAACGAGACATGTCTCCCCCCCGTTTTCGAGGATGCTGAACATGATGGCGGTGGTCAGTTAAAACTCTCTCCGAGGTCACCCCACCCTCCAAACGGTCAAAAACCACCCCCGAGGGGGGTAAACCGCGTATCCGCCATCTTCTACCAGCCAAACCAGTGTTAACCCCCGTTTTTGAGAATGTTGAGCACGATGGTGATGTCAAGTCCCCTCCTCGACCCCCGCCAACCCCCCAAACGGTCAAAAACCACCACCGAAAGGTGTAAACCGCATATCTGCCGTCTCCTACCATCCAAACCTGTGTTACCTCCCGTTTTCAAGGATGCTGGGCACTATGGTGATGTCGAGACCCCTCCTCAACCCACGCCAACCTCCCAAACGGCCAAAAACCGCCCCCGAAAGGAGTAAACCGCGTATCCGCCGTCTCCTACCAGCCAAGCCTGTGTTACCCCCGTTTTCGAGGATGCTGAGGACGATGGATATGTTAGATATTCTCCTCGAGGCGAACTGATCCCTCAAACGGACAAAAACTACCCCTTTGATACGCAGTTTTATGAAGTAAGTGAGTAAGTTCACAGATCATTGAATACGTATCGGATTATGATTACAGGTATCTTGATTGACTGTTTAGCTGAAAAAAAAAAAAATGGGTGCATACTTTGTGTCTCAGTTTTAGATGGGAAAATCAGGTATATGTAATCACTGACACAATTCGAAAATGGGGAGGTTTGGCTGGTAGGAGACGGCGAATATACGGTTTACCCCTTTCGGGGTTGATTTTTGGCCGTTTGAAGGGTGGGGTGACCTCAGAGAGAGATTTAACCACCGCCATCGTGTTTGGAATCATCGAAAACGAGGGAGGGACATAGTCTCGTTAGGCTAAGAAAAATTCATATTCGAGGTTCCATCCGACTCACAGAATGCACTAATTCACCAGCTTCAAGAAAAGTTAATATTTCTTTCGCAAAAAGAGCTGTTAACAGTTGATCCTCCACTAAGAAACCCGTGTTGATGTGTCATATTTTTTAAAATATTTTACCAATCTACCCACAAAACAATACTCTAGTATTTTAGAAAAACCTAAGGGCACTGTAATAGGCTTATAATTTTCTAAGGAGTTTGGGTCGTTCTTCTTGAAAACAGGTACAACTTTACCAGTCTTTAAAATATGAGGAAATTCAAAAACAAGCTTACAAGATATAATATGTAATTGGTTCAATAATGAAATTTATAACTTTTTTATTCCAAACATTGGAACATCATCTGTACCTAATGATTTTTTTTAAAATTTCTTGGTTAGTAACTCTAGCATTTTTTCTCTGGCAAACAGAATACAGAATTAGTTTGGATGTTTGTATTATTATCATCGAAAAACAAATTATTTGATTTCGGTATTTGATCAATTATATTTCTATGTATTTAGTGAAAACATCATTAAACAGTGACGCAATTACTTGTTACGCAATGATTCGTAATCAATCAGATAATGTTCAAGTTATCGTTACTCCTGATAAACACGTGAGTAACTAAGTATACAAAATTCTTTATATAAATTGCAATATTTTTATCTAGCAATCCGCAGTTTGCCGAGTGTTTCTGTACTTATACTAGCAATATGGTCCTAAAAGTATACGGTACACTCACGAGTCCTCCTGTTAGGTCTACTCTGATCACGGCCAAAGCTCTTGGTATCGAAATAGATTTTCAAATAGTGAACGTGCTAAACAAATATCATCACAAACCGGAATTTTTAAAACTAAATCCACTTCATACAATACCAACGATTAAGGATGGCGACTTTGTGATATGGGATAGCCATGTTATTAACGCTTACTTGGTAGGAAAATATGGACAAGACGACTCTTTGTATTCAAAGGAAATTCAGAAAAGGGCCGTTACAGACCAACGTCTTTATTTGGACGCTAGTGTTCTCTTTCCTCGATTACTAGGAGTTATTGATTCTATACTAGTACATGGATCAAAAACCATAAATAAGGAAACGGCGGAGTTGCTTGCAGAAGGTAATTTTGTTTATCTATCGTACCTTATCGTATATGTAGTTATCCCGACAAGTTTTTTCCGAAAACAATTTTTGACACACAATCTTTCCTCCGACAAGGTTTTCACTGATTTATAGAGCGTAAAGATATCTTACTTCGTGACATACATTGGTTAGGAATCCATGAGGTGGACATCCCGGAATTATATTTGATATACACGCACCTTATCGTACTATTGAACTACGAAAGCCTAATCGACCATATATAACAGAAACAATTAAGGGGATTAGTCGACTTAAGAATAAGGCTCACAAAGAATACAAGAAAACTAAATCGGATGGCAAATTTGAACTTTATAAAGACCTTCGTAACTATTTGTCCTTGGAAATACGTAATGAGAAAGTATCTTATATTTGGTATCAAATTAATCAACATAAAAATAATTCCAAGAAGTTGTGGAAAAACCTTGAAAGGTTCAATGTGCATAGCAATCCAAAAAATATCATTACATCAGATATAGATATCCCTAATGAAATCAATTACTCCTTTTTTTAGATTATTTCCCTGGATATAAACTTAAGACACACTTACATATTATCAGAAAAATATTTCTCCTCTTACTCAGAAGATAAACGTGTCCCGGTATCAGTCAAACGCTTTTGGTGCAGATGGGATTAATCTTAAAATGTTAAAATTAATCTTTCCCTATTGTAAATATCCCATTATTCACATTATGAATTATACACTATACCAAATATTACTGCTGAAGCCGTTGCTATAACTTTATTCCGAAATTATATCTGTCGTTTCGGCATCCCATTTCATGTTGCTACTGATTAAGGAGTTCAGTTTGAACCAAATCTATATCATTAACTTTCAAATTTTCTTGGTTTCCATCGGATTCGTTCAACTTGCTAATATGAAGACAATCAATTATATTCCACTAGCTAAGGTTAACGTAGCAACGGAACTTAGTTACACATTGAAAAAACGCGGACATACAACCATTTCCTCCGACAGTGCCGGAGCCAGGATTCGAACCCGGCGGTGCGATGACCGTGTGACTAATCGCGATTGCGAACTCGCGCCTTAACCCACTCGGCTATCGACCAGAAAACTGGTATTAGCAGTAATGTCTAAGCTCCTGGAAAAGATAGTAAGCATTAGACTACCTGAACATTTAAAAAATCAGAATATCCTTTCATTGCAACAACCAGGGTTTAGAAAGCAACATAGCACTGCAACTACTCTGTTAAAAATAACCGATGACTTGACTAATGCTATAGATAAGTCTAATGTTACATATTTATTACTTCTCGACTACTGGAAAGCCTTTGATTTAATTGATCATGATTTACTTCCGACAGAATTACATTATTATAACATCTACGAGCAATTGTTGAACTGGTTCAAATGCTATCTTTCCAACCCATCTCAAGTCGTTAGACTGGACAATGTGTCTTCATCTGTGCAAAAAGTAGCGTGTGGTGTTCCTCAGGGAAACATTTTGGGACCATTAATTTTTACAGTTTTCACTGCCTATTTTCCTGCAGCATTATCCCCCACTGCGGGGTTCATCTTTACGCGGATGATACTCTAATCTATATATCCTGTAATCCAGTGCAGTCCAGCGAAGGAGTGCGAGTTTTAAATGAAAATTCGTCAGCAATCGTTGGTCTAATGACAATGGTCTTATTATTAATCCAACGAAGTCAACCGCGATGTGTGTGGGGACTAGTTCCATGTGTGATAATGCTTCCCATCATTTAAATTGTGATTTAATGTTGAATCAAAATGTGTCAACGTTTTAACTCAGTGCTAAAAGCCTTGGTGTAATCTTTGACAATCATTTGTTCTTCGAAAATCATCTACAAACTGTCGGCAATTCTATGCAAACTATAAAACTCTTTATAAATTTAAGTATGTTCTACCATGAGATGTTAAGTGGAAACTTGTAAAGTCGGTAATTCTAAGCAATTTTGATTATAATCACAAGGAACCAACCACAAACTCAGTTCAATTTTGATTACTGCAGTAGTGTATATTATTGGCATTTGACTAAGCCTTTTCAAAACAAAATACAGACCTTACAGTATAGTTGCTTAAGGTACGCATACAATATCAGTAAAATGCACCACAACACTCCCTATTACGGTAGCCTAAATTTATTAAAAATTGAAAATCGTTTCACTATGTTGTTGTCTTGTTTGCTTTATAATATTGTTCATCAACGTTCACCATTATATTTGTATAACCTTCTTGAGAGCCGAACTCAAGCACATAACGTAAATATTCGTTCTTATGACACTTGCAGCATTCCTAGGCATCGCACTAAAAAGTTTTGAGTCTTGTTACTCATATATGGCACCCAAAATTCTAAACGAATTTCATGATATTTTTGTTTTCTGTCCTTCAATGTATCAATTTAAACAGAAAATTAAACAAAAACTCTTGACACATCAATGTTCTATATAAAATAGGCTACTTGTAGTTTGTTTTTTATTTATCTGTTAAATTTATAGGGGGGGGGGGGGCTGGAAAATGCATTCTTGCAATGCCTTGCCCTTTATATATTTTTTCAATAAATTTCATTATTATTATTAACTCAGGATATTTACTAGGACTAATGAGATTTATTGTCATATATATACAAATTCTTCCAAAAAATTAATTCGTTCTTCTAGGAAATCAATGATCTAGTATAAATATTATTTGTTTTACAGTCAATGTTACTCTGGATTTTTTCTAGTTCAGTTAGACAGTTGATATTTGCATCCGACGGTCTATATTCACTTTAATATTTTTTCGTTGAATTTCAAAAATGTATAGTATTTTAAAATAGTTCTGTTATTTTAAATGTCAAAAATGTAATAAGAACTGCCAAACCTCTCGAGGAAGTAATTATTATTAAGGAGTTTATTTTTATAATTCTATAGAAATGATAAGATAACGAATAAGTGTTACATATTTGGTACATTAACTGTCAATTGAAAATATACAATTACATTAATGTGACACGATTATATTCTTAATTGATTTTGAAACAATAATCGTACAATTACGATAAAAAAATAAAATCATATAAAAAAACTAGATACAAATTATCATAGAGATTTCCAGTTTTTCATTTTTACTCTCAGTTGTCAAAAATAATTTGATTTGATTTATTCATAGCATGTTATTTTAACAACCTTAGCAATTTGAGGATAAACTTTGATCGAACATTATTAAAATACTACAATGGAAGGCACGAAAAAGAAACTTTTTTCCAACGTTTATACTGGGTTAAATTTGACTGCACCATTTGTATAACATCCATTTCCACAATAATGCAACAAATTTACAGATTCTTTTTGTTTCAGCTTACACTTCCCTTGAGACTCTACTAGAAAGGAGCACGTATGTTGCCGGTGAAGAACTATCCATAGCCGATTTCAGTATAATTGCAACGATAACGTCTGCTGACGTGCTGGTCCCCATAGACGAAAGCAGGTTTCCCAAAATTACGGCATGGATCCACAGGATGCAGGCGCTGCCGTATTACGAGGAAGCGAACCAAAAAGGATTGGATATGTTCGCTAATTTAGTGAAAAGCAAACTGGCTTAGTTTATATTAAAGCATTTGTATTTTTTTACGACATAAATATATGGAATAAAATATTGTTTAACTTTTTTAATATTTCTATCCGCGAATTTCACCCACACTTTGAAAAAAAAACTAATATGGCGGATATGGGGTCTTTGATAGCCAATTTCAATAGTCGGCCTCGATGTTTCTTCACAATTTACGGACTAGGAATACTGTACTTATGTTTTATACATTAGGTAACTAATTGCATGTCAGATTCATGCATGATTAACAAAAACCTTTATATCTGGAACTTCTCTTCATTGGGCAGAGCACTGAAAAGACGAAGTCCTTCGTGATATATCAAATCTCGTAAAAAATATGTTTTGACTAATTCAACATTAAAATTATTTTTCAATCTTTATGATATTCATGCTCCACTTAAAACTAGGTCTTTTGGCAGCAAAAGAACCAGTGAACTTTGGTTTACTGATACTTTACGTGCCATGAAAGATCAAAACTAAGGTTTGGAATCGATTTAAAAGTAGCAGAAATAATAATTTCCATATCAACTTAAACATCAGAGAACTAAACTCTATGATCAACCCTAAAATTTAATGGAATTATTAAAACTAACAAAAACATCTCTTCACTTCCAGAACATCTTTCTGACGCAAATCTTATGAACAGTTATTTTACAGATTCTATGCCGCGCGAAGAGATACCTTACAACTATTTCTTCGGTACCCTCAAAAATTACCGAGGATGTTATCCATCGACAACTGTCACCTTATGTGCTTAACAATGATGTAATACCAGAAATACAACCAGGCTTTCGTAAAGATCACGCCACTTCCACTGCTTTAATGTTAAATGTTGACGATGCATTGACTTCTATTAATTCTGATAAAGTAACTTCGTTGTCTTTGTTGGATATGCCAAAGACCTTTGGCTCATTTAATACGGAATTGTTAATAAAAAAGCTAAAATATTATGGTATAAATGATAACATCTTAATGTGGTTCACCTCTTATTTACTTATAGTAGGAGAGCTAGTGACAGATTTTGACTACGGATTTGAAACAACTAGCTATAATGCATAAAGGTACCGCCTACGATAGTTGTATAGGGAATGGCCAGTCTGGCTGGCTTTAACAGGTGGGCCAGGTTCTGCGCAAGGTGAGAGTTAGGTAGAAAATATGCGTTAAAAAATATTATTGATTTATAATCTTGTCTAAGCAGCAAGTAAGTGAGAGTGGACGATGACTACTTGGCAGTTTTGGATATTTTCCCTCCTTTAAATAAGCGTAAGAGTAGCTATGTATATGATTTGGGTAGCTGTCGAATCATTGCATACGGAATGGAATTATCGCCAGGGGCCGAATTTCTTAATTCCAGAACGATATCAAGTTCTTTCATTAGAAATGGCCACCAAATTGTTTCAATGGCATTGTTGGAATTTTCAGGATGTCTGAGAACATCTGTCACATGGACAGCAAAAAAGTCCTAATTCAATTTGAATTTATTAAGAAACAGGACCGCGGTGTCACGGTCTATAAGCCTTTTGAGTTGGCTCAATCTTTCCGTCACGACGTTATGAGATTTTGCTATTTTGATTATGTCGCATGCAATTTGATGCAATTGTTTTCTGTTATCATTGAGTCATAGTTTCCTATAGAAGTGAAGCTTAAAAGTGAAATAGTATGAATTATTAGCATTATTTACAACATTGCTTTGATATATTATATCTAATTAATTCTCAGATGCTATTTTATGTATGTCATCAAATCATATACATAATCACGTTTACAAAAATTTATGTATTTTCCTACCCCATTTTTAGTAAATTAAAAGTACGAAACGTGTGATGTGACATGTGTATATCCTCACCATGAACAAACATTGTCTAAAATAGTATTTGAAAACATTATATCAATGGTGAATGTATTATGTTTATAATTGATTATAAATTATAATTTTTGTAATTTTGTTACGAATCAATAATATTTTTAAACACATATTTTCTAACTAACTCTTACCTTGCGCAGTACCTGGCCCACCTGCTAAAGCCAGCCAGACTGGCCATTCCCTATACAGCTATCGTAGACGGTACCTTTATGCATTATGGCTAGTTATATCAAATCCGTAGTGAAAATTTGTCACCAGCTCTTGGACTAATCGCTACCAACGTGTCCGTCTTGACACTTCCAAGTGGAAGAAAAACTTCTGCTGAACGCTTGTTGCTCTCTGGTGTACCCCAGGGTTCAATCTTGGGCCCTTATTATTTACTATTTATACTGCAGACTAACTACAAGTCACAGAATATTATTCTTTAAATATGTACGCTGATGATGTTCTGCTTTTTTTGCATTTGATGTATTGACATCAAACGAGGCCTAAACTAAGATTAATTATGACTTAAATGAAATAAAAAACTGGACCTTACAAAATTCACTCATCTTAAATCCAAATAATAAATGTAAAAATATCATCGTAGGTCGTATATCTGTGGATAGCATTTCTCATTTGGAGTTTTTCAAAATGTTAATTAGGTTTTTGCGATATAACTACATTGTTTAGCAAAGAGGTGAAGTGCACAAAGCGCTTTTTAATTTAAGTTTAGCAATTCATCCCAATGTACGGTCGTGAGCAAAAAAAAAATAGGACAAGTCTTATAACGGTATTTTGCTAAAATCTAGTTGTGTACATCTAACTTTAATTTTTGTGACATTGTCAGTTAGTGTCATAATTTATTGCGAGTGTGCAAAAAACTAATATGCCTCATATAAGCGATTTAGTTAAATCTGGAGATATTGCTAAAGCAGAAGATGGATGGTCAATGAGACAAATTGCACTGCGTTATAATATTGACAAAAATTCGGTGTGTAACATTTTAAGAAAGTGGAGAATAAACGGTACGAAGGATATCAACTCAACAACACGATTTGCAATTGGTAAATGCTTTAGTAGAAAATCCATTTTACTCAGTTATTCAGGCTGCTGAAGAAACGAATTTTCCTGGATCGAGTAGTACTGGTCGCCGGCGAGTAAGAGAATCGGAGCTACGCTGTCATGCAGCAGCACAGAAATACTTACTTAAAGCTGAACATAAAGAAGCTCCAGTAGGATTTGCGCTTAAATTTTTAGCGCATGATGTAAATTTTTTTAACAATGTAATCTTTACAGACGAAAAAACTTTCCAGTCAACACACAGCGGTCGTATTCGTGTTTACCGCCCTCCGAATACTCGATTCGAAGAGAAATATATATCTAACAATGATAAGAGTGGTAGAGTTTCTGCCAATATGTGGGCTTGGATATCGGCACGTGGTCCTGGTGTTTTGTGGCATGTTGAGGAACGATTTAATAATGAAACGTATATTTGTATTTTAGACAATATTATGCTCCCTTCTGTCACAATTATTTCCTAATAATGAGTTCGTATTTCAACAAGACAACTGTTCCGTTCATACTACTCATACCGTAACTAGCTGGTTTCAAGATAACAACATCAATGTTCTTAATTGGCCCAATCATAGTCCAGATCTTAACCCTGTGGAAGAAGTACGGGGACTACTCGTAAGAAGTATCCAAAAACGAAATGTGAGACCACGGAATGCCGAAGAATTACTGGAAATAGTAAATAATGCATGGGAAAATATTATTACTAATGATGTTTGTATAAGGTTATTTAATTCTATGCCAAACACACTTATAGAAGTTATAAATAGAAATGGTGCAATAACGAAATATTAATAGTTTCTTGTTAAGTAGGATATCCTTTGTCCTTTGATCCAGGATTTCTACTAATCGTACCGTTTATTCTCCACTTTCTTAAAATGTTACACAGTAAATTTTTGTTAATGTTACAACGCAGTGCAATTTGTCTCATTAACCATCCATCATTTACTATAGCAATAACTACAGCATTAAAATAAAAAATTAGAAAAAAAAAGTTGTCCTATTTTTTTCTGCTCACGACAGTACAAATGATCAGTTACGTATAATAAGGCTTAAACATGGCATTTTTCGTGCTTTTATTTATTTATCAGCATATGTCTATGACAATCTATCTTTACATTTACACGACAAACCAACTCAAACAATAAAGAATCAACTAGAAGGCTCTGAGTTTGAGCAATGATCTAAATCGAGATCTAAATTTTTGATTTGTTTTGAAGTATGCCTTTTATTTAGTAAGTACTTCAGGTTAGTATTTTTTTATATCAGTATTTACTATATTGCTAACGTTTTGTGTTAAGTAGAGTATTATACACAATGAAAATAATGTAAAAATAATGAATGTGTAGTAAAATGCATACTACGAAAATCCAAATATTCCACTGTTTCCTTTGAAAGGACCCATTAAGGTGCAGAATATGCGTTTCCAAAACGATTGAATATAATGTCCTAATAGCTGGCAACATACTACGTCTTCAATCCGAAAAAGCAAAATAAAATCCGATTGATTATTTTTGTTTAAAGATATTATTATTATTTGTGCATTTCTCTGACACTTTATGGCCGAATTTCATGGGAGCTCAAGCTCCAATTTCAGGGTACTAATAAATTTCATTTATAACCATTGAAAGAACATCTATCAAATTTCAACCCTGTGGGAATTATTCCAAAGTTGATATGGATTTTTGAATATAGTGACTGGATTATAATAATTTGTTTTTACGTGATGTAACAAATGACATTGAAACTAATAATCATACGTCACTGAACAGGACCATAGTTACAACAGGGCAACCAGTCGATCATTTTAATTCGGCAGCAACAGTACCTATTATTATTGTTGTGTAACATCTCATAATAAGTCTTATCAGTCAGCTGACTTTTCGCTTATCGGTTATCTAAACCGTTATTTATATTTGTGAGCAGTGTCCATGAACCTTCAGTTTGTTGTGAGTATTTTAGTACAGTCGTTTGTTGTAATTCGTGAACATGTCTCCTAAAATATACGGTACATCTGGGAGTCCTCCTTGCAGAGCTACTATGCTTACAGTCAAAGCTCTCGATATCAAAGCAGACTTTCAAGAAGTGAACTTACTATCGGGAGATCAATTAAAACCGGATTTTTTGAAGCTAAATCCCCTTCATACCATACCGACGCTTAAAGATGGCGACTTTACCATATGGGACAGCCATGCCATTAATGCGTACTTGGTAGGAAAATATGGAAAAGACGACTCATTGTACCCCAAGGACCTTCAGAAAAGGGCCGTCATCGACCAGCGTCTCTATTTCGACGTAGGCATTCTCTTTCCTCGATTTGCAGATGTTGCTCGTCCGTTGGCGAGGAAAGTAGTAAAAACAGTAAGCAAGGAACAGGCGGATCTAGTTGAACAAGGTAATATATGCATTGTAATTAATGAAATGGGCTCTACAGTCTACAGGCGCATTTTTCTTGAGGTATACAATAATGCCACCTTACCAGAAGTATTCAGTGGCTTAATCCTCAATAGAATAAGACACTGCGACCCTTGGTTTCAAGTAGTGCTTATAGAAACTCGATTTAAAATATGTTGTAGCTTGATTTAAGCATATGTATTTTCTTTAATATGCACGGGGATTTATTGTATACAGGGCGTCTGTAAATTCCAATCGTTAAATTTAGATGAAGGAAGTATTTGCAAAAATATGAAATCGAGGGGCAAACCACTGGGGAAATCAGGTGTACAAATCGGAGGAAATCGGGGGAAATCAGGAGGAAATCTACTGCCATTTTGTTGAAATATATTATGCGCATAGGCAATTCAATTAATTAATGTCTTGTGCTTGAGAAAAGGACATTTTGAACAATTTTTTTAGCGGAACATCGAAAACCATATAATAGCGTACTGTGGCTGTAGAGTACGATAATATAGAAAATAAACATTTAAATTATTTTTAGATGTTATTTTAAAGCCTAAATAAATATATCCTAATACCTACATGAATCTTACTCTTAAAACATGAACTCGAACGTGATATTTTAAGAAATAATTTTTACCAATTTGAAAAGTAAATATATAAAAACAATTGTAGTTTAAGAAATAGTGATGGCGTGCCGAAAACTTTAGTGACAAATTTAAAGTAGAATCATAATACTCGATTATACTCGACGACATGCCCTATCAATAGTTCACTCTACTGCGTAATTCTGGTATAGTCGTCTGCAATTTCACTCTGCAGATTAAAAAGACAACAAAAACTTTACGAGCTCATTATTAACGCCGTTGAACCATTCGGTATGGTGTCATCAAACATGCCGACGTACGTTACAAACTTATAAAGGTAAGTGATTCAATTTGCGGACGAAATAGTACAGAGGGTGACGGTATTTCAATAAGCCCGTAAAGTTTTTGCTGTCTTTTTTATCTGCAGAGTAAAATTGCAAACGACTATACTAAGCGGATAAACCTCTGGAACGACACTTCGTGAATATTTCACTTCGCTTTACTGGTATTATTGTGCTCGTCTTTGAGCCATTGTTTTACTGTGATTATTTTGCTATAAGCGAGGCCAGAAGTATTTCTTGTGTCGTTGGTTAAGTCGAATAAGTATCAATTGTGACAAAAACGTAGAATTGTATAGGGTTTGATCGGGGCTAGTGAGGTTATATTGGCCTTCTTATAAAAATATAGTGCTGACATAGATTTTAAATTGGTATATTCTTGTTATAGAGCATTGAGTAGAGGATCGTCATTTTTGCTCGAATTCACCTTCCGAAATTTTAGTGTATTCTTATATACAGGGTGTCTCACCGGGAATTGAATCGATCGATATAGAGAAAAGTATGCATCAGAAAATTTTGAAAATTTAGATAATTACTAATGTCGGTGTGGCCAATCCAACTAAAATAATTACAGGCAGCTGGCACTTCCGCTTATACCGGAAGTCGATACCAACTTGCTTATTTCAAATGGAACACCATATATATTTTAGGGTTTTCGAAAAGAGTATAAAATTCTGAGTTGTGAATATTTAGCATATATACCTAATACCAGCCTTTTCAGAGATATTTGACATTTTATAGAAAATTTGACAGGTGCAATGCTTTGCAAGAACCGTTATAACGTTCTTTGTGTAAAAGATCCTCATTTGCTCCTTGTCACATAAAAAGAACACAAGGAGAATTACGTTCTACAACTGAAATAAATTCAATAGTATCATACTAAGTGTACCGTTTTTCGCGTTACATTTTGTCAACTTCAAACCGAAAAAACTTGTTTAGGTCAAATGGAACACCCAACGTCAAGTTGTGTAAAATTGAATTCCCTTTTTTCTGATATTAGCATTGTGAGGGTGAAGTTACAACTTTTTGAAATATTTGCGATTTTATTAGAAATTCATAAATTGTTGTAATCATGAATGTGATAAAGTAATATCAAGAACTTGCAGCACATTTGCTACTCGATATCCAGAAAAACAGAACACACCAAACACTGTACAACGCATACTGGAAAATTTTAAAAATTGTGGCTCTGTCAAAACAAAAATGCAAAGGAGAAAGCCTATTGTTGATGACGAAAACATTGAAATAGTCATTCTGGGATATTTTCATGCATTTCCAAGAATGTCATTAAGACAAGCTGCTCTGGAATCGGGAATATGCAAGGATTCAATTCACAGAATCTTATTAAAACATAACTTTCACCCGTTTTCATTTCATATGGTTCAAGGATTAAAAGAAACGGATTTCTTAAGAAGACAGAATTTTTCTAAGTTTATTCTAATAAGGTTCTAGGATCACGATTCTTATTTGGGAAATATTATATGGACAGATGAAGCAAAATTTACTAAAAATGGACTATTTAATAGACACAATTCGCATTATTGGAGCGACTCAGATCCTCATATGTTCAGAGAACGAAACTTTCAGGAAAGTTGGCAGTTCAATGTTTACTGTGCCATAAGAAACGATAGAGTGTTGGCATCACAATTTTATCAGGAAAATTTAAACGGTAAATTAAATTTTCTCTTCTGCTAATATGTATAGGTAAATTTTTGTTTTTTTTTTTAGGTGAAAGATATCTGAATATCTTACAAAATTTGAATAATAACTATTTAGAAAATTTACCTCTCGCCGAACATAGAAACATTTTTTATCAGCACGACGGTGTTCCCCCACATAACGCATATTTAATTAATAATTATTTACAAGAAACTCAATGGATTGCCAATAATGGACCTTTCTTATGGCCTCCTCGCTCGCCCGATTTATCAGTTCTGGATTATTTCATTTGGGGAACTATTAAAAATAAAGTTTATGACAGTCCATTAACAACCATTGAAGATTGTATGCAAAGAGTAAGAAATGCATTTCAAAACATATCACAGGATTCAATTAGAAGAGCTACCTATGAGGAACTAATCCGAAGGTGCGAAAAATGTGTCGAGGTTCGAGGGCGGAATTTTGAGCAATTATTAAATTAAAATGAAATCATATTTTAAACTGATCTTATATCTGCTATTTTAGTTCATGCCATTTCTTCAATTCGATTAATACGCATGTTACAGTGTTAGTGTTATTTTGCGTTTTTCTGGATATCGAGTAGCAAATGTGCTGCAAGTTCTTGATATCACTTTATCACATTCTCCATAAATAATAACCAAATTTAAAAAGTTTTCGTTGGTATAATTTAAACGTGCTGGCATTTTTTGACACAAGATAATGACTGATTGTTTCTAATCATGGCTATTTTGATGAAATGATTACAACAATTCAAAAATTTCTAATAAAATCGCAAATATTTCAAAAAGTTGTAACTTTAACCCCCACAATGCTAATATCAGAAAAAAGGGAATTCAATTTTACACAACTTGACGTAAAAAATACAGGGTGTTCCATTTGACCTAAACAAATTTTCGCGGTTTGAAGTCGACAAAGTGTAACGCGAAAAACAGAACACTTGGTATGATATTATTGAATTTATTTCAGTTGTAGAATGTAGTTCTCCTTGTGTTGTTTTTATGTGACAAGAAGCAAATGAGGATCATTTACACGGAGAAAGTTATAACGGCTCTTGCAAACCATTGCACCTGTCAAATTCTCTATAAAATGTCAAATATCTCTGAAACGGCTAGGTTTAGGTATAGGATATGCTTCGAAAACCCTAAAATATATAGGGTGTTCCATTTGAAATAAGCAAGTTGGTATCGACTTCCGGTATAAGCGGAAGACAAAATTTGTAGGAAATTTTGTGCTCTACAACTTGATATATTTCACCAAAATGCATAGTGCGGGGGGTGAAAATCATGTTTAGACAACCCAAATACTTAACTTTTTATAGGTCTCATAACTGTGGGAAAATTTTCTTTAATTTTTCCTAATTTGTAGGGACCAATAAAAGTTTTTTCTCATTTCAGCCTATGCTTCCCTCGAAACTCTACTAGAAGCAAGCACGTACGTTGCCGGAGAAGAACTTACTATCGCCGATTTCAGTATAATTTCAACGATAACGTCCGCTATCATAGCGGTTCCTTTCGACGCAGGCAAATATCCCAAAATCACGGCATGGATCAGCAAGATGAAGGCACTGCCGTATTACGAGGAAGCCAACCAAAAAGGAGTAGATGTATTATCCAAATTATTGACAGGTTAACGTACTCAGTAGTTATCAAACAAATTGTATTTGTTACGTCATTTAAATAAATAAGATAAAAATCTACTTTAATTTCTTTTTCCGGCGAATATCACCCTAGTCTGTCTGAAAACTAATACGGCCATACAGAGTGATCACAGGACCTGGCTCAGAAAGTCTTTTTGTAATCTGAATACAACTAATCCTTTATTTGTTTGTGTCGATTTTAATATTAGATCTGTGTTAGACTATACAAGACAAAAAAATGCTATTGATCTCTTGAATATGCTCACAATGTTCAGTTTAAACAATGTATTTTTAATACCAGGGTACATTGACTAAATCGATCACTCGTAAGCTTTAATTTTAATCCTTAATGAGGGGGATGATTTGTTTACCGATATGAGGAATTTCAATAATACATAATATAGCATATTTTCGGTAACTTATTTCGATAGAAAGATGAAACAGTGTTGATTTTCATGCAAATGAATTTTCTTTCGAAAATGTTGCTGTGTGCCGTTTGCTTACACACCCAACCTGCCACTATGATAGCTAAAACTTGTCTCCTTCTATTCTATGGACCAGTGCAATGGGCATAACTCACTCTAAATTGTTTCCTTCGATAAGTGGACTAGTGTAATGGGCACACCTCAAACACTTGTTAAAACAATATACATTTATTTTAACATGATACAATTTACAGAGTATTTTTTTTTTAATACATTTATTTAACGTCAGCCTGTAGACGAGCTACCCCCAACCAGGAATTTTGCTGAACCTCTTCCCTTAAGAAGAGTAGGGATCGCTTACTTGCCTAACATTTAATAGACAAGGGACCGACGGCTTTACATCCCCTCCGAAGGATGGTATATCCCCTATACAACCCTCGCCTAAGGTTTTACAGAGTATTGATCTCTGCAAAAATATTAAGGGTACGTAGTGCACACGTACAACCCTTACTCAACACTCTCTCGTACGAATGTCGACTTACAACTCCTCTTACAACTCTCCTCTCTCATGACCAAAACATGACTGGGTTATATAGCCTTACCTGCAAGGGTAATTGAAGGTAAAGGGTTTTCCCCAGTTGCATTTAACAAAATAGTAATTAACAAGGGTTCCAAAATTATCTTACTTTCTACAATATTTATATGGATGCAGGACTACCGGAAGTTCCTAGACTTAAATCCCTTTTAAATAACAACAATAAACGTAAATACATAAGGTATGATAACTATTTGAGACGTCTAGACATGCCCAATAAAACAAATTGCAATATTCATTATTTATAGACTATGTTAGTTATTTCATAAACAGGACATTATTTACAAAATTACACATACAACACAAAACCACATTTTATACAAATTAATCAAAGAAAACGCTCAAAAAAACTTCTCCAACAGATTTCAAAAAATTTTAGGCGTTGCTTTCCCTTTACACAAGGTTAAATGTAAAAACATGCGCTGGAAAAAGTAGAAAGATAAAAATGGATAAACAGGGACATAATTATTGAAGGTAAGTTTATTAGAACAAATCAACTTTAGGAAACCCAGAAATGGAAGATTACTTACTACTGGTATAACCTTCTGAAAAATAGCCACAAAATAAAAATTTCTAATGCAAAAAATATATATGTTGCAGTACCATTCTGGAAACATCATCTAATAAAAACAGTACAGCGTGGCAAATCATAAGAATAATAATACTGCTGATAGTAAACATTTTCCTGATAGATTTGTCAATACCATAAATTCCAATAATGACGCAGTACTTGGATTTAACCGCTCTATAAAACAATTCTGACAATATGAATATCGATACCATGAAATATGTATACTCCATGAAAAAGTTGCAAAAAATGGGTTAAAACACGAAAGTTCTGTGAGAGGGATGAAACATGACTATCCCCCGTTTTCGAGGGCGCTGAACATGATGGTGATATTTTCAAGGTTCTCACTCTTCAGCAACTACCCCTAAACTCGAAAAACCGCCCTTATTTCGAGTTTATTTCCATCGTAGGCATGCGGATCGGTTTTTTGGGCAGGATTCCGGTAGGCCGTATGAAATTCAAACATACAACATCTTTTAAATGTGCTTTTAGAGGACGGAATATTAAACATAATATTTTTAGTCGCAAACTCCTCTATAAATCCTTATTTTACTATAAGGACAGTAACCAGACTGCAACCAAAGTTACAAGTCTGGCGCGTTAAGTGTAATAATTGCATATTACCATCAAAACGCAATGCGTCGATTGCAATTTGGCTATTTATTTTTCGATTGCAACAGACACTGGACCGCTGCCTGCTGACTATTTTACATGTCGCTATTGTAAAAATACCGGGATGTACCAAATAGTCAAAGGATCCTCGTGCCTGTCGTCGCATGCCTACCTTGCACTGACGAGAGCCAACAGCTCGAAACTGCAGTTTGCAAGTGATGTGTGACGGTTGGTGAGAGAGCTCCTTTAAGTAGAGTCCTTCGGCTGGTGTTTGTTGCAATCGAAGCATTAGCGTTTTGATGGTAATATGCAATTATTACACTTAACACGCCAGACTTGTAACTTTGGTTGCAGTCTGGTTACTTTCCTTATAGCAAAATAAGGATTTATAAAAAAAAAAAATGGATGAAAATTTGCTCATCCCCGTTTTCGAGGGTGCTCAACACGATGGTAATATTCATTTCTCCCCCAACCACCACCCCTAAAACCACCCCATTTTCATATTCATTGATACTGGGCATATTGGAACTCGTTGGATCGGGGTTCTTAAGGGGATTTCGACATTGTAAAGGTAGTTAAGTGAGGAGGCATGCCATCAACCCGGAAGTTGAAACTATCACTATCCCTAACATTGAAATACACAAAAAAAAACAAAATAGTGGAAAATGTTTTCTCGCCGTTTTCGAGGGCGCTAAACACGATGTTAATACTATTTCATCCCCAGCTCTCTATCAACCACCCCCAAATTAGGGGTTGTTAGTGGAGAGTGGGGGAGAAATGAATATTACCACCGTGTTGAGCAACCTAAAAAATGGGGATAAACACATTTTCATGCATTTTGACTTTTTTGGGGATATTTTAATATTAGGGGAGGGGGTAGTTTTAACCCCGGGGGTGAATAAGATGTATGGTTAAATTTCCTGCCCAAAAAACCGATCCGCATACCTACGATGAAAAAAACGCGAGATAGGGATGGTTTTTCGGGTTTAGGGGTAGTGCTGAGGGGTGGGAATCTTAAAAATATCACCATCGTGTTCAGAGCCCTCGAAAACGGAAAGGTAACCATGTTTCATCCCCCTCACAGAACTTTTGGAGTTGAGCAATTGTTTTTAATTTTAGAGTACAGTTGATTTAAAAAAACCTGGTACACTTTCTTTTAGCTACGTAAATGATTCGTTCTTTGATTGATAATAATAATCTTACAAATGTCACTTTGACGTTAATCAGTGGCGTCATTATTAAAAATGGTTCGACATCTAACAGATATTCAAAAACTTCGAATTGTTTCTAAAATTGAAGATGGTTGGTCCATAAGAAGACTTGCTGCTGAATGCAATGTGAGTAAAACCACGATAATGAGTGTTAAAAAACAATGGGAAACTAACCAAACGGTATCCCGTAAAGTTGGTTCCGAGAAAACCCTTTTCAGACTGCAGTAAATGCAATTTCAGAGACCAAATTTCCCTGCTTGTACCTACTGCTTGCAGAAGAATAAAACTAGGAAGCGAATTGAAGAGTTACTCAGCGGCTAAAAAATAAAAACTTTCAGAAGAAAAGAAGCAGGATAGGATTATTTTTGCACTGAACTATATAATCAATGATGAAAACTTCTGGGGACAAGTTGTCTTTTCAGACGAAAAGGTTTTTAAATCCTGTAACGATGGACATATTCGCGTATATAGGCCTCCTTCCACTAGATACGACGAAAATATACTTTCGATCCACAAATATCAGGAAGGTTTTCAGTCAATGTCTGGGCTTGGATTAGCCTAAATGGATTAGGTGTGTGTTGGAATAGTAGTTGTGGTCATCTCAATTCCATTAAATATATTGAAATATTAGACAATATTATGTTGCCGTCAGTAATAGAGGTGTTTCCGGAAAATAATTTTATTTTCCAACAAGACAACTGCTCCATACATACGGCCCATCGTGTCAGGCAATGGTTTCTTAATAAAAACATAGAGTTGATACCGTGGCCATCTAAAAATCCGGATTTAAATCCAATTGAAAATGTTTGGGGACTAATGGTGTAACATATAAGAAAATTAAATAACCATCCAAATAATGCCCAAGAATTGGAAGGGATAATTGAAGACGCTTGAGAGAACTTGTCGCAAGAAGTTGACCTTGCAAGAAATCTGATTTTGTCCATGCCTGCAAGACTTCAGGCAGTTTTAGGCGCTAATGGAACAATGACAAAATATTAGTTAATTCTGTATTACGTAGTTGAAGTTCATTTATTTTATTTTTTTATTGTATTTTTATGTTCAGTTTGCATTGTTAAAATTTTTTAAATCTCAAGTTGTATTATATTATATTATAGAATTATCATTATTCAGTTAGAATTTTAATTACAACCATTAGTAGAATTATCCGTAACAAATATTATTTTTTTAAACAATAATATGGCAGGCTTGAAAATGTTTTTAAAAGGTTATTTTCTAATTATTTTTTAAAATTCCATTTTAATAAAATTAAAAAGAAAGGTTTAATTAGTTTAAAAACACTAAGAAAACCGGTCTCCTCCAAAAAACCCAGGTCCGGGGTAAATCACCTCTTCTCCACCCCCCTCTCGACATACCTGGCCAGCCCTATTTACAGACATATGCACACAACTAAACTATTAAGATTTTCGATTACAAGAGTTGTACTAGTTTTTTTTTTAAATAAACTGTACAACTCTGCAGTAAGCCATTATAAAAATCAAAACTCCTGAATTGAGTTTAAGAAAATTTATGTTAATCTCAATGAAAACAAGTTGTGTTATAAAATAGTGTATCTCCTCTAATAACAGAGATAATGAAGCGAATCGAAAACGAAAATATTAAGAAAAGGTGAGACTTGCGTTTGACTTTAATTCTAATTTGATGTTGTTACTGATTTATCCCACAGGGTGTTACAAAATTTTCTAAAAAAACTCGTTTTAATTTTTACACTCTGTATTCATACAAAATTAAATGACCGACAAAACTCACTTACATAATAACATTCTCGATGAATCAGCCTACAATACAAAAAAAATTGGGCAAATAGTTTAGGAGAAATTAACATTGAAACTTTGCTTAATATTTGGTACAGTTCAAACTTTGAGCAGCGTATTTTTAGCCAAGGCATATTACGATGAGACAATCACAGAAAATTCACATTAAAAAATTTGGGGGGAGAAATAAGTCCTCCCTTTCCAATTCTGTACGCCCCTGATTGAATTTATCCTTGGCGGATAACATCAGATAATGACCTTTATTAATATCGAATCACGTGCAAAAGCTATTCACTGTAGCTGAAAGGGTTCCTGAGATATTAAATAAAATGTAAATTTTGGGTGCCCCTTTAAGAGGGTCGCAGCGCCCTTAGGAGGGATTTCCGGACCCATGTTTATATGAACTTTTTCAATTTTTTTTATCTAGAAGCACCCCTAGAAATTAATGACCGCATACCTGAATCGCCCTGTATAATCGAAAGTACCGCTACCTACATTGAAAATCTCAGAAATCTTAAACTGGAAATAGATTTTAAAAAGTTACTCACCGAATTGTCGCTGATCCTCTTCCCATAAATAAGATAGTCGTGCTTAGGTTTAGTGTTGGGATCGGGGGGAGCTCCAGGGGCGGTCGTCGACGGACAGGGCCGCGGCCGTTTCCGCACTGACACGTTGCTGAGACCCCCGCCTCCCAACGGCACCCAGCCTCCAGAACTATCATCCCTGGACATCACCTGTGCACGGACGCGCACAAGGTAGTTGCCACTGAAAAAGAAGTAAGAATTTAGGATACTTTTAAACAACAGGCTAACAATGAGAGAATATACCATTAGTGGCATAAAGAAATCTTGGGTCTGTCCGTATAAGATAAGACATCGTTGGATAGTGCTCATCTAGCCCTACAACTTTTGTCTAAAACATTTTTTGCTGAAACGCATAGGAAAAATTTTTTAAAAATGGCGGCGTTTCATGACATTTTAAGCATATTTCAACAACAGAAAAAAAAATATTTCTTTTGCTTTACTATACTTCCACTGGACGTGGAAGTAAAAAATATATTATTTTTTTGTTCAAACAGGCAATTTTAAATTTGAGCAAAGAAATTTCTGTCTGTCTGTAACTTTTTTTTGTGCGCACGTTTACTCTGGAACCGTTTATGATATTGGCTTGAAATTTGGTACAATTATGTATTATAATGAGATCTGGAACTAGATTATATTTTTATCTAATTCCGTTGGTGGGTTCGGGGGTAAATAAGGGTAAATAGGAAAAGCAAGCAGGTAAGAGTCCATAAAATTGCAATTTAGGGCATGCACGAAAAGTCAAGGTCTCACAAAATGTTTTGGCACCTCCCACTATCACCCCCACACTATTATGAAAGGGAGTAAAAAAAATATAATGTGATTTAGTGTGTATATAAGAATGAAACGCCCCGCCATTTTTAGGCGTTAGCGACCTCCTCTACCACCTCCACCTTGGTATTAAAGGGAGTAAAAAAATTAAATGGGGATTTGGTGTGTATAAGAGAACCAAGGGCCTCTAAAAATGTTTTGGGGTTAGCGACCCCCTCTACCACCTCCACGTTAGTATTAAAGGGAGTAACAAATTGAATTGGGATTTGGTGTGTTTAACAGAACCAAGGGCCTCTAAAAAATTTTTGGCATTTGCCACCCTCTCTACCAGCCCCACCCTATTATACAAGGGAGCAAAAAGTTAAATTGGGATTTAGTGTGTGTACGAGAACCAAGGAACTTTAAAATTTACTTTGGCATTAGCCACCCTCTCTACCACCCCCACCCTATTATTAACGGGAGTGAAATATTGCATTGGGATTTAGTGTGTATAACACTTGAATACAAAACCTGGATGCGGAAGTAGTGATTTCTTGAACAGCGGTTTTTAAATCTATGTTATCATATAGTGGTTTCAATAATAATTTTAATTTCTTACACAATTTCTTATTGTGTTAATTCTGTTTTGTTTTCTGTTGTTGTGTTATTTATCGTTTATATATGCTATATGGATGTGAAAGCTGGGTCATTTACCGTCGTCATGTGAAAGAATTAGAACGTTTTCAGCAAAGACACCTCAGAAGTATGATGAAAATCCGTTGGTTCCATCACGTATCAAACGTGGAAGTACTCAGGAGAGCAAACAGCCTTCCAATTGAGGTGCTTATTTCAAGAGCACGCCTAAGATGGGCAGGTCACGTTCATCGTATGCATGATAACCGCCTTCCTAAATGTACACTTTATGGTGAATTGCTAAGCGGTAGAAGAAGGTATGGCGGTCAACGAAAGAGGTTCAAAGACGCTCTCCATGAAAATCTAAAATCCTGCGGTATTGCAGACGAGCAATGGGAACAACTTGCAGCGGACAGAACCGAATGGCGAGGGGTTGTGGCCAGCTATCAAGGAAATGGTGCTGCAAGAAGGCCGAATCCAAGACCTAACCAGGTCTATGTTTGTCCTGACTGCGGTCGACATGTGCTCTCCCGAATTGGCCTCTATAGCCATAGTCGTGTGCACCGTAGATGAACTGGAATTACAATAGACTACACCTTTTACTTGTTTTTTATTGTACACAATTTATCGACTGTAACATTTTTATACTCGGACTCGAATAACGGCTAATAATAATAACTTATCGTTTGTTCATTCATCCACAAGGGTTAAGTAGTAGAGGTACACATATTTGAATGAACTTCCCCTTGTTTCCCATTTAGTGTTATTAAGTATTATATGTATTTCTTTTATTGCTGTTTTTGGGAAATGAGGACATTTATTATTATTATCCCATTCACGATTTAAATAGTTCATTTATGATTACTTAAAATGGGGTAATCATACAAATTATGTAAACAACCGCTTAAGGAAACTAATATACAAATTTTACACATTGAGATCTATCCTTAACCGGAAAATATAATGATAGTTTATAGTTCACTTGCTGAATCACTACTCAAATATGGTTTACATTGCCGGAGTGGAACTTACAATAATACATTGCAGCCATTACAAGTTACGCAAAATGATCTAATGAGGCTTATATTTAATAAAAATAGATTTTTTTCGGCGACTTTGTTATACAATACATATAAAATATTTGAGATACGCTACTTATATATTCACTACGTATCCCTTTTCACATACAAAAATAACAAAAATTCAATATTACATAGATATGAAACGCGAGCTAATATTAATCAAAACTTAACCAGGCCAAGATTCGATAAGAATATTTGTCAGTTATTTATAAGTTGTTTAAGGCCAAAAATTTACAACAAAATTTCTCCAGAAATTAGGCATATAAGTAAATATCACAATTTCTCTAAAAGAACCAAAACATTCATATTGGAAAATAAAGAAAAATTTTCTGAAATATTCAAATAAAGCTCTCTTTTTTTTTATTGAAGTTAAAAATTACATTTTTAAATATCCTTAGATTGTTTAATTAATTAATTAATTAGTTAGGCAAGTCTATTTCTCCATATCATTCTCTATTGTTCACGTAGTGCATTCGGTCACAGGTAATTAGTAATAAACCTTCACAAACAAATAGCACAACACATGCTCTTAGCATAGGTGCATGAAGTCGTATACTTTATTTTTCTTTTCTTTTAGTATTAATAATATTTGCTTGTTTAATTATTGGTTTGTACTAGGAAAATGTACATGTAATGAATTGTGAAATATGATTTGACTAAATAAATATGAATATGAATATTTCATGTGTGATTTGCCAACCTACAGGATTTGATACCTAATAGTCTCAAGCATAACACCAAACTGTTGTTAATATTTTTCGCAAAATAAATACCTTCATATAAGTAATATCCCTCATTTATGAGAAAAATTTCGTGTTACCTACAAATAATAAATAATAAGAAATCGCACTCAAATATTCATATTAATAAAAATGGTATTTTAGTGAAAGATCTATATGAGATAGCTACAGATTTTAACAAATTTTTCGTTGATACGCCGGCTCAATTACTGTCTCAAACACACTGTAAAAATGCGAGTAGGGAGGTAGAGTCAAGTGTTTTTAATCAGAACTCATTGTATTTGAAGCCTTTACAGAAAAAGAATTATTAACTTTATTATATGGAAAATTGAAACATAAAAAATCCTCGGGGCCAGATGACATTCCAAGTTATATTTTAAAACAAGTCCTTGACGTAATTATCGCCCCATTAACGTATTTAATCAATAGGTCTTTTAATTCTGGAATGTTTCCGCAAAATATAAAGACTGGGAAAGTTACCCCATTATATAAAAAGAAAGATCCACTCTGTTTAGAAAATTATAGACCAGTTACTATCCCATATGGATTTTCAAAAATATTTGAATATGCATTTTTAGATCGTCTTTTGACATTTCTCAATAAATTCGAAGTTGTATCAGATAATCAACATGGTTTCTGCATGAACAAATCAACATTATCTGCAATGTTATCTTTATAGCAACAAATCATTGAGTATGTTGAGGCAGGCGAATGCCCAGCGGTGATATTTTGCGATCTAAGCAGAGCATTCGACTGCGTCAACCATACTCTATTACTGTCTAATTTAGAAACATATGGCATAAGAGGCGTAGCACTAAATTGGATATCAACATTCCTTGAAAATCGAGAACAGTATATTTAAAAGTTGAAAACGAGAAATCTGTAGATTATGTGAAGTCTGAGTGCTTGGATGTAAATATGGGGGTCCCTCAAGGATCAATATTAGGTCCTATTTTGTTTATATTCTACGTAAATAAGATATCCACAGTGGTAAAAAGCAATTATTATACAGCTTCTGTTGACGACGTTTCTCTTGTTATATCATCAAATAATCACATTGAATGCTAAAAGTGCAAAACCTGTCACCAGAATATCGGAATATTTTAATAGTATTGATTTATTTTCACTGCCGAAAAAACTGACATACTCAGAATACACAATCGCTAAAAGGATGCAGATGATGTAAAATTTAGTACTAATGGTATAGCATTAACAAATACACACGATACTGTGCGTTTTCTTGGTGTTCATATGGATGAGTTTCTCAACTGGAAACAGCATTGTCATAAACTAATTTGTAAAATGAACTCGTTAAAGTTTCTTTTCATTAATGTGTGAACGGTACTGGAAATGCCTCAGCTGCTTCAGATTTACTCTGCTCAAGTAGATTCAAGGTAGAGATATGAGATTTGCCTGTGGAGAAATTCAACTGACGCAACAAATGTGTTTATAGCACAAAAAAGAATCATTAGATGTATGACAAAAATTCCACAGAGAGAAACTTGTAAAAATTTTTTCAGACAATTGAATATATTACCTCTTCCATGCTTATATATATATGAAATGAGTGTCTATGTATATAAGAATAAACTAAGATTTATTGCCAATAAAGATATACATAGTTATAATAAGAGACATGATGAGTTCCATGTGCCAAAAACTTTCTTTAGATGCTCCTAATTGTATTGGACCTAAGATATATAACTCTTTACCGAAAAATATTAAGGATTGTCAAAATTTGTACATTTTTAAAAGAAATTTAAAATTTTTTTTTATTGATGGATGTTTTTACAGTCTCTGAATTTTTAAAATAACTGACGAATCCCATACAATGTAATTGTCTTAGTGGAAAATAAAATTAGTATTATTATTATTAAATAGCCATAACCATATTTACTTTTTACCCCTTCTTAACAACGTGAAAAAAATCGATGAGAAAATTCGAGTCAAGATATAGCTTTAAAAATGATTTTGGCTGCCCTGTATAGTGTCAAGGAAGCGGGATTGTCTGAAAACATTCCTCGACTGGCGTTAAAATATTTCTTAATTGCGTCTACAGTGATTTCTTTAACATGCAAGTGCGAATAATATTAACAGATAATATAATAAGAAACTATCTAACATAGTTAACATTTTAAATGATAAAAAAATCTAACAATTAATAGACTGTATAATTATTGTCCAACAAGCAATCCTCATACCTCGGAACGTATTCATTCATACAAAATAAACACCGCACCGTTTGTACTTACAGATTACTGTGGGTCTGGATCTTCATAATGCGCCAGATTAAAAACGCATCCAAAACGCGCACTCTACAAAAGATACCGCCACCCCTTCATCAGTTGGCAACTACTCTAAACACTCTCCCGAGCCCATGCAGTGACGATTCAGAAGCGCAGCATTGACGTCACCGCTTTCCATCCCCCACCGCCGGAATTTCCACCCGCCCCTTTATGCACTGCACGTGTCGCAGAATGTAGGTAACTAGGTGGTAAGTTCAATGGCCGATTTTCGTGGAAAATTCGTTCCACTGGATGGCCGGTTTTTTCGTTCCAACCCCTAGGAACGCCGCGGAAGCCCTTCGGTGCGACGTAATGGAAAATCCACTTGATGCATCCAAAGAAAAGCTCAACGGAAGTTTCATTGATGTAAATTTCCCGAGATAAATGGAAATTTGATTATGTTAACAGAAGTTTCATAGAGTCGGGCTGGAGGATATATTTTTAGCGTGGCTAATTTTAAAAATGTTAACGTATCGTTTGGATTAAACTGGTGATGGTTGAGTGTGTCACACAGGACGTTTATTAACGATTAATTACACGGCTTCTAAAGGACTACCGCTACAAATTATATGTAGTAATTTTACAGGGAGTAAAAAATTTCTAGTGCCTTTTGCTGCGATGATACTGTTTGGGGCTTGGTTGCTGGGGTTGGTTTTTAAACAATTGCAAGTAAAGTAGATAAAAAAGTCTATAACTGAAAATTATTTTCGAACATACAGGGCGAGCCAAGACGAAATCTTTTATTTCACTTGCACTTGGTCCTGTAGACCAAGTGCCTTTTTTTTAAACGAAATGCTATGTATATCAGTAATTTTTTTGAAGCCTCTTTCTAGGCTCTATTCATTCCTATATTAGCATTGAATCTCTCCCGACCACTTCGATGTAATGAATTTCTTGTTGAAATAATGCAATCTGCAGATGGATATTAAAAGAATCACCACAGTCACAATTATGGGTTTTAAGAAAAACTATATAAATACCAGTTACGAGACATCTAGTTAATGTTATTGAATAATTTTCATTTCCTAAAAATGTACAGGGTGGCCAAAACTTATTTTTCAATTAAGAACATTTTAAATTGAATTTTCTCAATTTTTTCAAATGGAACACCCTGTATATTTTTCGACGATGTGATGTAGAAATGAAAAACGAACATTTTTGTAAGTACTTCCCTATGGCAAATTGCAACCATTTTCGTTTTATACATAAATGTTCATTTTTCAATTGAGAACAAAAATACCAATATTATAGTCCAAGTCAGGACTTTCCGAGACATAAAAAATGCAACAAAAACTTTGTGCTGTTTCGACCGCAATTGGCTCGCTTACCTTTATAGGTTTTTAATGAGCGTCGGGTCGTTTGATGCAGCATGCCGCCATAGTCCGCGGCGATAATAATTATGTCGTAAAGTTCTTGTTGCATTTTTTTATGTGTCGGGAACTTATTACTTGTACTATACCTATATTTACAAACAGAAATATAATAACATATATATTGCTACGTTCTACAAGTGCATAAATAAATAAATACGTTGGATCGTAAGGGTTACAAGATATTACAGAAAAGAAACTCACTTGGGCTGCTGTGGTGTAGCAGAAAAGTTTACAACCAGTAGTAAGTACTTAATAATGAGTAAAAACGACAAAATTGGGTAAGTTAGAAAAACGACATTGGGCGTCGGTACGTAAAACAACAACAAAAACTGTTGGCCGCACTTAGGACCCTTTACAGTGGTTTATAAGTAACAACTGTTGTTTACTAACTCGCTCATGAAATAATAAGACAAAAGCAAAAACGGAAGTCACCCCCCTAACAAAAAAAGCGAAGCGATTACGTTGAGGCAAAGTAACCACCTTTTGATGTGTGTCACTTAACGTTACTATGTGTTTGGCTATTATTTCGCATGCAAACCACCAACAAATGGAACACTCAATTAATCACAAAAAAAATACAATTGGGATTGATACTGCTATCCCCCTTGAGATAACTGCACTATTTAAGTTGGGCGCCACTACTATGTTCTACAAGTGCATAAATAAATAAATACGTTGGATCGTAAGGGTTACAAGATATTACAGAAAAGAAACTGACTTGGGCTGCTGTGGAGTAGCAGATCGCAGACCTACCTAGCCCGGATAAGCGATGTAACGTGCCGACGATAAAATCTCATTAGCTCAGACTATCTCAGGGCGTTAAGCCCAAGTTAACATAAAATATTATAAATTATTAGTTTCTTACTTACACAAATCACTGAGGGTTCCATTCGCAGCAGTCGCGGACGAAATAAGCTTTAAATATGAAATCAAAAGGTGTGGCCAATTTTCTGATTAATAGGTAATAGCATAAATAAAGATGCCTCGTGTAGCTACACTTGGTAACTTTTTAAATTGAATTTTCTCAATTTTTTCAAATGGAACGCCCTGTATATTTTTCGACGATGTGATGTAGAAATGAAGAACGGATACTTTTTGTAAGTACTCCACTACGGCTAATTGCAACCATATTCGTTTTATAAATAAATAAGTGTCAAATTCAAGAATAAACTTAAAAAAGAGGTTCCCTCAAATAATTCATTAGAAAACTTTATAATAGGTGTTCGACGTGTTGCCCATTTTGATTGACACAAGTCTTTATGTAATTTTGAAATTAGGCCATTTAGTGGGACCATTTCTTCCAATCCAATGAAATGGGTAAATAGTATTTAACCGGTTCTTTACTGTAATGTTTTTTGTACATTTTTTTTATGTTTTCGTTATTCGACAAACAATAAAACCTCATTTTTGGTGGGAAAAAGAATCATATCTCATAAAATTCTTTTTATTGTGTTACCGGTTTCGTGAACAAAAACTTACTTCACATCTTCAGACACAAGACTACAAGGAAACAATTTAAAAAAGGGAATTAGTGACTGCATGTTGTCAATATATAGTTAAAATAAGTTAATAGAAACTTACTAGAAAATCTAAGGTAACAGTACTAAAATCTTATGTATAAAAATTAACATATCTAAAAAAGGAGAAAGTTATAACAAAAACTAATATCTAAATAAATAGTAAAGAGTAATTGGTATTGGAATTTTGAAAACTGTATATAAATCAAACTAATAGGTATCGAAAATTATTGGTAGCGTACGAAAAATGTAACTAGGTATAGTTTAAACATACGATAAAATAGGATACTTACATTTTTTTTAAATAAACAAGGATTGTTAAGGTATTCAATGTTTTTCAACATAGTCATGTAATTTGTAACAAAAGGAAAAATTTGTAAAATAGTCTAATAAATAAAAATTATCATAAAAATTTTGTAACGTTAAAATTAATTTTAACGTCACAAAAAAAATTTTATAATAATTTTTATTTATTAGACTATTTTACAAATTTTAGATGTGTGTCAATCGAAATGAGCAACATTTATTATAATTTTTTCTACTGAGTTATTTGAAGAAACCTCTTTTTTTAATTTTTTTAAGTTTACTTTTGAATTTTGTAATTATTGTTCAATAAAACGAAATTGGTTGCAATTAGCCATAGGGAAGTACTTGCAAAAAATGTTCGTTTTTCATTTCTACATCACATCGTCGAAAAATATACAGGGTGTTCCATTTGAAAAAAATTGAGAAAATTCAATTGTCCTGAGGATGTTTATAATTATAATAAACGAAACGTCGACAAATTAAAAATTGTGTTTTTTGGCAAAACGTTGATCCCAACACCTATCAAACTCGTCAAATAATTAAATTTAAACTCTCTTTTATAAATGTACAAAATGAAAAATAATAATGCTCCAAAATTAATGAAAATTGAGTTAATATAAATCTTTATAATTTTTATTAAAAAATATCTCGTTGTCCTACCTAACATATAGAAGGGACCTTGAAAGAAGTAAATTCCGTGTAGAAATTTTTTTTTATATATACATAAACAATACTTTTCACGAATAATCGAAAAAATTATGTTTTTACAATAAATTTTATGTTTTTAAGATAGTTTTCCTGTTTTAAATAATAAAACACAGTCAAAATTTTGTCTCGGTATGTTATCACTCGATAAATATATCAGATAGAGATATATTATAAAAGAATATCTGTGCAGCTGTAGGTCTGCCCAATGTTGCTGTGTACGTGTATATACAGATATGGGATAATTAAAAGTAGTGGGCCACGTTTTTATAGATTGTCGTATACTGTCAAATATTACGTGATCTTTACTTCTTACTTAAGTAGGTTATGAGTATAAATTACTTTATTGAATTTTAAAATAAATTTATGTTGACATTTTAGGTTACGTTCAAATAAAACAATTCTGTACTTTACAGTACATATAAATATATTCTCTGCAATTAACGTCTAAAGTATTTATTTATTTTCATTGTATATTTTTTTACAATTATTAAGAAATTATGTTAAAAATTTTTTTTTCGATTTTTAGAGTTTACATATAAAAATATAGTTATACATAGAGTTGTGAAAAAATCTTACTCTCAGAACAATATCGGTAAGTACTCTTATCTATATTTTTTTCAGATTAGCCCCGACGGAAATTTTAAAATGTAAATATCTGTATTTTAAAATGTAATGTTACTATTATTAATAACAGTTATTTACGATTTTTAATGGTTTTTAGCAATTTGTCGCAAAGCACATTTACGAGGGATTCGAAAATTGTTTATGCCAAAAAGCATTAGTAAAATAATTGAGATTAATTAAATAAAAGTTGTAAATAACTGGAAAAAACTGTAAACTTCAGAAATTAATATTTATTTTAATTACTAATTGATCTAAAAAAATACCGTAAATAACTGAGAAAAAATTGAAATTTTATGGTAAAAAAAATTAAGTTTAAAAAAACTAAAAAAAAAACACGCTTTAATAGCAAACCGAACTAAAAAGTAAAAAATAAGGTTTAAATATTAAGATTCTTATTTTATTGTAAAAAGCGTGGGGTGCTTAATATCAATTGTTAGAGACCCCACGCTTTTTACAATAAAATAAGAAAACTTAATATTTAAACATTATTTTTTACTTTTTAGTTCGATTTTATATTAAAGCGGTTTTTTAAGTTTTTTTAAACTACAATTTTTTTTAGTCACCCTCTTGCCATTCATCCCTCTGCACGTTTGTCACCAATAATAAAATATATAATGACAACGGCTCCTCCGCCAAAATCTCGACAATGTATTAGTCATTTTTTTAAATTTTATTTTATCCTTATGATCCTGGTGAGGACATTAGAATAAAGTTGTCAAGTTATTATATTGTCATCGATCCTTGATAAATGTCCAAAGTTTCAGTTTAATCTGACGTTTTGAACTAGGTGAGAATCACGTTCAAAGATTCCTTTACAAACAAACAAACATACAGGTGAAGCTAATAAAAGCGTGTTAAAAACTTATTTTTTTTTCATACATTTATTTAACGTCCGCCTATTTCCGCTACTGAGGCCTAACACCGACGCCTGTAGACGAGCTACCCCCAACCAGGAATTTTGCCGAACCTCTTCCCTTAAGAAGAGTAGGGATCTTTTACTTGCCTAACAACGCGAGGACGCGGTTTCCGTTGGAATGGTCACCCATCCAACTACTAACTGCGCCTGACGTTGCTTTACATCGCATACCGAAGTATGTACATAGTAAAGACGCACCTACGCTCGCCCCTCTGGGGATCCTTTACTTGCCTAACATTTAATATACAAGGGACCGACGGCTTTACATCCCCTCCCAAGGATGGTATATCCCCTATACAACCCTCGCCTAAAGTTGTATAGCTTCCGCGCATACACTGATATACAAGCCGCTGGAAGATGTGTGGGGCGAGGACGCGGTCTTCGTTGGAACGGTCACCCATTCAACTACTAACCGCGCCTGACATTGCTTGACATCGCATATCGAAATATGTACATAGTAAAGACGCACCTACGCTCGCCCCCTCCCCCCCTCCAAAAAAACTTATTAATTGACTATATGTTCAATCGAACGACATTTACTTAAATTCATTTTTTATGAAATATTGTACCAAAAGTCGACCATATTGAATCAGCCATTTTGAATTTCTAATTTTCAAGATAATGTTCTTTCTCAGTGACCTCAAAATCACCCTTAATATTAATTTAAGCGACATATATTAGAAATTTTTTCGAGTTACGTCATTGTTTAGGAAATATTTTACATATAGTCGGCCATATTGGATTGATAAAAACCAGTCACTGTAGCTCAAAAGGTTCCTGAGATATTAAATAAAATGTCAATTTTGGGTGCCCCTTTCAGAAGCCAGCAGTGCCCCTAGGAAGGATTTCCGGACCCATGTTTATATGAACTTTTTTCATATTTTTTTATGTAGAATCTTTTTTTATGTAGAATCACCCCTAGACATGAATGGCCGCATATCTGAAACACCTGTATAAAGTTACACATGAAAAACAAAAACTATAGACTGTAACTAGAAGTTAACGAGTCCTGTCCAACGACGATGGACGAGCTATTAAAACATTGGGAATTGGAATTTTCGATTTCAGTGCTTGATGGTAAGTTTAATAATTCTGATCTTATTGTATGATATTCTAATTATGTTACTTTATAAGAAAGATATAAACAGCGACACTATATTGTAAGTGGAAAAACTAAATACCTACAAGTGTTTATTTATTTAATTGTCCTGTAGATTTTCTAAGGTATATTTTACCTTTTGATATTTTTTCTGGAACAAATTGTGTTTATAATTTACTATTAGTTTTTCATTGTTACACAGATAATGGTTTTGCCGGGATCCAGTTAAATTTTTAACAAAAAAATATATATTTTTAATTTTCTTCTTTGCCATTCATGTTGGATTTTGTTAATATTTATTTTTATTAAATAAAATATCTAACATCTAAAACATTTCTTTTTTAATATTCACAAAAATAGAATTCTACTATTAACAAAGTATTCACTGATTCCTTGAGGAGTAAGCATTTCAAGAAGAAAGAAAAAACAGCAACGAATTTGGTTCAAACAAATATCTAATTTTACTCTACTACACTGTGTAAAAGCTCGCATTATCATAATCATGTTCAACACACGAAATATATATGCAACTTTCATCACACGCTGTTAATATTGGTTGCATATACAACTACATTACCTTTGCTAGTTTTTAAATTTCTGGCGGCGGCGCCGTCATAAATTTTAGCAACGTTACTGGCAGGCTATTAGTTACTAATTTCTATAATCTCATTTGCGCATTAGATAACAACTATTGGCGGGTTCTTAATAATTTTTTTTGAAATATAATATTTGCAAGACGAATACTAGAGTAGAGAATTTGTTGTTTTAAACTTACAAGTATCGAAGAGACTTGTAACTGACAGTACTGGCAAGCTCTGTGAAGTTAGCACTACCACTTTAAAATTTTAAAATCATTTTAGGCCCATTAACTGCAGCGTTTTTGTTGCGGTGAGAAAAAATTTGTAGCTCTTGATTAAAAAAAATAATCTACGGTAATGCTAATTTCATAGTAAAGATATAGCATTACCACACACAGAAATCGCTTTAAAAAGTGCATAAACATTTTCTTATCATAAAAAAAAATTGTTGCGAATTTGTTGCACACATAAAAATTAACGAAAAAAATGTTGTTTTTTTTTTTTTGGTAATACGAACTTGATAATCAAGATAGCATTAAAACTTATGAAAAATCGCTTTTAATAATAATAATTTACAAATAAGAACGATCAAAAAAATTGCTTAAATATATTTTTTTTTAAGAAGTGGAAAAAACAGATAGCTTTAAAAAAGTGAGCAATCGTGACTGAACGATTCCGGGTGCATCGTATACAAAATGAAATACAAAATTTGCAAGACCAGTAAGGTAGAAAATTTGCAGATAATAGGTTTCAAAAGATTTTGGGAACAAAACGTGGACTACTCTAATTTATATTCAAAAGTAGTGGCAGTTTATTCATAACAACAGGTGTTCCATTTTATTGCATAAACATTTTACTCAAAAATGTTTTCTAAGGAACGAAAAAGCAAAAATCGCTAGAATTGTAAGGTTGTTATAAAAGGAGAACGATTTCTCGAAAATAGTTTATTATGTTGAAATTATATTAAATAAAACTTTATTTGTAAGAAATTGTTTCTCGATGCAACAAACTCGTATGCGAGACGAAACAAAGTCTCGAACTGAAAAACACATGAAAAAATGCATTTGCAACGGTTTTTGCAGGTGGTAGTGCTAGGTTGCACTGGAAATTTAAAATATCATTAAATTTTGCAAACACTTTATTCGCAACAAATTAAGTCTCGGCACAACAAATTCGTATACCACACGCTACAAATCCTCGATGTGAGAAACAGATGAAAAAATGCGTTTACAACGATTTTTGGCGGAGGTAGTGTCAGGTTGCGCTGCAAATGCGAAACAAATGTTCGCAAAAATTGATAAAACGCTGAATTTTCAGCGCAAGGCAGTATCACCGCCAAAAATTGTTGCAAATGCATTTTTTCATGTGTTTTTCGCTTCGACGATTTGTAGCATGTGGTGTACAAATTAGTTGCGCCGAGTCATAATTTGTTGCGTAACAAATTTTTCGCAAAAACCGAAAAACGTTGAATTTTCTGCACAACCTCACATTACTAACTACAAAAATGGTTGTAAATGCATTTTTTCAAGTGTTTCTCACTTCAACGATTTGTAGCGTGAGGTGTATGAATTTGTTGCGCCGAGTAATAATTTGTTGTGAAGCAAATTTTCAGCAAAAATCGATAAAACGTTGAATTTTCAGCACAACCTCACATTACTAACTACAAAAATGGTTGTAAATGCATTTTTTCATGTGTTTTTCACTTCAACGATTTGTAGCGTAAGGTGTACGAATTTGTTGCGCCGAGTAATAATTTGTTGCGAAACAAGTTTCGCAAAAATCGATAAAACCTTGAATTTTCAGCACAACCTGGCAGTACCACCTACAAAAATGGTTGTAAATGCATTTTTCATGTGTTTTTCACTTCGACGATTTGTAGCGCGTGGTGTACGAATTTGTTGCGCCGAGTAATAATTTGTTGCGAAACAAGTTTGCGAATAAATCCTATAAAACGTTGAATTTTCGGCACAACCTGGCATTACCACTGCCAAAAACCGTTGCAAATGCATTTTTTTATGTGTTTTTCACTTCGACGATTTGTAGCGTATGGTGTACGAATTTATTGCACCGAGACCTAATTTGTTGCGAAAAAAGTGTTTGCAAAATTTAATGAAATCTTGAATTTCCAGTGCAACCTAGCACTACCATCTGCAAAAACCGTTGCAAATGTATTATTTCATGTGTTTTTCAGTTTGAAACTTTGTTGCGTGCCGAGTACGAATTTGTAGCATCGGGAAACTATTTGCTACAAATAAAGTTTTGTCTAATATAAATAACAAAATAAACTATTTTCGAGAAATCTTTCTCTTTTTATAACAACCTTAGAATTCTAGCGATTTGTGCTTTTTTCCTTTGAGTAAAATGTTTATGCAATAAAATGAAACGCCTGTTTTTATGAGTAAACTGCTACTACTTTTCAATATCTTTTGAAACCTATTATCTGCGAATTTCCTTTTTTACTTGCGGCTTACGATGCACCCGGAATCGGTCAGCCGCAATTACTCACTTTTTTACAGCTATCTCTTTTTTCCGGTCCTTTTTTAAAAAATATTTAAACAATTTTTTTGATCGTTCTTATTTATGAATTATTAAAAGCAATTTTTAATAAGTTTTAATGCTATCGATTATCAAATTCGTATTACAAAAAAACAACATTTTTTTTCATTAATTTTGTGTTATTAATCGTGTGCAACAAATTCGCAACAAATTATTTTTATGATAAGAGAATGTTTGTGCACTTTTTAAAGTGATTTCTGTGAGTGGTAATGCGAGTTACGCTGTGAAGTTAGCATTACCATGGATTATTTTTTTAAAATAAAGCGCTACAAATTTTTTCTCGCCGCAACAAATTCGCAACAAAAAAGCTACAATTAATGGGACCAAAACGATTTCAAAATTTTAAAGTGGTAGTGCTAACTTCACAGAGCTGTACTGGCACCCAATTCACTTTACACATACAGTAAAGGTAAACGTTTAAATATTCTTGAAGGGATTGGAAGAAATTTTGTGAATTTTTTCACGAATTTAAAAAAAGTCTTTACGACCAATAGAAGAGGAGATAATTTTTTTCTAATCGCTGTGGGGTTGTTTAGTAATATTAAGGAATGATTTTAGCTACAGAGGAATATTCAAAGAATCCGATGCAGAAGTTTTCGACTCGATTATTTAAAAATTGTTGTTGTGGCAATTGTTTAAAGTTGCCGTTGCTCAGATAGTCAGTGTGGGAGCGATGGTGGGAAAAGTTAGCCACGCGCCTATGACAGGTATAGTGATATGACGTTTCACTCAATAATTTCAGTTGTTTGCAAATTAGTTAGATTTAATTTTAACAATTATGTCAATCTTCATATTTCCTAAATTTAAATCTAACTATTTCCCATATGTTTGAAATTATTGAGTGAAAATTTATAACACTACTCTTGTTATAGTTCTACTTAGGTAGTCTTATAGTTTGTTTGCAATATGTGTTTTAGAACAAGAAGTTATGGTCAAAAACAGTAAATATTACCCTATCGGACCTCTCTCTCTTGGATATTCTCACCTTAAAAAAAATATTTTAGTTTCGCTCTGCAAGTCAACAAGCCGCTTGCGAGCTTGTTGGAACTCAAGTGTCATTGATATTTGTCCATTTTCATCGAAAGAACAATAAGTTGTTTAAAAATACTTAACTTAGCGATATTCTGTAAAAATAATAACAATTAGCCACCGAAACCGCCAAACTGAACTTGACCTCCAGAACTACCCCGACCACACAATTCACTTTGAAATTTGACTAACCTGGCTCCAGTACATCTGATTGTTTAGTTTTAAAATTGCGGAGCGGAAGCTGAGATTATTTTGGTTTAATTAATGCGCCAGGAGGTTTAAAAATAGAACGACTTTATTTCAGATTAAACTTAAAACGAGATTGTGACTTATTTTAAGAAAACAATTGACAATAAATCAATGGGAATTTTTTTATTAAATATGTGGGTGGGGTCCCACTCGTCCAGAATCATTTAGTTCAAATGTCGAATGTTCATTTTTTTAGAGAACGCGTCCCAAATTATGACGCGTGCCCTTTTTTGGATCAATAAAAATAAATTGAGGGACAATAGGCGCTTTTTGAGTATTAGTCCCCATATTTTACACTCAGTGTCTAATTCACATCTCAATCATTCTTGATTCGGGCGTGTTATTATACAAATGTTACTAAACTTTACGGTCGCAACTGATTATTCGCGCTATTCGGAGAGAATGTAACTAAAAAAGGCCGAGGACGATGAGGAAGGTCAAATTCAACCACCCACCCCTTATTTCCAGTCAAGGGGGTGAAAAGTACCCCCTGCCGGGATCACGGGCTTCTCTCAAACTTACATGATACCCCCTTGACTGGAAATAAGCCTACCTCCCTCATCCTTCTCGACCTTCTCTTAGTTACATTCCTCCGAACAGCGCGAAAAAATCAGTTACGTCCGTTTTTTGCCTCAAAGAGGTGGTTCATTGCCAACAAAATGCCCAACCCAACAGATCAACGGCAACGGACCTGAGGCAGAGAGGGGGGGGGGAGGTTAAGATTACCCCTCTCTCTCTGCTTCAGATTTGCTTTGACAGTTTTTTAAGTTCACATTCCGATGTTTTTTCGGAGTAATAAGAAATAACTTAGTTGACTGTTATTTGTTCAGTTTTCGATCTGGCTGAAACTATTTTTGATTAAATATTTTTGTTTTTACCTTAAATTCAATAAAAATGTAGTTCACAAGGGTAATTTATTTTGTAATAGGTGTGTTTTTCTGTCTTGATGATTTGTCAATTTCAATTTTTAACCTCAATTTAGTAAGTACTTTTCACTTTTAATAAATATTTTTTATTATAATTAGTTCAAAATTTTTGTAGAATTCCTTCCCAATAAAGTTTCGAAAGCTTGAATTTTAAAGGAGCTCTCGTGCCAGTCATCCCATACCACTTGCAGACTGCAGTTTCGAGCTGTTGGCTCTCGTCAGTGCAAGGTAGGCATGTGACTCTAGAAGCACAATTGAACTATGCTAAGCCCAGTCAGGCTATTTATTTTTCGATTGCAACAGACACTGGACCGCTAGATGGCGCCTGCTTACTATTTTACATGTCGCTATTGTAAAAATACCGAGATGTACCAAATAGTAAAGGGATCCTCGTGTCGTTCGTCACAAAAACTTCTGTCAAATGTAACAGCACGATCCTTTATTGTATCTAGTCTTTGTAACTGCTGATTATCTAAATGGTAATTATAACTGACGTGAGTGTGAGCTCTACAAAATGTAAATGCGTTACATTGAGGTAAATGATTTAGTAAACACCAATCATTTAACTTATTTAAATTATTCTGAATCTTCTCGCAGTCTTCCTCAGCTTCAATTACACAATATATTTTCAAGTCATCCGCATATAATAAGCTTAGTACATCCAGACCTGAGACAATGTCGTCAATAAAAATGTTAAAGAGTAACGGTCCTAGAACAGATTCCTGGGGAACACCTGAACCAATAAGATATCGAACGGTCTGAAACCACTGTGTTCTATATATTGCCGCCTATTCTATAAATATGAGATAATTAAATATAATAATGCCAACGAAAATCCGACTTTACTTAGCCTTTGTATCAGAATATCCTGATCTAGACGATGAAATGCCTTGGAAAAACAGTGTAACTGATATCAACATGTTTATCATCCAGTTTTTCAGAAACATATTGTATACACAAGTTATATTAGTTCTCGGATTAGTTCCAGTGGATCTGCCTCATACAAATCCATGTTGATTTGTTACAATTTGGTTTTGTATGTGCCTAGATAATGAAGTGTTTGGAGTAAATTCAAAAACTTTCCCAAATTGTAAATTATGGTTATTGGTCTATAATTCTCCGCATTATATTTGTTGTCGTTTTTATAGACTCAGGATACTGGTGACATCCTGTTTTCTTATATTTCTGATAAGCATTTCTCTTCTTATTTAAATTAGATCTTATGTCTCTTGTATACCAGGGAGGGCATTACATAATACGATTAGTTCAAATGTGCTTTTAGAGGGCGGAATATTAAAACATGATATTTTTAGTCGCAAACTCCCCTATAAAATCCTTATTTTACTATAAGGAACGTAACCAGACTGCAACCAACAGCTACTCTCGTGGTGATATGCAATTATTACACTTAACGCGCCAGGGCTTGTAACTTGTAATTCAGCGCTCGGCGGGGCACATAGCCCGGAGAGTAGCTGTTGGTTGCAGTCTGGTTACGTCCCTTATAGTAAAATAAGGATTTTATAGAGGAGTTTGCGACTAAAAATATTATGTTTTAATAATTCGATTGATTAGCTCTACGAACATTATACCTTTTTTCAGATGTATTAGAATTGAAACCCCTTTTATATTGATTTACAATTTGTACTGTTAAATATAACGATGGATGACCTGAATCTTCTGGTGAGAGTGGAATCAAATCATGGACAATGGTACATTCTAAACTACTTATATCACATCTAAGGGGCGGGGCGAGCGTAGGTGCGTCTTTACTATGTACATACTTCGGTATGCGATGTAAAGCAACGACAGGCGCGGTTAGTACTTGGATTGGTGACCATTCCAACGGAAACCGCGTTCTCGCCTCACACATCTTCCAGCGGCTTGTAAATCAGTGTATGCGCGGAAGCTATACAACCTTAGGCGAGGGTTGTATAGGAGATATACCATCCTTCGGAGGGGATGTAAAGCCGTCGGTCCCTTGTCTATTAAATGTTAGGCAAGTAAAAGATCCCTACTCTTCTTAAGGGAAGAGGTTCGGCAAAATTCCTGGTTGGGGGTAGCTCGTCTACAGGCGTCGGTGTTAGGCCTCAGTAGCGGAAATAGGCCGACGTTAAATAAATGTATAAAAAAAAAACATCTAAGGGGCGGGGGTTGTAATTATTTACAAAATTATATTGTATATATTTGAAAAATTCGAGAAAATCTATCAAATACGAACACTTCATCAAATCAACAGAATTTTTTTCTTGAAGGTAATTTCCATAAAACCTACATCTGTTAAATATCTGAGAGAAGAGAAATAAATCAAAATATATGAAATTTTTCTACATTCCTTCAGCTTTCATAATAAATTCAATCATGATCAAATACGGATTTACATTATTTCTCACCTTTTTTTTATTTATCTAAATACACATCCCATTGGCAAACTCTTTGTACCTCTCTGTGTGCGGCGTCGAAGCCAGCGTCGATAGCCCGTCCATCGCAATTATTTCAATTTCGAACAAAGTCCTAAATCCCCCACAAAAAATCCACTTCACCGTCGATGAACTAACGTGACGTCACAGATGGCAAGTCTACGCCGATTATTGAATCATTTCGGCTGAAAGACATAAAGGGCTTTTATTTTAGGAACAACGTACGTTTTCCGAAAGCCCCCGTTACATTTGGTGAACTTCAAAGCTGACATTTTAATACACGCAAGTTGTTTGAATTGAATCAACCGCTTGTCTAATGGCACTGTGACGTCACCCGAAATGAAATAAGGCCCTCTAAATATTAATGAGGCGTACAGGCGTAAATGTTTAGCGATATAATGGCCGGTGACGTATTTTAAGGGCCATAAAGGGTTCGGGAAGTGGATGACGGCGGTGATATTTATAGATTTAAGGACTGACGCGGTATACGAGTAATATCATTACAGACAACCTAGAGAAATTCGCACGTGGGGTGAAATTTCCCATCCACCATTAAGGGTATTAGGCGAAAGCTATTGGGAGTTTGTAGGAGGGGAGGGGGAATAATTCAATGTGGATTCGGTGATCGCTGGGCGGTTAGGGGTAGGGGTAACCCTCGAGTAGCGAAATTGATATTTGATAATTTTTTTTAAATTGTCGTCATGCGAAATTTTTTGAGTATAATAACTGTAGATTTAAAATAGTACAAGTACAAGCTGTCTTTACAGTTTGTTTAAATAAATGTTCGCAAAAACCCAAGCATAGTGGTAAAGTGTATACGACGGGAATTGAAACCGTATAAAAACTAAAAGCTGGCAAAAACAGTCGGTATCTCTTTATTGTACATGGGCGGAGGTAAATAGAAATGATTGTCATAATAAAATGTTAAAATTGTATTCATTTTTATTATTTTTTGTTTATTAGGTTCATTTCGCCAATAACATATTTTTGAGGTATTATATCAGTTTTAGATATAAAGTCTAAATATTTAAATTTATTGGTTTTAGTTTTAAAGTTAACCCATAATATATTGAAATATTGTATTGCTCAGCAAGGACCAACGAGAGGGTAAGAACATATCTTGCCAGGAGGGGATGGGACAGGTTAGATTAACGAGGGGCAACGATTTAATTTAGTCAAAAATAAAATAAAAATTTAAGTTTCTTCTAAAATAAAAACGTAAGTTTCTTGAACAAAGCAAAGAATTATTATATGAAAACAAAAATAAATATTTGTATATATAAAACATAAATAAAAACAAAATTAAAATATTTCTCTAGAATGAAGTAACTTAAATTAAAATTTCTTGTCAACTAAATAAAATATATTCCACGAAATGTAACAATAAAAAAGTGAATGAAAAAATGAAGAAAAGTTAAATGTTAATTGACGCGTCCGAATCTTCACTTTCTGAGGAGGAATCATTATCCAGTTGAATTAAAATCGGCGCACTAGGGGGTAGCGTTGGGTATCGATTTTCTTCTCCAATTACATGCCTAACGCAATTTTTCCATAAATCAGTATTATTGTCAATGTCATTTATTACTTCTCTTATATGATCAACTACTATCGCGCTTAAGGTTGGAGAGTTATTACATTTTAGTAAACGTACTTTTAGTGTTCCCCAAACCAACTCGATAGGATTAAATATGCAATAGTATGGAGGTAACCGCAAAAGTGTATGACCGTGTATATTGAACAAGTTATTTATAACATATTCCTTTTTGAAATTCTGTTCTTTTATTCTTTTCAGTAATTCGCGTTTTATTGGAACTTTTACAGGAATTTCCATATTTCTTTTCTCATGAATTTTAAAATGTCTTCCTTTTTTGTGCTGTTATTTGGTATTTTATTTAATATACGCGAGTGATAAAAAGCATTATTTAATACAATTATTGTGTTTGGCGGAATATCTGGTAGAAGCTGTTGAGAAAACCATTTTTCGAATAGATCGGCTGTCATGTCTTCGTGATAGGCTGCAGAAGACTGCGATATTTTTTTTGGCCGACAAGAGCAACGCATTGGGTACAAACCCATTTTCACTTCCCGCATGAAGTATGATAACGCGTTTTCCTCTAGAACACGGAGTATTTAAAACACAATTGTGCGAACTATCTACCCAACCATACTGAACAACATCATACGTGTCAAACCACGTCTCGTCTAGATACACTATATGCCTGTTTAGTTTACGATATTCTCTAATTTTTTCCAAATAATCTACTCGAAGTGAAACTATACGTCGCGATTCCATAATTACCATACGACTGTCAAGTTTTTTATGTTTAAAACCGCATTCTAATAAGACATTTCGTAGTGTATCTAAAGACCTATAATTATAATCAGGATAATCGCTCAATTTTTCTCGAATCATTTTTAACGTAGGAACTATATTTTCTTCATACATATTATAAATTATACGCCGTATTACATCTCTAGTGGCATCATCAAAATTTTTTAATTTCGTATTTTTCCGCTTTCTGTTTGCGCTGTGATCTATAACATCGCCTTCTTGAATTACGCGATAAATTGTTGATTTTGATATTTTAGTTAATTCGTTAGTACGTGGTATTATTTCTTTCTCACATTGTTCAGGATTTTCGCTTTTCAAACATTCATGTATATTTAAAATAATACGTTGACATTGTACGTGTAAATCTTGGTTTTTAAACTCTAAATTTATTTCGGCTTTTTCGACAATAACCGGTTTAACTATTTCGGGATTTTCGGGCGTTATTATATTATTCTCTGTTTGAAATGGTCTCCAGAAAGCCATGGTAAATTAGTAAATAATTAAAATATTTTACCTTTTATACAGTAGTAAATATTTATAAATATGAACAGTAACTAACTAAACTCCTACGCTTGATATGATAATAGGTATTTATGCACTGCACTGGCACATAGACAGCACATTGTTAGACTTCCACATTGACTGATAAGAAACGATTTACGAGTTTTTTTGTGCTAGTAGGCCTGTCCGTTTCATTACCTTTAAACCAGTGCAGTCGTAGATGGTTCATTCAGGCTGATTACATTGCCAGTCTCGGACTCGCCTGCACAGTTTCAACTACCGTTCGAATCTCGATACCATTGCCAAATATATAGAACAAAATGTCAAGTTCAGTGCGCACGGTCCTGTGCTTTAAAACTGACCAGTTTCAATTTTGACCGTATTTACTATATTAACGAATTTGTAAAAAAGGGCAACTTAATGGACACAAGAGCCATTTGAAAAAAAGGAGTTATTTAAAAAAACAACTAAATTATTTGCATTAAAACGCCTACAAAATGGTTAGTAATAGTAACTATAGTCTAGTATACTTTAACTTGGCGTGTGTATGCATGAGTTAATATTTCCGTACGATTTAATTTTCTCTTGTACACAAAGATCCAGAAATATTGTCCACGTAGACAATGTTTCTGGACTACTGCTTTAACTTTGTGTACAATATGGGAGGAAATGAAATCGTACGGAAATATTAACTCATACATACACACGCCAAGTTAAAGTATACTAGAGTCTATGTATAAATATTTTTCTCCGTAGAAACTAAAATGACAAAGTGCGTATTTTTTTATTTTATAGCAGTACAGGTCAAACATTATAAATAATTGCTATAGAAAAAGAAACAACTGGTCAGAAATTTATAAAAATGACAACACACAAAAATTCATTCATTCATTTCCGACGTAAAGTAAAGTAATGTAAAGTAATCTTTATGTATCCAGACAACAGATATTAATAAATCATAAAATTTTAAAATACACCTATCATATATTTACAGCTGCAAGCTTACAGACTAGATTTGTCAAGTTATAATCTAGAAAACAGAATATATAGAATTAATACAACACCTATACCACTTCTACACATACCGGGTTTAACAGGATCATGGTATATCCCCTTTTCTCCTTTTTAGTTTTGAAGATTGAAATTTACGATATAATCCATACATAATAAGCGGCACTTTTTGACATACAATCGATTTTTCTTCACCTCCGGTTTCGCCGGAAGTGACACTAACTTTCGATTTTTAAATGGAACATCCTGTATATTATTGCATTTTTCAATTCTGCATAATTTTCTGATTCCAACGATGTGACATTTCAAACATCAATTTTTTTTATAATATAATTTTTAATTTTCCATTTAAGTGTGCCATGATGGTTCCGATTTATTCTAAATGACCCGTGTAATGCTACAAAAATCGAAATCCCGTTAAAAACACTAAATTACGTAATTTATGAACAAATAAAATTCACCAAAATTATTTTTGGGGCAAAGCTCAATTTTTTTCAAATGGAACCATATCTACCATTTATTAGTACTATTAATAAGGAATTTATTCATATGTCGTATTAAAATGTGAGATAAATACAAACAAAATTACAGCTAAAAGAAAATACAATTTTATTCTAATTCCCTTGTTACACATACGTTGGTTTTGGAATACAAAAAATTAAAATAAAACATTACAACAGTTGTTCAAAATGGTATCCATTAACGTCAATGCACTTCTGAACTCGCATAGTTGTTTCTCGAAGAACGTTCGCCAATTGCTGGGACGTTATGCTATTAATTGCTCGTCTTACTCGTAGCTCCAGGTCTTCACGGGTTGTAACGGGAGTTGCATAGACAATATTTTTTAAATGACCCCAAACAAAGAAATCGAGGGGCGTTAAATCAGGTGACCTTGGAGGCCACCTCACAGAATCATTCGTCGAAATTACGTTTTCTCTGAATCTCCGTTGCAGGTAATCAATTACTATCCTTGAATTATAGGGAGGAGCGCCATCTTGTTGGAAATACATTCCCTGTCCTAAATCTAAAGGTAACTCATCTAAAATATCCTCAATTTCATTTTCCAAGAATCTCAAGTATCTGGCACCAGTCAGAGGTCCTTCAAATATTATTGGACCAATGATTTTACTACATTCCAAGCCAAACATTGAAAGTGAACCGCACTTGAAAGTTACCCTCTCGTAATAAATTTTGATTTCCTTGTGACCAATATTTTGTATTTTGTCGGTTAAATAATCCTAAATTTGTAAACCTAGACTCGTTCGAAAATAAAATCAGTCCCAAAAAATCATTGTTTGGCTCGATCGTGGGCATAGCATATTAGGGTGTCATCTGCAAAGAGATGAATTTTACTTTTATTTAGGATACATATGTAATATAAATAGCAGTGGTCCAAGCACTCTTCCTTAAGGAGTTATTTATTTCCAATGACGATTTGGTATTCCCTATTTTTGTACATTAACAGCGGCTAGAAAGATAACTTTCAAACCACTTTTCAATAAATTCATATTTTTTAAATTTCGGTATTAATATATCTCGATCTCTACTTTTGATGCCCTTTTCAAATCGATAAATACTGCACAAACTCCGAAGCTTTCCTCATCAATTTTATGTACCAGTGTGAGATCACAAACTGAAGAGCAGTTTCAAATGATTGGTTTCCTCTAAACCCTGATTGATAGCTACATATGTTGTTAGCATTTATATATTTTATGACTAGCTCAAACACTACTAATGGGCAAGTAGACATTTTTTTATTATTATTTTAATAACATCTAGACATAAAAACAGTTGACCCGTATTTTTTATTTTATTTTCTTAATAATGCCTTATAGTAAAAAATAAATCATGAAGTTTAAACTATGCCGCAAATGTTCGGGCTATTTCTATTGGATATGACGTAATAGCGTAATCAGCAGAGAAACGAGCGCTAGTGGAAGGGCGGAGCCAACAAAATGTACAAAACGTATGTGCGGCGCTGTCAGCGTTACAGTGAATGCGCGCGCATGTTACGCTATTACGTCACGAAATAACCGGCAAACTGCCTTATTTTAAATCCACTAATCTTATGCATATTCATTTTACAATAAAATCAATAATAGTCTGTAAAATTACCTTGAAATTATATTTATAACTCTTCAGAGTCGTACTATAATGCTATATTCTTACTTTTGTCCTATTCATTATTGTCTAGTAGCCCATTCCAGTATTTTTTCGCAGAAGGGAAGCATATTTATTGGCCGTAACTCTTCAGCAAGATTTTTGTTAACAACTTTAGGTATAGGTATTATAGTTGAGGATTTGAAGCATTCAGGCACTAGTCCCTTTCTAAGCTTAAGTTTATCAAGTTTAGCAAGGAATATCCTAAGACATGACATGATTTACAATATGTAGACTAACTTCGTCAGTACTGAAATTTTTAACTTGGCTAGTAATAAATTTATATAAATCTTGCAAAGATATTTTAGTAAAAGTTGACATTGTACACTCACATTGAGATATAGTGTTCAAAATAGTGTTGCTATACAGGGTGTCTCACCGGGAACTGAATCGATCGATATAGAGAAAAGTACGCATCAGAAAATTTTGAAAATTTAGATAACTACTAATGTCGGTATGGCCAATCCAACTAAAATTACAATTACAAGCATCTGGCACTTATGCTTATACCGGAAGTCGATACCAACTTGCTTATTTCAAATGGAACACCCTATATATTTTAGGGTTTTCGAAAATATGTAGGATATCCTATACCTAAACCTAGCCGTTTCAGAGATATTTGACATTTTTGCAAGAACCGGTGAGAGAGAGAGAGAGAGAGTGTGTGTGTGAGGGAGAGAGGGAGAGGGAGGGAGAGGGGGAGAGAGAGAGACTACAAGATATGAAGATTGGCACTATTTTGTATGCAATACTCCTAATGTATTTTCTCTGCCAACTACCTTTTTCTGCGGTATTTCGCAAATATCTCCGTGTCTAGTGATCGGATTGCAAAATTATAAGAATTGAAAACTGTTAATGATAATACTTTGAACAAAACTTGTGGCTGAAGAAACTAATCGGGCTGTTAGTCAATGTCTTGAAAATGCCTATATCTATTGTCTATGCCGAGTTTCGTCGATTAACACATTTTTTTAGAATTTAGAACTGAAATATGTATATAGTAATGCCTAATATGTAATGCGTCGGACATAACTTGATTACCTAATCTTATTCGGTTCAAAAATGGAGTGAAAACATTACTGGACGTGATTGGACTTATCAAAATACTATTACGAATTCCTTATGCATACTTGGAATTGACTAAATTAATGAATATGGGCTATCGGCACAGTTTAGTTGTTAGAAGTCGTCAAGGTTATTCCATTCGAAATTTAAATTGTAAATATTCAAGTTAAAATTTTGATAAAAGAATCCCGACTTTATGAATATTGTTAAGAGTTGGTCGGAGTGTATTAGTCATCCATGCTTCCAATTTTAATTGTAAATGACTTCACGTCAATAAAATGACGCAGCTGAATGTACGGTGCGCTTGGAAGGCGAGAGATAGAGATGTAGTAGAATATGACATTGGACAAATTTATTATACCTAATCTTTAAATTTCTCTGTGCATTTGAGGACATTAGGGCTAACTTTATTTTAGTTCTACAAAAGGGAAAATGTTTATTTTAATAATACCTATGCGGGACGATAAAAATTATTTTTGCAAATCGATAATAGAAGAAAAAAAAATTATTTTTTATATATACTTTTTTTCTCTCATCGTCCCACATTGTAACATGTTTTTAATGTCTTTTAGTGAAAGCCGTTTTTTAAAATAATAATTTATATGAGAGTAATTTGCACAGTCTTTCCGGCTTATATCCGGAGCGCTCTTAAGTGTAGCAAATGTTATATTATATTGGTAGATAGGTAGAAATATAACATACCTCGTGTAATTCGGAACATTCTACATAGGTACCTAATAAAAACCACTTAACTGAATTGATTTTCAACACGATTAAAATAATTTCTCGCAGGACATTGTCTCGCAGGACATTGTCTATCAGGATATTGTTAGGCATAAAGACCGGTATCCGTGTTAAAGAACACGCCAAAACCCTCGATGAACTTTTCGAAACTGTAACAAAATCCGACCCTTTTACGAATCCACGTTGTTCAGCAAAGCAACTCATGCGTTGTGTTAAATATGAGGACCTTGCCTGAACGTATGAATCTATAATTGCAGAATATAATTCGAAGTCGTTGCGATTCAAGCATTTTTAAGCTCCGAGGAGCGAGCAAAATTGATATTGAACTGAAAATATGTCATTAGACAGGCAAGCAAAAGCCCACCAAAATTATAAACATTGAACTTTTTCTGAATCTTTTTGTGTAATCGTTAGCTATAAACCGCACGTTGGATGGTAGTTGGTTACAATATGAGTCGTTCCGTTCCTCACTATGTGTTGTACACGGGCCAAACTATAGTTTGCCAATACATTTTTTTTTAACTTTTTTGTAAAACATATATATTTTTTAAAGATTTAATATATATTTTTGATCTTTATATTGTCTTTTTCTTGTGTTTTCAAAATTCCTTTTCAGGCTTAAATTTAAGAAAGTGTTAGTATTTACTGTGTTAGATTTATAGTGTTACGACGTCTAGGTACCATCAGTGAAGCAGTTAAGCAAAAACGAAACAGTAAGTATAGATTTTGTATTATTCTCCGTCTACAGTCGTTTTGAACCCTTCTTTGTGAACGTTTAATATCCATTTTGGAAAGTATAATAAAAGTCCTTCAGACGTGTAAAGATGGATCGTTCACATCCGCAACTGCATATCTTCTACATTTTTGCTCCAAAAATCATTGTGATAAACTTATTTGCTCAAAAATTACATAATTTAGTATTTTCGACTGGATTAAGATTTTTCTACCAGGAGGTGACGAGCTCCGCTAGTCATATCGTCCTATTATTTCCCTCTCTTTCTCAAAATCACCGACTGATTGGAATGATTATAAAGTAAAGAGAAATATAAAAGTTGGATATACGATAAAACAGAAAAAGAAAAAAATTACGAGTAAAACATCGACTGAAATAAGAAGAGGGGGGGGGGGGTAGAATGAACATGGAGAAAGTTGTTTTTGAAAATGATAAGGGTTGATTAGTTGGCAATTTTAATACGTGGGAACGACAATATGAATGATATCAGTTACAAAATGATACAGAACTGCTAACCTAACCTAACCTTATCTTGAGTTTTAAAAATAAGTCGTCTTCTGATGAAGGTATAACAATAAAATTACTGAAGGATATTTTTGATGTGGTGGGCTATCTTTATTATGCCTAATTAATACATCTCTAACTATGAGCGTAATTTCTGCAGAACTGAAAACTAGTGAAAACTCCACTATCCAAAGTTGGATCTCCGTCTGAACCATTGATTGTAAACCAATTAATTTACTCCCAGTTGAAGGCAAAATTCCTGACATAACAATTTCTGAACAACTCCACGAATACTTCTAAAATAATCAGTTGATTTACAGTGGCCAGTGAGGTCTTCGGGAGAACCACTCATGTGAATCTGCGCTACAATTTGTATGTGCCTAGTGGAGGAAAGATATAAATGACGAAAATGTGATATTAAACGTGTTTACTGACTTTCAGCGTACTTTTGAGACGATTGATCCAAGACTTTTGATGAAACATAGGTTGTATGGGATTAAGGCTACGCCACTGAAGTGGATAAGTAACTACTTAAGTAATCGGTATCATAGGCCTAAACTGAACGGAGATAAATCCGAAAAAGTTAGGAGTGATCTTAGGGTTCCACAGGATAATGTCCTTGGGCCCTTGCTGTTTATAATTTATATAAATGACCTAAGCAAAATGTTGGATAAGAATATATTTATAGATTTATTCGCTGATGACACATTATCGGTGTCAGGAAATGATCATGTAGAAATAAATAAATAATAATAAATAAATAAACACCACAGAAATTAGACAACCCCCAATTCCAGAAGCCAGGAATTGTGCGGAAGGGGGTTACACATTGAAAAAACGCGGACATACAACCATTTCCTCCGACAGTGCCAGTGGCTCATAATTGGTCACATTATGTATTAATAAATAAGTTAAATGCACATAAAACTAAATGTATGATTCTAGGTTGAAAATAAAATTGTCATGAATACTTAAAGAGTAACCTTGACATTTATATTAAAGACACAAAACTCCTCTTGGGCTCATAAATAGAGTATTTAGGAGTAATATTAGATCGACCATTAACTTCTCTGTAAACATGTTGACTTTGTCTGCAAAAACATTGGGAAGAAAACGGGATATATTTGATTTTGATTTCGAAATCCGGCACGGTCACCGGACGGACCTCTCAACTTGTGATTTCTTTTTATGGGGATACTTAAAGTCAAAAGTATTTTCTAATTGACCGCAAACCGCACCAAGGAGGAGGTTGTTTGACTGATGTAATATTTAAAAAATAAAATTTCCGTGTTTCCTAAGTAATTTTTGCTAAAGAATAAAATTTACTTAGTTAAAGTATATACGATTGGAATTGAAACCGTATAAAAACTAAAAGCCGGCAAAAACAGTCGGTATCTCTTTATTGTACATGGGCGGAGGTAAATGGAAATGATTGTCACAATAAAATGTTAAAATTGTATTCATTTTTATTATTTTTTGTTTATTAGGTTCATTTCGCCAATAACATATTTTTGAGGTATTATATCAGTTTTAGATAAAAAGTCTTAATATTTAAATTTATTGGTTTTAGTTTTAAAGTTAACCCATATTATATTGAAATATGTTATTGCTCAGCAAGGACCAACGAGAAGGTATGAACATATCTTGCCAGGAGAGAATGGGACAGGTTAGATTAACGAGGGGCAACGATTTTAGTCAAAAATAAAATAAAAATTTAAGTTTCTTCTAAAATAAAAACGTAAGTTTCTTGAACAAAGCAAAGAATTATTATATGAAAACAAAAATAAATATTTGTATACTTACTTATATAAAACATAAATAAAAACAAAATTAAAATATTTCTCTAGAATGAAGTAACTTAAATTAAAATTTCTTGACAACTAAACAAAATATATTCCACGAAATGTAACAATAAAAAAGTGAATGAAAAAATGAAGAAAAGTTAAATGTTAATTGACGCGTCCGAATCTTCACTTTCTGAGGAGGAATCATTATCCAGTTGAATTAAAGTCGGCGCACTAGGGGGTAGCGTTGGATATCGATTTTCTTCTCCAATTACATGCCTAACGCAATTTTTCCATAAATCAGTATTATTGTCAATGTCATTTATAACTTCTCTTATATGATCAACTACTATCGCGCTTAACGTTGGAGAGTTATTACATTTCCGTAAACGTACTTTTAGTGTTCCCCAAACCATCTCGATAGGATTAAATATGCAATAGTATGGAGGTAACCGCAAAAGTGTATGACCGTGTATATTGGATAAGTTATCAATAACATATTCCTTTTTGAAATTCTGTTCTTTTATTCTTTTCAGTAATTCGCGTTTTATTGGAACTTTTACAGGAATTTCCATTTTTTTTTTCTCATGGATCTTAAAATGTCTTCCTTTTTTGTGCTGTTATTTGGTATTTTATTTAATATACGCGAGTGATAAGAAGCATTATCTAATACAATTACCGAATTTGGCGGAATATTTGGTAGAAGCTGTTGAGAAAACCATTTTTCGAATAGATCGGCTATCATGTCTTCGTGATAGTCTGTAGAAGACTGCGATATTTTTTTGGCCGAGAAGAGCAACGCATTGGGTACAAACCCATTTTCACTTCCCGCATGAAGTATGATAACGCGTTTTCCTCTAGAACACGGAGTATTTAAAACACAATTGTGTGAACTATCTACCCAACCATACTGAACAACATCATGCGTGTCAAACCACGTCTCGTCTAGATACACTATATGCCTGTTTAGTTTACGATATTCTCTAATTTTTTCCAAATAATCTACTCGAAGTGAAATTATACGTCGCGATTCCATAATTACCATACGACTGTCAAGTTTTTTATGTTTAAAACCGCATTCTAGTAAGACATTTCGTAGTGTATCTAAAGACCTATAATTATAATCAGGATAATCGCTCAATTTTTCTTGAATCATTTTTATAGGAACTATATTTTCTTCATACATATTATAAATTATACGCCGTATTACATCTCTAGTGGCATCATCAATATTTTTTAATTTCGTATTTTTCCGTTTCCTCTTTGCGCTGTGATCTATAACATCGCCTTCTTGAATCACGCGATAAATTGTTGATTTTGATATTTTAGTTAATTCGTTAATACGTCGTATTATTTCTTTCTCACATTGTTCAAGATTTTCGCTTTTCTAACATTCATGTATATTTAAAATAATACGTTGACTTTGTACGTGTAAATCTTGGTTTTTAAACTCGGCTTTTTCGACAATAACCGGTTCAACTATTTCGGGATTTTCGGGCGTTATTATATTATCCTCTGTTTCAAATTGTCTCCAGAAAGCCATGGTAAATTAGTAAATAATTAAAATATTTTACCTTTTATACAGTAGTAAATATTTATAAATATGAAGAGTAACTAACTAAACCCCTACGCTTGATATTATAATAGGTATTTATGCGCTGCACTAGCACATAGACAGCACGATATTAGACTTCCACGTTCCAAGATAAAGAAACGATTTACGAGTTTTTTTTGTGCTAGTAGGCCTGTCCGTTTTATTACCTTTAAACCAGTGCAGTCGTAGATGGTTCATTCAGGCTGATTACATTGCCAGTCTCGGACTCGCCTGCACAGTTTCAACTACCGTTCGAATCTCAATACCATTGCCAAATATATAGGACAAAATATCAAGTTCAGTACGCACGGTCCTGTGCTTTAAAACTGACCAGTTTCAATTCCAATCGTATATACTATAACACACTTAAGTGAAGAACTAAAAAATTTAAATAAACATTGACGTTTGAAATGTCACTTATGTGGTATCCTTGTATTCGGAAAATTATGCAGAATTGAAAAATGGAATGATATACAGGATGTTCCATTTGAAAACCAAAAGTTAATGTCACTTCCGATGAAACTGGAAATAAAATTATTTATATGTCAGAAAATGACGTTCGTTAAGTATATCGGCTGTTCCAAATTTCAATCATTTAAGTTTGAAACTAAAGGAAAATAGGGGGTGTACTATGATGATCCTGTTTACAGCTGTGTAAGTTAGAACAAACTTTACGTAGATTTGGTGGCGTTTCATCAACATTATTTTGAAACATCAAGATATTTTAATAAGACCGTTATGAAACGAGTGAAGGTTGTATTTGGCCAATGAAATTTGAATTTGAAAATTACTGGATGTGTACTTAACGTCGCAGTCAATTAAATATTTGCAGTCAGCCACGTCCAAAAACAACATCTATATTTTAGAGATATTTATAAAAAAACGCATTCGGCATGATGTGATGCTAATATCTTTTAAAGCATTTTTAACTTTTTTCTGTTAATTTTCATTTCGACAATTTATCCATTCTCCTAAATATAATACGGCTAGCCTATATTGCTAGCCTAATATGAGGACCTTGCCTGAACGTATGAATCTATAATTGCAGAATATAATTCGAAGTCGTTGCGATTCAAGCATTTTTAAGCTCCGAGGAGCGAGCAAAATTGATATTGAACTGAAAATATGTCATTAGACAGGCAAGCAAAAGCCCACCAAAATTATAAACATTGAACTTTTTCTGAATCTTTTTGTGTAATCGTTAGCTATAAACCGCACGTTGGATGGTAGTTGGTTACAATATGAGTCGTTCCGTTCCTCACTATGTGTTGTACACGGGCCAAACTATAGTTTGCCAATACATTTTTTTTTAACTTTTTTGTAAAACATATATATTTTTTAAAGATTTAATATATATTTTTGATCTTTATATTGTCTTTTTCTTGTGTTTTCAAAATTCCTTTTCAGGCTTAAATTTAAGAAAGTGTTAGTATTTACTGTGTTAGATTTATAGTGTTACGACGTCTAGGTACCATCAGTGAAGCAGTTAAGCAAAAACGAAACAGTAAGTATAGATTTTGTATTATTCTCCGTCTACAGTCGTTTTGAACCCTTCTTTGTGAACGTTTAATATCCATTTTGGAAAGTATAATAAAAGTCCTTCAGACGTGTAAAGATGGATCGTTCACATCCGCAACTGCATATCTTCTACATTTTTGCTCCAAAAATCATTGTGATAAACTTATTTGCTCAAAAATTACATAATTTAGTATTTTCGACTGGATTAAGATTTTTCTACCAGGAGGTGACGAGCTCCGCTAGTCATATCGTCCTATTATTTCCCTCTCTTTCTCAAAATCACCGACTGATTGGAATGATTATAAAGTAAAGAGAAATATAAAAGTTGGATATACGATAAAACAGAAAAAGAAAAAAATTACGAGTAAAACATCGACTGAAATAAGAAGAGGGGGGGGGGGGGTAGAATGAACATGGAGAAAGTTGTTTTTGAAAATGATAAGGGTTGATTAGTTGGCAATTTTAATACGTGGGAACGACAATATGAATGATATCAGTTACAAAATGATACAGAACTGCTAACCTAACCTAACCTTATCTTGAGTTTTAAAAATAAGTCGTCTTCTGATGAAGGTATAACAATAAAATTACTGAAGGATATTTTTGATGTGGTGGGCTATCTTTATTATGCCTAATTAATACATCTCTAACTATGAGCGTAATTTCTGCAGAACTGAAAACTAGTGCGATAACTCCACTATCCAAAGTTGGATCTCCGTCTGAACCATTGATTGTAAACCAATTAATTTACTCCCAGTTGAAGGCAAAATTCCTGACATAACAATTTCTGAACAACTCCACGAATACTTCTAAAATAATCAGTTGATTTACAGTGGCCAGTGAGGTCTTCGGGAGAACCACTCATGTGAATCTGCGCTACAATTTGTATGTGCCTAGTGGAGGAAAGATATAAATGACGAAAATGTGATATTAAACGTGTTTACTGACTTTCAGCGTACTTTTGAGACGATTGATCCAAGACTTTTGATGAAACATAGGTTGTATGGGATTAAGGCTACGCCACTGAAGTGGATAAGTAACTACTTAAGTAATCGGTATCATAGGCCTAAACTGAACGGAGATAAATCCGAAAAAGTTAGGAGTGATCTTAGGGTTCCACAGGATAATGTCCTTGGGCCCTTGCTGTTTATAATTTATATAAATGACCTAAGCAAAATGTTGGATAAGAATATATTTATAGATTTATTCGCTGATGACACATTATCGGTGTCAGGAAATGATCATGTAGAAATAAATAAATAATAATAAATAAATAAACACCACAGAAATTAGACAACCCCCAATTCCAGAAGCCAGGAATTGTGCGGAAGGGGGTTACACATTGAAAAAACGCGGACATACAACCATTTCCTCCGACAGTGCCAGTGGCTCATAATTGGTCACATTATGTATTAATAAATAAGTTAAATGCACATAAAACTAAATGTATGATTCTAGGTTGAAAATAAAATTGTCATGAATACTTAAAGAGTAACCTTGACATTTATATTAAAGACACAAAACTCCTCTTGGGCTCATAAATAGAGTATTTAGGAGTAATATTAGATCGACCATTAACTTCTCTGTAAACATGTTGACTTTGTCTGCAAAAACATTGGGAAGAAAACGGGATATATTTGATTTTGATTTCGAAATCCGGCACGGTCACCGGACGGACCTCTCAACTTGTGATTTCTTTTTATGGGGATACTTAAAGTCAAAAGTATTTTCTAATTGACCGCAAACCGCACCAAGGAGGAGGTTGTTTGACTGATGTAATATTTAAAAAATAAAATTTCCGTGTTTCCTAAGTAATTTTTGCTAAAGAATAAAATTTACTTAGTTAAAGTATATACGATTGGAATTGAAACCGTATAAAAACTAAAAGCCGGCAAAAACAGTCGGTATCTCTTTATTGTACATGGGCGGAGGTAAATGGAAATGATTGTCACAATAAAATGTTAAAATTGTATTCATTTTTATTATTTTTTGTTTATTAGGTTCATTTCGCCAATAACATATTTTTGAGGTATTATATCAGTTTTAGATAAAAAGTCTTAATATTTAAATTTATTGGTTTTAGTTTTAAAGTTAACCCATATTATATTGAAATATGTTATTGCTCAGCAAGGACCAACGAGAAGGTATGAACATATCTTGCCAGGAGAGAATGGGACAGGTTAGATTAACGAGGGGCAACGATTTTAGTCAAAAATAAAATAAAAATTTAAGTTTCTTCTAAAATAAAAACGTAAGTTTCTTGAACAAAGCAAAGAATTATTATATGAAAACAAAAATAAATATTTGTATACTTACTTATATAAAACATAAATAAAAACAAAATTAAAATATTTCTCTAGAATGAAGTAACTTAAATTAAAATTTCTTGACAACTAAACAAAATATATTCCACGAAATGTAACAATAAAAAAGTGAATGAAAAAATGAAGAAAAGTTAAATGTTAATTGACGCGTCCGAATCTTCACTTTCTGAGGAGGAATCATTATCCAGTTGAATTAAAGTCGGCCACTAGGGGGTAGCGTTGGATATCGATTTTCTTCTCCAATTACATGCCTAACGCAATTTTTCCATAAATCAGTATTATTGTCAATGTCATTTATAACTTCTCTTATATGATCAACTACTATCGCGCTTAACGTTGGAGAGTTATTACATTTCCGTAAACGTACTTTTAGTGTTCCCCAAACCATCTCGATAGGATTAAATATGCAATAGTATGGAGGTAACCGCAAAAGTGTATGACCGTGTATATTGGATAAGTTATCAATAACATATTCCTTTTTGAAATTCTGTTCTTTTATTCTTTTCAGTAATTCGCGTTTTATTGGAACTTTTACAGGAATTTCCATTTTTTTTTTCTCATGGATCTTAAAATGTCTTCCTTTTTTGTGCTGTTATTTGGTATTTTATTTAATATACGCGAGTGATAAGAAGCATTATCTAATACAATTACCGAATTTGGCGGAATATTTGGTAGAAGCTGTTGAGAAAACCATTTTTCGAATAGATCGGCTATCATGTCTTCGTGATAGTCTGTAGAAGACTGCGATATTTTTTTGGCCGAGAAGAGCAACGCATTGGGTACAAACCCATTTTCACTTCCCGCATGAAGTATGATAACGCGTTTTCCTCTAGAACACGGAGTATTTAAAACACAATTGTGTGAACTATCTACCCAACCATACTGAACAACATCATGCGTGTCAAACCACGTCTCGTCTAGATACACTATATGCCTGTTTAGTTTACGATATTCTCTAATTTTTTCCAAATAATCTACTCGAAGTGAAATTATACGTCGCGATTCCATAATTACCATACGACTGTCAAGTTTTTTATGTTTAAAACCGCATTCTAGTAAGACATTTCGTAGTGTATCTAAAGACCTATAATTATAATCAGGATAATCGCTCAATTTTTCTTGAATCATTTTTATAGGAACTATATTTTCTTCATACATATTATAAATTATACGCCGTATTACATCTCTAGTGGCATCATCAATATTTTTTAATTTCGTATTTTTCCGTTTCCTCTTTGCGCTGTGATCTATAACATCGCCTTCTTGAATCACGCGATAAATTGTTGATTTTGATATTTTAGTTAATTCGTTAATACGTCGTATTATTTCTTTCTCACATTGTTCAAGATTTTCGCTTTTCTAACATTCATGTATATTTAAAATAATACGTTGACTTTGTACGTGTAAATCTTGGTTTTTAAACTCGGCTTTTTCGACAATAACCGGTTCAACTATTTCGGGATTTTCGGGCGTTATTATATTATCCTCTGTTTCAAATTGTCTCCAGAAAGCCATGGTAAATTAGTAAATAATTAAAATATTTTACCTTTTATACAGTAGTAAATATTTATAAATATGAAGAGTAACTAACTAAACCCCTACGCTTGATATTATAATAGGTATTTATGCGCTGCACTAGCACATAGACAGCACGATATTAGACTTCCACGTTCCAAGATAAAGAAACGATTTACGAGTTTTTTTTGTGCTAGTAGGCCTGTCCGTTTTATTACCTTTAAACCAGTGCAGTCGTAGATGGTTCATTCAGGCTGATTACATTGCCAGTCTCGGACTCGCCTGCACAGTTTCAACTACCGTTCGAATCTCAATACCATTGCCAAATATATAGGACAAAATATCAAGTTCAGTACGCACGGTCCTGTGCTTTAAAACTGACCAGTTTCAATTCCAATCGTATATACTATAACACACTTAAGTGAAGAACTAAAAAATTTAAATAAACATTGACGTTTGAAATGTCACTTATGTGGTATCCTTGTATTCGGAAAATTATGCAGAATTGAAAAATGGAATGATATACAGGATGTTCCATTTGAAAACCAAAAGTTAATGTCACTTCCGATGAAACTGGAAATAAAATTATTTATATGTCAGAAAATGACGTTCGTTAAGTATATCGGCTGTTCCAAATTTCAATCATTTAAGTTTGAAACTAAAGGAAAATAGGGGGTGTACTATGATGATCCTGTTTACAGCTGTGTAAGTTAGAACAAACTTTACGTAGATTTGGTGGCGTTTCATCAACATTATTTTGAAACATCAAGATATTTTAATAAGACCGTTATGAAACGAGTGAAGGTTGTATTTGGCCAATGAAATTTGAATTTGAAAATTACTGGATGTGTACTTAACGTCGCAGTCAATTAAATATTTGCAGTCAGCCACGTCCAAAAACAACATCTATATTTTAGAGATATTTATAAAAAAACGCATTCGGCATGATGTGATGCTAATATCTTTTAAAGCATTTTTAACTTTTTTCTGTTAATTTTCATTTCGACAATTTATCCATTCTCCTAAATATAATACGGCTAGCCTATATTTGTCATTCATCAGCTTTAATGCGACTGTGTCATTTCGGATGATTTACCACCGCCATTGTAATTCCCATTAAATTAAATAAACTAAAATCCAATTAATAAAGCGCGGCTTACGTGGGGGTGCGTCGGATCGCTACAGTAGACAAGCCATTATGTATATAGGTATAGATTTCCCCCGTCATTGAGTCTCAGGATCCCTTTGATGAGTTATGTAAAAGTGCGTGAGGGCTGGTCTTTCATTCATTCAAAATATTTCCATTCTAGTCAGTCGGTTACGTCATAATGAGGACTTACATACACAATTCGCAATATACTTGGGGCTTGTGAATGTAATTTTGTTCGATAATGGCCACAACTGTAGAATAATATTTGTGGCCCTCTTTCTTAAATGTCATTGTTGACGCACACCGTGAAACAAAATAACTGAATCAGTTTTAGAGTGCATGTTTTCTTGTTTTTCTTAAAATGTTTTCTTAACCGCCTCTCAAGTTACCGAAGTAACCCACTGGAAGATCTCAAGGATCTTGTGCTAGGCAAAGAGAGACGAGGCCCTACAGTATAATGTGGACTCTGAACCACTCTTGGGGCAATTTTTTTAATGAAAAATTGTTTCGCCTTGCGGGAATCGAACCCACTTCGCTAGGCAATTCAGTTTGCTAGCTAGTCGCTTTAACACACTGAGCTACCATTCTAAAACAAAATAACTTTGAATCAGTTTTAGAGTGCATATTAAATTAAATGAATTTCTGATGGTAATTTCAACCTTTTTGGACTATTTCTCGATTGAACATAGTGAAACAGCGCGCAGTGAAATAAAATTCACCAAAATTATTTTTGGGGCAAAACTCAATTTTCAATTGGAACCATATCTACTATTTATTATTATTCATATGTAGTATTAAAATGTGCGATAAATACAAATAAATTTCGCTAAAAGAAATTAAGAAAACACAATAATTTTATTCTAATTACCTTGTTACACATAGGTGCTTTTGGAATACAAAAAATTAACACAAAACATTACAACAGTTGTTCAAAATGCTGTCCATTAACGTCAATGCACTTCTGAACTCGCATAGTTGTTTCTCGAAGAACGTTCGCCAATTGCTGGGACGTTATGCTATTAATTGCTCGTCTTACTCGTAGCTCCAGGTCTTCACGGGTTGTAATGGCGGTTGAACAGACAATATTTTTTAAATGACCCCAAACAAAGAAATCGAGAGGCGTTAAATCAGGTGACCTTGGAGGCCACCTCACAGAATCATTCGTCGAAATTACGTTTTCTCTGAATCTCCGTTGAAGGTAATCAATTGCTATCCTTGAATTATAGGGAGGAGCGCCATCTTGTTGGAAATACATTCCCTGTCCTAAATCTAAAGGTAACTCATTTAAAATCCAAGAATCTCAAGTATCTGGCACCAGTCAGAGGTCCTTCAAATATTATTGGACCAATGATTTTACTACATTCCAAGCCAAACATTGAAACTGAACCGCACTTGAAAGTTACCCTCCTGTAATAAATTTTGATTTTCTTGTGACAAATATTTTGTATTTTGTCGGTTAAATAATACCAAATGTGTAAACCTAGACTCGTCCGAAAATAAAATCAGTCTCAAAAAATCATTGTTTGGCTGCACGTTATTTTACAAAATCCAATTGCGATATTCCATCCTACATTCTTAATCGCTTTCCTACAAATGCTGGTGCAATTGGTATTTAAAAGATTTATAGTGGTATTTGTGCAAAATTCGGCTTCCTGTTTGGTGACTGATGTCCAATTCAAACCCAACTTGCCTTGCCTTAACTTCTATTCGACCCAAAACATTAATGTCATTAAGTTCTTTCGTCAATAATGAAGTTTCCTTCGGGATCATTGTTGGGCTGTCTTTGGAATTGGTGTTCAACACGTTTAAAATAATTTTTCTCAGCGTAATTTTAGATCCCAAAGTACCAGATTCTAGTATTTTAGTCCGTTGCTAAGCAACCATCAGAAAACAGCACGGAAAAAACATTTTTCCGACCTAGGCCGGGAAAGTAATTTTCCAATGTCTTTTTTTAACTATATTTTTTTATAATAAATCAGTGCTTAATTTATGATAATATTGATTGCGATTTCAGAAAAAATAGTATGCGTACCTCGTAGTAAAAGCACATTCCCGGAGTTCCTACATCGTCGTCCGGGAATGTAAAGCTTTTACTATTAGATACACAATGTACTATTATTATTGCAATTACTTCCTAATAAATACCTAGGACACTTATCGTGCTTACAACCATATTCAGCATACCATTGCAATTTTCAATTGTTCTGTTAGTCAACTTACTTCTACCTGAAGAAATATCTCGTAAATGCATCCTTGTTTTTTCTGTCCCTCTTCGTGTATACTTTCCTCCAATGGAAATGTTTCGGATCTCTTTTCACATTGGCTTAATTATATTGTAATTTCCATTCATTGTCGTGTACTACATATCTATAGCTTATTCAATCTTAGTTACGAGATGTGGTTTGATACGCACGACACTGTTAATTACGGTTGGGTGGACAAGACTCAAAATTGTACCTTAAATGCGCCATGTTCAAGGGGAAAACGCATTATAATTCAGCATGCCGGAAGTAAAAATGAACAAATCTCATAATTGTGGGACAATTTAATTTTTCCTAATTTGAAGGGACTATGTAATTGTAATGTATATCCATGGACGTTATGTGTTGGATTAATAAATCTATTATTATCATCGTCATATGACGACAAATATAATTTTAACGCCTTTCTTTATGTTCCAATATCGAATACCAACAAACTTTTCATTCACGGTTTTTAGCATATAGAATGGTTCATTCCTTTGTCCCGCGTGCACAATCAAAGCTAATGTCGAAATACATCAACCAAACTATTCGAATAAAGTTGTTTGAACATTCCTAGAGCAAAACTGTAGCTATCCTACAGATAACACAAAAATAGGTCAACTAGAAAATAGGGGAGGGCATGACGTCAGCATCAGAGGAGAAATTCCATGGGCTTTCAAGTCTTCAGCTAGCTAACTATCGAGGGGGTTACGCTGACGTCACGGAAAGGGGCCGTTGGAGGGCAAATGGGGGTCTGACCCACATAAAGGTATGAATGGCCTAGCTATAGGACGACAACCCCCGTGAAATAGGTCGACACCCTACCCGGCCAAGCTATATTTAGAAATAGAGAATTTCATTGTTGAATTCAATCTATAACTCGCCAGGCACTTGCGATGATATAAGAATTTGCATAGAAGTGATTGATAAGAGGCAATTCTTACAGGATTTTAGGTATTTGTTTGCACTTTGTTAAATTCCAATACAATAAACTGGTACATTTTCCAGTGACAATATGATTCTATTTTTGCTACGAAATAAAATAATTGTGTTTCTATAAATTCTAGCATAAAACTCGACTCAATCGCTTACAATTTCTGCGAGAATTAGACTGTGAAAGTGATAATAATGATAATAAAACATACCTTTATACAGCATAAGATGTAGCGACGATTAATACGAGTATAAGGTGATTTAAGAAATAGTTTTGAACATTATACATAGGATATATACAGGGTGTCCAAAAACTCTCCTGACAAACGGAAACTGCAAATTCTAGGCGTGATTTACATCGATTTGACGTAAACCACAATATTAAAAAAAATGTTTCTTGTCTGAGTTACTAAAGACGACACCTGCTCATGAATTTTTTTTAAATATCTTCAAAACGCTTTTACCTAAAATGGTAAAACTTGTCATTTATTAACCTAAAAATGACCCGTCGTTTGCTGCAAACATGATTTTTTATTGGGATCATAAGTATTTTATTTGAGGGGGGGGGGGGTTAGGTTCTTTTTCCAACGTTAAGATAATCTTGTTTATTATCGCTACGCCGCACCATTTTCGAGAGAAATCAATCGAACTTTTCATGGTATTTAAAATTCACATATATTTTTTTTACTTCCCTTTAATAGTCAATAATTCAATGGTTGTTTCTTAGTAGCATCAGATTCCTGGGAAATTACGTCAAGCCGGCTTTTCAACCAAACATTTATCTCAAACACTACCGAAAAAAATTGAGTATAACATTAATTCATATTAGCGATTTTATTTAGAAAAAATCCATGCACGCCACTGGATTCACAGCCCTCAAAACAGGCCTGTACTAAATTTTGTCAAAAATTTTGAAGTAATAACTTTTTTCCAGGCATTATTAAAAATGCACAATATAGTTTAATAACGGTTTACTTTATAGTTATAATAAACGAGGTAATAGATCATCTTGTATATATTGTAGAGAGTATGTAGAATCGAAGTTTTAGACCTCCAAAACCCTTGGCTAATTTTTGTGTGTCCGAAAAACCACGAATTTTTGGCACTTTTTTCAGTTTGTGGCCTATAACTTAAAAACAATGCATCCAATCGAAAAGTCATCCTTTATCAAAAGAGGATTAAATCTGCCTCTCACTCAAAAGTTCCGGGTTCGATCCCCGGTCGTGGCAGTGGAAAATACTGTGAGAGAGATTTTTCCACTATACACGGATATTGGGTGTGTGTCCCTTGTCTCTAAATGTGTAGCCCCCTCCCACACAAGGCTCTTCTAGAGCCTTCCGGGATAAAGGGAGTCGTAACTGTGGTGTTATTTATTATTAAAATGTTCTTAATTTAAAGTTTCAGTTAGATGGAAGTTTGTTCATAACGCTCTTTTGGTAAGAAGATAAATGAACATTTTGAAAATCGTTGGATAGGGTCCTTTGATTAAATGGCCGTCAAGATCCCCGGATTTGACGTCACTCGATTTTTTCCTTTGGGGTTTAATGAAGAAGAAAGTTTACAAATCACCGTATTGAATAAATGATTCTTTACTTTGAGCTGTATTTATTTGGATGAACTGTTTCATATCACTTAAGTAACTCTTTATTAGTTTTAATGAGGGTACCTCATTCTTCCTACCTTTTCTAGGCACTCTATGAGATGAGAATGACAAATAGTATAAAAGACTTTAGAGAGATCTAAGAGAAAAATTGAATACGGATTGATGTTTACAGTATTCCTTTTATTTCCTTTTACCAGCTTGATTTTGCTAGCTAAGTTTTTACCGATATTTATAAAGAATTTGTTAAAAACTTCGCATATTTCCTCTTCTTGTGTTACTTCTGTATTTATAATTTTTTTAATTTTGTTTCTTGATTTGCTGCTTCAATTTCCTTAATTGTTTTCCATAGTACTTTGCAGTTATCTTTGCTTCCTTCTATTTTCTTCTTATAGTAACTGGCTTTAGTTATTTGGATTAGATCGTTTAGTTTTTTCGATACATTCGATATTCTATTGCTAACTCGGTGTTTTCTGGGTCTCTTTGTAGTTTTTTCAATAGTTTATCTTTCTTTTATATTGATTTTACCAATCCTTCAGTTCTCCAACATTTCCTCTTAATTTCCGTTCTCTTCCTTTTTAAAATAGTTGTGCACTGCTTCTTTTTTAAAGGCTTTTATTAAACTAGCAATGCTTGTTTGCCAGCTAGTTTGTTTAGTTCAAATCTTGCAATCAAAATTTAGATCAGTTCTCATTAAGCTAGAGCTTTGAAATTTTGCACATGTACGTAAATCCGGTGACAATACACTTTAACATTTTCACATAAGAAAAAAAAAAAGATAGCGGCTTCAAAATGGCGGACGACTTTAGCGTTTATGATCCGATTCGACGCAAAATCGATATCTGGGGGTTTTCGAGATCGCCAATTATGAATTCTTCGTCAAAATTTAGAAATTCAAAATGGCGGCGCCAATATGGCGGACGATTGTTGTCATTTATGGTCCAAATCGATCAAAATCGATATCTGGGGGTTTTGTGTTCGCTGATTACGAATTTCCAGTCAAAAATTTAGTTCAGGATGGAGACTTCAAGATGGCGGACGACTTTACCGTTAAAGATCCGCTTCAACTTAAAATCAATATCTGGGGGTTTTTCAGGTCGCGGATTATGAATTTTTAGTCAAAATTTAGAAATTTAAAATGGCGGCGCCAATATGGCTGACGACTTTTGTGATTTAGGCCCAAATCGATCAAAATCGATATCTGGGGGTTTCCGGGGTCGCGGATTACGAATTTGTAGTCAAAAATTTAGTTCGAGATGGCGGACAACTTTACCGCTCATGATCCAATTCGTCTCAAAATCGATGTCTGGAGAATACAGCATATCAAAAGACTATAAAGTAAAAAATAAAATTATGTAAAAAAATATAAAAAAAAAAGCTTTTGCATCATTTTGTTACATTATATAATTTGTTTTATATATAAAAGCTTGTCGCGAGTAATCTCCTTTACACAAGAAAATCTCGCGACAAGCTTTTACATCATAAAAAAAATTATATAATGTAACAAAAGTATGGGTTTGATTTACTTCAAAGCTTATTTTCTACCTTTTAGAGCATTTAAATAAAAGCTTTTTTGAAAAATATTTTTTATTCTATTTATGATAATTACTGTTGCTTTATTTATGTCTGGTGTATTGTATAAATCATCCCAATCATATTCGCTTAACTTGTATTTCAGTTTTTCATAATCCATATATTTTACAGTCCATCTTTCTGTAAGTTGGTTATTCTTTTCTATTTGACTATATAATTCGAGTGCCAATAGCATTGAGAAATGATCCGTGAGTGAGGATTTATAAACCACAGGGGAAACTTCTTCATAGTTCTCACATAGATGATGAGGTTAATTTCAAATACAGGGTACAGGGAAAAATTCCTTCGGGCTCATATAATACACCTGGAATATCGTAATACAACTTCATATGGGGCATTTTCAAAATTGTAAATTTTGATTTTTTTTAAAGAATCGTTCAAATGGCTGTTTTCAATGTTGATATTGAGATAAATGAATACTGCAGGCGGCACCAAGCAGAATTCTATTAATTATTTTTTTAAAACTTGATTCATTAAAAACTAGTACCTTGACATTGAGTTTTTATAAATATGCATTTTTTGGAAGCTTTTACCCATACTTCGCATATTTATATCGAAAAGGGATGTAACAAGGCTCAAATATTATATAACTGTATAACTTTATAGAATATCCTTGATGTAGAACTCATTGGTTTTGAATAAGTTGGGAATTTAGAAAGTAAAAATCGATTTATTTAAAGCGATGAAAAATTTCATTTACCTCTCGACTTTTTTCCTTTATATTTCCTATTATTAAACAAATCAACATTCAAAAATGTATTGAAGCCATTTCTTTTCCAGAATGTTAGTAAAACTTCCTTGACATTTGCTGATTTTATGCGACTGTTTTTAATTCCCTGACTTTTCCAAGTTTTCCAGGTTGCTGGGCACCCTGTAAAACTTCTATAAGGTTCCAAATATGGCTAGAATCAGAAAAATACCTATCTTATTACAAAATAAGTAACCACACTAATTGCAATACGTATATTTATATGGAAATTATAACTACGAGATCTATTATTAGTTTGATCAAGTTACAAGAGTGTTTCAACAAAATCATAAATCCCTTGAACACAAACGACACGAAAAATATTAACATATTCCAATCAAAACAAAGCGCTATGCAATAATCTCTCTGCAAATCTTACGTCAATCGTTTTTATTTTGCAACATAAAAAGTCGTTAATAAACGCTTAATAAAACAGCCCAGCTTCAAGGAAGCTAAACATCTCGCTGACCAAAATATCAATAAACGCATGAGAAATAGGCCACGTGCACTGGCGGTAGCGGGGTGGCGTGACGTCAAATGTGACAATCGAGGGGAAAGCCGATCTCGGCGCGCTCATTGGCGGTGGCGAGCGAGAGGCGTGAGCTGACGCGCAAAGGTGGGGACCATAACAACGTGTTCCAAGGTGGAAGGGATCGTAATCAGAATGGCAAAGGAGGCACTGCAATCCATGTGACCTAGTTAGAGCATGAATGACTATTGCAGAGGGTATCAACCCCCGGGAAGGCTCAATTTGGGTCATGGCACTCTTTCCCGAATGGCCCGAGCACTGCAAATATAGGAGGATTATCTATTTATAGCTCAAAACGGCAGGGGCCACTCCCCCAACGAACCCTCAACGGCAGATATGAATGAGGTGCTCGAAGCAGGGGAATTTTTAGTTTGGCGGAATATTATGCTGTTACCGTATAAAAGGTTATTGTTTAGGTTTAGTGTTGCTATTGCTACAGAGGTTGCTCGCCATACCGAAAGCTAAACAAACGAGTAAATTAGTTTGGATTTTTCATGGACTTTTGCGTTCCGCAGGATGCTGCACTTAAATAATGAATGAACGGAATTAACCACGGGCAGATTACGTTGTTAACTATTCAAGATAACGAACGGCCCTGGCAAAAAAATTGAACGGAGTGGTCCATTTCAGAAGGAATAGGAAATTACCCTCAACACCGAGAGCTTATTACCACATAAAACAGAATTAAAAGAAACCTATCTTAATGTGTATTTTAGAAACATGCCTGTAGCAGATGAAATAGAAACATCAGAAATTTATATACTGGGCCTATAGCTACACGCAGAGGAGAAACGATTATATATACAATATACAAGGTGGTCCAAAATTGTCTCCCGATATATCTCCGGTTGATAGTACATCCAAAAATAATGGTAATCTTTTATATAAACTTATTTCCGAAAATGAATTATAAGGGAGATAGACTCCTTAAAAGGAGGATAATAAATTTCAGTTTTTCTCCAATATCTTCCGACTCCCCTAGTTTTAAAGGGTGACTGTCAGCATTTTCGTCATAACTTTTTTTTTTTCATGTTTCTAAAAATAAAACTGATTTTTAGATCATTCAACATCTAGGGAGCATTCAATATATTTTACACCAATTACTTATAAGGAAATAAATGATGCCATCATTAACTTGAAGGATAAACCATCTGCTGGGTTTGATGGCGTAGCAAATAACTATAAAAATTATTAATGATAACAATTACACCAGTTACTTTACTTGTTCAATTTATCAATTAACCAGGATTGTTTTCCTGATGCACTTAATTTAGCTAACGTTATACCTATATCGAAAAAAGCGTCAGCAGAGGAAATCGAAAACTATCGCCAAATCTCCCTGTTAAGCGTAGTTTCTAAATTAAAGAATTGTTTACAACAGAATAATATCGTTCACCACAAAATATAATATCCTTACAGCTTTTCAGCATGGTTTCATTGCCGGCAAATCAACAGAAACAGCAACCTACCATTTATTAAATTGGGTGTACACCTGCTCAGACAACAGTAAGTATGTGGTCTGCATAATTTTTGATTTGTAAAAGCTTTTGATATGGTAAATAATTCTTTCTTAGAGCAAAGGCTATATAGTGTAGGAATAAGCGGAAACTTACTGTCAGAACACTGAAAGAACAACTAAGTAATGTTCAGTCACAAATAGAAAATTTAATGTAAGGCGTCCCTCAAGGCTCTGTTTTGGGACCGCTATTATTTATGCTATATATAAACAACTTTCCTAACTGTTTAACTACTGGCCACTTAACAATGTTTGCTGATGATATAACAGTGATATTAGCAGCTGTTACAACAGAGCAAATCCAAATATTAATTGACCAAACCTTCCAAGAGGTAAATATTTGGGCGGAGAGAGATAAGCTTATCATGAATGCGGATAAGGCTGTCATAATAAATTTTGGTTTGCAAAGACAATTGCAGCACGGTATAGTGTTACATGACAATAATATATTGTGTTATAACGCGAAATTACTGGGTCCTTATTTAGATGATAAATTGTTGTGGGACAAGCACATTAAGCACGTATGCTTATAACTTAATATGGCCTACTTTGCTTTATTGTAAATGCAAAGTAAGTTAGATGAAGCAGGGCTATTGAACATTTATTATGCTCTTGCATACTCACATATTTCGTACAATATCATTGCCTGGGGAAGTTCAAGAGATAGGGACAGGGTCGGACTAGCCCGGTCGGCAGATCGGCAATTGCCGATGGGGCCAGATACTTTTGGGGGTCAACTCACTTTCGGGGCCAAACCGCAAACGAAAACAATAAATAATGCTTATTTACATTTTTTTCATAAAACACTGGAATTAATTTTCTAGAAGTAAAACATGAATTGTTAGATTGTGCATATAATATAAATAATAAATAAATAAATAAACACCACAGAAATTAGACAATCCCCAATTCCAAATGCCAGGGGCTTGTGCGGAAGGGGGTTACACATTGAAAAAACGCGGACATATAACCATTTCTTCCGACAGTGCCAGTGCCGCAGCCAGGATTCGAACCTGGTGGTGCGACGTCCGTATAATTAATCGCGATTGCCACCTCGCGCCTTAACCCACTCGGCTATCGACCAGACAGATATAATTATTTTTTCTCAAGGAAGATACCATAACCATGTATACGTATATCTAAAAATGCATATTTGGGCTCATAACACTATATCTTTAGGGTATTAAGGGACATATATCAGGTGAGACAGGAGCATGTAACAGGTCTAGCAACTTTTTTATTCTTCAAAATATAATTTTTAGAATTGGATGTTTATAAAGAAATAAATCCGCTTCTTTTGTCATACTAAACGGTTTTTCTTTCTACTTCCGGTTAATCTATTACCAGCAACTTTGTTTTTATTTTTTTAAATTATTTTAACGCCTTCTTTAGATAACGTCCTGGCGGTGTTTAGCATTAGCTGTCCCATCACTCAACCAGGACACATACACATAGACAATTATACAACGCCATTCCCTACGACATTGCTATTTGTCGCAGCTGAGACTCGAACTCAGGACTGGTACAGCAACTAGCCGTGTTGTCTCTCACACAACTTCGTCTAGTCCAATGCTACCAACTCAGCAACACATGAAAAACACCACTAAACATCCATACTCTAGCCAGGATTCGAACCCGGGTCTCCTTGGTTGCAGACCTAACACGTAAGCTTTGAGCCATCGAGCCGGTGTTTTTTGAGTGTAACTTTTTTCACGACTCCAATATGGAATTATTTTTTTTTACAGTCCTTTTTCGACCTATAGATTCATTAAGAAAAATCCGAATTACAGTCAATTTTCTGTTAACATGAAGGAAAATATTTGTAGTAAAATTTTAACATGCATAATGTTACAAACATTATGGTCAGCATAGCGAAGCAACCAAGACGCACCCAGACAAAAATTTAATGCTACTTTGAATTATTCTCACTTTATGTCAAAATCATGGCTACTAGATCAGTTCAAAATGAAAAGTATTATAATCTAACGGTTTTTAATGAAAAAGTAAAAATATCTCTGGAAATGTCGATTTTAGGTATAGGATATTTTTCACAAAAATAGTAGAGAATTAACGTGTCAATTAAAAAATACAATAATATACAGTGTTCCATTTGAAAAAAAAATTAGAAAATTTACTTTGAGATACTCACTAAAGCGATGGCAAATAGGCTAACACCTGTTATGGAAAAGTTACTTCCTGAAACACAGAGTGGCTTTAGACCAAACCGAGGCACATCGGATTTAATCTTCACACTTAAACAGCTTCAAGAAAAAGCACTCGAACATCAAGGAGAAATTCACATGGCCTTCATTGATTTAACCAAGGCGTTTGACTCGGTGGACAGGGAAGTGCTCTGGAAAATTATGTTCCGCTTAGGTATCCCTAGAAAATTTGTGGAAGTATGTCGCAGTCTACATACAAACAACAACGCCCAGGTTATGTATAATAATGAGGCAACCGAACCTTTCCAAACCCTCACTGGAGTTAGGCAGGGATGTGTCCTGGCACCCTACTTTTTAATTTGTTTACCACTGCTCTAACAATTATTGTTGACAACAAACTGACAGTCAGAGGAATAGGTCTCAGATACCGTTCTGATGGCGGTCTCTTTAACATAGGGCGCTTTAGAGCTTTCACGAAGACACGCACACGATTCATTTGTGATCTCCAGTATGCGGATGACTGCGCACTTTTAGCCTCTACGCCGGAAGAGCTTCAAGAACCAAATAGACATTACACTTAACGGAAATTCTCTTGAAGTGGTGGATCAGTTCAATTACTTAGGCAACGTTGTTAATGACAAAGCAAACATGGACAGCGAGATTCGCAATAGAATTAACGCTGCACCTAGGGCACTCTGGGGACTTAGAGAGAGAGAGAGTATTTGATAACAATGACCTTGCTTTGTCAACGAAAATGGCTGTCTACAGAGCAGTTGTCATTCCAACACTGCTATATGGATGTGAAAGCTGGGTCACTGACCGTCGTCATGTGAAAGAATTAGAACGTTTTCAGCAAAGACACCTCAGAAGTATGATGAAAATCCGTTGGTTCCATCACATATCAAACGTGGAAGTACTCAGGAGAGCAAATAGCCTTCCAATTGAGGTGCTTATTTCAAGAGCATGCCTAAGATGGGCAGGTCACGTTCATCATATGCATGATAACCGCCTTCCTAAATGCACACTTTATGGTGAATTGCTAAGCGGTAGAAGAAGGCGTGGCGGTCAACGAAAGAGGTTCAAAGACGTTCTCCATGAAAATCTAAAATCCTGCGGTATTCCAGACGAGCAATGGGAACAACTTGCAGCGGACAGAACCGAATGGCGAGGGGTTGTGGCCAGCTATCAAGGAAATGTTGCTGCAAGAAGGCCGAATCCAAGACCTAACCAGGTCTATGTTTGTCCTGACTGCGGTCGACATGTGCTCTCCCGAATTGGCTTCTATAGCCATAGTCGTGTGCACCATAGATGAATGGGAATTACAATAAACTACACCTTTTACTTGTTTCTTTATTACACACAATCTATCGACTGTAACATTTTTTTATACTCGGACTCGAGTAAAGGCTAATAATAATAAAAATTTTACGATGAATTCATACATATAAAAATATATAGGGTGTTTCATTTAAAGAAAATGACCTCGAAGATGGTCCGCCGTAGCGAGTCACCCTGTATATTTCAAAATATTTTTAAATTGTGCGCCTTTCGATACTTCCATAAAAAAATAATTTTCCAGAATCTTCTAATAAGGCACTGTTGGGACACCCTGTAGACTTTTTACCGAATCTGTATATAAAACTACTTTTGCTGAATCTCTATGTTCAGATGTTTGTCAAGTTAATGTTTTAAACCTTTAAATTGAAGGCTTCTTAAAGGTTTACTTTTGCAAATAAAATTTTTCCCTATTAAAGATTGTATTTTTCCTTATGACAACATTTAACCTTGAAAAAAATCAGTTACGATCCAGTAAAAAAAAAACGCTTGATTAAAATCAAGATTTGAATCAAATAATTTCAATTAACTCAACTCTCTTTTACACTGATGAATTTTTAAACTAGAAGTTTCTCTGTGAACACCTTATTACCAGGCTAGTTCCATTTTTTCTGATTTGTCACCACTAAAGTCGCCTCACCTTTGCTGGCAACGTACGCAATTAAGCCGGACTGAAGAATATGACATCCGGTGGATGAGTGCATTGGCAAACACTAATAAAACGAAGGCAATTATATGGAGGTAATATTACAAATCCCATACACTTATTTGCGATACTAGATAAAGTATAATTGTTATTAAAAACGAATAAGTACCATTATCTCGACAAACACTCCAAAATAAAAAATATAAACGAGTCACTTCCGTTCCGATATCCCAGCTTGTACTTGCATAAAGATAGCAATTTAGATTTTACTTGAAGTTTATATCTACGAGTATTTTATTTTTCTTTATGCGGCATGCAAGATTTGTATCCAGATTAATTGATAAATGATGCATCGCAAGATACGCCTGACAACAAAACGATACTTGTATCGGAGATCTCGAGAGATTTTGACATTGAGGGTGATAATGAGTGGGCAAGGACTACTGCATATAATAAAATTATTTAAAAATTCCAATGCTAAAATTTAGTTTTATGCTTCGCCAATTCGACTCTTCCTTTTTTAAGTTTTCTGGCTGAGCACTTGAACAGTGTTCAAACAGGCACACAATAAAGAATGAAGCACACCAAAGCCCTGTTTTTCTACAAGTACACAAAGCTGTGCAGTCCTTTTTGCAATTGCGGGAAATCAGATTCTATATTTCGGATGCTGGAAGGTCTGTTGTTTTTACTGGTGACAAGACTAAAAAGTTAAAGTATCATTGCAGGAATACGATAAATGAAATAAATGTATTAGCACAAATTTATTTAAATCCGGAAAACTCCTCTAGCAAGATATCATCTGAAAGTGGAATAGGCAAGTGATGTTCAAAGAATTTTAAAAAACATAAATATCATGATTTTAAATTTAACACTGTAAAGACATTATATCCAGGTGACCAAAACAGAAGACTCACTTTTTGCAATTGGGTCAGAAGAAACTTAAATGCCAATCAATATTTTCATAATAAGATCTTATGGTCAGATGGAACAACATTTACAAATTGCGGAGTCTTTAATAAGAGGAGTAAACATTTCTATGCCACCATTAATCATCACTTTACCCAAGAAATGAGACCTCAGATACGATACTCCATCAATTTATGGTGTAGTCTAATTGGAAACACTCTAATTGGGCCCAAATTCATAGAGGGTAATTTAAATGATGTAAAATACCAAAATTTATTAAAAGAAGTTGTTGACGGATTGCCTCTTGGATTTTTCAAAATCTTAATTGGCTTATGCAAGATAGACGTGGGCCACATAAATAGTCGTCCGAGCATATTTGAACATGCGATTTCATCGAAGGTGGTTGGACACCAATGGACCTGTAAGGTGGCCACCTCGCTCCCTTTGTTTAAAGCCCTTGGACTATTTTTATGAGGGTATATAAAAAATAAAGTTTACTACGAAGCCGTAGGTGATGTAGACCAATTGCGTCAAAGAATTATTGACGCTCATAACTCCAGATACGGTAGCTAATGCCACAGCAAAAATGTCAGCGAGAACACAAATTAAACAAAGCAAATGGAGTAGTGGTGAGAGGTAAGTGAATCCTCTCATGTGGTCAATTGCTACTATACATCATAGATGTCTCCATGGTGTACTCCATTTACTATAGTTTGTATAAAACTAGCAGGTTGGCCACTGTCATTTGTCTGTTCCATGAACTATGGCATACTGATGAGAACTAATAAGTTCGAAACCGGTCTATGTCTGGTCAGGGAGTTGACAAATGACATTGGCTACCAATCTTTCATGATTTGTAAGGTATAATTCAATGCAGGTCGGAGTATTTGTTTCCTAAAAATCATATATTATAACAGTAGGTTACGTCCACCTAGGGCTAAAAGGTTGCCGCTCTCGGTACTTGCAGTATCGCAAGTCGCTATACACCATGCGGTCGACTATGGCAATTACACAGAAATGTCCTAGTCGTGGTTTTCATTTCTGGTAGGAGACAAAGACGGATAGTCCTAGTCGTGGTTTTCATTTCTGGTAGGAGACAAAGACGGATAAAATTTAATATATTTTGGTTCTAAGGCTTTCGCGAAGCTGATGATCCATAGTTAGATTTCCGGGTTCTCTTCCGCGTTAATAGTTTTCAATACTTGACGTTTCGACCATGTTGTCGTGGTCTTCTTCTGAAGCGAAGTGAGCTCTGTTAGCCTGAGCGCCTCTATTTATATGCATCGTCAGGAGGCGTGGCTTGGTTCCGGTGATGTCACACATGATGTTTCCGGTCCACTTACCATGTGACATCACCGGACCAAGCCACGCCTCCTGACGATGCATATAAATAGAGGAGCTCAGGCCAGCAAAGCTTACTTCGCTTCAGAAGAACACCGCGACAAGATGGTCGAAACGTCAAGTATTGAAAACTGGAAGAGAACTCGGAAATCTAACTATGGATCAAAATTTAATACATTTGCATGGTAGAACGAGGTGCCACTACAATATTAAATAACAGTTAAATCCTCTGTAAATCCTTTGAGAATGCCGCTGACTTTTTTGCTCTACTATGTACATTTTGGCTCCACTATAGGTGAGTAGATGCTGATGTAGATAGAGATGGATATGCGACTTTCGATCATATACACACCCTGTACATATTCCTCGTTCCGCGAGAAAATGTTTAAAGCGTTATATTTAACTCTCCCTGTAGAGATACATAATTAATCGCGAATTTTCAGAGCGGCGAGTTAAGTATATGCGCGAGATGAGTGTAAGAGATGTTCCGATGAAGATTAGTAGCCTTGGGATTGATGTGTTTTTATAAATAAATGTTTTACTTACGCCGGAAGTAGTAAATAATTGAAAACAGGAAACTGTATCTGATTAAGTCAACAATTATTGCTTTTCCATTTTTTTTTATTTCGCCGACATGTATACTTAAGTTCGTTTATGAGTTTATGCACTTTTTACGGCCGCTCGCACGTCGATTTAAAAATAAAAATAGTGCCGGTTATTAACGTTCTGTTTATTATTGACACAGGAAGATTTAATGAATTCCATCTAAAAACAAAAAACAAAAAACAAGTTACTTTCGACGCAAAAACTCATAATTAATTTTTCCTGTTGACTGAGAAGTGTTTTCGAACTGTTTAATTGCCATTTCGTACTTTCAAATCTCATTTAACAAAAAAATCATTCGGATCTACGTAGATGCTGATTCTGTTCTCTTAACGCTTGGAATATTATCAATTTTAAGGCTATGATGGGCCAATACAGGACACCTGTCATAGAGTTTGTTGTCTACAAGGTAATTGTGTATTAATTGAGTTTTTAAGAGAGGGAGAAGTACAAAATACCAAACGTTAAAAAATGTGATAAGTTGGCTATGCAAAGAAAATCTCAGATTTTAGGTTAGGTTTTTTATTACTATTATCACAATGTGCTCTCACAAACAGTGAATGGAAAAAGGGGAGTAGTTAAGTTTATTAGCAAAGCCCTCACAAGATATATTATATTTTAGGCACCCTCCAATGCCAAATTTGGTATATGATACACTGAAATATCTAAATTCTTCCAACAGTCTTGATGGCATTGTCGAAACGTGTTACAAAATGATAGGGACTGAAAGCAACCATCTAGAGACTTTTAAAATAAAACAGAAATGATAATGAAGTTGTGAATACACCAAAATCATCTCCAGATAGATCAGAAATCGTTAATGAGTAACATTTCAAAAATTATATTGGCAGAGAAGTATACTTATTTTATTTTGAAAGAAAGTTTCTCCAAAGGCACAGATTACCGATATAAAATATGAGGATCACAAGGCGGTACAAAATTGTCTTCTGCGCTGATAGTACAGTTGATTAAAAGAAAAACTGGTACAACTCTTGTAATCGAAAATCTTAATAGTTTAGTTGTGTGCATATGTCTGTAAATAGGGCTGGCCAGGCATGTCGAGAGGGGGGTGAAGAAGATGTGATTTACCCCGGACCTGGGCTTTTTGGAGGAGACCGGTTTTCTTAGTGTTTTTAAAGTTATTAAACCTTTCTTTTTAATTTTATTCAAATGGAATTTTAAAAAATAATTAGAAAATAGCTTTTCCAAAACATTTTCAAGCCTGCCATATTATTGTTTAAAAAATAATATTTGTTACGGATAATTCTACTAATGGTTGTAATTAAAATACTAACTGAATAATGATAATTCTATTTTTAAAATAAGAACACAAAAATACCACTTGAGATTTAAAAAAATGTAAACAATGCAAACTGAACATAAAAATAAAATAAATTAACTTCAACTACGTAATACAGAATTAACTAATATTTTGTCATTGCTCCATTAGCGTCTAAAACTGCCTGAAGTCTTGCAGGCATGGACAAAATCAGATTTCTTGCAAGGTCAAATTCTTGCGACAAGCTTTCCCAAGCGTCTTCAATTATCCCTTCCAATTCTTGGGCATTATTTGGTTACTGGATGGTTATTTAATTTTCTTATATGTTTCACCATTAGTCCCCAAACATTTTCAATTGGATTTAAATCCGCACTTTAGATGGCCACGGTATCAACTCTATGTTTTTATTAAGAAACCATTGCCTGACACGATGGGCCGTATGTATGGAGCAGTTGTCTTGTTGGAAAATAAAATTATTTTCCGGAAACACTTCTATTACTGACGGCAACACAATATTGTCTAATATTTCAATATACTTAATGGAATTGAGATGACCACCACTGTTCCAACACACACCTAACCCATTTAGGCTAATCCAAGCCCAGAGATTGACTGAAAACCTTCCTGATATTTGTGGATCGAAAGTATATTTTTCGTCGTATCTAGTGGAAGGAGGCCTATATACGCGAACATGTCCATCGTTACAGGATTTGAAAACCTTTTCGTCAGAAAAAACAACTTGTCCCCAGAAGTTTTCATCATTGATTATATAGTTCAGTACAAAAATAATCCTATCCTGATTCTTTTCTTCTAAAAGTTTGTATTTTTTAGCCGCTGAACAACTCTTCAATTCGCTTCCTAGTTTTATTCTTCTGCAAGCAGTAGGTACCGAAGCAGGGAAATTTGTCTCTGAAATTGCATTTACTGGATGTTACATGGCCTATGTCCATTTAACAGTTTTATTTAAAAAACAGTGTTTTGTGTATATTTAGCACGATCTGTATAATATTTTTCGATTCAGTTTTTGTAAGTGAAACTGTTTTCAACTAACAGAATTTTACTTGTATAACTGCTAAACCATTTCACACTGTTTTATGTACTTAGTTTTATATCTTAGGAACTCAGTCATATTCTAAACTATGATGTATCTCTGTTCCGTTGTAAGACCAGGAAACAATTAATTAACAATTTGTCTACAAACACATTTATTTACATCAGATACCTACCTATATTTCAATTTTTATATTTTTGTTTACTATGAAGTACATATGGTTATTTTCCTTACCTTTTCTCATTCTATATTAGTATACCCATAAGATGTAATATATTTACTAAGTTCACACCATAGTCTTTACGTTTTACTACTTATTTACATCTGTTCATATTTGTGGTTATGTATAAAACAGAAATTACAAACTGTGGTAGGAAGTACCTAATAAAAACATTTCTTATAGATTCCTTTTATCGATTATATGCCACTAATTTAGTTGTGAGTACGGGAATCTACAAGGCAAGTTGTTGCGCTTAACGCAACCATTGACAGATGGCCATACTTGTACTATTCTTTGATTTTATAGCTTTCAATTTAAATAGGGATTTAAATTTTTCAAGTTTATTTTTTTGGTAGCGTTATTTCCTAGTAAACAGGACAAAAAGTTTACCTTATCAGTAAAACTCACCAGGAAATCATTTGCTTGCGGCCTTTGTACTGATTCAAACGTATATAATTTTTAACTGTGGACTTCAGTAATTGATTTACAATTTTTATATCCCAGTTAACAAGTGTTTAACATACAGGTAATTTCATTACACTCATTTAAAATTTAATTAATCTTCAAATTTTGCCTTTGATATAATTTCAATTATTTTTAAAATAAACTTGAATTCAAGGTCAATTCTTTTTAATTTAATAAGTAGTTAAAATACTATATGTACCACATGGTTTTAAAAATATTTTTCTCTTTCCTTTTCATTTCTTTGGCAATTTATAGTTTTTATGAAATCAGCTTTTGTACAGCTAACTTGCTTAAATTTTGTACATGCATATATGCTTAGATATTTACATGCTTAGATGCTTATATTCTTAGATATTTAAATTCTGAGATACTTCTTCTACATTCCTGCATAGTTTTCGCACAGCTTATCTTTCATAGATAAAATTTCGTTATCTTTTCATTAAAACACATAGTTGGTTAATTTTCTAATTTTCATACAACTTTCACCCCATTTCATTAAGAGACATAAATTGCCAAGGAAACTTTAGAATTCATTCTTGCAACAAGAGACAATTGTGGGCCTGGATTGCTGTCCCAGAACCAGTCACCTCAACTATAATCAATCTAGGATACTGGTATAAATTTGTTATATATATATATATATATATATTTAAATTTCAATTTGTCTTTCAAACCGATCTATTGTCTATTTTTCATGTAATATATTTTAACATTCATTTTAAACTATCTTTTTATTTCTCTTACCAACAATTTCAATCTGACCTATAGTAGACTGGTTATTCGAGAAAAAGAGACAATTTTGCTTATTTTACTATAGATGGTGCCCAATTTAACATCAATTTTTCTTTGTCTCCTTTTCTCGAAATAAACAGAAATCTCTCGCTTATGCTGTACATGTCAGAAAGGGTAAGTTTCTCCACTCTTACGCATACTCTGGACCCACGGCTCTCTGCTCCGACTTAAACCAGCTAGTCGTCCGCATATGTTGCCTCAATTCTTTCTCAAAAATAAATAACAAGGGAAAGGAGGTAACAACACCTTAAAAGGGGGATAATGCATTGCAGTTTTTCTGCAATACCTTCCGGCTCCCTTAAAATATCAAAATTCATATTTTAAACTTAGTCACAGACCATCCGGACACAAGTTTACCTGGTATCAGTCAAACCTCTTCTGCTTAAGGGGTAGTTTTAGGGGGTGGCTATCAGCCGCAGAAATACAATTTTGGACTTGCACTCGTTTACTTCAGGATATATAAACTATATATGTCCATGTTTCTGCACTAAATAATTTATAAACATATTGTAGTTATTCAAACATAATATGTTTAGCAAACTCCTCTGTAAAATCCTTATTTTACTATAAGGAACGTAACCAGACTGCAACCAACAGCTACTCTCCGGGCTATGTACCCCGCCGAGCACTGAATTACAAGTTACAAGCCTGGCGCGTTAAGTGTAATAATTGCATATTACCATCAAAACGCTAATGCTTCGATTGCAACAAACATCAGCCGAAAGACTGATCCTACTTAAAGGAGCTCTCGTGCCAGTCGTCACACACCACTTGCAGACTGCAGTTTCGAGCTGTTGGCTCTAGTCAGTGCAAGGTAGGCATGTGACGACCGACACGAGGATCACTTGACTATTTAGTACATTTCGGTATCTTCGGGATAGCGACATGTAAAATAGTCAGCAGGTGCCATCTAGCGGTCCAGTGTCTGTTGCAATCGAAAAATAAATAGCCTGACTGGGCTTAGCATAGTTCAAATGTGCTTTTAGAGAGCGGAATATTAAAACATAATATATTTTAGTCGTCAACTCCTCTAGAGGAGATTGGATAAAATCTGGATGTGGAAGTAGTGATTTCCTTGGGCAGCGGTTTTAAAAAATATTTTCCTCAAGTTTAAGATTTCACATTTGTGATGAAATAATAATAATAATCAAACAAATTAAAAAAGGGGCGAGCGTAGGTGCGGCTTTACTATGTACATACTTCGGTATGCAATGTAAAGCAACGACAGGCGCAGTTAGTACTTGGATGGGTGACCATTCCAACGGAAACCGCGTTCTCGCCTCACACATCTTCCAGCGGCTTGTATATCAGTGTATGCGCGGAAGCTATACAACCTTAGGCGAGGGTTGTATAGGAGATATACCATCCTTCGGAGGGGATGTAAAGCTGTCGGTCCCTTGTCTATTAAATGTTAGGCAAGTAAAAGATCCCTACGCTTCTTAAGGGAAAAGGTTCGGTAAAATTCCTGGTTGGGGGTAGCTCGTCTACAGGCATCGGTGTTAGGCCTCAGTAGCGGAAATAGGCCGACGTTAAATAAATGTATAAAAAAATTAAAAAAAAAAAAAAAACTATTTTTTTAGTTTCTATTTTTTGCAAGTTAACAAATAAAAAAACAACCTTGAGTGGTTAAGCCTTATCAGAAATTTAATTATGAAGAGATCCATATTTTTGTTTTCTCGATATGACAAAAGAATAAGCGGATCTATTAAATAAAAAGTGAGAAAAATATGGTTAAAACAATTTACTGATTTGGACGAAATAGTTTTCCACAACATCTACTTAATTAATTTCATAACATTGGCCTTCCCAAACAATTCGTTATCGGCCAAAAATTGGCTGTCAGCACTCTGACTATGTTTTTAGAGAATCTGCATCTAGAATAAGCTTTAATTACTGTTTTCTCCAAATAGGGTATACCTATACTGGGAACGTTCTCGCACGAATCACAACGAATTTCCCTGCGTCAACGAACGCTCCGATATCTGACTTCGCCAGTAGATTACCTATTTTTCAGTATTTTGAAGAACTAATTATGTAAATTATAAAACGCATGAGATATCCATTGTTCGCATGGTAGTTTCCATACAATTTAAATATCAAGATAATTGCGTTTTATTAACTCGACTCGGCCAAACCAACAATCGGAATATTCTCACAGAGCGTTGAAATGGGACGATGAATCAGTAAAAAAAAACAACACCGTGAACAAATCGACGAAAACAATATTTAAAAAAGCATATTCCCATGTTTAACTCTGGTTGCGTTTTATTAATTATACCTTACATCACATGTGAACCGACTTTTTGTTTTAAAATGGAGGAGAGAGTGAGATCGAGGATTTTGTAATATTTGAATTTCATATGCGGATAACTGACAGTGGATAGTCGAGCGATATCGGTTTGCTGTTAGTCATTGTGAAAATGGTTAAGGACATTTTTGGTTACAGTGATTTTATTGTCTACATTTGCCGTTGGCATGATAAATAATAAAAATTAAAAAATTCAGTTGCAAAATTCAAATTTGGAGATATTTTCCTGATTTTATTTTACTTTAGAAATGCTCCATCCAATAGTAAAAGAGCACCAATGACAGGATGGGAAACAATAGAACTAATATGTCATTGTGACTGTAAAACGCTACATACCAACAGCGAAGGATAACTTAATATATTGTGAATTAGTTTAATTACAAATAACAAACCTTGTTTATCTCTACGGGCTTCATCAAGATCCTCTATACCAAAGTTCCAATTAGAAGACTTTAAATACGCACACGAGAAAATACATACTAATGTGACATTTACCAAAAAACTGGTGAAAGAAGAGAACACAATGAAAGAACTAACGGAATAAATTTAAGAAACAAACAGTTGTCCTTTGGACAAGCCATCACCAAAGGATCAACTGTTAGAAATAACAACTAGACTTTATTAGCTAAAATTTTAAATTTTTTGAAACCATTTCTGCAGGTATCTAAACTTTTTAATCCTGCAATTATGCGTACTGCATACCTTTGTAGTATGAAAACTCTACTTGTGAACTATTTCCCCAACTAACTAGACCATAGTTTAGGCTCGAATTAAAGTTGGCATAATAAAAAGTAAGTACAATTTCAGTGCTACAGTCATTGGATATGGACATAAATTTGAGTCCGAAGCAACTGCTTCTTACTTTCCCACATAGCGTATAATAATATGTTGATTCCACTGTAGAGCATAGTAGCACATCTACAGTAATGGCCTAACAGTTTAATGGATTCTGTAGGAAATATTTGAACATTGTTAGAGAAATGCAATTTATCAGCGTTTCTCTTTAAGCTAAACACTATTGAAGTGGTCGTATTGAAGTTCGTTTTTCTCTGTCCGCTTAGCTATTGCATTATATACTTTATCAATGGTATGTTTTAATTCATCTAAATTATCTTCCACTATAAGAATATTAGTGTCACCAGCGTTACAGATTGTCAGAACATTTGGTATTTTATTCAAATACAGAATTAATTCGTTCGCAAGTAGTATAAAGAGGAGGGCCCCAAGTATAGACCACTGAGGAACACATCTGAAGACTACCAGCCTACTGAACAGCTTGTATCAAAGGCAAACCAATATGCACACCATCGGAATAGTTCGGACAGACGACGGAGGCCAAACAGAAGAATCGAGGAGTCAATCAATGGTACCCCTTACCTGATTATTCTCCATTGTCATGGATCATGTTAATACAAAGGACAATAAAGGAAGGGACAAATTTTAACCAGGACGCAGAAGTGTTGACCTAACCAACTAAAAAAATAATAATGGTGCCAGACCAGATCAACACAAGAGAACCTAATCAACAAAGAATAATGCAAAACAGGAGGAAAGCATGATGAAGAAACTGAAATACCTAGGAATATACCTGACAAACCAACTAAAAAGAAGAGGAAATGTAAAGGAAATAATTTAAAAAATAATGTGGCTCTCTACAGCACTCTGAACATGGTACAAATTATACCGAGATTAGTAAATACCTGAATAAGTCTATAGAGAAGAGTTAAAAGTCACTCAAATGGAATAGTATGACAGTCAAATTGCAACATCTAAAAATAAATCTCAAACGATGTGGACAAATAGAAATATACAGAAAAAAAACAACAAAAGAAAAGTGAAATAATTTTTGTTGAAGACAATGAATATAAGACCAAGATGTAGCAAATAATTTTAATTTACATTTTTCACCTTTTAAAGACAATAATAACCAAGCTCATCCATTTCTTGAAAAAAAAAACACGTTGTTTACTACAATCAGACAATAAGTATGTCTAAAATATGGATGTGTGATATAACATCTTAACTAGGTAAATTGAAAACCTCAAACTCGATTTCAAATAATCTGCTAAAAAAATGTAGTGTACAACTATGTAAACCTCTGGCATACTTAAGAAACCTGCCTATAGAAAAAATAATCTTTCCAATTCAGTTAAAACTGGCCACCGTAATATCACTTCTCCAGAAAAGGCGACGCAAATAAATCTAAAGTTTATAACTAGTAACAAAAGAAAAATTAACTGCCTTCTTTGATCAAAATCATATTCTTTCCATGTTCTACCAAGGTTTTACTAAATACAAAAAACACCGAATCAAGAAGTTGAGTTTAAAAATATAACTCTTAATGCCTCAGATAATAAACAACAAATTTTAGATTTATTTATAAATTTCTCGCGTTAATGACAATTATTACTGGCAAAATAATAATATAATAATAATATGGTGTTAGGGGCACCACCTTAAGTCTTTTAACATCGTATTTAAAAGGAATAAGCCAAATTATTGTTCAAATAAATGTTGCTAATACTAGTTGCGATATTAAACAGGGTATAGTGGAAAGGTCAATTCTAGAACCTTTCCAATTTCTTGAACAACAACTACCCAATAACTTATACTGTATGCTATGCTGATGGTACCAATGTTTTAGTATTTGAAAATGATTTAGTTACCCTTAAGGATGCACCTCACCCTTACGTAGGGCAATAGTTATCCACATGTTGCCCATTTTGATTGACACTGTATTAAAACTGTATTTACAATATCCCGTGCGAATGTGATAAATGTTATGTGGGTGAGTCATCCAGACCTTTCAGTGTGAGGTTGGATGAGCACAAGAATTACATGAGAAAGAATGAAATTCAGAAATCAAAGATTTGTTAACATGCTTGGGAAAACGGACATAGAATAAACTGGGACTCGGCAAAAATTTTAACAAAAGAAACAGATACCAAAAAAAAGAAAAATTAAAGAATCAGCAATAATCTTATTGAATGAAGATAAGTGCGTATCGAATTGTTCTATAGATATTTGTACAACCTGGCTACCAATGTTAAAAGAAGAACTTAACAAACTCAAAATTATCTAAAAGAAAATATCATCAGTTCTATGTTCTGTGTGAGTAGTAAGTATCTATGGAAATAACATAAACAGAATCTTAAATCTGTGTATTTGACATACACAGCAAAATAAGAGTTCTTCCAAAAAAGCTTTGAAAACGGAGATTACTTTCCGAAACGTCAGCAAAATACATTATTTCTGTGTTTATTCCGATTTATATTATTTGCAAAACATAACCTCTGACTTTTCTTTTGGCGTAAACGTCACGGGCGCAGAGGCTTTTTTCTAATAATTAGATTATTTTCTAGATTCGGTGATTTGTTTTGAAGAGGATAACAATACATGTGGTAGAAAACCCAAATAATAAGAAAGAAGACACACATCTCTATGCGTCTGAAATGAAGTTTCTACCGTTTTTAAAATTGCTGGGGTGATCGATCGAAAAACAGTTACCTACCATTCTTTCTATCTTATTTTGGATTGTAGAACAGTAGAACTTCATTTCAAAAACATAGGAATGTGTCTCAGTCAAAATGACACTTATAATTTTTTTCATCCAATATCATTTATAAATATGTTAAATAATATCGGGCCTAGATTAGAGCCCTGTGGAACTCCAGATGTAAGGGCTATTTCAACAGATGGGTAACCATTACACCGCACGAGTTGTTTTCTATCGGTAGATAGGACTCGAAAAATTGGAGGAACATTGGGGAACATCCATTATTAGTAAGTTTTCGAAATAAGATATGATCCAGTCAGTTGAAGAAGGCCTTGGAAAAATCTGTATGAATTACATCTGTCTGCATGTCAGCATCCAGCTAGAGGTTGTGTGATAAAGTGATTAGTGATGTTGGCCTGCCGCGAATGAAACCGTGTTAATACGGAGTGATGCGATTTTTCATATAGTTAGAAGTGTACTCATGAAGAAGCATTTCAAGATTTTTGGCAAAAGTTTTTTATAAAAGTGATAAGTCTACTATTGCGATCACTTTTTTAAAGATTGATGTAATTCTAGATATTTTCCAAGTACTTGGAAATGTGTTCGTTTTTAGAGCTAGATTATAGGTTATGGTCAGAGGATGTGTAAATACGTTTAGCGCAGTCTTTTATTATAAATGCAGGTATTTTATCAAGTCCCGAAATGGTTGTAGGTTTTAATCTTAATTGCTATTAACGAATTGACAGTATTTATTAGGGTTGTGAGAAATATTATGTTCAATATTGTTACAGTAATTTGTATACGAAATATCTATATACTTTCATTTATGGTTCGCCCAAGAGCTTTGAATTCTTCTATTGCTGCAAAGGTCATTACTTCTTTCTATATTCTTTCGATCGAATTTGTTTCAGTCGTATGTTTTTTTTATTATTTCCGAGGAGAACCAAGCAGTCAGAATATAGGTTGATATAATCGACATTGCGAAAGTTATAGAAGACAGTGATGATTTCTTGTTTATTATTTTTTGGATTAAAGTTGTCATTAAATGTTATCAATAAAGCTGGATGATATACATCTTCCTTTGTAATGATGTCTGTGGTGTTTTAAGCCTTGTACAGACTACAGCTGCAACGCGCAATGCAACGTGTAATGCAACATGGACGTGTTTAAAAACGCCGTGCAACAAATCGGCGCGCATTTCTATTCAAGTTGTTTCCGTAGTTGTTTTAAAACCTTTGTCGAACATGGATGCGTGAGTGCAGTCATCATATAATCTGGCCATAGCATGTGGAGTTTTCATGCTAATAGAAGAATTAGCAATGGACAAAAAGTCACGAAGATCGTGGAGAACTGATCTGTATATAGAGAGAACTAATTTGTTTCTGGATCTAAAATCGCAGGAGTTAAGTAGCCAATATACAAGTTTCGTCCGGATGTCTAATACAGACTTTGAAAATGTAATACAATATTTCTCCTGTTGTGTCCATAACTTCGTCAATTTCATTTCAGCTGTAATTTTAAGTTAGTTTTTTTGTAATTTATATTTTTTGGATTCCATATATTTTCTCTTTCCCGATACATTTGTACCAATAAGAGTGTTCTTCCTTCGTCCCACTCTGCCATTTCTATTCAATATATTTTCCACAAACGCGCATCTTCTGGTACACACAGGACGTGCACTTCGTTATCCGTCCACACTGCTACCAAACATCTCTTTGATTGCGCGCTAAAAACCGATGAGGTATGGATCACCAGCGCGCCCTCAGTGCAACATCAACTGTAACGTGCAACGCCCGTACACGCTTGTTGCATTACACGTTGCAGCTGTAGTCTGTACCCGGCTTTAGACAGTTAGTTGTATTTTTGTTAGATAGTACCAAGCGATTATCAGAGTATTATTATATTATTACATTGATTCTTCGATTGATTCGAATCTAATAATAGTGACTGTAATGATTTTTTCTAAATGCATCTGCAGATGGCATTATTGGAATAAAAAAATCACTACATCCAAATGATTGGGAGATAGTCAATAATGATATAGGAGTGGAAGGAGTCTAGAAAGAGACTTCTAAACATGTACTGATATTCACATCTTATTGAATTTGTTTAGTGACCCTTATATTTAACTTGTTTTTGATTTTGTGGGAAGAAGCTCATCAACTTGAAGAAAACCAGTTTCTTAATTAGTCGACGTTTCGTGTTTATTTGAACACATCCTCAGGACTATTTAATTATGGTTTTCCTTGTAAAAAGGTAGTAATTAAACATAAACTTATAATAATGATAAATACGACACAATTTGGAACAAGCAATGAACAACTAAACAGTACTTTTTAGGTCTGAAATGTCAAACTTTAATGCCATGAAATGAGTAAGAAATGTCATGATTTTCTGACGTTTGAAGAAAAAAAGATATTGTGCTGTTAAAAATGATTTGAGACACTGTATAACTCGACGCTTTGATTTCATACCATTTCTAGAACCATTGTTTCAAAGAAATACAACCGATGGCCATAAGCTACGTGGACTCAGGCATGGCAGAGCCAGGAAAGGCGAGGACACCCTTTTAAATTATTTAACGTGATTAACTAGAAAATTACCAGTGTTAGTGTTTTTCGGAGAAAAGCCACATCACATAATGCTCGCAGGAAACGGAGACCACATCATAGGCTATACACTTGCGCCTGGGAAGTAACGTTTTAATTAATTCATTTACCACAATGCTGCATTAATAATATTATCATTACTACAAAGGATTACATAGTAAAATTTTAATATACACAATCGGTTTAAATTAGAAGTAGCTTACGAATAAAGAAACGACTCGTCTCTTTCTGTCAAGATCGCTATCGCAGTCGGCTTGAATTATAAAAAAACAAAAGGCCTAGCGGTAAGCGAGGGTAATGTGCCCTTGCGACGATTTGGCTGATTATTTAGTAGCATTAAATTACGCCAAATATTAGCTTCCTAGAAGAAATCATTTTGGAATTTAGAAGAAATTATTTTTCTCAGAAACCGCTTTCGCAAATTACATGGTATTGAGTCGTGTTACATATCCACTAAAGCCTTGTAACTTGTCTTTTTTGTAAGTCTCACTCAATGAAATATGTGGAAAATACAGATAAATAGTTTAAAAAATTAAAAATAACACCTAACTAGGTTTGTTAATCCAACAGACATATGATGTCCATGTGAAGGATACAGGTACATAAACTACGGTTGAACTGATTAAAATCAAGACTTCAATGAAACGATTTTTATTTTAAAAATCGTATTTTTTTCATTCCAAGCTTTAAAACAATAAAGGAAAAATAAAAACTTTATTGGTATAATTATTTTTGTATCTAGAGTGCGAAATGCTACTTTGGTGATAGAGAACGAAAGTCGAGATGACCAAAGAATTTCGCACACTAGATGCAAACAATATTTTTTTCTACAATTGTCTAAAAAAGTCTATGTTTGCGCATTAAAAATTATAAACAATAGGCAATAATAGGTATGTAATGTGCAAAATATTTTGCACCCTAATGCGCAAAATACTTTGCGCGTGGTGTCATGGTAACGCAAAAAAATAATGTCAATTTAAAAAATGTCTCATTTTAGACACTGACGTTAATGCGCAAACATAACCTTTTTTGGCAGTTATAGAAAAAAATGTCTACATACATAGCCTTTTTTTGAAAGTTGTAGAAGTTTTTTCTACAGCTCAAAAAGGCTACATTTGCGCATTAACGTCAGTGTCTAAAATGAGACATTTTTTTATTTACATTATTTTTTTGCGTTACCATGACACCGCGAGCAAAATATTTTGCGCATTAGGGTGCAAAATATTTTGCACATCACATACCCATTATTGCATGTTTTTTATAATATCTAATGAGTACACAAGAATTAAACAAAAATCTAGTTCAAAAATATTTATTGTTTTATCCGAGGGGTCAACCACTGCTGGAAATACTGTACAAATTTTCAGGAATACTACGGGACTACCCGGGAATAGCCCCGCGGCCCGCAATACTAGGAAGGAATACTTTGGAAATAGTTGAGAATCGAGTCAAGAAGGCAATATAATATGCGTCGGTTCATAGTCCTATTGGTTGTTTGTATTTGTCTCGGCGCTTAGTGTTATTGTGTTAAAATTTCAATATGGTAGGTAAATATTTTTACTGATTAATATGTATTTATCGTGATCAATAAATTATTATTATTATTATTTTAAAATAGTAGTATGATTCTACTCACTTCAAATTGTTAAAGTCGTTATTGAGAAAATCGATTTCTTTTTTTTTTCTATGTGAACTGCCCTTACTTTTAAGGGAGGTGAAAATACACAAGTCTGTAGACGTTTGTAAGAGGTTAAAAAAATAAATAAAAAACATTTAAGCCGAAAATATTACATACTGTTAAGTCTTTACAATATCCAGTAAACACCCTGGATGTAGGTTCAATAAATCGCAACAAGAACTTTCATAAGCCACAATTTTATTAATCACTTAATTACAATAATCAAGTCCTTATACACATTAGTACACACTAATTACAAGTTCCATTTATTATAGTCCCACTACTATAATTCAAACTTATTACTGTTCTTATTCCATCTTATCACCTGCTTGTCTAATATAAAACTGTCCCCAGTGCGCTTCGATCTACCGCATATATACCCGCGTCGAATGTGGTAGATCATTCTAGAATGTTCCGTCCCAACATTTGCGACTTTTCTGGCGCCGTTCTCGAATTTTCTATGATTCCAGTGGTGTAGTCGTGCACATAACAATACTCTGGGACAAACAGGGAGACAAGGAAAGAAGCTACATTTACAACAAATGGAGTGGTGTCATCTCAAAATTCACGGTACTGGTCTGCCGAAAATCCTAAATGGATCATAAACGCAAAGAGGCAGTACTCAGAAAAAACAAATGTTTGGTGCGGAGTACGTGGTTGTAGAATTATTGGTCCTTTTTTTTCTCTGAGAGTTATTTGAATCAACGTGTATTTCTGTACTTTCTGGAAAATGCATTTTGGAATGCACTATACTTCGGCCGAAAACTCTAGTCAGTAGAGCGAGGGGCGTGCGGATTTACGAGTTTTGTAAATTACCTGTTATAATATGGTTGGTGCGTTAAACCGTTATAACTCAGTTTAAAATCAGCGTACATAGAGAGCGGTCGTTTATCAGTTGGGCGGTATTAATTTGTTGTTTATAAATTACGTATTTGTGGTATCATAGTGCCTTAAAATTTTATTTCGTATGAAATATTTATAGCGTGAATTTTTTATGAATTGGGCGGTATTAATTTTTGTTTATAAATTACGTACTTGTTGTATCCCAGTGCTTTACAGTTTCATTTTGTTATTGCTTTAGTGAAAGTAAGTGTAATTGTGGGATATCGTAATATTTTTAAATGTGCAAAAATGGAAGCGGTTCCCGGTTGTTTAAAAGAAGTGGTAAAAGTTCATACCCCTAGAAAGTCTCCATTAAGCTTCAAGGAGAAGAAAATTATTTTGAATGTATATCATGCATTGGAGAAAGATCATCCCATGGTACAGAAATCAGGATCAACAGGTTTAGTTAACATGACTTCAAGGTATACCGGCGTGAGTAAGCAAACCATTTACAGAAGTTTTGAGAGAAAAAAAATTAAGGGGATGTACAGAAACCTAAAGCGAAGTCTGGAAAAAAAAAATATTAGACAAATTCCAGAAAAATGGAATTCGACGTAAAGTTCATAAATTCTTCTATGATAATGAAATTCCTACTGTTAAGAAAATTTTACAGTTCCTGAATGATGATGAACATATACCCAAAATGGGCAAATCACGTTAAAAAAATGTTTGCATTATATGAACTTTATATTTGCAAAAGGAAAGAGAGAAATGATATTATTTGTTGGCGAAGGAATTATATTCGGACAATTAGAATTGCCCGTAAAAGAGGATGAAACTGATATTATTTAGATGAGACGTGGTTAAATGAAGGACATACTGTAACGCAATTTTTGGAAGATAGAAATGTAAAAAGTGTTCGTCAAGGCCATATGAAAGATTGGTCAACAGAATAAAAATGCCAACAGGAAAAGGAAAACGCTTAATAATAACGCACATAGGAAGTGATTCAGGATTCGTGGAAGATGGACTTCTATCGTTCGTGTCGAAAAAAGTGACAATTAACATGAGGACATGAATGCGGATATTTTCGAGGAATGGTTTGCAAAAATTCTCGCTAAGATTGAACCCGGATCTGTCGTTATTATGGATAACGCCTCGTACCACAGCCTATTACTGGAAAAATTACCAACCAGTGCATGGCGAAAAGCGCAAATTCAAGAATGGTAAGATGGCGAAACAGCATTCGCCGATATGTAAGATATATATTGTGGATGAAATGGCTAAACCTAGAGGTATTGAGGTATTACGGCTGCCGCCTTACCACTGTGAACTCAATCCCATTGAGCTTATTTGGGCTGAAGAAAAGGGGAATGTTCCAAGAGAAAATAGAACTTTTAAATTAGAACATATGTAAAAGGCCTTCTATCCTGTGCACTAAAAAGAGTTACCGCTGATTATTGTCACAAATGCATAGGGCACGTTAAAAAAGTTGAAGAAAAAATACGGAATACGGATATTCGGATTGACGCAGTGATAAATGTAGGAGCCAGCAGTGATAGTGACAGTGGTGAGTGAGTGATAATCTGTGGTGATTGTGATATTATGAATTATTTATTTTGGAAAATTATTGTTGGTAGGTTTTGTTTTTTATTATATTATTTTAACGATAACGTTTATTTATGTTATAGAACAGTTATTTATTTTTAACTTTGGTAGGTATGTTTTGTTTTTAATTATTCGATTTTAACAAGAAAGTTAATTTATGATGTTAGAACAGTTATTTATTTTTAAGTTGTAAGTCTATTTATTTATTTTCTTTTTTAACCTGTTACTCCCTAATTAACAACCCTGTCACCATCCTTTCCCGGCAAGGAATATGTTCACGCCTCCAAGTTGGTCCTTGTTGGGCAATAAGAACTGGCATGGTTAAAATTTCAACATGGGGGCGAGCGTAGGTGCGTCTTTAGTATGTACATACTTCAGTATGCGATGTAAGGCAACGACAGGCGCAGTTAGTACTTGGATGGGTGACCATTCCAACGGAAACCGCGTTCTCGCCTCACACATCTTCCAGCGGCTTGTATATCAGTGTATGCGCGGAAGCTATACAACCTTAGGCGAGGGTTGTATAGGAGATATACCATCCTTCGGAGGGGATGTAAAGCCGTCGGTCCCTTGTCTATTAAATGTTAGGCAAGTAAAAGATCCCTACTCTTCTTAAGGGAAGAGGTTCGGCAAAATTCCTGGTTGGGGGTAGCTCGTCTACAGGCGTCGGTGTTAGGCCTCAGTAGCGGAAATAGGCCGACGTTAAATAAAAAAAAAAAAAAATTTCAACATCAACCATTCTACAGTTTTAATGTCGAATTACGTCTATTATTTGCAAAATATACAAAAAGCCTTATTTGAAACATTAACTTAACAAACATATGAACATACTCCATATACCCCGAGATACGTCAATATGAAGAGTCCATATATAGCTTTGAAGATGAGGACAGAAATTTAAAGCAATGTCAGATATTTGAAAGGGGATTTGATCAAGCTTTGACGCCATTTCACTTTTTGGCATATCTGCTGGACCCAATCAGAAATAAAAACGAATACTCACTGTTGAAAGAAGAAAAAAGACTGTTATAGACATAGTACCCATTATTTTTCTGGCACAGATAGGAAAACAAGTTATATTAAAATGGTATGACAGTAGCAGAAGCCAAAAATTAAATAAATTTCAGTATTTTAAGTACAATCAACTAATCATATATCCAAAATATATTTCGCAATTTTGATCTAGCAGCTTTGCCCCTCACAAGTAAAGTCGCTTAACTCCATAATAAGAGGTCTTTGACAAAGAGAGTTTACTTACGTTTGGGTATATCTGTAGACGGACAAAGTTAAGCCCAAAGAAAAATCGGCAGCTACTGGAAGCGGCTGGAACCTCCCCACTCGGTAGATCTTTGAAGCCGAGAAGAGCATTAAATTGTGTGCCAAAACGGCACTAAACGTAATCCGATCTCATCCAAAACCTTTTCAGATCTTCTGGGGCACCAAAAAACCCTCAACTTAATGAATTTACAATCATCTATGCGAGTTATTACCTACATTATCGCTCGTTGAATAATATACTATTAGGATATTAACAACTTTAACATCACTTGAACGACTAAGAAAGTCTAGTTATCCAAAATACTACAGATTTGTAAAGCAACAAACTGAAAATTGGTAAAGTGATAATCTATAATAAATTCACCGACAAACGTACAGAAAGCATGTGATATTAATATTGTTACATCTATCTTTAAAGTTTGTGACAATCCACTAAAAGTTACAAATATGCCGAAATCTTATTAACATGACATGACACCAACGTTATCGGATGACAAACGATGACAATGACAATCGTCAAAATTTTCTCATTGCAATCCGATCGCTCGCGGCTGTCTTTGTTAAATGAAACATTAGCATTTCAGTAATTTTACTAGATTTTAGAGGAATATTTGTAGTTTAATTCTTCGATTTGTCTGTATATATATTTAAAAACGGCACTAAACGTAATCCGCTCTACTTCTAGAGCAGTGAAGAAACCCTTACACGTGAATTGACACGTGACGTCACGAGTTTCACGACGTAACGGCTACGCGCATCGATCATGTCATGCGAAATGCGATCTATGCTTCATATTTGCTTTGTTTTTAATTTTTTTCACGGAAACCAAATCGAAAGGGTGGAAGTGTGATATATCGTTGAAATCAGAATTTTAACTGCTTTTCAATGGTTCCATTGCAAATTGAAAGTAATTATAAAATAAACAACTTGTTGTGTCAAAATGGCACTAAACGTAATTCGATCTCAACCAAAACATTTTCAGATCTTCTGGGGCACTAAAGAAACGCACACGCAAAGTTTCATTCATATCCGTTCAGTGGTTTCGGCGCTATCGTGCTAACACACATACACACACACAGACATTTTTCAAAAACCGCTTTTTTGGGTTCCTAGGACCTCAAAACATAAAGATTTGATGTTATCTCAATTTTCGTTTGTGAACCAATTTTAGTAACCTCTCACAATTTTATTGTGGAGAGGTTAAAATCATTGTATATTAAGCCACAAAACAGTTGAGAGAAATTGCCCTAGATTTAAATCCGAAATTTGTGTTTTACGGGTGCAAATAAAGTTGTTCAAAGTTTTGCAGTTAACACTGGACGTAGGACAACATGTAAAAAATTCTTTCTTAATTTTTTATTACACGATATTTATTTATTTCCTGATACAGCTTGATTTCGGTTTGTCTATTAAAATTTAATAATGTATTGGTATTTTTTAAAACCGTTGGATATATTATTTTTGTAAATTTCTATTGGCGAGAGATATTCTTAAGCTCAAGACATTAATTTCAATGATAACCGTTTGTGGTGTTTTAACTTAAAAATTACAAAAAAAATAAACAATTAGACACCAGCAATATTACCGTAGTACCTATTTAAAATACTTGCCAATATATGATGAAATAAGACATTAGTTAGAACTCATACGGATATAGATTAAAAATATCATGCTTTATAAAAAAGATCTCCAGCATATTTGCCGAGAAATCTGAGGTTACTGGAAAAATTATAAAAAAAACTGAAAAATTGTACCTTTGGGGGTGGTTTGGGGTAGTTAAGGCATTAGGGTCCCATGGGGAGTTTTAGTCACTTAAAAATGGTTCACTAAGGGCCAGTTTTATAATATCGGATTAAACTGCAGAGCACAGATTAAACTACAGATCTTAAAAAAACTCTGTTTTATGTCAGTAATCTTTAGTTTGCAGATTAATTACGTCACAGTAAAATTAAACTTCAAACGGTGGATGGGGATGGTTTAAACTAATTCGGTGTAATATTTGATGGATGTATTCGAAATATGTGATGTGATTATTTACAATCTGATGATGACAGAAAATTATTATTAATACGCTCAAAGTTCTAGAAATTTTAGAATCAGACCTATAATTACAAGGAAGAATGTAAACAGAAAACTTTATAAGCCGTTTAGATTGGGCCAGTTATTATTTTACTGGAGCTAATTTAAAATTTATTATTACATCTGACAGAAACGTAAAGATTTATGTTTGATCACATCACACCTATATGCATATACATGCTTATTGTTACCAGAAACTTTGGAAGGCTACACAAATCAACTGCCTCTTGTATAATTAAAAATGTTTCACTAATAAAATTAGTTCAGAGAATTTGTCCTTCTATTTCCCTCCATTTTTTACAAAAAAAACTTAAAATGATGTCAAAATAGATCTGCTGTATACATGTCGTAATAGGTTAGAATCAAACTACGTGAAGTTGCAATTTCTGTTGAACCGTAGTGCCAACTGTATAAATTTAAGTTTATTTTTATAAAGCAGGCGTTTGTAAACTAAAGTTTAAATCATGGTTTATTCTTAATTTTAAACTTAAGATAAATGTGGAGTTTTTAATCTAATTTAATTATTTTTTTTAATCTAACATTATAAAAGCGGCCCTAAGAAATACAATGACGCTAAAATCAGCTTATCCCAAAATTGTTTTACTTCAAAAATTAATTCTACTGTATTACAGTATAAACTATCTTAGATAAAACGTGTATATAGAATCCATTTTTGAGATTCACGTTATCGCATAGAGGTACATTTTGTTGAGAATGCTCTCTACAAATAAAATACCTATTCGAAATTTTACGCATTCTTCAGCAATAGCAATTTCCGTAGAAAAATGCCGCCTCATCAGATCACCGACATTTACTTTTCATACGATGAACATAGGCTAGTTAACTTGAAAATTCTTATGCTATAAATATTAGGAGCTATTTTTAAAACCAAAATAGAAAAATATTTATCTATTCCTCTATAGTGGCTATATTATTGGGAGCTTTCCATTTAGCGATACAAGCCGAGTCATGTCGTCAAAAGTGCTTTCCATTTGATTTGTGATGCTGTGAATCTGTGACAAAACTGGACTTGCGGTGATTACGCTATTACGACTTGTAGAGCTGAGACGTGAATTAGTAGTCAGTCAGTGGGTCTCAAACCGTGGACGCAATTCGATAATTTCCCCTACATTCCTCAACTGATAAAAAAAAATGTTGATGGGGTTTTAAAGAAAACTCGATAGAATAGTATATTTTCTTGTGTGAAAAACAAAGTAGTACTATACTGGACATTTTTTCTCTTAAAACATCATATTTTTAGTCGCAAATTCCTCTATAAAATCCTTATTTTACTATAAGGAACGTAACCAGACTGCAACCAACAGCTACTCTCCGGGCTATGTGCCTCGCCGAGCGCTGAATTACAAGTTACAAGCCTGGCGCGTTACGTGTAATAATTGCATATTACCATCAAAACGCTAATGCTTCGATTGCAACAAACACCAGCCGAAAGACTGATCCTACTTAAAGGAGCTCTCGTGCCAGTCGTCACATGCCACTTGCAGACTGCAGTTTCGAGCTGTTGGCTCTCGTCAATGCAAGGTAGACATGTGACGACCGACACGAGGATCACTTGATTATTTAGCACATTTCGGTATCTTTGAAATAGCGACATGTAAAATAATCAGCAGGCGCCATCTAGCGGTCCAGTGTCTGTTGCAATCGAAAAATAAATAGCCTGACTGGGCTTAGCATAGTTCAAATGTGCTTTTAGAGGGCGGAATATTAAAATATATTTTTTTAGTCGCAAACTCCTCTATAAAGTCCTTATTTTACTATAAGGAACGTAACCAGACTGCAACCAACAGCTACTCTCCGGGCTATGTGCTCCGCCGAGCGCTGAATTACAAGTTATTTTACGAGTATTTAGACAATGTTGAGTTTGTTAAGTTCTTCTTTTAACATTGGTAGCCAGGTTGTACAAATATCTACAGAACAATTCGATACGCATTTATCTTCATTTAATAAGATTATTGCTGATTCTTTAATTCATCTTTTTTTGTTATCTGCCTCTTTCGTTAAAATTTTTGCCGAGTCCCAGTTTATTCTATGTCCGTTTTCCCAAGCATGTTCACAAATCTTTGATTTCTGAATTTCATTCTTTCCTGAAAGGTTTTTGGATTGAATAGTTAAAAACAACAAAATGTCTGAGCAGCAGAGCAGACATCCGGAAAACTGACTGCAAGCGTGATTTTTTTTTTTCTACAAGAAACAGGTCATTTGAAGGCCCCTTGTGTCCGGGGGGGCCACGCCGCTGGACCGGCGATAGTTACGCCACTGAAGTAAATTCGGCTTTTACCAACTCATTATAGTCTGGACTATGTTAAATTTGTTAAGTCCACGTCGAAACCTAGGTTTTATAGGTAGAAGCCGGCGAGGTTTGTATGTATGTTTGAAGATTTCATCTACCTAAGTAAAAAAAGCATATATTGTTGACGTTGTGGAATTATACCATTTCTCTGCTTTTATCTTATAACTTCATAAAAATGGAACACCCTGTATACATTTTTGCACAGTTTTCCGACATATCAGCTATTGTCAATGATTATTAGTAATTGTGCTCTTCATTTTTAAATATTGATGCTGTTCCGAGGCTTACGTTATGAATGAGAGTTTCGTAGTTTCAAAAAACATAGTTTCCCCTCTACTTTTATGTACAATAAAAATAGGTCATTAAACCACAATAACAAAAATCTGTCTGTAATTAATATGAAGGGGCACTATACGAAACTTGAGAGGCAGTTACGAAACCTTACAGCAAAATAGTTTTTCCTTTAAACGTAATCATATCTACCTTGGTATAGGTGCGGGGTTTAAGTTATGTAAGTCTATTATATTTTCAACAACCTTAAAATTACATAATTTACAAGATAATAAACATTTATGGGTGGCCCATTAAATACTAATGCATTAATAAATGATTTACTATTTCCATTGATAACCAGGTGTATCGGTCCCACCTAAAATACACACACTGGCAACAAAAAAACAAAACAATTAACTTAAATCTTCCGGTCGGCCAGATGTTGTCACAACGCGTGGTAAAACAAAAACAAGGGAAGTCATAAATAAATGGAAAAAATACTCCGACCCAGCCTACTTTGCAGGTAATGATACAAAATTAGACAAAAACTTAAAACATATTCATTCACAAGTAAGTCTTTATATACCGCGTAGGCGTTGGAAAACTATGATAAACACTCAATTTCAGCTTGAATACCGGCGATTGAGAATAAACTAAGGAACATTCATGAACCAGTATTATGAATGGAAAATGGAACCATTGATTAGTCGACAATGAATGATACTTGATCGAGTTATGACAGAAACAACGCAGATAAGGCTGCTTCGAGCACAAATGTCTACTACTACAACTTCAATTAGCTAATTACACATTGTTAAGGAGCAATTAGACGAATTTCCTGTTAAATACGGGCTGTAAACTGTAAAGAAAATCATGGCCGACTCTCAACCCTATTCGGGGGTGTATCTTAGGGGTTAAATTGTACTCACTCTTCAGATGACTCGGTCATGATTTGTCTTGGTAAATATCCTACTGCTTAAAGTCCAATTGTTGTTTGACCACCACATTTTTGCACAACATCAAATCCAACTTATCAACACGGGAAACACCATTGAACTAAAATACTGTTACTCTGACATCTAAGAATGCCGTGCGCACGCGCCAACTAGCGCGCCGACTTGTTGGCTACCCGGTTTAAATTTGCCCGCCACCTATGTTTATTGATTTATTTTCGACCTAATTCTTTGCAAAGTATTGAAGTAATATTCCCAAGCCGATAAAATAGAAAGAAGCCAAAGACATGCAGGTGCACGCATCGCCGAACTCCCACCAACAAGTAGATTAAGGTAGTTAAGATAGGTGAGTATTATTATTTTTAATAAAACCATTTTAATTTGATTATATAAATAGCTTATGCAAATTATTAGAGTAGGTTTATACCTACGATTAAGAGATAAAAATTCTACAATCGAGGATCAAGGGATAAAAAGTGTTTCATTCATTAGATAATCAGATAAATATGTTTCTGTTATTTATACTCAAATTTATCTGTAATTTTATCGACTTCTAGTTTAACACGTCACGTTTAAATCAGAGCTGATATGTTAATAAAATAAACAATGGTATCGTCACTGGGCTCCAAAATTTCGTAACAAAAGAGCTACTACGCATAATTTCTAATAGTTCTAAAGTTCCAAAGGTAATCCCAAAATCATAGCTGCTGAGTGCTGAGGGTATGCAGGTAACGCAGGAGTTTATGCGTCAAGTGGCCGTTTTGGAATGTATTCTTTTATACGGATTTCTGACACTTTTAGATAGTTTGAATTTTTCTTCTTTTAAAATTTTCAGTATCGAGAATGATGAAGTATATTAAAATTTAAAAACTAGAAACAACTATTAAGCCCATTTTATTTACAGAAAAATGGGATTTGCTGTGGATAAAGTTTCCGAGGACTCCTTTTATGAAAATTTGCTGTTAGGCATCTCTAAAATACTAGAAAAATCGCCTTGTGTGTCAAACGTGTCATTAAAAAGGTTTTGTGGGGCTAGGCAAGTCGACATTCGGGCTTGGGAACACAACAACGGTGTCACTCTACCTGAAGACATGAGAGCATTTTATTCTTCCACCAATGGTTTTTCGTACACTTACGATTTTTCCTATGGCTCTAATCCACCAGAAGATAGAAGCGGTTTGATAAGAGAAGGTAAAATAGAAATTAACCCGTTAGAAACTTTGATGAGAACTTACGGCTACGAAACGAAAAACGCTGCACAAATCGAACAGATCGGAACGAAATACAGGCTCTCTTTGTCCAGGGATAGTAAAGTTTATGAACTCGTAACAGTTGACGATTTGGCAAAAGTCGTGTTGGTTTATATAAACCCCTACTCCATACCGAGTATTTGGCTGTGCAGCAACCCCATGACGTTTACTTACTTGGCCGAAGACTTCACGACTTACTTTCGAATGTGCCTAGCTCATTTGGGTATACCTTGCTGGCAGTATACTATAACGAGGGAAGGAGTACCAGAATGGAGCCGAGAAATATTTCACATGATAGCGCCCGGAGTTTTAAGAGAAGACCAGAATTTGGTGGAAGTTCCAAGATACAACCTAGACGACGTCAATAAAATTGACCCGAACATTTTTAACGTACAAACTCCAGTGGGGATTGAACGAGTTGCACCGATGCAGGTACCGCAACAAACTAAAATTAAAGAAAAGAGGCCGAAAATTGCTCCAAAGAGGCATATTAGCGGAAAAAGAAATAAATAAAGCTGGTGAAATTCATTTTATTTTGTTTAATATTACATTGTCTAATAATAATATAATTTGCTTGTTTTATATATAATTGATGTTATTAAATAAAAAAACTTGAAACAAAAGCCTACAATTTACTGTTATAAAATTAAGGGTTAGCATATATTCTGTCCTCCCTATAACCTTTCAAGCATTTAAAATAATATTTTGGATCGATAAAATATGGTTAACCATGACCTATTATTAGCAAAATTATCAATATATGGGATTAAGGGTCATTCCTTTAGATCTTTTAACTTTCTATCTAAAAGGCAGTACACAAATAGCCAAAATAGATAACATCACTAGTATCTCTTGTGACATCAAACAAGGTGTACCACAGGGATCGATACTATGACCACTGCTATTCTTAGTATTTGCAAATGATCTAATTAATTTTCTAAACGATTACTCTCCAACAATTCACACCATTTGTTATGCTGACGATACTAACATACTGATAGTAGAAGAGGGTCTTGATACTTGGTAAAGCTACGGTAGAATATGCTGATCAAAAAGTAATCATGTGGTCAGAGAAAAATTTTTTGCAATTAAACAAAAGTAAAACAAATTTCATGTTATTTATAATGTGGGGACAGCTACATGAATTTTGCCTTGCTGAGAACAACGACTTTCAAGTTACTTCCACAGGCTCAGCAAAAATGTTAGGGATTGTCATGGATTACAAATTAACTGGTTTTCACATGTTCATGCGTTATGCATAAAATTACGCAAAAATTGCTATGTTCTGAACTTCATGGCGAAACATTGCAGTTCTAAAATACTATTAACATTGTACTATGCTAACTTTCATTCGCATTTGCGATATGGTATTCTAAACTTTGGAACAAGTACACAGGTCAAAAGAGTATTTATAATTCAAAAGTATGCTATATGAATAATGGCGGGGATTGAATATCGTCAGTCACGTCGTGCTGCTTTCCAAAATTTAAAGATTTTAACAGTAGCTGGAACATACATTCTCGAAGTTTGCACTTATGTCTACAAGAATTTTACAATGTTCTCATCCAACCAGCAAGACCATGGTCATGATACTAGGTCGAGAGAGCTACTAGTACCAAACAATACATTATACAACAACATTATACCAAAAAAATGTTCATTACACGGGATATAAACTAAGTTAAAAGAATTTTTATTACAAACGAACTCTGCAGGAATTTTTTTAGAAAAAAAACAACAATTTTTCTGTTCTTTGTCCTGACAAGTATTATAAATATTATATATTCTGTTTATTTTATTATTGTACCGTTTACGCCTTTCTGTTTCTTTATTTTGACTTTTTCTTCTGTTACTGTACTTGTACTTTTAAATGGAAGAAATAATAGTACATTATACACTAAGGGAAAGAAACGTCTTATTTTTCCTGAGGTGTAATTTGAGGCCCGAGGGCAACAAATACATTGAGGGAAAAATGGCGGTCTATCCCGAGGTGTATATACTATTTTTTTCACGATCGGGAGTAGAAACATTTATTTCATAAATAAAGAATTATAATAAATTGGAGCGAAATTGTGACAGAAGTAAAGCATTTACTCCCTAAGGACGAAATAAGTCAATAATTTTCTCTAGGGGAGTTTTTATTTCATGCCCAATAGTTAAACAAAATGTAATAAAAGCTCCCCTAGGGAGATTATTGTCTTATTTCGTCCCTAGGGAGTAAATGCTTTACTTCTGTCACAATTTTGATGCCATAGAAATCGATTTCTACTCCCGGTCGTGGAAAAAATATATTATTATTATTAAATCTTAAATAAGCCTTTTTTTCAGCATTAATGGCAGTAATAGTTAAATTTCATAATAATTTTAATAAGACCAAATGATATTCTGTGTATTCTTACATTTTGGATTCCGGAGACAGATTCCCGTTTTAGGTACGATCGCATGGTTTAAAAAAATTTAAACTACTTGATTTTTTAGAGCCATTTTATATTTTTATTTTTGCATTTAGAATAAGTGAATGCACTCAAATCAATCAAATGGATCAAAACAATAAAAGGAAAATTGTAAATGTGAGATTTTTCGAATTGGTTTAGTAGCTACGACCAACCAAAATTTCCAAAATCCCTAATTTATAATTATGCCAATTTCTTCAAATGTCAACATCTTTTAGACACCCAGCAGTTGAACACTAATGTTCACGACAAATCCATTGATACCTTCAAATCAACAATCGGTTTGATATTAAAACAAATACACAAGTTCTTTGCTATAACTAGCTGTTACTATTATTAGCGAAAAATATTTATTGGGTGGTTATTCCTGAAGAGATGGAACCTTAGACATTGTTTATGAAGTACAGTTCCACAAACACCAAGACACTTGAATAAATAAACTCAACAAGAGTTTCGTCAAACAAGTTAGCATTATTTGGAGAGGCACTTACAGATGGCTCCAATATGATCGGCAAAACTCGCATGAAGTATAGTATTTGAGTGATGTCAAAACTAAACTTTTGTTTTAAATATCTCTAGATGATGCCGACATGGTTGATGAAATGGGCATCGAGCATAGCATTCCAGTGCGTCATCAGTCCACACCAAAGGCTCCCTCCTTCTTCAGGAGGATGAAGTAGTTCACGGAAACATAAAAACACTAAATTGGCGCGTTCCGCCAATCATGCTGGCATCATCTGATTATTGCACTTACTTCTTCTCAATGAGGTTCTTTTTAGGAAATAAATAATGCTAGTATAATTAATTTGTTTTATTTCTTCTATGTAATAAACACTATGCTGTATAATAATAATAATAATATAATTTGCATGTTTTACATAATTAATAACATTTTTAAATAAATAAATTTTAAAAACAACAGTTCGAATAAAAAGATTAAATGGTATAATTTGTTTTTGAACTAATAAATAATTTTCCAAAAATTATACAATGAGTTTAATGTACTATTTTTTAAATACTGGGTAAATTAGTTTGCGAAATACAATTTCATTTTGGCATGTAAAATAAACTGTATTTTCGAACTTCAAATATTTATGTGCAATTTTACAACCATTTAATGGTTAGATAATGTACAAAAATTAATTACATATTGCAAAATATTTGGTTAGTTTTATACATTTATCAGCATTTTAAGTATTTAACAATTCACATTCAACAACCGACATACATTATCTCATAATATTTTAGTCATTGGTAAAATTCGAGCTGAGATTAGTAGGCTTAAAAAAAGTAGCTTATAACTAAACTGACTTCATAAAGCTGGTTATTTACAGTGGTTCGATGCCTTTAAAAGTATACGCCATGAACTAAATTTTAGACAAGTCAAATTTTTTAAGCATTTGCAGGATAAACTAGTTTCTATTTAATTACAATTTGGTGCCCTCTTTGGACGCAGATGACATCCAATCCTCAATGTTTCTAAAGGCTTAAAATATAACAGGATATATTTGATGTTTTAAATTCCGAGACTTGGCATGGCCAAAATCATTGCCAAAAGCTCCCATACTTGACCCTACAGTTTTCATACCTGGTTTGGTACCTTTTGGGAATTATTAAGTGTGACCTATTACTTTTCTTTCTCAATGCTTCAGACCTTCACAACACAACGCTTTTAAGAAATATAAGCAATTTCCGTGAAAGAAACCTTTTGTTACATTATTTTAGAAGTACATCAAAATTTTAAAATGATGTAAGAGAAGAATTTGTATCGTCCTCCATTTAAAGAATATAAAAATTAGCATATTCTGACAATCTCTACTATCAAAAAGGAAATGTTAAATCTTCTACATAAACTGTAATGCTAATAATAATACGAATATTAACACAAGCGATAAATTCTTTACAAAAAACACCAAATTAATGTAAAAATTGAAGTTACCTATATTGTGTGATCCTCTAACAATATTGAATTGTTAACGATAATGGTTAACTTATAAAAAGTGTTCAAATTAAAATATGTATAATATAGTTCAAATGTGCTTTTAAAGGGGGGGAATATTAAAACATAATATCTTTTGCCGCAAACTCCTCTATAAAATCCTTATTTTACTATAAGGAACGTGACCAGACTGCAACCAACAGCTACTCTCCGGGCTATGTGCCCCGTTGAGCGCTGAATTACAAGTTACAAGCCTGGCACGTTAAGTGTAATAATTGCATATTACCATCAAAACGCTAATGCTTCGATTGCAACAAACACCAGACTAACAATATTATGTTTTAGTATTCCGCCCTCTAAAAGCACATTTGAACTATGCTAAGCCCAGTCAGGCTATTTATTTTTCGATTGCAACAGACATTGGACCGCTAGAAGGCGCATGCTGACTATTTTACATGTCGCTATCCCAAAGATACCGAAATGTACTAAATAGTCAAGTGATCCTCGTGTCGGTCGTCATATGCGTACCTTGCACTGACGAGAGCCAATAGCTTGAAACTACAGTCTGCAAGTTGTGTGTGACGACTGGCACGGGAGCTCCTTTAAGTAGGATCAGTCTTTCGGCTGGTGTTTGTTGCAATCGAAGCATTAGTGTTTTGATGGTAATATGCAATTATTACACTTAACGCGCCAGGTTTGTAACTTGTAATTCAGCGCTCGGCGGGGCACATAGTCCGGAGAGTAGCTGTTGGTTGTAGTCTGGTTACGTTCCTTATAGTAAAATAAGGATTTTATAGAGGAGTTTGCGACTAAAAATATTATGTTTTAATGTGCAAATATGTTTGTAATTTCAGGACAAAAATCGATAACCATCATCTGAACAAATAGTATTCAGTTGATACAACCTGTAACAACAAATTGAATTGTCTTTTAGAAGACTCCAACATTCAATTTAACCTATTTTACAAGTCTTTTTTCATTTTATAACTGTCGAAGGATTGTTATGAATACTTAAAATATTATTTTTCTTAAACATATTGTTATGTAACATACCATAACCTTTCATGCTCTGTATGTAAAAAAAATATCGACGGCGTCATATCACATCACACAAAATGATGCCCAATAAAAAATTAAAATCGACCTATTGGAGGATTTTTCTCAGAATTGTCTTTGTGATATTTTATTAGCAACTATCTCCATACTTTATGTGCGCACTAGCACTAGCGCACTGCATTTACGACTAACTGAAAATACTGGTTATCACCACAAAAACTACATAATATTTAAAGACAAACGACAACTGAGAAGTTGGGCTGAACTACTAAACTCAAATCTATCACAGTATAATCAACTTTATTTACCTTAGCATTTAGTGAAAATTAGATTCCTTAGTTAATTTTTAGAAGAGGGTATGTGGGAAAAAACTCAAAAAAGGGGAAAATTAAGAGACTGCCACAATTTGTTTTTAGACAATTTTCTTGGACACCGAGAAACCATCTAAATGAGGGGCGGTTTTTGGATTTGTTTACAATGAAACGTTTTCAGGGAATTGTTCAATTCTTATGGATAAAAAATATATCGTAATTTTATTAACACATAGAAAAAAAAATTGAAAGTAAGAATTAATGATGAAAATCAGTATAACCCTGTCGACAAGGCCCATGTTAGCTCGACTCTTCTTTACAAACAGGGCTCTCATGAAATAATGGAAACGCGCATATGTGGCGCACCATTTTCTAATGGAGATGTCAAATATAACATTTAAATCTCTTAGAGAAACTTGTAGGCCATTATTTAATAATCTAAACATTTTAACTATTTCGTCATTGTATATTTTCAGATGTGTATCTTATGTAAAATCCCATATTAGCAATTATATCCCAAGGGATGGAAATACCATATAGTTTAAGGGACAGCTGTAATCTTACTGTAAGACAGCATAGGTTAACTACTGTAGCAAACGGGCCCGATGTCATGTCGGTCAAACTATATAATAATCTACACATCGAGGTAAAACAAATTAAGGAGTTAAAAATTTTCAAACAGATGGTAAGAATAATTTTAATCAAAAGCAGTTTTTATTCGGTCAATGAGTATATGAGTAGCAGTAAAATTATTATCCCCGAGTTTTAATAATATATTTTATGATATACTTGAATTTTACTTGTGTGTTTATACTATATTTCACTTTTAACTTTTATATTTTCTATATGTCGTATTTTATAAGTAACTAACTAATATACTAATATTGTAGAGTTTAGTGTAGTAAAATTGTATTGACTACATTTTAACACTTTTTGTAAAAGTCCATGAAAATAAAGATTATTATTATTATTAAATCTCGCATTACATTTTTGTCACTGATAATGAGTGGCAAAACTACCTCCAGCAATGTGAAGGTAATATAAAATTAGACATGCCACTTGCATAATTTCTAATAGGAAAATATATATTCATCCGCAAGACTCATTTCTATTTTGTTTTTTTTAGGTAAAGGCAGAATATAGTAATTTTTTATTTTTATTTAACGGACACTTTATGATTGTATATTATTACAAGTAACACTCTTTTACTTTATTAAACATATCTTGGAAAAAAGAGATGGGCGACTGTGGTTCTCTTGCTATAAAAGGTCAAATAACTGAGTAAACCTTAATTTTATTTGGCTATTAACACATTGTTCTCTTTAATCATGTTTAAATTTCTACTGCTTTTGGAGAATTAAGCTTATAGCCTCTATGAGAGGTATGCAATATTTTGATACAGTTATTATGTGGAAATGCAGAACTTTTGCAAAGTTGGAGTTTGTTCTATTATGTTGAAATGCTAAAAAGTGTTTCTTAAGTCTCGTTTCAAAATTTCTTCCAGTCTGGCCTATATTCTGTTGCATTGTAAATATTTAAGCCCCTAATTTATGATTTTTAAAATTTTGGTGTTTTATGTTTACTGTCAAATAATAGGTATGAGAAGGTTTCAGTTAATTTTTTAATAATAAGGGAGAATATGAGAGACTGTCAAATTGCCATGGTCATATTTTTTTTTTTTTAAGTATATTGGCATTAGCACAACAGAATTTATTATTTTAAGTGACAACTGTCCAGGATAAATTTTACAGCTAATTCTTGGATAATTTCTTTATGTAAAAAACGCTGTATGGACTTTTCGCTGAAAAAATTAAAATTCGAAACGTCAAAATTTACATAATAATTCACTTTTCCAATTACCATACTCAGTATATAATAAAAAAGTCATTTATTGATTTATTTTTAGTACTAAACTCCAAATTAAAACTCGTTACAAATATTAATTTAAAAAATCAGAATATTTCCTAAATTTACGCCCTTGGCCACTTATTTTGGTCGCAGTTACCAATTTTTACCTTTAACAATCCAGGTTTGGAGTCACTAAAATGTATGTTTCTTCTGTATGGTCGTGAGCAAAAAAAATAGGACAAGTCTTATAACGGTATTTTGCTAAAATCTAGTTATGTACAATTAACTTTAATTTTTGTGACATTGTCAGTTAGTTGTCATAATTTATTGCAAGTGTGCAAAAAACTAATATGCCTCATATAAGCAATTCAGTTAAATCTGGAGTTATTGCTAAAGCAGAAGATGGATGATCAATGAGACAAATTGCACTGTGTTATAATATTGACAAAAATTCGGTGTGTAACATTTTAAGAAAGTGGAGAATAAACGGTACGATTAGTAGAAATCCTGGATCAGGGCGATGAAGGATATCAACTCAACAACAAGATTTGCAATTATTGGTAAATGCTTTAGTAGAAAATCCATTTTACTCAGTTATTCAGGCTGCTGAAAAAACGAATTTTCCTGGATCGAGTAGTACTGGTCGCCAGCGAGTAAGAGAATCGGGGCTACGCTGTCATGCAGCAGCACAGAAATACTTACTTAAATCTGAACATAAAGAAGCTCGAGTAGGATTTGCGCTTGAATTTTAAGCGCATGATGTAAATTTTTGGAACAATGTAATCTTTACAGACGAAAAAACTTTTCAGTCAACACACAGCGGTCGTATTCGTGTTTACCGCCCTCTGAATACTCGATTCAATGAGAAATATATATCTAACAATGATAAAAGTGGTAGATTTTCCATCAATATGTGGGCTTGGATATCGGCACATGGTTCTGGTGTTTTGTGGCATATTGAGGAACGATTTAATAGTGAAATGTATATTAGGATTTTAGGCAATCTTATACTCTCTTCTTTGTCACAATTATTTCCTAATAATGAGTTCATATTTCAACAAGACAATTGTTCCGTTCATACTGCTCATACCGTAACTAACTGGTTTCAAGATAACAACATCAATGTTCTTAACTGGCCCAGTCATAGTCCAGATCTTAACCCTGTGGAAAAAGTATGGGGACTACTCGTAAGAAGTATCCAAAAACGAAATGTGAGACCATGGAATGCCGAAGAATTACTAGAAATACAGTACCTCTAAGAAACATGACCCTGTATATATATATTTTTTTTTCAAAATTTCTGTACGATATTAAAAAAAAAAAACACAAAAAATAAGCAAAACGGTCTATTTCACTTTTTTGTTACACCTTTTGTGGTCATTTGAATATGGTGCTAAATGTACAAGAATATGGATTTCAGAACGATATTAAATGAAATTCACGTGAAATAAATAATTTTGTAATTAAAATTTGCAAAAATTCTATCGAGTCTAGATGGTCTGGGCGAATCCTAATTCTGACACTTTTTAAAGATCAATTTCATTACTTCATCAAAAACCGTAGCCCTAATAAGTAATCGAATTCTTTTCTTTTCGAATATCGCATAGAAATTTCGAAACAAAAATATACAGGGCCATGTTTTTTAGAGGTACGGGAATGGTACCTCAGTGTGTTAAAGCGACCGGCTAGCAAACTGAGTTGCCTAGCGAAGTGGGTTCGATTCCCGCAAGGCGAAACAATTTTTCATTAAAAAAATTGCCCCAAGAGTGGTTCGGAGTCCACATTAAACTGTAGGGCCTCGTCTCTCTTTGCCTAGCACAAGATCCTTGAGATCTTCTAGGGGGTTACTTCGGTAGCTTGAGAGGCGGTTAAGAAAACATTTTAAGAGGTACAGTTGTGGCCAGTGAATATGAGACAGCTTTTAAATCCAATTTTCGTGATATTTTAGTGTTGTAACAGGGGCTGTGCTTTGGCGGCATGCAGCGTTGACGCCAGGTTGACGTTAATAAAAGCCCGCTTTAAATTGTATAAATTTTGGTGCCTCATATTCACTGGTCACAACCGTACAGAAGAAACATAAATTTTAGTCACTCCGGATTTGGATTCTTTTTCATGTCTTACATGTGCCTACTTCTGAAGGATCATTTCTATATTAGTTGTACCAAATATGACTCCTTTATTCCATTACCTATCACAGTTATGACAAAAAGCAGTTTTTGCCAAAAATTATAAAACAACTTGGAACTTCGTAGCGAAGGCCCAATGAGAAATTTCTATGGTAAGTTCCGATTACCACTGATGTTCCCTACCTCCTATTAAGCTACGTCCCTCTCATGATGCAACACCCTGTATATGGACCACTTCAAAACCAAACTCAAATCTTACCTTAAAAGTAAAGCATTCTACAGTACTGAGGAATACCTTCAAAAAGATTTCTATGATCTCATAAAGAGAGTACTGATATACTGTCCTATATTTCATGTGGGTTATTCATTTAATTATTGCAGTTTGTTTATTTTCGTATTGTCCTTCTACTTACTTTATGAGATTTTACACTTTCTGAGATATTTCATATGCTCATAAAAGTCACAAGTGTAGAGATTATTATTCCAATATACTGATTAATTTTTTAACTTTTGTAGAATCTGTGATCAGAAAATACATGTGGTAGAAAAACCCATAAAAAGAAGAAATTAATATACAGGGTGCCCATAATGAATGGGTCACACCTCAATAGTAGGTTGCTTGAGTAAAAATAAGTTATTGAAAGCGTATCAGAAAAGTGCATGTAACTTGTAACGCATCATCATTCGTAATCGGAAGGGAAAATTATATTGCTGATTCTTAATAATTTTCCCTAGAATGTTGTGGCAAAAACAACTAACACATCAATTTGACTGTATCGCAATAAATTAAAAGAATTATACAATGAATCATTTCAACTTGACAGAATATCGCATCAATATTTATTACGATCCATCACTGGCCGACAACACCCCATATTTGTTTCATAATTATAAATTAAGTGACCCTTCTGAGATTATTAGACGATATTACATCAAAATAACAATAACGATAAACTAAATTCATAAATAACTGTAACGTTTATATAGAAAAAAATTTGTAAAATTTCATAAAATTACTAAAATATAAATCAAATTACATACACATATAAAGCATGATCTTCATTCTCTAAAAGGCGGCATTATAGTTGGCATGTTTTCGGTAACAACATAATCGTTCTGTTTTAAACCTCATCCGCCTGGGTCATCCTACACGAAACCAGGCTATAATCAGCCTCTAAACCTCTTAAAAAGCAAATCACTCTAAACATTATACATTTCATGCTTCTTTAGGCTCGAGTACAAATAAATGAAGTTCTACGATACAATCGTTTGCAAATACATTCATGGCTTGGGTTTAACCAAATTAAATGACTTAGTGTTAAGCAAAGCATCAGTCCTGGCCATCAGCGGGCTATTATGGGACACAACATGTCCCGAAGAAGTACCTAGGAATTCGTCCGGATACAAATTTTCACTGGAACATATGAGATTGGGGGCGCTCTCCAGCCACTTTTCTAGAAACTCTTGCTGGCCCTCATCCAGACTTTTCGGCAACACTGCCGGCTCGTCTTTTACATCCTCATCTTGGGAAATATTTGAAACGTTCAGCAAGGGCTCTGAACCAAGTTCGAAGCTCGTCCTCAACGTCAAATTACACTCATCGTCGGTGTAGGAGCCCACCGACCTGCTGATTCTCCTATTTTGTTTCAGACCAAAGGAATCGTCGGCAGACTTTTTCCGCAGCTGACTATCTGAATGGATCTTAATTGATTTTGTCGTAATGGCAGAAAAATTAGTAGAAGGGTCCAATGGATCCGTTCCTTGTTCTATCGATTCCGAGTTATGTAACGCTGTCCGGTTAAAATATTCCGAATGCCTATCACAGACGGTTTCTTCTTCTTTGCCATTTGTTATTTTTATTACATTGTGAAGGGAACTGTCTGTTGAGAGGGGCGTTGAGGTAACGCTGCCGCCTGAAAAAATCATTTAAAAAATTATAACTTGGAAATTGCTCTGAAATTAAATGAAGCACTACTGTTTAGATGTTGTGAATCAATAGGGTTCAAAAAGCTTGCGTTATACATAATAGTAATAATAATATAGTTTATTTACATAATGTAGAAATTACAAAGAAAATATTATTACAATAAATACACACTAAGAACCAACAAAGTGAATACTGTCTCTGGGAAATCCCTACTTAAGTTCATTTAAAAGCCTGTCTATAGGATACATAACATCTAAACATTGTACACAATTCTAGTACATGATGATGTAGACTTGAGTATTAATAACTTTACATATTTATTCAAATATACATTTAACACATAATTTGATACAATATACAATTATTGAAATAACTAGACCACAAATTTTTAGACAAGACAGGCACATAAATGACTTAACGTTTGAATGTGCCTGGGATTTCCAATTTTGATAAATTATTTAGATTTTTAAATCAACATATTTAAGAAAAGAGATAAGTGAAAAAATAATTAAATTAAAATATGACTTAAAACTAGAAGCTGTAATTACAAAAATATCCTGAAAGGGTACAGTGTTGTAATCCAATCAGGAAAAATCTTTTATATTTACAATTTCAAAAATTTTTTTTAAAGGAGTCAGTGATGACTATTTATAAAGAATCTACAGTTTTTATTAATTTTTTTTAGATTATTTAATTGCTTAATTTCAGCAGGTAACAGGTTATAAAGTTTAGGTGCCAAGTATAGAAAAGATCTCAAACTAATATTCTTATTAACAACAGGTATTTGTAAGTTTCTATGTATATTACCTCTAGTACCATGCTGATGAGTTATAAATTTTGTTAAACTATTATTTTTATGTATATAAAAGCAAGAGGTGGGAGTATAGCAAATGGGTTGAGTAACAACAGATTATTTTGTTAATTATTTTAAGAATAGAATTTTGGATCCCATTGAGTTGTTTTAAGGAGTTGTTATATAGACCACCCCACACAATGTACGAAATGTAATGGTCCTCATCATTTCTCCACACTGGTGATATGAGAAATACAGAAAAACCAACACAACCAATACAGGGACTCCCAAACACATAGAAAAAAATTTATCAATAAAAAAAGCCACAAAATCGACAAAAAAATTACAAAAAATTCCTAAAGGCACACATCAGTTACTGTAAATGATATGATAATCAACACATATGTAACAAAATTAAACAAAGAGAAGAACAGAGATAGAGAAGAACTATTAAAAAAGCTTAGAAATAGATTAACAACACTATACAATATCAATATAGCGACAAAATTTTCTGGTAACAGACTATACATCTTAATGTTCGATCTAGACAAGCCCAAAATAATAATTTCTGCAGCCTAACATATAAGTATAACTTTATTGTATGAAAAAGATACATATAGACGCATACAATTGGTGGAAAGTACCGCAGAGCGTATTTTAACTAATAGTACAGTATTTGTTAAATTCTGTTGGGTATGGGCCATAAACAGAGTCCATGTTATTAAATTGTGATAAAATGAGCGAATCTGATAGGGTACGTTTTGTATGAACGGGCAATTGATCACGAAATTCTGAGATGCGCTTTAACTTAAAGAACACTTTTTTACGAATGCTATTGATGCGTCCATTAAAATTTAATCTTTGGTCCATAAGTAAGCCTAGGTTATTTACTTTGGCCTCCTATAATATATTTTAGTTATTTAATTTGATTATTAAATTTCCCGTGTATATAAAACAAAAAAATCGACAAACAAACTACAGTAAAATCTGACTACCAATATTAGAAGATAGCTTTGTACTGTAATTTAATATAAGAAAATCTGTTGGTAAAAACTTAGAAATAATAGAAACATCAACGTTGAGATTCATTACCAAAACCAGGCACCCCAGAAATCCCATTTATAAACCCCTGAACAACCTTCTCTTTAAATTACACAGATAACAACAATAAGTCAAAGACTGCAATCCTTATTCACAATATACGGTAGAGAAAGAAAAATATGGGAAACATTCAACCCCTCTGCAAAATTAGAGAATCAGGAACACCCAACGGAACAAAATATCTGGTCTTAACTCTTTGGGAACACATAACGGCACTGAACAATCTGCAATGAAAATTACATCCACCTTCCTTTTTTTTAATATAGTACAAAAGTTTTATATAAATGGCTTTAAAAATAGTTATAACAGGCAGACAGTTGATGGCCTTTTGGTGATGACAATAAGAACTACTTTTATTATTATTATTAATAATAAATCAACCACCTCAATGAAGAGGCATAAGAATAAAATATGTTTTTATATTTAGCTATTTAAATGTTATTTTCACAATTTACGGTACGTACCACATTTCCCTTTTTTTCAAATTGTAACAAATCGTTTTAAGTTACTTACCACAACAGCTTCCATCTCCTGAATATTCGGTTTTATACTTCTCAGAAGTCATGTAATTTCTAAAGGAATCCGAACTGATTTGCTTATTTAAAAATGCCTCTGGAATAGCGAGAATCTCGCTTAACCCCCTACCGCACTCACTACTTCTACATGGTTTACTAATCGACTTTCTGTGAGCCCTTCGCGTTGGACTACTCGACCTCTGTACTTGATTCTCGTGTCTTATGCAGTCTAAAATAGGATCGGATATATTGGAATTTGAACCAAAACTATGCAAACTAACATATTTTTCACTACTGGCTAAAATCGCAGGGGTAGGTGTAGAAGCCTTATTCGCATCATTCGGATTATCAGGTCTCGGACTCGACTGGTTTTGTTCGTGCACTAACGGTTCGCTCCTGAGCTCTCTCTGCCCTTGCAGGAAATGCAAGAGGTTCGATAGCGTAGCTCGTAAGTCGTTGGTGTTCATGTAAAATAACCAACGCAGCTGAGCCAGATTTTTATTTAACAGATATACTGCATAAGTGAACTGAGCTTTGTCCTTTCCTCGGGTATACAATGGAAAGCTGAAAAAAAAAGCAAAGATATATAAGACCCTTTAATAGCATATACAGTGCACACATAAAGTAAGGATAGTTGCGAATAAAAACTCACCAGGGCAATTCTGAGAAAAGTGGACGAAACTGAAGACATAGACTGGTTGATAATGGAATACAAAAAGAGGAAAAAAGAAGACTAAGTGAAAGTCCATGCACAGAAAAAGATATTAAACAAATAATTAGAATTAACAAACTCACAGGACATTGATCAACAAAAAAACATAACTAATAAGATACCACCAAAAACGCAATGATGTAAAGAGATCATAAACTTCGTAAGACTAAATGTGTGGTGCAGAAGATCATAAAGCCTGGTCAAACAAATGTCTAAAACATCCCTCAAATCCTATTGAAGGTACTCTCAATGCAGTTATTAAGCCAAATAGCAAAAGAATTCTGAAATAGAGTAGGGACAAGAGAAAACAGCAAAATACATTCCAATGTAACAAAATGCCCTGGCTTTATAATAAATACTTATGTAAATACAATGAACATACCCAAAAACGAAAATAGGGAAGAATTACTACAAAATATGAGGAAAAATTACATTCAGACTTCTAATATTGACGCTACATCCATCGTCTTGGCCAATTACATGTATATTGTTATGTCTGACTCGGATCAACCAATAAGTAATTTCCCTACAGAATCACTACACGAAGAACAATCAGAACATGCTCACATCATCAACTAATATCCAACAAAACAATATAAACTGCCCCCTCGGAACATTTGCTGAGAAAAAAATTAGAAGACGGGTTCATTAATTGTGGAAAAATGTTTAAAACTTTTTCAATGTATTCTATATCCACGTTGTTTAGTATGTATCCTTCTGCTATCTATATATTTTATTTTATTGTTTTTCATGAATTTTAATTTCTTTATAAAACAAATACCTGCACAATACTTCACTCACTGTAAAAAATGATGTTATATCTAACTATATATAATTAAATATAGAGGGAGGCAAAAATCATTTTTATCCAGAGCGGCGGAAGGATTAGATCGGGTCCTGACTTATACACATCACAAAGCAATTCCTTGAAAATAGAATATTAGGTACATGTGAGAATTACAGAATAAACAAAACGAAATTTCCAGCGAGAGCCAGGAGTAATCACCATTATCTCTGCTATTACATAATAATTTATATTCAAACATAGTACAAAATCCCTTAGAAAACTCAAATTATACAATATGCAGATGACGCCAATATAACATGCCATAGTAAATCCTTAGGTACATAAGTCCTCAACTTCAGCTACAAATTGGTTTAATAAATGGAAACTACTTATGAATTATCCAAATCACAGTTTATAATTTTTAACTACTTGTTATCCAAAAGTTGATATATTCAACCATCGGACTTGACCCTTCCAACAAAGTATCTACTAAAATTAAATCAAGAGCAAAGCACTTAAGAGTGCTAAAAGCACCTCCATCCAAACAGCCGCTAAAATTTATGAATCAATATGTCGCCTAATAATGGAATATGGTTACAAGTTGTATCTAAATTGCCAAAAGCCAGTGTTAAATATTATTAAAAAACTGTAGAATTCTCTTCGCTTTGTCTGTTATGAAAATTTGATATTCTGGTAATTCCCTACAATATCCTCCAAACCAGCTGTTAAAACCAATATTATCTCTATTGACATTCTACTAAAAGATCTCTCCTTTAAATCTGCAAGTAATCCCAACAAGATGGAACTGATTAGTCCATTTATGTGAAAGAAATAAAAACTAGGAATCCAAATTCAAATATCCCGAGAAGAAACTTTTGTGAAACGTTAAAATACCTCTGAGTAATTTTGGTTATCCAATAGACAATAATTATTATTATAATGATTTGTTTCTTTGCATTAGCTTTGTGATTTATAGAATGGACATCATAATTTAAATGATTTTTCATACAAGAAAAATTTCAAAAAATCAATGACAGTCTACTTACTCTCTATCCTTATCTGGCAAGAACGGTGAAACATTGTCTGTAATATAAGATCTCGAGCCATAGTGTGTCAGAGGATACCTTAGAGGTACCTGGAGGAATGTAGAGCACATTATTACGATGTGAGTTATATATCCTAATGCTACTGACAATCCTGTATCAGAACAATCTACAAAAAATAAAAAATAAATAAGTAACTCACAATTTAGCTATACTTGAATTATAGATAACGTGTTGTAGGTAACATGCAGTTAATTCACTTTTAAAAAAATAATGGACAGCTTTGATATGTAACACTTTATCTTATATGACTATGTAAAGCAATGATTTTTATGTAAATAATTATTATTACTATCCTATTTTATTATTTATTAGTATATTATTTCTTTTTTATTGTTAATGTATTCACATTCTATCATATAGACTTAAGTAATGACTATCAATTTGCCTATTACTTCATAATTTTAACCATCCCCTGATGATACTGACATGGTTAGCAAAATGCTCATCAAGTAGTGTATTTGAGTCTAGTGCGCAATCAAGTATCTTAGTGTTTGTGGAAACTCTCAGAGATAAAAAGAAATGCACCAGGTAAAAAAAGTAACGATTTCGACAGTGTAGTTATTACTGCTGTCGTTACATGTACCTGCTAATAGTGTTGTGCTTTAACATTCTTAACAATGACGAATTTTACAAATATCAAGTTACCATTGTGCTTTATGTTGTTAAGGTAGCACATTGAAATGGTGGCAGGGTAGATCTGGGACTAGTTTTCACAAGTGAGTGATTCCATGCCAAAATAAGTTCAAGCATGTATTGATAATAGTAGATTGCACTTCGGGCACTTGCACATGTTATTTTATTTCTGTAGTTTTCAATGTGCATCGCATATTACAGCCTTTGCATTATTTTCTTCCTTGAGGTGCATTCAATTAAAAAATTCCCTTTATCTCTTAAATTAAATCAAGTTTAGACCGTCCTATCAACAAGTGATCTTTTAGGTCAAATTGTTATATCAGTGACAAATATTTTTGTTTTTCAGACTATGTCCAGCACAAATAATAAACAGATTATTCATCTGGCCCTAAAACCTACTCTTAAAATTTTCCATAAAGGAAAACATGGTAGAATTTAATTTAATTTAGTGATGCGATTAAAATCATGCATTTTATAGTATGAATCACTTTCCCTTTTCCATAATCATCATCAAAGATAAAAAATTAATACATTTGTTTATTTAAAACTGAGGCAAGCTATCACAAAATACTTTGATAAATTAATCTAAAAACAGATCAGGTTTCGCTAATGGTTTATTCAGCTAAAACAGGCTTAAATTCTATTTTAGCACTTAAAATAATCTACAGGGCGGCACAATTTACAATTTAACTGGGAATAATTATAAATTTATTTTCCAATTACAAATAACAAGATTTGCACAGCCATCTGTACAAACGGACATTTACACACAATGCCAATAAATATTTTTTTTATAAGATTCAAGAACCTCTGAATGATTTGCCAATGTCAAATGTTTAAAAGCGAGGGCCAACTTCACGTGAAAAATAAAGAAGTAAATTACCTACCTGCTAAAATATCTGAGTTTGGTAAATATATACCATGAACTGTGTACTTGCTATCGGAAATCTTCTCCACTGGATAAATAAAAAGCAGTTCTTGTAGTAACCGCCTCCTCCTGAGTTGCAGCTGGGAATTCAAAACAGAATAGATTTCACGGTGTTGTAGTAAACTCTTTTTATATTCTCTCAATTTTTCTGTCTCCTTACTTAATTTATGGTAGTTTTCCATTAAATCTGAATCTGGGAATGGAAAAAAATTAAATTATAGAGCCAGTTGACATGATGTAAGAATATTAAAAATATAATGATGGAATATTTATTATATAACACACTGAAATATACTTATAAAATATAAAAACCTAATCACTTACTTCTTTCCTCATTTTCCTCAACTATTGCAGAATGTCTTTGTTTCAACTGTCGAATGATCACAGTTTTTTTATCCTTTTCCTGTGCCAGTAATCTCGTTTTAAACTTTGCCACTTCAATTTCCTTGTTGTTCTTAACCATTTCCTGTTTTTGCACTCTGGTCGGCTTGTCCTAAGAAAACAATAAACATTTGTAACATAAACAGTAAATTACAACACAAGTTATTACCTGCAACATCCTATTTAAGGAGTTCATTGTCAATAGCTGCGGAGCATATCTAACTTTACACGAGGCGCCTTGAGAGGCAGAGTCATGGACTGAGCTATCGCTTTCAACGTTATAGCTTAAACCATTATTGACATTAATTTGGTCTCTTATGTTTTGAACTTCTATGCTCTTCTTCTTAATCTCTACTTGCAGATTATGTAACCTCCTCATCTTATCTATGTTGTAACTACTTTGAATTTCACTACGGAGACACTTAATACCAATTCGTCTATAAATGACTTTATCGTTTAAGGTGTTTATAAGATTTAGATTGCTAAGAAAAGGTGCAGGTTTCGGCAGATCAGTTTTAATCACTTGGTGACTAGTATAATACCCTCCCTGCATAAAAAATATCACAGAATTATTCTTAAAATATACTGGCTGTATCTCGGCAATTTTATTTCCTATGTAGACCAGTCCTGAAAAATTTACTCCCCATGTTAATATTATCCTATCCGCGCCGTCACATGAATGTTGCCATATCCTTAAAACTATGCAAGACGCTGATGTGTAAGCATTGTTTTTCAGATATAACTCTACCCATTTAGGGTTTGGGTTGTTGATTTGCTCGCTTGTATAAAATGGTGCGCTCATGGTGGTTAAATGGAGGGTGAAGTAATAGCTACCTGTCGTTTCTACTGAAAGATTGAATCCTATTATTTGATACACATGACGAAGGCGAAACTGAAACAAAATATATCAATTTGTATATGTAAAACCTAGTCGATAGTTTACCTGTTGAGTTATTAGTGGTACCCATTGTCGAGGCCTCTGTCTACTAAGCAGAAACTCTGATGTAGAGAAATTCATGACATCTAAAAACAAATTCCAAGAAATGGCATTTTTTAAGGTTACAGTTGTTAAAAACTGAAGAAAAAAATTTTCAAAAATATTTATATCGACTTACTTTCTTCTCCTATTCCAACTATGATTTAAGTAGTAAATTGGTAAAGTTTTACTGTATTTTCTTAAGAAAACAACGAACTACATTGTATACATATAAAATATTAGCTGACATTGTCAATTTAATTGTCAACCGCTGTCAATTACAGATGTCGCTGTTTATTATTGACATAAGAGGGGCGTAAATGTAGATCACATTTTTATCATCAACAATCTGTCATATGTGCTGTCAAGTTGAGGTGTGGTGGAAAGAAAAACGAATGATTCATAAGTAAAATAGTTGTTATTTAGTTTAAAGTAGTTTTAAATTAACCGAAATGGATAGTCAAGGTAGAAAAGTTATTGTTTGTGATAATGGAACTGGGGTGAGTAAATTTTGCACTTGTAAAATGGAGAGCTTCTTACCGAAAACATAACCTTTTATTTTTTAGTTCGTTAAATGCGGATATGCCGGCAGTAATTTTCCTGCTCACATTTTCCCTTCTATGGTTGGAAGGCCTATCATTAGAGCCGTAAACAAAATAGGTGATATAGAAGTTAAGGTAAGTTAAACGTGTCTCAAATTGATATCGTAAGTTAAAATAGAATCATTGCGAAGTGTCATTTTTATTCATGTCCTGTTTTATCTTTTTAGGGTTTACATGTAGAAGTAAGTTCCTTCAGTGTTTATTGAATGTTTTTAAATGTCGTTTATAACTAACACCTTTAATAGAATTTGTTTTTGTTTGTGGAAGAAACGTTTATTTTTTTTAAATTGGTTATTTAAACATAAAGGGCCCATTATTTACTTATACGTTAATCCATACTTACTACATATTACCTTTTTGTGATAAATTTACACAGTATTTAAAGATTTGATCATAATTATTCTTTTGATAATAATTGTTAACGGTTTATAGTGTAGTTTTCTAACTTCCTTTTCCTAATGCCTAATGCTTCCTGTGTTTTGCGTATATTTGTCTTATTAAAGTTATTGCATTTGATTCTATTGTATAATTTAATTCGTAAACTAATTTTTACATGCTTCAGGGAGTCGCAAGCACTCTTCCTGTAAGTAACGAGAGAAAAAATGCTTTCAAGGCATGATTTTATTTTGCACTTAGTAGTTTACTGTTTCACAAAAATTAAGGATATTTTGAAGTTTTCCTTCGAATAAATTTGTATTTTAACTGAGTAAAACGGCATGACATAGCTTTAGCTTGTTCTATATTTAGAAATACAATCTCTTATGGGAGCAGAGATATTCTCATATAATATGGGGATAGAATCTCAGTGGTTAATGCGTTTAGCTTGCTCTTTGGATACCTACTGAAGAGGGTTCCACACCTTCTGAAAAGTAATTTTCAATTATAAAGTAGTTCAGATTCCACTATGAACTGTAGGCCCCGTTCCTGGACAGGCAAATCTAAATCTCCTGGACTTAGGATCATTCAGTTGATCTGGAAGGCAGATAACATTTATAAACGAACAAACATTGAGCTAAAATTGTATTGCTGTATTATTATAGACAATAATATGAATTAAAATCAATACAAGGATATTATGTCTGTAGGCATCATAGAACGGAATCCTCCCTCAATCCTGTATACAATGTCCGGTGTTCTGTTCCATGTTAATGTCTAATTGGAATTGTGCCTTTTGAAGTTAATATAAATTTACCCTAAATAAGGTAAATTTATATTAATTTCAAATATATTTTGCTGAAAAAATATTGTTGCCACATCTAGGTCCTCTGCTGGGAAGTATCAGTAGTAGTTTTGAGAGAAAATGGGCGGCTGATAGTTAAAGATTTAGTACGATCTTTTATTGCTGCTGATTTTCGTTGTTTTACTGAGAATAAGAGAATCAATGAATTACTGAATTACTGAATATTTTAAGTCTATCAGGTAGTGATAAGATAAGTTTATTTTATTTCATTTCTCAGTAACACATGCTTGAAAATTTTATTTTTTAAGTTTTATAGAGTTGGTTATAAGACTATTATTATATTCCTATATGAAAGGGTAGGCCAAGAGAATTAGATTAAATTCAATTTTATAGGAAATAATTTTATGGACAAGGAAATTCACAAATTTTTATCTCTGTTGAACTGAGTTAACTGAGTAATTTTGTAATTGTAAAATTGCTGTGGGTTTTTCTAATTCTCTTGGCAAATGAACATCACCTTTTCCAAATATATAATTAATAGCCATTTTTTACATTACATTTAGACTTAAAACTTGCCACAATATTCTCATCTCTTTGTATAAATCTGAGATTCTTATTTGTTTTCTTATCATTCTAAAATTCCATTTAGTTAGCGGCATCTATCATTAAATTTAATAAACCTCGGTTTCAAATATCACCTTCACTTTCTAGATACGTATCCTTAAATTTTTTGAAGCAGAGTTTTTGAACAGATTGTATAAAAATTCTGTTTAGGACTTGATGGTGGGAGACGAAGCCTCAGCACTAAGGTCCTTGCTAGAAGTAAACTATCCGATGGAGAACGGCGTCGTGCGAAATTGGGAGGACATGTGCCATGTTTGGGACTACACTTTCGGTCCCAAAAAGATGAATCTGGATCCAAAGGAAACCAAAGTGAGCATAAAGGCACTATATAGAGCTATCTTAAGTATTGTGGACGTTTATTATACATGACAGGTGTTTTTATAAGTAATGACAATAGAGCTATTTTAATTTTTTTCAATAAAGAATGTTTTTGTTTGAAGAAATTATTCAGTCTAATATTTTGAGCTGAATATTTCAAGTATTAAGAGTTCTCATTTTTTGCCGATAATACGCTATTTTGGTCGAGTAGTTCAAATGTTTGGTAGTTCTTAGTTTCAGTTGAGTAGTTCAAACGTCCAATAAGTCTCCATTTTGATTAACTATAGCCCCGAGTGCACAGTAGTTCTACGTTTTAGTTTAGTAGTTCAAATGTCCAACAAACAGTGCATACTACATATGTAATTCCTATTTTTTTCATTCCTGGTCGCAATATCATTTATTTATTGATATATATAACTGTTTCCTTCTTTTTAGATTCTATTGACTGAACCGCCTATGAACCCCACGAAAAACAGGGAGAAGATGATCGAGGTTATGTTTGAGAAGTATGGATTTGCTGGTGCGTACGTTGCTATTCAGGCTGTGTTAACTCTATATGCTCAGGTAAGCATAAGCATCTTAGTGTATTTTGTAAGATTAAATTTATCTGAAACAATTCCCATTTAAGGGACTACTTTCTGGAGTCGTTGTGGATTCCGGAGATGGCGTTACGCACATCTGCCCTGTCTATGAGGAATATGCACTGCCACATCTCACTAGACGATTAGATATAGCTGGTCGTGATATTACCCGTTATTTAATTAAGTTATTGTTGCTCAGAGGTTATGCTTTCAATCATTCAGCCGATTTTGAGACGGTAAGTTTACTTGTGTGCATTTTTTCTCAATGACTTTTTCATAATAATAATATAGCGAACATAGAGTAGTAGCTTAAGTGTATATGGGCAGTTTGTTCCTAGATGATTTGCTGAACAATAGAATGCAATAGTGTGAAGGTGGCTGTATTAATGGAGAAAAGCTATTGTTGGAGATCGAAACATTTAGAAAGAGATTTATTAGAATTTATTGCAATGGGAAATCTTACGCATTTTCTAAATAAGTGTTTAAAAATCTAGTGGCATAGAAATAGTCCAGTGTGACTTCTTATTGTGTGCACTTATTAACTAATGCACCTCAAATTACCTTTGTTTTTTTTAAAGGTGAGAATGATGAAGGAAAAGTTATGTTATATTGGCTACGACATTGAAACTGAACAACGTCTAGCATTAGAAACGACTGTCCTAGTTGAACCTTACACACTGCCTGATGGCCGCGTGATCAAGGTAGGAGGTGAGAGGTTCGAAGCTCCCGAAGCGTTATTCCAGCCTCACTTAATCAATGTTGAAGGGCAGGGTATAGCCGAACTAGTCTTTAATACAATACAGGTAAAGTTAACAGTTATGTTTATTTTTATTTGTGTTCTGTTTTTTATGACATAAAATATTAGTTAAATTTTCAACTTTATATGTAACATTTGAAGGGATGATCGCAAGAAAAAATTCGAGTTATAATTTGTGCATTTCTATATTCTTCTTAAGATACACGATGCCTGTTTTAGGTTTATTTAAACATTCAATTTTTATTTTTAAACCAGTTCAGTTTTCAGTTGTTTAAACAATGATGAAAAAAATATACACCACACTTACAAATACCAAAACTCAGACTATTACTAATTAGGGGTTTCTCGTCAAGATGAAATTAGGAGCAAATCGATAGTTCACAACTCCCCTAGTGACTGGCAAATCCATCATTATTCAAATCTTCATTGAACCAATGGCAAATTTACCTTCTAGTTTTCAAAGACCAGTGGGATGTACAATAGACTTTTGATGCAATAGTTCAAATGTCCAGTAGTACCTCGAGTAGTTCAAATGTCCAGTAGTTTCGATCGATAGATAGATAGATAATACATTATTAGTTCCAGTAACAAAAAAAGTTGCATATAAACCCCCTCAGGTTGTGGAACATGTCACACATGAAACAAAACACTCTTATAAACTAAAACATTGTTTACAACCTTAACACATTAATGAAAGGGCATTTTAAAAAATAGCAAAAACTAATAAAAATTATAAAATATATATTTTACATACTTCTTTTTTTTCCCCATTATTTTGCCTATTTCTTCATTGTTCTAGAATTTTTGTAATGTGTAATATGGTTTACTGAAAAATTTGTTTTTTAAGACAATTGTAGGTCTTTTTTGTAGATTTCTAAAATTTATTGGAAATTTATTGTATATTTTTATTATACTATACCAAACATTCTTTTGAATATAGGCATACATATGTATCTGATATACTCATGTGTTCTATCACAGTCCTAAAAAAGATCTTTGCTTTCGCTAACAAATGTCATCGATTCATAAACATGCGTTGCTATTATTGTTTAAACTATTTTAGTAATAATAACTTCTTTGCAACTTTCAAATTTATCTCATTTTGTATATGCCCCATAAAACACTTTTTTGTAATATTAAAATTCCTTTTACTAGAGTTTTCCCAAAGAATTGTTATGTATCTAATTCCAAAATGAATAGAAGCATGATATGTGAAAAACGCAGCCTGTGCTAGTACATTGAGCGGCGGGCCTTAATCTATAAAGTAAAAACAACTAATGTCCATAAAACACTCCATATATTAAATATAAATGTCCGTCTGCTACAAAGTTCGATTAATGAGTGTCCGATAAAGCTCACAATCTTCCTACAGTTTTCTAAACCTATTAATTGTAGCCACAGTACTTTAGACCGATAAAATGATTTACAAATATGAACACACAAATATCACGAAGGACAATAATAATAAAAGGAAAGGTTACATTATCTTATTCTACGAGATATAAACTCTGACTCTCGAATTATGCATCCTATACCATCGTGGTCTCCATTGCTGACCTATAAAATAGTAGAAAACGCAGTTTAGCTTCTTCTAACAATCAACAAATTAAGGATTGGTAAAGCGTGATGCTTTTCAATCAAACAAATCAATATCTGCACTGCAAAGCGAGTCACTTCCAGCAGCCTAAATCTACCAACATCACTGCGAAGTATTTCGAGTCTCCACACTTTTCTGAAAAATTATCCAACATAGTAGTTGACTTCTTTTCCTCTGTAATCAGCCTAATTAATGTCCATATAACTTTGGCTTTATTTTCTGTACTAATTATCTATTTATTGTGTAGTTCAAGTGTTCAGTAGTTTATCATTTTAATCGAGTAGTTCAAATGCCCAGTAGTTCTTCGTGTTTTTTTAACAAGTTCCCTGTGATTTGGGTCAGATTATGAGAATTTCACCTTGAAAAATCATATACCCAAGTGGTCACTAAGCGGCTATCTGTACACCTGTCGAAATATTAAATTTCGAAGATATTGAGATAATAATAATAATAATAATAATCGTTTATTGGTGGCAACATGCACAAAGCATTTACACAAACCAAGTATACAAGTTAAAAATGGTATAAAAAAACATCAAAGCAGACATTCATTAAAGTAGTAAAAGTTAATTGAAATACAAACAAACAAAAAGAATAAAAACAATAACACAATACTATAGAAGGACACAACTAAATTGATTTAGAAAAAGCAGCCCAATCAACAAACTCGTAAAAGGCTTTTTTTTAAATATTGTTTTATGTTATGTTTGGGTGACACACAGAGTTGTGCCCTGATAGTGCTGACAGTTTTAACTATCTTCTGATAATGCAAACTTGGCAAGTGAACTGCCCGTTGTGTAGATGATAGTATTTGCAACAATACAAATGCTAACCTTTTTATTTCAGGCTGCCGATATTGACATGAGGCCGGAGCTATACAAGCACATTGTGTTGTCAGGCGGTTCGACCATGTACCCTGGACTTCCGTCTAGACTGGAACGAGAAATTAAACAACTATATATAGAACGTGTACTTAAAAATGACGTCGAAAAGCTCAATAAATTTAAAATTAGAATTGAGGATCCTCCGAGACGCAAAGACATGGTATTTATCGGTGGTGCAGTGTTGGCCGAGGTAATGAAGGATAGAGATGCATTTTGGTTGTCAAAACAGGAATACGAGGAACAAGGGTTGAAAGTGTTAAAAAAATTAGGCACACGTGCCGCGTAAAATAAAGTCATTTTATTAAATATATTATTTTATTGTATGATTTTATATATATTTTTTATCATAATCGTAAACAAGTGCAAAGACTTTAATGTTATATATTTCTCTTTTCAAATATGCATTTTACTAGATGTAAGTTTAGTATATTTAAAATATGACATAATTTTTTTTTTAATAAATACAGTATTTTTAATTTATATTCAAATCTATGTTGTGTATTTTTATTTGTAATATTTGTTGAAAACATTCCCTTGCCAATAAAAATATTATTTAAATTGCCGCTCTTTCATTTTTAGCAGTTGGCAAGAGAATAATCTAGTATCTAGTTACATTTGGTTCCCCCTATGTCAAGGTGCCCTGCGTGGTTGCCAATGATTGAATTCCAACAAAAATACGAACGTTTGTATTGTAGCCAATCGCCCTTGCAGGAAATATTTATTCAACCAATGGGAGGCGTTATCATCCCAGAACCGTTTAGTTGCATTAACAACTCGTCAACACTGTCACAGTGTTATGGTTGAGCTCGTCGTTTGTTAGCAGAAGCATCGTACTTGATTTTGTTGTGATTTCCTAATTTTTCTGCCTTAGAACATTTGCCTTTATAAGAATAAAATGGTAAAACGTAAAAATCAAGCCTTAATAGACAGCGATTCAAGTAACGATTCTGAAAGCGATTTAGATTCGGTAAGTAAAATTGCATTGTAATTCTAACCTACAGCTTTTATTTTTTGAATGAGAAATTTTACTGAAATCCTTGTGGAATTTTGAAAGTGTCATCGTGCATGGCTTTGACAATAATTTTTACTTGTCACGTAGGTGACAATTTAATAGATTCATTCTCACAATGCACTTTTTCCTACAAAATGTGTGTAAAGTTATATTTCAGAGATTTTCTCATAAAAATGTTTCGTTGCAGGAATTTTTGAACTTGGCAAAAAAGAAAAGCAAGAAGAAGAGATCTCCAAAACCGGAATCCTCCTCTGAATCTGGATCAGAGAGTGATGACTCCACTAAAAACAATAAGAAGAAAGCCAAGCGTGAGTCTGTTTCTTCAGGATCGGGTTCGGAAAAAGAGGAGAAAATTGATGATAAAAATTCGGAGCCTGAAGAAGGGGAAGTATCAGACTCGTCTAGTTCTGAAGAGGAGTTTAATGATGGCTATGACGATCAACTTATGGGTGACGAGGAGGACAGGGCAAGACTGGCTGCGCTGACAGAGAAGGAAAGGGAAACAGAAATTTTTAAACGAATTGAACAAAGAGAACTTATGAAGACAAGGTAGGTTTTACTCATAAAGCCAATATGTTATAGAAAAGTATAGGTACCTAGCGGACCTATAAAAAATTGATTTTATTAAATATAGAGTGCTGAATTTATTATAAAATTTTTTTAATACACTTATAGTTTAACGATGATGGTAATTAATTAGAACTTTATTTATACTGCACATCATACAGAATACAATATTCCACTTACATGGTGTACAGGGTTTTAGTAGTGTGTATACTACAGGCTAAAACTAAGAAACAGTAGTATGGAGGAAAAATATACATTTGACATGTAAAGCTAATATTACATATAATTATATACAAAGCTAATATAATATATAATTTATCATATTATGCTAATATTACATACAATTTAACAGTTTACTTCTACTTATGTTAAAAAAGTCAATGTTATGATTTTTTATAAATTCATTTGTAGTAATCAAACATTGGCTAACGGGCGAAATTGTGTTTGTTATTTTAAAAGTATTATCTCTCCTTCTTAATCTAATATCAGGAACATTAATAGCAATTTCTGCTAAGATATCAGGATCATTAATCTTATTAAAAACGTTAAATATAAACAATATCTCAGAGTTATTTCTTCTATTCTGAAGTGAGTTAATATTAAAATCTAGTAGTTGCGTTGTGTAAGATATAAATAATGGCCATGAATTATGTTTTCTAAAGAATAGGGTTCTCAGTAGTCTTTTTTGGATTTTTTCTAGCATATCAGAATATAAAATAGTTTTTGGATTCCATATTATAGCCCCATACTCTAGTTTAGAACGGACATATGAATTGAATAATAATATACAGGTATCATAGTTAAACTCTTTACTAGATCTAGTAATAAAACCAAGCTTTCTGTAACCCTCGGATATTAATTCTAATACATGACTGTTGAAGCTAAAGTTACTAGTAAACTTGACACCTAGATCTTTTATCTCACAGACACGATCTAACGTCGTGTTATTGATCTTGTAGTCATTTATAATAGGATTTTTTTTTTCTTGTGAAACTGACTGTTTTACATTTTGACTCATTGAGAGTAAGGTCACTTTTGCTGCAGTAGACAACAAGAGCATCTAGGTCATTTTGTAATAAATTACAGTCTTCCAAAGTATCTACTCTAAGGAACAATTTTAGATCATCTACATACAGTAAAAATTTAGAGTGTTTAATATAAAGGTTTATGTCATTAACAAATAATACAAAAAGCAAAGGTCCCAGAATGGACCCCTGTGGGACTCCTGATGTGGGATTAAAGTTATATGATTTATCACTATTAAATTTTACAAACTGTGTCCTTCCTGTTAGGTATGAGTAAAGAAAGTCCAAAGTGTTTCTGCTAAATGAAAATGATTCTAATTTTAGGATAAGTACTTGGTGATTGACCCTATCAAATGCCTTCGCCAAGTCTGTATAAATGACATCAAGTTGTGATTCATGTTTAATCTCGTTGGCAACTGAGTCACTAAATATACACAAATTGGTAACTGTTGATTTACTATATACAAAGCCGTGCTGTTGGTTGATTATGACTGGGCTAACATGCAAGTACATTCTGTTATATATTACCCTTTCAAATATTTTTGATGGGCATGGTAGAACTGTTATGGGTCTATAATTGTTTATAAAGCTAGTGTTTCCGCTCTTGTGAATAGGAGTTATACGTCCTATTTTAAATTTATTGGGAAATACTTTTTCTTTGAGACACAAATTAAATAACATGGCAAGTGGTTTCGCGATCAGTTCACCATATGCTTTGAAAAAATAAGCAGGTATGCCATCTACACCAATGGCTGCCTTAGGCTTTAGTGATTTAATTGCTATTAATATTTCATTTTCAGTTATATTGTTTATGTCACAGTTATTTAGATTATAGCTAGGAAAATTCGAGTCAAAGTTGTTAGGCAAATTACTTGGACTGTGCACAGATTTGAAAAAGTCTGCATAGCCATTCGCTATTGCTTCATCATTATCAAGATCAATATCGTTATAATTAAATCGGTATGATATGTTACAGTTCTTTCTTTGTTCTTTTATATATGTCCAGAAATTAGTCGGGTTATCATGTATGTTGTTCTCAATATTTTTTACATAATTATTGTGACAAGTTTTATAAAGACGTTTTACTTGTGTTCTCAAACAATGAAACTTTTGTGTATAATAGTGCTCAAGTAATTGTGACCTTTTCTTTGACATTCTAAAGTAATGCTCTTTTTCTTTTATTTTAGAGATAAGTTCTTTGCTAAACCATACTGGGAATCTGTTTTTGTGAAAACTTTTCTTTTTTGGTAAGCATTGCTCGAAAATGTTATTTAGTGTACTATAAAAACTATCTACACAACTGTCGGCATTATCTATACGTAATTTTTCGAACCAATTACATTGTGAGAGCAACTGATATAGCCGGATATAATCACCTTTCCTAAAGTCGAAGGGATTATTATCGTTTACAATGTTTGTTTTATTTTCAGGTATTGCATTATTTAAATTAAAGGTAATATCTAAACATGGATGAAAGGTATCAATGCTTACCATAGGCGTATCACATTCATTTACCCTTGCTTCAGTTACATTTGTTAAAACCAGGTCTAGAGTACTTGTTCCGTTTTTAATATTATTGATAGAGTACAGGTCGTATTCACTTATTAGCTGATTAATTATTTTTGCTTTGGACGTACCGTTGCCGAGGTTAAATTCCGCCCCAGTAATTTCCGTAATATTAAAGTCTCCTATTATAAATAACTTACTAGCAAAATTAAAATCTTCGGAAGTTTGTAAGGATTCCAGAAAGCTTTCATAAATATATAATGGTGATCCTGATGTTATACATACACAACAAATGAGTGTTTCGAGGTTTTTTTATAGTAGTTCTAACAATAATCCACTGAAAGTTAATATTTGCACTTTTCGATACTAAAACAGGCTTATATTTTCGTTTTACACAACACAAGACACCGCCACCACGGCTGACTTCAGCTTCGTTATAGTTTTTATCATTCCTAAACACTATGTAACGCGAATCACATATTTCGTTGTCATAGAAATTGTTATTTAACCATGTTTCGGTTATACAGAGTATATCCCAGTTATTTTGATGTACATTGTAATAAAACTCTTTGACTTTTGTTCGAAGACCTCTTACATTTTGGTAGAAAATATTTATACTTTTATCTTCTTGTTTAGGCTAAAAAATTGCTATCTTTTGTTACATTAGCTTCTAGTGACTCGTTGCCAGTATCTGTGTTCCGCTTTTTTTGCGGCCAGCAGTTGAAACGCCTAATTTCCACTTTCGGTGGCCAGTAGTTCTCGTCATTCAACATATGGAGCGGAGCGCCTATTTTAAATGCTGCAAGCCTACCTAGTGTATTTAACTTTTCAACTGTAAAATCAGTTTCTTTGTCTTTTAATTTTAGATAATCGCGCATGTTCTCGGTGGTTGCATCTTTATTTTTAATTTTGCCTATATAAAACCATACTTGCTTTGGTTTGGCATCCCCGACCAGTAAACCATTTGAGAGGTCTACCGAGGCTGTGCCTACTTTAACATTTGGTTTGGTTCTGTTCTGTCGACGTTTTTTAGGCTCCACAAACTCCGTGAATTCCTCTTCGCGTGACTCCGCCTCTGATTCTACATTTACTTGTTCTTTACTCGTAGATGCTTTGTTTAAATTTACAATCTCTGTGATTTTTCTGGGTGGTATATTGACACTAGGCGTGTGTTTATACACTGGTGTGATCTTGCCTTCGTTATCACGCTTTTCAATTTTATTATTTCCCATGCTCTTCACATCCATTGTCAACTTACTAATATCTGTTTTTAAGTCAGCTATTGTTTGTTTTAATTCCTTAATTTCAGTTTTGAGGTCACTGATTATCTTATTGGATTCACCTGCTTTTTTAAATATATTTCCCATTTTTTCATCTGTGGTGTTTGTGTGATGTTTTAATATCTGGTCCGTAATAATTGTGAGAACATCCTTATTTTGAAATATTTCGTTTATGATGGCCTTTACATCAGCGGTACTTCTCGTTTTCGTTGCCATTATAGAAATTATACGCTTAATAGCACCAACACGTGGGGCAATTCACTTTTATTAGTCCTTTTGTAGGCACGGTTGGGAGTCCCGTTGGGTTTCCAGCCTTTTGCCTGGCCGATCCCTCGCCTGGTTACTGTATTGAATTCTTTTTTCTCTAGACACACTCTAGTAATGATAAAATGCATAACTATAATATCATTTGGGGAGAAATAAACTGGTTGATACAGTTAAAGTAGAATTTATGACGATGCACCAGTTAAAATTAAAACTAGTTAAAATCTATTGAAAAAACTTTTCTACTGTATAAAAGCCTGTTTAACTAAAAATATGTTTAACTCTTGTGATTAAATTTACATAGTTAGGAAGTTCGTTAGCTTATAGTCTAGGCCATTCAGTCATGCTGCTTGCTCTAATGGACTGGCAATAGCTTTGCGAAAATTATTACTGTACGATGAGATAGAACAGACTCACTATGTCCTTTTGACTGGGAATGAGAGTGCGGAAGTATGTGTATGTTGTGATAACTCGGGTCAAGTCCTAATCACATTGCCGAATTTATGCACATTTCTTCACTGACAGGAAGAAAATTCATGTTTCAATGGAATTTGAGTAAATATTCTGCAGCATCGACGGTAATTTTCTATATATTTATAGATTGAAAATAAACAGGAACACTTATCTTAGGATGATAGAAAGATTACATTTGAAAGTTATTATGTTTGTTTTCCCTATATTAAACAACAGTAAGTTCGAATCACACCAGCTTTTAATTTTCTTAAAGTCGTTGCATATGCTTCCATGCAGAATATCTTTTTTTTCTATGCTATAATATTGTGGTATCGTCGGCGAACAGGGTAAACTTTCCCGTTATATTAATTGTAGTTAGGTCATTGATATATAAGAAAAATAGAATTGCACCAAGAACAGACCGTTGAGATACCCCACAGTTTATGTTAAGTTCATCGGATCTATTTGGATTTTTGACAATTTGCTTATGGTGTAACAGATAAGATTAAAACCATTCAAGAGTACTGTCTTTGAAGCCATAGCGCTCCAATTTTTGCAACAATATTCGATGTTGAACAAAGCCAAAGGCTTTTGACAGATCGCAGAGTTTGGTGTAAAAACAGTATTTAGGAATTTATTGCATCATTAGTGATTTTATTGCATTGAAAGCCAAATTGATTGTCACTTACGAAATTGGCAGATAACAAAAACTCAATAACCCTCTTTTAAATTAGTTTTTCTATAATTTTAGTTTGTGTGGAAATTAATGATATGGGCCGGTAGTTATCTCGCTTAATATCTATTGTAGAAGAGTAAAGTTTTCCCATTTTTTGTGAGCTATAATTTCAGTAAAAAGAAATTTGAAATCCATAGCCTACTTTGTGAGATATATTACAAAAATCTGAAAAATAAGAAAACGACAAACGGTTGGTTATAGCTTCCTTATTTGAGGAAATACGAAAAAATTTATGGGGATGAAAGTTGACTGCAAAGACAATAATAATAATAATAATAATGTGTATTAAAAATATTGAAAAACGCAGTTAGCTTTGACATGGAATATGGAATTGATTGGGAGGGTGGTCAATAAAAATTATTGAACCACAGCACTTAGGCCCCATTGGGCCCGTTGTACATCCTCCCTGTAGGCAGACCCTCGCCTAAGCCTCCAACCAACCTAATCTTGTGAAATAGGTGGTGATGCTGCCTAGAGGCATCTCCCTTACATCGGCCAAAGTAAGCCAACATTTTTCCAAAATGGACTCTCTGATTGATGAGACGGCAGAACAGTCACAAAGTACATGTTGAACCATCTCAGCTTCTTGTTCACAACCTCTACAGAGAGGTATTTCGCTTAATCTCATGTTATGTAAATGTTTTCTTAACGGACAGTGTCCAGTCTGGATTCCCGTTAAGAAACATAGACGTTGCCAGGTAGTCCATTGCTGTACTCTTGTTGGGAAAAATCATCTACGCCATAATAGTAAAAAAACTCACTTTATAATAATTATAATTCAGTAATTATTTATTACAATTTAATACAAACAAATATGTCATAAATAAAAATACAAATACAAAATTAACATCCAAAAAAAAACGAAAAACATGTATAACAATACTGCCTACTACCATACTGAAAAGAAAATATGTGTATTTATTTTTCTAACTACAAATGCTCAAATTGTGCACCATGCATTCTAATACACAAACGTACTCTATGAGGCACCTCACGCATTACATTTTGGAGCATTTCACGAGTAATTGCCTCACATGCGTTTCTAATTCTGGTTTTGATCTCCTCAATATTTTCAGGCGCAGTTTGAAATACCTTGTCTTTAATATAACCCCAGACGAAAAAATCCAAGGGAGTAATATCTGGTGATCGAGCTGGCCGTAGAATGGGTCCATAGGTGCCTTTCCAGCTATCTGGCATTACTTATTACTAAATTATATTTAAATAATTTGTACATATTACAGCAGTGTGAGGTGGAGCCCCATCTTGTTGATAATATGAATAATTTAATCTTTTTGTTACTGTTAATTCATAAAAAAATCTTGAAATTTGTTTTGCAGGAAATTAAGGTATCTACGAGCGGTTAATTTGTCATTAAAAAAATGAGGTCCAATTGCTTTACTCCTTAAAAGACCCACTCAAACATTCGTAGAAAATCTTTCTCGGAAAGCAGTGTCTCTGCACCAATGTGTATTTTCTCGTGTCCACTTTTTTTATTTAGCAACCATCTACAAAATCTTACTCTCCTTGGCTTATCTCCCTCATTTAAATGTTGAACTTTCCTCATTTTGTAGCATCGAAATCCGTTTTTCTTTTTAATATTTTTCATGGACTGTCTTTTTTTATGCGACAGTTTCTCTGAATTTGTCTCAAAGAGATTTCTTCATTTTGGTTAACATAATTCATACTCTATTCACTTTTCTTACATTATCCGCAACATGCCCTCGCCTTACTACTGTTTTTGAAAATGATTTTAAGCCAGTGTTCAGTTATTCAGTTATTAAAACTGAACAAGGAAAGTCAAGGGTTTGTAAGAATATATAAAAGTCATCAGTTTTATTATGGATGCATTGAATGTTGAATAAAATTAAGGTTACTGCGTTGGTGTTTTTAACATTACATCTAAAAAATGACAACGCCCGAGTTATGTATAATAATGAGGCAACCGAACCTTTCCAAACCCTCACTGGAGTTAGGCAGGGATGTGTCCTGGCACCCCTACTTTTTAATTTGTTTACCACTGCTCTAACAATTATTGTTGACAACAAACTGACAGTCAGAGGAATAGGTCTCAGATACCGTTCTGATGGCGGTCTCTTTAACATAGGGCGCTTTAGAGCTTTCACGAAGACACGCACACAATTCATTTGTGATCTCCAGTATGCGGATGACTGTGCACTTTTAGCCTCTACCCGGAAGAGCTTCAAGAACTTTTAGATGTGTATGCCCAGAGCTATGATTCCTTGGGACTTAAAATCAACATTGGAAAGACTAAGATTATGTCAACTCTTCATCAAGTGAACCAAATAGACATTACACTTAACGGAAATTCTCTTGAAGTGGTGGATCAGTTCAATTACTTAGGCAACGTTGTTAATGACAAAGCAAACATGGACAGCGAGATTCGCAATAGAATTAACGCTGCATCTAGAGCACTCTGGGGACTTAGAGAGAGAGTATTTGACAACCACGACCTTGCTTTGTCAACTAAAATGGCTGTCTACAGAGCAGTTGTCATTCCAACACTGCTATATGGATGTGAAAGCTGGGTCACTTACCGTCGTCATGTGAAAGAATTAGAACGTTTTCAGCAAAGACACCTCAGAAGTATGATGAAAATCCGTTGGTTCCATCACATATCAAACGTGGAAGTACTCAGGAGAGCAAACAGCCTTCCAATTGAGGTGCTTATTTCAAGAGCACGCCTAAGATGGGCAGGTCACGTTCATCGTATGCATGATAACCGCCTTCCTAAATGTACACTTTATGGTGAATTGCTAAGCGGTAGAAGAAGGCGTGGCGGTCAACGAAAGAGGTTCAAAGACGTTCTCCATGAAAATCTGAAATCCTGCGGTATTCCAGACGAGCAATGGGAACAACTTGCAGCGGACAGAACCGAATGGCGAGGGGTTGTGGCCAGCTATCAAGAAAATGTTGCTGCAAGAAGGCCGAATCCAAGACCTAACCAGGTCTATGTTTGTCCTGACTGCGGTCGACATGTGCTCTCCCGAATTGGCCTCTATAGCCATAGTCGTGTGCACCGTAGATGAATGGGAATTACAATAGACTACACCTTTTTTGTTTTTTTTTATTACACACAATCTATCGACTGTAACATTTTTTTATACTCGAACTCGAGTAAAGGCTAATAATAAAAAAAATGAAGAGATTGATCAGGGGTTATGATGCTATTATTTTACATTGTATTATCCAGATTTGCTCCAACTATATTATGAAGTTCAGAAATCAAAGATTTGTGAACATGCTTGGGAAAATGGACATAGAATAAACTGGGACTCGGCAAAAATTTTAATAAAAGAAGCAGATACCAAAAAAAGAAAAATTAAAGAATCAGCAATAATCTTATTAAATGAAGATAAGTGAGTATCGAATTGTTCTGTAGATATTTGTACAACCTGGCTACCAATGTTAAAAGAAGAACTTAACAAACTCAACATTATCTAAAAGAAAATATCAGCAGTTCTATGTTCTGTGTAAGTAGTAAGTATCTATGGAACTAACATAAACAGAATCTTAAAGCTGTGTATTTGACATACACAGCAAAATAAGAGTTCTTCCAAAAAAAAGCTTTGAAAACAGAAAGAGATTACTTTCCGAAACGTTAGCAAAATACATTATTTCTGTGTTTATTCCGATTTATATTATTTGCAAAACATAACCTCTGACTATTCCTTTGGCGTAAACGTCACAGGCGCAGAGGCTTTTTTCCAATAATTCTATTATTTTGTAGATTCGGTGATTTGTTTTGAAGAGGATAATAATACATGTGGTAGAAAACCCAAATAATAGGAAAGAATATTCGTAGATTGCCACAAATAACTTTCAGACAATATTTATATTATGAGGGTTTGTTTTAATAGTTTTTAATACCGTAGCTACATACCTGTTGTCAGAAAGGTAGAAGATATATTGTTTTATATTTTCTATTAAACTGGCTTTATAATATCTCTTATTTTCCATGAACCTAATAGATATATTTTCTTGTAACTTACAATAGCGACTTATGGCTTGCGTGAGAATATTATTTATAACCTGATCTTCAGGTAATATTACTAGATTTATCATCTTGCTTATAAGAAGAAGATAATGCATAGCCAAATTTAGAGATCTGTGATCAGAAACATTAATTGTGTTAAACATAAAGATAACAAAATCGTCTTGACCACATTGTGTAGTATTATTGAATAGGGTCTTACTTAGGTTCAGAAATTCTATGTTGGGGTTAACAAATCCCTGAGAACCGAAAATTTTGAATTATCAAAGTGGATGAAAAATTTTTTGCCGATTCATCACCAGTTACTTTAGACATAAACAACATATTCTTCTATTCCTAGATTCGAGATAGAGAAGAAGTTGCGGCAAGCCAGAAAAGCCGAACGTGCCAAAGACAAATCTGTCAAACCCAAGGAAAAGGACAAGGATAAAGAGAAAGACAAAGATTTCCAGAACAAGTTGCAGACTGACTTCAGTTCCATCGATCATAAAGAGAGAAGTAAGGAGCGTAAGAAGAACATTGAGGAGAATAGGGGGAAAGTCGATAAACGTGTGAATGCCATGGCGGAGTTGAAGGCCAGGCGAGAAGGGAAGATAAAGAGGGAGGAGGCCGAGGAGGAGAGGAAGAAAAAGGAGGAACAAAAGAAGAAGGATGAGGAGGAGCAGATGTTGTCCAAGAAAAATGAAATGAAATTGAAAGCGTCCGATATTTATTCTGATGACAGTGAAAGTGAAGGTTAGTAAAGCTTTTATCATCTAGACACTTACTTTTAATTCTGATGGTGCTGTGCCCCATGAAAGTCTCCTTTAAAGTTAACCATAGGTTTTAGCGATTAATCTTGACATCTACTTATTGTAATTTAGAGAATTGACTGAATTCGTTGTCGATATTTCATTAGTTTTAGAACCAAGCACTTTTATTGTTATAATTTCTCTTATTCCTTAAAATTTATGTCTGAATCTAGGATCAAATATTGATTGTAAATGAATTTCAGGTCCAAGTAGGTGTGTGTCAGGTCTAAAAAGTCATTTTTTCAGAACAGATTTTTCTTGCAATTAAATTGCAAAATTGTAAACTGGGATACTTTTGATTTTAGTTTCTTTCAATTTTTCACCGATCTATTGTCATAACTTTTGAAAGTGTTGCTTATATGTAACTGTAAATGCGACGAAATGAACATTTGCTTTCACAATCACACAGGAGGCAAAAGCTCACCGCAACCTCAACGCCAATCATCTTCTGCCTCAGCCAGGTCCCGTTCGAGGTCGCGCTCATCATCAAGCTCAAGCTCTAGCGAGAATGAAAATGAGGAATTGGAAACGAAGTCACCAGCCTATGTGCCTTTAAGGCAAGACCTTAATCAAATCCGCCTGTCAAGGCACAAACTGGAGCGGTTCGTCCACATGCCGTTCTTTGACCGAATAGCCAAGGGATGTTTCGTTAAAGTGGGAATTGGTCAACTGAACAACGCCCCTGTGTACAGGGTGGCGGAAGTTATTGGTGTGTACGAAACTGCGAAAATTTATAACTTAGGAAAAACTAAAACTAATAAGGTTGGTATTAGACCTAAGTATATTATGTTCTTATGTTGGTGGTGTTTTAACCATATGTTGATTGTAAAAGTGTTGCCTGAGATTAAAGAAAAATTGTGTGTACGGGGTGTATCAGAATTGTTGCCCTTCCATTTGGGGGTCGATTGACTTAATGTTTGATTTGTTTTCTGATCCTGGTGGCATTGCTCCTTCAATGCCACCAGGACCTGGTCTCTTAAATTTCGGAGGGTTACAAACGTTTGCTGTTTTCTTTCAGGGCCTTAAAGTGAGACACGGAACGCAGGAAAGAGTTTTTAGATTAGAATTTATATCGAATCAGGAATTTACGGAAGTGGAATACCACAAATGGGTAGAAGCTTGTGCTGCGGCTGGCAACGAATTACCAACTAAATCTAAGGTAGAACAGAAACAAGCCGACATAAAGGAGGCCATTAGTTACGAATTCAATGAACAAGACGTGGAAAGGATTGTAAGTATATTTTTGTTTTATGCCGTGATTAGTTCATATCCAAATTCAAAGAGTTTATTGCAGCTGCAGTTTGAATAAATTTTAGATAAATTCAAATAGACCTTTCTGTTTTCTTCCGTTAAAATGAAAATTCAGTCTGAAGAAGATTGATGATTAACCGTATTTTTGGGTTTTTCTTCTTAAGGAACTTCTGTGTTCTTCAATTCAATTCTTTATTACTCGTTTTGGTTTGTCCTACATAAATTTTACTTTATGAATTAATACCTAACGTACAGCACTTGTTACATTAATTTTAAGCAATATTAATTTTAATGCCTTGTTTATATTTATGTTTTGGCAGAGTTTAGCTACAGAGCTACTCCCCCCCCCGTTTTCGAGGGTGCTGAATCGACTCCCCGGGGTCAAACCAATTTTTTCACCTCGGCCACCCCCCCAGATTGGCCAAAAACCACCCCCCAAAGTTCTCTTTTTCATGAATTTGTTTATTTTCCCCAATTTTTCGACTAATTGTTGTTCCCTCGAGTACCTCAAGGGATTTGACCTCAGCCACCCTTACCCCAGGCTTCCAACCCTTTTAGGGGGTGGAAAATTAATATTTGTTTTTGTCAGAAAAAAATTAATGTTTTGTAGGAGGCACTTCTTTGAGGAAGGTGGTAGGCGACCAGGATTGTGTAACCACCCCTGGGGGTTGTTTTCACCCTTCAAGGGGGTGGAAATTTTTTTCATATATAATTGGAAAATAGTATAAAAAATATGCTTATTAAAGAGTTTTTATAAAGGACTCCGCACATTTCTTATGGGAAATGGCCCCCGGTGAAACTCGCTGGAATCGATATATGTTATTCTTCTTGAGTTCCTGATCAAAAGCCTTCATGGCCACAGGGATATGGAGGGGGGGTCGATTTTTTGTGAATTTTTCACTAATAGTATGGATCCTTTCAATACAGCTTCGCTAGTGTTCTACAGAGGTTTTTCGGGTCGTATATTTCAAATCGGATGTCAAAAGTAGCATTTGACAGCTGTCAGTGGCACTGTCAACTTGCCTTATTTTCAGGAAAAGATTTATCAGAATATATACATGGGTTTTTTGGGTCGCTGATTTCAAATCCGATGTTGTAGATGGCATTTGACAATTCACAGCTGCCAGTAGCAGTGTTAGCTATTATCCGGAAAAGATTTATCACAGTGTTCCCGGGCCAAGCTAAAAGTAGATGCAAACAATCCAGTTAATATGTTGTGTTTGATTACTTCTATAGCATATTACTTCAACACGCCAGTATGAGATGAAATTCTTTTTGTTGATTGTTGACCGAATTATAATGTGATTTTACATTTGACGCATTCACCAGTGCTGGTCAGTGAAGAAGTATATAAATAAATAAATCTTTTCCGGAAAATAAGGCGAGTTGACAGTGCCACTTACAGCTGTCTACTGTCAAATGCTACTTTTTGACATTGGATTTGAAATCAGCGACAAAAACTCCCGTTGAACACTAGTGAAGCTGCATTAAAAGGACCGTGGCACCATACTATCAGTGAAGAAATCCCGAAAAATCGACTCCCCCCCCCTTTTTTTTGAAAAACTTTTGATCAGGAACTCAAGAGGAATAACATATATCGATTCCAGCGAGTTTCACTGGGGGCCATTTCCCATAAGAAATGTGCGGGGTCCTTGATTTTTCACCCCTTTGAAGGGTGAAAACAACCTCCTGTGCCGGATACACAACGCAGGTCACTTACCACCTTCCTCAAAGAAACGCATAAAATATCAATTTTTTTTCTTACAAAAGCAAATATCAATTTTTCACCCCTTACAAGGGTTGGAAGTCTGAGGTAGAGGTGTCTGAGGTCAAATCCCCCGAGGGCCAGGGAACAACAACTAGTCGAAAAATTGAGGAAAATAATCGGGTTCATGGAAAAGGCAACTTGGGGGGTGGGGTGGGGTGGTGTTTGACCAAGTTGAGGGGGTTGCCGAGGTGGGAAAATTGGTTTGACCCCGGGAATCGATTCAGTACTCTCGACAATGAAGGAAGGGGGGGGGGGAGCATTGTCTACTCCAAGGCGGAAACATTCGATAATTTCGTCATAAATCCCAACTTTTTACATGGACTACAACCAGGACAATGAAATGAGATACCGGTCACGCTACCAAGTGATGAACTCCACCAACGCTGCTTAACTTCTCTGACCAAGGACAGAACCTCACTCACTAATGTGTACTTTGACAAATAACCGAACTGTTTTAACTTTCAACGTAAATGATCTTAAAGTTATTTTTATATATGCACGATTTCCAGATACAAGAGAAGCAACGCTTTAAATCTAACCCATTCAATTATGCCATGAAGAAGACCCAGCTCATGAAAGAAAGGGACTCGGCTTTAAGTAGAGGCGACGAGGAGCTGGCAAGGGAGTTGGCTCAAAAATTGACAGATTTGGAAGAACGGGCTTCCGAATTAGATAAATTACGTACCTCGACAATATCTAGTATATCTTATATAAATGATCGTAATCGAAAGAAGAACGTGGAGGAGGCGGAGAAGGCAATCATGGCCGAAGTTAGAGCCAATAAAGGAAAAAAGGTTAGTAAAATAATAATAATACAATTTATTCATTCATTGAAAAATTACAAAAACATAAATATAAAATTTGTCATATATTAGACTGGTCAACACTTCAAACTTTGATTAATTATGTGTGATAAGGGTGCGCATATTATATCTCCCACCGCTTTTACTACTTGTCCATCAATCTCGTCTATACCAGGTGTAGATTTTTTTGTTACCTTGTTAATGATATTATGAACATCATCTTGTACTATACGATACAAAAAAAAAAAAAACCAATGAGCCTCAAAAGGGCTAACATCAATTCCTTATTTGGCATAGCTGCTTTTATATTTAAAAAGAAGTCATTAAACTGATCTGGTAATATATTTTTGTCAGTGACAATGTTATTATTTATATTTAACTCAATAGATGTTCTACGATTTATTTTATTTGTACTTTCGCTACTCCCTATATTGCCTACATTTAAAATTCTTTCATTGGTATACTCTACCTTGCCCTTCTTCTTCTTCTTCACAATAACCTTGTATATACTTTTATATTTTTTATATCTGTCTTTTATCACGTCATTGTTTGTATCCTTGTATAGTTTACACTTTTTGCGTAGCATTTTATGCAGTTCTTTGATATTGTCCGTTATCCATGGCTTCTTCTTTTTGCCCTTATTGATTTAATTTTCTTTAAAGGAAATGCATTGAAGTAATGATATTGAAAGTTTGTAAAAAAGTTGTTATGTTTTATATCTACGTCTCCATCATTATATACCCCATGTTCTGAAACGTTTCTTATATTTTAAAGAACTTTTGAATTTTTCTTCTAATAACCTCTATATTGCAAGGGAAAGAATAGCGTACAGTGCCACGAGAAAAATGAATTCATCATGTCCATTTTAGAGCCCGTTTATTTATGCCAAATCAGTGCATCTAAATTTCCATTTTTTTTTTTCTTCGGATCTCGAAAACATAATCCAGGCGTTTTAGACTTTTGCTGCCAAATTCGTGCTCTACGAAAAAAATTTTTGTGTTTATTTGGACGTCCTGAATAACACTTGGTAGTTACACCACGATACACCTGGAGGAACTCGTGAAAATCACTTCGGAAAGTCGCGGAAATCGCGGATTCGCGATTAACTCAGTTTTTATGGCCCAAAACGGGAACAACACCTATTATGAAAATTGTACATCTGTAAATTATCTACCTTAAAAGTCCTATACATTTTTTTCGTACGCCTAAACGTTTTGGAGATATGACGCGAAATAAGTGAAAAATGCATTGTTTCTTTTTTTATATATTTTTTAAATATTTTTGTTATAATGGACAGCACAGAATTGTTGAGACGTTCAAACATGGATGGGAAAAGACACTGATCTTGTGCAGTGGGGCTGGATTAGGAAGAATGATATTTTGCGGTTAGTACCAACGCAGTTATAGTTCAAGTAGGAATAAACTGAGAGAAAAAAACGTAACAGAAACTTTACGACATAATTATATCGCCGCGGGCCATGGTGCCAAGCCTGACATCAAATAACGACCCGAGACCCGACGCACATTAAAAACCTATGTAGGTAAGAGAGTCAATTTGCGAACAGCACTAAAAAAGAGTATCGGTATTTTAATGAGGTCATAAAGTTTTTGTGGGGTTTCTCATGTCTCAGGATTTTCCTACATGGACTATACCATCAGGACCAGACATATTGTTAAATTAAATTTTTTGCAACTGTACGAAGGGTTGTGCAGGAAAATGTAGCCGTTGGAAAGTAGGACTGAATTGTTCAACAATCGGTCTATTGTGGCTCACTCCTAATTTATATTTTACCCAATAGGTTCAGCCTTTTAATAAAGCTGATGACTTTGTTGGGTGAGAGATTGTCCAGGTCCTCAGGCAAAAGCTGACCTTTGGCAAATAATGAGAACCGGGTTCTTTCTGCAGTGGGACAAGTGCACAGGACATGCCTTGCCATTTCATCTTCATCTAGACACAGACGGCATTCGGTGTTTTCCACCAGTCCAAGTCTGTATAAGTGATGATTTAATCTGCAGTGCCCAGTATATATGCCGATTAGAGTGCTTAGGTGTAACCTATTCAACTCTAGCAGTTTTTTAGCTCTTGATTTCAAAGGATTTGTAATGAACTCCTTCGAATGAGCTAATCCTGGTAGTTCCTGCCAGTGGTAGAGAGTCTTGCTCTCGGCCCAGTCTAGGATATTTGTTTCAGCAGTGCTTGAAGATATGCCAAGAACTGGTTCTGGTCCTATAAATTTTGATGCCGCACCCTCTCTAGCTAGGCAATCGGCAATTTCATTGCCCTCCAGCCCAGAGTTTTGGAACCATCTGTATACCAACAGCTGTCTGCCTCCTGTAGGTCGGTTTTATTCCGATCCCACTCATCTCTTTCAGGAAATAGGATGTTGAAAGGCAGCTCATGGTTGGTTCTGGTAGGCATCACATCAGAAGGCATACCTAGGCTGCTGTGACTGTTTAGATCATCAATTAATCCATTGCGTGCCATGATGATAGCCTGCGGCATATTGATTGCCGATTGTTGGAGTCTATATGTTGCCCACCTAGCTTCTCTCCAAGTAAATATGGAGAGGTGGTAAGTCTAGGAGGATTTCCAAAGCAGCTGACGGTGCGGTGCTTATGGCACCAGTTATTGCCAGGCATGCTAGTCTCTGTAAACCAGAGAGTTTGGCTTTGGCCGACTGTTGTAGCCCTAGTAAGGAAGGCGGTTCTAAGTTATCCAACTTCCTTTTCCTGGTGAAGGGTACTATTACAGTTTTGCGGAGATTGACAGGCATCTGTTCCCTCTCACACCAGATGTGCAGTACCTCTTGAAGGGTATGAGAGAGTACCTCTTCAGATTTACCTTTAACCATGCTGACTAGGTCGTCTGCATATGCCAGAATCTCGGCTTCCCACAGAGATAAAATGGCCAGCAGTGTTATTCAGGACATCCAAATAAACACAATAAAAAATTTTTTTTTCGTAGAGCACGAATTTAGCACAGAGGTCAGTTTTACAGCTAAAACGCCTGGAGTATAATCAAGATAACGTATTTCTATTTGCACCATTTCACTTATGTGTTTTTTTTTATATACCTGGGGAGTTACAAATTTTCCAAACTATTCGGTCTATTTTCAAATCCATAAATTGCTGATTTGCAAAATCATGTGCAATAGATCTGACTGGCCAGAGGACGGTTCCCCTTCCCTACATTATATAATTTGGAAGAACAACATTTTCATAAATATGCAAATTGTAATTTAATTTGACACTTAAATTTTTAAGATATATTGAGAGTATATCATAGTTAAATGCAAAATTTAGATACCTCAATTATTGTTGGTATATTTTTGCTATTCTTTAAAGATTACAATCTGGATTAGAAGCAATTGCATCGAAATTTAACAATTCTTGGATTGATTGAAACGGTTATGGCAGTTAACGGATACATGTTTTAGGCGGACGATCCCTTCACGAGGAGATCGACGAAACCTAGGATGAATTTCAGGGCGGGCGAGAAAGAGGCGAGAGAGGCCGCCGCATCGGTGCTTGTGCCACACAAGAAAGTGGAGGCTCCTGTACAGAGGGAGACTATTAGGAAACCAGCTCAGCCAACCCAAGTTACTCAGGATGATCTGTTTTCGGCTCACGACTTTGACATAAAAATTGATCTGGAAGTTCCTTTACCAGGTAAATGCTTTAACTTTAGTTGCACGAGGAATATTAACAAAATGTTCTGTAACACAGTGTTTAAATTTTAATTTTTCAATGCCCTATAAGTTTATAAAGCATGATCTTCTTAAGATACTCTAAATAATATTTTACGAAATTGCAACTGTTTGCCAAGGGGGTGAATGACCTCAAATAGTAATTTATTAGTTATTACTGTGTTGCAGTATATGTCAAGTAAACTGTTAAGCACTTTAAAATTTTCTTCCTCCCGATACTTTTTTTTGGTGAGTCTAAAGTATTTTATGCCGCAGAATCACAAGATAAAATCCATTTTTTGCTATCACACACCAATTTTGAGGGAGATGTGTGAATTTTAACTTCTGTAAGAGGCATAGGGAAACTTTGCGTTCTACATTTTACCAGAGTACCGGTTGAAGAATATATGTTATATATAACCCCTTGAAAATGATACATCAGTAAGTTGTGTGGAGGTTACAATGTGTTTCTGTTTCATGTATCGAACGTGCAAATAATAATAATAATATATTAACCTTTTATATAGTACAATATATGTATGTTCTTTCCTATTATTTGGGTTTTCTACCACATGTATTATTATCCTTGTCAAAAACAAATCACCCAATCTACAAAATAATAGAATTATTGGAAAAAAGCCTCTGCACCCGTGATGTTTACGCCAAAGGAATAGCCAGAGGTTATGTTTTGCAAATAATATAAATCGGAAGAAACACAGGAATAATGTATTTTTCTGATGTTTCGGAAAGTAATCTCTTTCCATTTTCAAAGCTTTTTTTGGAAGAACTCTTATTTTGCTGTGTATGTCAAATACACAGCTTTAAGATTCTGTTTATGTTATTTCCGTAGATACTTACTACTTACACAGAACATAGAACTGATGATATTTTCCTTTAGATAATGTTGAGCTTGTTAAGTTCTTCTTTTAACATTGGTAGCCAGGTTGTACAAATATCTGCAGAACAATTCGATACGCACTTACCTTCATTTAATAAGATTAGTGCTGATTCTTTAATTTTTCTTTTTTTGGTATGTTTCTTTTGTTAAAATTTTTGCCGAGTCCCAGTTTATTCTATGTCCGTTTTCCCAAGCATGTTCACAAATCTTTGATTTCTGAATTTCATTCTGTCTAATGTAATTCTTGTGCTCATCCAACCTCACACTGAAAGGTCTGGATGACTCACCCACATAACATTTATCACATTCGCACGGGATATTGTAAATACAGTTTTTTGAATTCTGCTCCCTGTTTATCGGTTTTGTTTTTGGGGTCTGCATTATCACCAATTTTAAGCAACATATTTATGGAGAACTTTGAGAACACACGTGTTCAAAATTGTATAAACAAACTGGTTGTCTGGTGGAGATATGTTGACGATGCCTGGTGGAGATATGTTGACGACATCTTTGCAATTTGGCCTCATGGTGTCGATTTACTAGATAGTTTTTTGGAAAATATAAATAGTAAGGAACTGTCTATTAAATTCACATTAGAAGTAGAAAGTAGGAATAAACTACCGTTTTTAGATGTTTTAATTAGAAGGGTAAATAATACAATTGAAACAAGCGTTTATAAAAAACCAACACATACTAATAGATATCTAAATTTTAACTCAAGTCAGTCAATAAATGTTAAAAGTGTTGTTGTAAAATGTTTATACGATAGGGCCAAAATAATTTCATCTATTAATGAAATATTAAATAACGAGAAAAAATTTATCAGAGATTCTAGTACAAAATCAATATCCTGAAGCCTTTGTTGATAGAGTTTTCATAAATGTTGAAAATAGGGGCAATCAGGTACAACACAAACCTGAACGTCATCATACAGCAATAATTCCTTATGTGTACGGACTATCGGAAAAGCTATGCCGTATAGGTGACAAATTTGATGTTAGGACTATATTTCAAACGGGGAACACTTTAAAATCTATTTTAACAAAAACAAAACCAATAAACAGGGAGCAGAATTCAAAAAACTGTATTTACAATATCCCGTGCGAATGTGATAAATGTTATGTGGGTGAGTCATCCAGACCTTTCGTGTGAGGTTGGATGAGCACAAGAATTACATTAGAAAGAATGAAATTCAGAAATCAAAGATTTGTGAACATGCTTGGGAAAATGGACATAGAATAAACTGGGACTCGGCAAAAATTTTAACAAAAGAAACAGATATCAAAGAAAGAAAAATTAAAGAATCATCAATAATCTTATTAAATGAAGATAAGTGCGTATCGAATTGTTCTGTAGATATTTGTACAACCTGGCTACCAATGTTAAAAGAAGAACTTAACAAACTCAACATTATCTAAAGGAAAATATCATCAGTTCTATGTTCTGTGTAAGTAGTAAGTATCTATGGAAATAACATAAACAGAATCTTAAAGCTGTGTATTTGACATACACAGCAAAATAAGAGTTCTTCCAAAAAAAGCTTTGAAAACGGAAAGAGATTACTTTCCGAAACATCAGCAAAATACATTATTTCTGTGTTTGTTCCGATTTATATTATTTGCAAAAATAACCTCTGACTATTCCTTTGGCGTAAACGTCACGGGCGCAGAAGCTTTTTTCCAATAATTCTATTATTTTGTAGATTCATGATTTGTTTTTGAAGAGGATAATAATACATGTGGTAGAAACCCCAAATAATAGGAAAGAATACTCGTAGAATGCCACAAATAACTTTGAGACAATACTCAGCACCTAAATTAAAAACTATATTGCATAACATCATAAGATGTTGACACATAATTAAAATGTAAAATAATGGACAGAAACAAATATATATAGAAAATATAGATGTATACTTGATATACTTACAAACAAGCTAATACATATAACAAATTAAAAACTAATGACTATGTATCTGTAGATCTATCATTCACAGTGTAGTAACCAATATTCAGTAGTAAGCCCTTTTTTAATTTTTTTCTTATATTTTACTAAACTTAGACCTCTAACACTTCCAGGTAGGCTATTATATAATATTATCCTATTATAATAAAGAGACTCTTTAAAAGTCGAAATCCTATGCTAAGGAATAGATAAGTTCCCCCCGTGTCTTGTATTATATCTGTGATTTTTAGACAGCACATGAAAAATCATGCAGATTGCATTTTACATGAATCCTTGTATATATAGACACATGGTACAGTTAATATTTTCCTGGAGACAAAAGTGTTTCTACAGCTTTCTCTATACTTCAGTTTATATATCAGTCTTATTAATCGTTTTTGTAACACAAATACTCTGGATACTCCACTGAGTTTTCCCCAAAAATATATATTTTGAGTTAAATAGGAATAGGCCAAAGCATAATAGTCATTCATTAAACCATCTTCACTGAGCAAGTTTTTTAATTGATAAATTGCGGAATAAGATTTATTTAATTAATTCCAAACATAGTCGATTTGCTGTTCTCATAACAGTGTGCTGTCGATACATGTGCCCAACAATTTTGCGGCTTCATTTAAGGAGATACCACGAAGTGATATATTTCTTGTAAGTTTAAAAATCTCTGAATACTGTTTTATCCCTATTTAATATTAATTTATTTCGGTCACACCAGGCATTCATCTAATCTACAGTTGTTTTACTGTCAGAACTAAGCTCATCAGTATTAGATGCAGAGATACAAACAGTAGTAACATCTGCATACATAATCGTGAGTCCTTTGCTAATGTGCGATGGTAGATCATTGATGTAAATGGAAAAATAATAGAGGTCCCAGGATAGATCCCTGAGGTACTCCCAGAATAGCTTGTGGGACAGAGTTAAGCTTCATTATATTTAACCCTTAGAGTTCAGTTATCCATAAAAGACTTTATTAGATCGAGAGTGTTGTCTCTTATGCCTATATTTTCCAATTTACTAATTAAGACAGGACCGTTTACAGAATCAAAGGCTTTAGATAGATCGGATAAGATAGACACAATATATTTTCCTTTATCCACCTCACTGTAAATAAAATCAAATAACTTAGTAGATGCACTTTCTACTGATCTTCCACTTCTAAAACCATGTTAGCTCTTTCTAAATAATCTGTGATCATGTTGCAAATAATTTTTTCTATAATTTTAGAGATAACACTAAGCAGTGATATTTGCCTCTTATTTTCAATGTCATCTTCCTGGCCTTTTTTTATGAATAAGTTTTACTATGGTAATTTTAAGTTCCTCAGGTGAATAACCTCTACGACTATTTTATTAATAAATATATAGTAAGATATCAATGATATTCTTCGAAAGGTCTGCCCTTAGTCAAGACGAGTATAGTTGATGTCTGCCAACCTCTCACAATTGGTGTGCGACACAGCAATTTCAAAGTCAATTATGGAATCAACTAGGTGCAAATGATATAGAATACCATTAATTTCTTAGGGTGATTTTGTGTATGGTGTGAACAGTGTAATCGAAAATAACACAAAAAATTTAATTACATCAATTTTTCAATGATATAATGACGATTGTTAAAAAGTAAAAACCGAATTAAATCCATTTAAGCTCATTTGTAGGGCCGCAAGTATTACCAAAATTCCTTCAAATAGGATTTGGTTTGAAAAAAAATGTTTATATTTAACTTCGCTTTCGAAAGAAATCCTTCAAATCCGATTTCTTGCTCTTTCTGATTCAAATAAAGATAAAGAAACTAATTTTAAGCAGTTCTCAAGCACATTTTTTTACACTTTATTGGCATCGCATTTACTGTAGTCAAATTAGGATTTTAATGTCAAATGTCTGGTTAGGTCAATTTTATTTTGATGTATTTAAGGGTTAAATTGAGTTCGCAGTCTAGTTTTGCAGTTCAGCAAAGTCAGCTTATTGTTTATTTAAACAATTGAATTTTGAGCTATCGCACACCTGTCTCGGTTTTGATGGCAAGGTTTCACAAGGATGTAAAGTTTTAGTAAAATTGCGATTTTTAGCTGCTTCAGAGCCTATTCTGAATTGACATTTTAACTGAAAATAGTGCTATGCAAAGCCTACATTTTCCTTGAGTTTAATTGGATTTATCCCACTTCCTTCAAAAGAATAATAATTTGTTTAAAAATGCCTAATTTTGCAATATTTCATTTGAAATACTTTCTTCCGGGTCTTGCCTTGGTCGTCGAACTTAACTTGATGTTTCGCTGATCATCCTGTCGACTTCTTCAGAGGGATTCTAGAGACTGAATTTGTTGTGTTACGCTCCTCGTTATATACCTAGGTGCCGCTTCGCTGGTCATTCGTCGAGCTTAGTTCGCTTTGCTGCTCATTCGTCCTGTTTGATTGACCGTAACTTACTATGGTGCTGGTACTTGGCAATGCCAGTCTTCACGTGTTACTAAGTCCCGTCCTCTCTGTTAAAGTTGTTCCTGTTCTTGATAATTTCCAGTGATTCCCTGATTCGCAAATAATAGCGCATATTCCTGTTTAATATATTGATGTTCTCATAGCCGATTTTATGGTTCTTGTTATTATGGACTTGCTCTGCCGTTCCCAACCTATGTGTGTCCAAATCTGGTATTCCTCTGATGTTCTTTGAATCTGCACTAGATACTCTGTCCTGTTTGTCCCATGTAGCTCTTACCACATGTGCACTTCAACTGATAAACGCCTTTTGTTAACAGTTTGGGGACACAGGGTCTTTGATTGAGGGAAGCACCTGCTGTATTTTCTTCACCTTACGAAACCGTACACCTACTTTCTTTTTGGACAAAATCTTCTTCAGTCTATCTGAAGTGCACATGTGGTAAGAGCTACATCGGACAAACAGGACGGAGTATCCAATTTGGCATCGTTACTCATTGCATTGGAAGCTGCTTTTTTTATTTGCTGTACATGTCCATTTTCACAAAACTGCTGTTCAATTTTGTTAATTGTACCTTGGGATATAGGTGGCAAATCAGGACATTTTTCTGGAAATAGGTGAGCAACTTTCTTCTGTGATCACATTCTGTTTCCGTAACCGACCATCTGTAAAATTTGTAATGAAGTATACAATACTACAGGAATACTGTATACTTTCATTCCAGTTTAACTTATTTTAATCATGCATGGATCAAGTAGTTCAGTTTTAGATTAGTTCAATATCTGATTAGTTTTTTTTTTAACTTTTATTTCTGACTTCACCAGGCCGCAACTTGCGTGCCGTGTGCAAACCACGTGACCGTGATTTGTGGGTATAAAATAGCTAGCCAGAAACCAGTAAATTCAGAGCTTGGCTTTCACCTTTCTCGAGTGTATTGAACTGGATCTATCCTGAAACAGATTTCTTTGTCGCGTCTGTTATGTCCTGGAACTTCGATTAGAGAATTGGGGTTACGACGACGTACATAGAGGAAATATGTTACACACTCTCTCTCTCTCTCTCCGATTACTATGATGTACTTATGTAATAACAAGATTGTCGCAACCTAAGCCATAAAAGATATGGCCACACTGTACATATAATTATTAGGAGAATACATGTCTTATTTTGGATCTGGATTTTAATTAATGTTAACATTGAACCCTGGAATAATCTCCAAACCAGCTACCCGAGCAAAATAAGCATCACAAATTATTGTTTTATGCATTTCATTTAAATAAACCATGTTTAGAAATTGCAATTAGCAAAACTCAATACGCAAAACACTGACAGGTATTTATTGACAACTATTTATTGCTGTCAATCGCTACGGCGTTTTCAATAAAATGCTGTAAGTTTTTATATTTTTCGTTTGTTGTAGCTAATTTCGTCAAGCAGACTGTTAATTTTTACGATAAATCTTAAAACGTTAGCATTTTTGAATAGAGAATAAAAAACTTCAAATGACGTATCACAAGCCACTACTTTCCGTTAAAAAATTTAGAGGTTGCAACTGCCACTCGAAGGGTGTTGAATTTAGGGGTGAAATTTGTACATTGCAGGATGTCATTTCAGAATCCAAAAAACTCAGGACATACTTTTCATCTTTTTAACACGCTTTTATTAGCTTCACTTGTATGTTTGTTTGTAACGGAATCTTTGAACGTGATTCTCACCCACACTAAACTAAACTGAAATTTTGCACACTTATCAAGGACCCATGACAACACAATAATCATCATATAATAATCATTTATAGGATTGTAATTATAATTAGTTATTGCTCTTTTCATTAACTACTAATTTATATTTTATTATAACTTTTATTGTGCGGGGAGGGTTGAAAATCAACTTTGTTGAACCCTTACCTTTTGTGTAACTTTCAACACAATAAATTTTTATTCTATTCTATTTTCTATTCTAATAATTTGACAACTTTGTCCTAATGTCCTCACCAGGATCATCAGGATAAAAAATAAAAAATGACTAATCTATTGTCGAGATTTTGCCAGAGGCGCCGCTCTTATTAATAACAGCGGCGCTAAAACGCTAGTTCCAACTTTAATACATACATTATGATGTAATATTAATTATGTACTACTAGCGGTTTTGAAAAGCCGGCGGGGATTAGCTGGTTTCTATATGGATCGGTGTTCATGATGCTAATTCTAAAAGGCACCCCACGCTTTTTACAATAAAATGATTTTTTTAAACTTATTATTTTTTACTTTTTAGTTCGGTTTACTATTAAAGCATGTTTTTTTAGTTTTTTAAACTATAATTTTTTTCCATTTATCTCGTAGATCTTATAGATCTCGAGATATTTCAAAAAACCGATGGAAAACATGCTCTAAATAGTTGAATTGTTTAAGTAAATACCCCGAAACTGCAAAACTAAACTGTGAACTCAACTTGGTCCCCTGAACAAGTTAAAATAAAAAAACAGCTGTGACCAGGCGTGAATTGCCTATTTTATATTTCTCAAGTCCTTATTTGACTTTACTAATTCAAAACTGTCAAGTTTCATTGCTCTTCAATTTCCCGCTGTATGTTTTTCAAACAACGTTAGGAAGAATATCGCGTAGTACTGTACTGGAACGTATTTTTTCCATTCTCGCACAATTGTAATGATTGCTGGAAAGAAAAAGTACTTTCCACTTTAGCTACCCAACTAATTATTGAGCAATATGTGTTGACTTTACCAAATTTTTGCAGCAACACCTGTGAACGTAGTTCCAAAAACAGTCACAAAAGATCTAGCACCAAGGAGAAGTTTAAATCTGCAGGATTATAAGAAGAAACGGGGACTTATATAGTATTTCTTTTATTGGAAATTATTTAGGAAGTAATTTATTATTTTAAGACAACTAGAATATTACTGAGCTAAGAGAGAGTATTAATACCTTTTTTGTCTTTTAACATGATATGTTATATTATAATTTTTATATTATTTATTGTTATTTTTCCTTAAAAGATGAAGATATTTTTCATAATTAACGAATTTTCGTTATCCTCCTGACATGTAATTAAGACATTACCGTTGTCATGCAAATAAATTGTTTTCTTTTACCGTGACCATTTTTATTTCATACTCTCGTATTTAGCTCACAAGACTTATCCCACTGGACCGATATACACCTGATTGCTTGAGAGATTTGGAGTGTTCACCAGAACGATTGCGGTGGTCGTAAATCAGATGACGTGGCGAATCAGGGATCAGCAAAAAGGTATTTGTATTTTCTAACAAAGAACTGTGTCGCTGTTGTGCACTGAGTCCTTCTGGTGGCCCAAAAAGTCATATTACCGACATTATTTACTGCGTGAGCAAGGAATTCAAGGTAAGATATTACGCAGGTGGATCGAAGTGGAGGGGGTACTTATTAGTGATGTCATATGGAGAGTAAATATGCAAAACTGCTGTAGAGCTGCCAAAGTAAGTAATATTTATTGTGATTGTAGTTATTTTCATACGTTGAACTATTTGATTCCAAAAAGTTAGAAATAATAAATAAATAAACACAACAGAAATTAGACAACCCCCAATTCCAAAAGCCAGGGCTTGTGTGGAAGGGGATTACACATTGAAAAAACGCAGACATACAACCATTTCCTCCGACAGTGCCAGAGCCGGAGCCAGGATTCGAACCCGGTGGTGCGATGTCCGTGTAATTAATCGCGATTGCCACCTCGCGCCTTAACCCACTCGGCTATCGACCAGATATTGTAATAATAGCTTGCTTTCCAGACTGCCTCAAAGAGGCTATTGTAATACCTATTTATAAAAAGGGAGACGCAAATGATGCAAATAACTATAGGCCTGTGTCATTACTTCCCATCTTTTCAAAGATAGTTGAAAAATGCTTGGCAGACCAAATAGCGAACTACTTTGAAAATAATAGCATCTTTTATAACACAATTTGGTTTTAGAAAATCAAAAAATACCACCTCTGCAATTCTAGAACTGCTAGAATAGATTGTGGAAGCTTTTGAGGGCCGGGAACATGTGTGCACTATATTTTGCGACCTAAGTAAAGCATTTGACTGCGTCTCACATGAAATACTGCTAGAAAAGTTAAATAGATATAAGTTTTGCCATAACAATGTTACACTATTAAGATCATATTTAACCAATAGATATCAAATCGTTAAAATAAATAATGAATATTCAAATAAAACAAAAATAACACATGGGGTGCCCCAAGGTTCAGTACTTGGGCCCCTTCTCTTTTTAATATATGTTAATGATTTCCCAAATTCAAATGAACACTCTAGTGACATACTTTTTGCAGATGACACAACTATTTCGGTTTGAAATAATAGCATTGAACAACTTTCAGCAGTGGCATGTGAGGTAGAGTCAAGGGCAGAGCTTTGGTTCAAAGCAAATAAACTCACATTAAATCGAGATAAAACAGTGCACATGATCTTCTCACTGCGTGATAAAATAGGACACAGTGTTCCTGATCCTCAGGAATCAACAAAGTTCTTGGGAGTTTATGTTGATAATAAATTGACCTGGCATGTACATGTAGAAAATTTATCAAAAAAATTGTCAAAAAATACATTTATTTTGAGAAATCTAGCTAATGAAGTAGGTAAAGAGGCTCTAAAAAATGCATACTTTGAACTATGCCACTCTGTGCTTTCCTACGCTGTTCTAGTATGGGGACAAGCGTCAAATTGGAACAGAATATTTGCTCTACAAAGACGAGCAATACGTATAGTAGCCAACTTAAATTATAGGGCTGATTGTAGAGAACAATTTCGTGAGTTAAATATACTTACATTTCCATCAATATATATATATGAGTTTCTTTTGTATGCTAGAAAGAATTTATATACTCAGGGTTTAAACAGAAAAGAACGTGACTATAATTACAATACAAGACACAAAAATATGTTAACAATACCTTACGTAAGACTAACAAAAAGTCAAAAGGGAATTCAAATTTTAGCCCCAAAATTTTTCAATAAACTACCAGCCGATATAAAATGCTTACCAGATCTGAGTTTCCAGAAAAAAATAAGGTCCATCTTGCTCGAAAAAGCTTTTTACTCGTATGATGAATTTTTATCATATAAATTCAATGATGATTTAAAATGATTAAAAATGTTTGTTTAAATCTGGAGTTTGTTTTATATTTCTATGTTTTATTGTGGTATATATGATATCTGTATATATATTTTTATATTATTTTTTTTCTCTCTTAATTTAAATAGAATTCAATTGGTCTTTTCTCGAATCAGCACTAACTTGATTTGTGTGAACCAACTTGTTGCATTGTTCAATGTATTGCTGCATTTCTTCAATAGGTCCTGATAAAGTTCAGAGTCCACAATTAAGTTGATATCATCTGCATAGTTAATTAAACCTATATTGTTCATGCTATTTATGGCTCTCGCTAAGTCATTTATATATATAACAAATAGTAGAGGTCCAGTTATATTTCCCTGGGGGATTCCTACACTAATTTTACTGCATTCTGAGTAATACACCTCAAGGTCTTTTTGTATAACCACTTTTTGAGGTCTATCTGAAAAGTATGTCTTTATCCACTCCAATGATATTCACATAATTATATCTATCCACATAATAATATCTATGCCATGACTCAATTATAATTGTCCATAGTGTAGACATAGGAGAGAGTAATAAAATGACGAGATACGGACTTATTTGTACTACTATTTTTCTTCACATTTATAAAAATTATACATTATATATGGTGGTTTGATTGTCTCGTGATCTTAAGTTGTGCGACGGTGGAGCCAAATTCGAATAAACACAACCCATGGTACTGCTAAGATGCAAAATAATTACCACAAATATGTGGGATGAGTAGGCCATGGTGACTATAGTCGGGGGTTGTCCAGAAGGTGGAGTTCTATCACCCTTACCATAGTCATTGGTGGTCGATGATCTTCTCCATAAAAATTGAGTAATTCTGGCTTCAACATTCACGACTTTGCTGATGACCTTGTCTTGACTGTGAGAGGCAGACATGAGGTTATGATCTCAAGGCTTATGTGAATTGCCTTAGATGTAATATCCAAATGGTGCTCCTCAGAGGGACTCTGTGTCAATTCGAGCAAAACAGTTATTCTTCCATTCATCAAAAGGAGACAACTAGATTTGAGAGCTCATATGCTGAAGGGAACAGTGGTGAACCTTTCCAGTGAAGTTAAATATCTAGGAGTAATCCCACTAAACCCACTGATTGAATACTAATTAAGTGAGACGGTGACTACCTCTCTGATGTGCTGGTTGAACCATCAAATGGGCAGGATCGAAGTACTCTAATCTATCTATCTATCTCAGATATCTTTTGTGACATAAATACTCTGTCAAGTAATATTACTCCTGAAATTATAGTCGAAAATTATAGCCCTGATGTAAATGGTGATACAGACAACAATAGATACAGCAAAACGTTATCTATTGTTCACATGAACATTCGAAGTTTACGAAGTAAAGTTAATGATCTAATTGTGTTCTTGGAAACCATAAACAATCCAGACGTAATCTGTTTATCTGAGTGTCGTCTAAGTGAGGATGAAATAAAATTAACCACAATAAATACCTACGTACTAACGGACTACTACAGCAGAAGTGAAGATACAGGTGGAGGTGTAGCAATATTTGTGAAAGAGTGCTATAATTTCAAAATTAAAAAAATTACAGTTCAAAAAGTTTCATCTAATTTTGAATATGCTTCAGTGGATATATATGTGAGTAAAGAATTAATTGTTAGTGTAGTATGTATATATAGAGTACCTAAATATGATAAACATTCATTGTCAATTTTCTTTGACAATTTAGAAAATCTTCTCTGCAAATTCAATACAGCTAACCCTTTATTTGTTTGTGGCGATTTTAATATTAACTTAGATCCTATGCTAGATCATACATTAAGAAAGAACGCTATTCATCTTTTGAATATTTTCTCAATGTTTGGTTTAAAACAATGTATATATGATTATACCAGGGTACAAGGTGACACTAAAACAATTATTGATAATATTTTTTCTAATATCAACGTCAATGAACTCGCACCCGAGGTGATAATTTGTGATCTCTCCGATCATTATATGCAAAGGGTATGCTTTGGTTTTGATTTTAATGATAAGGGGGACGACTTGTATATCTACAAGAGGGACTTTAACAATGAATATAGTATTGCAAATTTTAAACAACTTATTTCGATCGAAAAGTGGGTTAATATTGATTTTTTTGCAAATATAGATCTATCTTTTGATAACTTTTTAAATAGGTTCCAGAAAATATTAGATATTGCTTTTCCTTTACGTAAGGCAAAATATAAAAATACTAGCTTGAATAAGCAAAATAACAAAAAATGGATAACCAGAGACATTATCAACGAAGGCAAATTTATTAGAGAAATGTACAAACTAACTTTAGAATATCCAGAAATAAAAGATTATTATAACCATCTAAAAAATAGCCATAAAAGAAAAATATGTCATGCAAAAAAAATATATTATAATAATATGATGGAATCAGCTTCTAATAAAAATAACACGGCGTGGCAAATTATAAATAATAACAGCAAAACGGCTGTTAGTAAACGTTTCCCTGATAGTTTTGTTAATGAAAATGGCTCTACTATAAATTCCCACGAGGACGCAGCGCATGAATTCAACCGGTACTTTCTAGATTCTATAAAACAACTTGCGGACAATATGAATATTGATACTAGGACACATCTTGATATACAGTGCTTCAGTAATATGTTTCTGGCACCCATTGTGGCCAGCGATGTAAGTACTATGTTGAAAAAAATAACAAAAAAGAGTTCTGCTGGTTCTGACAACATCCCTTGTTCATTGCTTGCTCACATTATAGATTACATTGCAGAACCACTCTGTAAACTAATTAATCTCTCTTTTGTCGAAGGTACTTTTCCATATTCCTTAAAAAAAGCAATATTGGTGCCGATTCATAAAAAAAATGATAAGGAACTAATTTCGAATTACAGACAAATCTCGTTACTCTCTGTTTTTTCCAAACTATTTGAGCTTGCATTCGCTACTCAGCTGAAATTATACTTAAATAAAAATAATATTTTATCTCCTTGTCAATATGGCTTTAGGGAAGGATATTCCACTCAAGATGCAGTCACATCTTTATATACATTTCTACTTCAAAATATTGATGAAAAAAAAAAGTGTGAATGTCTATTTTTTGATATGTCTAGAGCTTTTGACACTGTAAATCATGAATTGCTACTAAACAAAATGTGTGCTTATGGTATAAGAGGAGTACCTAACTTTTGGATTCAGTCATATCTAAGTTATCGTACCCAGAGAGTCACTTTAAAAGTTGATGGCAAACTGTATGAATCTGATGATAAGTTGGTGCCAACTGGAGTTCCTCAAGGTAGCACCTTAGGACCGCTCCTTTTTCTCATTTTTATAAATGATCTACAAAGCCATTTAAAAGCTACGAATTCCTTCCACGTTACACAATTTGCCGATGATGTGGCGGTTGCATCAATGGCAGACAATGTACATGAGTTGTCATCTAATGCAAACATTTGCACCTCATTAATGAACAGTTATTGTAATAAATTTGGATTAAAACTTAATGGGACAAAAACTCAATTGCTGATGTTTGCCAATAACACTCCTGACCACAGCTTATTGGTAAAAATAGATAACGTATCAATAAAAAATAGCCATTCTGTTAAATTATTAGGTATAACTGTTGATTATAACCTAAACTGGTTCGAACATATTGAAGTCTTGTCAAAAAAAATGTCTGTTAGATGCTATGTCATTTGGCAGCTTCGTTCTTGTGTGAGTTTAGAAATACTAAAAACTTATTATTTTGCACATGTACAGTCACTATTAAATTACGGTATTCTCTGCTGGGGCAACTCAAGCAGAATTAATGATCTTTTCATCATGCAAAAAAAAGTAATTAGGACTATGGTGTTCAAACATTCTACCGATTCGTGCAGGGATTTATTCGTTTTACTTAGAATACTAACGCTGCCAGCTTTATATATTCTATCATGTTGTCTCTTTATCAGGTCTAATATTAACCAATTTAATCAATATTCCGATCGAAATATACCTTACAGTTTGAGACACACGAATAACATTTTGTTGCCTAAACACAATCTCTCCGTTGTTAGTAATGGTGTGACGGTTATGCCCATTAAGATATACAATCATCTCCCTAACTATCTGAAAGAAATATCTGGCTTAAAACTGTTTAAATCAAAATTAAAGGAACTACTTTTAAAAAGATCGATTTATAGTGCTGAAGAATATTTTAGCATTAACCTTTAACACTGGTATCTAGTGTTATGTCATTGTTTTAATTCTCTTTATATTGCTTTTATTTTTAGTATTATTTACAGTAAATGTTGTTTGTCTTAATTTGTTAAGCTGTTTGTTATATTTACTTTTGCTATCTATTTTATTATTTTTTGCTATTTTTATTGTATTTTTTTATTTTTATTTTTGACTTACCATATCATATACTATTGTATAATTTCATATGGTGAATATATTATTTATTATTATTATTATTATTGTTATTATAACTGTGACGCGTTTGTATATGTATAAATGTGTATCTTTTTATCTGTCTGTTTATATATTTATTTATAGTAAATGTCGTTTGTCTTATTTTGTTAAGCTGTTTGTTATATTTACTGTTGTTATATATTCATTACTTCTTTGCTACTTTTATTGTATTTTTTATTTTGACTTACCATAATATATACTATTGTATCATTCCATATGGTGAATAAATTATTATTATTATTATTATTATTATTATTACAATTGGAGAAATGTCTGTGATGGATCTAAGATGGCTGAAGGGGTAGGTGTGGGCTTACCAGGACCTAAATGCAGGCTATTCAGAGCCCCTTGCAACACCCCCAACCATCGTCCTACCAGCAATCTGTGTCCAGAAATGCCTAAACAAATGCATTCGAAGGGCAAAGATCTATATTCAGATAGCTGATAGCTAGGCAACAATAAAGGCTCCAAGGTCTATACCTTCTAATCTAAAATTGTCTGGGAATATAGACAATCTCTGGAGCAACTGGCTAATAACAAGGTACTCATATAATTGAAAAGTACGAACAAATATAATGTTTATACGGCACCACCTTGATGTATACATGAAATTATTTTTTTAATATCTGTCACTACAGTGCATATGTACAGTATATGGGGAGATACACTTTTATGATATGGTCAACAGCGATCTTACATGTTTGAATATTTTATCATACACTTTCCCCTAGTGAATGCAGTATTGTCAGTTAAAAATATTGAATTGACGCCTATGTAAGATAGAAGAGATGGGAAATGGCCATATAATAATATGTAAATAGGTGGTTTACAATGGTCTTAATATTTTGCACCAGTTAAGACACAAAATATTATCGTAAAATAAGAATAACTCCGGATCTCCAGAAGGGCATGCAATACTTTAAGTGGAATTCAAAGAGAACGTTATATAACAGTAGACGATAGACCGAATGGTCGCAGAGGAGGGTTTGGCATAGTCCCACACACACATTTCAACCTAACCTAAGCCATATAGTAGAATGACAGCTTCTTCGCTTAGCCCCTGTGCAGTTTTTTAGAGCAAATACTCCAGTTGAAAGCCTCAAATAATTTGCATATATGGTTAAAGAGCCCTGAAACTTATTTTCTAAAAAATTTCAAGTCGTAGTCACTGATCGCCAAAATTTACGTTGGTTAGCCGAAGCATCAAATGCCAATTAGCGAGGGACCCAGATTGTACTTAATCTGAGTTGGAATACAACACTGTCCAATTCATTTAATTCTTTAATGCGACGTAACACAGCATTTTCTTCATTTCCCTGCTCTTTCGAGTCATTTCTAATTTAAAACTGTTTTAATCATCTCCAGATGATGATAACATGGTTGACGAAACGATATAATTTTTGTGGCCTATTTGATACTCACACCAAAGTTTTCAACCCACCTCCAGAATCAGAATAAATGCCTCTGGTTTGATAGCTACCTACTTGTATTATTAACGCTTGATATGATTGTATATTATTCTATCCGTCTGACTTTTGTGGACACTGCATTTTTTGAAACATCAAAACAACGCTTCTCTTACGACTAATGCCACACAGATAATAAGAAACATCCTGTATCATTCTGGACCTAACCTTGATATTTTTTTTTACAAATCATAATCAAGAAGGTATCAGAAAATTGTGTGAAGATTTTTCTCAGAGTGCTTAACTTATAAATAAATAAGCGTAATATGCAATAAATAAGCAGGTAAGTAAAAAACAATTGCGAAATAATATAAGTATCTATATTTTTTATTTGCATATAGATAAAACCTTTGATTTTTTAGTCAGAACCATTACTGGCAAAATTATTACCAACAACAAACAATTTTTAAGCTATTTGACATCATTTAAAGCTTTCTAATGTTTCAAGAAATTAGTCAAACTTTTATACCATATAAGGAAGTATTCCATGGCATGGCATTATTACAAGCAATATTGAAACAGTAACAAAATAAAGCACTCTAATCTTCCGGATAGCTATATGCAAATATTTAGATATTATTGTCTACTTTTATCTTATCAAAATAACGTGCAGCATCCCAATTTTGGACAAATCAATGTTTTTCAGGGGCGTGGCGCCAACATTCAATTTGTAGCGGCCATTTTGAAATTGCTTGCTTTACCATTTATGGGCATTTCAGAGAACTGGCTTCTACATTGGCTGAAATTTATGACTCATTTTTTCGCTCCAAAATCATATATTTTTCGGGTTTCTACGGCAACGAGCATTGTGAATCGCAGTGTCAAAGTGACGTTAAATCGAGCAATTCCGCGTGAAGCTTTTAAATAAACTTTAAACGTTTTGGAAGTCGCTGAAATCCCCAATTTGAAAATCGCGCATTGCATACGCGTCGAAAAGTAATCCAAGATAAAATTTATTATATTTTTAAAATCGCTTGAAAGTTGATATTTAGGTATCTGCGAAAAACTATAAAGTCGTGTGTTTTCTTCAAATATTTCAAAGAAGCAAATAGGGCCAGTGAATTGTCCAAGATTGGAATAAAAACTACACTATAGCGTAGTAAAATCTTCTTTCGCGCAGGCGTACTATCAGCTGCCGGTAGGCCAACGTCCGCATCAGACCTCCAAGATAGAACAGTCGTTTTTATTCTGTGTTACTGGCAGTTCATATTGTATAGTTTTTTGTACTTCAGGATAAATTCAATATGGTAAGTACATTTTGTTATTTGCGTACGAAACGTCACGATTTGCTATTGTACGAGGTATTTTGGCTTTGTGTCTGACACCCGCAAAATCGTAAGCCGGTCGCCATATTTCAGATTTGCATTCAATTGCCGAAAGTACATTTTCCGAAAATCAAATTTATACCATATAAAGTCAGTACGGTGGCATTGAAAAAACGTACAAACTATAACTTGTTGGCCATTGTACCTTTCGGGTGGAATTGGCGTTTGCCTCGCCCAATTTATCAAAAATTTCAGCGAGGGGTGTTGACGGCTCGTATTTTTACAAGAATGCGATAATTTTTTCCATTTGGGTGATACCTGCTATGATATGATTCATTCTTGTCGGCTTCAAGGTTAGAGGAAACCAGTACTGCAGTTGTATTTTTTTTAGAATTGTTGATAATTTTGTTTGATTTGAAACGTGGATTTATATGGATGTGACATTCGATATTATAGGTATGTGACGGATTTATTTAATAACACGAATTTTATTCGTCTTATTTTACATATGTTCGCGATTTATTAACGAAAATGTAGTAAAGTAGCTAAAAATAAACACCATGTGGGTATCTAAAAATAGTACAAAATTTGGTCATATTTTCCTTATTTGGATTATTCTTCGACCTATCCAAATTTGAATACTGGTTACATTATTAAAATCACAGGTTTAAACCTATTTACTATTCTCTATTATTGTAGTTCTTTGAACTCATTTAGCCAGTTACCATTTTTTTGTTGAATACCTATTTGGATTCTTTTTTTTTAGTGTTATATAATTTTAGCAATATTGAATTTTATAATTGGCAGAGGTTTTCATTTGATCATTCACATATTTATAAATTGTTATAATAACCAAACTTTATATTTTTATAACAACAGATACTATTTATATTCGTAAAATGTTGCCAATGGTTTTAAAACTTTTGGCATGTTTTTGGGACATTGTAAAAAAATAGTTTTGCCGAAAAACTTATAAACAAGCGAACTTCCTAGCTAATTTAAAGTACCTAAAGTATAGGTGCCTAATCGAGGCTGATGGATTGCTAATAAAACAATAATAACTTATTCAAGTTAATGAATCATATTATCTTTGTATGTAAACTTGTCTACCTCAGATGTTTATCAGACCATTAATAATGTATATTTTAATTATTGGCTTTCCATGCTTAACTTGCAAGTTGAATTTCGTTTCAACGCGGTCGTCTTTTTATAAATTGTTTATTTTGGCGTAAAACATACTTATTTTTCCGTGGGCGAATTTGGTTTTTAAGTGTATTTTAATAAGCTCCAACACCATAATTATTTATCTTTAATTCAAAGTGTATTTATTTATGCTTTATCTGTGTACGTAAAATTAAAAACAAAAGATTTTTACATTTGGATACCTATAACTTTGTGACATGATAATTTCGTGTCGTGCTTATGTTTTCCAAGTAATCAAACCGATTATCAGTTATTAGGTACAAGCTATTTATTTTTTTATTTGTCTTTTATTATTCTACTAAGTATAAATAAACATGTGATAAGAGATAAGAATTGCAATTTTTTATTAACTTCCCTGCCTTCATCTTTGAATTTTCCATGGTCATTGTGAAATGAAGTGAATCATATCGTGATTCAATGAACATCCGCAATAATTTCTTTCTATTATAACAGGATTCAAAACCGTCTAATTGGAGGAACTTTAAAATATCCACGTCAATGAATCAACATTTTAATCAATGTTTTGAGGAGATAACAGTAACAATGATGAAGCAGTTTTCTAAGATCACAAAGAAAGTTTTGAATCTAGGCGATATCTGTTTAAGTACATGGATCTAGTATGCTTATCTATAAGTAGGGAGGTACGTTGTGGACCATTGAAAGGGCACCTTGGACCTACCATTGCGGTATTTTTAAATTTAAGTCTATAGAGGAATTTTGCGACTGAAATATTATGTCCTCTAAAAACACATTTCAGTTATGCTAAACCCAGACAGGCAATTTATTTTTCGATTGCAGCAGACACTGGACCGCTAGATGGCGCCTGCTGACTATTTTGCATGTCGCTATCCTAACGATACCGAGATGTATCAAATAGTCAAAGGATCCTCGTGTCGTTCGTCACATGCTTACCTTGCACTGACGAGAGCCAACAGCTCGAAACTGCAGTCTGCAAGTTGTGTGGGACGACTGGCACGAGAGCTCCTTTAAGTAGGATCAGTCTTTCGGCTGGTGTTTGTTGCAATCGAAGCATTAGCGTTTTGTTGGTAATACACAGTTATTACACTTAACTCGCCAGGCTTGTAACTTGTAATTCAGCGCTCGGCAGGGCACATAGCCCGGAGAGTAGCTGTTGGTTGCAGTCTGGTTACATTCCTTATAGTAAAATAAGGAATTTATAGAGGAGTTTCGCGACTGAAGTATTATGTTTTAAGTCTGAAGATGTTCAAATGATTTTTCTCACTACTAGAATCATTCCCTACCTGAATAAAAGTGGGCTCCACAGGCAAAATGGGATACTCTTTTTCTTTGTTTATATAACGTGATTCACTAATTTTTTCCATATGATGTCGGGTTTGTCAAAGTCGGATTCTGATTGCTTTTTCTCAAATCGTGTTTTACACTGCCTCGAATCAATTCCATTAGATTAAATATGCAGTAATATGGCGGTAAACGCAACAAACTATGGCCGCGTGTTTCGCTGTATGGTGTACAATTCCCATTACAAGAAATCAAATTGATAAATTGTAAACAACGAATAATGCAAAAAATGTAATTATCAAAAAATGAAAATATCCGGCTCGAAGGACCAAAAAATGTTCACGAACGGCAGAGAACAAGAGAAAAAACAGAGTGGACTGCATAGCGGCGTTGAAAAAGATTATTGGAAACCTTTGCTAGATGTTGTCTCCTTCCAGGTTCCGCTTCCTACTGAAGGTCTCCAGATCCAGATAGACCCTATTCGATCGTTGCACACACAAAAATTAGGCGGGAAAGTTAATTATTATAAGCGGGTGATTAAAACAATAGCTTTTTTAAAAATAGGTTTTTTTATTAAATTTAAGGAATATGTTTTGAAACTAGGCATCTCAATTCTTCTGATTTTAGAATGTTTCTCTTATAAAATTGTAATATTTTTATCGGCGCCGACGGGTGATGCATATAACTTCGTTACAAAGTATAGGTGCATATTCATCTAGGAGCCATGTAGAAAATTAATTAGTGCTTGTCTAAACATTTTAGAAAAGAGGCAGAAAGTGAATATTCGCCAACTCCCGGTATATTTACCAATTACGAAGTCAATAAGTTATTTTGTGATGATTATTAGACAATCAAATATATTCCGTCACGAGCCACCAAATTTCATTTCAAAAATTATTATTGGTCAGGTGGTACGGCTTTACCGTTATCGAATGTGCATTTTTTGCATATCTTGCAAAAACATATTTCGCTATTAATCATGGATCAAAGACCTTGGTCCGTCTACTCCATCTTCATTAAGCTCGGTTTTAAATTTAACTGCGGCCAATATACATACAAAACAAATCGAAATTACTTGTTTATTATTTGCTTTATATGATTCTTCGCCGCATTTGGAAGATTGTGGACTGAAGGTTACCAAGGTCATTAATCTCCAATTTATACCGCTGGAAATGGTGCGTAAAATTACAATAATACTGGACTGGTGGTCATTTTTTTTTTTCATATAAATTGTGGCATCAGTTTCAGTTATCATCGATTAAGTCATCGTAAAATATATTTTTTTCTAGATTGGATTCAAATTGTTTTTTAATATATTAAGATGTAGATGGCGCTGTCTGAGGGCATTTGAATATCTTTAATTTTCGGTCAAATTTCGATATATAAATTATTTTCGAATTCAGAACTGAAATGGTTTACCAACTCATTCTAGCAATAATTGTGGTCTTTGCAGTACTCAAATAGGTGTCTATTTTCCAAAATATTACGCCTCAGAGTTTTTATGGGTGCATCCTGTAACATTTTAACACTACCTGAAGTATGAAGTACATCAATGTTTATTGATGATTATAGAATCTAAAAGTGCGGCTCTTGTTTTGGTGATTCGTGTCGGCTCGTCAGTAATTTGAAACGGGAAAATGCCTTGTAAAGGATTTTCCAATAGCGTTAAGTTAAATTGACGCCGTCTAAAATTGACACACATGAATATATAATTGGCGGAAGAAAAAAAAATCTAAATATTTTAGACAACTTGATAGATTTTGTGGTAGCGGAAGAGAGTGCCCCCAAGGCCAGTGTTTCTGCCAACATCTATTTTAACCAAATATATTTGATATACAGCATTTAGCAATTCACACTTAATATGTTACGTTTTATTTGCGAGGTGTACGGATATAAAAATTATTCATTCCACTTCCTGCAGGGACAGGATATAAGATAGACAATAGAAACCGCAAGCTTTTACGTTCGACTTCTAAAATCGCTTGATTATTGTGAATTATTTGCGTTTTTAAGCCTACACGGTTTCGTGTGTTCAAAATATGTTGTGTACAATCGATTAAATTAATCACAGCTCGTTTGATGCAGAGGTTGTGGTTAGTAAAATATCAGTGGCATTTTAAAATAATCTCCGAATACCCACAGCTGTATCTGATTTACTCCCTGCATGATTTTATTTTTTTCCGCGGTATATGACTTTCGCATAAACTAGGTGGTGGTACATTTTGCCGTACACTGATACGGATTCAACTGAAATACTTTATCTTAAATTTTGCAAAATATAATACACGCTGTGCGACTAATTGACGTTGTCATTTCCGGTCACAAGTACAGTTATTAGCGTTCAATTTGAAATTCTTATAATACCTAATTATTAATGGCAATTAATATTAATCATGTTCCGTCCAGTCTGTGAACGTAATGTCGATTTTAAATTCGTAGCTTGTTAACGCCTAAACCTTAAATTAATTACTTATTGTGTTTATAATTATTCGTACAGTAATGTCTACGGATCGTGAAAGCGATAAGTGAAGTGTAAACGACCGAAAATTTTCTAATTATTAGCTTATAATAACGCTTGGGGGAATCAGTTTTGCTAATTACCTAATTTGAAGTAGGTATATTTTACTGTCTTGTTGAGTGATGTTAAGCTTTTATCAGTTTTATCCAAATCAGAATCTTTAAGGTAAATTAAACACTGCAATATAAGTAATAATTATTACACAAAATGATGCAGTAAATGTATAAAAGCTTACAAAGGTGTTAAAATGTTGACAAACATCTCCAAAAAAAAAAAATTAGTACGAAGACATTCCTTTTTAGTTTTTTATTTTTTTTTATTTAATTTACAAACACTGAAAATCAAAAAGCAAAACAAAATAGATATTTATTAAGTTGTATTAAAAGATAACTCTGCAAAAAATAGAATTTTCTCAAAAATCTGAAAATTCCATATCTGCTCTAATTTAGTGGAGCAGATCTGGTTTGGGAATGAGGAAACATCGTCCGATTGTGATTTTTGATTTTTTTGCCAATAAATTAGAATTGGGTCTCCCCAACATTCCGACACATTTGTGCAGCGGATGTCAAGGGTGAGGGGGATTACGACATATTAAATGTATGGGAAAACGATTTTTCGAAGATAACTCGGCGGCTTTTGATCTGATGAAAAAAATCTTCAGATCAAAAATGAAGAGCTCATAAAAATAAGCAAATTTTGTTCCCAACGTCATCTACGTCAGACCGTTGATTCGCGAGATAGGTGCAAAACTTTAAAAAATTGGATTCGTTTTTGTCATGAAGGAATGGCGAGGACTGAATTCTTTTTTAATAGAAGGGTTTTGAAAGATATTTTGTTGGACCGGAAACGGAGGGGGGGGGGGGACGAAAATATTTCATATGCTGAAAACTCCCCGTGTAATTGACCTATCACGATCAGACCGACGTAAATTTTTTTATTAGCTATAGTGAATACGACCAGAATTGAAATCGTATAAAAACTTAAAGCCGGCAAAAATAGTCGGCGTCTGTTGCGGAGGTAAACAGAAATGCTTGTCATAAGAAAAACCGGCTGTTTTTGTCGGTTTTTAGTTTTTATGCGGTTTCAATTCTGATCGTATTCACTTTACAAGATAGCGGACCGGAAACGGGGGGGGGGGGATATAATTAGGAGGGGAGGGAGAGGGGAAAAAAAACGAAAATATTTCATATGCTGAAAACTCCCCGTGTAATCGACCTATCACGATCAGACCGACGTACATTTTTTTATTAGCTATAGTGAATACGACCAGAATTGAAATCGTATAAAAACTTAAAGCTGCAAAAACAGTCGGCATCTGTTGCGGAGGTAAACAGAAATGCTTGTCATAAGAAAAACAATAAAGAGATGCCGGCTGTTTTTGTCGGTTTTTAGTTTTTATGCGGTTTCAATTCTGATCGTATTCACTTTACAAGATAGCACTCGCATAAAATGATTAATTTCGCGAAGAAAGGCTTGGTGCGCGAAATAAAAATTACACCTTTTTTTCAAACAGTTTTTTTACCGTCCTCTCTTTCCCTCCCTAATCATTTTATCGCGATCTGGCTGGGCGGAAATTAAACGTTAATCAAAATGCTATCAATACTGAATAGGATTTTTCCGCCACTCTTTCCGTTCGTGCCGCTGGTCCCGCTTCTTATACATCCGTGGCGCTTATTCTCGATTCATCCAGTCTGTCATTCGAGACGTTTCTGCTCCTTCTGATGTATTCCATGAGGCAGCGCCACCTCTGGGCCGACCGGTGAACTATTATCCATGGTATAGCTAATTAGGTATGCCTCGTTTCACTCTGCTACCAGGGATTACACCTCTCTCCGTAAGAAGGCGGCACATAAAAGTCATTCGATTCTCTATATTACAATGTACGGTAGCTCAGTGTGTTAAAGCGTCTGGCTAGCAAACTGAATTGCCTAGCGAAGTGGGTTCGATTCTCGCAAGGCGAAACAATTTTTCTCTCTTTACCTAGCACAAGATCCTTGAGATCTTCCAGGGGGTTACTTCGGTAACTCGAGAGGCGGTTAAGAAAACATTTAAGAACATTAATGAAATGGGTTTCTTACTTGGTAGACTACGATTTGGTGTACTACTAACCAACACGTTGAACTGTATTTATTTCCAAATCAAAGAAAACGTGACTAAACTTTTGGCCATACAATAAGAAGAAACTGTTCTTCTCACAGACTGAATCCAGTACACATAGCATGTCATCGTCGATCTATTTGCAAACCATTTGCGACTTAAATGTGTACTTTCTTTTCCAGGCATCTGGTGTAACAGTGGCTGACGCCTGCAAAACCACATACGAAGAAATCAAAAAAGATAAAAAACACCGCTACGTTATCTTCTATATCAAAGATGAACGTCAGATCGACGTGGAGGTAATAGGCGCGCGCGATGAGGAATACGACGCGTTTCTGACAAACCTGCAGGCGGGCGGCGCGGGCGAGTGTCGCTACGGCCTCTACGACTTCGAGTACATGCACCAGTGCCAGGGTACATCAGAATCCTCCAAGAAACAGAAGCTCTTCCTCATGTCATGGTGTCCCGATACCGCCAAAGTTAAGAAGAAGATGTTGTACTCTAGGTAAGGTTCAATCCACACGTTATTTATTAATTTGTGAATGTGTTTCGGTCAATTTGCTGGTGTCCAAAGGTGGATAAAGTAATTTCCTTTGCAAAATCAGAAAAAGGAGCTTCTTAGATGGGCCTAGTTTTTTTACTTGTTGTTGAGAACATCAAAGTAAGAACAATATTTTTTTAGGCAACTGACAGCATACCCAAAGTGTCATCTCGTTGTACTAATTTGTCAATCATTTGGCCGCATTTACTTCACGGCCTCATGTAGTACTTGATCATCATTAATATTTGAAATTGTGACGCCTCTTCGTCGGTTTTGCAACTTGCACTTTGAAACTAGTGCAAGCGGTTTTTGCCTCGAGCGCCAGTTTCTGATTTTAAGCGTAGAAACACCACTTTCTCTATTAGCGGTATAATAGAGACCCAAATAGAATCAGTGAAGACGGTTTATTACAAGGGGTCGAAACGTAGGCCTTCTTTCTCAAGGAATGGACAGCTGTAAAGATTTTTATATTTGTGACACTTTTACTTTTCAGGACAGTCTAACTTAGAGGAGTGACTCAAAATAAGACACACAAAACGTTTTAATGATATATTGAAACTATGTACATGTCAAGAAGGAAAATCTTAAGATATATCATATAGAAATATATTTAAAACTTCTGGCACATTTATCTACATAAAAATAATTAATACAGGTAGTTTGACATTCGTGAAAATGAAAAGAAATTTTCAATTACCCAGGTTTTGTAACCCTAATTTTATGCAAAATTTCTATTTTTACTCTCTGACTAGATTTACTACAAAATGATATTAAGTAGACGCGGCATATACAGGGCAAACAGAAAAGTGAAAGCAAAATAACGGGTACGACTAGCAAAGCAAAACGGTGGCTCGACACGTTCAAATGTGAGTAATTTAGGACTGACTCCACGACAGACAGACAAGTTACTAAATCTCTATGGATTTTAACAAAATGAATTAATCTACAATATTTCGGAGAAGCTAGAATTTACTACTTGACGTTGCGAACCTGGTTATCGGATTTTTACTGAATGAAACATGTCGGTATGGCTCAGTTGGAGTGTCCCACTTAAAGGCAGCGTCCCCTAAAGAGCCCCAAAGAAAATAAGCTACTAAGCAAACAGGGTCGGACATCAAATTAATCAGGAATTAATTGGTCTTTGTTATTTGCGATCGTGAATGCAAAATGACTTATTTCGTTAACGGTGTATCTTTTCTGGCAAAGTGACAGTGCGACTCAGGTGGAGTGTCCCACTTAAAGGCAGCGTCCCCGACTGAGAATTTCGTAGTCACTTAGTTAATTGAAGTTTTGAAAAAAATTACTACAAGTCGCTGAATGCGCAAATTATCGAAATGTAACAAAGACAAATTAACGGTATTCAAATGATTACGGCAAATATTCTAAGTCCAAAATTACCACAAATTGGATATGACTTTAAAATAGCAAATCCCTACCAAAAGTCGACTGGTCAGATCGAGCGCGGAAAACCAAAGAGACCCTTAGCAGGAGGCCGATGCAGGATCTCCCCGTGTTGAGCTAGAAATCAGAACGTTTAGCGCAGAATGCGCGGGCACATCTCACCCAAGCAGTCTTCAGTCGACGGCGAGGTAGAATGTTTATAACTAGTAGCGTTAATTGATATAGATAATAATTTTCTGATAATTTAGATGTTCGGAATCGCTTGCAAATAACTTACTTATATTATTTCGGAAAAAAATGAATTTAATAGTCCCAGTATTAATAATTATTAATCTAAATAATTTATTATTAATTCGTTCCCAAATGAAATTTTAAACTTGACTTTTCCTTGAAATACTTTACTTCAAACAAAATACGGATATTTTAATTATGAAAGTATACCGGGTGTGCTTAAAAAGAAGTGGAATTCTGGTTTTCAAGAAAATCAAAATAAAAGTAATTGTGATATCTTCTATTCGAAAATAGCTTCATTACAAAATATGTCACGGCTTGTCTATCTAGTGGCGTTTTAATTTGTTTTCGTTGTTGACTTGAAAACGATTTAAAACTGCCAGCTTACTAGCCTTGTTGCGAAATTTTGTCCATTTCTTTAGTAATTTATACGAGACAATTTTAAAAATATTTTACTTTTTGAGACTGTTGCCTAAAAAATGTTGTGTGCACCTCGGCCAAATAATCTTTCTCGGTCTTGTCCGAAGTTTGTTTGGCCTCGGCTATGCCTCGGCCGCAAACTTCGTATTCGGCCGAGAAAGAGCAACTTTATGGCCTTGATACACAAATAACTATTTTAGGCAATTGTCACAAAAAATTACGTTTATCGGATCTGACCGCATTTCTAAAGTGTCATTTCTTTGTACTCATTTGTCTTATCTTTTTTTTTGCCGCTTTTACTTCACGGCCGCATATATTACTTGATCATCGTTAACATTTTAAATATTTCACGGCTTGTCAATAAACTATTTAGTAACGTTTTCATTTGTTTTCGTTATTAACTTGACAACGAATTAAAACTGTCACCCTAGTAAGCTTCTTGCAAAATATGGTCCATGTTTCCAGTAATTTGTACGAAACAATTTTAAAAATTTAATATAATTTTTGAGACAGTTACCTAAAAAATGTTGTGTGTATCTCGTTATCCGAAGTTTGCTTGCCCTCGACTGTGCCACGGTCGCAAACTTCGAATTCAACCGAGAAAGATCAACTTTACGACCTTCATACACAAATAACTATTGTGGAATCAAATTGATCGGGAACATATTTTTTTAACATTTTTTTTATTTCGCAAATATCTTCGTTTCTGGTCGGATCTCAAACTTGCAAGAATGGAAAATTGTTTATAACGAGATTTCAAACAAAACTAGATGGTGAAACGCCAATAAACTCAACGGATCCTAGTAAATAATAAATAAATCCATAACATCGACGATCACAGCAGCGCCAACGTACAGCGCATTGGTTGTTTAAAATGAGTGAAAAAGAAGCTTGTAATAAATATTGTGTGGTTCCTGAGTTCCATAATACTTCCAGAAATCCCCAGAAAAACTGTTTATAAGCGTGTCTTTTGATCCTAGAACTAGAAAAGTTTGGCAGAAAGCTATGTGTCGGGATGTTTTTGTTTCTGACAAATCCCACGTTTATTGCTGTGAGGATTATTTCAACGCAAGTTTAAATATGCCAATGTGTAAGCAGACTACAATATATTTGATATTTATAACCTATTTTAGATAAAAGACACATAAAATTAATACATAAAAACAATGAAGAAAGGAAATATTTGTAAATTGGAAACAAATACCTTTTTGACACGGATCATAATGGACCACTAACAGTGACAGTACTTACTACTGTAGCAAACTCGGCCGCGGTCGCCGTAGTGTTTATGTAGAATGACGTCTCGAGTCGGCGAAGCGCTTTGTACTGAAACCCGATCTTTAACATTGAATATCTAAGGATTGGATATTTTTATGAAGCTGAAATTTTAACAGCTTATCTAGATCGAATTCTATTGAATACCATAAAAAAAATAACGAAAAGCCCATTCTATGAGACGTTGAGAATTTTACTATAAAAAAGTAGTTTAACCTTTATAATAAACATTTTGGGCTCAAATTTGGTGTTCTAGTCTTCCTTTCATATATTCACCAAGTTTTAGCAATATATCGTGGTTATTTTTGGAAATACGTTAATTTGTTTAAGATCATTAAATTCATCTGTACATTGTATGATTAACCGTTCTTCATTTTGCAGTTCCTTTGACGCTCTTAAAAAATCACTGGTAGGCGTACAAAAGTACATCCAAGCGACAGATCTGTCGGAGGCCAGTCAGGAAGCAGTAGAGGAAAAACTCCGAGCCACTGATCGTCAGTAGCGTGCTTCATTGTATCTCCCCTACGACTGTCTGTCTAACTCAACGCACCGACCTACCAAGGTGTATTATTTATATAATAAGTATTTGAATATTTAATAAAGCTTCATTTTTAAACTGTATCAAAGTGTTTTATTACAAGATTGTAAGAACTGTAAATTTTTTTAAAATTATTTTCTGTAATTTAATAATGCCGAATTAAAGACAATTTTCACCAAACTATTTAATGTGTATCTTAATTCTACATGACCTGCGAAATACTCTAATCTGGAGATTGAAGATTAAATATACTGCAGCCGGTATGTACTGCAGAAATCAATAAAATTGCATCAATTGCCCAACGCATTTTTCTTTTTTAATTGTTGGAGATGATTATTGGTTGTCAAAAATCCAGATTTTCGGGATTCCAATCCTCTTGTATGAGCCGCTGAGTTAGTTTCGTTTTTATTAAATAACTCGTATTTTCAACGAGTGAAAATGGTAATTGAATTTGCAGAAAACTTAATTTTATACAATTATTGATTGTAGTTGTGTTTTTGTCAAAAAACCTACCAAAAAGTATCTAAACTTATCACAATTGAATTCAGCAAGAAATCTCGTCGAGGAATTTTTTTGGAACTAACGAAATCCGACACGTAAAACACCGTCGGAAAATACTTTCGAAAGTACAAGGAAAAAGGATTTAAAAATTTTTTGAAACTGCAATGAAAATCCAAATTATAAAAAAAGTAATAATTGTAACAGCAATAAATTGCGTCCCGTGGTTATGTTTTTCAAATTTACAACGAAATTTTAATTTTTTCATAACTGCAACAAAAAATTCACTTGGAAAACTATCATAAAAAGTTGCTCCATGGAGCGTTTTTATGTAACTGTAATGTATGTCGCTGCACGTGTAATTTACGTAAGTATAATGAATGCCGCTCACTACCTCTTTATTGCGAACCGGCGTTGTGTAGTACTGCATCTTATGCGTTATAGTAAATATGAGGACGAGGTAAAAGTTTCTGAAGGTAGATTTGGCGCGAGCGACAAAATTTTTTTGGCGGTAAGCTTATATACATTTTCTGTCGTCTCTAGAGACGGCCGTGACCTTGCCTAAACTTGTGAGTATAAAATAATTTTATCATTCAATTTTGCTCAAACTACAATGAGCGCCTGAAATTAATTATGATATATTTCTAAATAATAAAGATAAGCAAGCTGAAAGCCCACAAAATCGTTTTTTTTATACATTTATTTAACGTCTGCCTATTTCCGCTACTGAGGCCAAACACCGACGCCTGTAGACGAGCTACCCCCAACCAGGAATTTTGCCGAACCTCTTCCCTTAAGAAGAGTAGGGATATTTTACTTGCCTAACATTTAATAGACAAGGGACCGACGGCTTTACATCCCCTCCGAAGGATGGTATATCCCCTATACAACCCTCGCCTAAGGTTGTATGGCTTCCGCGCATACACTGATATACAAGCCGCTGGAAGATGTTTGAGGCGAGGACGCGGTCTTCGTTGGAACGGTCACCCATCCAACTACTAACTGCACCTAGCGTTGCTTTACATCGCATATCGAAGTATGTACATAGTAAAGCCGCACCCACGCTCGCCCCTTACAAAATCGTAAATATTAAACTTTTAGTTCAATCTTTTTGTGTCAATCGTTTGTTTAAAAGTAAATCATTGGACGGTAGTGTGGTATGGACCGACCCTCTTTTATGCATATGAAAGTAATCAATTTCGCTATCAGGTTAATTAAGAAAAGTGTTAGCTTTAAGACAGTGCAGAGACGTTCGATTGATATCATTTGGTCCGAGCAGTTAAGCAAAAGTAATAAAGAGTAAGTATACATTTTGTATTTTACTTATAAATCCGTCACGTGGAAACCTTCAAGTGAACATCCTATTATCCATTTTAGAAAAAGTAACAAAACATCCTTCAGACGCTTAAGCATCAATCGTTCACGTTTACACCTTGTACTAAACACCCAAAGCGTGGATTAAATAATTGCAACACTAGCCACTGATGTAACAATTAACTTACAATAAGTAGGTAGTCCTTATAATTACAACACTAATTATTACTTTCATCAGATATAGTTCATTACTTGTATATTTTACTAGTCTGATCACTTTGTTCTCTCGTGATCTAATCGCTTTACTTTTACTCCATGAAAAAGTTGCAAAAAAAGGGTTACAACACAAAAGTTCTGTTACAGAGATGAAACTTACTACGTTTTCGAGGGCGCTGAACACGATGGTGATATTTTTAAGGTTCCCACGCCTCAGCAATTACCCCTATTTCGCGTTTTTTCCACCGTAGGCATGCGTATCGATTTTTGTGCAGGATTCGGGTAGACCGTATGAAATTTAACCATACAACATCTTATCCACCCCCGGGATTGAAACTACCACCACCCCTAGCATTGAAATCCACCGAAAAATACAAAATAGTGGAATAATGTTTTCTCCCCGTTTTCGAGGGCGCTAAACACGATGGTAATATTCATTTCTCTCCCGCCAATCACCCCCAAAACCACACCCTTTTCATATTTCTTGATCCTGGGCATGCGGGGACTCGTTGAATAGGGGTATTTAAGGGGATTTCGACATTGTAAAGCGAGTTGAGTGACGAGACATGCTATCAAGCCCGGGGTTGAAATGTTTTTTCCCGTTTTTCGTATAATCGATATTTTTGAACTTGGGCCTCTTTCAGACAGATGCGAAAATGCGGATTTTTCGTCCGAAATTCCGGTTAAAATCATTCGAGGCGGACATTTTGCAACACTTAATAAATCAGATATACTCTCTATTAAAATAGTAATCACAACTTAAAAATTCTCTTTATAAGCTTTTAAGATACACAAATGTGTAATTGGAACTTCAAAACGTACAAACGAAATTGAAATTTAATAATTTTTTGTTTTTACTTTCGACTATATAATATACGACCAACTTTAGTAGTTATGGCAAAAATGAAAAAAATATGCGAAGTGTTTGCTAAATAATGTGGAATATATTTATAGACAAATTGAGTCAAATAGATTATTCGATGTTTTATTTATTTTTTACTTGATTCGAATGGTTTCTATATGTAGTTAAAGAAGAAAAAATAAAAAAAAATTATTTCGACATTCTCTCGCATGAAATTTCGGAGCTTTCATCTCAGACTCGGACTGAACAGTATGAAAACAGGACATTCCCTGGCGTTCACCTCACAGTGAAGTACACCAAAGCCCTGCTTTTCTGTAAGTTCAGAAAACTATGCAGCTCTTTGCGGTTAAAAAAAAACTGATTCAAAATCTCTTTGAGCGCTGAGCGGTACGTCGTTTTTACTGGTTCCAAACCATTTTGTTCCTTTTCCACCTCCAGAGCTCTGGATAAATCTAGTTACGTTTTGACTTCATGGTATACGTCCGAGGCAGCATTTTAAAGAATCTTGTCTCTGAAAGATGTTGTTAAAGGTTTTTTTTTAATATTTGCCCTGATTAATATCTTGTTGGCCGTTTTTAGGGGCTAAACAGACGATTCTATAGGTGAACTTTATATTGGTATAGAACCTGGCATATCGCGAAAATATCCCTTTTACCTGGTATGTTCTTGAAAATGCTCTTATAGTTGACGTTTTACAATTTTGTGGCTGTGGTGGGGGTTTCAAGTAACTGTCAAAATAAAAAATTAAACTATATTATTTTAATAACAATATAAAATATGTTGACAACCATAAGGTCCCTTGGAAATGGCTTGGTAAGATTCAGAATAATTTTACAGGCCATAATTATGAAGTATACCTATTCGCATTATGTAATAACATCTTAACCTCAAATTTTTTTAGCGACGTTCTTTAGGCTTTCGATCGTTACAAACCTCTTCAGTACTACAACATGACAGCCTGTTTGTGCATAGGGACAGCCCCGAGGACAATGCAGAAACTCCATTTGAATTCACCCCTGAGAATAAGAAGGTAACAACACTAAAATAGGTAGGACTTGACCTTTACCAGCTTACCATATTGTTAAAAACATTTTAGAGGGCCGAAGCCATCCTCGCTATTTACCCCGAGGGCCACAAGAGAGCTGCGATGATTCCGTTGTTAGATCTTGCCCAAAGGCAGTACGGCTGGTTGCCTATTTCTGCTATGCATACAGTCGCGGAAATTTTAAACTTACCCAGAATGCGAGTATACGAAGTAGCAACTTTTTACACCATGTTTATGAGGTAAGGTATCAAATAATGTATGCGACAGAAAAGATGTTTGATATTTTAGGAAACCCACAGGCAAATATCATGTACAAGTTTGTACGACAACACCCTGTTGGCTGCGAGGTTCAGATGAAGTTTTAGAGGCGGTAAAATGTAATTTGGGTTTGGAAGTCGGTGAGACCAGCAAAGATGGTTGCTGGACGATTTCTGAAGTGGAATGTCTAGGTGCTTGTGTAAATGCTCCTATGATTCAAATTAATGATGATTATTATGTGAGTTGTGTAAATTATACCTAGTACAAGCTTTTTCCTATTAGATTTTCATTTAATGATCACGTGAAATGATTTTTTAGGAAGATTTAACCGAAGAAAGCACCAATCAAATATTGAATGATCTAAAAGCTGGAAAGAAGCCCGCTCCAGGCCCAAGGTGATAAGCCGATTGAAGTTTTAGTCAGTTTTTACTAATTTTCGTTTTTACAGGAGTGGTAGATTTGCAGCAGAACCAATTGGTGAACCAACTTCATTAAAGGGTGAACCACCAGGCCCTGGATTTGGAGTGAGGAAAGACTTGTAAGAGAGAATTTGTAAATTAATTGTACGTTTTATGTTAAAATATAGGTATAAAATTTATGAGGTATTTTATTTGTTAAAAGTTCTTAGTCCACAAAGTGGTGTGAGCAAGAAAAATAAGATGTCTTATAATGGTATTTTGCTAAAATCTAGTTGTGTACATCTAACTTTAATTTTTGTGACGTTGTCAGTTAGTTGTCATAGTTTATTGCAAATGTGCAAAAAACCAATATGCCTCATATAAACGATTTAGTTAAATCTGGAGTTATTGCTAAAGCAGAAGATGGATGGTCAATGAGACAAATTGCACTGCATTATAATATTGACAAAAATTCGGTGTGTAACATTTTAAGAAAGTGGAGAATAAACGGTACGATTGGTAGAAAGCCTGGATCAGGGCGACGAAGAATATCAACTCAACAAGATTTGCAATTGCTAAATGCTTTAGTAGAAAATCCATTCAGGCTGCTGAAGAAACGAATTTTCCTGGATCGAGTAGTACTGGTTGCCGCCGAGTAAGAGAATCGGAGCTACGTTGTCATGCAGCAGCACAGAAATACTTACTTAAAGCTCAACAAAGCTCGAGTAGGATTTACACTTGAATTTTTAGCGCATGATGTAAATTTTTGGAACAATGTAATCTTTACAGACGAAAAAAGTTTCCAGTCAACACACAGCGGTCGTATTCGTGTTTACCGCCCTCCAAATACTCGATTCGATGAGAAATATATATCTAACAATGATAAAAGTGGTATGGTCAATATGTGGGCTTGGATATCGGCACGTGTGCCTGGTCTTTTGTGGCATATTGAGAAACGATTTAATAGTGAAACATATATTAGGATTTTAGACAATATTATGCTCCCTTCTGTGTCACAATTATTTCCTAATAATGAGTTGATATATCAACAAGACAGTCATAGTCCAGATCTTAACCCTGTGGAAGAAGTATGAGGACTACACGTAAGAAGTATTCAAAAACGAAATATGAGACCATGGAATGCCGAAGAATTACTGGAAATAGTAAATAATTCATGGGAAAATATTATTACTAATGATTATTGTACAAGGTTATTTAATTCTATGCCAAACAGACTTATAGAAGTTATAAATAGAAATGGTGCAATAACGAAATATTAATCGTTAGTTTCTTGTTAAGTAGGATATCCTGCTTTGTCCTTTGATCCAGGATTTCTACTAATCGTACCGTTTATTCTCCACTTTCTTAAAATGTTACACACCAAATTTCTGCTAATGTTATAACACAGTGCAATTTGTCTCATTAACCATCCATCATTTACTATAGCAATAACTACAGCATTAAAATAAAAAATAAATTAAAAGTGATATCTGTTTTATTTCGGCTACTCATTACATATTCAAATAGAGACAGATTTACATTAGAAAAAAAAAAGTTGTCCTATTTTTTCTGCTTACGACAGTACCAAGAAAGTTAATTTTTCTTTTAAATTAGGTCTAATTTGTAAAGATGTTTATTTTGCGAAAAGTATATTAATGTTTGGGTGTTATTGTTGACACTATTATCAAGCCCTGTGTTCATTTATGACACTAACATGTTACTGCAGATTGATAAAAAATAGTGAATTAAAAAATTATTAAATGAACTAGTTAAAACGTGAGGGAGATAATTATTGAACAAAATGTCTGCAATAATAAAACGTATCAATTACAATGTATAAATAATGAAAAGTGAATATAAAATGAACAACAAAGCCAAAACTGCTATACAGAAAAAAAGAATTCACAATGTATAACAACATTTTTTTAAGTTTTCTTTTGAAGATATACTGGTTTGGTGATTAATTGGAAGATGTGACACGAGGGTCAGGTCGAAGTTCTGATTTATGATGAGTATGATAATCGTGAGAGAGGCTGCATTCTGTGTAAAGTAGATCTGTTTTTAAAAACAAAGCAGCACACTTCATAAATTTAAGTCCCAGCAACGGTCAGGATTTGATGATGGCGAAAGGCATCTCTACAGGAATAGTGATAATCTAAATCTGCTAATATCCTGAGGGCAAATTTCTGTAAAATCAAAATACGTTGGTTCTCCGAGCTGCTTTCCCAGTTTATAATACTATTTCTTAAATGAGAGTGAAAGGAAGCAAAATACAAGGTTTTGAGAATATGGGTATTACAAGAGTTTTTAAGGAATCATAGAGCATAACAGGTTCTACTTAATTTTCCACAAATGGCAATGTAAGGTGATACCTAGCATCTTAACAGTGTCGTTAGTTTGCAAAGGGAAGTTATTGTTCAAAGTGTATGTGGATCTTTGTGATTTGAGTAGTACACACTGCGTTTTGTCTTGGTTTATCAGTAAATAATTTTTCTGAGCCCATGTTATGACCATATCATACACTCTACAAGAGAGTGTCATCAGCATGTTGTATAATTATTGGAGATACCTTTGGGTCGTTTGCAAAAATTACAAAAGTATGAGGGCCAAGATTGAGCTCTGAGGCACACCAGCTAATATGTCACATGGTGAGCAAATTTTGGCAATTGAACTTTTTGTGTTTGTTCCTGAAGGTATGATTTAAGTAACTGTAAAGTTATGCTTCTAATACCATATCTAACAGTTTTGCAAGTAATAAATCATGATCAACATTATCAAATGCTTTACTGAAATCAATAAAAAGTCCCAAAGTTGGTAATTTGCTATCAATTGCTTTAAATATTTCAGAGACAAAGTTAGTAACTATTGAATCAGTGTTTTTGTTTTTAATATATCTATATTGATTTGGCGGGGAGTAACCATCTACTCACTCGATTAACCCCAAATAATAATAACCTATTGGATAATATATTTACAAATATTGATAATGCGAATACTTCTCTAGAGAGTGGTAATTTTTCTGATCATCTGGTAATAATAATAGATGTACCAATTGCTAAAATGATTACTGAAAAACATTCCAAAATAATAAAACGAAATTTTTTATTTTAGGAAAATCAATCTTTGTTCCATAATCTCTTACTCAATGAAACTTGGGGTGAGGTATATTCAGCCATCATAGTGGACGAAAAATTTACTAATTTTGAAAGTATCATTCAATATCATTTTAATACTGTGTTCCCTGAGAAAATCACCTTATGTAGGGCAAATAATAAAACATTGGTTACAGAGGAGATAAAGTAAATGTCTCAAGAATTAAAAAACATTTACACAGAGACTGAAAATTCTGAAGTAAAGTATAAATATGATGAGCTAAAAAAGAAATATAAAAAATTAATAAAGTAAACAAGAACAATATTCAATGACAGATACATTTCAAATTCAAATAATATCAGCAAAAGTGCATGGAATTTGGTAAATTCAAACTTAAATCAGCCAAAACAAAATCAGCACCCTGTGTTAATTATTATTAGCCGTTACTCGAGTCCCAGTATAAAAATGTTACAGTTTATAAATTGTGTACAATAAAAAACAAGTAAAAGGTGTAGTCTATTGTAATTCCCATTCATCTACGGTGCACATGACTATGGCTATAGAGGCCAATTCGGGAGAGCACATGTCGACCGCAGTCAGGACAAACATAGACCTAGTTAGGTCTTGGATTCGGCCTTCTTGCAGCAACATTTCCTTGATAGCTGGCCACAACCCCTCGCCATTCGGTTCTGTCCGCTGCAAGTTGTTCCCATTGCTCGTCTGCAATACCGCAGGATTTTAGATTTTCATGGAGAGCGTCTTTGAACCTCTTTCGTTGACCGCCACGCCTTCTTCTACCACTTAGCAATTCACTATAAAGTGTACATTTAGGAAGGCGGTTATCATGCATACGATAAACGTGACCTGCCCATCTTAGGCGTGCTCTTGAAATAAGCACCTCAATTGGAAGGCTGTTTGCTCTCCTGAGTACTTCCACGTTTGATATGTGATGGAACCAACGGATTTTCATCATACTTCTGAGGTGTCTTTGCTGAAAACGTTCTAATTCTTTCACATGACGACGGTAAGTGACCCAGCTTTCACATCCATATAGCAGTGTTGGAATGACAACTGCTCTGTAGACAGCCATTTTAGTTGACAAAGCAAGGTCGTGGTTGTCAAATACTCTCTCTCTAAGTCCCCAGAGTGCTCTAGATGCACTTAATTATTAACGGACAACATGAAAAGAATCCAGAAATAATCTCCAAAAATTTTAACAATCACTTTTTAAACTCTGTTAATGAACCTGCAGATAAAATACAAAGTAATATTAAAATGATAAACCACAATCATGGGGATAAATCTTTTTTTCTTCATCCAGTGAGTGTAACTGAAATATACAATACAATCATAAAAGTTACTAAGAAAAAATCGAGCGTAGGTGCGTCTTTACTATGTACATACTTCGGTATGCGATGTAAAGCAACGACAGGCGCGGTTAGTACTTGGATTGGTGACCATTCCAACGGAAACCGCGTTCTCGCCTCACACATCTTCCAGCGGCTTGTATATCAGTGTATGCGCGGAAGCTATACAACCTTAGGCGAGGGTTGTATAGGAGATATACCATCCTTCGGAGGGGATGTAAAGCCGTCGGTCCCTTGTCTATTAAATGTTAGGCAAGTAAAAGATCCCTACTCTTCTTAAGGGAAGAGGTTCGGCAAAATTCCTGGTTGGGGGTAGCTCGTCTACAGGCGTCGGTGTTAGGCCTCAGTAGCGGAAATAGGCCGACGTTAAATAAATGTATAAAAAAAAAAAAAAGAAAAAATCGGCTGGACCAGATGGAATACCTTGTTTTATATTAAAAAAAGTAACTAATATCATCGCAATACCTCTAGAAAACATAATCAATACATCTTTTACAGTTGGTGAATTTCCCTCTAAGTTAAAGGTAGCCAGAACTGTTCCAATTTTTAAGAAAGGTGATCATTCAGACATAAGAAATTACAGACCAGTTTCAAATTTATCTGTGTTTTCTAAGATATTTGAAAAGCTTATGTATGAACGTATTGTAGATTATTTTAATGAATTCAAGCTGTTTTCAAAAACACAGCATGGATTCTTAAAAGGAAAATCCACCGAAACTGCCCTTGTAGAATCCATTAATATCATAAACAAATGTATAGATGAAAAACTTCACCGTAGGGATTTTCTTCGACCTCACGAAAGCCTTTGATGTCATTAATAAATCAATAAAGAACTTTTATTATTATTATTATAAATTTTGTGAATTTTGTTTTTATATTATCATATTTATATGCACCGTTTTAAATTGTATTTCGGTAATGGGTTTAGACCAGTAAATATATAATAAGCGCTGACATATCTACACCAGATCACCTATCTGTGTGTGCTGCAAGTCGTGCCCATTTATTTCACATGTAAATCTGACCCAATGTACATACTTGACTGCTGGAAACTGCATTGCATAGTATAAATATATACTGTGCATTTCTATAAAGTTGCTATTGTTATGTGCCGCCCTCTAACGGAGAGAGATTTAATTGATCCCCGGTGGCAGGATGAAAGGAAGCCTGCCTGGTTTGGCTGCCAGTAAGACGGCGCCATCTCTGGGATAATTGGCAAACGGCCATTACCACAGAACCTGAAAGATCGTGATTGTTTAAAAATGGTTAACTCGAAAAATTGAGAATTGTCCGAATAGTCTGGAATGAGTCAGAGAATTCGCCATGGTATATTTATTTATTGCATACACTGTTCAACAGGTAAGGTACCCAATTACAGAACAGGGATAACAGAGTAAAAAAACATAATATAGTTATAATACATAGTACAATAACATAAATATATCACAAAAAATCAGAAAGTAGAAAGGTAACAATAAAATACAAGTGACAAGTGTAAAGTAATAAAATTTGAGATTTTCTCTTCTTCAGACAGCAGTTAAAAATATCAGGGGCACTGGACAATTTATTTGAATTATTGCACATGGTAAACAAAGGCGAGTTTTTAAAATGTTGGTATGTGTGGTGGGCATATATGTAGAAAACTTGGGCATTGAGAGAAGCCCATCTAGGGACTTGAAAATTTAATTTGCTGATTACTTCAGGTGCGTCAATATCATTGCATAACACTTTAAATAAGAAAACTCGAGAGAGGTACAATCACCTGTTTTCAAGTGTAGCTAGAAAACCTTTCCAGTAGATCTCTCTGCGGAAAATCTATGACAGGGTAAGTACCATCTGATTTGAACCAGAGCTCTCTTGCCAGTCGTCACACACCATTCGCAGACTGCAGTTTCGAGCTGTTGGCTCTCGTCAGTGCAAGGTAGGCATGCGACGACCGGCACAAGAATCCTTTGGCTACTTGGTACATCCCGGTAGTTTTACAATAGCGACATGTAAAATAGTCATCAGCTCCTTTAAGTAGGATCAGTCTTTCGGCTGGTGTTTGTTGCAATCGAAGCATTAGCGTTTTGATGGTAATATGCAATTATTACACTTAACGCACCAGACTTGTAACTTTGGTTGCAGTCTGGTTATTTTCCTTATAGTAAAATAAGGATTTATAGAGGAGTGTGCGACTAAAAATATTATGTTTAATATTCCGCCCTCTAAAAGCACATTTGAACTATGCTAAGCCAAGTCAGGCTATTTATTTTTCGATTGCAACAGACACTGGACCGCTAGATGGCGCCTGCTGACTATTTTACATGTCGCTATTGTAAAAATACCGGGATGTACCAAGTAGTCAAAGGGTTCTCGTGCCGGTCGTCGCATGCCGACCTTGCACTGACGAGAGCCAACAGCTCGAAACTGCAGTCTGCGAGTGGTGTGTGACGACTGGCAAGAGAGCTCCTTTAAGTAGGATCAGTCTTTCGGCTGGTGTTTGTTGCAATCGAAGCACTAGCGTTTTGTTGGTAATATGCGATTATTACACTTAACGCGCCAGGCTTGTAACTTTGGTTGCAGTCTGGTTATTTTCCTTATAGTAAAATAAGGATTTATAGAGGAGTTTGGTTTGCGACTAAAAATATTATGTTTAATATTCCGCCCTCTAAAAGCACATTTGAACTATAGTAGATGAAACTTGTAATTAGTGTGTACTAATGTGCATAAGAACTACTTAATGTAATTTAAGTGATTCATAAATCAGTGGTTAATGAGAGTTCTTGTTGCAATTATTTGAACCTATGCTTGGAAGTGTCTACTGGGAGATTGTAAATACGTAACAGTATTATTTCCTGACAAGTTTATTAAAAACTAAGATTTATTTTTCAATATCGGCTCCAATATTCTGTTAAAATATAATGATTTTATAGGTAACCTACCCTTTGATTTAATAGAGTATGTTCGCAAACACACTGCAGCCACCGTAATTAAAACCTGACTGCTGAAATTCTGCATTTCAGTGCTTACGGGTGGAAAAAAGCTTTTTAAATATGTGGATTGAGAGGGAGAGGGGTAATTCTCTCAACCGATTAATTTTTTTCAAGAGGTTTATTGTTTAAAGCACGATATACTGACACATAGTATGTTGTAATAAATAGTATAAAATGAATACACGATGCAGAGAAGACATAGAATTACACAACGCATTGATATGATTCCACAACCGATGAATGATACACAGGCATTTATGACGTTATTATCGTAATTTCCTAATTGTCAAAGTATGAATTTACAAATGTATGAAATTGCTTAGATTTAACATTAACCTAATAGGAAATTTACCACTAACAAATTTTATCCGCATAAACTATAGTAATGGCCTACGAGTCTAATAATTATCTAACGATGTAAATAAAAAAAGGCTTTTTTAATTTTTAAAACTACGTTATTCTTATATAAAGGGAGTGCCCACTAATGCATTTTAACTCTAATTTTATTAAATAATAATAAAATTTGTTAGATGTAAATGCAAAATTATCGATCTTGAAATATACTGGCAGTTTAACCCTTGTTCTCGACGATTTCAGTGGAAAGGGTTCTGTTTTTAGTAATCTTAGTCTTGAACTGCTCGGGAATTGGAATTTCTGTATAATCACCGTCGGCTTTAGGTATCAACACGTTCATCTCCGACGATTTCGAACTAATAATTTCCACATCCAAAGAATCATTGCTTAAATAAACTTGGCAACCATCGGTTTTGTCGATTGAAATTGTCGGCACCTTCCCCAGCACCTGCATTTGTACTGATTGGCAGTTGATGAACTCCATGGAAGAAACAAGCGAATCGAACACGACGGAAGTCTTCTTACATGAATCCAAAGTGATAGAGTTGATTTTGCCCTTGATCGTTACTGTCGAATTTTGACATTTGAACAGATACACGACGTTGTTCATCTCAGCGTTTTCTACCAGAAGATTTTGATTGTTCTTCTGATATTCGATAAGCCATTTCTTGCCGTCCCTAACGAAGCTGGGCGGTTTATCAATCTGTGGCGACTTCACTGATGTTACGGTTTTCTGCGCAATCGGCTTGAAAGGCGCGGGGCCCTGCCTTAACGTAGGATTTTTGTGTGTCTGCATTTCGTCGGTGACTTTCTTTAGACCCTTTGTAATATCTTGCCCTTTGTTAATTTCGGCAAACAGCGCAGAGCGATCTAAGCCCGCATCTCCCGCCCCTCCTATGTCTGAGAAGTCGATTACCGGTGGGGGTGGGGGGCAGCCAGGTGGAGGTGGAGGAACACCTTTGGCAACTGCAACTCCTGTACCTACAAAAAAAAAAAAGAAATTATAATTAACATGAGTCCGTCTTATTTATAAGCCAAAATCAAGAAATGTTCAGAAGCCCATAATGTAGAACTTAGACAGAGTGACCTAAGATTAAGTATTCCCCTGCACCATACGGAATTTTTTAAAAACAGCTTCAGTTATCAGGCGGCAAACATCTATAACCAAGTGCCTACTAATCTTAAAAAGCTTAGTATAAGCGTGTTCAAGGAAAAGTTGTTCCATCTTATTAGTGCTAACCTTCTAACCTCTTAAACGGTAATAATACGTTGACATGAGACATTTCTATACTTAATTTTATACGTTCTTGCAAGTTCATTCACAATTTTTTGTTTTTTTTTTAAATTTTTTGTGTTTTCGTAATTTATGTGTTGTCATTTTACATTAAAATTGTATGGGTCCTAAGGCAAACCAATTTTTTCAAATTGTAACATGCCTTGTTTTGTAGATTTCTTGTATTTACAAAATAAAAAGATTTATTATTATTATTATTATTATTATTATTTTACATGTGATTTAAAAACAAAGACATTACACTTCTTTCTAGGACTTGTTTAAGTCACACAGATTTAACAGACCTCAGTTTGAAATAAATAATAGTATTACATTTATACGATAGCAGGGGACAGTAGCTCTGTGTGCTAAAGTGTCTGGCTAGCAAAGTTGCCTAGCGAAGTGGGTTCGATTCCACCAAAAGCAAAACAATTTTTCATTAAAAAAAATTGCCCCAAGAGTGGTTCGTAGTCCACATTAAACTGTCGGGCCTCGTCTCTCTTTACCTAGCATAAGATCCTTGAGATCTTCCAGGTGGTTACTTCGGTAACTTGAGAGGCGGTTAAGAAAACATTTCAATATAGTTGAATTGAGAGAAATTATTAAGGATATTAAAAATAAAAGATATGTAGACCAATGCTGGAGTACGGACATGTGATTTTCTCGAACTTAAACAAACAGGCAAGACACAACATAGAAGTTTCCGAAAGAGCTAGTCTAAGAGTCCTAACAAAAATTAGACACCCCCATAACCAATTGCACAACCCCTCCAACGAATATCTCTATAACATAACACAAATAATACCTATTTCTCCACGCCTACAATCTCTCACGACTAAATTCGCAGAAAAAGAGGAAAACCAAAGAATACTCCAGAATTTACTTTATAAAAAACCACAAGGAGCACAAACCAGAAGAAAATACCCGGAACATGATATTATAGATATTTTAAATGTCAATATTTGATTATTTTTTTTGCTTCATTACACATATTGTATGAAATTCAAATATATCAATGTTGTATTGGCTTTGCCATAAAATTCAAAAAAAGGGGAAAAAAATAATGTCTCTATGGCTGAAAGACTTCGGTCGATGGCCCTTTGAAATGTATTTTTATATTTCAATAAATATTTTCTCTCTAAAAATAAAAATGCTTCCGGTATTGACGAAATGTCCATAAAAATATTTGAAAATCTACCAGAATCTGCTCTGGGTTTGTCTTATAAATAGGTCTTTTCAATCAGAAGATTTTCCATCTATGATTTTTTTATGCGCACCGCGACCTATTCAAATATGTGGATTTTTTTAATTATCCATATATAAGGTATACATGATATAAAACATATTATTTTCAACACGTTTCCACATCACCCTTAAGGTATAGTTGATCGGTGCGTTTTTTTTATGTGGTATCCCAATAGGCCTAATCCACAGTTGAAATTGAGGTTTAATTCACCTTTCACTGCTTAGGATGATGCAAACTATACCCGCTTTCATTCCCACCATCTTCAGCCTTCAATTCTTAAGTAGGGTCGGCAAAACCGTTCTGCAGCGCCGTTTTCGTCATTTTCATCGTCCAAAAGTTGGTTGGGTATGGAATGCTTACCACTTTCTTCATATAAAATAATTTTCTATTCATCTGGAGTGGAAATATATCAATATATATGATTCCCACCATGTCGCAAGAAGCTTTTTTATCGAACAGCTCATTGCATTGCTGAAGTTTCAGTTGGAAGAACATAATTACACGGTTAAGCAGGCAGTCGAAGACACGGATTCCTTAATTGTTCAGACTGCCATCGAAATGTTTCCTTCTTTTTCTTCAGTGTTCGTTGTTGGAGAATACGTGGATTTGCTCGTGTTGTTGACCACTGGGACCAAAGATCTCCCAAATACAGATTTAGCGGAAGTAGTTGGTTTTTGTTGAGCCAGTAAGTATAGTGCAGGGAGTCAACATAATTGCTTAGATTTTTTGTGATATAAGAACTTTGTGCGGGCTGTCTTGAAAAGTTCGCCGCGTTGCCAACAACATTCACTACGTACTTATTGTCAAGTACAAAGCTGGCGAGGTGTGCAGAAGGCTCTCGAAGAATACGGATGGCGGAGGACAAGCACAGGACTAGACTCAATACGGATCACCAGGGGTCCTTCTTAAAAACATTTCTTGCAGTTGCCAGAAAAGCACGATTACAATGCTCGGTATTGTGCTTGCACTGCAATGGGACATCTTGGAAACTATTGATCACAGACAAAAAAATGAATAGATCAAAAAGATGCAGAATTTTATATCAACAGTTTTTATTTGAATGAAAAAAGAGAAGTCAAATGCAGATTATCCCCAAAATATCTCAGTATAAATATTCAAAGAATGATTTGAAAGCACATTAATCTCAAAATTGGACGAAAATAGTGACATTATAGACATTAGACATTATAGGCTCACTCTAGACAAGTCGAAAAACTATGGAATATCATGAGGAACAGGATATACAGGAATTTCTTAGATTACAATATGATGAAAAGTTAACAAAAACTGATTATTGGACATAGTTCGGCAGTCTAATTAAAAAATAAAATATGTCATTGATGGGATGGACACGCCGTTATGCAGCTACCAGTATATTTTTACGTTCTTAATAAAATAGAATTAATATAGGTCCAGCTAAAGAGAGCATCTCATTCAAAAGTAATGCAGAAGTGTAGAGGGTTGGAAAAGATATGTACGGAAAAGATAAAAGAAGTTGAACTTGAGTACGTTTTGTTACAGCAACTACATAATAGTATTGGAAAGAGATAGAGATTCATCAGTGATCAGATAACGCATAGTGTCATTAAGTGAATTTTCTTTTTGATTATTTTACTTTTCTCAACGAGTAATTTTGTTTATTTTCACTAATTTATATTATAGAGAATTATTAAGTTTACCTAGAACAAACATTTTATTTCTGTTATTTGTATGGAAACTATAATTTAATTTCTCTTAACATTTATATTTGAAACATTTTATTTGATTAATATTCTTTCCCTTACTACACTACAAGAATATTGGAAGTAATTAATAAAAGGTATACAATTTGCACCCATCACGCTAAATTTGTCTCAAATCGATTCTGAAATAAAAGGGCATATTATTGAAAAGGAACTTGAAAAAAAAAACGTAACGTAATATGACTTCGCTTTTGTGTTATTTTGATAAAATTAATCATATCTAAATAGAGAATCATTGTCTCATTATATTTAAACTGGTGTGTTTATTAGCTTCATGTTAATTACTTTCACTTTGATTAAAAATTGATATAAATGTTATCTTTTTTAAGGTATCAAATGATAAAGTTGAAACATTATATGTACTAACAGTTTTGCATAATTTGGATGCTTGCACACAAAACTAACATAGAAATAATGATGTCTTGTTAATTGAACAAGTCATTATATTGCAGAAGTGTATTCAGACTATGCGCAATTATTCAATACAAAATCTGGGATGAGTCTGGGATAGATTACCTTATTTACAATCCTCCTTTACTTTGAGGATTGGGGAATGATTTTGTGTTCCCAGTTACACCACACATATTTACATACAATTTTCATTATACAACATCTAATGTGACATCTGTAGACATTTTTCAATCTGACAAATTAATAAGAATAGTTCAAATGTACAGGTTATCCATGTCTCTCTAGACTGTCGTCGATGAAGACATTGAATGAAAATGTCTTCTGCAACTGTCCATAGGGAGAATTACTGGTGTCATGAATACCATCATTGACGACTGGAAATTCAAGTTAAAAACTCCTCCTTTTCTTGAATTTATTCATTCCCTTCGACTAATTTTCTTTATAGTTCCTGTAAAGAATCATATTCTTTGTGGTACACCCATTCTTTACAGTGGCTCCAAATAAAAAAGTCAACTAAATTTAAGTCCCGAGATCTTGGAGACCAAGCTATCAGTCCCTCACGCCAATATCATCTGTGTGGAAAACATTGGTTCAGATGATTTAAGAACTACTGAGTAGTATCATGAGGTTTCCTCATTTTAGATAAACATTTGCTGTCTCGTTCTCAAAGTAATATATTCTAGGAGAATAATTAGCAGAGCTGTGTACATTTGTATTTACAAATACTTCATTAAGTATCGAATACTATAAAGCATTTAAATACCGAGTATTTGAATACTTCTTGCAACAAATGCAAATAAATACTATAAATTGTTGGTAACATATGTGGGTCAAAACGATGAGTATTGTGGTCCCCATGACCCTGTGCTGGTTTTTCATTTCTCAATGAAACATCCTCTAGATTAGTGCAGTTATAGGTTAACACGATAATTCAATCCAATATTAAGGAAAATCAAGCTTACTTTAGCGTACTTCTACAAATATTTTTGATGTTTTTGTGATACATAATGCGATTGATAAAATAAATAAACGTATCTGGCTATCTATACTAGGTAATATGGGAGTTTATTTTGAATTCATTATTAATTTGTTGTCCGAAGTAATCTACAAGTACTTTATAGAATTAGACTTAAAAGGATTTTCCACAATTGGATTCGCAATTTATTATTGACAGTATCAACACTTATAATGATCAATCTATAAAAAACTTTGATGCATGCTGAGAGCTAATTTATGGCTTCGCATGCACAAATCCTATCAAATTTAATTAACAGTAATCTAAAGGATATCAAATGGAAATTCAATACTCCTTCCCTGCAATTTTTAATTTCAATGTAATTATAACAATGATATAATATTAATATCTAAAATTCAATACTTCGCTTTAACTTTTGAAATCAACGATTTTTCATTAGTCTAAATAGAATACAAAATTTTTTACCAGTACCTGGTACAATTTAAAGTCACTGATTTCACTGTGTTCAACCAAATCCAATCTTCTATTGTTTGATACATTATAATTGTATTTTTAATTAGTTCTAGCTGTCGTTTAGGATCGGCCATGTCGAATGTTGTAGATTGGAACTTGATTGAGGGGCAATATGTGCTTGTATTTTCATCAAAATATTTTATACTGAATGCAGATGAATTACTTATATTAGTTGGTATGAGAAAAAGTTAAAAAATTACATGTTTGTTAGTATTTATGGAATTTAAAAATGTGCTAAATTATCACAGACGAAATTATCAGTAGGTTTAACAAAAAAAAAAAAAAATCGGACTATTATACAAAATGCACCAACAGTGACTACAAAACACTAGGAACACGAGGAAAATGTATACGGAGTATCAGGCTAGTAGACAATAGACCTTTATTGATGTACAGGAAAATACCTTTTCTTACATAAGTCAATTACAGCAAAACTACACAAATACATAGAAATAGAGTAGTAGAGACAAATAACCAAATAAAGAAATAGAAAATTAATGAATATAACAAATACAATTACAATTTTGATGCAGGATTTTTAAAATAATAAAAAAATATCAATTTTATGCCGTTTTCCCATCCAAAAGTTTATTCCAAAGTGAATAAAAATAGGAAAAGAACTATGGAAATTGCTTTGCTTAACACATTAAATATTTTTGTAATATAAAATAAGCTTGTTCGAGCGTCAGGGCTATGAAATGAGGGAAAAAATTTTCTTCTAAATAATTCTGCTCGGATTAAATTTTGGCGCGGAGAGACCAATATTTATCACAAATTTGGCCAATTCCCTGAATAATAACAGGCTAATTCCTCAGAAATGACTGCAAATTATTTATTTATTTATTTAACAATACACTGCCCAACAGAAGATTCCAATTACTGGGCAGCAAATTACAAGGAAATGATTACAAATGTTTACAAAATATAAGTAAATGTTTACAAATCATAATAAAAAGAAATATAGAAATATCAGTATATGACATGGATAAATAGAAACAGAAATAAAAACAAAGCCAAGTTTAAATTTACGCAATTAATCTTTTTATCTCAGCTACATTGCAGTGGAAAATATCAAACTGGTCTTGAAGATTATTATAATTTTCACACATTTTATATAGTGGCGAGAATTTCACAATGTTAGTTTTGGAATTCGGCAGAGAGAATAGTGAGTTTTGTCTAGAACCAGGTCTAGGTATTCGAAAATTTAATAAGTTCAATATAGCGCCGCAATCTGTTATATTATGTAATACTTTAAAAAGAAATATTTGCTGTGCTATAGCTATAGTTCTGCGTGTTGCTAGGCTCGAAAATGAAAATCTGTTTAAAAGTGCAGTATAAGGAAAACCAATAGCAGGGTAAACACCATCTTCCTTATGGCATAATGTTTTTAAGAAGCACCTCTGAATGCTCTCTATGTTTTGTATGTATGTTATAGTGAGGGGACCAAATAATTGACAAATATTCCAATTTGGAACGAACGAAAGATTGATATAGTAGTTTCAGTGTCTTAAGTCGTGGGAACACCTTATTATAAATCTGAGTGTTCTAAAGCTTTCATTTATGATTGTATTTATATGACAATTAAAGGATAGTTTACTGTCAAATGTTACACCAAGGTCACGAAATGTTGATGGATGTGTGAGCACTGAATTTCCTAAGCTATAATTAAATTCGATATATTGATGTTTATTAGTAAATGTAAAAGTATTACATTTTCGTATATTTAACGGCAATTTGTTTAAGTTACTCATTCACGATTTTATCTAGAGCAGTTTGTAAAGCCATACAATCACTTTCATAATTTATTTTATTATACAATTTCATATCGTCAGCATATAAAAGACACTCGACACCCAATTCAACTGCAATGTCATTAATGAAGATGTTAAAGAATAATGGGCCTAACACAGACCCTTGAGGTACGCCTGAAGTAGATACAAATTCAGCAGACCGTTGACCATAGTACTTGATATGTTGGTGTCTATTTTCCAGATATGATTTGAAAAAAACAACAAATTTCTTGAGAAGCCAAACTTCTGAAATTTTGAATATAGAATACCATGATCAAATCTGTCAAATGCTTTAGTGAAGTCTGTGTAAATTACATCAACTTGAGAGTTACCATCTATAGCCTCAGCTATATATTGGATGATACAGAAAAGATTGGTTGAAGTAGACCTTACCTTGAAGAAGCCGTGCTGATATTCATCATATAACAATATTTTGAAGGCTTTAGAGAACAGTTGTATCTAGGACAGCATATATTTTTTCATAAAATTTTTCAAAAGCATAATTTACATCTTGTATACTGAGGAGAATTTGTCAATCGATATTTGCTGTTTGATAAAATTGGCCTAATAATAATAGGTCATATCAAAGGTGATCTTATTATTGTTATGTTTTTTATGAATATCAAAAGTGCAAGATGATGAAGATCCTCGCTGATTAAAATATCGGGAGCTTTATCTATATACAATTCATGCTGGACAGAACTAAGTCTAAAATATGATCATTTATGTTTTTTATATGATTATATTGGTCTAAATTTAATAAGTTATTAAAATTTTTTAGAGAGTTTATACGATTTGTAGATGCTAACGTAAGTAATTTGAGTATTCACTAAAATTGAAATCACCTAGCAATAACAGATTATTGTAGTGAATAAATTCTAGAGATGCAATAATTTCGTAACACTCTAAACTTGCATTAGGAGGTATATATATTAATATTATGTAGTAGCAACAGAAGTCTATTTTTATTTGAATCCCAAGGGTGTCAATGAAGTATAATTCTCTAAATTGTGTGGTTGATTTTAGCTGCAAGTCCACAGAGCGTAGAGATGAGTCAACAGCAAGCATGACTCCCCCACCTCTAGTATATTTAGTGTTAGTAAAGTCTCGATCACATCGATATACAGCATATTTGTTAAGATCAAATAACTCAGAATTATATACGCCAGATTCTAACCAGCTTTTTGTGACTGCAATAATAGAGTAGTCACTTGAATTAGCGGCATTAAATAGACGTGTGATTTTAGTATTGACTCCGCGCATGTTCTGATAGTAGACCGATAATTTAGAGATGTGATTGAAATTATTAGAAGAGGCATTCAGGGAGGAAGTGTTCTTCCTTACCAACTTATCAGAGGAAGACGGTGCCAACAATTGTTATTTGGAAGTTCCAAATAAATCATATTTCACTATTTTTAACGCTTTTTTGTATGCGAAACAATTATCGTAATCCCACATTGCATGATCTGTTTTAATGTCGGCTTTTTGTTTTAATTTAATATCATAGCAAATTAATACAGCATTGATTATTACCATCCAGACAATCTCTTAGATCATGGTCTTTCGAACATAATGGACACGATCTTATTTTTATAAGACCTTTTACTATAAAAGTAGCCATTACATGTATAACAGCGCGGCACGGAAATTGCATCATACACAGTGCAACCATCTAACCCTATAAGTATATGACCTTGCTCGAGTACCTTGTTATACGTAGAGCTATCCACCTGCAATGTAGCCTGATATATGTTTTTGTTCTACTTCTTGGGACAAATACGCACAACTTCACATTCCGAGTTAACATTGAAGATTTGTTCCTTGATGTACTGGAGTCATACCTCTTCTTCCATCTTATCAGTTATTCCAACAACTTTTATTTGTGGACGGAAACTTTTTAGTTCATGCATGTTTTTCAACTGCTAATTTTTTGACCTGGTGGCTTCCTCTGAGTTACTGCATCCCAATACAATCCCTCCATTTTTGATGTGTTTAACGTTGTCGATTTTTATATTCAAGTCAACTAGGTTCTTCGGCTTAACAACGATTTTCTGCTGATTGCCAAGACGCTACTTGTCAGCTTAGGGAGCAGTAGGTGTGGTATGTTCTGTAGAGGTGGTGGTTACAGTTTTATCAGAAATTTTTTCGGCGATGGCCTTTGTCAAATCCGATCTCATTTCATCAAATTTGGCAGTAAATTCACTAACTAATTCATTAAACTTTTTTTGAAAAGATCCTCTAGTGTATTTTGGATTAACTTAATTTCTATTAACTTTCATGCACTAAATTTCCATGATGGGCCAAAGATAGACGTTAGACGTGGAATTATCTCGCTCGGTAAATCAACATAGGCAGCATGATAACATTTCTTGCACGAACCAGCGCAAGAAACGCTTGTTTTACGGTTTGCAGAAGAATCACAGAGACTACAATGGGACATGTAATGCACAAATAAGTCCGAAAATTGTTTGGTCAATAAATTATTAAAGTTTAAATATTTCTTAACGGAAACACTAAGACTTTCGCATTCAAGTTTAATTACGTAATTTGGGAATTCCTAACCGCTTTACGATAGCAGCAATAAAAGTATTTATTAGGTACAATTATTGCCTGCCAAATGCTAACTGAGGGATCCCGCCCTTCTATATACACTGCATGAAGACACGTCTGCTCTGTACAAAGGTCTGACTACTATATATATAATACTTTCGCTTTCAGGCACCCCCACAAAAGTCTAAAGGGGTTAAATCTGGTGCCTGAGGTGGTCACTCCCAAGTCTTGAGAATTGTAAAGTTTATTACGGCTTTAAAGTTAATTTAGAACTAAATTGGTCATATATCTCTGATCAGGTTTTACAGGTTTAAGGGGAATATAAAATCTGTTTGATAGTAATCAGTTGTATATCGGCATTAGCTATTTTCCTTTTTTTACTCTCTAAAATTGTGATTCAGTAGATGCTGGAAGGGCAACAGCATATAAAACAGTCAGTACACTTTTGAAGCAATTTAGACAAAACGTAATTTTTTATTAAGAGACGTATTTAAGTAAATATAACTTCCAGGACATTCTATGAAATAACATTAATCTTTTAGTCAAACATGTATGCTTGGAAAGTAGGACAGTAAAATTAACGTAAATTATACCTAAAATTGGAACTTGACTATGAGGAATTCAGTCTAAAATTACTTACTTATTTTCTCACAGGTACATTTTAACATGCACTTTAACTTTATGCGAGACTTTACGGTTGAATTTTAAGGAATGATAATGTAAATATTTCTTGTAAAATTCACCACTGTGGCTTATCAGGCATTTCTTATGAACATATTACCTAAATATGGTTTAATGAATTATGAATAAGTCCACATGCATTCAAAGTTGAGGATAATGGTTACAGATATGTTATATCCACTATCTCAAGTTGTTGTAGTTTTAAATTGTTAAAATTCAATTAATTGTCTATACAAAAATCTGTCCAACAAAATGCTGTTTTATAGAATGCAAATGTAGCTCCAATTTTGTGAAAAAATAAACCAAACATGAGAAGATTATTTACCAAGTCAACAAATTCTAGATAAATCTAGAAAAATGAGCAACCAATACAGAAAATCTTGAAAAAACCAACATTATTGCCAAGCTTTTAAAAAGGATATGAAGGAGATAAATGCAAACTACTTAGGAGATTCGCAAGCCTGTTCAAATATCACCAACTTTTTAGGAACCGTGCTTGTTGCAAGCCCCGCTCGTTCAGCTTATCCATATTACGCACCTTAATGTCTAAATAAGGTAAATAAAAAGTTAATGGAAACATACTCCTATAAAGGAAACTTCAAGATAAAAATAAACTGCCGATAACTTACGTTATTTCTGGAAATTATCTGATATATTTACTCCGTGTAAATAAAATAAACAAGATATGAAGTATTCCTCGAAATATTCAATTCAATAATTGGAAAGTGTGATTAACCAGAACTTATGAAATTGTACTGAATAGAAATACCAGCTTTAAGAAAGAAAACATTGAGGAGGGTCCAACAAAACTGCATATACGGAAAATAAGAGCTCTCTAGATTAGCCATAACTTGAAGCTTTGGTTTAATGGCAATGAACATATTTACATTATAGTCCACTAAATGGAACAAAATTTGGGTTGGAATTTTGGGAACAGGCTTACTTTGTGGTACTTTTTATAAAATAATAAAAATCCGCACAATTTAGTTTTTTTTAAAACTTCATATGACCTATTGGAGCCGAAATAGATTTCTTTGAAATTTTTATGTTATCTTATTTTATAGTACATCGTATTATATTTTATTTGAATATTTAAGTACCTTTGTAGAATACAAAACAATTTATGGTGAATTTGGGATGAATGAGTAGAACGTTCGTGTTGAATGATCAAGGAGGAAAAAATTTTGGAAACTTAGTTTTACCTAGGACTACAATGTAAAAGATTCTTGTCTTAAGTTTGCTAGTTTACATAATGAAATCAATTCTGAATTCTGTTGGGTCGTTTTTAAGAAGAGTATAAAATAAGAATGAGGACATTTTACGCACCATTCGACCTTGGTAACACACCCTTAAAGGAAAACCATGGAAATACAACAAAAACTTGATATATTGTTAAATTTTATAAACATATCTATTCTATGACACATATAATCCTGATAAGCTTTCTGTTTTCAACTCAAAATTAAACTGTTAATAAAAAAAGAAAATATGTATTCACATTTTTGTTGGCATATTATTTGTCTTTACATGAAATAAAATGTCAGGCTTTATGTTGCACATGAAACGATGTTGATCATATCTAGGTCGATCCATAAAAATATATTTCCCCAAGGCAAAGAGCAGCTATTAAACAAATGTCAAGACATAAATTTTATTTTCTGCATATGGCATTTATTCGAATAAGATTGGGTATGCAACAGTAATCTACTAATTAGTAATTTAAACATTAATGAGGATTTTATATTCATATATCCCAATAAATTAGATAAGAATAATCAGCAAATCATAGAGCAGAAAACTTTAATGAAATCGCTGTTATCTATAATATGCATCTAAATTTATTTATAAATAACCATATGCTTTGCTGCCACACCCACTTATATTGTATTACAGACTGGCGGACCTTTTAATTTTCAATATTTTTTCAAAGAGCTAAAAAAAATTGTATACCCAATTACTTCGCGTATATTTAGATTTGTTAATCTAGCCACAACTTTTTTAAATATAGTTTATATATTGATCTTTCAAATCGATACACTGTTTGAATAAAAAATTTGAATAAAATTTCTGGTTTCGGGTTTACAAAAAAGCCTCGCAAAAAGTCAGAAGGTGTTTTTTGTTTAATGGAAATTGAAAAAAAAAATTCTTAATAAAAATACAGATGAAAAAATATTCTGGGTACTATCTATTGAATTTAAATTTTGAAATGTCTTACTGTTTAGTCGTTATATACAGATTGCGTAGCAGTAATCCAAATGAATTTATAGAAAAACTTAACGAATGGTTAGAACCCCACCTTACTAGTAAAAAAAATGTTAATACAATAGTTTTAGGAGACTTTAATATTAACTGGAAAAAGACTGACTCTGTAAAGAAAAATCTCCAAATGTTAGTAAAAATTTTGGTTGTAAACAATTTGTAAAAGACTTGACGAGGGTTACAAATACAACAAGTAGTTTAATAGATCTTGTAATAAGTATTTACTGACTTTACATTAAATGTATTTGATACTCAATAACCGACCATTCAATCGTGCAAATTAAATAAAAGGAATCCGAAAAATTTAAGTTATCACAAAAGACATTCGAAAAAAACAAAAAGTTAAAGAAAAAAAGAATTTATGAAGTTATGAAGTTTGGCATTTGTTGAATCTGATAGGTACACTGCGAATTATTCCTGTTGTCTGGTCATATTTAGCAATTTTGATTAAATAAATTTCTTTCAGAATTGTAGATCTTTTAAGTAACTTATATTCGTGTAATTCCATTCCAGTATCATATTTTCTCATGTCTTATTATTCCTTGCCCACATCAACTGGATAGAGGACAATATAGAATGAATAATGGTTCAGGGAAAGCCAAACAATAAATTGTCAAACAGAGGTCGTCCACGTTCAGATAACGGTGCAATTCTACCAAACATGCCATTCGCAGCAAAGGAAACACAATTAGAGTAGCGCAAGAACAAAAACACCATACACGATCTGCAGAGATAACGTTGAAGTATATAGTCGTGTTTGACCAGCAGTAAATGCAAGCTAATTTGTGATATTTCCAGCCTCATATGCCTATTTCTGGAGTACATAAAAAGAAATTTAATTTTGATCCATAAACAATCGTTAGGACAAATGACGAAGATAAAGTTAATTTTCGATTAGTGTTTTTTAGGAATATTATTTGTGAATGTGAAACTGAAAAGGGCTCCATGTTTTGACAGTTCCAACTTAATCCATAAAATCTTTCAACGTAACATTGAAAGTTTGGGCATGTTACTTAAAATACATTGGTATACCAACATGATGATTCATTTGTCTTAGCAAGAAATATTTGAATTAAAATGTGTCATAATAACATCAACAAAAAGGAGTCACCTCACCAAGTGGTTAACATTCTACGCATAAAAATATGGAGTTGTATTTACAAAAGGATTATGTAGAATTGTTAGTAATATAATTTTTACACTGCTTTATCATCTTATAAGTAAGTATGCCTTTTGGGTAACGTTATGATATGCTATTTTGTCGGCTATCTGTACCTACCTGACCAAACCAGTCCAGTCGTGTGGTGTTGTTTAACAAAAGTCTGGAGATCCCCCAAAGTTTGGACCCAAGCTTTAACCCATTCCACATGCTGCTTGTCCTTCTCTTTCCATTCTTTTAGAACCCGATTCGTGTAGAATTGGCCAGCGTCGTTCATTTCCTTCACGTAAGGGGACGGAGCAGGGGTAACAGTGACCCATCCTAGGGCTGGAATGCTCTCACTGATGGCAGACAAGTGATTGAAAAGCGGCGAAGAGCGGTGTTTTTCGCGATAGTCTTGGATTGCACTTATCTTATCACTGGTGGGTTTCAGGAAGTTGATGATCTCATTTTGGGCGGGTTGGGCCGAGTCCCTGGCAAGTTGGATATATTGCAATTGGGCGTTAAAAGCATCCCGGACCAGTTTAGAATGTTCGGCTACATCTCCTCCAATTTTCGTCGAAATTTGTAAATATTGGGCTAACGGCCCGTTAACAATGTCGGCATATCCAGACACGCTCATGTTATTTCCGCTTGTCCACGTAGTACTGATTATATATCACAATTTTTATCACTACTGCTTATAGTTCGAACGTTTAATACCACACTAAACTTTATGGTTAATTAATTTTTATAAATATTTCCGATTTGCCGACGTATGATTCACGGTATGACTAATGGACTTGTTTATGAACGTTGACGTTTTTGGGATTTGAGGTTAACCAGTTGTCAACGGATCGATTCCTTTTTACCGTAAGCTTTCACAGATGGCTCTAACGGAATTAACAATTTACATTTTAAAAGTCTTGTCCTATAACGGATTTCATCGTTATAAGATAAAATTATCACGGATGTTTTCTTAAAAAGAAAGGAAGCGCATTTATAATTTATTATTAAGCATAAGGCATTACTAAAAAAACTTTTCAATTCCAGAGTACATTTTAAGATTTTTAAGTGCTTTTAGGTGGTGCCATCTATTAGTTCAGCCCAAAAGTAGTAGCCGCATATCTAATATATTTTATCCATGGTAATATACTTAGTTAAACAGTTGCCGATAGTTTTGATAGAAGTGGATAGATGTCACTGCAACCATTGAGACCATATAAAGTAGAGACTGATCACTGGTTGCATAATGGCGGCGATGGTCTGAGTGTCCGCATGTCCATCAAGTGTGTTTACAAGTATCGCAAGTGTCAAAAGTAGGTTGCAATATTTGTTTTGAAAAGTGCAGAAATAAATTCGAATACTTTTGATACCTCCGAGTGAAAAATAAGCCAAAATTTATAAGTAATAACGTTGCCATTAATTCTTTCGAGACCAAATCAGTAATACTAGACTGTTATTTTAATTTTAACCCATATACTTATTAACTATATACTGGTAGTGGCTATAAGCCCCCGTTGTACGGAATTGAGGCTTGAGAAAAAGATAGTTTTCTATCTCTGTGGAGTATTTGGAACTTAACGCGCATGCTTTAACCGCACAAAACTAACGACGGAGGACCGCGCGCTTGTAACATACACAACTTCTCTGATTAGATTGTGATTATTCACCTTCGATATTTTGTGAAACTGTCACATTCTCGCGCCGGAATTCCGCTACTAAGGCATGCGCACCATACCTCGAGTACTCTGGAAGGCTAGAGCGATAAGGCTTTCCTTGGCATCAAGATACGAACGAAACTCATTGTATACAGTTAATAAGTATATGTTTTAAGAGCGCTCCGGATATAAGCCGGAAAGACTGTGCAAATTACTCTCATATAAATCATTATTTTAAAAAACGGCTTTCACTAAAAGACATTAAAAACATGTTACAATGTGGGACGATGAGAGAAAAAAAAGTATATATAAAAAAATAATTTTTTTTCTTCTATTATCGACTTGCAAAAATAATTTTTATCGTCCCGCATAGGTATCATTAAAATAAACATTTTCCCTTTTGTAGAACTAAAATAAAATTAGCCCTAATGTCCTCAAATGCACAGAGAAATTTAAAGATTAGGTATAATAAATTTGTCCAATGTCATATTCTACTACATCTCTATCTTTCGCCTTCCAAGCACACCGTACATTCAGCTGCGTCATTTTATTGACGTGAAGTCGTTTACAATTAAAATTGGAAGCATGGATGACTAATACACTCCGACCAACTCTTAATCTTTCAATTCCGTAACTACATATTATGTTAAACTTAACCGCACGCTAAATGATTGCAAATTAACATTAAATTGTATTCTACAAATGAAAATTAACATTCGTGCGTTAAAAATATTGATTTAACCTTGCCGTTAAAATATTTCCGAGTAGGTCTAAAAGCTACATAAAAAACAACTCTTATTGGCGACGCCATTATGCATCCACTTTTTATACGGACCAATCAGTGCCTCCCACTCGCGTGGCCAGTCTGTACTTTATAGGGTCTTTATGTGCAACCTCTTTTAGACAGTTGCCACACGTTTGTAAACATACTGGTACACACGCGCATACTCAACGACTACCCATCGGGCCATCTACCTACAATCTTCAAAAACTAAAAGTGGAAAGTTTCTTTATTTTTTCATGCTTCTTATGTCGATTAAAAGATGTCCCTACTCTTATTATTATTATTATTATTATTATTATTGTGATAAGTAACGTGGCCAATCTACCGCCATCTACCCACAATTTTCAGTAATAAGCATGAATAGGTTTCCTCGAAGGTTTCCTCATCTGATCTTGCTTCGAGCAGCAAGTAAAAGATGTCACTAAGGAAACAAGCGATTTTGAGGTTATGGATCATGATTTTTTAAATTGTAAAAACAAAATAAGAAGAGAAATAGAGTGAAATGCTGAATAAAGGTGCTTTGGCTTTATTGAGTAATTACGGAGGTGATAGTTCTGATGATGAAGACGTACCTGGACCCAGAGTGTCTACAAAGAGAGTGCACAAAGATGATTATGAAGTACCTTTGAAAAAATTTGGAAAGTAGTGATATTTTGCTCCTACTCTTTTCGTAAGATTTATGTGGTATTTCTACAGGTTGCCAGTTCCTAACGTCTTATTAGATAGCAATAATGATACAACTGAACATATCGATGAACCAGAATTGCATGATGGAAGAATAAGAACTTTTGTACATGAAAGGGGGAACTGGGCGACATACGTGTATATTCCTTGTAAGTATATCAAAATTAACAAAGTATGTAGTGCAATATATATTTATTTTAGTTGAGAACCATGAGGGTATTGAAGAATTAATTTTAACGATATGTAACAAGATGCCAAGAAATGTGGATATTAAAAAAGTCGATACTTTCCATATTAGTTTAACGAGAACTGTGATTTTGAAACACCATTGGATACATTCATTTATAGATAGTATTAAATTAAATATATCTCATTTCAAAAAGTAAGTACATATTATATTGTGGGTAATTCTGCAGTTTATCCACTTCTCAATTTTTGAGGTTTTTTTTGTGGATACATTAATAAGAGGGTTACATGAGCATTTGTGACTAATGAAAGTTGCGCAAATGTTTAATAGTCAAAGAAATCCACGAAAATGGAGTGACTAGTGGTGCCGGGTGTGTAAAAACGAGTTAAAATAGGACGTTTTTATTTAATTTTGAAACGATTAGCATTGAACAAGTCATTTTAGGGCAAGAGTAATCAAGGGTCATGGCATTTGATTGCTTATTACTGCAATTCATTGATTTTATTGACCGTCGTACCACAGTAAACATCCAAATTTGTCATGATGCTTATTTTCCGTTGCCCTGAAATGACTGTTTAAACGCTTTTCATGTGAAAGTGACCTGGATCCTGGATCCTTTACGTATTGGTCATTGCTAACCGTAAAAGTTAGGTTAGGTTAGACGTATTTAGTAGATATAAGGGAGTGTCTACAGCTCCGGGTAAATCCGTATGATTAATTTTTATTATTCCTCCGTCTAGGCAATTCACGCCGCACATGCGCGATGACGTTCAAACATATTGATATAGTAAGAATTATAAGGTTACGGATCAGCAATCTGTGGTGTAATACTTAGGGTTCCCGATTCTCACTGATATTTCATACCTTTCATTGACTTTTAATTCTTTCCTGTCCCCCTCTTCTTTTGTTTTTGTGTATTTTTGTTTGTTGTTCCTTCGTTTCTGTTTGTACCTTTTTGTCTGTAAATTCATTCTTCCCTCATTAATCTTGTAACAGTTTCCAAATTTTTTATACCAAAACAATTCAAAATTTAGAATCACAGTTTAGGCCAGCCTAGCGCAGCCCGTCGCTGGAGTAATTCGCGGATGGCACTCCGTACAAGTTATGGTGTCAGCGTAAGTGCCAAAATTAAACAAAGTGTTGTGCGCAAACGGGTAAAACCGAGTGATAGTTTTAAAAAATTTTGTTAAGCTTTCTTTTTAAGCCTTTTTTGTACACTACCACTTATTTTAATCTACTTTTGTAGAAGGAGTTCGAGTTGTTTTTATTTATACATTTTTACTTTCGCCGAACCAGCCCCGCCTCGGCCCGACCTTGCGATACACCACCGCGTTAACGCGGTGGTCGCAGGATCGGTCCCGGAATGGGCACTGGGGAGGCAGTCACATGTTCCCTTTAATTTTAATAAAGTTATGTTGAATTGAATTGAATTGATTCTCACACGTGAGGTCGAGGGTTCGAATCCGCTTGCTACAGTTTTTTTTTTTACCATATTTTGTTAACTAAAATACGTAATACGAATATTTCTTTAGGTTAGTTCGTTGGGTTAAATATGTTAATATTTTTTGATGTAGTATAGTTGCTTATGATAGATAATGTCCCTTGCCCTCGACGGCAGCCAATCATGCGCATGCCCGGTTTTAGACGGAGGAATAATAAAAATTAATCATACGGATTTACCCGGAGCTGTAGACATTGCCTAGATATAATGCTGTAATGACTTATCCTATTTACCCTTTAACCTAGTCTTAAAACGACTTTTTCAATGTCAATAATCGTTTCAAAGTGACCTAATAACGTCATTTTTGTCCACCCAGCACCCCTATTCGCTCCACTTTTCCGTCAATTTCTTCGATTATTATACATTTGCGCAACGTTTCATTAGTCACAAATGTTTCATATAACTCTCTTATTAACGTATTCATTAAAAAAAAAAACTCAAAAATCGAGAAGTGGATAAACTGACCATATTGTGCTATATTTTTGATCTAATTTTCATACTAGCAAAATTCTTTAAAACCTTGAGAAACCACATTGTAGGATATCGCATAAATCGATTTTGTAGTTACAGTAATGCCTAAAATTCCAGATTTATGGTACTTTTTGAAGGCTTGAAAGTTTATTGTAATGATGAACGTACAAGAACATTTATAGGACTGCAAATAAAGACTGGATACAGTTCACTTATGGACCTAGTAGAGTCATTGGATAAATGTTTAGAAGAATTTAATTTACCACCATTCTATAAGGTAAGATGTGTATTACTTCTGTCATAAAAACATTTTTCTTGTAGTTATTTACCTCAGGGACAACCACCTGACATTGGCATTTTTTTGAGACAGTGAGTATTAATACACCATTTCAATTTGAAGGATCCTTCATTTCATATGAGCATAGCCTGGTGTGTAGGAGATTTCGAGGAAGAATTAAACTTGGTCTTGCCTCAACTGAACGACCAATTACAAGAAGTTATGGATCACTACTCACAGGATAATTGGTACATCTATGTTGGATATGTATTGTGTAAGACTGGCAATAAACATTTCCAATTATATTTAACCTAATAAAACTACTTTTACAAATCAAGACATGTTTTGTTTGCTAATCATTGGATGTGTAGTTTATAGAGAAAATGTTCCTTAAAAATTTTCACTTGTTGCAAATTGAGAAAATGTGCTATTGTTGCTGTTTGTATAAACTGTGGAGGTGTTTTTCACAGGTCTTGTATACAAAGAATTAAAAATATTGAAATCATCAGTGAAACAATAGTTAAGTGTTGTAAATCTAACCTATCCCTGGATTCTCCTAATGCTCATCAAGGGCAATCTGATGAGGCAAGTAGCAAAATTGAATTTGAAAAACTAAAAATTGAGAACTTAATGCTAAAAAGACTTTTGGAAGAATCTGAAATTAAAAACAAATTATTAGAAGGTAATAATAAACTATTAGAAGAAAATAAAAAATTACTTGAAGAAAAAATTGAGATGATAAAGAAAGAGCAAGAAGTAAATCCAAAAAAAGTAACTAATAAAAATGTTAATGAAAAAATTTGCAAAGCGGAATCTTTTAGTTCAGTATCTAAAAAACAGGTGTCCAATGCACAAGCAAATACAGAGCAAAAAAAGGAGGGAAATTTGAATTTATCAATGAACCTAAGGATGCCCAAAATAGAAAATAATCGCAGTTGGAGGCGGCTCAGTTAAATAAATTGAACGAGATCATAAACCTATCTAATGATAAAAAGGAGGAAGGAGACTTTAAAACAGTTATCGTAAAAAATCAAGAAGACCTGCTAAGAAATTTTTTGGAGAGAATGAAGACAGTGAATTTGCTATTTCCAGAAAAGTTTGGCTCTACTTGTATAGAATCAAGAGACACATTACAGCTGAGAGAATTAAGGAATTTATCACAAAACAACAAAAATTTAAAGATGCTGATATTTGCATTAAGGAACTACCAACTCAAGAATCTCAAAATAAATGATTTATTTTCGGAATCGACTGGAATCTAAGAGATGACATATACAATCCCTCATCTTGGCCTACAAATGTGGCATTCAAGAGATTTGTTTTTGCGAAATATAATAAGTATAATAAACAAGCTGGTGAGGATTTTTAAACACTAACTTATCTAGCAGAACTGAACTTCACCACAACAAATCAATAAATATCTGTAGCTCAAAATTACAAGTAACTGCTCATTTGAAAGTTCAAAATAGTCCAATTTGTATTGATAATCAAGTAAATGAAAATGTACCTAAATCTGTAAACGTAAACATTTTCACTTCAGAAAAAACATTAACCATTAATTTTAATATCTTGCATTTAAACTTCCAAAGTATTCGTAATAAAACAAATGAGTTTCAAGCATTGATGAAAGAAAATTCCTTATTTTATGATTCCCTACTTTTTAATGAACATTGTTGCACGCAGGATGAAATAAAATTTGTAAACATAAACAATTACAGTCTTGTCTCTGAATTTTCTAGATCTAATTATTCCCATGGGGGTGTAGCCATATATGCCTTAAATAAATTTAAATGCTCAACAATAACGTAGGTAAATACTCTGTCCGATGAACTAAACTGCGAGGTATCTGCAATTGACACAGAGAGTTCCAGAATAATGACTGTCTATAGATCCCTTCATGGAGGTCTTGATATGTTTTTTGAAAAAATATCAATTGCATTAGAAATACTTGCAAAAGGTAATAAATTATTATTCGTCTCTGGGGATTTTAATGTTCAGTTCCAAAACAAAAATGATCGTAATGCTTAAACGTTAATAAACATATTTAGATCTTTTGGTCTCTCACCTACAACTCAAGAAAACGCTAGGAAAAATCACTGTCTAGATAACATTTTTACTAACATTCATAACAATTATGAAGTGAATATTATTGACACTTTATTGTCTGACCATTTAGGCATTCATTTAAAAACTAATATTAAAAAAATGAGTAACAACTTACAAGTGAGTTATCGACTTTTAAGCCATGAAGGCCTTACCAACTTAAATAATTACCTATTCTACACAAACTGGAACTTTATACATAACAGACATCTGGACATCAATAAAAAATTTGAAATATTTATTGGCGTTATAACTGATGCAATTGATAATTTATTTCCCGTAAAAACAAAAATAGTAAACACTGAGAATCGTCATCGAATTAAGTGGTTCGATAATGAACTGCGCGAAATGAGAAATCGACTTCAATTTTTGCATGAATATGCAAAAAAGAAATCCAACCACGGATAATATTTCTGTACTGAAAAATTTTAAATCCTATTATAATCTAGAATTACGAAAACACAAACGACACGCTCATGATAATTACATAGCTTCACACAACAATCCCCAACAAGCAATGTGGAAACTCATAAATGATGGTAAACCCAGTTCTGTACAAGTTTCTGATAAGATTACGTCAAATGATTTCAACAAATACTTTGCTAATGTAGCTGAAAATATAGTGAATGAATTACCACCAAGTAACAATGTCAACACTGACTTTCTGGAAGACTTCGTAACACCTGACATATTCAATTTCGCTATTGTTTCTACAGAATCCGTACTTATGACAATAAATATCTTAAAAAATAAAAAAAGCAAAGATGTGTATGATATGAGCACAAAAATAATAAAGGCAATCAAATATTCAATATTGGAACCCCTAACGGCATTAATAAATATAAGTATTAGCACCAACATATTCCCAGATTGCTTAAAAATATCAAAGGTTGTTCCCATCTACAAAAAAAATGATATAGACGATCCCACTAATCATATGCCTATCTTGGTCATACCATCTTTAGCTAAAATCTATGTGTTAATTTTAAAAGTTCAGTTAACCACTTATTTTGAGAGTCAAAACCTATTTAATCCAAATCAATTTGGATTTAGGAACAAAAATTATCAACTACTTTGGCTATAGACAAATTAACAACTATTATTAACTCAGGCTTTGAACAGAAACAATACAGTTGCTCTAAGTTCTTAGATCTAACTAAAGCTTTTGATTGTGTATCACATCAAATCCTCATTAACAAATTGTATTTTTACGGCTTCACCACAGATAGTGTCATGCTAATCGATTCGTACTTGAGTTATAGGCAACAATATGTTCTTTACAGAAATATCAAATCTGATAAACTTGGTGTGAATGCTGGTGTCCCACAAGGTTCAGTCCTGGGACCAGTTCTCTTTCTAATTTATATCAATGATTTGCCTCTTTCGATTGATAGTTCAACTTCTGCCATCTTACTTGCTGACAATACAAATCTTACTGAATGTAATATTAACTTAGATGCTTTATTGGAAGGAATGTTGAGAACCGAATCAAAAATACAAAATTGGTTTCTTTCGAACCAACTGCTGAATCTTAATAATTCAAAGACTGAGACAATGGCGTTTGGCCTCAGAAATATGAACCAGATAAAAAATCCAGATTCAGTAAAGTTTCTCGGTGTTTACTTGGACTATAAACTATCATGGGAAAATCACACAAACTATATTTGCAAGAAAATTTCAAAAAATATATATCTACTTCGCAGTTTGGCTCATCGGGTATCAACAGAAACCCTCGTCACTGCTTATCACAGCCTTATTCACTCTGTAGTATCTTATGCTATCCTTGTATGGGGCATGCTAACTCAGCATCTAGTGTGTTTTCCAAGCAGAGACGAGCAATAAGGGTAATTGCAGGACTCAAATTTAGAGACAACTGTAAATCCAAACTAATTGTTTTGAAAATATTAACTGTCCTCTGTATATATATTCTGCAATGCTTAATTTACACAAAAAACAACTTAAGCATGTACACTACTCATGACGAATTTCACTCATACCCAACGAGACACCGACATAACTTGGCTATTAACTATTTAAGACTGTCAAAAACTAGAGACGGCACTGCATACTGGGGCCTCAAGTTCTATAATGCTCTACCTCCAGAGATTAAACTCCTTACGGAGATATCATTTAAAAACAGGATTAAGCAGTTTCTTATATGTAATGCTTTTTACTCTATACAGGAATTCTTAAATAGTGATTTAACAAGAATATGAACTTAGCTGAAGATGAAAATGTTTATTGTTTTCTTACTTATTAATTTTGTGTTCAAAAATAATTTCTTCAAATTACCTGCTGGAAGGATATTTACCTGGAGAATGTTGAAAGTGCATTTAATGCTTTCCTAGAAATATTTACACACAAACTTGATCTTACATGTCCTATAGTTATATGCAAAGGTAGCAGGTGTTGTTATAATAAAAAAGGATGGCTAACACCAACCTTAATCAAGAAAAGCGAAGAATTAAAAAATTTCCACTGGTTAACAAAAAATCTAAACAGTGAAGAATTACACAACTCTTATAAAAACAAAAAGAAGAAACTTCAAAATGATATAAGCGCAGCTAAGCGGAATTATTATTGGAATAAAATAGACAACTCTCTGAACAAACCTAAAAAAATTTGGAAAATAGTGAACTCGCAATTAAACAAAAACAATTCAATTAAAAATGACATACAAATTGTAGAAAACAACATTATTTTACAGTACACCAATCAAATAACTGAATTCTTTGCATCTTACTTTGCCTCTATAGCATCGTCTAAGCTAGCCGAACATTTCCCATTTGGAATATCTCATGAGTGCACCCATAGTGAAATGTTACCAAACAGTTTTTTCTATGATCCTATACTACCTGCCGACATAATAAGCATTATAAATAATCTTAAACGAACCAATTCCTCTGGTATTGATGGAGTGTCATTGAAAGTCATACAATCAGTCAAGGATATAATAGCAGAACCATTAGCTTATTTAGCCAATATGTCTCTGAAAACAGGGACATTTCCATCTTATTTAAAAGTAGCACTGGTGGTGCCAATCTTTAAAAAAGGTGACGAACTTGAGAAGGATAATTATAGGCCTACATCAATACTTAGCATATTCTCGAAAATAATTGAAAAGGCTGTATACAATAAAATGAACGCGTTTTTACAAAAATATTCCATAATAACTAACTCACAACACGGTTTCCGAGAAAATAGATCTACTGCGACTGCCACTAATCAGTTTATGCAATATATTTATGAAGAACTGGATAAAAGTCACTATGTCATAGGATTATTTTTTGATTTCAGCCGTGCTTTCGATACAGTTGATATTGAGTTCTTAAATGAAAAGCTATTCAGGCTGGGCTTTAGGGGTACCTTCCTAAACTGGATTAAATCTTATCTCTCTAATAGACAAATAAGGGTCAAGGTACAAAACTCCATTTCAAGTGATCATTATATTAACTTAGGTGTTCCACAGGGTTCTGTGTTGGGACCACTACTTTTTTCATTATATGTAAATGAACTTCCTCTGCATATAAAAGGAAAAACCATCATTTATGCAGATGATACATCTATCATGGTATCAGCACCAGACCCTTTGGAATTACAGGTCCTTGTAAATGAAGTAATACATAGTTTCGATGTATGGTGCTCTAAAAACTGTCTAATTCTAAATATTGCAAAGACTGATTGTGTATATTTCTCTCCTAGAAAGACAACAATTCCTAATAATATTTTAGACAACACAAATATTACATTCTCTAGTTCTGTCAAGTTTCTTGGCACTTTTGTTGACTCACAACTCACCTGGGAAGACCAGGTAGACCACGTAGCAAAGAAACTTAACAGTTCGTTGTATGCCATCTCGTCACTAAAACAGTGCTTGCCTAAGGAATACTTGCTCAATGTTTATTATGCCATGGTATACACTCATTTGTCATATAATATTGTGGTGTGGGGTAGAGCGCCTGCGGCTAGTAGAATATTTATCCAGCAAAAAAGTATCATTAGACAAATATTTAACTTAAAAATCACGGAATCTTGTAGAACATATTTCATAAACAATAAAACACTAACGTTCCCATCAATCTATATATCTATATCTCCAGTATGCGGATGACTGTGCACTTTTAGCCTCTACGCCGGAAGAGCTTCAAGAGCTTTTAGATGTGTATGCCCAAAGCTATGATTCTTTGGGACTTAAAATCAACATTGGAAAGACTAAGATTATGTCAACTCCTCATCAAGTGAACCAAATAGACATTACACTTAACGGAAATTCTCTTGAAGTGGTGGATCAGTTCAATTACTTAGGCAACGTTGTTAATGACAAAGCAAACATGGACAGCGAGATTCGCAATAGAATTAACGCTGCATCTAGAGCATTCTGGGGACTTAGAGAGAGAGTATTTGACAACCACGACCTTGCTTTGTCAACGAAAATGGCTGTCTACAGAGCAGTTGTCATTCCAACACTGCTATATGGATGTGAAAGCTGGGTCACTTACCGTCGTCATGTGAAAGAATTAGAACGTTTTCAGCAAAGACACCTCAGAAGTATGATGAAAATCCGTTGGTTCCATCACATATCAAACGTGGAAGTACTCAGGAGAGCAAACAGCCTTCCAATTGAGGTGCTTATTTCAAGAGCACGCCTAAGATGGGCAGGTCACGTTCATCGTATGCATGATAACCGCCTTCCTAAATGTACACTTTATGGTGAATTGCTAAGCGGTAGAAGAAAGCGTGGCGGTCAACGAAAGAGGTTCAAAGACGCTTTCCATGAAAATCTAAAATCCTGCGGTATTGCAGACGAGCAATGGGAACAACTTGCAGCGGACAGAACCGAATGGCGAGGGGTTGTGGCCAGCTATCAAGGAAATGTTGCTGCAAGAAGGCCGAATCCAAGACCTAACCAGGTCTATGTTTGTCCTGATTGCGGTCGACTTGTGCTCTCCCGAATTGGCCTCTATAGCCATAGTCGTGTGCACCGTAGATGAATGGAAATTACAATAGACTACACCTTTTACTTGTTTTTTATTGTACGCAATTTATCGACTGTAAAATTTCTATACTCGGACTCGAGTAACGGCTAATAATAATAATATATAATATCTCTAAATATGTAAGAAAGAACCTACATCTGTTTAAAAATAACGGTAGCTTCCATCTTTATACCACTAGAGATGGAGATTCTCTAACTATTCCCATACATAATTTATCACTATATGAGCGTTCGTCTTGTTTCTCAGGCATTAAAACTTACAACAAGTTACCTATGTATATAAAAAATGCTAATAGTTCTGACCGCTTTAAAAAATTGCTAAAACAATTCCTAATTGAGAAATGTGTGTATAATATTAATGAGTTTGTCCAATATTATTGTATGTTGTTATATAATTTTGTGTATTCATTACTATATATTTTTGTGTACTGTTTTTATTTAATTTACCATTATTTATGTAACTTCTACTATGACTTTTCACATCTGTTCTTATGTAACAGCTAACGTGATAAATAAATTATTATTATTATTATTATTATATATATACGTCGCTGATTGGATTTTGACATCTTTCAGTTTATTACGTCATAACTAAAGGTGCTGAGTTTGGTAATGGGTTGTTCTATTTGTCATCTGTACCGAGTCTTGGTATTTACGTCGTTGAACATTAGATATTTTGTTGAATTTCAACATCTTTGTTTATTTGCATTATAACTTTTTAAAGAAAAAATTGATCCCTACTTTATTTATTACCAATTCCTTATTAAAAAATGCTGAATTTGATGATGTATTGAACGTGAGTTAAGGGTGTGATTTCATTGGATTTTGACATGTCTTCGTTTGTACTGTGTCGTGACTATTTAAAGAGAAAGTTGGCCTCAGTTTTTAGTTTTATTAATCCGTTCTCAGAAGCATGCTGGAGGTTGGTAGAGTGTTGTTCTGTTTGTTAATTCCATTGGTTCTTGTAATATATGTTGTTGAATATTGGATTTCGACATATATTTGCTTATTATTATTGCTACGTAACTTTTAAAGACAAAATTGATGCTTTCTTTTTTTTTATTAATTTGTTCTAAAAAGAATGCTGAATTTGATGAGTTCCTCAATTTATCATCTGTATTGGTTCTCGGAATACTTACACTTGTGAGTTAAAGGTGACATTTCGTTGAATTGTTTTGGCATAAAAGGAAACAGATTTTTTTAAACTTATACATCTTTATTAATAAATGAAACAAAACTTATTCACATGTACAAATTAAAGGGAACTCTGAAACCGAATTATATTTTCATTAGGAATCTTTAAAATTAAATCAAAGAACATTTTTGTGCTAAGGTGATAACAATTAAAAGAGAATAACAAACTTAAAATAATAAAATATTTGTATATACAAAAAAATCAAGACTATCGATAACAATTTCTTAAATAAATTAGCTACAATATACAATTAATTCTGTACACTAGTATCTAGACAGTATTAAATAGAATAATATTGCACTTCTCAATAAAACCTTTGGAACAAGGCTATTATTTGTTTAAGTCATTTGTTCTAATTAGAAAAATATCATTTAGGTATCAAATCAAAAACTTTCACACTTTTTTGCGTCCTTTTTACAATCATCAGACAGAGGCAAAAAAAAATAAATGGAATTTTATAAATACATTCGATCGCTTTTGATATATTTTTGTAAAATTGAAGATTCGCAGATATTCTTAAGTAACGCACAAAATTTCTGTTTCCCTTCAAAAACGCATATTTCAGGTTTGCTCAGACTGAGGCAACAATAGACGGAAAATAAAAAGTGTGGAAGAATTTCACTTGCGCTATACCAAAACATTATTTTTATAATCACGAACAAATAAAGAAACAATAATTAATTCTTCATTTGTTCTAGTATTTGATTAAAAATAATAGGGAGAACTTTACAATCTTTAAGTAACTTTAGCACAACAGCCTAGTATGGTAATGACAATTTCAGCCTGAAAACCCATCAATTTTAGATCGACCTTCGAACTTTGATGCCTTTAAGTGAATAATAAATTCTCTATATCAACTAAAGTTAAAAGCAATCAAAGTTGAAGGCCGTGTCTCAGCTGTTCTGGTTCTGGTATTGGATTTGTGGGTGGGACGAGGTTGTGTAGTCCATGCCGAAGGAATGGGTGTCCATCTGCGACTGGCTATCTTGGTTTACTTCTATATTATCTGAATCGTATTTTATTCCACGTTTAAATCGACCATATAACGACGAATAAGGCAGGTTGTAGTGAATTGCTGCTTGATTTATAGACATATGCCCTAACCTGAAGAAAAACAATAAGATTTTAGTCAGGGTTCATGAAGATCAATCTTTTCAGAATTTTACAAGACGACTTTTTCCTTACAAATTTAAAATGCATATACATTTAAAAACTGATGAAATCTCACTAAAAGTTGCTTAAATTTGAAAAATATGTTTAACAAAAACATCATAAAGTATCCCTGACTGAGAAAATTGAAAAAAGTCAATCAAAAACAAAAGTCTTACACGTCTTAGTAGTTTTACAGATATATATATGATTGCTCATACCAAATTTACGAGAGGGCTTCTACTAAATTTTATGTACATTATATATAAATTGAAAATCGTCAGCGTATGGAAGAAGGGGCCACACTACACGACTGGATTTTCAGAAACTCATGAAATCTCGCTAAAACTTGCTTCACTTTGAGAAGTACTGTTGTGAGCAGAAAAAAATATGACAACTTTCTTTTTTTAATGTAAATCTGTCTCTATTTGAATATGTAATGAGTAGCCGAAATAAAGAGATATCCTTCGTCGCCCTGATCCAGGATTTCTATTAATCATACCGTTTATTCTCCACTTTCTTAAAACTTTACACACCGAATTTTTGTCAATATTATAACGCAGTGCAATTTGTCTCATTGACTATCCATCTTCTGCTTTAGCAACAACTCCAGATTTAACTAAATCGCTTATATGAGGCATATTAGTTTTTTGCACACTTGCAATAAATTATGACAACTAACTAACAATGTCACAAAAATTAAAGTTAGATGTACATAACTAGATTTTAGCAAAATACCATTATAAGACTTGTCCTATTTTTTTTTGCTCACACTGTACATGTAGGGAAATTTCATAAACTTTTCTTATATTGTTTAAGAGAAAATTGAAAAGAGGTAAATCAAAAGCGAAAGTTTTACGCCACATATCTAATAGTTCCACTGATTTTAAATGCTCCTATCAAAATTTTACAAGAGAATTTTCTCCTTACAAACCCCATGTACATTCTGGGAACAAAAAGAAAAAAACCGAAAATCGTCTCGTATGAAATGTTTTTGGAAAAAGGGGCATTTTGTACTATATCCATATCACTGGATTTTTAAAAGCTTATGAAATCGCACTATTGCTGAACTTTAAGAAATGCGTGTGTGTTTCACTCGTGAAAACTTGAAAAAGAGAAATCAAAAATAACATTGCAAACAAAAGGTTCCATATATCGAAATATTATAAGAGGGGTTACTACTTGTAAATCTTGCACATTCTGAATAGCTAATAAAACAATTGAAATATGTTAGGGATGTACGAAATGTTTTTGAAGAAAGGACCATTTTGAACTATTTCTACGCCACTGGATAATCAAAAACGCACGTAAACGCACGCAAGTATTTAACTTTGAACATTTACGTTATTTAACTGAAGATCAAAAGAGAATATAATAATCTAATAAGATAATTTGTTAAATAACTGAAGCTCTACCCTTAAACGATTTGTTTCCCAGGAGTCTACAAATTCGACTGGCCCTGACAAGTAAAACGTACCTCACAGCCTCCAGTGCTTCACCCATAGCGTCCTCCGACCAGGGCGTCGGATTCGACCTGGACAACTCGATTCCTTCCCTTTTACACCTTCCGTAAAGCGTCCCAGTAGGTATACCAAACTCCGTGGAGGCTTTTTGCACCGACGTTTGTCCAGTCCTAATTGATTCTAAGGCTTTTTCTAAGTCTTCAGGCGTCCATGTGGTTGGAGCGGCATTGAAGGGTGCTGCCAGTCTTATTCCTTCTCTTCTCGCTATTTTGTATAAAGTGCTGCTAGGGATACCTAAGGAAGAAGAATACTTTTTTTTTATTTCAATATCTTTAAACGTTTTTAGATTATGTGTTGCAATACACTGATAGATTAAATTAAACTTATATTTTGCGACATGGACAAAACTTGGCGATTTTTACGTATAAGATAGATATAATTTGAAATTTGATAAATTCGGTAGCTTTTAGTCTAAAGAGTGTAAACTTTTCCTAACTTGACCATACCTAACCTAAAAATTTCTAAGACAACTGCTAATGCAAAAACAACATATTTCTTTCACGGTTCCAACACTTTCACACAGCTAACGACAATTTCAGGATTTGTTCGATGTTGATTATTTTGAATCCTTGTCGTTTTTACCATAGACCAGCTGGTAGAAAAATAAAGCATTCAATATAATGAATGCGGAAGGAAAAGCAAAACTTCCTCCTTTTGATGTTATTTTTGTGTGTGAACCGAAAAAATATATCTATTTGTCGTATTCACAAAATCAGAAATATGAAACAGTATGTCACATGATATCACTTACCATATGCTTTGCTAGCTTTATTCGCTGAAATGGTACCAGTTCGCAGAGCTTCAAGGGCACTGTTGAGGTTCTCTTCTGTCCAAGACTTTGTGGGACCTTCTTTTTTTGGTGTATCTATGCCTAGCCTATGCGCTCTTTGCCATAGAGTAGTGGAGGGAATTCCATAAGTCGCTGAAGCCTAAAAGAGAATTGTATGTAAATTTTGTAACAATTCTTTTTCTAATTATTGAAGGCTAAATTTGTGTCAAAGGAGCCCAATCGAAAAAATGTATAAGCCTTTAATGTGTCGCAATTGTTTCCAAAGTCAATGATGATAACCTCAAATTAAGCCGAACGGAAGGAATGACCAAACAAAGTCGACACCCAACCCTCGGATATGGACTGGCAAATGGCCAACCAAATAGTGAGTGAAGATGGGCAATACAGAGCTTTTCCCATTTTAAGTCACCAGGCATTGACAGCATTTATCCCGCCATACTGCAATGGGGACTGGATGAACTATTGCCACACTTGGTTGGAGTATTTAGGGCGTGCTTATCACGCCTTTATATTCCAGAGCTGTGGAGAGAAGTGAATGTGGTGTTCATTCCAAAGGCAGGGCGGATGGACTATACCACCCCCAAAGCGTATAGACCTATCAGCTTAACCTTGTTTCTGCTCAAGACGATGGAGAAGCTATGTGAACGATACATAAGGGATGTCGTAGTGAAAAACAACCCTTTACATCCTAACCAGTAGGCATACATCCTGGGAAGATCCACTGACACCGCTCCACATGCAGTCGCGAGTCGGATTGACAGATCCTTGAATAATAAAGAGCCCACTCTAGGTATCTTTATAGACATAGAAAGTGTGTCTGACAAAACCACCTTTCCAAAAATTATAGCGGTCCTAGTGCAGAGGAACGTCCCTACGATAATGGGAAGCTGGATATCCAACATGATCTCGAAGAGAGCTGTACAAATCACTGTGGGAGATGGTCCTGTATCACGAATGGTCACGAGAGGCTGTCTCTCGCCTCTTGTGCTGCCTCAACTCAGAAGGATTTCATGCAATTGCCTACGCAGATGATCTAACAATAATGCTTGGTGGAAAATTAGAAGGAGTCCTTTGTGAAAGAATGCAGGGGGCCCTAAGAATAATTGAAAAATGGTGCAGAGAACACTCCGGAGTCTGTCAATCCCAGTAAGACAGAAATGGTTTTCTTCGCAAGGAGAATGAAACTAGAAGGACTGAAGGTAAATGCCCTCCTGGGTAGAACACTAAGTTTCACATGCCAAACTAATATGGAATCTTCATATAGATAGAAGACTAAAGAAGGCTTACATTTCTTATGGGCAGTGTCTCAGGACTGTTGGAAAAACCTGGGGAATGATTGAATGAAACCAAAAATAATCATATGGATATACACTGCTGTCATAAGACCAATTATAACCTATGGAACTGTGATTTGGTGGCCTAGGAGCAAACAAACTACATCTAAGGTCAAACTCAGCCAAGTGCAGAGAGTTGCTTGTCTAAGTATAACCGGAGCTATGCGAACAACACCAACGAGAGCTATGGAGGTAATGCTGTGTCCGCCACCACTAGATATATATCTAGGAGAAGTGGTTCTGACAGTGCAATGGTATGCCTCAAATCCGTTGGCACGCATCCAAATGTAGGCTGTGGAGACACCAGAAGTTTCCTGTGGAATAAGGCTGTCAGGAAGACGCCTCTTCTACATGCATGCACAGATGGTGTTTCTCCCCGGTTTGTCTTTGACAGACCTACATAAAGCAGACGAATAGTGAGAGCAAGGCTGCTAGGGAAGGTGTGATTATCACCTTCACAGACTGATCAACAAAGAGGGATGGGGCAGGATGTGGAATATACGCCAGAAGTCTGCAAATATACAATAAATGGGCTACGGATGGGCGAGTCAGCTTACTACGGACGGAACTGGCGGGCATAACCATAGCTGCAAAAGAGATTGTCAGTACACAAACTACGGGCAAAACAATCAGGACCAACACAGATTGTAGAGACAACCACCAGTAGCCCTGAGAAGTTGCAAAATTCCCACGGAAGCAGTATGGGAATGTCACCAAGCACTTTTGGATGCCTCCAGCATGAATAACATACTAGTATGCTGGGTGAAAGGACATGCACAGTGTAGTGGCAACAAAGTAGCTGACAGACTGACCAAGAAGCCAGCAGGCCCAAGCCGACGTACTGGCCACGAAGGCAAGCAGACCTAAGTATCTTTGAACCAAGCCTGGCCAGTCTGTTATTGATCACGGAGATAACACAAATAATTAAAGAGAACACCCACAATGAATTCAAGAAGTTGTGGGATGAAATAAACAGCTGTCAGCTTGCTAGGGAACTGAACTATTAAATTATCCCAACGAGGGTACAGAAATGAACTACCTGACAATGTTCAGAAGGACCCTATGTTTTATAATGGGATCCAGACTGGGCATTGTCTGTTAAGGAAACATCTACCTAATATAAGATTAAGCGAAACGCCTCTCCGTATGGGTTGTGAACACGAAGATGAGACGGTCTAACATGTAATCTGTGACTGTTCTGCCATTTCATCAATCAGAGAATCCATTTTATATCAATGGAATATAGAGCGCATTTTTCACACAATATATATATCCGTGATCTGTTTTTTAACTAGTCTCGAACCTTGTGTAGTCTGATTTTGTGTTAATATGGCAGTAAAATATTTATAAATCAAATATGGAGTCTTATACTATACCATTTTACCTTTGTGAGGCTCATATTGTGATTTCTTAAGGCATCTAAGGCCATGTCCATATCTTCCTGAGTCCAAGTTTTTGGTCCCCCGCCGTGTGTTCGGGGTGTGTGCAAGTTTTCGGTATGGCCATTGTTTTTGGTTCCAGGTACATGATCATCACTACTATTTACATCTGTAATATGAATCAAATACGAATTATATGTGAGCATATCAAAATTATTGAGGAAAAGGTATTACCAAGATGTATAATAAAAAGTTTAAGTTAAAATATAGAGCTATAATTAAATCTGAGGCAGCTAGAGCGATATTAATGAAAATTGTTATGAAGTGAAGTGTACAAAAAAAATAATAAAACTAAAAACTCTATGAAACTATATGTTTGCTTTGATAGGTACACGATCAATAATATTGTCAGTACCCAACCAATATTCAGACTTTTCTACATCTTAAAGGGACCTTACACAATCAATAATATTATGAATACTTAAAAACACTGACAGTATTATTGAATGTGTAAGGCCAATATTGATGGTAACTGATGGTGTATTAATAGAGACAGTAATACTGATTATGAAAGGTGTAGAAAAGGATGGATGATGATGGAGTATTGACAAGGTATCTTTTAACAAGCAGTATTACTGTCTCTATTAAGACACCATCAGTTACCATCAATATTGGCCTTACACATTCAATAATACTGTCAGTGGTTTTAAGTATTGACAATATTATTGATTGTGTAAGGTCCCTATGAGATATTCTGATAACTTATCAGTCAGAAGCTACTTTATGTCAACTAATACAAATTATAACAAAATTAAGCATACAGTAGGTATTTATCATTTAATTAAAAGAATAAATAATACTATTGAAACAACTGTTTATAGAAAACCAACCCATATAAACAGATATATAAATTTCAACTCAAATCAGTCAATAAATGTTAAAAGAGGCATTATAAAATGTTTATATAATAGAGTCAAAATAATTTCGTCTGATAATGAAATATTAAATAAAGAGAAACTATTTATCAATAACGTTCTAATAAACAACCAATATCCTGAAGTCTTTGTTGATAGAACTTTTGTAAATATTGAAAATAGAGATAAGCAAGTACGACAAATATTTCCAGCCTGCCAGTGTCGAAGACATACAATCACTATTAATTAACAGCTTACCGGAAAATGTTAGATCCACTACAACAATTTTTAGATTTAAAAGGGCTTTAAAATCTTTATTGTTGGATATAAACTGCTATACTGTTGACCAATTCTTATCATGCATGTAACCTCTACTGTTTTTTAGTACATTTTATTATACATGCGAGTTATATGTTATATTTTACTCAACGTATTTATTTGTTTCTGTTTACATGTATTTTTTGAGTTAAGTGTCACAATGTTATTTGTAATAGTTTTTTATATATGTATATAATTCTGTCGACAATATTTCTTAACTGCACTAGTTTGTACAGTTTCTGAAATTAATAAATATTATTATTATTATATTATTATTTCAACAAAAAAAGAACTGCAGTGATGTCAATTTATCGCAAAGATTGGAGTTGCATGCTGGTGTGCTACAAGGCTCTATCTTGGGTCCACTTCATTTTAATATATTCACGGTTGACCTACAATTTGCCTCACTCCATGCAAAACTACATTTATAACGGTCTTTTTATGAACCCCAACAAAAGTCAAGTTATATTACTAGGTTCAGAACTTCGAGTAAGTACTGTCGTGAGTGGAAAAAAATAGGACAACTTTTTTTTTCTAATGTAAATCTGTCTCTATTTGAATGTGTAATGAGTAGCCGAAATAAAACAGATATCACTTTTAATTTATTTTTTATTTTAATGCTATAGTTATTGCTATAGTAAATGATGGATGGTTAATGAGACAAATTGCACTGCATCATAACATTAACAAAAATTTGGTGTGTAACATTTTAAGAGAGTGGAGAATAAACGGTACGATTAGTAGAAATCCTGGATCAAAGGACAAAGGGTATCCTACTTAACAAGAAACTAACTATTAATATTTCGTTATTGCACCATTTCTATTTATAACTTCTATAAGTCTGTTTGGCATAGAATTAAATAACCTTATACAATAATCATTAGTAATAATATTTTCCCATGCATTATTTACTATTTTCAGTAATTCTTTAGCATTCCGTGGTCTCATATTTTCGTTTTTGGATACTTCTTATGAGTAGTTCCCATACTTCTTCCACAGAGTTAAGATCTGGACTATGACTGGGCCAGTTAAGAACACTGATGTTGTTATTTTGAAGCCAGTTAGTTACGGTATGAACAGTATGAACGGAACAATTGTCTTGTTGAAATATGAACTCATTATTAGGAAATAATTGTGACACAGAAGGGAGCATAATATTGTCTAAAATTCTTATATACGTTTCACTATTAAATCGTTCCTCAATATGCCACAAAACACAAGGACCACGTGCCGATATCCAAGCCCACATATTGACGGAAAATCTACCACTTTTATCATTGTTGGATATATATTTCTTATCGAATCGAGTATTCGGTGGGCGGTAAACACGAATACAACTGCTGTGTGTTGACTGGAAAGTTTTTTCGTCTGTAAAGATTACATTGTTCCAAAAATTTACCAATTGCAAATCTTGTTGTTGAGTTGGCATCCTTCGTCGCCCTGATCCAGGATTTCTACCTATCGTACCGTTTATTCTCCACTTTCTTAAAATGTTACACACCGAATTTTTGTCAATATTATAACGCAGTGCAATTTGTCTCATTGACCATCCATCTTCTGCTTTAGCAATAACTCCAGATTTAACTAAACCGCTTATGAGACATATTAGTTTTTTGCACACTTGCAATAAATTATGACAACTAACTGACAATGTCATAAAAATTAAAGTTAGATGTACACAAGTAGATTTTAGCAAAATACCGTTATAAGAGTTGTCCTATTTTTTTTTTTGCTCACGACCGTACCATAAGACAGCTTAATCCAAGATTCTACCTTGGCGACTCACAGTTGGAAATACAAGACTCGGTAAAAACCTAGGTATCCTATTTGATTCACAATTATCTTTTAGTGGTAAGGTATAAAAAATAAGCAGGGCATCCTACTCGAGGCTCCGGCATCTTCATCAATTTAAAGATTTATTGCCTACAACAACTAAAATTATCCTTGAGGAGGGTTTAACCTTGTCCTTATTTAACTATGGAGACTCTATATACGGACCCCGTCTCAATGCAGCTGATAAAAGAAGACCCCAAATCATGCAGAACTATGTTCAGTAATGTCCCCCTTAGGAATCGTACATCCTCTTATTATATTGTGATTAGATGAACGTAGATTTCTCCATTATGCCTGCCTAATAAAAAAGATAATTGAAACTCAAGTGCCTAGCTACCTATATGATAAAATAGAATTATGGCAAAATGCTCATAACAGAGCAATATGAAACAACAACATCACTATACCTAAGCACAGTACGTCATTCTCGTACTTAGTCTCATATTATGTATATAATCAATTAACACCAGCCATGTTTCAGACAAGCATAGCATCATTTAAAACGAATTTAAAAAATAAACTACTGCGTAATGATTTGAGTTCCGTTACTTTAAAAAAATTTTAGCATTCAATTGAGACGTTCTTGTATGTACTATGTAGCTTTTTTTCTCTTTTTAGTCTATTTATGTCTATAATATACAAAATAGTTACTTCTTGTTTTTAGGGTTAGATTAAGTATCTATGGATATAATGATATAAAGACAATCTTAAAACTGTGTATTTAATTTGCACAGCATATAAGAATTACATTCATAATTTCAGATAGACACTAAATGCTTAATTTTGTTATAATTTGTATTAGTTGGCAAAAAATAGCCTCCGACTGATCCTTTCACATAAAAGTCACAAGCATTGAGGTTACTTTTCCAATATACTGATTAATTTCGTCACTTTTGTAGACTTAGTGATCAGAAGATATATGTGGTAGAAAGAACCCATAAAAAGAAGCAGAATATGACAATTAACGTTTAGACAATACCTATTTAATTTCCTACATTTCTCATAAGCAATAAACTGTTCAAAATTTCAGATCTTCATGTACAATCGAAATCAATGATTAATCAGTGAATAACTGAGTGGGGCCAGTCACAGGTTACATAAAAATACTTGACTCAAATCCAGCCTTTCGCGCTCTCAACTTACCTAATCTATTTGAAACGCCCGGCATCATCCCAACAAAATCCTGCTGGACCATCATGCTAGTGTGGAGGGTCCTATCACAATCGTCGTGGCTGTCCATCGAATGATCCGGCCCGGACATGTGTGATTCCATATCCAGGAGGGAGTCTTGGTCGTAGGACCGTAACGTTTCGAACTTGATGTCAGCCTCCTTCTTAATATCCAAAGTGTACTTGGTGGAGTCCGATAGGTCGGTTCGATGGATGGAGGTGTTAGTGAGCAGGGTCCGGGTGGGCGAGTGGTCAGACATGTCCACATGGCCGACGGGTATGGCTGAGGGCGCCGGAGGTTCTGGTGGGAAGTCATCTGTGTCCACTCCGAACTGGGAGAAGATTGTCTATAGTTTGGGGGAAAACGGCGGGTGTTAGTAGCGTTAATGGGTTAGTAATCAACTATAAAACGTTATGTAATGGTTAGATAATGGACTCAATTAGTGTGACATCACATATTAGGCGACCCAACATACTAGTGTCATTACGCTAATGGTGAGAAATGAATGCACTGCAACTTCACTCTTAATGCTCTAGTTAAAGTTAATAAAGATTATTATCAAGAGGGTTAAAACATATCTTACAATTCCATTTTATTTATATCTCGCAGAAAATATAACCGCACAACGCAGGGAACGTCAGTCCAGTTCGAGCAATGAGGAGCAGCAGTAGGCAGCTATATTTTGACATTATTAAAATAAAAGTTTATTAAATCTTATATAAATACATATATTTTAACATATTTTGTGTATATGAAATTGGCACTGGACGTTTTTAAATATTTCTTTCAACCAAGAAATTCAATAAAATGTATAGCAATGTTTTAGCTTTATATATTTTATGGTCTATGATAAAGGTAATAAGGCTCAAATTTCAATGTTATTCGACGGGATCAAAATTTATGACAGTAGTATGTTTGGTTGCATAAGTTGTGACGTCACAGCTAATTATGTTCATAACAAGAGTAGAGATTCGTGTCGCCATCCACATCCTCTAAAACATTCCCATTATTATTCGACAGATAAAAACAGATGAAAATATCGATCCTTAGCCTGATAGATTATTCAAAGGTGACATTTGCAGTTTAAGAGTTTTCAAATTTATAAAGTAGTTAAAGTGTTTGTAGTTTCTTATGCTGCTGATTTACGGTAAATGTACAATTATCAATCTATTTTTCTAGTTCTACCGCTGGTGGAGTGAAACAAAAGTTTTTTCGGGAAGTGTTTAATGGTAGCGATTTTCTATTTTCGTTCGTAGTTCCAAATGTTGTGCGGAAATGCTTTTAACCGCCCTCCAGGTCAATTGAATGATCCTCTTAAGTCTAGGAAATCTTTTTTTTTTTTTGAGTAAAGACGGGGACTTACAGTTTATAATGGATATCAGACCACTCTTGGGGATAATTTGTGGATTTTTTAGAGGGAATCTGTCCAAGGTTTAACTTTTTAGTAAACATTTTGTATTGCAAAGTAGAGATTTTTTTTGATAATTACGAGTTATTCCTAATGAAACATTAAAGTAATTTTAAAGTCAAAAGAGTCTAAGAAGTAGAAAAAAAATATGCAAGGTAAAGAAGAAAACGCTGAATTTTGACTAAACCTAACAGAAGCATGTGTCTACGCATATATACCAAATTTCAATTAGTGGTTCCAACGCATAAGTGTTAGGCTTGCAACCAAGGAGTCCCGGATTCGAATCCTGGCTAGGGTATGGATGTTTAGTAGTCATTTTCATGTGTTACCGAGTTGGTGGCAGTGTACTAGATGAGGTTGTGTGAGAGACAACACGGCTAATCGCTGTACCACTCCTCGATCAAGTCTCATCTGCGGCAGATGGTAATGTTGTAGGGAATAGTCGTTGTATAATTGTTTATGTGTATGTGTCCTGATTAAGTGGTGGAATAGTTAATGCTAAACTCCATCAGGACGTTAATCTAACCAAGGCGATTAAAAAAAATTGTTAGAATGCCTAAAAAACAAAAAAAATTGCATTTTCTATTCGCGCAATAACTCATATTTTTTAATGGTTTTTAGATGATACTAAATAATTTCTGGATTTATTAATTATTAACTGATTTTATTCGGATCTAATAGTATATTGTTTTATAGGGAGTAAAAGTGACATTTGTGTTTTCTAGATACACGTATTTTGAAGTTATTCAAAAAAATATGTGACAAAATTTTTTGATTATAAAGCGAACTCTGGACACCCTGCATTCAAATTTATTTAGGGTAACTAACTGTCCATTAAAATGAGCATTAAATTTTTTTTAAATATCATTTGAAACATTCTTTGTATACAGTACCTACTGTATGTGCACGCCTACGCTACTGCTTCACAGAAAATATTAGAAGGACTGGAAAGATCTCAAATGATACACTGGAACATTCTAGAACAATCGAGTACATTCGACGCGGGTATATCCAAGCGCACTGGGGACAGTTATGTATTAGATGAGCACGTGTTAAGATAAAATAAAGGAGAGTATCACGTTGTGAATTAAAGTAGTGAATTTATAGTAGATTGAAATAATAATTAGTGTGTTTTAGTATAAGGAATAATTATTGTAATTAAGTGATTAATAAATCAGTGGTTTGTGAAGATTTTTGTTGCAATTTAATGAACCTACGTATAGGATGTTTATTAGAGATTGTAAACACGCAACAGTACGTTCAATTCTATGGGATATTGCATGACGAAATTATCGATAAAAAAAATCATTTAACATTAATAATAGCACACACGTGCGTTACTTATGGTCGAACCCTGGTAGAGGAATTTTTCTATGACTTACACTTTTTGTGTTTACGCTTTTTTTATGGAGGCACATATCCAGTTTCCACAGAAAGTTAACGTGTGGGCTGGAACTGTTGGGACTACAATTTTGGCTCCATTTTTTATTAAAGGTTCATTAAATGATGAAAAACATTTGGAACTGCTAAAACAAAATATAATTCCAGAACTTGCCGTACTGTATCCAAATGGCGAAAACCTCTAATAAACCGGAGAACTTCATAGGTAATAGTGCGTAATTATTTAAATGAAATTTTCCGACACAGATGGATTTGCAGACGCGGATCAGTAGAATAGCCAGGTAGATCTCCGGGCCTAACCCCATTGGATTATTTGTTATGGGGTTACCTTAAATCGAAAGTTTATTTTAATAGACCGAACAACGTTGAGGACATGGAGAATTAGTTACGAAATTAGAAGAAATTGGTCAATTACTAACGTTTCAGTTTCGGCTTGGACATTGATGAGAAGCAAATATGACGCAATTTGAACATTTAATTTAATTGTTTTTTGTTGTATCTATTAATTCTTGTATTTTTGTTTTATTACATTGATTGTTACAAGTAGTTAAGATTTTTTTCTCGATAATTTCGTCATAAAATAGGCATATAGAACGTGCTCTTTCAAATGGCATTTTTAAAACGGGAGTTCTCATTTAAAAATATGCCGACGACTTCATAACTTTTCAAAAGGTTTATAACACATATTTTTTTCATAAAAAAAAATCGACGTGCCTGTCTTTTGTTAGTTGCTTTATAACAATTTCAAGGAATTTATTCCAACTTTTACGTATTCACTGTATGTACGTCCATTTGAACATGTAGAATCGAACAAAGAAGAAACTCGCTACCGAGCTATGACTTTTGGAATCCGATATTTTTGAGATTACATCCCTTTGAAGAAAGGTACTCTACTCAAGCACCAAACACCCTGTATAGGAACGCCGAAAAGGTAAACCGCCCCAAGCAAAGGAAGTTAGGGTGTGGGTACTACGCACCTGTCCGGTGATGAGTCCATGGCTGCTCATGTTGAGCGGTTTGGTCTGTTCCGGCTGCAGCCTCTTCCTTTTGATTTCATCCAAAGCTACTGGCATGTCATTTTCCTCGTCCGACGATTGTCCCTCCTTGTTTTCCTTGTTCTCTCTATCAGATATTTCATCCGACGGTCTGTCCTGCAGGCTAGATCGCCGGAATTTGTGTTTTCGATTATTGTCCTGTAGTTTAAAGTGCTTAGGGGAGGTAGACTTCCTGCCACCTTTGCAGTAAAGTGGCAGAGGTAATTCGAAATTTTCTTTGTCGTCGGGCGACTCGCACAGGCCTTTGATCTTTAATTGGTCCGCCGTTCGCAGAAGCGACTGCAAAAGATTGGAAAATTTTAATAAAAGGGGTGTGATTAACTTTTGCGCCGTAATCGGGCGTTCAAAGTAAATTGTCTATTAAGGAACTGCTGGATCCGCCAATGTTATTAACACCTTGATATTCAGCGATTCTTTAATAATTTCCTTTTAACTTTACAAATCTTACCAAGATGCAAATTAATTTACCCAACAATGTAATATCTTTGTAAATATAGAAACAATATGAAAAATGTTTCTAGAAATTATTAATATCATATAAAAAAATTACTGTAGGTAGGCATAAATATACAGTTTGTTTATTTTTCAATAATTAGTAAGTGCCGTCAGTTTTGCGACGGTGACTACGTTTCAACAAATCAGCCACACAGTCCTAGGTTTGCGTGACGCTTATCCACATTAGATAAATTTAAATTCTAGTAACGCGACTCAAAATAATAATTTATTACTCGTCCCATTGTTAACCCAAACAATCGGCTAAATAAATAGAAGCGTCTAGTTAAATCGTATTTAACGTTTGCGAATGAAATTCTACCATATTATTGTCAGCTCTTTTACCTCCTAACTTTATGTTTTTAATAATTTAATACGTAAAGCATTTCATTTGTCTGCTGTTGCTTTCCGGTTGTGTAAATAATTAAATACCGACGCCGTACTCGTATCATGAATAATTTCAATAGGGAGTTGGCAAACAGTTTGTTATGAATGAAAAATCATATATTTAGCGAGTGTGCGATCATTGCATGTCGTATTCCGGTGCAAGATCAGGATTACCACCACAGCAAAGTTTTCTCAAATTAATTTTCAGGGTATCCATTGGCTCTTAATTATATCCTTAACTAAAGGTTTCTCTTTTAGCTATTCATCAGGGAGATTTGTTAGACGATGAACTGAGAAATTAATGGTCGGCCATTTTGTGCTGAGACAATAGGGTTCAAGTTTAAATTCGAATGACATAACTTTAAAATCGCCTATACGCACATATAGCCTAATTTTTTTAATTTTTATCTATAACTCTTCAAAGAATGAACCAATTTTATTAGTTGTAGCTTGTGGTTATGAAAACGTGTGCCAAATTTCAAGACGATACATAACCTAAAATTCCTAATAAAGGCATTCTACTTCAAAAATTGGGAACGCTGGTACGGTTCGGGCAAATCATCGTAGGGAATCTTTTTTTCTAAATTGTAGGATTTCTTATGTACTGTTTGATGATGGAAACTGTTTTTTTTAGATAACTTCAAAAAATGTCAAAAATCTTGTTTCTTTAGATTTTCTTATAATTTTTTTATTTTTTTCTTAATTCTTTGGAATGCTTTCATAAATAACAACATTATTTAATTTCGAAACGTACATATTTTTAAAGTAGGTAGGTACATCTTTTTACAAAAAATTTCCATATAAGAAAGTCAACTTTTGAGATTAAGATTTTTCAAACAAGGGATAACTTCATCATTTTTATAATTGTTTTATTTTATTTCCGACTTTCAAAGACACCTACTCTGTTACAAAAATGGACTTATTTGATTATTTTAGTGATAATGAATGGTGATGAATGTATTAAGTGGGTGAGAAAGCCATGCATATGTAGAGAGATAGTGAGATACGATCATTTTGGGGAAATGGATAACTAAGATTTTTTGTAAGATTTTTCATCTAAAGTTTGGGACGATTTTATATATTTTGGGGTTAACTGAACATGAACTACTGTCGGAGTTCCTTAGTATTGCTCGAGTTTATTCCAAATTTTATCTTTTCCCTCCAAGTTGCGCCATTTTTTATTTCCTAAAATGTTTTTATATTTATTTGTAATCGGCAAGTAAATGTTGCACCTCGGTGTTATTAAAATTTGCACGGCGTTTTTTCTTTTCACTCTCCATTCCAAAAATCACTCGGTATATATATTAAATAACAAAAGCAAATCACTATTAAATGCTTCTTCCAAGTTTATGGTAAAGTAGTAACGATTAAGATGAAAAGGGTACACTTTTAATATAATATTAAAGCTGACACAGTTTTGCATTCTTTTGAATAATCGCTAATAATGAATAATGAATAATCACGAACTAAAATTAAATTTAAGGGTGCAACTTAAAAAAAAAAGACTTGACAATTATTGAAACGTAAATTAAGCGATATTTTTTTTAATACTATTTTTGGCTTCAGTTCATATTCACTTTAATCTCTCCCAAAAGGTGTAGGTTTACAATGTGACTTAACTAGAATGGAAATATGTCAAATAAAAAAAAAATTGGCAAGTGGCACAGCCGATCACATCGCTTTACCTAATGTACGAACTTTGACCACTAGTTTTTTACGTAATATAACCCTTTTATTTATGTCGGGGCCGCTATTGATTTTTCTCATTACATTAGAAATAGGAGCAGCTCAGCTCAAGCAAGAAAAAAAAACAGTAAATCACTCGGTTTATTGCTCTAGAATTTTATTTATTTTTCAGTAAGAGCTTAGCATTCTTTGTTTGGGCTTTACGAGAAGTGTAGTCGTGAAACATAGTGGTCCCTGCATGCGTCCCCGGCACCCCGGCACCCGGACTAATCCGGGGGGTTGCCTGGCGCTGGCTCCGGGCACGCACTAGGGGAAAGTGATGCTGTGTCTGGACCAATCAATACCGGGTTCAAGGACGACTCCACTTATGTGAGTGTATGAGCGGTGCTGCCTTAGTGCTTTTGCCAGATATCGAAACCGTTTCCTATATATTCTCTAAACTTTGTTACTAAAAATTTATATGCTAGATATAAAATTTCATTGGGAATGGTGTACGTAAGAATTCGAGTTTCCCGGCCAAGTTTAAGCGATCTAAAAAATACTTACTTCGGCTATATGTAATCGCACGATTGTATATTTAAGCAAATTTGGATCGTTCTAAAATATTTTCAAGTATACAGGATGATCTAATCGTTTATGACAAACTTTGACGTCTGAAGCGGGTACTATTTTAAGATAGAAATTCTACCTACATCAGCATTCGACTTGCCAAACGTTTTCACTGTCTCTAGTCAACACTTAAAACCACGTATTTTGTAGTTTTGGAAATAATTACAAGGCCATAGAAGGATAAGGCAAGTCAAATGTATTCATGTTTCAGGATAGAATGTAAGTAGGATGTTTTGTCAAATATCCAATCAAATGCTTGTTCAGTAGTTGATGTGGTATACAGGGTGTCTCACCGGGAACTGAATCGATCGATATAGAGAAAAGTAGGCATCAGAAAATTTTGAAAATTTAGATAATTACTAATGTCGGTGTGGCCAATCCAACTAAAATAATTACAAGCAGCTGGTACTTCCACTTATGCCAGATGTCGATACCAACTTGCTTATTTCAAATGGGACATCCTATATATTTTAGGGTTTTCGAAAAGAGCCTAAAAATTCTGAGTCGAAAATATGTAGCATATCCTATACCTAAACCTAGCCGTTTCAGAGATATTTGATATTTTATAGAAAATTTGACAGGTGCAACGGTTTGCAAGAACCGTTATAACTTTCTTCATGTAAAAGATCCTCATTTGCTTCTTGTCACATAAAAAGAACACAAGGAGAACTACGTTCTACAACTGAAATAAATTCAATAATATCATACCAAGTGTTCCATTTTTCGCGTTACATTTTGTCAACTTCAAACCGCGAAAACTTGTTTAGGTCAAATGGAACACCCTGTATTTTTTTACGTCAAGTTGTGTGAAATTGAATTCAATTTTTTGCGATTTTATTAGAAATTCATGAATTGTTGTAATCATTTCATCAAAATAGCCATGATTACAAACAATCAGTCATTATCTTATGTCAAAAAATGCCATCACGTTTAAATTACACCCACGAAGACTTTTTAAATTTGTTTATTATTTATGGAGAATGTGATAAAGTAGTATCTTGCAGCACATTTGCTACTCGATATCCACAAAAACGCAAAATAACACTAACGCTGTAACATGCGTATTAATCGAATTGAAGATATGGCATGAACTAAAATAGCAGAGATAAGATCAATTTAAAATACGATTTCATTTTAATTTAATAATTGCTCAAAATTCCGCCCTCGAACCTCGACACATTTTTCGCAACTACTCATGGGTAGCTCTTCTAACTGAATCCTGTGGTATGTTTTGAAATACATTTCTTAATCTTTGCATACAATCTTCAATGGTTGTTAATGGACTCTCATAAACTTTATTTTTAATAGTTCCCCACATGAAATAATCCAGAACTGATAAATCGGGCGAGCGACGAGGCCATAAGAAAGGTCCATTATTGGCAATCCATTGATCATAAAAGGTTTCTTGTAAATAGTTATTAATTAAATATGCGTTATGTGGGGGAGCACCGTCGTGCTGATAAAAAATGTTTCTATGTTCGGCGAGAGGTAAATTTTCTAAATAGTTATTATTCAAATTTTGTAAGATATTCAGATATCTTTCACCTAAAACAAAAAAGAAAACAAAAAAATTTACCTATACATATTGGCAGAAGAGAAAATTTAATTTACCGCTTAAATTTTTCTGATAAAATTGTAATGCCACCACCACTCTGGTTTCTTATGGCACAGTAAACATTGAACTGCCAACTTTCCTGAAAGTTTCGCTCTCTCAACATATGAGGATTTGAGTCACTCCAATAATGCGAATTGTGTCTATCAAAAAATCCATTTTTAGTAAATTTTGCTTCATCTGTCCATATAATATTTCCCAAATAAGAATGGTGACCATCAGACCTTAATAGAATAAACTCACAAAAATTCTGTCTCCTTAGGAAATCTGTTTCTTTTAATCCTTGAACCATATGGAATGAAAACGGGTGAAACATATGTTTTAATAAGATTCTGTGAATTGAATCCTTGCATAGTCCCGATTCCAGAGCAGCTTGTCTTAATGACATCCTTGGAAATGCATGAAAATATCCCAGAATGGCTATTTCAATGTTTTCGTCATCAACAATAGGCTTTCTTCTTTGCATTTTTGCCTTGACAGAGCCATAATTTTTAAAATTTTCCAGTATGCGTTTTACAGTGTTTGGTGACGGTTTCCGTTTTTTTTGGATATCGAGTAGCAAATGTGCTGTAAGTTCTTGATATTACTTTATCACATTCTCCATAAATAATAAACAAATTTAAAAAGTTTCGTGGGTATAATTTAAACGTACTGGCATGTTTGACATAAGATAATGACTGATTGTTTCTAATCATGGCTATTTTGATGAAATGATTACAACAATTCATGAATTTCTAATAAAATCGCAAATATTTCAAAAAGCTGTAACTTTAACCCCCACAATGCTAATATTAGAAAAAAGGGAATTCAATTTTACACAACTTGACGTAAAAAAATACAGGGTGTTCCATTCCAACGTAGTTCTCCTTGTGTTCTTTTTACGTGACAAGAAGCAAATGAGGATCTTTTATAACGGTTCTTGCAAACCGTTGCACCTGTCAAATTTTCTATAAAATGTCAAATATCTCTGAAACGGCTAGGTTTAGATATATATGCTACATATTTTCGACTCAGAATTTTATGCTCTTTTCGAAAACCCTAAAATATATAGGGTGTTCCGTTTGAAATAAGCAAGTTGGTAAGTATCGACTTCCGGTATAAGCGGAAGTGCCAGTTGCTTGTCATTATTTTAGTTGGATTGGCCACACCGACATTAGTTTCAAAATTTTCTGATGCGTACTTTTCTCTATATCGATCAATTTAGTTCCCGGTGAGACACACTGTATACAGTGAGGTCTATAAGTACCGGTTAAATTCATTATCTACATAATTAACAACAATTTATGAGTGAATTCCTAAAAAAAAGTCTATTTTTAATTCTAAAATGACATTTTTTGAGTATAATTTTATACCTCCCTCTTCAACCCCCTTGGAGTGGCAGATACCCCTTTAAAATTTTTAAATGGAACGAGGATGCGTGCGATAGCTCATTTGAAAGAGTTTTTAATTCTCTATCAACAATATAAGATTTCTTGAATTTTATATATTCTTCATCAAAAAAATTAAATTTGAAAATTTTGAAATGCATACAATCAAATGTATCCTAAACTATTTTATGTATCAAATATTTCTAATTAATTTTGCGTCATAACATTCAATTTAAATGTATCGTTTTTTCTGATACGCAAGTGGTAAAATACCAAACAAAAAGAAATAAGTAAAAAGTAAAAGCTCTTTCAGACATATTTTGACAGCTTAATCTCTATCACAAGTCAATTACAAGTCATCATAATAACAACATTCAATTATTCTAAAAACAACTAAAATATATAACATTACTAGATTAATAAATACAACATTCCCTTCTTTAAGATACAAAAATATAAATAATAATTTAAGTAACATAGTCGTTAAACCAACAAGGTTTCTTAGTTTCTTTTCGTATCCTACCCAGACTTACCGAGTTATTAACTACTATTCCTTTAGGGTCATCGATATTATTGATATCATTATTTCCCTCCAAATTTTCATTTACACTTGAAGCCCCTTCTAAATTATCATCTTCTGGTACATTTTGATTCAGAGCATGGGTCTGAGAAGAAGCATTTATTCCAAGACATAAGTATCATTTTTAACATTATTTTTAGTGAGTAATTCCTATTTTGGACTCGAAATCAAATGCCATCTGTTTCTTCTATAAGTTCCTTTGTTTGTTTTTACAATGTGTGATCTTGCTTCTTTGGCTTTACATACTATGTATCCATAGTCATTCAAATCTTTTAGAAACACTTGATCTAGTTCACTTAATTTATGTGCTTTTTTTATATTTCTCTTGTTTACGGTTTTGCATGGTATTTTTGTCAAAAATTAAAGTCTTACTAGGATTAACAAATTCATGTAATTTACTTGGCAACATTGGAACATTAGTTTTTAATTTCCGTCCCATAGATAACTCTGATGGGCTATATCCACATAACAATGGAGTGGTTCTATACGCTAATAACGCATCAAAAATCTTATCTTTTGGATTTTTTAAAAATAAATTCTTAACAATTTTTACGACAGATTCAATAGCAGCGTTTGATTGAGGATAGTATGGACTACTTGTAACATGTACAAAATTGAGCTCGTGCAAATTTTTTTTAACCTTGAACAAAAATTGAAGTCCATTATCAGTTCTGACAATTTCAGGTATACCGAATCTTGCAAATATCTCTTTGATTTTAGAAATTATTAACTGAGATGATAAATTATTATTTAATGGAATTATCTCAAAATAATGAGAGTGGTAATCTGTAATGATTAAGTGCTAATTTGAATATTTAACTAAATCTATTCCTATCTTTTGCCACAGTCTGGAAGGTAAAGGTTCCTTAATGGTTCTTTATGATTTGTGCTAAACTCTAAACATATTTTACATCACTTTATTAAATTTTCAACATCATTTGAAGTACCTAACCATCAAATATTTTGTTTAATTCGATCACTACATCTGACAATGCCCTGATGGCCAGTATGAATAAAATTTAAACATTCCTCTTGTAAAACTTTATGTATTATTATTCTTGAACCTTTTAATAATAATTCTTCAGAAAAATTGATTTCGTCTCGAAATTCAAAATAAGGATATAGTTCTATAGGCAATTTCTCTTTCCGAAGCCAACATGACAAACAAAACTCGATTAATTCTCTTTTATTTGTTGAACTTTTTGAATATTTGGACACTGACAATTTTGGCTTATCAAGCAATTATTTTCTTTTGTATGTAATTTAAGTTTTTATTTCGAGGTTGATCATCAGCTGTAAGGGTAAAAGCTAAAAATTTCGACTTATCTGTATTTAGACTGAACAGGTTTGAATTTAACCAGCCACGAACTAATTTTAGATTAGCTTCTGCTTTTTCATATGCTTTATTCCATGAATCATCAGCGAAAACTATAGCAGTGCATAAGAAATTATATACCCAGTAAATTTTTTACAGACGCTATATAAATCAGAAACATATGGTACTTTGAGGTACGCCCATATAGTTTCATAATCGCTAAGAATATGATCCATTTTTTTTTCTTTGCCTTCTTTCATTAAGATAATTTTTAAATATATTTAAAACAAGACCTCGTACACCGATATTTTCCAATTTTTCCAGTAAAACAGCATGAGGCACAGTGTCAAAAGCCTTAGCTTAGCCAAGCTTACCAGATTGAAAACCATACTTGTTTTTTGATATCATCCTGTTTTGTTAGGAAATTTTAAGCATAATTTAAAAATTTGTTGGTTAAATTTGCTTTTTCTCCGGATCTGTGAACCGGGACTACTATGGATTCTTTCCAATCCTTAGGTAAGTTTAGTTTTAAAAATTAGGTTTATAATAAGTAAAAGATTGATTAACAAGTATTGATGTATAAATTTTATTAAAATACTAGATATACCATCTGAGCCAGTTGTAATTTTATTCTTTAACTTTGGAATTAATACAATTATTTAGTTTTTACTTACAGGTTCCAAAAATAAAGATTGCGATTGGGCGTCATTTAGTCAATTGGCGCGCGTTACTTGGATTTCTTGCAAAATTTCTTAGTTCTAGAGTTAAGAATACTTTTCTCAGATGATGACAACTCTAATCAAATTGATAGAAATATTTGGTATCAGCGCAGGACGGAGCTACACATTTTGCATTGAAAGTAAGAAGCTATCTCAGTCAAGTTTTCCCCAATAGGTGGATCGGTAGACGCGGTGAAATTGAGTGACCTGTCCGTTCTCCCGATTTGACCCCGCTTGACTATTTTTTATGGGGTTACTTAAAATCGAAAGTCTACTTCAAGAGACCAAATAACGTCGATGATTTAAAAGACAGAATAAGGCAAGAAATTAATCAAATCACCTCGGAAACGATACAAAATGTTTTAGAAAAATTTCAGCAACGCCTCCATTATTGTCAAGAAGTTATGAGCGCCCAGTTTGAAAATTTGGTTTAAACTGCCATGTCGCTTTTATTTTATTTTCAGCACCATTTATAAAGTTATCATAGTAGGTTCTCTTTCTAGTAATATTTTTTCAATTGTATTTTTTAATATCTTATATCTAGCGTGTAACTCAGGATTGTTATGAATTTTACTGTGTAGGTAAATTTCCCTCAAGATTCACGTTTCTTCAATTAAATCTGGTGATGTTTTTTTACATTTAGAATTATTTTTAACTTTACCGAATAGTGATGAAAATTTAGTAAAGGAATTTGTAAACTTTGCGTTTATGTTTGGGTCACCATAAACATCAGCCTATAGTTCATTCGAGAATAAAGATTTAAATTAGTTTATATTATCCTTGTAAAAAATTCTCATTCGTATAATTTTGCAGTTTATGACTGCTTTATTCTGATAGTCTAGGATCTATAGGACACTTATTTACTCTATCTAAATCACTATTTGTAAAAACATTATCAATGAGTGTTTTCGAGTTTCCCTATATACGAGAGAAATTACTTTTTCCACATTGAAAGTACCCATAGGCTGAAAACAGTGAAACTTTTCGATATAAAAAGTAATTCTCCAAATAAACGGCAATGGCGTTGTATGACTTTCCCTAACGTCTCCATTATCTCGCCTCATCTTTCCTTTGGTCTATTTAGCGATTAACCGGTCACTTTTCCATTTCCCGCTTCTTGGATCAGTTGTTTAGAGTAATAGGACTCGACAAAAAATATGATCTGCGGGTAGTATTCGACGGCGGCTATGCTGTTGATTGACCATCCATAGATCAAGTTGCCGCTGCGATTTTAATTAGGGGGAAACTTGGAAATGTCACGGAATGTGCCAAACGTTTTCCTAGTTTCTATACAGAGTGATTCACGCAAGCAGTTCAATAGAAGTTTTTCAACTTGTAGTCGAATTACAAACTTGAAACTTGGTATGTAGCCATAATCGATCATGACCGTTCTACTTAAAATATTTTCAGTCCTCCAGCTATACAGGATGTGCCAAAAACAGGTACCAATTTTCTTATTTTAAATGAAAATCTATGTTTTTTTACATGCTCTGATTGGCCTTTCAATTCTGAGTTTAGACAACATAAGTTATGTTAACTTATCTGTTACAGGTTTTGATACTTGTCAAATTTTTTGAAAAAAATTGCCGCTGTAGCAGTTTACTAACAAATTTGTATATCACAAACCGTCCAAAATTATGAAACCAAATTGGAAACCAATCGGAGCTACGCTGTCATGCAGCAGCACATAAATACTTACTTAAAGCTGAACATAAAGAAGCTTGAGTAGAATTTGAGCTTGAATTTTTAGCGCATGATGTAAATTTTTGGAACAATGTAATCTTTACAGACGAAAAAATTTTCCAGTCAACACACAGCGATCGTATTCGTGTTCACCGCCCTCCGCATACTCAATTCGATGAGAAATATATATCTAACAATGATAAAAGTGGTAGATTTTCCGTCAATATGTGGGCTTGGATATCGGCACGTGGTCCTGGTATTTGTAGCATATTGAGGAACGATTTAATAGTGAAACGTATATTAGGATTTTAGACAATATTATGCTCCCTTCTGTGTCACAATTATTTCCTAATAATGAGTTCATATTTCAACAAGACAATTGTTCCATTCATACTGCTCATACCGTAACTAACTGGTTTCAAGATAACAACATCAATGTCCTTAACTGGCCCAGTCATGGCCCAGATCTTAACCTTGTGGAAGAAGTATGGGGACTACTCGTAAGAAGTATCCAAAAACGAAATGTGAGACCACGGAATGCCGAAGAATTACTGGAAATAGTAAATAATGCATGGGAAAATATTATTACTAAAGATTATTGTATAAGGTTATTTAATTCTATGCCAAACAGACTTATAGAACTTATAAATAGAAATGGTGCAATAACGAAATATTAATAGTTAGTTTCTTGTTAAGTAGGATATCCTTGGTCCTTTGATCCAGGATTTCTACTAATCGTACCGTTTACTCTCCACTTTCTTAAAATGTTACACACCAAATGTTATAACGCAGTGCAATTTGTCTCATTAACCATCCATCATTCACTATATCAATAACTACAGCATTAAAATAAAAAATAAATTAAAAGTGATATCTGTTTTATTTCGTCTACTCATTACACATTCAAATAGACACAGATTTACATTAGAAAAAAAAAGTTGTCCTATTTTTTCTGCTCACGACAGTACCATATGAGCGCAGGCGATTTTCAAGTGTCGCATTGAGAAATCGTAAAAAACTCGATTTTTTCAAATAGCACCTACTGTTTTTTTTTGACATCATTTGAAAGAAAATTGAATTTCATGGTGTTACTTAGGCATTCCCTATACCTAATAACCCCCTATACCTCTACCCCCCAATCGAGTTATTCAATAAAAATCAAGAAATACCTTATCTTAGCGAGATATTGCTTGGTTTCTCAACTATGCCATGGAAACAAATGACATTTCTAACGATTTATTTAAAAATACATGCATATATGGAGTTATTGGCATTTCTTGTAGTAGGGTTTGGAGAAAATGTCAAATGTCAAACCTAGAAACTATTGTGTCATTGTTATCTTATTGCTGCGCAGTACATGTTGCATTATTAAAATGGTCAAGTAGAGATTGTAATGTGTAAAAAATCGTGTAATAGCTTTTCTGTGTATCTGCTTTCTGTGTAATTTTTCACAGACAGCTGAATGAAAATGAATTTAGAACGTTCAGATTTCTCAGATTAGAAATTTGTATAACCTTATTTTGTATACAATTTAATATCATTTTAAAACATAATTTAATGTTTAATATGCCAATTATTGTTGGTTGGAAAGAAATTGGGATGTGTTGGACCAATTTGGACGGCAGCGTGCCAAAATACATAAGAAAACTCACTTTTTTTTGTGGCCCTCTCTTGACAACGTTGTTATGTTACGTTGTTCTACTAAAAGGTCGTTCTGCTTATAACATTTTCATATAAATCATAAATTGTCATAAATTAGCATACATTAATAATATCTGGAGTATAAATCTAAATTTAACTCAGCTTATAGTAACTAAAATACAGAGGATGTTTTTACACGGGAAATATAAACAAACCGAGAACTAAATTTTAATTTAACTTCTGGTAATTTATCTTTATACAGAGGATGCGACATAAAAGATACAATTAAAGTAGTTTAAATAAGCTCTTGCAGCTTAAATGTTCCGCTGTCGACTAACATAACATTTTGAATTATTAACTTAAAAAGAAGGCTTATACTAATATGGAATTGTCTTACAAGGACCCCTAAGAAAAAATAATATAGTGGTCGTAATGATAAACGGAGTAAATTAACATTTTACTTATAAATAGACCACCAAGCAGAGCTGTACCGAGCACCGACAAAAAGTGCTCGCGAGCATTAAGCACTGAAAAAAAGTGCTTAAATTTATCGAGCACTAAGCACTGTTAATATGAAGTGCTAGCGATTACTAAGTACTCCGAAAAAGTGCTTAAAATTCTGAGCACTAAGCACTTTTAAAAAAGTTAAATAATATCTATATATTGAGGCTATAGAACTCAACTGCATTCACTGTTATTTATTAAATATATATATTTATTAAATATTTATATTAAAAAGGATAAAAGCCACCAAAAGCAGCCTGGACAAATAATGTAGGAAAAACATAATTTGCTAAATGCACTATATATTTTTTTATTTAGCGGAAATGCCAATAACTAATAAAAATAATAAAAATTTTACTGCTCAACAGAATACTCCAGTTACAAGACAATTTTACAAAATACAACATGCCAAAAACGAAATGCAAGAAACAAAGTACCACATTGCAAGCGAGCAAATAATTAAATATATAAGTATTTATATTAATTTACTGTGATAAAATTACGGGTATTAAATTTAGGTTATATACAAACTATTTCTAATTGCGAGTTTTATGGTATGGAAATTATTATTATTATTTATAAATAACATATACATTTCAGGTTTATTTCTGTATCAAATTCCCACTACCCTGAAAACTACAAATATTTTATTAAGCATTCTAGGCATCTTAACTTGCTCACCATTACTGCAAGCAATAGTATTTGCATTATAATCCGGGAAATCTATTAACAGAAGTAAATTGAATCACTTTCTTACAAAACAAAAAATGACATGATAAATGTGTCATACTTTTAGTTAACCAGTACCTCCCTCATCTTCTAGTTTACTCATAAAATAACCAAGGTCTTGAAGTTAACCAGACATTGGGAAACATATTTTTTAGTAAACCAATACTTAACCCCTAACTATTATTTAACCAACGATTTTGAAACTGATGACTGTTAGTCATTTCGCGGTTCCTATGCAAACAATAAAATAAATAAAAGCTGTAATAATTAACTAAAATTGTTATGTCGTTTAGTGTTACAAGTTTTCTTTATTTTGTCGTGCACTTACACAAATGATACTTGTAGAAATAACAGGAAGATCAAAATGAGGAGTTGACTAAAACGTTGGTAAATAAGTTATTTTTTTTTAATAACTCAATATTCTATTCTGATTTTCACCACATTGGGTGGTTTCATATTGTAAAGAAAGACGCACAGTACCCCCGAGCACAAAAGTGCTTAAAGGAGCACTAAGCACAGTGCTTAGGGACAGCCCCGCCAACAATTAATAACGTTCGAATTTAACATGGCATTTTCTTTGAACCGTGAGACATTAGTCCGGTTTCAATTTGTCAAATATGGGATCCCGTGTGCACATTTGTGATACAATATTGTGCAATACGTCAAAATTTACAGAAAACCTTGTAGAATATGGATATTGATGGGCCCTCTCAAGCAAATATGGTAGAGGGGTATAATTCACCCCTTTAACATCCCTAAAGGAACAAAAATGAAATAAAATAAAATTATGTAAACAAGTTGTTGCATAATAAAAAAAATACTTTTTTATTTAAGATAAAATATGGTTTAAAATGTAGCATAGGGGTAAGTTTTACCACTTGCGTCGTAACGGGGTAACTCTTAATCCATGTGTTACTTGAAAATAACTATATTCTTTTCAAGTTTCAAATTCTAAATAAATCCAAATGAAAATTTTGGAGTAAGAGAGCGGTGAAATTCACCCCTTATAATATGTCACCCCTAAAATTAAAAAGTTTTCTTTTTATGTTTTAATAAATAAATATAAATAAAGTAGGTAGTTTTCTTGCACCTCAACCTCATTTTTTAAATAAATTGTAAAAACATACGAATGTAGTTTTCTTACCCCCCACCCCATTTTCTTAATAAATTGTTATAAAGTAAGGGATGTTGTTTTATTTTTTAATTTTCATCATTAATTTGTTATATGTATAAGTCGTGCTGATTTAAACTTAAAAGAGATTATTGGAAAATATGAATTATAACTGCCTTGCCACGTTCTTTATTTTATCCTGATGGCTCAATGATTCATGGACAGGGAAAATGTAAAATAAAACACCTTCTGGGAGAGCTTGTTCAAAATGATTCCAAAATTAGTGATGTGGATGTAGATCTTAAAATAGCCTTACAGTGTAGCAGTTGTCGATGGTATGGCAGAAGTACAAATGTTATCGTTTAAAAATGTAGGATACTTTTCTGATTTGTCAATTCAGTTTTCAACCAAGATTTTCAAAACATACTCCGCATATTCTGAAATTCACGTTGTTTTTGACTCGTATAAGCACGACTCTTTAAAATCAATGGAAAGGGTCAAAAGGCAACAAGGGACAGATCTTATGCAATATATCGTTAGTAATAAAACTAGCCTTAAAAACACTAATCTAAAAAAGCTGCTCTCTCATATATCGACAAAAGGGGAAATTGCTCAATATTTCTCAAGACCTCTAATATCACTGGAAAATGAAACTAATCGGAAAGTGATCTATTCCTTGGAAAATTCCGTAATGACTACAACCGCTTGTGACAATAAGATGGACTTGCAGAGCTGGCGCAAAGAAGCTGACGCAAAATTAATACTTCATTCTGTGGATGCATCAAAGAGAAGTGTCAATAAGATAAGAATATTTTCGCCAAATACTGACGTTTTATTACTTGCTCTAAGGCGTGGTCTTTGTTGTCAGAAGATACGCGATACGATACGGTAAGCATCGGATCGAGTAATCAGGAGATACGTTCACGATCAATTTATGACTCTTTGGGACAGTTAAATGTAGAAGCTCTTCCAGGACTTCATGCATTGTCAGGAACTAACGTTACAGGGCAAATCAAAAATTAACTTTTGGAAGAAGTTTCTATCAGCTTCTCCATCTACACTTCAGGCGTTAGCTACCCTTGGGAAAAATGAAATTTTAGATGAATCGGTTTTTGAAGAAATCGAATCTTTTATTTGCAGTGTGTATTCCCCAATCAAGAAAAGCATTAGTAAGTTATCCGACCTAAGATGATGGATCTTTAGCCAAAAACAAAGTTCCAGTGATAATATGCCACCCACCCTAGCAGATCTAAAACCAGCAATACTGAGATGTCATTATCAGTGCATGGAATGGTATAGAGACATACGTCCCCATCCATGTTTTTCACCAACAGCGGAATATGGGTGGAAATTGATTAATGGTGAATTTGAACCCATAATATGTGACCTTCCGTGTGCCCCTGACGAAGAATAATTGCTCCCAACGCTGCAAATGTGCCACTTTAAATGCGGTGCACAGAGATGTGCGCATGAGAAGAAAATCTTGATTTTTGTGCAAATGTCGGGGTTATAGAGGAACCCAACTTGAATTCATAAGATTCATCGGATGATGCGTCTTTGACTGTTGGATGAAATTCTAACTGTTAAGGCCTCCGCCTCTCTTTACCCTCTCCCTCTTACTATCAAAAATGCATAATTTAAAAATATTTAAACACGGTTTCTCTATATCTATTTTATTTGGTATCTTAGCATTAATAAATATCTATAAACATTCATCAGTCTTTCTATAAACATCAACACTTATATAGCCAGGAGGGTTGGTTTTTAAAAATGTTTTTACTTTTATTACTATTTGGGACAGTTCAAAAAGTTCAAGAGAATTTGAGTGCACTAGAAGAGGCCAATTCTGTAGACGTCGCTGCTACCTGGACACAAATTAAAGACAGTTTAAAAAGTGCGAGTGAGGAAATTCTTGGCACTGCAGCAAGTAAAAAACAGGAGGACTGGTTCAATGATAATGAAGCTTTTATACAAGAACTTCTCGACCGCAAACATATTGCCTTCCAAAACGCTATCAACCACCCCAACGACTCATCAAAAGCAGAAGCTTTTACCCAATCTAAGTATGAAACGCAACGCGAAATCAGAAGAATAAAGAACGAGTGGTGGGCAAGCAAGGCCAGAGAAATTCAAAGGTACGCCGATTCACACGACTACAGGAATTTCTTTCAAGGAGTAAAAGCAGTGTACGGGCCCCAGTCGGAAAAATATGTGCCCTATTAAAGATTTAAATGGAAATCTCCAGGAAATAAGAGCCCGATGGAAGGAACACTACTCTAACATTCTTAACCAGCAAAGTCAAGCCGATCACGATATTATAAATCTTATCCCTCAATATGACACCTTCGAAGACTTAGATAATCCACTAACAACAGAAGAGATCTTAACCCGCCATTGGGCAGCTAAAAAATAACAAATCTCCCGGCGCCGACTCACTCCCAGCTGAGATCTTTAAAGCTGTGTCGTCAGAACTCATACCCTACCTCAAAAAACTGTTTGATGTCGTGTGGGAAAGTGGTCAAGCTCCGCAGGAGTTTCGTGATACACTTTTAATCAACCTCTTCAAAAACAAAGGGAGCGCTGCGGACTGTGGAAATTACAGGGGTATAGCTCTCCTGGCTGTTGGAGGGAAGATACTCTCTAAAGCGATGGCAAATAGGCTAACACCTGTTATGGAAAAGTTACTTCCTGAAACACAGTGGCTTTAGACCAAACCGAGGCACATCGGATTTAATCTTCACACTTAAACAGCTTCAAGAAAAAGCACTCGAACATCAAGGAGAAATTCACATGGCCTTCATTGATTTAACCAAGGCGTTTGACTCGGTGGATAGGGAAGTGCTCTGGAAAATTATGTTCCGCTTAGGTATCCCTAGAAAATTTGTGGAAGTATGTCGCAGTCTACATACAAACAACAACGCCCAGGTTATGTATAATAATGAGGCAACCGAACTTTTCCAAACTCTCACTGGAGTTAGGCAGGGATGTGTCCTGGCACCCCTACTCTTTAATTTGTTTACTACTGCTCTAACAATTATTGTTGACAACAAACTGACAGTCAGAGGAATAGGTCTCAGATACCGTTTTGATGGCGGTCTCTTTAACATAGGGCGCTTTAGAGCTTTCATGAAGACACGCACACGATTCATTTGTGATCTCCAGTATGCGGATGACTGTGCACTTTTAGCCTCTACGCCGGAAGAGCTTCAAGAACTTTTAGATGTGTATGCCCAGAGGTATGATTCCTTGGGACTTAAAATCAACATTGGAAAGACTAAGATTATGTCAACTCCTCATCAAGTGAACCAAATAGACATTACACTTAACGGAAATTCTCTTGAAGTGGTGGATCACTTCAATTACTTAGGCAACGTTGTTAATGACAAAGCAAACATGGACAGCGAGATTCGCAATAGAATTAACGCTGCATCTAGAGCACTCTGGGGACTTAGAGAGAGAGTATTTGACAACCACAACCTTGCTTTGTCAACGAAAATGGCTGTCTACAGAGCAGTTGTCATTCCAACACTGCTATATGGATGTGAAAGCTGGGTCACTTACCGTCGTCATGTGAAAGAATTAGAACGTTTTCAGCAAAGACATCTCAGAAGTATGATGAAAATCCGTTGGTTCCATCACATATCAAACGTGGAAGTATGCATCGTATGCATGATAACCGCCTTCCTAAATGTACACTTTATGGTGAATTGCTAAGCGGTAGAAGAAGGCGTGGCGGTCAACGAAAGAGGTTCAAAGACGCTCTCCATGAAAATCTAAAATCCTGCGGTATTGCAGACGAGCAATGGGAACAACTTGCAGCGGACAGAACCGAATGGCGAGGGGTTGTGGCCAGCTATCAAGGAAATGTAGCTGCAAGAAGGCCGAATCCAAGACCTAACCAGGTCTATGTTTGTCCTGACTGCGGTCGACATGTGCTCTCCCGAATTGGCCTCTATAGCCATAGTCGTGTGCACCGTAGATGAATGGGAATTGCAATAGATTACACCTTTTACTTGTTTTTTATTGTACACAATCTATCGACTGTAACATTTTTATACTCGGACTCGAGTAACGGCTAATAAAATAATAATAATAATAATAATTTGGGACAAGATTTATAATTCTTTATTTCAAATGGTCGTACTCCATATTATTCTTAAAATGACCAATTTAGGGATTTCGCATTTAATATATGGCGGAATTTTATATTTTCAACCCCTAATGATCTAGGGGTGGAACTAGTGGAAGTCTTTATAAGTTCTAAAAACTTAATAAATATATAAATACTAAATTATATTAATAAATACTATTCGTTAAAATTAAGATATGTTCGAATACATTCAAAAGTCAATGTAAAGGTATTAATAATAACATTGAATAAAAAATAAATAAAAATTTTGATTTTATTTCTTTATGTCCTCTCGATATGCGTACGTAGTAGTTAATCATAATAATAATAATAATAAACTTTATTTCTATAAGACTTTTAGATGAAAATTATTAGAATTGTCAAACACATAATGTATAAGTATAAATATAAATAAATACAGAAATAAAAAATATGTAAAAATAGCTATATATAATATGTAAATAACGAACAACATATAAATATATAGTCAATAAAATATATAATATGTAAATAACGAACAACATATAAGTGTATAGTCAATAAAATATTTGTAAGTCGACACTTAAAAAAAAACAGAAAAAACAAAGATTACAAATACAAAGAAAAATATTTAATGATTACAGTTGAGTGGGTTACCTAATCTAGAGTAGCGCAGTAGGAAGAAATTCATGAACTGTATAAAAACTATGCCCTAATAATAATAATTTTATTGATTTCTTGAACATATTTATATTTATTTATTATTTATGTTTTTTATGCGGGAAGGTAAATTATTAAACAATTTAGCAGGCATCACAAAGAAACTATTTGATAATAGAGAAAGTCTGTGAGGGGGTAATCTTATGTGGCCCCCGTGTCTTAAGTTATAATTAGTTGCCTCGAGGTTTGTGTAAATTTGTCAGCATGAATAGTCTCTAAGGTCATGTCCATGAAAAATTATAGATAAATATGTATATTAGGCTATGAAAGGTGATTTTTTAACTTCTAGATATATTACATATTTGCTTGTACTTAAGGAATATTTTGTTTAGATGGAAACTTTTTAAGAAATCTATCATCGCCTACCGGCGAAGATTTTGTGCAATTTGGTGTCGCAGCAATTGGACCCAAGTGACAAGTGATGTCAAATTATACCCAAACTGTGTATACGTCAGAATACTTTCGTATTAAATTTGAAAACGGTAGATACAGAATTAAGTTCGAAAGAAAAACTGAAAAACAAATAAATACCAATGATAAATAACTGAAAAATAAATGTCAATACTTCTTTCTCTCTTCTTGGTGTGAATCTATTTCAATCAAAAATTAAGGATACCAAGATTTGAGAAGCATTATAATTTATTTAATAGAGCGCAAATTTCTGTATGCGGATACCGTCAGAGACATGGTCGAGAGCACTAGTGGAACGCTTCTACCCTTCCAAATTTTTCCAGTCATTTTCATGGGTCGATAATATAATTTTAAATACAAATAGTAGATTTTTATGCGTATAAATGTAGTAATTTTATAAGAAGTTATAGTTAGTGGTACATAAATCAAAAGCTCTCCCCAGTATAACGCAATAAACAATTGTGTAGTGATAGATAAAGAATCGGGGATAAGTTTTAAATTTTTTATATGAAAAGAAAAGGAAGCAAAAGTCAGCGAAATCTGTGAAGCTATTTAATTTTTATTAGTATTATTACAATTACATTTCAATTAGTTAGCTTCTTGGGTTCTTTAGCATATTACGGTCTCATTGTTTTTGAATATTTAGTCCTGTAAGATTGAGTAACCGTTGAGAAGTTCCAACAACAATATTCTGACTTTTGATAGCATTAACTACAGCGATATTTTAGATTTTCCGTTGGCATATAAGACTTAAATCATTATTGATGTAAAATTTTGCCATTCGAAATTTAGAAGAAGAAAAACTATATATCTGGTCTATAGCCGAGTGGGTTAAGGCGCGAGGTGGCAATCGCGCTTAATCACACGGACATCGCACCACCGGGTTCGAATCCTGGCTCCGGCACTGGCACTGTTGGAGGAAATGGTTGTATGTCCGCGTTTTTTCAATGTGTAACTCCCTTCCGCACAAGCCCTGGCTTCTGGAATTGGGGGTTGTCTAATTTCTGTGGTGTTTATTTATTTATTTATTTATATCAACTGAATACCATTAGCGTACAAGTACATGTAGTTTTGAAAAAAGGGGTAGTAGTGCATTTCTGTGAGTCGGATAGAACCTCGAAAAATATGAATATTTTCTAACCTAACGAGACTACGCCCCCCCCCCCCCCCCGTTTTCGAGAATGCTGAACACGATGGCGGTGGGTCAATCTCTCTCCGAGGTCACCCCACTCCCCAAACGACTAAAAACCACCCCCGACAGGGGTAAATGCTGAGCACGATGGTGATGTCGATGCCCTTCCTCGACCCCCGCCAACCCCCCAAACGGCCAAAAACCACGAATAGGCTGCCTTTCTAGGCCCAACCTGTGTTAACCCCTATTTCGAGGATTCTGAGCACGATGATGATGCCGAGACCCCTCCTCGACCCTCGCCAACCCCCAAACGGCTAAGAACTGCCCCCGAAAGGGGCAAATCGCGGATAGACCATCTTCTCTCCGCTAAATCCGTGTTAGCACCCGTTTTCGAGGATGCTGAGCATGATGGTGATGTCGAGACCCCTACATGACCCCCGCTGAGCGAGGAGAGGTCGCGATATTTTTTTCATGCTCAGCATCCTCGAAAACGGGGGGGGGGGTAAAATGGGTTTAGCCGAGAGAAGACAGCTTCTCCGCGGTTGACATTCGGAAATTTGGGGGGTCTCTACATCACTATCGTGCTCAGCACCCTCAAAAACGGGGGGGGGGACACGGGTTTAACCGAGAGAAGACGGCCTATTCGCAGTTTACTCCTTTCGGGGGTGGTTTTTGGCCGTTTGGGGGGTTAGCGGGGGTCGAGGAGGGGTTTCGATATCACCATCGTGCTCAGTCAGCATCCTTGAAAACGGGGGTAACACAGGTTTGACTGGTAGAAGACGGCGGATACGCGGTTGACCCCTTTTGGGGGTGGTTTCGGTCGTTTAGGGGGTGGGGTGACCTCGGAGAGAGATTTAACCACCGCCATCGTGTTCAGCATCCTCAAAAAACGGGGGGGGGGAGACATAGTTTCGTTAGGTTAGAAGATATTCATATTCTTGTCCGACTTACAGAATGCACTATAGGCTCCAGATATCTGCAATGATCATATTAAAAAGAAGTGGTCCAAGAATAGGTTCTTGCCGAACACCGAATACGATTGATATAATATTGTGTGAAAAGTACTTCCAGATATGCCATAATAACTTATTCTTGCAGTTACGCAATTAATATCTATGGAGTTAAAAGCTTTAGTCTCATCAGGTAACGTTAAAAATATGGGTTGTCAATGGTTCGGAAAATTTCGTCAGTTATATTATTTAGTAGTGTAGAAGTACCAAAGGCCTTCCGGAATCCGGACTGATTGGAAAGAATTATTGAGTTTTGAAAGAAAAGAAAGTTGTTCATATATTGCTGATTCCGAGGCTAATTCTGCAATTTTCAGAGATTTTGAAATCAACTTTATATGACGCAGATCCTCAAGTTGTTCAAAATTTCTTCTTCATTATAGAATGAATAGAGAATGTTTTAAATTAAAGCGGAAGAACATCTAATTCTAAGGATACCTAATTATGAAAAAAAAAAACGAAATTTAATATATATGACATTTTTCCAAAAATTACTATATTACATAGTAAAATCAGTTCTTCTTGGAAGCGGTTTGTTTTATTGGTATTAAACAATAGAGTCTATTTACAAGAGTGTTTAAGGAATTTCCAAATGTACACCTCTTTCAAAAACGTATCAATATCAAAGTCTCGGGGTAAAGAAACGTTACGGATATTCCAACCCTAGCCTCCTAGATAAGATATACAAAAACTAAGCTTACGTGCTGCATATATCGTCAAAATTTTATTAAAATCGACACGGTAGTAATGGACCGAAAACGTCATTCAAGATTTAACAATAAGCGCTATTATTGTTATTTCGCCCCTAACTGTACGCTCCTGAAATATTGCTCCATAACTCCTCACACATCGTGTACTATTAGAAAAATCAAAATTTCAGCTTGGACAAAATACTTGGAAATCACACTTCTGATGTATTTTCAGGTGGGTACATAATCTATTCTATTCTACCCCTAATGCTCGCGATTGAGCAGAAAAAAATCCATCGCTGTAATCCACACACCTAAATTAACGATAAAAAATCATTTTGTTGGCGTAATTAATAGTTAAAAAGAGACATAAGCCCCCCCCCCCCCCGATCATTATTATAAACACTGAAATTGCAATTTATTTAAATTCCCAAATAGGTAGGAAAAGAAGGAATTGTTTTAAGTACTTAGAAAAAGTTACAAGTTTTCAACACCACTTTCAAGTTAAAAATAACTCAAAAATAATATTAGAATTAACTACCGACCAATAACTGAACTTGGCTTATTTAGGTTACACAATTGTAACGAAAAAATTAACTGAGACTTTGTATTTGTAAAGAGCCCAGGAAACGGTGTTGAACACAAATTGAAATGCTTTTTAGAAAATTAAGGGAGGTAACTGAAACTAACCTCCCAATCGAGTCGAAACTACAAAAAAATCATTTCCTCCAATATGACGTGGTTTAAGGAAGCGGTAAAAATATACGTGACGAATTAAATTTTTTACTAGATGATAACAGGAATGAGTCCACACTTACCTTTAATGAAAATGTTAAAACCTTCAAACAAAAGTGCTATCATCAAATTCTTAATGCAAAAAATTGGACAATGACAAATACATCTAGACTCCGCTAATTCGCAAGCAGCTATGACACAAAAACGCGAATCATAATAATCTTGAAAAATATAATTGTTGTACCCTTAAGAGCACTCCGGATATAAGCCGGAAAGACGGTGCAAATTACTCTCATATAAATCATTATTTTAAAAAACGGCTTTCACTAAAAGACATTAAAAACATGTTACAATGTGGGACGATGAGAGAAAAAAAAGTATATATAAAAAAAATTATTTTTTTTTCTTCTATTATCGATTTGCAAAAATAATTTTTATCGTCCCGCATAGGTATCATTAAAATAAACATTTTCCCTTTTGTAGAACTAAAATAAAATTAGCCCTAATGTCCTCAAATGCACAGAGAAATTTAAATATTAGGTATAATAAATTTGTCCAATGTCATATTCTACTACATCTCTATATCTCGCCTTCCAAGCACACCGTACATTCAGCTACGTCATTTTATTGACGTGAAGTCATTTACAATTAAAATTGGAAGCATGGATGACTAATACACTCCGACCAACTCTTAACAAATTTCATAAATCAATGTATCAAGAAACACACTTTTCCATCAATACTGTATACTGTACAGTAGTTAAAAGTTATTTTTATAAAAGGTGGTGTTACATTGTCTCTCGACTGCAAGATATGGATACGTAATTCGAAACGCTTCTACAAAAACTTAATATTTATTTTAAATTATATTCAATTTGTAACCGGGAAAAACTAGCCTAAAGCTAATTTACCACTCTATCTGATACAAAAATAAAACATACAGGATACTATTTGAAAAATTGGAGTTATGACGAATTGAATTTTCATAAAATGGATAAATGGGAATAACATTTCCGAATCCAAGCAAGTGAATAAAATAGGCCAATTTTACATTTAATTTGTTGAGAAATACTCTTTTATACAACTTCAAAGTCTACTTCGAATTTTTTTAAATTTGTTCATGAATTCCAAAGCCAACTAGAAATAGCAAATAAATGCCATATTCAAGGTTATTTTTCATTCTATTTTAAATCTGAAAAAAGCGTTGGAAAGAGAAATTACAGCTTTATGAGAAATGCATCCAGTGACCTATCATCTAAAATTTACTTTAAAATAGTGACACACATTTTAGTTTAAAAAAAATTACAACATTTAAACTCAATTATCTCGAAAGTGGTTGGATTTTCGAAAATATTTCATATTACGAAGTTTGATTGAAAATTAAACCTTTTCTAAAGTGCCTGTCATCTAAAAATATCTTTGAAGCACAGCGCCATCTACATCTTAACATATTAAAAAACGTTTCGTATTCAAAACTGAAGCCATTTCTAGATTCTAACAATTGGCATTTGTAGAACTCAAATATATGTATTATTTTTCTGAAATATTACACGTGGAAGTTTATTGGCGCACCCTGTATATTAGCTTGTACTTCGTGTTAATGTTAGTTTTTAGATTGTATATTTTATAATTTATCGTACGCTTATCTTTAAGTTAAATTTATTTCCTTTGTATGCTCTCATGGGAGCTATTCCCTCTGACTTGTGTAAACTGTTTTTACCATTGTTATTTTAAATATACACTGGCGTATTTTCCTCGTAATTCGACAAACGCCCGAGAAGTCTTAACGTTTTGCAATTCTAATAAAAGTAAAGCTACTTTAATCACACGCTGAGCCTTCCGCATATTTTAATGGCAAGCCAGTTGAGTTGAGGAGCGCTTTATTTTAAGCAGAACCATTTCCCGTTAATTAATATTCATAAGATTTGTTTAAAATCAACACCGCCTCGTCCGCCGCGAAACGCCGCAAAAAGAGAGAAATTCCGCTAAATCCCGCAAATAAAACGACAGCCATTGAAATGGCATCACACACAATCGTCGCCGGATCTTTAGGGAAGGAGGTGCAACATAAGGAGGTCACCAAAGACGTTAAAAGATAGTAAAAGTTCCGAACCGTCGAAAGTGATATTAAAGGAAAAGTTGAAGGATAGACAGGAGAAGAGAAATCGGATGTATATATGGAACAAAACAAAGAACGTGTTAATGCAGCAGGGAGAGACGCAGTCACCACCTGTCCAGAAGCAGAACAGCAGGAAGGGAAGAGGATGCGCCCAGCAGTATTCGCCTCACTTCCGGTTGCATCGGTACGCTGCACTCGCTACTTTTTAATGCACATGCACAATTGGGCGTACTTACTTTTTGGCTAGGTGACCCCGTCGACCTTCAAAACGCTGGATGAAATTCTCTGGAACGAGCGCGAACTAAGACTGGCCAGAGAGCGAGCCTACTAGGGGATGCTGCGGGCTGCAACCCCGTGATAGATCGAGAAATGCTCGGCGCACGCACTACAACTTCGGTTTTAATTGGGGGTTTTTGCAGACAAGGACTGCTGCTTCCATTTTTTTGCTGCTCTCGCGCTCGCCCTCCGCACCGACAAACGTACACTATTTTCTTTCGAGGGGCATTCGGCACAATGGCGCACGGAGTATTAGATAAGAGACACGTACGGACCTAATGAAGCGTTATTCAATTAATCTCGCTCTATAATTATGCCTGTAATAAGATGCGTCCTTGCATGGAAAAAATCAGCCATATTTTTCCAACAAATTCGAAGTTACAGCTGCGAGGATATTATGGATCTAGGATGTACAGGGTTAATCATTATAATTACTCACCCCCTTCGTTTATTGCCTATAGAAAAAAAAGTTTTAATAAAAGTCGTGTGGTTATGACTGAATGTTGTTAAAATGCTATCAAAAGTACAATAGAATACAGATTTCAGGGAATACAAAAAATAATATATTTTTTAATGGGATACACCCTGTATATTATTATATTTTTGGATTATACGCAAAATTCTAGGCCGATTTTGTGTATCATGTCCTATACCTAGGTCTGTCCGTTTTTGAGATATTTCAATTTTTATGACAAAAATGACGTTTGCGGACCCTAAAAGAATTATTAATTTTTCCTATAAGGAAGCCTTTATTATCTAATTTGGGTTCGATTCTTTGTTGAAAAAGACCTCCTTTAATAGAGTTTTTATAATATTTTGATAAGTATTAATACAGAGTGTTCAAAAAATAAGAATAAAGATGAAATTGAGAAAACTGTCAAAAATCTATTTTTTCAAATGGAAACCCCCAATTTTTATAATCTTATCTTATTCGCCATTAAAAATAAGGGTAAGTTTGTATATGGATGTCTATTCCGAAAATTTTTAGTTTTCGAGATATTCCCAATTCAATATTTCTATATGGGTATTTTGTTATAGATATTAAGTTAAATTACTCTTAGTTGGCTATGACGGCGTTGAGTGCTAAACAAATGTATGTAGCTGTCACTTACCATTTGACAAATATCAATTATCATGCCGCGGCGCTTAAATTATACGCACGAGGATTACTTAAATTTGTTTATAATCTATGGAGAATGTAACAAAGTTTTATCAAGAACGTGTGAAATATTTGCTAATAGATATCCAGATAAACAAAAACCGTCTCCGAACTGTATTAAACGAATAATGGAGAATTTCAAAAATTTTGGCACCGTTAAGGCAACAGTTCATAAAATAAAACCAATTGTCGATGATGAAAATATCAAAATTGCTATTTTGGGATATTTTGCGGCATATCCTATGACACCCTTAAGACAAGTGGCCTTCTTTTGAAGCACAAATTCCATCCCCATTCCATTTCTATGGTTCAACACCTAAAGGACACCCATTTGACCAGAAGAGTTCACTTTTGCGAATTTATTTTAACAATGTTACAAGGCGACTTTCGATTTTTGGACAACATAATTTGGATGACGAGGCAAAATTTACGAAAAATGGACTTTTCAACAGACATAATTCCCACTTTTGGTGTGATTCAAATCCCCATGCCGTGAGATTGCGAAATTATCAAGAAACCTGGCAATTTAATGTGTACTGTGCTGTGAGAAATGATGGAGTAGTAAAACTTAATTTTTATGAAGAAAACTTAAATGGTAATGAATTAATACTTAAATAGTTTCTGTTTTCCAAATTACGTATCAACATTTTTTTAGGTGAAAGATATTTGAATATAATACAAGATTTAGATAATGAATATTTGAACAATTTACCGCTAGCTGAACATAGGCAAATATTTTACCAACACGATGGCGCGCCACCACACAGCGGCTTCATAGTTAACAACTTCTTGGAAGAAACTTTTTACGATAAGTGGATTGCTAACAATGGACCTTTTCTGTGGCCTCCCCGTTCTCCTGATCTGTCTGTCTTAGACTATTTTATATGGGGAACAATAAAACATATGGTTTATTTTAATCCAGTCACAACAATGGAAGATTGTCAGGCAAGAGTAAGGAATGCTTTTGAAAGATTATCTCCAGGTTCTATTAGAGCGGCCACCCATGACGAACTAATCAAGAGGTGCGAAAAATGTTTGGAAGTTCAGGGTGGACACTTTGAACACTTATTAAATATTTTCCTGAGCATAAGTAGTTATATTGTTTTGTATCTAAGTTACATTTGTTTAATTATTTTATGAACTGTTGCAGTGCCAAATTTTTTGAAATTCTCCATTATTCATTAAATACTGTTCGGAGACGGTTTTTGTTTCTCTGGATATCTATTAGCAAATATTTCACATGTTTTTGATAAAACTTTGTAACATTCTCCATAGATTATAAACAAATTTAAGTAATCCTCGTGTGCATAATTTAAGCGCCCCAGCATGATAATTAATGCTTGTCAATTGGTAAGTGACAGCTACATACATTTGTTTAGCACTCAACGCCGTCATGGCCAAATAAGAGTAATTTAACTTAATATCCATAACAAAATACCCATATAGAAATATTGAATTGGGAATATCTCGAAAATTAAAAATTTTCGGAATAGACATCCATATACAAACTTACCCTTATTCTTAATGGCGAATAATATAAGATTATAAAAATTGGGGGTTTCCATTTGAAAAAAATGATTTTTGACAGTTTTCTCAATTTCATCGTTATTCTTATTTTTTGAACACTCTGTATTAATACTTATCAAAATATTATAAAAACTCTATTAAAGTAGGTCTTTTTCAACAAAGAATCGAACCCAAATTAGATAATAAAGGCTTCCTTATAGGAAAAATTGATAATTCTTTTAGGGCCCGCAAAAGTCATTTTTGACATAAAAATTCAAAATCTCAAAAACGGGGAGACCTAGGTATAGGACATGATACACAAAATCGGCCTATAATTTTGCGTGCAATCCAAAAATGTAATAATATATAGGGTGTCCCATTTAAAATAAGTAAGTTGGTTTCGACTTCCGGTATAACCGGAAGTGCCACCATCTTGAAAGCCGAGTTGCCCCCATCGACATTAGTTTACTACCAAATTTTCAAAATTTTCCGATGTCTACTTTTCGAGATATCGATCGCCGCAGTTCGTCGTGGGACACCCTGTATTTGATAAGTGGCATTTCTTTAATGAAATAATCAACATGATTTACAGTGAGGAAGAAAAAGTCCAAATATTTACTTGTTATATACAAAATAATAAAAATAAATGTACAGCAAAAAGGGCATATAAGTTGTTGTATCCAAGTCGTCCGACACCATCAGAATATACGTTAAAAAATATTTACGGAAAGGTGAATTAAACCTCCAGTTTTGGTACACAAAAGCGTGTCGTTCAGGCAAACAGCCCATCCATATTTATTCGCAAATAGACTTTTTTCAAACATTGTATTATTTTTTAGAAAATTCTGAATGTAGTATAAATAATGCAGTCGATCAACTAGGTAAAAGTTATTCCAAAATCCAACGTACGTTAAAAAATAATAACTACAGACCATATAAAATTCTACCCGTACAAGTTTTAACAGAGGCTCATAAAAGGAAAAGGCTGGACTTTTGCCGCCAGATGATTCCAAAGTTGGATGAAGATCCCGATTTTTTTACTAAAATATTATGAACTGATGAATCATCCTTTTCTACGACAGGAGTTTTTAATAGAATAAATCGAGGATCGTGGGAAAACAAGCACAACAGAAGAAGATTGGTAAAACAAATAAAAAAATCAGGAAGAAAAACTGTTAGAGTTTGGTGTGGGAATATCAGAAACAAAATTGTTGGACCTATATTTTGTGATTATACTTTAACTGGAGTGACCTATTTGAAAATAATTACCCCAGAGCAGAAAATATTATGTTGCAGAATGTTCCGGAAGCCGTACTTGATGTTATGATTTGGATGCAGGATGGAGCATCTCCGCATAGTGTCCTATCCATTTGAGATCATTTGAATAATGTATTCCCAATATGGATAGGGAATAATGGAACAATTAAATGGCCACCTAATGGTCCGGATTTGACCCCTATGGATACATTTTTTGAGGATTTCTAAAAGACATTGTCGATAATAACAATAGTATTCAAGTCATAAAAAACAGCATTTGACTTGAAATAAACAATCTGAATGTATATAATGAAGCCATTTCCAGTGAAATTATAAATGTAAGAAGACGTTATCAATTATGCATTGACAATAATGGTGGACACATTGAACATATTTTATGAGTTATCATTTAAGTATTTAAGATTTTAACATAAATACTTATAATAAAGATGATAATGTAAATTTATACATGTCGATTCGGAATTTTCATGGCTTTTATTCTGCTATAAATGGTCCCATTCGTATAACTCCAAACTCTAAATCATGTCTGGATCGTATATTTATAAGATATAAGTTAAAGACAAATACACTAAAACAAAATTCATTTATTCTAAGCTTTGATTTAACTGATCACCTTCCAATTACGACAAACCTATTCTGTGATAATGTACCTGAAGATGTCGTTAAGGTTATTACTTAAAACAATTAAAATAATAAATTACCAATCCTTTCGGGAATTAATTAGTAATGAAACCTGGGAATCTGTTTTAAGCATAAATGATGTTGAAATAGCAACTGAAAACTGTTCAAAAAAATGTGTCAAACTATATAGAACAATCCCATGAAGTGAAAATTGTTACATGTAAAACAAATAGCAAAATCAAACCATGGATAAATAAAGGTATCATCAACTCAATAAAGAAACGGGATAAAACGAAAAAAAAAAAACTTATTACTAACTTTAATATAAACGATAAAAACATATGCAATATTACAGAAATGAATTAAACAAATTAATTAATAAATGTAAATATGATTATTTAAACATCAAATTAATGAAAATAAAAATAACTTTAAAAAAAGTATATAAAATTGTTTCTGATGCAGCAGATGGCACGACAACTGATATGATAATAATTTTCAGATTGCTGATGACAACAATAAACCATTTCTTAGTGTTAAAAATATGTGTAACTATTCCAATGAATTTTTCACCAGCATAGGTATAAATATGCTAAACAATATTAAAGCTCCCAATAATACTTTCCAAATACAATATAACTTACTATCATCAATATTTCTTAAATCTGTAAATGATAAAGAAATTATAAAATTCCCTGAAAAACAATTGCGCACCTGGTCCTGACACCGTTGACTTCAAATTACTTAAAACATTTCATTCATACCTTCTAGAACCATTAAAATATATTATTAATCTGATTCTTTAAACAGATGCTGTTCTTTCCTACTTTAAAACTTCAATTGTTAGTCCGATTTACAAAGCTGGAGACAAAACCAAGATAATCAATTTTCGTTCTATTAATGTCATTAACATTTTGCGAAGATTCTTGAGAAATGCTTAAAGGAAAGACTAGCTAATTTTCTTGTTAATAATAATATACTGTCAAAAAATCTGTTTGGCTTTTCCAGTGGTTTGTATACAACTGACGCTCTTTATGAACTCACAAAAAACATTACTGATAACCTTAACAGTAACAACAAATGCATAGCTGTTTTCCTTGACCTTGCAAAGGCATTTGACACGCTGCCACATGATGCTCTTTTAAATGTGTTAAATATTTATAGGGTGCCTGGCATCATGCTGGATGTTTTCAGAAGTTATCTCAATGACAGAGAACAGAAGGTTAAAATTGGAGCCACATACAGCGATCCCTTGAAAGTCAAAATAGGAGTACCGCAGGGTACTGTATTAGGGCCACTTTTATGTATTACATAGATAAATTCATTAAAAAATATTACCATTGATAATGGTACGGTAATCTCATATGCTGACGACACGGCGGTTATTTTTAAAGAAAAAACATGGATGTTTATATAACACTTAAAATTATCAATAAGGCGTACTTAATCTTTGCACATACAGATGTTTAGTCATCTAAGTGCAGTTATACAATCACTAGGACTATATAAGTAACATACAGATTGTGGATGTGAATATAACTAAAGAGGAAAAGCTTAATAAATTGAATTGAATTGAATTGAAATTGTATTATTCTAGAAGTATTTTAAACGTTTAAGACTTTTGTGTGTTATAAACATTTTCATTTAAATAAATAGTTTTTAAGTGATAACAATGGTTATTATAAATTTCCACTGAAACACAAGAGCTAATTATTTAAAAATTAGAAAATATGATTTTAAAATAAATTAAACTAAAGCAAATTTTCGAATTAGTTGGGTCTTTGAAATGTCATAGAGAAGTTGGGTTTTGAAAATGTAGAGAAGAAGATCTTTTTTTGTGCATGGTGCGTGGCCAACTCCCCTCTGCCAAGGAGTGGCTCCAGGAAGGTTATATTGTAAGTACACCATTTGTTTTATTTTTAATTATGTAATTGAATAAACTTGTACCTTGTTGTTTTCTACCATCTTGTTTTGTTTATCAAGTATTTACTTAGCACTCAATGTGACATGTGGTGGAATTTAAAATAGTCACTAACACAACATATGGTGGATGCGCCGGGCATATACATATATACATATACATACATATATATATATATATATATATATATATATATATATATATATATATATATATATATATATATATCCTTTTTAACATCCTGTCACTTTCGGGAACCAATAGCGCCACTACTAACTGCCATTATGAAGATTAGACCTGAAACTTAGTGACCTCAAAGCTTATTAGATTTATAGTCCAGTATTGACAACGACTACAAGAATTTCATAGTCACATTTTCTAAATTCTCTATAAAACTCGATTTCTCTGGCGAGTTTTAGCGGAACCAGCCTGTATATGTCACAAAATGCATCAAAGGAGGCATTCAACCCAGCCTCAGTAAAACCGAAACAAATTCAACAAAAAAACATTCGAAACAAGCATCTCTCCTGGCGCAAAAGCCATTAATTATTATCCCCATTTTCAATTTTCCATTAGGCGCACGGCTGTTCGTTTTTTTTTGTCGTGTGTTTTATGTGACAGAAGAAAACAGTCAAACGTGAACTCATCTGCCCTGTCGCGCGACTACATAACGGAAAATTGAAAATGAAACAACGATTTATAAATTGCCTTTCGATTACCTCGGTTAAAACAACATCAGCAAAACAGAACGGTGGAGATGGAGTCGGCCGAAAGTAAAAGTGATGATCAAAGCCAAATAACCCTGAAATGCAGAGTAAAATTATATTTTTCGTTACTGACAAAGCATAATATAACTATCGATGTCAGAAAGGGTAGGTAATAAGGGAAATCCATTCCGAAGTTTTGATTTATGTGGAACTATGAGGCGTATCATAGTTTATGTGTAGTTGTTTAAAAGCTTTTCCATGTTCCGATCTAGATAAAATGAAAGGGAGATGTTATATTTTTATGTAAGTTGGATAAAAGGCCGTTCCTCACAATAGCAGTCTAAGTATATAAAAATAAAAATATAGGTATATACTTTAACGCCCAGTTCTTCAATACTGAATTGATAATAATAATAATAATAAGTTTTTTGAAACTTTTCATAAACCTAAATAATGATATGCTGTTCTTAATTTGGTCCGGTAAAACATATAAGTACATGCGATGCGAGTTTATAGGTGATTTCTTAAAAACTTATGGTTATGCCTGTTTAAAGAAATTAAATTTCTCCCTCTTGTATATAGTAATTGTGAAATCTCTGTTCTGAATAAATTTGTTCCTGTTCACGTATACGACAAGAGCTTTCTCATATTGTACCTTGTACACACCCTTCAGTAAACACCCTGTACGTAAGTTCAATAAAGTGCAACAAGAATCTTCACAAACCACTACTTTATTAACCACTTAAATTACAATAACTAGTCCTTATACACATTAGTACACACTAACTACAAGTTTCAACTTCTATAATAATTCATAACTTGTTACTGTTCTTTATCGTATCCGATCTCCTATATCAGAACTGAACTATACTCTATACTGAACTGAACCGTCCGCGTGCGCCGGATATACATACCGTGGCAAAGTTACTTGAATTCTCTAGAATCATCCAGCGTTGTTCACGGCGTTTTTGGTCATTCTCGTATATTATAAGCTAATGGCTGTTTGCCAGTTGACCCAGGATGGTGCCACCCTACTGACTGTCAACTGAACAGGTCTTCCTTCACTCTGTACCAGGTACTAATTACATATCTCTCCGTCAGAGGGCAGCACATAGCAATATATATAGATTCAAATGTGCTTTTAGAGGGCGGAATATTAAAACATAATATTTTTAGTCGCAAACTCCTCTATAAAATCCTTGTTTTATTATAAGGAACGTAACCAGACTGCAACCAACATCTACTCTCCGGGTTATGTGCCCCGCCGAGCGCTGAATTACAAGTTACAAGTTAAGTGTAATAATTGCATATTACCATCAAAACGCTAATGCTTCGATTGCAACAAACACCAGCCGAGAGACTGATCCTACTTAAAGGAGCTCTCGTGCCAGTCGTCACACACCAATTGCAGACTGCAGTTTCGAGCTGTTGGCTCTCATCAGTGCAAGGTAGGCATATGACGACCGACACGAGGATCACTTGACCATTTAGTACATTTCGGCATCTATGGAATAGCGACATGTAAAATAGTCAGCAGGCGCTATCTAGAGGTCCAGTGTCTGTTGTATTATCAGTCCATTAGGGCAAGGCGGTGCGCTTAATGGTCTAAGGTGTTGCAAAATTTTAGCAAAATGGTATAAAAGTGAGATAGATAAATACAATTTTTGTTTTTAATTATCAGAAAAAAATGTAGCATAGCACTTCTGGAAATGAAATGAACTGAACGAGGCCATCGTATTGGGGCTGGGGGCCATATTCAAACTCAAACTGGAAAGTCGAGTCGGTGTCATTCTGACTTAAATGCTAGTTAGGGCTACTTCCAAAGATAGGACGACGTTTAATTAAAGAACAGTGTAATAATTAGAAAATAAATACACACACATTATTTTTTTAATTAGCAATGAACTTAGTCATTCGTTTCAAATGTTCATACCAATTATGTTTGGAGATAAGCAATTAATAAATAATTCTCAATCCATTTCCCCCAAACGAAATATTTAGGTTCCTCAATTGTGTTACTGCAGCAAATGGCGCGTTGGAATTCTACATATTTTAACACTGTTATTTAATGATACTCTTGAGGCTGCGGATGCTGAGAGAAGAAAAATAGGAACTGCTTATCCATAATACAGAAAGTACCGAGGAGCAACAAGGACGTTAAAAGAGGTAAAAGTGGATATGGGACGAGCGAAAAAGTACAAATATTAGTCATTCTGCAGTTTGTCCATTTTCGATTTTTTAGTTTTTTTTTATGTGGATACATTAATAAAAGAGTTATATGAAGCGTTTGCGCAAATGTACAATAACCGAAGAAATTCCGGGAAATAATCCAGTTACTTTATACAAAAAAGACCAAACCTTTAAAAAATCCAACCGAAGATTTTCCAGCAGGATTCTCTTTATCTTGACGTCACAAATAATTTCCCAGAAGTCCATAAAGCCAACTAGTGGGCTACAAAAGTCACAGAAGGTCAAAGTCACGAAATCAGTTTTTCTCTCAAATATCTCGCAAATTATCGGTTTTACGTTAATTTTGGTTATTATAAAATTAGAGAGATAAATCTGCATAAAAAAGGTCCTATACAAAATTTATGTAGAACCAATAATTTTCGAGATATTAGGCTGAGAAAACTTCGGAGCAAAGCGCATGCGCCACTATTCTATACGTAAGGGGTGTAATATTGAATGACGCGTCGTACATTTTAAATTCAGTTTAACGCTAGTTATGTGTACAGCGCTATCTTTGCTGATGCAGCTTTATGGCGTTCTATTTAATATAATCTTTTGCTAAGTAGACTATTGTTAGTTTATAAACAGGAGTGCTGCTCATTTATTATTCAGATTGTTGCCACGCTGGAGCTAGCAGCTTGTAACTTATTATCGAAATAAAGTTAATTCGTGTGAACAACAAATTTTGTTTGGTTTTTAAAAACCCATCTTCCGTGCTTGAAGACCTAACTCGCTACATTTTGTAGAATTCTGACGTTTCATTCATCTCGTAATATTATAATAGATTGTGACTGTTGTCCGCGGTTTAGAAACTCTTAGAATTGCGAGTGTTGAAAGAGGTGACGATCATATAGACTATTTGCGAAGCGTGGAAACTGTGACACCACCGCAGCAGCTACTCAGCAACAACTATTCAGGGTATATTACCAGGTTCAAACTTGGCTGGGAAAAGATTTAGACCCTCAGCAATGGGGTTGGACTTCAAACAATAATTTATTAGAGCCAACAACTACTCTGATTCCTCCTGTGCCAGATGAACTTTCTGCAATTGCACAAAACGTTGTGGCAACAATTGTGGGTGCAGAAAATGTTTGTTTCTTGTCGGGGCCAGTCGTATCTCAATACGATGTCTGAGGATACAACCGTTGAATGTGAGTTCAAGATGATAAAACCGACCTCATTTCGTTACTTTCCGCTGATATAGAACAATTATCTCAGCGGAAAATAACGAAATCAGGTCGGTTTTATTTAAGATGAAAATATTGAAGAAGTGGAGATAGACTAAGGCGAAGAAGAAGTCGGCAAAGATTAACAATAATCAACAAAATTATAATATAACTTGTAATCCATGGATTAGGCCTACAGGGGACGACACCATGTAAAAAAAAACCGCATTCTACCCATTCTACCCGAAAGGTGGTGCGGAAACGAATGCAGCGCAATGCCCGAGTTTTCTCAGCCCTATATCTTAAAAACTATTGGTTCTACGTAAATTTTGTATAGGACCTTTTTTATGCAGATCTATATCATGAACAAATTTCATAATAACCAAAATTAACATGAAACCGATAATTTACGACATATTTGAGAGAAACTGATTTTCGTGACCTTTAACCTTTGTAACTTTTGTAGCCAGCCAGTTGGCTTCGTGGACTTTTGAGAAATTATTTGTGAGGCCAAAATAAAGAAAATCCCGCTGGAAAATCTTCAGTTGGATTTTTTAGAGGTTCATCTATAAAGTGACTGGGCTAAAAGTAGAGCGAATATGGTAGAAACGAATGAAAATACGACATTTTTAGGTCATTTTAGAACGATAAGCATTGAAAAAGTCATTTTAGGGTAAGGATAAATAAGTCATGACATAATTTTGATTGTTTATTACTGCAAATCATTGATTTCATTGACTCCAGTCGTGCCCTAATAAACATTCGATTAGGACACGACGGGGCTCAATGAAATCAATGAATTGCAGTAATAAACAATCAAAATTATGTCGTGACTCTTAGATGGTCAGTGCAAGAGGTTTCACTTACCTCTCATCACTACTTCATTTCCTCAGTCTACCTTAAGACTAGCAGTTTGGCCACTATCATTTGTTCTGTTCCATTATCTATGGCATACTCGACTGGGAAATTGTAATAACGAGGACAAGACAGAGACGGTAACCTTTAACAGAAAATTTGCGAACATACGGACAATAACGAAACTTAAAATTCACGACAAGGTGACATAGGGGTCACCCTGGACAACAGGCTGAGTTTCGGGCCTCATCTCAAGAAGACATTTAGCCGGACGTACGCTTCGCTGAGCCGCCTATACCCATTGGTAAATAGGCGAAGCAAGCTGACTACAGACAATAAAATGCCGCTTTACAAAGTAATACTACGACCTATACTGACATATGCCTGCGTGTCGTGGAATTTTATTTCAGACACGCAGTAATACATTTCGATCGCTGAACTGCATCAGAAGGTCGGAGTTCCCATGATGAAGGACTTCATCGTGGAGGTCTCCGAAAAATTCTTCCGGAGCAGAATTAAGCGATCGGAACTGACTAGACACATAACAGACATACGGGTACACGATAACCCTACTCACGTACATCGACTCATACACCAGAAACTACCGATCTTTCTAGAAAGACGGTAACGACTGCATACAGACACAACATCCTTTCCAGCCAAATTCCCTTTCTTCTCTTCCACTCAATTTTGTGAGAAAGTACGAAGATACATCTTTCGTTTACTAATAAGCTCTGAATTTAATTGAAAAAAAAAATGTGATCGGACAACTGGTTTTGAAGATACAGTTAATTTAAGAAATGTCAATTAACCATTTTGAAGTAGTCGCCATATTGAAACCCTCAACTTTAAAGACAAACTAGCCACCTTCGGCGGCGTCTAGGTCCTCGGTTTATGATCAAAATTCTAAGATCGGTCCTCGGATAGGCTCAAAATTCTAAGAAATTGCCTATATTTTTAAATTTTTATTTTTCATTTTTTCAGTTTTCCATTGTTGTTTCATATTTTTCAGTTTCTCATTTTAGAGTTTTTCATTTTTCAGTTTCTCATTTTAGAGTTTTCCATTTTTCAGTATTTCATTTTTCATTAAAGACAAATACACAGTCATTTAGTGATTATCAAGACCTAATTGATAACTCTTCCAAATATAATAATTTTATGTGTCGGTAGGATATAGGAAAAATGCTATTGCTTTTAGAGATCCCTTATTTATTCCACACACTGTATAATATGTATCTTCATTTAAAATTGCCGCAACTACCTACTATACAACTAGGCTAGAATGTTTAGCTCTTGTTCCTCCGTGCAAATCGAATTACCACAATTGTCCGGTCAAAGTGAAAAATGCCATCTTGCTCTGCGGACTTTCATGCGACAACTGAATGAAACTTTTCTAATTTCTCTTTGGCGACGTTCGCAGTCTTGACCTACATCTACAGGACTGTTTATTTTCTGGTTTATGCTACCATCCTCAAACTCGCTAACCAATATTTTCCCATATTTACTCCAAAGTTTTTTCTGAGTAGCAAAATTTAAATAATACACTGCAGAACATCTTCTAGACAGTTGGGAAAGTTATTTGAAAATTAGTTCGATTTCAAGACCTAAATCATGGGTGTACTGCAATTTTTAGTGTACCAAGATCAGACAATTATTTAATACAATACGTTTATTGAAAAAAATAAGTAGTACAACTACAAATTTTCTTAAAACGAAGTGTATTTTGATACATGTATGTTGCTTGTAAGAAATCAATTTCATATAGACAAGTGTCCAACACTTAATTTCAAAGATGCATAGAGATGTGTGTCAATCAAAATGGGCAACATGTGGAGCACATATTATAATTTTTTCTGTTCAATTATTTGAAAAACCTCTAATTTTTTAGCTCTATTCTTGAATGAGTACATACATTTAAATATCTGGGTACCTTATTAAATGACGAATGAGATCCACAACATGCATACAGCAAGCGAGGCAGGCATTCACTAAATTGAGGCCCTTCCTATGCAACCAAAGTCTGTCCTTTTTGATTCGGTACAGAATGGTCAAATGCTATGCGTGGTCAATCTTACTCTATGGAATAGAAACCTGGACACTTAAAGTCACATCAATTAATGGATTGGAAGCTTTTGAAATGTGGTTACTGAGAAGAATGCTCCGCATATCCTGGGTAGATACAATTCGTAACGACGACGTACTGCAGAGCGAATATGGAGAGGCAGCTCTTTAACTTGATTAAAAAACGCAATATAAACTACCTGGGACACATCTCAAGATGACCGAAATACAGAATACCACAACTAATCCTACAAGGAAAAATTGAAGGCAAGAGAGGAGTAGGACGTAAACAAATGTCCTGGTTACGGAACATTAAACAATGGACTGGAATAACCAACACCGGCGAACTATGTCACGCGGCCAAGGAAAGAACCCTCACTCTGAGATAGTCACCTACGCATAATTGCATGGTAGCAGAAGAAGAAGAATTGTTGAATTTTGTACTTATTGCTCAATAAATCGAAAATGGTTACAAATAGCTAGAGATAATTTTTGCGATATTTTAGTTGTGTAAATCGAGTATAATTATATTGACTAATAACGGTTTTAATATACAATGACAAATCATGTTGACACTTTCAGAACCTATATGTATTATTAATAAAACCCTTAAGGATATATCGGAAGAAATAGCATCATCGCCTTTGACTCACTTAATCAACATAATTATGAAAAGCGGAGTTTGCCCACCTGAACTTAAAAATGCAGTTATAAAACCATTATTTAAAAGCGGAGACAAAAAACTGGTATCAAATTACCGTCCCATATCCTTAATTACGAACTTAACAAAAAAATTTTGAAAAAATTATTAAAATTAGATTAATAAAATACTTAAACAAATGTAAATTGATATCAGAAAACCAATTTGGTTTCAGAGAGTTTAAATGCACCCAAGATGCTATATCCTTCCTCACCGGTAAAATTTACAAGTCTTTAGATAAAAGCAATGCTTAGCGTTGTGTATTCTTGGATTTTGCCAAAGCCTTCGATACTGTCAGTCATGTACAGTTGTTGGAGGCGTTGGAACATTTTAGAGTAAGGGGAAAGTGCATACGTTGTTTACCAGTTAATTAAGTGACGAAAACAATTTGTTAAAATCAATAACAGTATAAGTGATTACAAAGTGGTGCAATACGGTATATCCCAAGGAACCGTGTTAGGGCCGATTCTATTTATAATGCATATAAACCACTTATTGACTATCCGCAGCACTGGAAAAATAATTAGTTTTGCCGATGATACGGCAATTTTTTATGAAGCATCATCTTGGGCAGATCTAAAAATAAAATTACAAAATGATTTAAAAAATTTAATAAACCAGTTTGATCATAAGCTATTTACCATTAACTATAAAAAAAACCACCTACGTTCCCCTTCAGTTGCTACACAAACAATCTACCGAACTATAGTCTAGTATACTTTAACTTGGCGTGTGTATGTATGCACTCGAACATCAAGGAGAAATTCACATGGCCTTCATTGATTTAACCAAGGCGTTTGACTCGGTGGACAGGGAAGTGCTCTGGAAAATTATGCTCCGCTTAGGTATCCCTAGAAAATTTGTGGAAGTATGTCGCAGTCTATATAAAAATAACAACGCCCAGGTTATGTATAATAATGAGGCAACCGAACCTTTCCAAACCCTCACTGGAGTTAGGCAGGGATGTGTCCTGGCACCCCTACTTTTTAATTTGTTTATCACTGCTCTAACAATTATTGTTGACAACAAACTGACAGTCAGAGGAATAGGTCTCAGATACCGTTCTGATGGCGGTCTCTTTAACATTGGGCGCTTTAGAGCTTTCACGAAGATACGCACACGATTCATTTGTGATCTCCAGTATGCGGATGACTGTGCACTTTTAGCCTCTACGCCGGAAGAGCTTCAAGAACTTTTAGATGTGTATGCCCAGAGCTATGATTCCTTGGGACTTAAAATCAACATTGGAAAGACTAAGATTATGTCAACTCCTCATCAAGTGAACCAAATAGACATTACACTTAACGGAAATTCTCTTGAAGTGGTGGATCAGTTCAATTACTTAGGCAACGTTGTTAATGACAAAGCAAACATGGACAGCGAGATTCGCAATAGAATTAACGCTGCATCTAGAGCACTCTGGGGACTTAGAGAGAGAGTATTTGACAACCACGACCTTGCTTTGTCAACGAAAATGGCTGTCTACAGAGCAGTTGTCATTCCAACACTGCTAAATGGATGTGAATGCTGGGTCACTTACCGTCGTCATGTGAAAGAATTAGAACGTTTTCAGCAAAGACACCTCAGAAGTATGATGAAAATCCGTTGGTTCCATCACATATCAAACGTGGAAGTACTCAGGAGAGCAAACAGCCTTCCAATTGAGGTGCTTATTTCAAGAGCACGCCTAAGATGGGCAGGTCACGTTCATCGTATGCATGATAACCGCCTTCATAAATGTACACTTTATGGTGAATTGCTAAGCGGTAGAAGAGGGCGTGGCGGTCAACGAAAGAGGTTCAAAGACGTTCTCCATGAAAATCTAAAATCCTGCGGTATTCCAGACGAGCAATGGGGACAACTTGCAGCGGACAGAACCGAATGGCGAGGGGTTGTGGCCAGCTATCAAGGAAATGTTGCTGCAAGAAGGCCGAATCCAAGACCTAACCAGGTCTATGTTTGTCCTGACTGCGGTCGACATGTGCTCTCCCGAATTGGCCTCTATAGCCATAGTCGTGTGCACCGTAGATGAATGGGAATTACAATAGACTACACCTTTTACTTGTTTTTTATTACACACAATCTATCGACTGTAACATTTTTTTATACTCGGACTCGAGTAAAGGCTAATAATAATAATATAAATTTAAATTTTTAAGTAAATATTGGACATGAAACAAATGAAAATCATATACTACGCACTAGTAGAGTCGAGACTATCATACGGAATTCTGGCATGGGGCGGTGCTTTAAATATTCATCTGAAAATATTAGAAATAGTACAAAAAAGGTTTATAAAAATAATGCTAAATAAAACAACAATTTATTCGAGTGATTTACTGTTCGCAGAATCCAGGCGTTTGATATTAGACAAATATTTTTTTACAAATCGTTATTAACCAATATAAAAATAAAAATACTTTACAGTTACCCATTCACAGATATACAACAAGAAATAAATCAAACTTACAAGCAAAAATTCCCACGTCTGCTAAAACTATAGGCCAAAGAAGCTACATCTTTCTTTCACCTCGCCTTTATAATGTTTTGCCTATTGACATAACATAAGACAATCCAAATCATTACAACAATTTAAATCCAAATGCAAAGTGTATATTCTAAACTCGGACAGACGTTTTATACATTCCTTAATCAATATAAAAAAATAAAAATAGTTATTTTCTAAATAGATTACATATTAGTGTTGATCTGATAATAATAATAACAATCTTTATTTAGCACAAGCAGCCATTACAGAGGTGTAACATACATGTGTAGTACACTACATTTACCTACATTTAACAATACTAATAATTTATACAACATACCTATAATAAGCCTAATGAGTAAAATAGAACTAAGTTATTTATACATGAATTTATATAAATATTTTTTAAACAGAAAGACATTCTTAGCTTGCTTTATAAATTCTGGTAATTTGTTAAATTCGGCCGTTCCCTTGTCGTATGGAGGACTTTGTTTTCATTAAATTTGAGTAATTAATATTTATATGATTTCTTTGCCGTGTATTGTAATTATGGCTATCCTTACGATGTTGTACATTTGTTGACAAATATGTTGGTAGTAAGTTATTGTGAAGTTTGTATAAGAATATTAATGTTCTGTATTTTATATTGTCTTTTATTGAAAACCATTTAAGTGTATATTGCATTGTATTTATATTAGCATATCTAAAACGCATACATCTATTTTGAAGTAGCTGCAGTTTAAATGTATTGGTCTCATTACACATATATAATATACTTGAGCAGTACTCGAAGTGTGGTTTCATTATTGTGTTATAAATAGGTTACCTTGTATTTAAAGTTAAATGTTTACTAACACGATAGGCGAATCCCAGTTTTTTACATATGTAGCTTATATGGTCGTTAAATGTTAGTTTGTTATCTATGATTATCCCTAAATATCTCATAGTTATGACTCTCTCCATTGTACTTTACACACATATTATCATTGTTTTGATTTAAATAGTTGTTGGAACCTACTATCATATATTTGAATTTTTTGGCGTTTACCATTAATCCGTTCGTTGTAAACCATTCATTAATTAATTCCAGTGTCATGTTAATTTTTTGGATAATTTGCTCCACATTAGGTCCAGATAAATATATTATAATATTGTCTGCACTATTTTGCACTCCTCTGAGTTGATTAGAAGTAAATCATTAATAAATAGCGTGAAAAGCATAGGCCCTAGTATACTACCTTACCATTAGTGGAAGTTTCTTGTTTAGTATTTATTTGATGTATCGATACATACAAGAATATTTTAAATTCCAGATGTAGGACACCGATGCTTTCAGTAAACATGTGCTTAAAATAGATGACCATTTTTATAACTTTTTCAATTTATCTCAAGGAACTGTAGAAAATAATATACGATATTATTATTTTCGCGCATAGTTGTAAAAACCAATAATAAATCTTATAATAGCATAAATACAAACAAACCCCCAGTTTCTCCTTAGTTTTTGAATAAACGCGAATCGAAAGAGTCATATTAAGAGTTTGTTTTCAAAAGTGTACTTGGTAAGTATTAATAATTTTTAATTGATAATGTGGATAAGATAGATCTGCTGTTTGCATAATTTTTATTAACTATAAAAGGGAAGTAAAACGTGCATGTAAAATTTTAAATATTTGTTGATGCTTCCATAAGGACCAAAGCACTAGGGATTTACAAATAAATTGAAAATTTTGACAGAAACAATAGAAACGCCTAACTTAAAATGTAATAGACTGCGTTAATATCATTAAAACAACTTCACAGAATTTAGATGCGGCTAGTGTCGACTATAAAAATTTACATAATTTGATTGAAAGTGCCATTGTTTTTGCAAATGTAGTGATCCAGTTTTACCAAAGAAAATTGATGCAAACCGTGATTCCGCTAATTTTGGATACTTTATCAATATGTTTAAATGAAAAGCTCTATTTATAGATATATATATTCCGTTCCGTTTTTCAAAAAATTATTTCTCAAAAAATAAGAATCATGCGCAATTTTTGAATTTTCTTTAACCCGTCAAGACGCCTCTGGCCAAACGAAAAATTGTTTCCCCCCAAAAAGTAATATGTGTGTTACCGTGGGTCCCTAGTGTTTGAATTTGCACCGGACCCTTAAAGTGCTTAAAAGCGCGCCTGTTTAAAGTAGGTTATTTCGGCTAATGTAGACTGTAGATAGAAGTATGCAATACTAGATTTAGAATAAATATAAGCATGTAATATACAACTTATCTGTACTTTTTAAATAAAACTGTCACATGTAATATCCTTGAGATAAATAAACTTCATTCATTCATAAACTAATAAAGACCACAAGAAATGTGCTTTAATGAAAGCTCTTAAAGACCATTTTTAAACTTTTTTAAGAAAAAACTATGTTTAAGTTCGTTCAGCATTTAATAAATTCGGTTTAATTACTAGTTTATGAGGTGGGCATTCTAAAACACGTAATGTCTTTTTACCAACTATTCCATTTCGAGCAAATTAATCAACCTTTGGTAATTTAAATCTTCCACTGCGGCAAATCAAATAGACGATTAAATAATTTTGTTAAAAATTCCAATTCCCAGGTTTCCTTGAGCTTAGAGAAGCTCGCGATGATTTCCTGCGTGTGGTGGCGTCTACTACCCTACGCGAAAACATAGGGCTCGGCAGGAGACTGAGGCAGAGCCGCTTCGCGATTGATTTTTATTGTCGTAGCAGCGCGGAGAGGGTGGGTAGTGGGAAATTCCCCTGATCCTGATGGTGAGGTTAAACAGCTCACCGGGTTGCCACGCGCGTTTCGCAATTAAGAAATAACATACAGCTGATGTCGGCTAATTAATAACAGCTAATGACGTATATGGGTAGCGAAGCAGCGAGAAATTTTGCACTAGATTTTTGCAGATTAAAGTGTGCTTATTAGGAATGCCATCAAAGTATTCCGCTTTATCTCGATATCGCTCGACTCTAGTGCAAAACTAGTTATTACCTAAACTAAAGAGGAAGAAGATTCAATATACCTTGATATATTAAATTAACAAAATACGAACGAAAATGAAGAACGTTAGGTCATTTTGCAGTTTATCCACTTCTCGATTTTTGTTTTTTTTTGTGAATACATTCATAAGAGAGTTATATGAAGCGTTTGTGACTAATGAAATGTTGCGCAAATGTATAATAATCGAGGAAATTGACGGAAAAGTGGAGCGAATAGAGCTGGGTGGATAAATATGAGTGAAAATACGACGTCACATTGAAACGATTGTCATTGAATAAGTCATTTTAGAGCAAGGGTAAATAAGATAAGAGTCATTACAGCATTATATCTACTAAATACGTCTAACCTAACTTTTTCGGTTTGAAATGATCAATGCGTAAAGGACCCAAAAAGGAGTAAAAATACGAGAGTTTCATTTCACTTTCACATGAAAAGCATTTAAACAGTCATTTCAGGGCAACGGAAAATAAGCAATATGACAAATTTTAATGTTTATTGGGGTACGACGGGACTCAATGAAATCAATGAGTTGCAGTAATAAGCAATAAAATTCCATAACTCTTATTACCCTTGCTCTGAAATGACTTTTTCAATGCTAATCGTTTCAAAATGACCTACAAACGTATACTAAAGTCCCTAGCTCATATGAGGTGCCGCAAGGTAGAGTGTTGGGGCCCCTTCTATTCCTTATATATGTAAATGATATGTCGTGTCCTAAAAAAATCGTAGAGTCTCTTGGCTAAAGGAGTATATCCAAAGCCAATACTGGGAAAAAAAAAATTCGTATGTAAATCTTTTTGCGGGTGACACATTAATTTCTGTATCTGGAAAAAATCATTTTGTAATCACGGCTATATAATGAATAGAGAACTTTGTGCATTATATAGATGCTATGTGCAAATAAATTAAAACTCAATAACGAAAAAAATGTATGGTTCTCGGAACTAAAGCTAATTGCCAGAAATATTTGAATGTGTAACTAAAATTAAATACTACAGGAACTTACAGAAGATCGCAAGTGAAGATGGTTAGGATTTTGTTGGCAAAAACTGGATGTAAAATCTAATTTTTTAAATTTTATATTATGGACAGATGAACCGTCCTCCGGTAGAAAAATCAGTTGAAGTTTGGTGTGGAATTTTAAAAGATAAAATTTTAGGGCCAATTTTTTTTCAATGTTACCTTAAGACGGGGGGCATAGGCATTTACAAATTATTCCACCAGAGGTAGCAGAGCTTTTAAAGAAACACTTTCCTGATGAGAAACTAAATGAAGTAACTTGGCAGCAAGACGGAACTACTCCACACAGTGTTTTGGAGGTTTGGAGGCATTTAAACCGTCAATGACATTTGAATCTGTAAAGGCGGACTAATTCCATGGTAACTAAACAGCCCCGATTTAACACCCTTGGATATATTTTTATAGGCGTCTTTAACGGACAAAGTTAATTATAACCGGCTCAGTGGTTCAATGCTTACGTGTTAGGCTAGTTCCGGGTTCGAATCGTTGTCAGGGTATGGGTGTTTAAAGGCGTTTTTCATGTGTTACCGAGTTTATAGCAGTGGACTAGGTTGCGTGAGAGACAACACGTATAGTCGCTGTACCACTCCTGAGTCCGAGTCTCAGCTGCGGCAGATGGCAATATCATAGGGAATGGTCGTTGTATAATTGTCTATGTGTGTATGCAACTCTGATGCTTTTGTTGTTATTTTACGTTATTTTATAAGATATTGTTCATCTCGGCATCTTATTTTTACTATTATAATATATCAAACTTTTCTGCTCTCGTGTAAACCCACTTTGATGAAATAATAATACAAAATGTCAAACAATAGCAATGTCGTTATAGTATCGTCAGGCGCAGCCTACTGTGTAGTAATTAAAATTACTGCGGTTTCATCAGAAACAGTTATCTCACTTGCATATAAAGAAATTAGAAACAGATAAAAGATATACTAGTAGGTCTCTTAAAAATGTAAAAAGAGGTACTTTGGTTAAAGTCAATTCTAATCTTTAGAATACCCTGTATAATTGTTTTCAAGTTTGACAACTGTTTATGACTTTCTAAGACAAGCAAAGGTTTTTCTAAAGAATGACTTTTTCTCTGCAAATCAAAAACAACAAAGCTTATAAGAGTGCGGTACCCCATCCGGGAACAAATTGAACATTTACGTTACTTTTTAAATGAACTTAGAACTTTCTACTTTTTTGGTAACTGGCAATGAAAATTCAATTTAGGAACTGAAATGAAAATTTAGAGCATGAATCGGAAAGCAAGCAAATCAATAATATATATATAATTTGTGAAAATTGAATTTGTTCCGTGAATATGTAAGTGGCTTGTCGTCGACAAGCAAATTTTAATTTTTCAGGAACTGTAATAAAAATCGCCGCCCAAGGAATCACTACTTCCACATCCAGATTTTGTAGCCAAGTCTTATAGACACTAAATCCCAATGTAATATTTTATTCCTTTTAATAATAGAGTGGGGGTGATAAAGGGGGTGACACATGTAAAAAAAAATCCTTGGTTCTCGTATACCCACTAAATTTTTTATTCCCTTAAACAATATGGTGGGGGTGGCAATGGGGGTGGTGGAAGGGGTAACTAATGCTAAAATAAATTTTAAAGGCCCTTGGTTCTCGTACACACACTAAATCCCAATTTAATTTTTTTTTACTCCCTTTCATAATAGTGTGGGGATGGTATTGGGGGTGACAGTGGGGGCAGGGGGTGGCTGATGCCAAAAAAATTTTGAGACCTTGACTCTTCGTACATGCCCTAAATTGCAATTTTATGGACTCTTACCTGCATTTACCCCCGAACCCTTTAACGGAATTAGATCAAAATATAATCTAGTTCCAGATCTCGTTACAATACATAAGTGTACCAAATTTCAAGTCAATATCATAAACAGTTCCAGAGTAAACTTGCGCATAAAAAACTTACAAACAGACAGACAGACCGACAGGAATTTTTTCTGTTCAAATTTAAAATTTGGACGTTTCATGACATTTTAAGCCTACTTCAACAAAAAAATAAATATATTTTTTTTTGCGTTCCACTGGATGTGGAAGTAAAAGTGATTTTAGGAAGTTGAATGAAAAAATTTCAAGATTTCTGTTATTGGTCGTCAAAAATGTTGAATTTATTACAACTATGAATATTTATAATGCGAAAATAATATAACGGATTATTTGAAATTACTTGTGAGCTCTCGGACCGTGATTTTGGAGAGTTGTGTTATAATGAGCTTCCTTCATTATTCTTCCTCCTTTCCAATCAGAGTTAATGCATTTTTTTTAAAATCCACATTAAGCGCGATATTTTGAGCGGCCCACTTAAATTCCAAGTGCCATTTACATGCAAATCATTTGTCACCAAATAGTACATTAACTACAGTAAAAATGGCAGCTACGGATTTTTAAAAATAAATCATAACGCTAAACTTTCCACTTCGGAAAATAGGGAGAGTTTACCATCTACCTAATGGATATCCTCCCTTCTAACTAAACTACAGACAACACTCTGCAGCACTACCATGGCATTTTACAGCACGGCATCTCCACAACTCCACGTTGAATCACACGTGCAACGCGATCGTCCTCTCGCCTCCCCCCCTAATACCACCCCGCGGCCTCCAGGATAATCGGTATATTGTCTTTCGTGAAACAATGAGAGAAAACTGCTGCGCTTGAAGAAAAACAAAACTGTTATTGTTGAAAGATTAGCCTTTCTGTTGCCGTCGTTTTCCTCGGGGATGTTACTGGAAAATCAATGATGGAAAAGTTTTTAATGCGCCAATCGATGAATGATGCTTTAATTCTGGCAAATGGTGATATGGGTACAGTTCATGATAAATTTGGCGCTAAAGTGTATCTCAGTGTGTCTGGGGAGTAGCAGAGTCTGTCCGTTTTGTGTGTATAGTGGATACCATACATAATACAGCGATATAAGAAAAGCTCGCGAAAAACGTAAAGCAGACTGAAGGCATATCAGTTTTAGTTTAGTTATAAAAAAGGCCATAAAGCAGGTGTTCGGCTTCTTTTGAATCATCGCGCATCGCCAAAAATGGTCATACATATTTTCTAAGTTGAGAACGTAGGCCAACCCCACTCCTAAGTAATTCTTTGAAATTTGTGCTACCCAATTCGCCGAAGTCTAGTCAACGTGGACTTCCAGGCGTGGAATAACTGCTTGTCTGGTCGATAATCGAGTGAGTTAAGGCGCGAGGTGGGAATCGCGATTAATCACACGGACATCGCACCACCGGGTTCGAATCCTGGCTCCGGCACTGTCGGAGGAAATAGTTGTATGTCCGCGTTTTTTCATTGTGTAACCCCCTTCCGCACAAGCTCCTGGCTTTTGGAATTGCGGGTTATCTACTTTCTGTGGTCTGTGGTGGTGTTAAGAACAGTTTTGGAGAAAATAATTTTTAAATTCCATAAATCCTATCCTCCACAGCCTTTCTCCCTATTCTAGGAGCAATTAGTTGTAACAGTAACTGGAATGTGAGTGGACTCCAATCTCCAGATATTCTAAAAATTTAAAAATGCTAACATTGAAATGGAACTCGGTACATAGGGTTTACATTGGATTCTGAACAACCTTTTATTTTACCGAAAATAGGCCCTGCCCTATCCATGAGATTTCAGTAAGTTGAGCTTGCAAGTGACATTTGACTTGAACACCTCAAAAGTTTCACCTTATCAGGTACTAGGATGGCAGAAAACTGAGAAATTCCACTACTAAAAATAACTAGCATATCGGCCGCCAATTATTTATTTTTCGACGTGGCGAGATGAAATTTGGCACGTGTCACATATTACCAAAACCAAATTTTTTTACTCATCTGACAAGTTGCTACAACTTCCCATTTTACCGGAAGTGATCCCAACTTTTGATTGTTATATGGAACTAGATGGAAACATGCTGCCTGTTGTTAGCTTCAGCTAAAAATTTGGGTTTAATAATAGATGATGACCTCAGATTTAAGTCTCACGTAAATAAGTTATTACAGAGGCCCTATTCTGTTTATATTCAAACAGATTTGTTTTAAGTTTTAATTTAAGGAAAACTTTATCAGAATCACTCGTTCTCTCATCATTTAATTATTGTGATTTTATATATGGACATTTATAAAAATAGAATTCAAAAGTGCAAAATTCTTCTGCTAGGTTTATTTTTATGCATAAAATGTTAATTCACAAGAGTAGTAATATTGTTGCTAAACTTACACAACGATCTCATATACATTCTGTTAATATTAGGCAAAAAATAAGCTCACTATGTCTCACCATTCGACAGCTTTGTTTCAAAGAAATTTTACCTACAATGCTGTTTTCTATTATAACAAAGTTCCTGTAGATTTAAAATCATTAAGCATCCTGTCTTTAAAAAATAAATTAAACACATGTCTTCTGCATCAGAAGTGAATGTACATTATATTGAAAAAGAATAATATCAATATTGCTTTTTATTTTGTATATTTTTACGCCATTTATTTTATTTTTATAATTACATTTTTTATTTTGTAAAAGCGTTATCCCACGGTAAATCAGAGGGTTAAGTGTAAGAGTAGCCATGGCTAAACTTCGTCTTCTGACAGCCCATAATATAAATAATCGGCGAACCCGAAAACCCCCAGAAATCGATTTTGATCGATTTGGGCCATAAATGACAAAAGTCGTCCGTCATATTGGCTCCGCCATTTTGAATTTCTAAATTTTGACCAAGAATTCATAATTGGCGATCTTGAAAACCCAAAGATATCGATTTTGAGTCGAATCGGATCATAAACGGTAAAGTTGTCCGCCATATTGAAGCCGCCATCTTGTTTTTTTCTTATATGAAAATGTTAAATGCTTATACACATGTGCAAAATTTCAAAGCTCCAGCTTAATTAGAACTAATCGAAATTTTGATTGCAAGATTTGCCCTAAACAAACTGACTAACGAACTAACTAACTAACTCAGTGGTGGTCCTACTGGGGGGGGGGAGGGGCGCCCCCCACAAATACATTATATACAATATACAAATACACAAATATATTTGGTATTTTATATTTTTCAGCCTTGCGACCTAAATTTCGAAGACAATATTATTTTAAATAATAAAACTTCTAACTTTTAATTTAAGGCTGTTTAACCTAGAAAAATCTGAAATTTTTGCCTGCGGCGCATTTCTTCACCCTAGGATCTTCGATACCCCCCCCATGTCGAAATTCTGAGTCCGCCACTGAATTAACTAACTAACTAACTAACTAACAAATATTGCAAGTTTAATAAAAGCTTTTAAAAAACCACTTATCGTTGTAAATGTACTATTTAATTAAAATAAAGACGATTAATTTTAATTTTCAATCTAGGGTTCAATAACCCACCAAACATTGTTCTAATGTTCATAAGTAATTGAAAGAAGATACGTATTGGATTTTTTCGTTTTTCATTTGTGTAAGAGAAGGTCCAAAGTTAACAAAACCACCTTTTTCCAAATTACTCAAAAATATTAAATGAAACTACCACTTTCATACTACCGTTAAATGTAACTCTTTTTAAAATGATCTATCGAAAAGCAGTTATAATTCTTTTTTTCATATACTTTGAATTGTAGAACAGTAGAAACTTCGAACAAGCATAGAGATGTGTTTCAATCAAAATGGGCAACATGTGGAGCTCTTTTTTTTTATATTTTACATACACTTCTGGTTAATTAATTGAAAAATCCTCTAATTCTTAAGTTTATTCTTGAATTTTGTACTTATTGTTCAATAAATCAGAAATGGTTACAAATAGCCCTAGAGAGAATTATACTTACAAAAAAATGTTCGTTTTTCATTTCTACATCACGTCGAAAAATATACAGGGTATATCACCGGGAACTGAATCGATCGATATAGAGAAAAGTACGCATCAGAAAATTTTGAAAATTTAGATAGTTACTAATGTCGGTATATATTTTAGGGTTTTCGAAAAGAGCATAAAATTCTGAGTCGAAAATATGCAGCATATCCTATACTTAAACCTAGCCGTTTCAGAGATATTTGACATTTTATAAAGAATTTGACAGGTGCAACGGTTTGCAAGAACCGTTATAACTTTCTTCGTGTAAAAGATCCTCATTTGCTTCTTGTCACGTAAAAAGAACACAAGGAGAACTACGTTCTACAACTGAAATAAATTCAATAATATCATACCAAGGGTTCCGTTTTCGCGTTACATTTTGTCAAGTTCAAACCGCGAAAACTTGTTTACGTCAAATGGAACACCCTGTATTTTTTACGTCAAGTTGTGTAAAATTGAGTTCCCTTTTCTCTGATATTAGCAGTGTTGGGGTTAAAATTACAACTCTTTGAAATATTCGCCATTTTATTAGAAATTCATGAATTGTTGTAATCATTTCATCAAAATAGCCATGATTAGAAACAGTCAGTCATTATCTTATGTCAAAAAATGCCAGCATGTTTAAATTACATCCACGAAGACTTTTTAAATTTGTTTATTATTTATGGAGAATATGATAATGTAATATCAAGAACTTGCAGCACATTTGCTACTCGATATCCAGAAAAACGGAAACCGTCACCAAACACTGTAAAACGCATACTGGAAAATTTTAAAAATTATGGCTCTGTCAAGGCAAAAATGCAAAGAAGAAAGCCTATTGTTGATGACGAAAACATTGAAATAGTCATTCTGGGATATTTTCATGCATTTCCAAGGATGTCATTAAGACCTGCTCTGGAATCGAGACTATGCAAGGACTCAATTCACAGAATCTTATTAAAACATAAGTTTCACCTGTTTTCATTCCATATGGTTCAAGGATTAAAAGAAACAGATTTCCTAAGAAGGTCTTCTTAGGAAATCTCTTCCTTCATTTCATCTGTTTCAATCACTCATTATTAACGCCGGTGAATCATTCGGTATGGTGTCCTCAAACAAGCCGAGGTACATTAAAAACCTATAAAGGTGATTCAATCTGCCGGTGGAATAGTACAAAGAGTAGTGGTACTTTAATATGAGGTCGTAAAGATTTTGTAGCGTTTTTTATCTGCACGATTAAATTGCAAACGATTATACAGATATAAGGCATTCTCTTTAAAATGACACCTTCAATTTTGAGATATGACTATATTATATGACTATGACTATTTATATGACTGATGGTCGAGAGGTGAGCGCACTTGCCTCTCACCCAAAAGTTCCGGATTCGATCCCCGGTCGTGGCACTGGAAAATACTGTGAGAGGAATTTTTCCACTATACACGGATATTGGGTGTGTGTCCCTTGTCTCTAAATGTGTAGGCTCCTCCCACACAAGGCTCTTCTAGAGCCTTCCGGAATAAAGGGGGTCGTCATTACCTGTGGTGTGGTGTATTTATATCTATTAGGAGAGAAAAGGCATTGGAAAAAAAAATTAGTTGTAGGTAAAGTGCCCCGTGGCGGTATGATAATGAATTAATTTAATATTATTATTAAGCGACAGCTCGTTGTGCCTAATATGTGTGCCAAATATCAACTGAACTTTGATTGTTGTCTGTTACTATTAAGATTCTCATTTTTTTAAAAGACTGTCACTATTATTTTAACTCGTATAATCTCTTTGGTAAGATGTCATTTTTGTGTCCTGAAATTTCGGGCGTTTTCACGGCCACATACGTCAACACTTTCTAAAAGTTAATTTTTATAATAATTAAAAACATCAATTAATTCATGAAGAGGGCTTCTACACATATTAAATTCTCAAGATATACTTAAAAAGGTTTAACAACAGTTTAACAATATAGTATTTTATATATTGCAACAGTTGTGTTAGTTCTTAAACGCAGCAAAAGCCAAAACAGAAAATCATTAGCCCTAATAGTCAATATATTTAAATTTATATATTAGAACAATGTACTAACTATAATGTAGAATTCTTGAATCCACGCGGGATCGATATTTATTACAGACATCTGTTATGTTGACGAATGCTGGTAGGCGCTGTACCTCTGCAAGTACGCAGTTCTGCCACTTGTCGCCAGAGGGAAGCACATAGCTTATTCTTCAATTTATTGGACGTAATAAATCTGCTGCTGGCTACTCCTTACACTGTTGCCAAATGAGTCATGCAGCATAAGCAAGAGAAACACTACCTATTTCTTATATTGTAAATATTGTTATGCATTGACAAACAATGACTGATCACTGATGAGGTACCAGGTAGCACAAGATGAAAATTTCATAAAGGTGGGAAAATGTAAAACAATTTTATATTATTCACGTACCCATTCCACACATATGTCACATGGTAGTTATACTTTTGAGTAGGTAGGTATAAGTTTAGATGATTCAAATGGATAAAAAGGTATATAATTAAAATACTTCAGTAGGTAATTAAAATTTTTTAAGGAGGATACCGCGTTTGATAGCAGCATTTTACAAAAACGTCGGGACTGGTAATCTGTGATTTTTCTTATAGAAACAAATATTTAGGTTTCTTTAACTGCCTAGGAGTTTATTTCTTGTGCGATAAGATAAAAATGATAAAATGAAATACAGGTATTAATAAACGTAGTGCGGTTTAAAATTTTATATAGATGATAACATTTGTTAAAAAAATTAAATATAAATACTTCGACTTTATTTCTGACGGTCAGTGTTTATAATTTACATAATAAATAAAAATATAGAATGAAGAGAAAAGCTGATTCGTAGTCACAAATTATTGTTTTGTCCTGATAGTTAATATACCCAAAAAACCACACTTTAAATTGTTTCGCTCAAATCTTCCAGCACCAATGTGCAACTTTTGTTACATTCATATGCATCTTTGTCATAAGGGTGTCCCACGACGAACTGCGGCGATCGATATCTCGAAAAGTAGACATCGTAAAATTTCGAAAATTTGGTAATAAACTAATGTCGATGGGGGAAACTCGGCTAAAATATTTTCTAGATGGTGGCACTTCCGTTTATACCAGAAGTCGATACCAGCTTGCTTATTTTAAATGGGACACCCTATATATTATTACATTTTGGATTGTACGCCGATTTTGTGTACCATGTCCTATACCTAGGTCTCTCCGTTTTTGAGATATTTCAATTTTTATGTCAAAAATGATGTTTGCGGGCCCTAAAAGATTTATCAATTTTCAACATTTCTATATGGGTATTTTGTTATGGATATTAAGTTAAATTACTCTTAGTTGGCTATGACGGCGTTGAGTGCTAAACAAATGTATGTAGCTGTCACTTACCATTTGACAAGTATCAATTATCATGCCGGGGCGCTTAAATTAAACGCACGAGGATTACTTAAATTTGTTTATAATCTATGGAGAATGTAACAAAGTTTTATCAAGAACGTGTGAAATATTTGCTAATAGATATCCAGATAAACAAAAACCGTCTCCGAACAGTATTAAACGGATAATGGAGAATTTCAAAAATTTTGGCTCCGTTAAGGCCGTTCATAAAATAAAACCAATTGTCGATGATGAAAATATCGAAATTGCTATTTTGGGATATTTTGTGGCATATCCTATGACATCCTTAAGACAAGTGGCCTTACAAACAGGAATCTCCAAGAACTCTATTCATAGAATTCTTTTGAAACACAAATTCCATCCCTATACCATTTCTGTGGTTCAACACCTAAAGGACACCGATTTGGCCAGAAGAGTTCACTTTTGCAAATTTATTTTAACAATGTTACAAGGCAACTTTCGATTTTTGGACAACATAATTTGGACTGACGAGGCAAAATTTACGAAAAATGAACTTTTCAACAGACATAATTCCCACTTTTGGTGTGATTCAAATCCCCATGCCGTGAGATTGCGAAATTATCAAGAAACCTGGCAATTTAATGTGTACTGTGCTGTGAGAAATGATGGAGTCGTAAAACTTAATTTTTATGAAGAAAACTTAAATGGTAATGAAATAATACTTACATAGTTTCTGTTTTTCAAATTACATATCAACTTTTTTTTAGGTGAAAGATATTTGAATATATTACAAGATTTAGATAATGAATATTCGAACAATTTACCGCTAGCTGAACATAGGCAAATATTTTACCAACACGATGGCGCGCCACCACACAGCAGCTTCATAGTTAGCAACTTCTTGAAAGAAACTTTTTACGATAAGTGGATTGCTAACAACGGACCTTTTCTGTGGCCTCCCCGTTCTCCTGATCTGTCTGTCTTAGACTATTTTATATGGGGAACAATAAAAGATATAGTTTATTTTAATCCAGTCACAACAATGGAAGATTGTCAGGCAAGAGTAAGGAATGCTTTTGAAAGATTATCTCCAGGTTATATTAGAGCAGCCACCCATGACGAACTAATCAAGAGGTGCGAAAAATGTTTGGTAGTTCTGGGTGGACACTGAACACTTATTAAAATAAAATATTTTCCTGAGTATAAGTAGTTACACTGTTAGTATTTTATGTAAGAACCTTTTGTATCCAAGTTACATTTGTTTAATTATTTTATGAACTGTTGCAGTGCCAAATTTTTTGAAATTCTCCATTATTCATTAAATACTGTTCGGAGACGGTTTTTGTTTCTCTGGATATCTATTAGCAAATATTTCACATGTTTTTGATAAAACTTTGTAACATTCTCCATAGATTATAAACAAATTTAAGTAATCCTCGTGTGCACAATTTAAGCGCCCCAGCATGATAATTAATACTTGTCAATTGGTAAGTGACAGCTACATACATTTGTTTAGCACTCAACGCCGTCATAGCCAACTAACAGCACTTGAACTTAAAATCCATAGCAAAATCCCCATATAGAAATATTGAATTGGGAATATCTCGAAAACTAAAAATTTTCGGAATAGACATCCATATACAAACTTACCCTTATTTTTAATGGCGAATAAGATTAAGATTATAAAAATTGGGGGTATCCATTTGAAAAAATTGATTTTTGACAATTTTCTCAATTTCATCTTTATTCTTATTTTTTGAACACTCTGTATTAATACTTATCAAAATATTATAAAAACTCTATTAAAGTAGGTCTTTTTCAATAAAGAATCGAACCCAAATTAGATAATATAGGCTTCCTTATAGGAAAAATTTATAATTCTTTTAGGGCCCGCAAACGTCATTTTTGACATATAAATTGAAATATCTCAAAAACGGAGTGACCTAGATATAGGACATGATACACAAAATCGGCCTAGAATTTTGCGTACAATCCAAAAATGTAATAATATATAGGGTGTCCCATTTAAAATAAGCAAGTTGGTATCGATTTCCGGTATAACCGGAAGTGCCACCATCTTGAAAATATTTTAGCCGAGTTGCCCTCATCGACATTAATTTACTACCAAATTTTAAAAATTTTCCGATGCCTACTTTTCGAGATATCGATCGCCGCAGTTCGTCGTGGGACACCCTGTATACCGGTTGGTAATTATTCAAATAAGATAAAGTAACACATTGCAAAATGTCCGTTGATATGTCTACTTTTCTAACCACGCGATTTGGTTCGAAGTATAATAAATAACAATATTGCAATTTTTTAATGTTAACGAGAACATATAATGATAATATTCTCGGCGTAATTACCTAAGTTATATTTTATACTATCATGATTGTTGTGCGATATATAAATGTTATAAAAAAAATATAGTAGCAAATTGAAAACAACATATGTCCAACAGACCATTAGAGGATATAGGAGTGTATGATAGTAATACATTACAGTACGTCGTCGTCTATTTCTAGTTTCTATATTTATAAAGTTTACTTGTTTTGTGGATATATTTTCACTGAATCGATAATCGCTATTTTATTGCGTTAGTAAATATTGTATAATTAGTATTAGTAATATTTATAGCTATTTATAGACTCTACAAGTTCCGTTAATCTTCTGGGATATTGTTTGTTTTGCTGATATTGGAATGTTTGAAAAACCTACGAAAGAAACAATACTGGTAAAAACAAGCTTTACTTGTATACACATTTCATTTCTTACAATGGCATGAATGAATGGTCAAGGCTCACCGTGATCGTTTTTTAAATGCAGAAAGAGAAATCGAAATGTATGCAGTCAGTCGAGGAAGATTTCTCAGATCGTATATTTTTCAATACTGTTAAGTGCATGCCAAATATAACATGTTTTTGTAAATATTTTTTTGTTTTCTGACGCTCCACGTATGTTTTTTTTCCTTGAAAATTATTAGGTTATTAGATATAGTGCGTGCCAAATATCAGGTTCTCTTTACATCTTTTTATTAATATATTTGACTTTCTGACGCTCCCTGTTTGTTTTTCCCTTAAGGATTATTGAGGTCTTATATCTTTGTAATGGTACCAAATAATGCTAGTTGATTGTCTGGGCTGTCAGTAGCCTTGTCTTCTGAAACCGATCATCTGCTGTTGATAGAATAAATTCTTCATTTCTATTTTCAGAATTCGTTCTACCACGTCAAGTATAAAACCATACTTTCCCATAATATCCAATCCCAAAATGAAGTCATCCGTAATGTCAGCTACGATAACCCTATGACTAAAGCACAGACATCCAAACTGCAGATCCAGGCCCACTTTTTCATAGACCGTTACCCTGTCTGCTATGGCTGTCCCAACGACCTTCCTTTTTTTTCTATTTATTAACTTCTTAACTTCTATGTCTGATATAAATCCTGGCCGTACTAGCGATGACGTGGCTCGTGTGTCGACAGTGAAGACACATTTTCTTTTATTTACATGGCACTCCAACAGCAGGCTACTTGCAACTGTTCGAAGTTGGGAAATTTGTTTTCTTAACTGCGTTACCTATTCAGCACAGCTACCAAAGGTGCTGGCTATCTTTAGTTTTCCCGCGAGTCTTCAAATATTGCGGTATTTATCCTCTCAGAACTTCGCTGTCGACAGTCTCGTTTAATATGTTCCAGTTTGTCGCATATTATAACACCGCATTCCTCCCCGTAGCTTTCTACCACTCTTGTCTTTCCTGTTTTCCTGGAGTATCTGATTTGGTTAGTAACTGACTGAACATTTTATGTATGCCGGCCAATATAGATTCCAGATTTGTTTTCTCCAAACTGGCCTCTTCTATCTTCACAGCGACGTGGAGTATCTTTATAAGCGGCTTCAATCTTGAGGGCACGGATCAAAGCTTTGCTCCTTGTCTTATTTAGAGTCTATTGTAGGTTCAGTTCAAATGTTTCTGCAAATTCCAGAATATAATGTTCTAGGTCGAAACTACAGGTGTTCCATTTGAAAAAATTGAGAAAATTCAATTAAGAAAGTTCTAAATTGAAAAAACATTTATGGTCACCCTGTTTATTACTAAGAAGTGAAAATGATTCAAAAACATCACACAGATGGCTCGTAACTGGTATTTACAAATTATTTTCTTAAAATCCATAATGGTGACTGTAGTGATTTTTTCAAAATGCATCTGCAGATGGCACTATTTCAACAAAAAATAATCACTACGTCTAAATGGTTGGGAGATAGTCAATAATAATATAGGAGTAAAGGGAGTCTAGAAAGAGGCTTCAAAAATGTACTGATATTTATAGCATTCCATTTTCAAAAATGGCATTTGGTCCTGTACTGTCGTGAGCAGAAAAAATAGGACAACTTTTTTTTCCTAATGTAAATCTGTCTCTATTTGAATATGTAATGAGTAGCCGAAATAAAACAGATATCACTTTTAATTTATTTTTTATTTTAATGCTGTAGTTATTGCTATAGTAAATCATGGATGGTTAATGAGACAAATTGCACTGCGTTATAACATTAACAAAAATTTGGCTTGTAACATTTTAAGAAAGTGGGAATAAACGGTACGATTAGTAGAAATCCTGGATCAAAGGACAAAGGATATTCTACTTAACAAGAAACTAACTATTAATATTTCGTTATTGCACCATTTCTATTTATGACTTCTATAAGTCTGATTGGCATAGAATTAAATAACCTTATACAATAATCATTAGTAGTAATATTTTCCCATGCATTATTTACTGTTTCCAGTAATTCTTCGGCATTCCGTGGTCTCACATTTCGTTTTTGGATACTTCTTACGAGTAGTCCCCATACTTCTTTCACAGGGTTAAGATCTGGACTATAACTGGGCCAGTTAAGAACATTGATGTTGTTATCTTGAAACCAGTTAGTTACGGTATGAGCAGTATGAACAGAGCAATTGTCTTGTTGAAATATGAACTTATTATTAGGAAATAATTGTGACACAGAAGGGAGAATGATATTGTCTAAAATCCTAATACACGTTTCACTATTAAATCATTCCTCAATATGCCATAAAACACCAGGACCACGTGCCGATATCCAAGCCCACATATTGACGGAAAATCTACCACTTTTATCATTGTTAGATATATATTTCTCATCGAATCGAGTATTCGGAGGGCGGTAAACACGAATACAACCGCTGTGTGTTGACTGGAAACTTTTTTCGTCTGTAAAGATTACATTGTTCCAAAAATTTACATCCTGCGCTAAAAATTCAAGCGCAAATCCTACTCGAGCTTCTTTATGTTCAGCTATAAGTATTTTTGTGCTGCTGCATGACAGCGTAGCTCCGATTCTCTGACTCGCCGGCGACCAGTACTGCTCGATACAGGAAACTTCGTTTCTTCAACAGCCTGAATAACTGAGTAAAGTGGACTTTCTACTAAAGCATTTACCAATTGCAAATCTTGTTGTCGAGTTGATATCTTTCGTCGGCCTGATCCATGATTTCTACTAATCGTACCGTTTATTCTAGACTTTCTAAAAATGTTACACACCGAATTTTTGTCAATATTATAACGCAGTGCAATTTGTCTCATTGATCATCCATCTTCTGCTTTAGCAATAACTCCAAATTGAACTAAATCGCTTATAAGAGGCATATTAGTTTTTTGCACACTTGCAATAAATTATGACAACTAACTGACAATGTCACAAAAATTAAAGTTAGACGTACATAACTAGATTTTAGCAAAATACCGTTATAAGACTTGTCCTATTTTTTTTTTGCTCACGACCGTACAAGCGTTTTGGTTCACCCTGTATATTAGAAAATGATTTCCAGTTACAGGCTTTTTATTTAGTTTACCTATTTTTTTTTTAATTTCTGGCTATCGTAGAACTCGATGTCGGACGCACTATCGCCCCACCCTGGGTTTTAATATCATAAATATATGGAAATTAAAATTTTGACAATTGAAAAAAAAATACTAGTTAGTTACTACAATTGGACCTAGATATCACTGGTTGAATGACTAACTATAAATCATAAAAAAACTAGGTCTGAATAACATAATTGCTATAATAATTGTAACTTTACTAACGTTGCAAAAGCAGAATTATTACTGAATAGTGCTGGTCTCATTGATAACTTGGGAGCATTGTACGAGTTCTCCCAAGTGAAATATAACTATTACCGTCAAGTTAAAAGCGTGGAAACTGTACAAACACAAACTAAAAGCACATACATTGAGAAAATTATGAGTCAGTGGCGCATCAATAAACCGCGTATAACAGAATATAATTTTATATACACATATGATTTTTTCCCAAGGAAATACCTGGATTTATCAGATATGTCCAACTAAAAAATAATATAATTTTTTGAAATCGTTCAGAAAACTAGAAAACTAACTAAAACATTTTCATTACTTTTAACATATTGTTCTTTTGATAGAGGCTAAAAATATTAAAATATAAAAAGATCAAGAAGGAATAACGTCGGCCATATTTAGTGGAGTAAATATAGATTTGTAGGGAAAAATTTCGCATGGCGCAACGCAACATAGAAAAATAAGTTTGTTTTGGCGAAACTAAGAATACCCTGAGTTTTCTGCTTCGAGTAGGTTTTTTTTTCGGGAAAAGGGGTAAATTGCTCATTTTTAAGGGTGGATTTTCAGTTTTAATATATTTTGGACCCTTTAAAATGCTACTTAAGAAACTAGAACGGTACCCTTTTATTGTAGATGTTCAAGGAACTTTAAGTTCAAATTTCGTGAGAATGGGCTCACCGCCTTCCGCGGTATGTATATAAATATACTGAAAAAACGTAAAAAATTAAATTAAGGCTAACTTGACCAAAATTAAACCAAATCTGATAAAATTTTAGACGAAAGTAACCAATATAACTAGAAATAGCCTGCCAAATTTTAGTAAAAAATATCTAATAGTTTGGCCGCAATTCCATTTTTAGTCCAAATTCCACAAAATTTTCCAAACGTTCCCCAATTTTCCCAAATGGTCGAACGAATTTTTTTTACCAAAATGAAGGTATTTTTATGTACTTTCACGTAAAGTAATTAAGAAATTACTTCATATACTTCTTTATAATTATCATCTTCTTCGAATTCTTCAATATCATAAACATCAAGACTAATTTCTAATTGCTCAGGTTCTTCATCAACTATAGCTTCGTCAACAGTATCATATGCATTTTGGCAAAGTATTTTGTGGTATAAATTGCTGCATGGGACGCCAATGGTTCTGCATGAGCAACGTTTGGTTTTGCAACGGATCTTATAATCATAAGCAATTATATTGAGTAATTCATTAGGAAGAGAAGCTTCATTAGTCCTTATCGGCTTATAGGTGCTCTTGCGTAAAGTGTCTGTCGTATTATGAGTGTTGTTTTTGAGCAAATGCCCATGACTTGTAGGATAACGATGTTGTTCAGAAACGGTTGAAAGGGTGGCTATTTTTTTCTTTACATAAAGCAGTGATTTGTAGATATACAGGGTACCATCATTATTTTGTGTTTAACAAAATGTTGACGCCAGGATTCTCTACAAGGAATATTGAACATTAGTCGGATAATTCTTTTCTGCATGACTAATACTCGGTTTGTGTCGCATGCTTTTCCCCATAGTACGATATTATATGCAATATGTGTATGTGGGAGGCGGTGAACCCATTCTCACGAAATTTGAACTGAAAGTTCCTTGAACATCTACAATGAAATGGTACCGTTCTAGTTTTTTAAGTAGCATTTTAAAGGGCCTGAAATAAATTAAAACTGAAAAACCACTTTTAAAAATAACCAATTTACCCCTTTTCCGCGAAAACTCGAAGCAGAAAACTCAGGGTATTCTTAGTAGTAAGTAGACTTAATCATTTTAAGTACGCTAAAAATAGAATTGAAGTAAGATGTACAATGTACAACGTTACACGAATTTACTTGAGTTGGTTAATACGGTTTCCTTTCCTTCTGTTAAACCACAAGCTATCAACATTCAAAACTTGCCCTTGATACTGATTCCTTATTCTATACAATGGTGTTCGAATAAAGTTTGTTTTGTTCACTAATCCCCTTTCAAATTCCCTGCATTCTCTTTTCTAAACTGATATGTGAATACTCTGATAAATAAGGTAATATGTTTGACGTGGTGATAACAGATAGGTACCTACTTTTTAATAAATATTTACTTGTTAAATGATAAAAAACGCATATTTATTTAGAACATAACTTGAGAGTTTGTTCAATAGTGGTTTATTTTCAACGACATAAAAAGTGAATTCTGCTGGGCGCTAAAAAGCTCATATTTTTACAAATAGATTTTAAACTGAGGTCGAGTCAATAATGAAACATAATTACTTCGGTCTTTGTGTGGCTTCATTACTTATATTCATTCTAACATCGATGTTGAAATTAAGAGGCTATATTTGATGCACTAAGAGACATAATTTTTTGAATGACCAACTTGACCTTGTTCTAAAATATCCCAACAGAGTACAGCAATGGACTACCTGGCAATGTCCAGAATGAACCTACGTTTTAAAACGGGAATCCAGACTGGGCACTGTCCGTTAAGGAAACATCTACATAATATGAGATTAAGCGAAACACCTCTCTGTAGAGGTTGTCAACAAGAAGATGAGACGGTTTAACATGTACTCTGTGACTGTTTGGCCGTCTCATCAATCAGAGAATCCATTTGTGGAGAACGTTGGCCTACTTTGGCCGATGCAAAGAAGATGCCCCTAGGCAGCATCACCATCTATTTCGCAAGATTAGATTGGTTGGAGGCCTAGGCCAAGGTCTGCCTACACAAGGGACCCAAAGGGGCCTAAGTGCTGTGGTTCAATAATGTTCATTGACCACCCTCCCAACCAATTCCAAAGACCTTATTCTATCGGAGACTACAAATACCCATATATAAGTCGCATGGACGACCCTAAAAATCGTTCTTGGTTTAAAAAATAAAAGTACTGGTAATAAAAATATTAGCGTTAAATTATTGGAAGATTTGTTTTGTAAAATTGGTTACCCTTTACTTAATATTGTTAGCAGATTGTTAGAAACAGGACATGTATCAGCGATGTTAAACAATTGAACAAACTTGAACAATGCGGCCCAACTAATTTATTGCCGATTGTGGACAAGATATTGGAAATTATAGTGGGTGGTGAGTTGCATGAATATGTTGAAAAAAATAATATTCTATTTGTAGGTCAATCTGGTTTTTGAGAACACCACTCGCGTGAAACGGCTCTTCAATATGTGTTAGCCAAATGGGGGAAGGAAATAAGTGAGGATAATATAAAAAACTGTATAGATATATCACTGAAAGTACTATTTTGAAATGGCTAGAACCCTATTTAAACAATAGGTATCACAGGACGAAAATCATGATCAAAATGTCAAGTGAAATTGCAAGTGCATACGGTGTTCTACAAGGAAGTGTTTTGAGACCTCTTCTTCTTTACCTATTTTTCTTCATATATGTGAATGACATTCATTGGATCTTGAAAAATTCATATGTAAGTTTGCAATGACACTGCAATCACTATAGCTGATAGAAATTTTAACAATATAACCCAAGGATTGTTAACTAAAAAGACACCGACTTATTCCCCCAAAGACATACGCGATTAGCCAGTTGTGATGTCGACAACGGTCCTGGTCTGGTAGCTGCTTGCACCAGAGCGGTCCTTTTTAAAAAAGATATATATTTTATAGGAACTGTTTTATTTTTTTTTAGCTAAACGGATCTCGATACTTTATGAACGGTAAACTAAAAATTCCTAGGTTTTTTTCTAATACAATTATCATATAGATATGTATAGAAAGAAACCAAAACATAAATATGGCGTGCCTATCGTATCGTAGCCATTGAGCCCGTGGCGCAATAAACTACCGTCGCACCAAGAAATGGACCGCTTAATACGTCACTAACGGTCCAAACAGAGTGGGGGGTGGGCAACGTTACTCTTATGGAAATAAGCAATTCTTTGTAGGTAACAATCCTTGGATATAACCAACACCCTTAATAGAGAACTCGACATTTTGTATTGTAGGCTATGTGGTAATGAGTTGAAACTAAATTCATGTTCATATCTACAATATTATTACTATTTTTTAATTTTTCTCTTATAGTTTTTGCACTAAAATAGCAAAGCTAATTTATATATTTAATAAATAAATAAATAAAATTTAAAAAATCCATATTGCCTTATAACTGTAAGAAAACTCATTTTGCTGAACTACATGATGACTTTATATCATTATGTCACATAGACCAGACATGTTTTTTGTCATTTAGTAACGTTAACGACGCAACTCTCTATAGGTCCAATGAACTAGATCTTTGTTCTTTTAAGAAATGTTGCGGCAACTATAAACATTAATAAATTCTACTCCTATGGTTTAATAGTAGAATAATTAAGATTTATTAAACAAATATCACGTCTTTGTAGTACATACAGAAAAACCGACGAAACCGCTCACAGATTCTAAATCTCTATGGAAAAATATCCAACAGGAAACAGACGTTGCATAAGATTACCTTAAAATATTGAGATGCAGATTAAGTCGAACCAAAACAGATTCTGGTCACATATTAATAATATGAGAGTTGTCACTAGTATTCCAAGTGTAATGACCCAAGATAATGTATCCTTGAATGATCCTCAACAGATTTTAAATGGATTTGCATAACTTTTTCAATCTTCTTTTACGTCCACAAATTTTAGTATGCAGACTCGAATAGTACTCTCTGTTGTTTGATCCTTTCCGAGTTTTTTGCGAAAAACCGTTTTTTACCTATTTTCTCCCCCCCCCCCCCCCTCCCTTCCGCCGGCGTCTACCGGTGGGGACTTTTGATATGTTAAACAGTACCATAAAATAAGCCTGTTCCCAAAATTTCAACCCGGTCTGAATTATTTCATCCAAATCGACAAATTTTGTCCCATTTTATTGGGCTAAACGGAAATGCAAGTAAGGCAAGATTCAGTAGAAATAATTGGTAATTTCATGAAAAACCGGGAGCAAAGTGTGCGTTTAAATAATGTAAGCTCAAATTATTTAACTTTAAAATCTGATGTACCTCAAGGGTCCATCCTTGGCCCACTGCTCTTTACTATTTACACAAGTAACCTCGTTAATAACTTAAATTATTGTAAAATTCACTTATATGCAGATGACACGCAACTCTACTACTATGGTTGTTTTAAATTAAGTATGCCTTATGCCATCTCGTTTAAAGCCTTTATTAGCTAAAAAGTAATTATAAATAATAATTACTGTTTGCTTGACTTTATACGTTTTGATCCTCTTTCTTAGAATTTTTTTAGAATCTATATGACTAATAATTTCAAATTCATAAATAAATTATTCAAGCAAGCAGTTTCACTAAGGTTAAAATGTAAGATTGATGTTCATAATTGTTGTTATATGCCACATAATAAAGACGTTTATTATTATCATTATTTACTTTAATTTGTAGTATTATTATTATTTTTTGCTCAAGTGCAATGAAGGTTGGCATATGGCTTAATTTTCAATGCAAAATATTTTATTCAAATAGAATTTTTCCATTAACTTAACGGAAGGACCAGTTTACCCAAAATGATTTATCTTCTACTTAGGTTAACTCCTTGAGGTGGATCCCATTTGAACTATAATTTGGTAAAAATCCATTTTAGGCCAAGCAGACCGAGACTGTAGAAAATTAAAGCTGTACTAATTTTTTTATATTACACCCGCCATTACACCCGAGATCACACCTATCGCAAACCCAATCCGAAGACACTCTGTATACAGGATGATGTTGATATATTTTATTTATTTTGTATCTGTTTGGGTAGTGGCATTAAATAAATTAATAATTAAAAATTCCTTTGGAGGGGTCTTAATTGTTAATTCTCTCTAAATTGGCCCTAAAATGCAGTCAGATATTCCAATCAATTTTGAACCGTGCTGCGGTTACATTTTTTATGTGTATTTGACATAATAAAAAAGGAAGTAGTTAATTAATTGTTAACTGTACTGCAATTTCATAAAAAACCAGCGAATATAATATAATTTCTTTGTGTATGATCAGGTGAGCGTAAAAATTATTGCAATTAGTGAAAACTTAGTCAGGCCTCTCACAACGCTATGCAATCAGGTTTTTCCGATTTCCTAAAAACCTGCGGTATTGCATTAGTAGGTACGCTACTTAGACTAACAGCCTTTCAATGTTTTTACCACATCTTGTCTTGTTTCTTCACGGCACACAGAGTGCACTAACTGTGAATTTCTTCGTATCTGTTCTTGGCCGTTCTTGGCCGACGTTCATCGCGTTCTTTTATAGAAATCGCCCATTGTTTATTCTTCTTTGTGAAATAATAGAATGGAAAGGAAATGTACGTGGCCGTTTTCTATAATACAGATGTTTGTCTATTCACGGGCGCACGCTTGGCGGAACGGCCGGGCTGAGATTATTGAATAATTTATGACTACGATAAAATGGAAAGGTAAAATCGATGAAAACCTTTCCGTTTATTAAAATGATTACCTTAGATGAGCATGGCTTTTTGTAGTACAGTAATGGCTGTGAATGTAACAAATTCAAAATATCTTGGACAATACAGGGCGTCCAAAATTTCCGTTGACATACTTTAACGGGCTAACGGGAACCTACCCTTATTTGTGGAGTAAAGCGGATCAATCTTTAACAAAAAAAATGTACGGAAGTTAATGAACTAAATTTTAGGTCACTAAGATTCCGGGAGCAGACGTCAAAGAATATTCAAAAGGCATATGCTGCACTAAGATTGTTGTATCCACACAAATCATATTTGAGTAGAAATACAAAAAAAAATTTGTGTGAAACTTTAGTGTTATCGCAATTTGCGTATTGTGCCCCTGTTTATAGACCTTCCTTGAACGTTGACTGCTCTAATCGGATACAACGAGTTCAGAATTCTTGTATTCGTTTCATAGACGGAATTAAGAAATATGATCATGTATTTCAAAAGTTAAAAGAATTAAAATGGCTTAACATGAAAAATAGGTTTATTGTTTATTTCACAAGATTATAATATCAGGACCACCCCCTTATCTATATAATAAAATATCTTTTCGTACTGACGTTCATAATATTAATATAAGATTTAAAAACCAATTAACGCCTTCAATCCACAAAACTGCATTTTTCGAAAGGAGTTTTAAATACATGAACATAAACTGTACAACCCCATCCCCGAAAGCTTCAAAACACTTAGTATTGCAAGATTTAAAAAATATATAATTCGGTACTTTTTTGAGAGTCAAACTATAACGTAAGTGTGCAGCTTGATATTTGCTTCATATATTTCTTATAACTATGCAATTATCATTTGCTACTTGATTATTTTCTTCACGTGTTTGTTTAATGTTACTGTAATTTAATTTTAGTTCAAGGGTCAAGTGGTAGAGCACTCACTCGACTGAACCTCCCCTTGCTTTTGTTTCCCATTGCTTTCGTGCCCTACAGACTAGGAATAGATGTATGATGGAGCTCCTCCTCATTTCAATATTTTTATCTGGGAACAGTTATGCCAAGTGTATGTAGAAAGGTGGTAGATAGGACAGGATGAATCTGTTGTTGGCCTCTCCGTTCTCCAGACCTTAACCCATTGGATTATTTCCTATGCATACCTGGACTAAAAGTGGATCTGAACAAATTAAATAAAACCTACTATATGGGTGCTTTATGGGTGGGTTAAAGTATGACAACGGATTTTCCGGACACCCTGTATGTATATAAGGTGTTTTGAAGAAACAACTGCAGAAATAATATCTTAGCGGTATTGAAAACCAAATTAAGTCTACTCCAAATAGCTTCTGGTTAAGTACCGAGGTATAAATAGTTAAAAAAATTGCATGATTTTAACGATAGTAAAAAATGACTTTGAAGACGTTAAAAAGTAAGTAAAAAAATCTGCTTTTTTAAATGCTAGGCTCAGTTAATAGATGTACCTTAACTTCGCAAGGGCTGAAGGGGAAAACAAAGACTATTGTTATTTTGTTAATTTAATGAAAATAAACAAATAAATGTATAAGTTCACTGTATACGTTTAAAAAGTAACAAAACAACCACAACTTTAGGTAATAGACATGAAGCTTCGTGTGCAACCTAGAATTATTTAAAAGTAATATCTGCTTCGGTGAAATTGAAAGTGTTAAATGACTTTAATAGGGAAAGTTATCCTTCAATTACCTACTCTAAACTAAATCAATCATAGATCTGGCTGTAATTAATAGAATGTCTTAAATTAACTGAACGTAAGTCGTAAGTCATTAGAAATTAAAACATTAAACATCTTTGAATTTGATTCATCGTTAGGAAAAACTTGGTTAAGCGTACATAGAGTGTTTTACTCAAAAACAATGAGTCCTACATCAAAGACACAAAGTTAAAAGTTAATTTATTTATTTATTTGCTATACTGTCCAACAGGTTCTTGGCCCAATTAGAGGACAGAGAGATAGAGTAAACTAATACAGATATGTAACGAAACAATAACACTAACATATAAAAAAAATGTATAAAACAAAGTCTCTAGTAACTAATCAGACATAAAAAAAAGAAAACAGAAAGCATGATTTTCTACATTATATATTATGAGATCATAGGAAAGAAAAACAAATATGTTAAATTAGTGCCAGTAGTAATAGGTTTTTAGGGTGTTTACGGAGCAATTAAAAATGTCTATATCACCGCAGATCGTATTGTGATTGTCGCATATTACATAAATAGGAGAAAATTTTAAGACATTTGTATGAGGCGTAGCTAGATAAAATACTATGACGGGATATCATTCTGGGAATATTAAAAGACAGTTTTGATAGTAATAGTGGTGCGTCTATAATGTTAATAATTTTAAAAAGAAATATTTGGGACATCCATTCTCACCTACGATGCAAACTAATTAACGAATACATAACCAGCAGATCTTCTTGAGGAAAACCGACTGCTGGATAAGTACCTTCTAATCTAAAATTCATAAATTTCAGAAATTTACGTTGTACCGATTCTAGATTATTAACATAAATTATTGTGTGACGTCCAAACAATTGATCAAGTTTCGATCTAACGTAGCAATAATAGAGCATTTTTAGTGTATCAGAGCTTGAGATTTTCTAACTATAAACTCACATGTCTTGCTGGCTTCCAATACTATGGTGTTAATATGTATATTAAAAGCAATGGTCTTGCCAACGCCAAGAGATTTTTCCGAATTTAATGGAAGGTTGTTTTTAGTACACCAATTACTAATTCTGTTCTAGTTTTATTGCCAATCACTAACAATATGAATTCTAGAAAAAAGCTTTAAATCATCAGCATATATTAAATAGTAAACCTCGTGTGTTAAATCGCCCGTTATGTCATTGATAAATATGATGAACAACAGTGGCCCAAGAACTGAACCTTGCGGTACTCCAGAGGTAGCAACGTATTCGACATACTTAAATCCATTGAAGGTAACATATTGAGTTACAGACAACATAACAATTAATTCAATTACCTAAAATTTGATACCTGCCGCATCCCTTTACGACAGATATTAGAAAAAGTTCCGAAAAATATGTTCTTGAAAATTCAGTACCTATTGTTAGGAGACTCGTTTTTCAGATTGTGCGCCGTCACCAAGTAGCAGGTAGTCGCGATCCGTCGATAGTTTACGACAGATTAATTAATGATTGAATGATTTTATTTTTATTATTTGCCAAGGCTTAAAAAAATATCATACTCGTATACTGACTGGATAAATTCATATCTCAAGAGAATTACAGTTTCTTCTTATATTTAAATAATATATTTGCACAGTCTTGAATTAGAATGTTGTGTTATTGTTTCACACAGGTACTTCCAGAGGCACATTTGCATAATTTAATTAAATGTGATACGAAAATAATCACTTTATATAATACTCGGTTTTATTAATACAATGAATGAAATCTTTCTGCTTTATAATTAGATTAAGAATAAATTCCAAAGAAATATTTAAAAATTCAATTAAGTAAGAATTTATGCGAACTGTTGACTATACTGACTTGCATAAAATAATCATTTACTAATCTTTAATTGTATGAAAATAAGTATGTTAAAATCTTTACCACAAGCACAGTTTATTCACATTTTCACGATTGGAAAGAAGTTTTTGCTTCAGATAACTTGTATCCGTATATATTTTAAGCTAATTCATTAACCACATTATGTAGGAAGCGAAAAAGCAGTGGTGCTTGCGCAACCCGTAGTTGAAGTAACTCGCGGACGGCACTTCGTACAAGTTATGGTGTCGAGTCAGTGCGAAAATTAATCAGTGCAGTTCTCCGAAAATCTAGTTTTTATACAAGTCTTATGTTAAGCTTTCTTTTTGAAGCAATGTTATTATACCACCTAATTTAATTTTATTTTGTAAAAAGGAGTTTAGGTTTAATTTATTTTTTATACAATTTTTGCTTTAGCCAAACCAGTCCCGTCTAGGCTTGGCTTTGCGATCCGCCACCGCGTCAACGCGGTGGTCGAGGGGTCGGTCCCGAGATGGGTGCTGGGGAGGCAGCTCATACACTGTACGATTATTTTAAATAAATATATTTTGAATTGAATTGAATTGGGTTCGAATCCTGGCTCCGGCACTGGCACTGTCGGAGGGAATGGTTGTATGTCCGCGTTTTCTCAATGTGTAACCTCTTTCCGCTCCTGGAATTGGGGGTTGTCTAATTTCTGTGGTGTTTATTTATTAGTTATTATTGTTATATTACTATACTACTATTTATTATATTTTTTCTTACATTACCTTTTTTGCTATCTAAATAGCAATGCAAATATAAATAAATAAAAATAAATAAAAATCTACAATATAAATACAGTATTTGTAAACAGATTTGTCAAATCGTATTTTATGCTGAATTTACCAGTTTGAGATTTTTTCATCTCAGGATCATCATATTTAAAGTTAAATGATTATGTCGCATCTGCTGTAATCTTTAATGACATTAAATCATTTGTGAATCAAAGCCCATATTTTTAGCAGCTGCGATCAGCTAACGGATGATATAACAAATATTGTTATTTTTAATTTCAAGTAGGGATCTACTTCATACTAATTCTGAAGAATAATGTTTTTCTCGGCAATTGAATCTAACCAAAAATGTCTAATTCTAACTTAATAACACATTAATAAACCCGACTTTAAGACAATTAATCTCGGATTTAACAAAGGAGAAAAAACCACATTTTCATATATTTCGGGTACATTTATCATTTATTCCCATCTAGTTGGATATATTGGATAGATGATTGTTTGTATGCTCATGCTCTTAAAAAAATATATTCTTTATACCTCGCTTACCTGGAGTTCAGCCTGCGAGACGTCAATTTCCCCTTTGTAGACGAATTCGATGATGAATTTGAGGTCCGCATAGCAGACGTCTTGGGGCATTATTATTGTCGGGTGCTTGCAGGGATTTTCTAACAATAGTTTCTGGAAATATGATGAGCAGGCTGACAAAACTACCTGGAAGAAAGAAAATATTATGGGCTTGGTACAAGAATTTCAGAATTTTAATGGTCAACAAACAGCAGAGGTAGAAGCTTTAAAAAAGCTTTTAACTGTAAACTGCGACATCAGTGGCGTACAGAAGTGTATGGTTGTCTTTGCATAATATTTGATTGTCAAATTATATTTAACGACCACACCAGAAAAAATATTTTTTTTGATCACAACTAATTTACTGTCTTAATTAGCAGAATAACTATTTCTAGTGGTTCAAAATTGTCTCCTGATATTTCTGCGGCTGATAGCATATCCAAAAATAATTGTACTCTTTCATATAAACTTATTTCCGAAAATGAATAATAAGGGAAATGAACCCCTAAACGGGGGATAATAAATTTCGGTTTTTCTGCGATATCTGCTTATTTTAATCATATTGCTAGAAACAAAAATTCTAAAAAGCTCTGGGGTGAGCTTAAGTCACTAAATATTACGTCCAGTAATAAATCACAAATAAGTACCTGGCAATTTACTAGACCCTGATACTATCAATAATTATTTTATAGAGAGTATCCCTTAAAATACCAATACTGCAGATGTTTTGAATTATTATAACCGAAATAAAATCACTAATTCAGAGTTCTATTTCAGTTGTTTCCTCTCAATTTATTCAAAGAGTTCTACATCTGGATCTCACTCGTTAAGCATTTATTTTATTAAATTGTGTTGTTTATGATATAAAAGCTTGTCGTGAAATTTTCCCTTGTAAAGGAGATTATTCGCGACAAGCTTTTATATCATAAAAAAATTATATAATGTAACAAAATGCTGGGTTTGATTTACGTCAAAGTTTATTTTCTAATTTTTAGAGCATTTAAATAAAAGTTTTTTTTTAAACTATTTTTTATATAACTTTATTTTTTACTTTTTAGTCTCTTGATACGGTGTAATCTCCAGATATTGATTTTGAGTTAAATAGGATCATGCGACGATGAAGTCATCCGCCATATTGAAGTCGCCATCCGAACTAAATTTTTGACTAGAATTTCGTAATCGGCGCATCCGAAAACCCCCAGATATCGATTTTGATCGATTTGAATCTAAATGACAAAAGTCGTCAGCCATATTGGCGCCGCCATTTTGAATTTCGACCAAAAATTCATAAATGGCGATCTCGAAAACCCCCAGATATCGATTTTGAGTCGAATCGGATCATGAACGATAAAGTCGTTCACCATCTTGAAGTCGCCATCTCGAACTAAATTTTTGACTAGAAATTCGTAACCGGTGAACCCGAAAACCCCCAAATTTCGATTTTGATCAATGTGGACCATAAATGACAAAAGTCGTCCGCCATATTGGCGCCGCCATTTTGAATTTCTAAATTTTCACCAAGAGTTCATAATTGGCGATCTCGAAAACTCCCAGATATAGATTTTGAGTCGAATCGGATCATAAACGATAAAGTCATCCGCCATCTTGAAACCGCCATCTTGTTTTTTTCTTATATGAAAATGTTAAAAGTGTATTGTCACCGGACTAATACACGTGCAAAATTTCAAAGTTCTAGCCTAATTATAACAAATCGAAATTTTGATTGCAGCTTGTATCTTTCACAAGATTGGTCTTATCTCCACAATAAAATAACTTTTCGCAGCGATGTTCATAATCTCAATGTCAGGTCTAAAGGTTTACTTAGTCCATCTATGCATAGAACTTCGTTCTATGAGAGAGGTTTCAGATATTGTATTTTCAAATTATATAAACCAAGCAGCTATCGAGTAATTTATATTTAAAAAACAACGTGCATTTACAACAATTTGTTAATAAATTCTTTTACTCAATATAAAGAATGCTTTGAAATATTACTTTCATATTTCTGTTATTTATTAGACTTTGATTCTTTTCTAAAATAACACCAAACTAATGACATGTACATCGAGAATAGTAGGTAATAAAAAAAATGTAGCCAAAAAAATATGCGACTTCATAATTTCTTGCCATTTTATTAATGTAATGTGTTAATTATATAAAAAAAACTTTGGAGGTACCTGTATTTTATAGTAAAATTAGCAATTTCCATGTCGCTAACTATTGCATGAAAAGTTGTATTTGACTTTTTAACCTCTCCACAATAAAATTGTGAGGTTACTAAAATTGGTTCAAAAACGAAAATTGAGATAACATCAAATCTTTACGTTTTGAGGTCCTAGGAACCCAAAAAAGTGGTTTTTGAAAAATGTCTGTGTGTGTGTATGTGTGTTAGCACGATAGCACCGAAACTACTAAACTGATTTGAATGAAACTTTGCGTGTGCGTTTCTTTAGTGCCCCAGAAGATCTGAAAAGGTTTTGGTTGAGATCGGATTACGTTTAGTGCCATTTTGACGCAACAAGTTGTTTATTTTATAATTATTTTCAATTTGCAATGGAACCATTGAAAAGCAATTAAAATTCTGATTTCAACGATATATCACACTTCCACCCTTTCGATTTGGTTTCCGTGAAAAAAAATTAAAAACAAAGCAAATATGGCATAGATCGCATTTCGCATGACATGATCGATGCGCGTAGCCGTTACGTCGTGAAACTCATCACATCACGTGTCAATTCACGTGTGAGGGTTTCTTCACTGCTCTAGAAGTAGAGCGGATTACGTTTAGTGCCGTTTTTAAATATATATACAGACAAATCGAAGAATTAAACTACAAATATTCCTCTGAAATCTAGTAAAATTACTGAAATGCTAATGTTTCATTTAACAAAGACAGCCGCGAGCGATCGGATTGCAATGAGCAAATTTTGACGATTGTCATTGTCATCGTTTGTCATCCGATAACGTTGGTGTCATGTCATGTTCATAAGATTGCGGCATATTTGTAACTTTTAGTGGATTGTCACAAACTTTAAAGGTAGATGTAACAATATCAATATCATGTGCTTTCTGTACCTTCGTTGATGAATTTATTATAGATTATCACTTTACCAATTTTCAGTTTCTTGCTTTACAAATCTGTAGTATTTAGGATAACTAGACTTTCTTAGTCGTTCAAGTGATGCTAAAGTTGTTAATATCCTAATAGTATATTATTCAACGAGCGATAATGTAGGTAATAACTCGCATAGATGATTGTAAATTCATTAAGTTGAGGGGTTTTTTAGTGCCCCAGAAGATCTGAAAAGGTTTTGGATGAGATCGGATTACGTTTAGTGCCGTTTTGTCACACAATTTAATGCTCTTTTCGGCTTCAAAGATCCACCGAGTGGGCAGGTTCCAGCCGCTTCCAGTAGCTGCCGATTTTTTTTCTTAGAATTTGATTTTATATCATTTCCAATAGCTATTTATTTCTTTGATGTACCACCCATAAGGAAAAATCAAATCCCGAAAAGTGTAGTAAAGTTTCTAAGACCCATTAAGTATCAATTTTTAAAAACAAATTCGATCAGCAATTTTTTTCCTAAATGATGCTATGTTATACGTTCAATTCCTTTTTACATAATTGATATGATTTTTGCAGAAAATAAATGAGACTAGAGAAGAAACAATATTCTTAATTAAAAACTTGATTAAGCAGTGTCCTTTCTCTAAAACGTATAATTAGAAGAATAATTGGAAACATAGATAAAATATAGTTCTGGTATTAAAATAACAGCTACAATGATTATATATTCTTATCTAGAAAGCATCATTGTGATAAAAATGAGTATAGTCCCACTACGTACTATTTAAGTCAGCCTTATTCAATATGGAGGCGAGGCGCGTCTCATAGACAATCATAAATCCATAATACAGGGTGGCTGTGGCACATTGCTGTCCGATTGTAACAGTACCAAAATAACTTTTTCTAAATGTTAGCCACTTTTATATATTAGTGGCATTTATTCAGGATTATGTATTCAATTTAGCAATGATTCATGCTCAATTGTTTCCAAATCTTAACTTGAACAATGAAGGCTAAACGCCTGGAAGAAAACCATTTACAATTTTTTCCGGTATTTATATCACAAAGTCGAATGTCTTATTATTGAAAGGACTGATGGGAAGGGAATTTAATACATACAAAATACAAACACAATAAAAAATAGCTTGTGCTAATTTTGATTTGAAAATGATATATTGCATAACCAGCGTGCAAATAATATCTCCTATAACGAGCAAGAGATTTACAATTTGAGCGTATCGAGTCATGTAAATCTACCAGTTCAAATAAAAATATATGATATGATATTTTTTCTATAATAGTGAAATATTTTAAAATATTGGGTTATATTATTGCAGCTTATCTAAAATAAATATGGCGGTAAACTTCACTGTTAGAAAAAACATGATGCTGTGTGTCTCACCATAATTTTTATGATTTATAACAAATTCAAATAATCGCTTGCTAGATCTGGTAATACCCAACACTACATGCGAGGTAGATAAATGTAATAACCCCCTACTGGAAGAATCCGGTCGTCATCACGCCTTTGTATAATCTCTTCTATCTAATGCCTCTACGCTTCAGCCTATTCGCAACAATTATGGATATTTCTACCACTTTCGCAAGAGAAACTTCTCATGTGGCGAAAATTTTCAATATTTTGCTATGCAATAAGGGTACCTCCTCTCCCGTATTTTCGAGGATTATGAGTACGATGGTGCTGGTAGAACTTCTCTTTGGAGTTGCGCAACCACCCAAACGGCCAAAAACCACCCCCAAAAGGAGTTAAACGATTATCACATCTTTTCCCTCGTTTTCGGGGACGCTGAACACGGTAGTGATGCCTGGATGTGTCTTCCGACCCTCTCCAACCCTTTTACCGGCTAATAAACACCCCCGAAAGGGATGAAAATCTTTTTTTATATCACCGGCAAAATGCATGTAACGTCCGTTTTCGAGGATGTTGAACATGGTGGTGATGCTGAATGTTTTTTCTGACCCCCTGCAACCCCTCTAAAGGCTAACAAAACGCCCCCGAAAAGGGTGAAAATATTTAAAAAAATGATGATATGACATAAAAAAATACCGGTTGATGAAGCCTGTGACGTTGATGATTGTGATGTACATTTAGAAGAATATCAACCATGTAATTCTACTTGTAAGAGACGTAGGTGAAATTAATGTAGATAAGGTATGAATGAAAAAAAAATGTATTGTAAGCATGTGTTTTATCTTTATGTATAAGGCCTATTATTTTTCATGTAAGGAAAAAAGCGACTGTAACAATTTAGTTAAGCTTATTTGTATGCGTCAATATAAATTTTTCTATCAGTTTATGTAATAAAATAAATTGTACGTATCAATGATTCAATAGACTTGTTTTTGTCAATTATCTTTTAATTTGTATATGAATAAAAATTTAAAATCGATTTTTTTTTACTTTCTTTCAAGTTTAATTTTTTTTCTTGTTCACCATCACAAAGTGCATAAAAAAACCTACATTACTAAATAACCCCATACGATGCGATGCACAAAAGTTATTGGCTAATCAATTTTAAAACCTTAAGTCAATTTTTGAGGCTTGTATTAGATATTTTGACTTGAAATGTTAACCAGTTATTGTTCACATTATAAAGTATAATTTCTGAAAAGTCATCAAATTTCACTTAAAACATCCGAAGTTATAACCAAAAAATAAAAATTTAGCAGTTTTTCAGTTTCTCTTTTTTTTGAGATTATGTGTGCAGATAAAAATTTCATATTGTAACAGCTGATAGCCTATATCATAACAAATAGCCTCAATTTTTTTCGCTACTTTTGGGTCTATACATACCGAGATATACTCATCTATATTTAGAAAGAACGACCAAAATGATCGATTTTTCACAAAATGGACGATAACTTGCGTAGCGCAGTTGCTAGAGGTAGAAAATGTCAATTTCGTATAGCATTCGATGTAAATATCATGTTTAAAAAAATGACACTGGAAACAATTCCTTTTTCACTAAAATTTGATTCTTCTCTGACTCCATCCACTAAAGTTGATAAAATCTATTTTTGTTCAGAAATAAAATCGATTTTTTTTTATTTCTGTTCAAAGAAGTAGGTACGTTAAAAAAATATTACTGATTGTTTTGACTAATTTTTGTCCGAAAATGTTATTCAGAAGTAGGTTAAAATAAAATAAATGTTTTGTTACTGTGGTCAGTCTTACAAGAAACCCGGGACGGACAATGAAAATATTACATAATACATAGTTGCAGGCTTAGAAAAAGTGAATAATATTTATTTACCACAAAGTAGAACCTCTTCCTTCTGAAACACGCTTACCAATAGTTTTTACCTTTTGATAACATCGATCACGGAGAAGAACTTCAATCAATTTAATTATATAGTATATACAAATCCAGATCTTCTAGACTTAAATAAAGTTAGGTGACTTGGAGGGCAGTTAAAAACTTTTACATTTATATTTTATTGTAAGAAGTGTATTTAAGGTGGGCATATCCAAGCGTGAGAGAGGTCCGATAAGGAAATATTTCTTATTTATGGCCATAACTTTTTTTTAATACATATATTGTTAAGAAAACTATAAGCCTACCTAAGCAGAACTATAACAGGTGTAGTGATATGAATCTTCACTTAATAATTTCAGTCATTTGCAAAATTAGTTCATTTAAAACTACAAATTGTGAAGATTGGTACTAATTTTTAATTTAAATTTACTGAGTTTGCAAACAACTGAAATTATTGAGTGAAAAGTCACATCACTACACCTGCCATAGTTCCACTTAGGTAGGCTTATACTTTATTTTATCAATATATGTATTAAAAAAAAGTTATGGCGAAAAATAAGAAATATTTCCTTATCGGATCTCTCTCCCTTGATATGCCCATCTTAAACAGATTGTAATATTATTTGAAGTTTTTATCTAGGACTTACTTTACTGTATGTTTACTTTTCACAGTTAATTTTATAACTTCATATTTTTTCCTCTTAAAATAAAATATGGTCATGCAATGCTTTGAACCACTTTCCCAGTGAAATGTATACGTATCTATTTTGTTGGTTTCCACCAGACCGCTTCGGTAGAACCGGTTTTCGAACTCCTTTCCTTCCACACTATCTAGTTATCATTCTGCCTTCCTCTTGAAATATTCGATGACTGTGTAATCGTCGAGACAGGATTGGGCTGGGCTCTATCCTACCTAGTAGTTTTTTAAAGCTAACATGTCCAAATAGGCTTCATGTAATTTTTAATTTTGAGACTTACATAATGTAACTGCGGCAATGTTACTTACCATTGTTGATCAATGATGTACACGGATGTATTTAAACAGGAAAATACATCAGACAAAAAAACTATTTGTATTTGGAAATTTACTACTAGTTACTGGACTTAAATATCATCAATGTCGGATTCTATGTAAGGTTAAAAGAATAAATTCGGTCGCGTAAGTTTCTCGTCTATTAGTATGTTCGATTGGATTAAGATCGGGTAATCTTGGCGGAAGTTGTAGTGACATAATCAGATAATGTCATCTCTGTTCATTTTAAAAACAATAATCATATTTTGAAAATAAAAAAAAAAAACTGTTGGGCCAGATAACTCGGATTATCTGGTTTGGAGAGCCCGTAACCTATTAAAATTTTTAGAAATTACGTACTGTTGGCGTTGTAGACATTGATATATAAGGAGACACTCTGATATATGCTTATTAAATTTCAATTCCCGATCAATTAATAGACACTAATATACAGGGTTACTGGTAATTCGATACATTCCTTTGGAGATGTGATGGGGTATGAGCTAAGGAGTAAATCTAGTCCTAACATACATTATGCAAAACTCAATAGTTTTTGAGATATTTCAATTTTTTTGTTTTTCTCAAAAAGTAGATCTTAATGTCTTAAAAGTTAATTTCCGAAAAATCTACTTGACATTTTTAATTTTTCTTTTCCACAACCTACATTATTGGGCAGAGGAAAATCCCAAGTTAACACGTGAAACTAGTTTCCAAATGAAGTTTTCTATTAATGTGTGGATGGGAGTCATTGGCCACTATCTAATAGGGCCACACTTTCTTCCTCAAAATTTAAACGGGGAAATCTATGAAAATTTTTTAAAGAAATGAACTGGCGGTGATTTTAGAAGATGTTCCTCTCGCTGTCAGACAGCGAATGATGTTTCAGAACGACGGTTGTCCAGCACATTATCGGCTGACAGTACGACAGTTACTTGATCAACGTTTCCCTAACCGTTGGATTGGGGGAGCGGGCCCAATACCTTGGCCAGCGCGAAGCCCTGACTTAACACCCCTTGATTATTTCGTATGGGGTCATATGAAGAAGATGGTCTATGCCACATCAGTCAATACTATAGAAAACCTTAGACAAAGGATAGTCGATGCTGCCCAACACATAAGGCATAATCTGACAACCAGAGTAACAAGGACGGAAATAAGAAGACGCTGCTGTGTCTGTATACGGAATAGGGGCTCCCATTTTGAGCAAGACATATAAAAAATAAAGTACAACTTTGAAATTAATGAAGAATTAAACTCTACTTTTAAAATGTTTTTTACTGTTTATCTAAAAATAAAATTCGTACTACTTGTGTTATTTTTACTAGTATTTCCTTAGAACTATTAAGGGTACATTGAACATTTGTACCTTGTTAGATAGCTATTGAAATAAGGCAGTTTTTATAATAATTTATACGCGTTACGTTAATATTTTTTTGAAAAAACCTAATAGGTAAATATCATAGCTGATTAAAAAAAAAAATTTTTAAAGTTTTTATTTCAGATGTTCACATGATCGAAATGTTTCCAGATATTTTTCATTCCAAACGGATATCTATAATATTGGACAAGTAATCCAGTAAAAAAAAATTTAAAAATGTCAAATAGATTTTTCGAAAATTAACTTTTAGGACATTAAGATCTACTTTTTGAGGAAAACAAAAAAAATTAAATATCTCAAAAACTATTGAGTTTTGCATAATATATGTTAGGGCTAAATTTACTTCTTAGATCATGCCCCATCACATCTCCAAAGGAATGTATCGAATTACCAGTAACCCTGTATAATCTCTACTTTTCATTATTTATTTTAATACCAGGATTTAAGTTGATTTTATTGTACAAAAATAAATTTATATTTTTAATTTATTTTCTTTACTTTTAGTTTATTGATTTTAAATTTTCCTATTAGAATTATTAAATTATAATTTTTTTAAGAGTGTCATCGGCAAAAAAATGGATTGTACACTTCAGCAAAACATTTCCAGGGTCATTGATATAAAGAATGAATAACAGGGGCCCAAGAACACTGTCTTGGGGAACCCCAAAGTTGTTCGTTTCAAGCTTAGAGAAATTGTCATTAATTCCTGTTATTGTTATATAACTTTCTATGCTTCTTATAAGTAAGATCAAATTCATACCGTTTATTAATGCGTTACGAGCAGTTGTTTCAAAGGGTTTCAACCCCTGGTTTATCCAGCAAATACATCAACTCCGAAACCACGAAAACTCGATATTGATATAATATTGTTATCCCTTCTTTACGGACAGATGTATGTGTAGTTATTTCACTCTTAGGGCCGGTTTATCAAAATAGGGTTAACGCTATCTAGAAGATAATATCCATTGCTCTGGTGAACATGTATCCATTGATTACGAGTTAACCTTGCATTGATAAACCGGCCCTTAGTAAAAGCTTGTTTAAATAGCTACCTATAGAATGGTGGTTGTGAATTCGGCTCAGAGATGGAGCTAATTGTTCTACCAAAACTAATTTTGTGCCCAGTTGATTCTGGAACCGTGGATGAGATTACAGAACGATTAAATATGACTCATTTGACCGAGTACGTTCTCGAATATTCCTCAGGAGAGACAATAGCAGCAGATCCAAGGTTCGCTAGCAGGTCGCTATTGGATAGTGAACTGAACGATACGAACAAAGCGATCAAAGTTACGAAACAGACAGGGATACATACATAGTAAAAAGCAGTAATTAGTGTTACTTGTGTTACAATTAATTCCACCCGCATTTTACTAATGGTCGTAATAACACAAGGAAAGTTGCAGAAACTGCAACGCCTTGCCTGGTTAGAGACTACAGGAGCAATGTGCTCGTGCCTCACAGCAGCTATTGAGGCAATGCTTGATCTGGTTCTTTTGCACTTGCATGTGAGGAAGGAGGCAGCAATTAGTGCCTTAAGACTGCATCAAGCACTTAAATTTAAACCAGGCGATCTGGTTGGTCACTTAAAGATTCTGGAGTTAGTCCATTTGGAGTACATGGCTAAACCCACTGACTCAATACCAATCAAACCGGACTTTGACTGTCCATTTGACGTGCCGACTGAAAGCCGTCAGACGAGCAAGATGGAGGCACTACGATTGGAGCAAGGATCACTCATCTGGTATACAGATGGAACTAAGATGGCTGAAGAGGTAGTATGTCAGAGACAAGCGAAAAAGTTTATAACTTATTCGGCAAAGAATGCCACAAGGCTTCTAACAGTCAATTGTCCCTTGAGATATCATCTCAAGAATATGGGCATGACAGTAGACGACAAATGCAGATATTCCGATACTGCAACTGAAACTGCGGAACATATATTTTGTTAATCCGCATTATACTAAAGTTCCTAGAGAAGGCGGAATTAACACCTGAAGATATAGGAAAATTAGCCTCCAGGAAAATCACAAGCCTTGTGAAAAGTCTTGGAACCCGAGCAACAACTAGGTGTAGGGTGATTCACAAAAGATCTTTTAGTTCGAAGTATTCAAAGCCAAGCGATCCCCGAAACAATCTACAATCTACTAAAAGGTGTAAACACGTCATATATGAAAGAGATGTATATTTTAAATGCAATTTAAAAACAATTGCTTGCTTAGATCATATGGGGGAAAACCTTGTATACTGTCATATATTATTTTAGATATTTCTCCCTGATTTCAAATATATAAGGCTTGACACGCAGTAGGCTGTGACTACTGATACCATGATAACATTGTTATTGTTTGACATTTTGTATTATTATTATTATTACATCAATATATCATTTAAAAGTTGGAAATCAAATCGCCCACTGTGCTTAGCCAGCGGGTATATTTAAAAATAAAAATTCCGCAAAACAAGAGCATTGAAAAGGTTATCCCAGTTGCAAATGATTAGACACTGACGGAACCAATAAAATATTTACTTTATAAATAAGAAATGTAGATTTTGTTGCAAACCACAATAAATATAATGTATGGAATAACGAAGCTGAGTTGTTTATAGCAGTAGAAGGTATGCTTAAAATAAATAATATTATTTACACTTTGCAATATGAGTTTATACTCGTTCGGAATCTGTTGAGTCATATATCAATTTTACGCAGTGTGGAATTATGTTATTATGTAACCGTTTATTACATTATTCCAATATTTTTTTCTGATCTACCATTAATGTCAGAAATTAAATAGTTTCCGTATAAAAATTTTTGATATTTAAACATGGAAGCTCGTGAAAATTTCACATAACAGATGGGAAAATCTTCTAGATTATAATTTAAAATTTACGTAATATAGATAAAAGGTAAGTATCCCTATCACAGTACAATATTTTAATATTTACATGAGATAACTAGAAAGACAAACGCAAACATCTCGTAATGGAAACCGGGTAAGTATTTTTATAATATATTTATTATTATTAAAATATAAATAGAACATCACATATAAAGCTAAGAAAGATAAATATATACAATAATTAATGTACAGATAATAATTTATACAGGGTGTTCCGTATAACGTGCAAAAAATATAATAAAATTATTTCATAATAATAATAATAATGAATCGGCTTTATTTTATAAAAATAAATATAAATACAATAATTTTCGCAAAAAAATAACAATTAGGCACATTTGTGGCGAAGTCTAGCTTAAACAACCACAAAATTAAACCTTTGAACATAATGTTGAACTACTGAATAAAGTGCATGGCAATAATATAAAAAAAACCATTCAAATAATTTATTGAAATATTTAGGTTATATAGCTTTCAGGAGCTGATAATTTGCGAGATAGATCTCAGGTTCTCTCCCCCGCCGACTACCCCGAATAGATGACGCTCCGACCACCAGTCATGGCCCTCTTCAGAAGCTTTATTTCGCCTCTGAAGAAGACCACGACAAGGCGATCAAAATACCATGTACCCGAGAGAGTCCACGCGGAAGAGAACCCAAAAACCACTCCACAAAGAAAAAAAAACAGTTAATAAAGTTCCCTGTTTGATAGACATATATAGGCTAAATAGTAAAGTACTTAAAATTGTAATTGCAGCTGCTTACTTAGTAAATAACATTTAAATTTGCATTTGAATTGTCTTGGTTCCATGTTTTTTAAGTTTTCAGGTAATGAGTTGTAGAGCTTTATAGAATTAAATAAGAATCCCCTCTTATACATGGCCGTGTGATGATGGGGCATAGTTAATTTTAATTTATATCGAATATCCCTGGTGTGAACAGCTGACCTAGCTATAAATTTATTTTTAAGGGCAGAGGAGGAGTGGGGGGTATTTAACAAATTTTGTATGAACGTACCAAGGTGATGTAGTACTCTGTTTGACATTCTTAACCATTTAAGATTATTAATTTTTTCAGACACCGAATCAGATCTTCGTAGTCCAAAAATTAGTCTACAGCAAGAGTTCTGAACTTTTTGCATCCGATTTTTATCTAATATAGTTAGGCAAGGTATATAAAGTCAGCATAATTAAAGTGAGACAAAACCAATGTCTCACATAAGAGTGTTTTTAGATTAAAATTTATTATATGACGATTGGCATAAAGAGTTTTAAAGACGAATACGACTTTTGCATTAACTTTTTGATATGTCCATCAAAACGTAAATTAATGTCTAAAATGATACCTAAGTTGGAAATCGAATTAACTAAAGTCACAGATACACCCTCAATATTAATATTTAAGTTGTGTCTTAAATTGTTAATATTATTTTTATTTCCAAATAACATAATGAAAGATTTACTAGAATTAAGTTTAAGGTTATGTTCCTTTGACACTTGATTAATAAAAGCTAAGTCACTATTAATATTTTCAAATGCCTCAGGGTGATTTGTGTGATTAAAATGAATATACATTTGAGTGTTATCAGCGTAAACTTGTATTATGCAATGTTTAACAGAAGTTAAGATATCAGATGTATAGATAATAAATAAAAGAGGACCCAAAACTGATCCCTGAGGCACTCCTGATAATATCTCTAAACTTGAAGAGAGTGATTCGTTAAATGCAATTCTTTGAGATCTACCTGCTAAATAAGAATTAATTAAAGACACAGATTCGTCATTAAAACTAAAATATTTAAGTTTCGCACATATAAGTTGATGGTTAATTGTGTCAAAAGCTTTGGAGAAATCTAGAAGCACAAGCACACTAACTAATTCATTATCATAGGCATGTATGATATCATCTGTAACATTTGCTATAGTAGTTGAGTTACTATAGCTTTTTCTAAATCCGCATTGAGAGTCAGGAATAAGTCTGTTTGATACGAAATACTCGTAAATCTGATCATATAGCACCTTTTCAAATATTTTTGAGATTGTAGGTAATATACTTATTATTCTAAGATCTGAATAAGACATAACATTTGCTTTTTTAGGTAAGGGTCTGCCTATTGACAATTTGCATTGAGCAGGAAAGTAGTGTTTCTCAATACAGCAATTGATTATATGAGTTAGGAACTTATCAATATAAGAGTTGCAATATTTTAACATTGAAGTCGAAATACCATCAATACCATAAGCATTAGATTTTAATTTATTTATAATTTTATTAACTTAATTTGTTATTATTATCAAATAGATTATTTTCATAAAATTCGATTCTATTATCACAAATGTTGGATGTTGACTGTAAAAATGTTGCAAAATAATTGTTTATTTTATCAGGATTGGAAAATTGATCAGGAATTGTAAAGTTTTTATCAGATGGAATACTTAGATTTTTTAATGCTGACCATGTGTTACGAGAGTTATTTTCCTTACACACTGTACTAAGGTAGGCCTTTTTTTCAGATCGAACCATGGAAACTGTATAATTTCTTAATTCCTTATATCTCACCCAATCATTTTCAGCCTCAGTTGATTTATATTTTTGCAAAGCAAGGTCTCTTTCCCTCATTATTAGCTTTAAATTGTGAGTAAGCCACGGGGCTTTTGGTTTTGTTACCTTGACTCGTTTAAGAGGAGCATGTTTGTCAAAAAGAAAAGTTAGCATATCGTTAAGTACAGAAATTTTATTATCAATATCATTTTCCCTAATTATAAAATACCATGGTAGGTTCTCCAAATCACGATTAAACAATTGTATGTCAAAATTTTTAAAACGAAAAGTGACAACTTTAGGTTTCATTTTTTTACGTTTAACTAAATATACCATCATGTGATCAGAAATATTGTCAGCATTTAAAGTACCACAGGTTTGAACAATTTCAATGTTAGTAATAGAAATAGGATCAATTAGTGTGCTAGTGCTGCCAGCAATTCTCGTAGGCTTCTTTAAAATTTGTGAAAAATTGTAGGATTGAAAAGAAGGGCTTACAGGGTTAGATACATTTAAAAAATTAACATTTAAATCCCCAATACAGACAACTTCATCACAAGTAGGACACAAAGTGGATAATATATTGTCAAAATCATCTGTTAAAGAATTAATGTTGGTATTGGGTGCCGGAGTAAAAGAATTTAATTTAAACTTTATAAAAATATCTCACTCACTCACTATAAATTCAAAAGTAATTGATTCACAAACGTAAGTTGACTTAACGTAAGCTGCAACCCCTCCTCCTTGGCTTCTCCGATTTTTGTAAAAAAAATTATAACCAGAGATATGAAATTTTCAGGGTTCACATCATCAGACAACTAAGTTTCTGTGACCATCCACCTAGCATGCACACAAAGGGGCGAAATTAACTACCCTTTTTGAAATTTTGTAAATATCTTTTTGCCTGCTATTTTTTTTTAATTCTAAAACTCGAAAAGCCATTTTCTCATACCTTAATTGTTCCATACAAAATTTAAGCCTAAGAAACTACATACCTACCACCATTCTGAACATCCTGGATTCAGCTTATACTTAATAACATATTTTTTTTGTCAAAGCTAATTTGACTGGTCTATGTTTGCAAAGCATAAAACATCAATATTGATTAAAATGCGTTCTAGGTAGTGAAGTATTTAATTAAATAAACCCACAATAAACTGGAAGCACACATGAATATGTGCGCACAATTACCAGTTACCGCCATATGAGAATTCACCGGGGGTGTATTGACTATTTACCCCACCAGCACTAACGCAAATAAACCAAATACATTGTAAAATGATAAATGTACAGTCAAACAACGATTATGGGCCAGTCCATTAGTAAACGTGCGTGTGGGTCGCTTCGTAAAAAAAATTATTGATCCAGAAGCACCAGATCCGCACAAAATACAAGGCGGTTAGAGAATATAATTCTTATTTAACTTTTAATAATTTGTGATTGGATTTGTTCTTTGTACAAACCGAAAAATGGAAAAATTGAAATACGCATAATGGAACAAAACATGTATTGCAAACTCATAATGATATACAGGGTACCTCAACGTAGACGTCATAAATAAAAACTAAATAGAAACCATCAAAATATATCAGAATAACTTACAGATATGTATTGTTTTTCTCATTTTTTCAATAGCTTCCACTATTATCATTAATTTTTATTATTATTATATCTAACGCTCTTCTTTAAATTTTACCAATATTCATTCATTGATTAATTGAAGCTATTGTGTCATATATCTGAATCTTATCAACTAAATGCAACTACAAACGATCCGACGCGTATTTTTTAAAATATAAATGACCAGAAAAGGTCCTCGTCAGTAGCTCATCTTGTAACTAACATAAAATGCCTTGCCTGCCTCGGTCATATCAATTGAGATGAACGCCACTAAAAACCTTACTAATAATTTTCCACCTAATCATAATATCAATTATAATTTTCGCAAATGTGATTTCTCTAAATTATATGTTAACCTCCTTAATGTTGACTGGTCTTTTCTTTCCTCTCTCAATGACGTCAACAGTATATGCACTCAGTTCTATGATAGACTTGATTTGGAGTTTGAATTTTGTGTGCCAAAGAAATCGGCCCCGCGGAATAATAAGTACCCCCCTTGATTTAATGGCAGTATTATAAAAAAAATTAGGCTTAAGGAACGTCTCAGAAAAATGTGCTCGGAAACCGATGATCTTTTTGAGGACCTTAAAAAGGTCAGACGGGAAGTAAAGAGCGATATTAACACTGCCTACAAAAACTCTGTACAAAATGCCGAAAATAATATAAAAAGCGATCCTAACAAATTCTGGGCGTTCATTAATGACAAGAAAGGGTCAACCGGAGTTTCAGATGAAATGTTCATTGACGGTGCTTGACTTAATAGTCCGCATGATATTTTAGATGCATTTGCCAGATTTTTTAGCCAGTCATATTCTGATTCCTCATTAGACGCCGTGAATAATTCTATCGATAACGATTGTCCAAATAATAACCATACTGTTAATATACATTTTTTTCAGGAGGCAGAAGTTCTCCAGGCCTTAAAACGCCTTAAACCTAAAATGACTGCAGGTCCCGCGACTCCATACCATCATTTCTATTGAAAGACTGTGCTATTATTTTTGCATATCCTCTAACCCGAATTTTTAACCTTATTTTAAAAAATTGTCAATTTCCTGACTAATGGAAACTCTCCAAAGTCTGTCCTATTTATAAAAAGGGGAGCAAATTAGATATTCAAAACTTCAGGCCTATTTCTGTAATCTGTAATTTTTGCAAAGTATTAGAAATCCTACTTCACGACAGTATTGATCGTTCAATTAAATCTAAGATATCTATTCACCAACATGGATTCATGAAGGGGCGTTCAACGACGACTAACTTATTCTGTATAACTCAGTATATTTCTGAATCCTTAGATGAACATCGCCAGACTGATGTCATATATACGGATTTCTCCAAAGCATATTTGACAGGTTAGATCATCAGTTACTGTTAATCAAATTAGAGAAAATTGGCCTTTCATACTCATTAATTCTCTTATTCAAGTCTTATTTAACAAATAGGTTTCAGTATGTTACTCTTAACGGATTCAAGTCTGCTGCTACCTCTGGTGTTCTCCAGGGATCCATCTTGGGGCCCTTATTTTTTAACATATTTATCAATTATATAACGGACGAAATTGATTTGCCTTGCCTGTTATATGCCGATGACCTTAAAATTTTCTCAGTTATAAACCATATTGATGATTGTTCTCAACTTCAAGCTTGTCTTAGTAAAGTAAACAACTGGTGCTTAGTAAATAAACTACCCTTGAATGCTAGTAAGCAACGTAATGTCATTCTCATTGAAAACATCTCCGATTATTTTTGACTATCATTTGGTTAGTGATACTCTTCAGAGCCCTACAACTTTTCGCGACCTAGGCGTAATCTTTGATAGCAAATTATCATTTACCAACCACATTGATACCATAGCCTCTGAAGCCTTTAAGGCTCTTGGATTCATAGCTCGCACCAGTCGTGAATTTACTAATACGGATACATTGAAAATCCTTTACCAATCATTTGTGAGGTCGAAACCTGAATATGCATTACTTATTTGGTGTCCCAGTTATGATGTTCATAAGAGCAACCTGGAAGCAGTTCAACGCCGGTTTGTTAAATTACTTTGGTTTAAGTCGGATGGTATCTATCCAGCTATTGGCCTTCTGCAGAGTCAATTGCTTGAAAGGTTCTCGTTGTCTACTCTGGAAGACAGGCGAATATACGTCTCTCAAGTATTCTTATTTAAAACGCTACACAATGAGATTGATGTTCCTGGAATAATTTGCAAATTAAATCTTCACGTCCCTAGATTAAATTCTCGTAATGATCAAGTTTTTTATTTACCCACTCCACATACAAACTTATTAAAAAATTCGCCTTTGTTCACTATCTGTAACAATTTTAATAAACTGTGTAGCAACCTCGAGATTTTTAATTGCAGCCTTAAAGATATAAAAGCTGAAGTTTTTAATTAATTTAAATACTTTCAAATTACTTTTGTTTTTCTTACACTGAATTTTTATCTTTGATTCCTACTGCACATGTACCTCATTAAACTTGTTTTTAATTATCTGTAATTTACACTTTGTATTTATTGATGTTTTTGTTAGTTTGTGTTATTCGTTATGCTTTTTTTGTTTGTTTTTTTTTGCCTTATATCGATTTTTAATGTTTTATATTGTACTCTACTTTTATGATTTGTTTTATAACTTTCTATTCCTGTTCTATAATTGGGTATTTTACCTATTGAGCAGTGTATGCAATAAATAAATAAATAAATATGTTCTTTTCAAAATAATATGGATGAGTTATTGGATTCTTTGATAGCAGATCATCTGTCTCATATACTTTCACAAAACAACGCTATAACGACGATATCAAAACAACTAGTAAACACAGTCAAAAAAGAATTAAATGTACAGAAAATATACATGTATTAAATTAGAGGTTAGGAGGGTTAACTGGGACTACATCTACAATTTAGATTTACAAAATGCTTTCAGTTTATTTATCGAAAATGTAATTTGGTGCATAAACCTATCCTGCTATCTTATATATACTGAAAATAAAAGAAATAATGACTTCAAAAGGGGGCCGTACAGAGCAGGTGTTCGAAGTGTGCACCACATGCTACTACTGTGTTATATTCTATAAGTCACTTGAGAAGAGTAGGCCACTCGGCATATAAAGTAACTTATATGTAACATATCGTAGTAGTACTATAAATAACTATTATTTCTATCCCCCATATTCAAATAGATTGGATCACACCCATTTGTCAATTATCAGTAGATTATTCTGTAATTTTCCCAGTAAACTGCGGCAATGATTTTTGTATCATACACATATAATCCACCATATAGTTAATAAATAAAACAAACAAGAGGGGTCCCAGAACAGAGCCCTGAGGTATCCAGAAATGGCTTGAATTTCGACAGACTTGAAACCACGATAATCTACATATTGCATACATACGGCCAAAATGATTTAACATCTGACCTAATATGGTGACAATTTTAGTGATATTTTACTTGATTTTTCCCACGATGTGTATTTTTTTAAAAGACTGCTACACTAGCAGCACCTATTCGGGGCAACACTTCTAAAAGTATTCCTGAATTGTAAACTACAAAATAAATATTTACAGAGATCCAGAAAGGAGAACGCAAACCCTCCTCCGTGTCCCACACAAATATAGAAAATAACAAGTAACTTTTACTTACTTTGTGAGCTTTTAATGATAAATCGTTACAGGCTAGAGTTACGTCTACAAAAGCTTCGTTCTGAAGAAGCTGGTGGAAAACTGATGTCATATTGCTTTGATAATTGTTCCATCGCAGACAATACTGCTGCCCAGACATCCTCCCTGTAACAATTATAAAAGGTCAATGCTTAAATAATGTTATAAAAGCCTAATATGATCAATAAAACTTCAGGTAATGGAATGCCCGGTAAAGTTCCAATGGAGCATTTATTAACTTGGAAAATGTAGTTCTAATTCTTTAGCAAAATAAAATTAATTTTAATCTTTTATACTATTCTGCGCCGCAACTTTCATAGAATTCAAGTAATGCAGGTTAATATGTTTTACACACTCGCCGACTTTTTGAGAAACGTATATTCATTTTTTAGTGATGATCATGATCCAGTCTATATTCTAAGAAACAATCCCCACAAATAAACTGATTATCTTTGAAAAAATGGAACACGGAACACAACCTATCCAGAATCACAGAAACATCTTGTACGTTATTAAATTTAATAACAAATGACAGGATACAGGGTCACTCGATATACCAGAAATAAGTGTGGATCACAATACAATTTATTGCGTTTACTATACTGAAATGAATACGCTAGAACCTGCGTTAAAACCCACAGAAATTTTAAAAACATCAATATAGAAATTTTTTATTTGGACTTTGGAACTATAGATTGATACAATGGCACGTTTAGGATATATAAATAGAGACTTTTTAAAATACTATTCTCTGTTTATGGTGAATGTAGTAAAGTTGTCACCAGAACCTGTGATACTTCCGCCACCATATATCCCGTAAAGCCGGAACCGATCCATGATGCTACTTCAAGATTGATGAACAATTATAAAAATTTTGGATCTTTGCTAGCAAAAATGTAAATTAAAACCAATTGTCCATAATGAAGAAAATGAAATTATGGTTTTAGGATACTTTAAAGCGTATCCATATACTTGTCTGAGAGATACAGAATTAGAATTATTATTTGAGTCAATACAGACTCATACAGAACATAAATTTCAAACATATTCTTATCAAATGGTATCAAAGATTACTTCCCGGAGATGATGCAAGAGTGAATTATGCATTATGTATGGAACCAAGACGACTATACATTCTTTGAATATACAAGCATATATCACAGAGTATGTGTTGATGTAACAGAAACAGGCAGATGTCATTTACACAGATTTCTCAAAAGCTGTCGACCATCGGTTTTTCTATGCTGGTTCTATATTTTTTTAAGATCGTGTCTTATTAATAGAAATTTGTACGTTCAGTACCAGTCGAAAAGCTTTATTTCAATGTCGGGTCTCCGCAAGGATCGGTTCTCGGTCCGATGCTGTTCAACATCTTTATAAATAACATTGTACTTGAACTTCATTGTCTTGTTTTAATGTATGCTGACGATTTAAATACATTTAATAACATCTCTGTATCTTCAACTGCTTGGTTTTACAGAATGCAAAATACAAAATCCAAAATTGGTGTGTGAAAAACAAGTTGATTATAAATATGGAGAAGTGTAACGTACTTACGTACTCGAAACGTCAAACTATCGTTCAGCATAATTACTTTATATTTGATACTAATTTGAAAATATAGCATGTTTTCAAAGATCTAGGAGTTACTTTTTAGAACTCTTGGTTTTATTATAGAAAATAATGTAGATATGAGACATATAAATACAGTAAAAACTCTAAATAACAGACTAGTTAGAAGAAAATTAGAATATGCAGTCTAGTTTGGAATCTCTACTACACGGTTTAGAAAACATTCAAAGACGTTTCTTCAAGTACTGAAGTTTTATAGAAGATAATATTTATCCGCCCATTGGAATAGGTAAAAACATATTGCTTGACAGGTTCCCGTATAACAGTCTTGAAAATCACAGGCAATTACATGGAATGACTCATTTTTAACCTATCCACAAATAAATTAACATTAGAAATGATATATATAATATATATTAAGTTCCTTTTCCAAGTACAATTTTTTTTCCACTCCTCCTATTATAAGAGAAGATACGATTGGTTCTTGGTTTCATTATGGTTTTTAATGTTCGCCACATTAATTTTGGATTTTGCTTTAAATTATCTATTTTATTTTATTCTTGCTTTTCATCTCGTCATTACCGTTATTAGTAAAAGTTTTCCAGTTTCCCCGTTTTTATTTATTTCATATTGTTTAAATGCTAGGTCTCTATTTTTTAGTGCTACTTTAATAGTATCGCTAAACCACTCCTTATATTTTTTTGCTCGTTTCCTGCTGACTGAACACTCGTCATCCAGTACAATCTTAATGTTATTTATTAATGACTCGAATACTGAAGTAGTATTAGTGCGTTCATATAGCCAATTCAGTTGAAGAGAGCACCATAGAAAATCTGTGAAAGCGAATTGAAGCCTTCTTCATGCGCTACAAACAGAATTAAAATGTCTCTATTTCCAAGTAACAACTTAAATGCTGTATAGTCTGGCTCTCGTTTTATAAAGGTTATATGAAGGATGTTTGCAGATAAATTAGTTTTAAATTAAGTTTATTTGAAACCAAACGTATTTCTAGAGCACAAGAATTTATTGAAAAGCCTTGCAGTATATCTTAAAACTTGACCATAAAACCTTTTGGTCTTTCTTTCGCTGTAGTTTTGTAAAAGTTTTATTATTAATGTTAAAAGAAATTAACAGAACAGTTTGGTTTTAGAATGCACATTTGATCAATTCAAGCAATTATAAAACTATGAAGCGTTCAAATGGTTTTGAAATTGCTTTATAAAATGTACATACAGATCTAATGTATCTTCTTTTAAATCCTTCTCTTCCTAAGAAAGCGGTATCTTGTCCAAAAGCGCAATAAAACAATGACTCGTTCATTAAAGAATTAAAAACACCATAAATCTCATTAGCTTTCAATATACGTGAATTAAACTAAAATCTAGAAAATGGGGTTATGATATACTAATTTGACAGTAATTCTGAGGCAACGTATACAGAATGTCTAAGTCAACGCCAACAAACAAGTGGAAAAACATTAAAAACAGTGATAATTAAAAAAAAATTAATTTATATTATTTAAAACTTCTTCATGATACGCCAATCAAACAATCATTAGCAAATAGGTTAGAAATTTAGGCGGGACACGTTCGAATAGTCATAAAGCCAATTTAAAACTAAGCAGTCTTATGAAAGTTCTGAGTTCAAACAGTATAGTTTTAACAAGGATTATAAGACGTTAAACAAGTACAAATTGTAGAATGCAGGTTTTCACGGCCGTTGTCTACTGAAATGGTTTCTTCCGGATCTTGCCGTGGTCGTCGAACTTGACTTGACGTTTCACTGATCATTCCGTCAGCCTCTCCAGAAGGACTCTAAAGACTGAATTCGTTGTGTTACGCTCCTCGTTATATACCTAGGCGCCGCTTTGCTTCGCTGGTCATTCTTCGTGCTTGGTTCGCTTCGCTGCTCATTCGTCGTGTTTGGTTGGCCGTGACTTACTACGGTGCTGGTACTTGGCAATAGCAGTACGTGTTACTAAGTCGATACCCATCTTTCTGTTAAAGTTGTTAATGTGTTTCATAATTTCCAGTCATTCCCTAATGATTCGCAGATAATAGCGCGTATTCCTGTTTAATACATTAACTTTCTCGCAGTCGATTTTATGGTTCTCGTTATTATGGACATGTTCTGCTATCACCGACCTATCCGTGTCTTCAAATCTGGCATTCCTTTGATGTTCTTTGATTCTGCACTGGTAACTCCGTCCTGTTTGTCCGATGTAGCTCTTACCACATGTGCACTTCAACTGGTAAACACCTTTTGTTAACAGTTTGGGGACAGGGTCTTTGATTGACGGAAGCATCTGCTGTGTTTTCTTCGCCGTTCGAAATCTGTCAAACTGTCGTTTGAAACTGTTGGGAGTACCAACATCATTTAGCGGCTATCTAGAAACGTATTGAGAACATATAAAATAATTTTATTAACCTGACATGATGTTTCATAGCATTATGTCTTCTCCATTTTTGTTTTACTACAAGCAACAATAAACTGAAATGCCATTGAAATAATAAATATCCTAAAATAGAACAGTTTTAACGAATATTATTCAATGCAATTTTAGGTTTTCATGGCACCATGAAAGTCACAACAAACCCTTTCAAACAAATGCTCTTTTCAAAGGTTAACTTTAACATTAACTTTAACAAAGGGAACTTTATCAAGTTCTCTAGGCTTTCACAGAGATAACTTGGCAAGTTCTTCATGGGTAGGATAAGTTTTATAATAACTTTAAGCGTTTAGCTTCGTCAACTTCCTAAAAATCGTTATTTTTTGGGCCCTTCTTGAATTTATTAGACTCCTATGACTACTGTCACAGAAATATAGAATAATACTCCCGTAATTAAAAATACATACAGTACATTATTAACATTTGAAAATTTTGGTTAGACAAATTAAATATACAAAATATCAATTTAAAATTTAAAAATATTAAAGATAAGGGGATGATTATTTTATAATAAAACATCCTATACATATTCTACGTTATTCAACATTATAATAACATCCGGTTATATAGCTACAACAGTCCTTTCTTCTATATAATCGATAAAGGGCATTGTAAAAACCACCCTCTGTACCTAGGTAGAAACTAACCGATTTGAGTGAGGGTGAGGTTCTATGGCTTGAATTGTTACTAGGGAGAGAAATATTGTTTGTGCATAGGGTGACTGAAAAATGGTAGTCTGGCCTGGGATTTCCCACCCTATGGGGCCAGTGACAGATGGAAGTTTTATTTTTAGAATAAGGCTGAAAGGGCGTTCCCTTCTGGATATTTTTTTTATCTATTAATTAATCAGGGGACTAAAGCGTCCTGTATACGTTTTTTACTTCTTACTGTTTATTTTTCCGCCGAATTAGGTCTCGAGGGTACGTTCTAATGAAATTCTATGGCTTCAGAGGAGACGGAGGATGAATGTTAAAAGAAAAACATATTTATAGCCGAACAAATAAAGAAATATAATTGTAATTTAAGAAATTTAAGAGAACAACTTAATACAAAATTGGAAAATATAAAATATTTCCTTTTGAAAGTGTTGAGAAAGTTAAATTCAAAAAGTTCTGCATTAAAAAAACATTTTTGAACAATGACAACAATAGAATAACATTCTATTGTTATCCTTGGCTTGCTATACTTTGATTTTTTAAATATTTTAAGTGATTATTTGTTTTTAATAACCCATAAGAAGAAAATAAGAATTAGAATTTTCATTATTTTATTTGACATGTTTGATGAAACAATATTCTATTTTAATGACAAAGCTTTGTTTAATTTTTATAGAAACTCTTGTGGCATAATGATGTGAAGGAAGTAGTTCACGAAACCGGCTGCCATTACGAAATCAAAAAATTTAGTGAGAAAGGACTTTTTGTTTTTTGCTCAGTATGAAGAACTTACTTGGGGGTCTACTCTATAGAATTTTCTAAAGTAATATCTAGTACCAATTATTAGGTAGACACAAAGTTTTGCAGTATATTTTATCCGTTATTACGTAGAATGCCTACAGACTGTTTTTTAATTTTTTAAATTCAGGTAAAATTTTGCTGTCCAGTAACATATTTAACAAACAACCATAAAATTTAATAGAAACCATGATTCTGCAAAATATAATTTTCTTCTATATGGCCTGGCTACACGGTATACTGGTTAACGTTGTTGCCCTCTGATTGTAACATTAGACCGGTAAAAGAGGCAGACCGCTACCAGCGAATGGAACGGGAGACAGAAAGCGGGTACCTGAGAAAACCGTTGAAAACTGTGGAGCGTAAAACCGAGGCAAGCTGGGCAGGTTCGTCCTAGAAAATTGTCGGACCCATTATTGTTGTCGACAGATGTTGGAGCAGCAGCATATGCAGGGGATTATTTTATCCAAGGTTGCGCTAGATTAGCAAAGTTACACATAATGAAATGTAAAAATTATTATTTACTTAAAAAATATATACAGTTTCCTTGAAGAAACAAAATAATGAAGAGCTGTGTTTAGGCAAAGACTGACATTCGTTAACTAGGTTGTTACAAATGTCAAAAAAAGACTACTCCTAAATAATTGAAGAAAGAAAACAAAATACAAAGAAAGTCTTGCAAATAATAAAAAATTCATATAAAAACTGGAAATACATTTTTTAATGTTTCATAAAGTTTCATTAAAACTTTAAGTCTACACGTGTTTCGGCTTCATTAGGCCTTTTTCAAGAGTGGTTTAATGGCTTTATTTTATTTCATTTGAAACAGTTGTAAACTTTATGAATAGAAATACCTAAAATTCGAAACATGTGCCTAAGACTTAACCTCGGACTTAACTTTGCACTATTTTCATTATTTCTCAAAAAATTGAAGACATTTCCATCATGGACATGATTTCGGTTTCGGCTTGTTACTTTTTTATTCACTCCTCCTGTGGAATAAACATTCGATTTATTCTAAGCACTGTCGTGCTAGATATTAGAGACGATTTGGATGCCTTCTATTAAATATATCTATTTTTTCTGCAATCATAAGACGATTTTCATCCATTGTCACTAATAATGAATAACGCTTGAGGATATTTTCAAAATACCACAGTTAAAAATGTTGAAAATGTCACCTGTGACATTTCTTTATTGGCAAATAAACAAGCATCCATAGGCGACTTGACAGAACTTGTAAAACCAATGTTTGGTAATTTGCATCGTATTTGCCAATAAAGAAAAGTCACAGGTGACATTTTCTACATTTTTAACTATGATAATTTGAAAATATCGCCAAGTGTTATTCATTATTAGATGGAGTTTCAATTCGTAACGCTCTTATCGTACGGGAGTGGATTAACGATCGATTTTACAAAAGATGGATATGTTGCAATAGCCCCCTCATTGAGTGTGCTCCCGGGTCTCCGGGCATCACACTCTTAGATTTCTTTTTGTGGGGAACATTCAAAGAAAAAGTTTACAAGACAAGACCAACCCACCATACACAAAATAAGGGTGATCCCTATGTTGTGTCGGTCAGCGCAAAAGGAAATCTGATACTAGTTGGAATATACATATAACCAGCGTGTTAAAAGAGTTAAAAAAATATTATTCCCTCCCTGCCGCTATTTACCGTGAACGATATAAAAGAACGGGTTAGCGGCATTACGAGGAAGAAAACTAATTGCCCGTCGATCAGAGCGGTTTCTCTCCGGACAAATTAACAAACTATTTGCTGTACAAGTTACTTCTACATAACGAATCTCTACCCAAATTAAAAATAATTTATCATTTTCGCATATTAGAGGATACTCTTCGGGCATATTATTAACACCAAAATTGTCGTCGTAGCCATCGACAACGAACGTATTTACTTCAACTCCCCATTATTTTAATATGCACTGCACGACAACGTGCGCAAGCATCGACGAGGGCGAAGATAGAGTCCCGGAGAATAACATAGAGGTTTACATCGCCTCAGGTAAATTTGTTTCAGACTCTGCTTTATTAACTAAAAAATTGAATTTACATTCTGGTTCGAGTGGAAAATATAATAATAAATAATAGATAAGCACCACAGAAATTAGACAACCCCAAATTCCAGAAGCCAGGGCTTATGCGGAAGGGGGTTACACATTGAAAAAACGCGGACATACAACCATTTCCTCCGAAAGCGCCAGTGCCGGAGCCAGGATTCGAACCCGGTGGTGCGATGCCCGTGTGATTAATCGCGATTGCCACCAATTCAATTCAAATTCAAAAGAAATTTATTAATATTAATTGTACCTGGCGCCTTAACCCACTCGGCTATCGACCAGACGAGTATCTATTTCGCGTATTATGGTGCTAATGAAACATTAGATTTTTATGAAGTATTAGTTTGATTTTTAACAAGTAAGTAGGATAAAATTATGTTACAATTTACTCAGTTATTAATTTCTATAATAATAATGAGACTAGGTAAAACTTCACATTCTAAACACTTTATTGGGGAAGTTTACATTTGCTGATTTACGATTTACTATCACTAAATGAATATATTTAAGGTTATGCAAAGACAAGACACTTTATCAGAGACTAGTCAAACTTCATGTCAATCATTATTCTGTAGTTTTATAAAACAAATAGGTGACTCTCGTATCAACCACATCTCACGTAAAGTTTTGCAAGAATACCTTATATTAAAAGTACATTAGGAAGATTTTCCCACTGTAACCACAAGGTTGCCTAATTGTTGCCAATTTTAACAACAATAAAATATTATAATTACATGAGCTCGACGTATTATGCAGTAACAAAGGTTTGAAACATTGACACCGGTCTATTGGCCGTTCGGTTCTCGATTAAGGTCCGTTACAACGTGGGACGTTTAATTGTTTGGTCACTTGTCCGATTGAAGGGTGATGCAACGAAACTTTTGTCATTCGCGTCTTCATATGGTTGACAACCATACGCAACTTTCTGGTTGCTCTTTTACTTAATTACTTTAGGGAGATTTTCCCAGCATTCTAAAAGATTTTACGTGAGTGTAAATTCTCACCTACAGCACAATTGATATGCTTATCTGAGCGATTGCTCCTACTATAATCTTAAACAATAACAATCATTTTTCCGGCAATTATCCAACGCTAATTTCAATCAACGTAACTCAAAAATTCTATTGCATAACATGGTTCTTGTTGTTTGCATAACCATCTCTGTAACCCACTGTAGAAGCGTAAATTTTCCTATATAATATTTTAATTTATTTAAATATTTGGTTTGTTTAACTACATGTTTGGCTATTTAATTGTTGTAACATAAAATGATTTTTATAAGTATTATCCCAACGATAATATATGTATTAAAACGGTTACTGCCTTTTCTTTCAATAATTGATAATGATTTAATTTTAATCAAATAAAATCTAAACAAACTTTAAACATAAATTCACAGTGCAACCTTGAATAATAAAATAGTAAATAAAATCAATGCTTAACTAGGTTTCTCAACTTATAAACAGGGTGTTAAAATCTGCCGTATTTAAATTAAGTGATTAATTTTCTAAGGTCCATAATATCAGACAAAGAAACAGTAATATTAAACTTTGCATAAACAACTTTGGCAAATAAATATAAAGTAATTACTAGGTGGAATTTAATATGCTTTGATTGCTTCACGATCATGGATTTTTATTAGTTAATTAATAGACAGGGGTGGGGGGTGTTTCACTATGTTCTTAATCCAGCTGGTATTTGGCATATCGAAGAGAAGGACGCGGCGGAAAGTAGCAGGCAGGCCTATCAATATTTAAATCGAAACGCTGCGGAGGCGGCACGAAATATGAAGAAAATACACAAACAATACTTGAAATGTTAACATTTACATGCAATTTGCCATAAAGATTGTCCATACGCAGTCAAGACCTTCACATGGAGTTAAAAACCTTTTTATTTACGATAAGCTCTAGTGTATCTGTTTATCTCTAACACGTCCTCACGACCCGCTACTGTGTTATCTATAAATAGAGAGCTTGTCGAGCTAATACAAATATGTACCACTCCACTCCACTTGCAGTGTAATGCGATTTTATTCTACTGTTACTTCAGATTCTAGTCGAGGTCAATAAATATCTCGTTTTTGGCAATCCTATAAATTATAACGAAAACAACCTTGGTCTGTTTTTAATGTGCATTTCTCTCCATAGGCTTTCTTATTGCAGAAGAGTGAACTGTGCACCATAAATAAGCCGGTAATTCTTTCAAATTGTAGGACACGGAAAAACCTAATAAGAAAGACTATTTAACAGATAGACAAGTTCAGTACCACTGTTATTGGGTGAGAATGAAGCTATTAGCTTGTAACGTGTACGTACGTATCTTCCAACACGTTTCCTGGTAGATACAGTAATTAGTAACTCATCCAGTAAATAAATGATTTTAACACAAAACTTATTTGACTTAGGCAGTAATGGTTTACACTGAACGGCAGTAAAGAAAGATTTGCCCGCGAAAACGCGGTCATTTAGGAATACGTAAATTTAAAGTCAATGACGATATTTGTTGCCCTATAACTCGAGAAATATTCACCGTACAGAAAAAAGTTTTATACAAAACTTCGAGGGAATTTAATCCTCAAATGTTTTGTCAAACTCATAATGCACAGTTCTATTGAAAAATCCATTATTGGAGAAAATCGATTCGTCCGACCAAAGAATTTTGCTATATATCAGCTTTTTACGATTCAATGATATGAATTGTGGTTTTCATAAAATATTAAATATTGACACTATCAGTTAAAAATTTTGTGACATGTTTTATATCATTGGAAAGAGAAAAAATAAACGGAATTAATGGTGTCATGGCCTACTTTGAGATTTGTCCTTTTCAAGGTATAAACCGCTTTTCAAATAGTTCTATTGATAGATATCGAGAAAATATAAAATATAACTCTTGCGTAGTATCTTGCACAAGGATAGGAACAGACAGAAAAAGGACTAAAATCAATAGAACGAATGAAAGAAAAATAAGAAGCTGCCTCCTCGCACACGAATACGACGAACAAGAAGTAGGAAGCGATGGATATTTTGCCCCGCCGAGCTCGGTCATCTCTGTCGAATTCTTTTCGTCAAACTGGAAATTCAAAGAGGAAAGAAACTCGTTCTGAAAGAATGGGCACATCCCGGTTTCGCGCTGCATCTGCTCCTTCGCTTTCCATTTGAGAGAGGTTTCTTTGACATTCTTTAATTAAAAGATGAGATAAAGCCAGGGTTTCCGGCTCGCAGATTGGAAATTTAAGCAGCCGAGCCCCTCGAATGCTGTTATAGAAAAATCCGCTTTAATGGCATATTTCGGTTTAACGAGGGTGGAAAATACACGTCTCCCTTAGATGTTTTATACTCTTAAAATTCGATCTGGAAATGCGTTATAATCGACAGAACATGTTTTTAACCTGAATACTTGCAGTAGATTACACAAGTAAATTCTTATTAATGATAATATGCATGTTTTACGGAGCCTTATAATTTTTTTCTTCAATTATTGAAAAAAACCTCCAATTTTTTAAGTTTATTCTTGAACTTTGCACTTAGTGCTCAATAAATTGAAAGTGGTGGTTACAAATAGCCATAAGGATATACCTGCATACAAAAAATGTTCATTGTTCATTTCTATACAGGGTGGACCATCAATAAATAGGCCATAGTTCAGGGGTAGATACTTTGGGCCAAAATATGAGGATATTTTGAAAATAAAAACCCTTTTACGAATCCACGTTGTGCAGCACTGCAACTCATGCATTGTGTTAAATATGAGGACAAGTTATCCAGTCTCTAGTCAAAGTATTTCGAGAGTTTTAGCGAAAATAGCCCTTAGCGTCGAGGGTGCCCTACAATTTTCTAGCAGTCGATTTTGACGGGAAAATGATGGGTTTTAAGCGTATTTGCCCTAAACCGGTTCCTCAGTGATTCGGTGTCACAAAAGTATAGTTACCATGTACTCAGAACGTGCATGGGACCACCTTGCCTGAACGTATGAATCTATAATTGCAGAATATAATTCAAAGTCGTTGCGATTAAAGCATTTTTAAGCTCCGAGGAGCGAACTAAATTAATATTGAACTGATAATATGTAAATAGACAGGCAAGCAAAAGCCCACCAAGATTATAAACATTGAACTTTCCTTGAATCTTTTTGTGTAATCGTTAGCTATAAACTATAAACCACACATTGGACGGTAGTTGGTACATTATGAGTCGTTCCGTTCCTCACTATGTGTTGTACACGGGTCAGGCTATAGTGTCAATACATTTTCTTGAACGTTTTTGTAAAACATGATTTTTTTAAAGAGATTTAATATACATTCTCTGAACTTTATATTGTTGTTTTCTTGTGTTTCCAAAATTCCCGAGGAATATAGAGGAGATAGAAATCTCCACCAAGCTTCTCCTGCGAGCGATCAGTATGAGAGTAGCTGCCCTCCCAGGACGAACAAAGAAAAGAGCAATGTTCCCTGGTGGAACAGAGAATTGCAAAACTTATGCAGAGAAACACGCAGGCTCTTCAATAGGGCAATGTGCTCTCAGCTTCCAGAGGATTGAGAAAACCACAAGAGGTCCCAACGCCTCTACAAAAGTCGCATAGACTAACGACTACCACTGCGGAGTGCCTCAAACACCTGTTAGAAACTCATTTCCCTGAATCCGTGGTGGAGATAGAGGAAGAACTAGACGGTTGCCCCGCGCGGTCCTAATAACGGTGGACCGGAGAACGGCCTCAAAGTTAGTAATAGTGGAGAGAGTCAAATGGTTTATCTCCACTTTCGATCCTTATAAAAGTGTGGATGGGGTATTCCCGGTACTTCTTCAGGAAGGCCTTGAGACACTCATTCATCCTATGTAACACCTGTTGAGAACTTGTCTGGAACTAGGGTATGTTCCTATACCCTGGAGAACAATCAGGATTTCATTTGGAGATTACTGTTTGGGTGCAACAATAGAACATTTTGAAATTGGTCAAAATAAAGTGCGTCGGTCGTGAGTATCCGCGCCTGGATATGGCCAAATCCTACAGAACAATGAACCTTAAGGCTCCTCTACACAATGGTCCATCGTGATGGGCCATTGTGTAGAGAGCACAATGGCCTAGGATGGCCTATGGCTGATCATCGCCAACGATAGCCTCTGTATCGGTTTCTTGAACACGCATCAAAGGTCCAGCTCCATCCTCGGCTACCGCTATACTCGAAAATGGGCTAGCGTGTGGACGGTAGCAATCACAGTGGCCGCCCTTGGCGATGGCCGATGATTGGCCATCGTGATGACCCAACATGATGGGACATTGTGTATTAACATCCTTCCTGCTCAAAACATTAGAGAAGTTGGTCGAAAGGTACGTTAAAGATTGTCTCGGTCTTGGAGCCTCTGCATCCGTCACAACATGCTTACCAGGCTGGGAAGTCGGCAGAGACGGCCTTTCATTCGATTGTTTCTAGGATCGAGAAGGCACTGCACAGCAAGGAACTCGCAGCGGGAGCTTTTCTGGACATCTCTATTTAAAATAGATGCTTCAGTCTGCCGGACCCGATATCTGCAGATGGCATTATTTCAATAACAAAAAATCAGTATATATAAGCGGTGGAGAGTTAATAATAACACAGAAGCGAAAGGGGTCTAGAAAGCGGCTTCAGAGACCCAGTAAAATAGTCTTGGATAGCCCTGTACTTCAGAAAATAATTTCCGGTCATATACTTTTTTATCTAGTTTACTTATATTTTACAAAAATTTTTAGCTGTTACAGAACTCGAGCTATCGAAGTCGAATAAACTATTGTCCCATCAAAGGTCATATCCAAGAGAGTGAGAGATCCGATAGGGAAATATTTACTGTTTTTGATCACAACTTCTTATTGCAAACAAACTATAAGACTACCTACGTAGAACTATAACAAGAGTAGTGTTATAAATTTTCACTCAATAATTTCAAACATATGCGAAATAGTTAGATTTAAATGTAGGAAATACGAAGATTGATATAATATTTAAAATTAAATCTAACTATATTGCAAACAGCTGAAATTATTGAGTGAAAATTCATATCATTACTACTTAGGTAGTCTTATACTTTTTTTATCAATATATGTATTAAAAAAAAAGTTATGACCAAGAATAATAAATATTTCCTTATCGGATCTCTCTCTCTTGGATCTTAAGTTAAACATGCATTTATAATTATTGGCAATACTCGGCCTTAATTAGCATTTCTTACAACTGTTCTCTCTATACCCATTTCAAATTTCTTGGTATATTTTAAATGCCCTTATCAAATAATCCAGATTGAATTTTTATTGTTTATTAATCCTTAGTAATCTTCAGAATGAATATTATTTTATGCGATAATAGTAATTGATTTTTGCTTCAGTATATCATTTTAAAACAATGTATAATCGAGTCAGAATTTAGAAAGATTAACGTTTAATTATAAATATGTTCCAAATGATATCCAATTAATATATCATATGTTCTTTACTGTTTTGGTAAGTAGTACTAGGAATTTTGTAGATAACCTTGAATAGGAAAAAAAAACAGCGTTTTTAGGATACTCTTTTTATAGAATGTAATTCAATAATGTGTCTCATGTATCTCATATTTATGTAAGATTGTATCTGTTCACCTGCTGAGAAAATGTCGATAAAATCCATATTAGACTAAAAAGATTTTATGTGTCGCGCTTTCATCATATTTTTATTATGAAAGTAAGGTCACAGCTAATAGACAAGAAAAGCTGAAAGTGAAAGGTATCCCGGTGAATTGCATTTGGTATTTTGTTAAGAATTCTAACAAAAGCATTTTTTACATACATATTGGTATGTTTTACGTCACCCCTCAAATACTAAAAATAGTTACTTCGTTGGCAGCCGCCTACCTCTTTATACAGTGTGTTACTTTAGGACACTTAGTGTATGCACAGTTTCACATGTGCTCTATAGGGTTTAAACCGGGAGAGAGTGGGGGCTATGGTAATGCCTGTGTACAAAAATAAAAAATTAGGAAAATATCCATTAAAAAAGTATCCAATTTTTTTTTGTTCGTTCAATGGTTTAAAAATACATGACATATCAAAATTTAGCTCGCTTAGATTTTTTTAAAGTGAAATTGTAATGCTTTTTAATTTAATGTAATCCCCATCATCGCTTAAAACGATCTTTTATTAAAAAAAATTTATAAGATATTTGTCATCAACAGCATATGTAACGGAGTAAATTATTTTTCAGTTTTTAAAAATAAGTATTCACTTTCACTAATTATTGGATAATCGAATTAAAATTATCAAATTCAGTATTGAATCACTACTTCATTCACTACGCTTTGCGTCAAGACAATGAAATCCTCCGAACTCGTTCTCCTGACATAGTCCAAATTGCATTCTGTGTGGGAACGTAAAGATATTTTTTCTTACTACATCTATAATGCAGTGTTGCGTTGCTTTACTGCATCTGCTTAATTACGTTTACAATAAACGATTGTAATAAAATTTCGTGTGAAAAAACGGTCACGATGGTAAAGTTAAATTAACATAAGTGTATTGTTCAACACAGATCTAATTTAGCTTTTATATGCAATGAATAATAGAATTAGTGTAATTAAATATTTAACACCATAGATATGTGTAAAAGCTCTTTTATCTGTAGACTACTATAAACTAGATCACGCCGAGACAGATAGTTCTGAGGACGATCGTAATGTACACACGCAAAACCTTGTTGATCTGCATATTAACACCAAAATGAAAAATAAACATACATGTCAGCACACAATTTGTCTGTTATCTGCGCAGCAGCCCAGTTTGAGAAAGAGAATAACTAGGTTTACTCTAGTCTGTCACCAGAGAATAGATTTTGGTCGACCACGGTCAGTGCCAGCGCCACTTTTTTGGTTGGTTATGTTCGTATAATTTATTGTGAGATGGATTGTAATGTATATACCCTATTTGCTGAATAGAAATAAGTAAGCCACTCGCACTTCCCAGAAAAGTGCGCCATATTTAAATATAATTATTATATTGGTTTATTTTTTAAATCCCATAATACAATCTACCATAGTAGCACTGGAGTTGTTCAAAAGCTACCTAAGTGAAAGAGAACAGTTTGTGAAAATTGGTAATATCTTAAGTCAGCCGGAAATTGTAACGTATGGTGTACCACAGGGAACAGTATTAGGGCCTATACTTTTCTCAGTTTATATAAACGACATACTTTCCCTTGATACACCCGGTACTATAGTCTCCTTTGCAGACGATACTGTTATATTTTATGAAGCAACCTCTTGGGAAATTCTTAAAACCATTGTCGAGCATGACCTTAAACAAATAAAAAACTCATTTGATAGTTTGAAATTAATGATAAATTATAAAAAACATTTTACTTGCCTTTAACATCTTACAATTGCAACCTACCAAATTTTAATAAACTGGAAATAATACAAGGAAATAAAACCATCCACATTAATGCTACAGAAAAAGTAAAATATCTGGGAATTTATATAGAATGTCACCTAAGATGGCAACACCAAGTGCAAAATATATTGCAAAAAGTAAGAGGTTTGTTACATAAATTTAAACAAATTAACGAAATATTAAAAACTCCACATTTAATTGCCATCTATAAAGCACTGGTAGAGTCAATTTTGAGATATGGGATAATAGGCTGGGGAGGAGTAGGAGTAACGTATTTAACGCCATTACAAAACTTGCAAAAACGGTTTCTTAAAATTATCTACGGTAAAAATATTCTTTATCCCACGGAACTGCTATTTCAAAACTCAGAGCTTTTTAGCATACGTCAATTCTATTGTTATACCACTCTTATTTATCAGTACAATAACAAACAAAACCATGAGCATTTTACACAAGAAGTAAACAGCAGGATGACATCAAAATCAAAAAAATGACAAAACGTATAGGGCAAAGATATTATGTATACATAGGTGAAAAACTTTTTAATATGTTGGATAAATGTACCAGAGATGCTAGAAATATTACAAAATTCAAAAGAAACGTCAAAAAATGGATCAAACTGCAGGGTCTGAATCTATATTCATCATTAATGTGTGTGTATTGATAGATACATATATGTGTGTATTTTTTTATGTGTGTTAGAAAAAGTGTGGTTTTAGGGCGTAGGTAGGTGTATATATAATTTTATTTTTAAATAGTAAATAGGAACTAGAAAATTGTTAGTATATATTCTTAAGCTCTTTTATATGTTACATATATTATAAAAATTTGTATCGTAAGGGAAACATCATCTACTTATATTATTAAGGCATCCATCAATGAGTATTATAACATTGAATCGCAATCAAGTTTACAAAAAAATTAAGCGAATTCTCTTTTATTTATATTCATGATATGTGCAGCCTATTATATATGTTTAGTTGAATCTTTGATATAAATAAAATTATTATTATTATTATATTTTTGATGTTGTTTAGTTTTTGGTGTTTGTTAAAATTTGTTTTAAAATTATTCGTGCTGTTACCCAATTCATCTAATAAAATAGTATTGCGTATATTCTGATTCAGAATCGCTTTTTCTTTTCGAGGTTAGAAATTCTTTCGATTCATATTAATTGTGGACCAAGCGGTTCTTTCTCCACTGAAAAAAAGGAGAGCTAGTCAGTTTTCAGTTGAAGATAAGCAACGCGTTTTAAATATCTATAAGGCTTGTGTTGGATAGAATCCGGATAAATCTAAGACACAAAACGTCGATGTTACTGCAAATGCAGCAGGTACTTTTGATCTTTGATCTTTGTATCATACAGGCATGCTAATTGGTAGATCAAAGTACTTTTTCTGTGGCATTTTTGATGAACTACGTATATTTATTATAGATTATGATTTAGTTTATTGTTATTATTATCTATATTAATTACACATTTTAATTCAGATGTGAGTGGTCAGAGTGTTTCTTAAATGAGACTTGGATGAACGTTGGCCATAATGTAACTAAAGTATGAAAGGATACAACAATCTTGAATCTGAGACAGGCTTTCATCTAGGGATTAATGACAGGGTTAAAAGATCCATCAGGCCAAGGAGGTCACCTTATAGTGATTCATATAGAATCTGAAGACGGTGAAGAGGATGCTTTGCCCTGCTTCCAATTGAAGGAAACGGGAAACTACCATGAAAAGATGAAAGGTGAAGTTTTCGATAATTGGTTTAGTCAAATTCTGGGACGCTTAGCCAAACATTCTGTGGTTGTGTTAGACAACTTCTATCACAATAGAACAAAGGGGAAGATTCCAAATTCTGGCACGAAAAAAGCATGTATACAAGTGTAGTTGATAAGTAAAGTCGATTATTTACTATATATACTATAGTTAGCAAGTACGCAATACGTATTTACCTACATATTATTTATTTACTGTGAAAATCTTAGCTTTGCTGAAATGACGTAGGTCTGAGGGCTCTGGGATCTTGGACTATAAGATACTTAGACATTTTCAAATATCAACTATCTGATAAAAATACTTTCGGGTGTAAAACTGACATTCGCGTGTACCCTATTGTTGTTCTCGTGTAGCTCAGTGTGTAATAGTCGTATAACCATGGATATTGTTTATTAATCACCCCTCTACAGGAACGATGTTCCCAATTACAGAGTTGTATACACATACACATAGATAATTATACAATGACCATTAAAACAATGAAGTTAGTAAATTAATACTTTTTAACATTTTATAATAACACCTTTAATATTTTTACATAATTATTTAGCGATTGCATCACAGTTACAGGTATATAACCATTCGTGAACTATTTGACAACCTCTGGCATTTCTGGCCCATCTAAAACGTACCTAGTTCAGCCGACGAAGCGACCTTTAGACCCGCGAAGTTAAATTATACTCGACTTTACTTCCATATTCCTTCCTTATTTTATAAGAGTTACGATTTCTTTTGTAAGTGGCGTTATACAATTTGATATAGTAGTTTTCTGCATTACAGTTCCTTCGCTCCTTAAAATTTTATTGTACTAACTGTTTAAAACTTAGTTTTTCTAGCCAATATACGATAAACTAAATGTCTACTAGGTAAATTTATTTAAAAGTATTTTGAAATTTTTCTTCCCTCTCCTGAATACTTCATAATGGGATAGAATAGGCAACCCCTAACATATTTTTAAAATCCATTCATTTTACATTTCAGAAAAATATTTCTTCATGACAAATAAGTAGAAGTGACTGCAACATTCAATACTTAAAACACTTTTTCTAGAAATGTGCAGAATTTATGTTCTTTTATTCTGATGTGTTGTAGTTGTATGAAAAACTTGAAACTAGTTGTTTGTAGGAAAAATGATATAAAACAGCAATGTTTTAGTGAAATTGAACACACACTGCATAATTCCAGAAGTACGCCGGTATGGAGTGAAATTGAAAGAAGAAAAGTTAACAAACACCATTCTATTGTGTACTTGATTAATAATTACCCGTCGCAAGTGTTAAAGACAATCGGTTGGATTGCCCATTCACTCACTAATACCGTTTATTCTGTATTTTCAATCAAATTAAGAAAGTTCGTCAACTGTGAATCTTCCATTCTTTCTGCAACAGATGTTCTCCGACGTAAAATTTTCAAATTACTAAATTATTTTTACATATATTCGACCACTAATGAAATTGTGAAAGAACGCAAAACCTTCCATGATAATTTAATTCAGAAAAAATTTGAACGTATAGATTGCGCAAAGAAATTTATGTGGAAAGAAACAAGAAGTTTTAAAAATCCTACTTATACTACATATAAAAAAATTGCGGATTTTAAACATTCCCCAGTTATTTTTGTATCAAAGCAAAGGTGTAAATTACTACATTTTGACCCCCAGGCGATGTGCTGTCAGCTCACTAAAGAACTGAAATTTTGAACCTTGAAATTTTGCAGAATAAAATGAACAGTTAGTTTTTCTTAAAATTCAGGTATCTGATGAGACCCGTTTGTTTTCTGTGGTTATATTATGTAAGGTCTTCTTCTTCTTAGCAGTGTGATAAGCAATCGCAGCGCAGCATTCAGGCCTTGTGGCCCATTGTGCATCCGCTAGCTGGTTCAGTGAATGTCCCCATCCAGGGCGGACTCCAGATCAAGGGCCACAATTCTTCCCAGCGGGACATTCCTTATTTCCTCCGGCACAGGGAAACCAGTGCCGAAATGTTTATGCTTCAAGTTCATAAAACCGGGACAAGAAATTAAAAAGTGGATGGAAGTTTCCTCCGCTTCTACACAGAACCTGCAGTCGGGGTCGTTAACCACTTCGATGCTATGCAGGTATCCTGGAAGAGCCGTGTCCATTCAAAAGACCATGACTCGAAACTTGCTTTCTGCTTAGGCGTAGTATTTGTTCTGCCCTCTTCGGCAAGGGTCCTGAAATAGGGAGCTTCGCTTGCCGAAGTTCTGAGTATGAGATCCAGAGGTCAAAGAACTGGGAGTGGGACCAGTCCTCTATTGGCCTCCTGGCAATTGATCTAGGGTAAGCCAGGCCTGACTCCTGGCCTATCAAGGGCTGCAGAGAGCCCTTCCTGGTCAGAGCATCTGCCTGATCGTTACCCTAAATGTTACTGTGCCCAGGCACCCAGAGAAATTTGACCCAGTTAGGCGAGCCAAGTTCGCAGTGCCTGTTTACAGCCTTGAACCAAAGAGGATTTGGTTTTGAATGATTGCAGGGCCTTAAGGGCCGCTTGCCTGTCACTACATATTATACATATTTGCTTTGTTAGAATATCTCCTTAGGATATTCTCCTATACGCAGACCAAAATAGCAAATATATCGGTCGCGAATTTACCCAGCGCAATATGCTTTATGAAATACTTTTATTGATAAATCTATATGTACAAAATATATCGCAACATATACAATCATAGTTAATTTTAAATTAAAATAAAGTAAGGTAGGTAATATGTGGGTCGGTACAGTAAAAGTTACATACATAGATATATGCAAGGATACAAACAGTAGATATTTTTAAACCACTATATGCACATCTAACGCATGAGTACATGTCATAGTTGAGAGTAGTCGTATATAAAGAAAAATATATCAACACGTAGAATAAATTAGTAATAAAAATATCATATATATATATATATATATATTAGAACAATATTTCAGTTGCAAGCTCCTCTATAAAATCCTTATTTTACTATAAAGAATGTAACCAGACTGCAACCAACAGCTACTCTCCGGGCTATGTGCCCTCCCGAGCGCTGAATTACAAGTTACAAGCCTGGCGCGTTAAGTGTAATAATCGCATATTACCAACAAAACGCTAATGCTTCGATTGTAACAAACACCAGCCGAAAGACTGATCCTACTTAAAGGAGTTCTCGTGCCAGTCGTCCCATACCACTTTTAGAGTGCAGTTTCGAGCTGTTGGCTCTCGTCAGTGCAATGTAGACATGTGACGAGCGACACGAGAATCCTTTGACTATTTGGTACATCTCGGTATCTTTACGATAGCGATATGTAAAAGGCGCCCTCTAGCGGTCCAGTGTCTGTTGCAATCCTTTAAATAGGATCAGTCTATCGGCTGGTGTTTGTTGCAATCGAAGCATTAGCGCTTTGTTGGTAATATGTGATTATTACACTTAACGCGACAGACTTATAATTTGTAATTCAGCGCTCGGCGGTGCACATATCTTGGAGAGTAGCTGTTGGTTGCAGTCTGGTTACATTTTGTTTGTTTTAATATTTCTGCCCTCTAGGAGCACACTTGAAATATATATATATATATATATATATATATATATATATATATATATATATATATACACACACAATAGGTAATTTCTTGTTTTTAATGTTATATATTAGCTTTTGAATGTGGGAAATCTTTCTGCTAAATGCTCAAATAATATTTATCAATAATTGTTAAAACAGAAATGAAAAATATTGTTCTCATATTATAACAAAAACTGTATACAAATGTGCCAACAATATCTAAATTGCTTTCATCTGCTTAAATCGTTGGCTCTGCTAGCTTAAATTACTCTCATCGGGTAGATTCTATTACTATAGTCAACCGGCACGGCAGCTGGGTAAATTCAGCAGTTGGTAACTAACTAATGCAAAAGCGGTAAGGCATTTTGGTCGGGGAGTGTTGTTTTAAGTGTTCTCGGGGCTGTGATCCTACCCACTCAAATAACACTACATCAAGTTTCTAGCACAAGCACAAGACAATTTCATTTTATTTAACATTTGAAAACCATTAAAAGTACCTAAATGTTTTTGAACCGCCTCTCATCAGGTCACCTGAGTGACCCTCGTAAGTCTAGATTTGTCTGAGTAAAAGGAACGGAGCCCTAGAGTTTATACTAGGATACGAACCACTCTTGGGTATAATTTATACTTGCAAATTACTTCGTAGTAGGTGGGGCTCGAACCCACTTCGTTAGGTATGCTCGGAGAGAAAGTTAGAAGCGCTAACCCACTGAGTTACCGTTCCCTGACCGAAAATGATGGAAGATTGGGCCATTACTTGATGAAAATCCATAATAACAGAATAATGAGAAACGTTACTAGATACCTAAGCACAACTGATTAGACGCCCCCCTCCTCAATTTAGGAACATAAATTATTAATTGCAATCTAGTGACTCGCATCCGGTATCATTATAGGTCTACTGTGACAGGTCTAAAGAGTTGCTTAGATGCGACACTTTTGTATAATTCTGTATTTATATATTTACAAAAAAAATATTATGTTGCTCCATACTAATTTGGGATAAATTTGCTGTATTCATTTGAATGATTTATTTATAACATTCAAATGTTATCGATGACAGCGCCATCTGTTACCGAAAAGAATACGACAATCACAGATAGGCATTTAGTTTTCCGTCCGTCTTGGCTCGATCGACATAAAATAAAAATTAATTAACAATATTATCATTATCAGTGTTAATAGTGATAACTGATTAATTGTTGCAATGTCATCGAGAATAGGTGACAGTGCCAAATTACAAGGAGTGAGTGAAAAATTGATTACAAAATTTGTTATAAACAAACGCGGTGAGGTAAATAAAAGCATGTAAAAAAGATTAAAGTAAACGGAACAGCTAAAAGGTTAATATCCTCAGACGATAAGAATTATTATCGAATAGTATTTGTAAGATAAACCGGACTAGTGTTGCAACACTTAGGGATTCGTTCCAGAAAATAGGTCAAGTGTGAACGGCGCTGAAAATTAATAAATTTAAGGGCGAAAGTTTTACTTATAATATTTAACACTCAAATACTTGATTGCCTAATTAAAATGATGATTTTATACTTTTGTGTGCTTCTTATACAAACTTCACAATGTATATCCCTCCCCTCAACTGGTCACCACATTACACAGAGGTTAACCCTCGAATAATAAAATATATAATACAATGGCCATTTAAAGCTAGACAAGCCATTGTATTTGGCAGGTATAAAATATGGTCAAAATGTTAATAAATATGAAGCAGTAATTTTAGCCAATAAAATACTAACAAAAAATTGATGGATAAAGCCTTTACTATGTGGTAATTCATTATCACTAAAATGAGGAACACACTGTTTTCTACCACTGCAGTTTCGACCTTACATCATTATGAATGATTCAAAATAGAATGAAATACAGGAATTTTAAAATCTAGTTAAATAGGTTGCTGAACAGAAAATACTAATTGGGTGGGGTCCGTAACATAAATAGACTACATAGAAGGGTTACATCCTTCTTTGTACCGCGGCAAACAGAGGTGAATATAATATTACTAATCGAACAATATTGATCAATTAGAAATCTAATGAATATAAGATGTTCCGGGGGGCGGAAAAGGGTGTAAAACTGAATTTGTTATTTTTTTACCTTCTCCAATGTTGTCTCAAAATTTAGAAATATTTATAATTTTTGTCGAACTTTCCATTATCGAAGTCCGTGATGACTGGCCTAAAATTTTAATAACTTGTAGTGCTGTGGCTCTTAACTGTAAATCAACATTTTTACTATTAGAAAACTCTATAATAAAGTAAAATATAAATAACCCTAACCTACCTAATAAAATGGATCCCATTTTTTTTGGCATTCTTTGGAAAATTAAATATTTTACATTCACTTTTATTAGTATGATCACATTCAGGAACAAAACATAAACGCATATAGTTCAAACAATTTAAGAATAATACAACATTTGATTATAGAAAGAAAGATTAGGTTATGAACGGTAAATGTAAAATCAAACAAGAGTATGAAGTTAGGTGCAATTGCATTGTTTCCCGCCCACATAATTCAAATTTTCACATTCATTTCCATTGGAGGAAACTATTGCTGTTTTATATTTGACATTATTAAAATAAAATTAAAGGTTTATTAAATCTTATATAAATACATATGTTTTAATATATCTTGTGTATATGAGATTGGCACTGGAAGTTCTTAAATATTTCTTCCAACCGAGAAATTCAATAAAATGTATAGCAATGTTTTAGCATCACAGTTTATGGTCTTTACGAACAAGGTAATAAGCTTCAAATTTCAATATTATTCGACAGTAATAAAATTTCTGTGACTGTAGTATGTTTGGTTGCATAAGTTGTGATGTCATAGCAGATTAAGTTCATTGAAAATTTGTATATACCTACGCATGAATAGATTTTCTACTATTAAATACATTATGGACCAGGGCCAAACCGTTTAAAATATCGTAATAGACGATAAATTCTTAGCAGTATACGAATGGTCGGAAAATGTAGTTAATGGTGTAAATAATTAAGGAAAAATCGTCCAGACTGAGTAAAAGTTCGGGAAGGGGGGTTGGGGTGGTAATATAAACATTTTTAGGGGTTGGTACTCGTTTTGTGCGATTTGCGACTAAACTATGGCATCCTATCGAAAAATGTTGAATGTAAAAGTTGCAGATAATGAAAAAATCTAAAACTTTCTAATATTGACCATAACCTCAAAATTATCGAGAAAAATGCAAAAAACCGTTTTTTCGGTTTTTAATTTATAACTATCGCAAAAATGTTTATATTTTCATGAAAATTGGTGAAAATCTTCTCTTTTGTGTTTCAAACAAGCCCAAAATTTTTTCAAAGCGAAATATTTAATTTTCGATGTTTTATGAAGAAAATAAAAAAAAGACCTAATTTTCAATCGAAAAATTTGGTTAGCAAATTTTCGATTAATGAACTTTACTAGTGCTCATTTTTTCGTTGAAATCTCAACTTTAATATAGTTAAAATATAATATTATTTATATACAAAAATATCGTTAAAAAAGCGAAAAACTGAAAAACTACTTTTTAAAAATCGACTTTTCGGTGAAATTCATGAATTTCTTTTTCTTTATTGCAAATAAACGTTTACATTCATAAAAAGCGTTAATTCTCATACAATACTATGTTATACAAGTAATGTACATGTACCTAACTGAGGCGAGACTGTTACAATTGATCCATTACTATTATTTCAGAGAATTTCGCGAAATATCAGCAGCACAGATGATATGAAAAATTATTTACAGTACGAGCTTGCTCCATTTCCTGTGTCGTTGTTTACAGAGAATGGCTTCAGAAAAAATGTTAAGTCACATTTATATACAGAATTTGCGAGCATCGATTCGTTACCAACTTCGAGCGGTACACGTTGTTGATGGCGGGTTTCTCTTACCCAAAGTAATCTGGCAAAAAACGATACAATTAATGAAATAACACAAAAATATTTACATTATGTACAAAACAACTACGCAAAAAATAGTTATATGAAGAAGATGCAGATTCCCTACTTATCAATACATCCCTTGAAGTAGCAAAAAACTAAAATAGTGGTAGTTGTTGGTCAAAACATAGATCTTTTAGTTCCTTTAAATCAATTCAGATCACATGAATTGAATATCTATTTCCATAAACCTGATGCACGAAATATTAATGATACTTATTACACCTCTAACAGTTTTAAACATAAATCACATAAACATATTGTAGCATTTTTGCATTGTTTTTCTGGCTGCGATGCAACTTCCTGTTTTGCTGGGAAAGGAAAAAAAAACAATTATAAAATCATTATTGGCCGATAAACATTTACCTAATCTTGCAGAAATTTTGTACAATACAAATGCAGACAAACAAACGATTACCGAAAATGGATTAAAAATAATAGCTTCTATTTACAAAAGATTTGAACTCTACCGAACGGCTACTGTTAAATCCTTATTTCATTTGAAAAAATTACCTCCAATTGAAGGGGCAGCTAAGCAACATTGTTACAGGGTGTATTTTCAAATACAAAGTTGCCTTGGTAATCAATTAACAGCTACAAATTGGGGATGGAAACATCACGTTAATGGCATCGTACCTATATTTACAGAACAAGAATTAATTCCTGAAAATTTATTGAAAATTATCTGCTGCAGCTGCAAAACAGGATGCGGTAATAGCAAATGTGGGTGTTGCAAGCATGGCTTAAAGTGCACAAATTTGTGCTCAAATTGTCACGGTTCTGATAAATGTTCTAATGCCGAAAAATCGTTGTACGAATAAAATTGTAGTCTCGAGGACATCGCAGACGAAGACAGTACCCACTGTCTAATAAATAATAATAAAAATAATGATACTGAATTCTGGCGATGAAGAATTATCCACGAAGAAAAAAAGGTTTCAATAAAATTATTTTACTTTTAATTTTTGTATTTTATAATCAAATATAAGACTTTGACGTGATAATTTGTAAATACTTACGAATCACAAGAAATAATTAACAAATTTTCTCAGTTCACAGGCTTTGTGTTTTTTGAATTTTTACCTATTTAATTGCAGTTTAAATAATGTTTTCGGGACTTTGAAAGCCGAGAATAGTTAGGTACATGCACATTACTTGTATAACATAGTATTGTATGAGAATTAACGCTTTTTATGAATGTAAACGTTTATTTACAATAAAGAAAAAGACATTCATGATTTTCACCTAAAACTCGATTTTTAAAAAGTAGTTTTTCAGTTTTTCGCATTTTTAACGATATTTTTGTATATAAACAATATTATATTTTAATTCTATATTAAAGTTGAGATTTCAACGAAAAAAATGAGCACTAGTAAAGTTCATTAATCGAAAATTTGCTAACCAAATTTTTCGATTGAAAATTAGGTCTTTTTTTTATTTTCTTCATAAAACATCGAAAATTAAATATTTCGCTTTGAAAAAATTTGGGCTTGTTTGAAACACAAAAGAAAATATTTTCACCAATTTTCATGAAAATATAAACATTTTTGCGATAGTTATAAATTAAAAACCGAAAAAACGGTTTTTTGCATTTTTCCCGATAATTTTGAGGTTATGGTCAATAATGATCTATTAGAAAGTTTTAGATTTTTTTTATTATCTACAACTTTTACATTCAACATTTTTCGATAGGATGCATAGTTTAACCGCAAATCGCAAAAAACGAGTACAAACCCCTAAAAATGTATATATTACCACCCCAACCCCCCTTCCCGAACTTTTACTCAGTCTGGACGATTTTTCCTTAATTATTTACACTATTAACTACATTTTCCGACCATTCGTATACTGCTAAGAATTTTTATTGCCTTAAACAGGATTGGCCCTGGTCTATTAATAATTTTAACTTCTTCCATATTTGACATGATCTTAATACACGAGCAACGAGAACAACACCTTTATAAATTGATTTTTTGGCAACACGTAAAACTACAATTATGTTCAAAACCTTTATCGTTTTTTTTATTTTACTCGGTTAATATCAGGTTTAAAAATACATCTAAGGTCGCAATTTGAAGATGAATCTCTTGTGTCTACACTGTCTACAGTAAGGTGCTATTAATAATTTTTTAATATCTTCTCTGATAAAAAATTATTAATGTTCGAAACAGAATATTTCTAGGAGTCGAAAAATGACGATCGTACGCATGACTTCAGTTGACTGTAATTTCTTCCAGAATCATGCGAGAAAAAATATAATGAAAGGAAATTGTCTTAGTTACGAAAAAGGCTTCTTTCGTAAATTGCATTAGGTATTCACTAATTATATTAAAGAAAAGGAAAAACCTCCAAAACACTGAAGATTTATGAAAATATCAATTTTTTCGAATTCAGAACGTATATAGAATTAGGACCATCGTCATTTACTCGTTTGGTAGCTTAGTGTAGTTTATGAAAATATACTATTTATATTTTTAGTTTTTTTCCTTTTTATAACCTAAGCTAATTCTAAAAGAGATAGTTTTTTAGCGCAGTATGTATGTATGTTTATAAGTGTTAATACACTGAGTTAGAATCAAGAAAAATCGACGTACTTAGGCTTGTTTGAAATATTTTTAATTAAAGTCTATTAGTAATATAAAAATATGTAGCCTATTATAATAGTCTATATACTTTTTCAATTAAACATATTGTTTAGAAGTTAATTGACAATAAACATGTTGAGGTTGTCGATACATTTTGCTGCTTCTTTGGCCAGAACTTATCCAATTTTAGTCATACGGAGATTAAAAAATGAATAAATTGTAGGTGATTAAATATACTATCGATAAGATAGAATGCCGGTTTTTCAAAAGTTGCATCGTTGTTGAGTAAATCGCAAGAAAACGCGCAGAAAAAGTAGATCTGTTCAAAGGGGCGAACATTTCAAATAGTTGTTCCGATTAAAATTCAAAAAAGATGTATGAGGGTGGATTTTAGCTTGGACCACCAAATATGTTTGCTCGAACTTTTTTTCTGCTTATATCTAAAGTCCCTGAAAGCTTTACAAATGTATTTTACCGGGAAAATTAATCATAGAATCCTCCTTATTGAAACTGGGACACGCTCGTAAACCCTATGCGATCAAAATAGCACAAAAATCAATATAAAGGAACTTTTTCCATAAGCAATTTTATTTTTGGATCCTGTTGGAGAGGTGCTCGGGAGTACCCAAAATTTTTTGTACTTGCAAGACCTTGCATGTGCACTAATTGTTATTAACAATTTAATTTTTTTAACCCCGTTTTCAACCTAAAAATGGGAATTAACTCGAGATATATAGGTCCGATCGGGACAAAAAAAATCTTTGTAATTATGTAATTAAATTGTCTATAAATCTACATTCAGTGTGGCTTTTTTTTTTTAATGGCTTTCGGTCGAAGACCATACTGCCAGTCACAAAATATCTAATTGATAGTCAGATTAACGTTAAATTAGTTTATTAAATATCCTGATAATGGTAGCGAATAGTATGACAAATAAAATCATATACCTAATTCTAACCTAAAAACGAAGAAGAAAAAAAGGGAAAATAAATTGAAGACAACAAAAAAAGATACAACAGGGACACACGCTTCCCGTCCTGGGGTCTGTCAGGACATTTAAAAATAGACAATACAGGGAGGACCACGGTTGACAGGGGAAAAACAACAGTAGCCAAACATAACCTAAAGCTTAATACATGTTTCTTTTACGAAATCAAAAATATACGTATAAACTTTACGAGATCCTAAGGACAATAAGAAGAGCATAATAAAGGTAGCCAATATATTGCAGTTTTGTGCAATATTAGTGATTAATGTATTAGAGGCATTTTGATATTTTACACATCCAAAAAATATATGGTCGAGATCTGCTATGATGTTGCATTGATCACAATTTGGTGAATATATACCAATTTTGTATACACCTATACAAAATAACATGCGTGACCAAATTTTAATCTAATAAGAGACGTTACGTATTTTCTCGATGCTTGAAGGTCTTCATGCCAAAGTTTATTAGGTATACTGGAATGAATCATCGTGTACCTGGTAGGGTTGGTAAAGCAATACTCTTTCCATTGGTAATTCCATTTGACTCTCAAATTTAGTTTAAGAACACTATACGTGTCTGCTAAATCAATTTTATGTTCTAGAATGTGTCTTGATGAAGCTCCTTTTTTAGATAATGTATCTACGTGCTCGTTGTGTTTAATTCCTATATGTGCTTTGACCCAGAAGAATGTAACTTTTTTCCCAGATAGGTGTATTTGATGAATGACATTTTGTATTTTGAAGATATATGGATTAACTTTGTAGCTGAATGTGTTTGTATTACTTAATGCATTAATTACAGACAAGGAATCGGATAAAACAATTATTGTATTGGGGGGGTTGTATTGTTTAATAAATTGCAATGCCTCATATAGTGTGGGTATTAGGAACGCAACCATAACCTACAAAAGTGAAAAGTTTTTTGTTCTTCATTTTCCAGCCCAGGGCTTCAGCTTCAAATTTTAAAAAATTGTGCCTTTTGCTCTAACAAAGACACCCTGACAATTTCGTGCAAAAACATTAAACCCAGTGTACGCAATTGAATTTGTTATTTAAAACAAATTCAATTGCGCAAACTAGATTTAATATTTTTGCACCAAATTTTCGCCGTGTTTTTGTTAGAACAAAAGTCAGATTATCTGAAAATTTGAAGCTGATCGGTTCACCCAGCGGCCCTGGGCAGCAAAATGAAAAAAAAAAGATATTTTGGCCAGTTTTTTCACTTTTGTAGGTTATGGTTGCGATTTGTAGAAAATTTTATTACAAAGATTTTGTTTCTTTTTGTTTGTCCCGATCGGACCTATGTATCTCGTGTTTTATTTTTAGCCATAACTTTTTTTAATGCATATATTGTTTAAAAAAAGTATAAACCTACCTAAGTAAAACTATGACAGGTGTAGTGATATGAATCTCCATACAATAAATTCAGTCATTTGCAAAATTAGTTCATTTAAAAGTACAAATTATGAAGATTGGCACTAATTCTTAATTTAAATTTACTGATTTTGCAAACAACTGATATTATTGAGTGAAAATTCATATCACATTATCACTACACCTGTCATTGTTCCACTTAGGTAGGCTTATACTTTATTTTATCAATATATGTATTTAAAAAAGTTATGGCCAAAAATAATAAATATTTCCTTATCGGATCTTTCTCTCTCTCTCTCTTGGATATGCCCACCTTAAACAAAATAAATTATTAATAACAATTGAAGCACGGGGTCTTTGAAATACAAAAATTTTTTGGGCACTTTAGGACCAACAGGATTCAACCATAGAATTGCTTATGGAAAAAGTTACACTTCAAATCCTATTTTGACTGCATGCATTACTAGAGACGATTTTTTAATTATGCATTCCCAGTCGGTAAGACTGCTACAATTTTCACTCGTTTTGAATTAGGTTGCATTTATTTACACGAAAAAAAAATAATATATCAAGCGATTACTGTGATTAGTTTAAAGTCTTAGGAATTCGAATAAAAGTACTTTTATGACATGAGCGTAAGTATATGAGAAGATTAAATGTTGAAAGGAGAAAGAAAGATACGATTTTAGAAATGAATTACCTAGGTAGTAAAAGTAATATATTGTTTTTTGTTTAGTTTTAATAGTATTAGTAAGTTAAGTAAGGTGTTATACTTAATTGCGGAAATATACTTATTTAATGTAATGCTTCAATCACGATTTTGAAAGAAATTTAGAGCATTATTCCGTTTCTATGGCATAAAAACTCCTTGAATATTTTTATCACACGTATGACGTAGGAACTTTCAATGTCAAATTTTTTATCAAAGTATTTTAGTATTTTCTTATTTGGTTAGTGGTTAATTTGTTTCCAGTGTCCAAAAGTGGACATTAGATTTACTTTAAATGACTCAAAACGTGGGCAAATATTCTGCGTGTTTACTTACTAAAAGTATTTTTTTCATGTTTCCATCTCCGTAGATTTTGATAAGAATAGTTAAATTCCAGTTTATCTTTTTGTGTACATACATTTTGTAAACGATCTATATTTGGTAGGATAAGTTCTTAAGAATGTGTAGGTATTAAAAATATTTTTACAGCATTGCGAAGGTAAATAAATTGGTAAATGATAAAATAAATGTCAAGTACCTAAGTACACCAAAACAAGATAAAATAAATTATCTTGCTTTCTTAATTATTAATATTATATTTTGTGATGGTAGATATTTTTCGAATTTACCTACTCTATACTCTATAGGTGTAGGTATGTTGTGTTTGTAAACAAGCTCACTGAATTTTAAAACCTTGTTTCGCATAATTCAGCAAGTTGTCTAACTTCCAACTATTTTTAGCTGTATTCACGCTCGACAATAAGCTGTTAATCAACGCAACGTTTGTTTTGGGTTCGAGAATAAAAGGGCCGATTACGCATACTCGTGAGACGCATGCATGCGTAGAATTGCGTGGGGAAGGTCGGCGCCAATATGCACATTTAAACTGAATTCCACCGTTTTAAAATTAATTAGCAGGGGATAATATCGGGTTCTTTCCTGTGTCTTTTCGCACAGTGCGTAGATAACAACGTTTTGTTGATAACATAGCAAGTGACAGCTTATAAAAGAGAAAGCAAAAAGCAGTATTGGAAAAAACTAGGGCAATCTATTTCCGCATAAGGGTAATGATGATAGAGTGGCGAGAGATTTGAGATTTTAGGCAGTAACAGGAATCTTACCTGTTTAGCCGTAAATACCCAGATGTCACAAATAAACATGCAAAACAAACAGCACGGATTAATTCGCGATAAAAGAAATCAAGACCGCAGTGGAAAACGGACTGTGCGATTAGAAGAGACAGGCTCACTATTTTGTTGTGGATCAAATTCGTTCTCTCCTCTCATCTCTACGCTCTCTCTTTCAAGTTTTCACCATCCTCTCTCTCTTCTATCCACTTCTACGTCGCCGAAAGGAATGGCCGGATCCGACACGACGCAACGGCTTCGCGAAGCTTGTCCCGTAGTCCAGTTAGCAGCGAAAGCTTCCAATCCGATTGGGCGGTTAACTGGCGTTGCTGCGCGAAGTAGCAATGAGTTGTGTACTGACGTCACTTGCGCTGCGTGTGTCGTGCCCCAGCCATTCTTTCGGCTGCAAAATCTCATCGATGAAGCCGGTCGCTTTTAGTTCAAAGCCGCCCTATGAAGACTTAACACTGTTTTTCGTCGTCTCTTGAAAAGTTATAATACAAGTGAAAAATATTGTGATATTTAGTTATAGTGTGCCAAAATAGGTAAATATCAACGTTTTATATTTGCCGATATAAGAATTTCCGCGCTCGGTTAAGAATTTTTCGAGTTTTAACTTAGAAAGTCTTTTGGGCAGGGAAGCTTTGTCCAACGAGGCGAGCTTTTCTGTTTATTATTGTTTTCCTAAAGCTCAAACATAGCACATTTTGTTTATCATCGCGAGAGGAGCCGTTTTGAGGTATTTTTGACGGGCTAGTTGCGGTGACAGAATTATTTTCGAATTTTTCTAATGGACGCTTCGCCATTTTTCCATGTTGGTTCGGAAAAGCGGCCATTGTTGGTACCCAAAGCCAACGCTTCGCTTTCCCTTTCCCCACCACTGCTGACGTGTTTCCGTTGAGCTTACAACGCTTGCGTGACGCGTTGGCGAACCGAACTTCTAAAATCAAGCCCGTTACCTGCTCCATTTTGAAAGTTCATGGACTTAGTAACTTCCACGTCTACAAATTTATTTTATTGTTGGAAGTTTACTGTTGTTATTTACATTCATTGGTAATAAACAAAGTGTATTCATGATTGAAGAATAACTTAACTGGTTGGATGTCAAGGCAATGGTTCTAATATTTTTTTTGTTTTTGCAGTTAAAAATGGATGACGACCAGCAGTTCTGCTTACGATGGAATAATCACCAGTCAACATTAGTAGCGGTTTTTGACACATTATTAGAAAACGGAACGTTAGTAGACTGCACATTGGCAGCAGAAGGAAAATGCCTAAACGCACACAAAGTAGTTTTATCTGCTTGCAGTCCGTATTTTGAGGTGAATATGAGTGTTTTTTTTTTGTTTTTTTTATTAAAGTCACCATGTTAATAAGTCAGCTTTGGTACTGTCCATTGCCTGGGAATATATTTTCTGCTGTGGTACTGTCCATAGTTATTTTTTTTCAATTAAAATTGTTTTATATTTGTTTTTGAATTTTAAGTGCTTTTTAAGTTGGCCTGCCACATGGTACTGCGTATGTGTGTCGCCAGTTAGCAAAAACATTCGTAGATTTTATGGGGGTACTTAAACTTTTAGCCTTTTAATGTAGTTATTACAATACTAAACTGTTAAATGTCATAAATAAATAAATATTTTGATGATCCATTTAAACATTTGTGGTACTGTTCACAAGGGCATGTGTATTTTTGGTTTAGTAGAATTTTGTGACGCTGTTCACAGAACTGTAACCGAAGATTTAATAAGAAAGATTTAGTTGGATGGCAATTAAATCAAGTTTAATCATAAAAAAATGTGTGATACTGTTCATACACCAGTGTAAATAAAATAAATTGAATAAAAGCCAATAATTTTCTTTAATGGTGATATTTCCTAGTTAACGTTAACATGGGAAGTGAACCATTCACAAGGGGCGTCATCTGTGGAAAATATTTTGTACTGTAAAAATACTTGATGCTACCATAATTTATGGGGCTGGTAGTGGGGAAGTTATTTTGATTTAAAAAAATTATAAGATTCTTGGATTTTCGCTTTATGTGGTACTGTCTACGTACAAGCAAAACAAAATATGGCACTAGAAGTGGGGAAACCAGTTGTTAATTTGGATTTTAAAAATTTAACGATGTTCATGTACTGAATGATTCTTTTGCTTTACGTGGTACCGTCTATGTGCAAGCAAACAATGTACTGAAATGGGAAAACCAGTTAACTGAATTTTAAAAAATATATATGGTACTGTTCCACATACCAACTGATTCTTGAGTTTTTGCTTTATGTGGTGCAGTCTACGTAAACAAAAAAACATTGTTCTGGTAGTGGGGAGTTGTTAATTTGGATTTTAAGAAGTGTGACACTGTTCACAAATCGAATGATTCTTGAGTTTTCGCTTTACGTGGTACTGTCTACGTAAAAGAAAAAAAAATGGATTAGTTGGGAAACCAGTTATTGATTTGAATTTTAAAAAAATGTAACGATGTTCACATACCGAATGATTCTCGAGTTTTCGCTTTACGTGGTACTGTCTACGTGCAAGCAAAAAATATATGATTTATGAGATTAGTACGTCCAAAAATATTTTAACAAATGTTGACGTGTGGTACTGTCTGTGTGCTTGAGAACCAACGAAAAGTACTTCTACTTCCTACGTAAATAAAAAACTTGAATACTGTACAAGATTTTTAACGATTCAGTGTCATCTGTGATACTGTTCACAGAAGCCTCACTTCTACTGAGTTTTAAATTTTTATTCCACATTTGTCTTGAAAAACTAACTCCAGATTTTTAATTGTTTACAAGAATCTGATACAGTTCACATGTCACATGATTTTTAAGTTTTCGCTTTACGTGGTACTGTCTACGTACTAACAGAAAAAAATATGGGTCTGGATGTGGGGAAACCAGTTCTTAATTTGGATTTTAAAGAATGCAACTAGTTCATGTGATTCTTGAGTTTTCGCGCTTTATGTGGTACTGTCTACGTACAAGTAAAAGAAAATATGGGGCTGGTGGTAGTGGGAAAACCTGTTGTTAATTTTGGATTCGATATTTTTAGCATGTTCTGTCAGTGATTTAAAAACCATTTTATAACCCCCTACTACAGTTTTAAAAAATGAAAAAAATTGCGATGACAGAAAAGAGACATGCAGTTTTTGCTTTAACATTTTCTGTATTGCATATGGTACTGTCTGTGTTTTAAGGAAAGCTAACCTGGATGATTTTGCACTGCATGTGGTACTGTCCACATACTTGGAAACCATTTTATAACTTTACCAAGCATAAAAAATAGAAAATATGAAATTTTGTTTTGCATATGGTGCTGTCTACAATGCATTAATAAAAACGATTTTGTAACTTAGGAAAAAAATGTGATACTGTTCACAAGCAATAAAAATACAAATTTTTACTTACTGAATGCTCTTAACATTTACTGCATTTGGTACTGTCCATGTGCTTTAACAGAAATCATTTTATAACTGTCTGTATTTGGGGGGGGGGGGGGTGGCTGCCATGTGCTGCCCTTTGACAATTTTGTGATAGATAGGTACAAAACTTTTGACATATTTTAGGTTACAAAAAAAATTGGTTACTGTTAGTAGACCAAATTGCCCGAAGTTCTCTTATTGCATGTGGTACTGTCTACATGCTCTAATAGAAACCTCTTCGTAACTACAGAGCTTTATTAATTGATAAAAAACTTGGCTCTTATTTTAATTGCATATGGTACTTGTATGTTTTGATAACAAAAAAAAAAAATTGTGATGCTGTTCACAAAATTGGAGATATAAGAATTTGGCTTTTTTTAAAATATATTGTATGTGGTACTGTCTACATACTTTAATCAGTAATATTCTTAATGCCTAAAGAAATTTTAGTTTCTTAAAACCGGTAATGTCCACAGAAGAAAAATCTTGCTTATGGAACTTCTACTTTTTTAAGATTTTAACTTAGAAAATTGTGACCCTGTTCACAAGAATAGGGATCAGCTTTTTTGCTTGAGAAGCTTTTATATATTGCACTGTCTACATGCTTTAATAAAATCATTTTATAATTTTCTTTTATATATAAAAAAAAAATTGTGATACTGCTCACAAAAAGTGGTGAGGGAAGTTTTTGCTAGAGAAGTTCTCTGCATTGAAGCATGTGATATGTCATACTTGCATATCAGTTTTGTTTGCATTTTTACCTCGATTTTTACTTAATTATGTAGTACTGACCACGAGATAAAAAAAGTGAGAGGTTTAAAAGACTGAAGTATTTTCATGTTGGTTCTCCAGCTTGTGGTACCGTTCACAGGACATGACCGTCTTTCTTTGGTATCAATCACGTCACGTTTGGTAAAATTGTACCCTTTGATTTATCGGTTCAAATAGATTTGAAACTGATGTTTTGTGTTGTTTGCAGTCGTTGCTGTCACGACACTTCGACAAACACCCAATCCTTATCCTTAAGGATGTAAAATTCCAAGAACTGAAAGCCATGATGGACTATATGTACAGAGGGGAAGTGAACATATCACAGGACCAATTGGGAGCACTGTTAAAGGCTGCGGAGTCTCTACAAATCAAAGGTCTGTCAGACAATAGGAAAGGCGAGACTGAGAGAAAGCCTGCCCCCGCCCCACCGCCACCGAAAAGTCCTCAACCAACGTCGGCATTACCCAAAGTACAAGGCCTAACGATAGAGCAACGCAGCAGAGATGATAGCAGGGAGGGAAGCATGTCGCCCGGGCCTCGGAAGAAAAAAAGGTTAAGGCGGAAGAGTGAGGAACTCGACAACCATGACGCCTCAAACTCATCCGAATCTCACAGCTTACCCGCCCAAAACATTCCCTCATCGTTACCTGCCGTATCCAAAATTAATGCCGACGTGCCTGAACCTGTAGAAACCAAATCGGAAATATTAACAAGGCATAAACAACCAGATGATATTCCCCAAGTTCCTATAATAAAAGAGAAAATAGAAACTCATACAGAACTGATGCTTGAACCAAAGTCTGAATATGTAGAGGAAATGAATGAGGACAGTATTGAGGATTTGACGTTAGATGATGATGACCTTAGTAATATGGAACAAATGGACGATCAGGCAGGGCCTAGTCATGGCAATGCGGGTGAAGGATCAAGTCAAGGTAACGTAACTTTAACTGTTGTACTTGAGGAATTCCAGCCATGATATTTTTTTGTTTTTGGGAGATGTAAGGTCCGGGATAACTTTGCATAAATAAAACGGGTTCATTTTGGAGTAGTAATTCAGACATTTTTTTAATATTCGCTGCTTGAAAATCTACATTTTTACGTTCAATTCTTTGTTTTACGGTTTAATAGAATTGCTAATCTTTCAACACTGGTCACTTTTCTTGATAAATAGGACATTATTTTGTGTAAATCTCTTTTTACAAATGTTTTTCCCAAGGATTTCAGTATAGTATTTGAATTTGGCATGGAAGTTCCAAAACGGTTGTAAAATATTAACGAAGGGCCTAAATTATCAGGATAATTATAAAATTTATAATTATTTTGATTTTTTTTTGCCCTTTTCAGTTTACTTTAAAGTTTTGCACAACTCGTTAATAGGTCAAGAGGTGCTGAATTCTTCGATGAGCTTCTGAGAAGAACCTTCAACTTTCTTGGTGTGTAGTTCTGTATAAGGGGACAATCCTGCGCTGGATTCAGGTCCTGGCTGTGGAGGCGCTTTCGTATCGGTGCTATTTTTCTCAAACCAACATCTTTGGTGTCTTAAAAACAATTTTACAAAACTCCAAAGCATTTCAATATTATACTTGAATACACTACTCGACATACTTTTCGCTAACCATATCAACATCACCAGGAAATGAATAAGATTGGTTTACAGTTTTAATCATCTGATAATGCTAATAATGTTGGCGAAATCGCGTCGAACAGTATATTTGAGTGTACTGTGGAAAATGTTTTGCAGTTCTGTAAAAGTGGTTTTAGACATCAAATATACTGATCTGAGAAGAATAGCCCTCATAAGAAATACTCTCCTACATCAGGGCCCCAGAGCTGGCATAGGATTATCTCCTTAAACATGACTAGGCACCATGAAAATTGAAAGGGGTTCTGAGACAGAATAATTCAGTAGCTCCTAAAAGGGTTGTTTGGGCCAAAATATGAGGATTTAGCTGATCTTTTATGTCTATACCGAAGGATTTTTTGAAATATCTTTGAGGGTGATTGCCCTTAAAATTTCTAAACTTTTTATCCATGCAGATGCAAGTTTTATTTTGGGTTATACAGGATTTAATTTTGAAATTCTATTCGCAGGAATTTTTGAACATTTATTAGTTTTTGGAATAAAATGCCAATAAATTTCTGAAAAATTTCGTTATTTGCATTTTATTTCGAAAACTGTCAATTTTCATAAAAAGTAGAATAAAAGTTGCAAAGTTAAATGCTGCATAATGTGAAATAAAGTTTTTGCACGTAGGTGAATGGATGAAAAAGTTCTGTGGAATTTTGTGGGTCATCCACCCCCAAGAGAATTTGGAGAAGTCTGCAACTTGGTATCGAAAAAAGTTGTCGAATTGTCATATTTTGCTCTGATCATATGGTCCCTTGTATAATAAGATATATTTCACCCAGCGTAAGATACATATGCTCATAGTTCCAGCGTGCGGTACTTTTCTTCAATACGTACCCCCTCTTTTTTAATATTTGTAACCAATCGTTTGATTACTTAATGTTTCGAGGTTATGTCCCTACTTTGGAATAACCTTTGTGGAGCGTTTCTTTAAATGTTTGGTTACATTGATTTAAAAAAGTTACATTTTTAGGTTATAAATCGAGCTTCACTTTTAACAAATCGTATTAACTTGTCGTTCAGGGGTTAATGTGCTACTAGTCAAACATTATTTTATTTTTATTTTAAATTCAGAAATGGATAAATTTAAAATGTACTAGGGCAAGGTAACATGATACGTTGGTTTATAGGACCATAACTTTGTATTTTTTTAGTCGTATACTTTGCGTACTAATGAAATCAATGAAATTATGGTACAAAGCCACGCGTTATGTAATTTTTCTCTGTACTAATTTTGTTTATCTGTTTTGAGAAAAAATAAAAGTTAATAATGGTTGTCGTAGCATATTTCGCTTTGTAATTTTTACGATTTTCTTTGGCTCCCTTGCACTTGTCCGATAACTACCCCAAGGTTATTCCCTACTTTGGAATGATCGAAAGGAATTTATCCTTCAAGTGTCGGGAGGCTAAAAAACATTGTTAATTTTAATTTACGACAGATTAAGCGGTATTGCAAAAGTTTGCTAGATTTTTTTGGCAAGTTTTGGATTTCTAGGTTTCAATAAGTTCCCTACTTTGGAACTTTGAAACTGGAAATTTAAGAGTTTGCCAAAGAAAGTAAGACATTTTGGTCGGTAACCAAATTTTGACTTTTATACTGCGAGTTTAGTTCTTTGTGTGAATATTTTTCTAAATGACCGTTCCCTACTTCGGAAAGGTCATTTGAAATATATTTTCATGTAGAGCTAGTACTCAAAAGTATGCATGTCGAAGTTTTCTAACTGGCCAAAAACTCGTGATGCATTGGAAACAAAATGGGTTTGAATTTGTCGCGGTACGCTTGAACTAAAATCATATGTATCTTCGTAAATTCTGAGTTTTTGTAAATTCTACTTAACAATTTGCAAGAACTTCAGGCCAGGGTGCAATATATTTTGTTTTCTTTTATATATGGATTTTTCCGAGGGTGTTGTGCAGAATTTTAAAGTTAATTGTGGTATTTTATAACATTTGGAGACTTTCGCTCTTGCTTCAAATACACTTTCTTGGGAAAATTTGTGAATCGAGACTTACTTAGAGTAGGTACTGTCATCTACCACCACAGCTAAGTAGTTTTTCTAACTCACAGCAAGTCTTAATATGGATTTGATTGTGGATTAAACAAATTTTTAGCGAGTGGTGATGAGAAAAAAATTAGTGTTGAAAAGTTCTTTTCGGATTCAAATCAACTCATAGTGGGCGTAAAGTTGTAGAATATTTAAAAAAAAAATTGCTATCCTGATTAATAATTTCGGTATTATTTTTTAAACTCGTGTTTCTCGAATGAAAGCCATTATTTGCAGTGGGTTGAGATGTCTTGAAAAGTTTCTTTTATTGTATTCAAATTTTCTTTTCAAAGACTTTGGTGGGTGGTAGATTTTGGATAAGTATCAATTCAATTTAAACTTAAAATTTAACTGACCTCTTCATTTGTGCATACATTCCCGGTCGATTAAAGCCTGTTTCTGTTCTGGAATTCCTCGAGGGCAAGCAGGGCAGCTGTTTGGTGGAATTTAAGAGGAGTTGTTGGTTGTTTTTAGATGACTTCGCCTACAACTCCCTGTATCCACCATACAGCGACTGCCAATTACTTGGGAAGCCCGAGTTTGACATACAGCCTTTGTCGGATCAGTTACGTGGCCGCTTTAGAAAATACTCGAGCAAAGCGATAAGCTCTGCATTAGATGCCATATTAAATCGAGGCGTTACTGTGACGCAGGCTTCGTTCGATTATCAGATTAAACGGACTAGCTTGCAGCATTACTTGAAAAAATTGAATATTAAAATTAAAAATTAGTTTCTGTAGTTCCGAAAAAGAGGCTAATATAGGTATAATACATACGATTGCTTTTGATATTGTAAATATTTTTTCGTCTTAGCTACTAGTTGTAAGTTTCTGATAAGCGAGTTGTAGTATTTTTTGTTCGTGGTAAAATTAGTGGCCATTGTGTAAGTGGGTTGGTCCAAAAGGCCATAGAACGCGAAAATATTCTTGGGGCTCCATTTATCAAAGTTAATAAATTATAGTTAACGTGAGCATTTAGGATAATTAAATTGTAGTTTAAATGTTCCGATATTTCGATCCTGAATTGAGAGTTGTGCATTTGATACGATGTTAGGTTAGATACGCCTTCCAGAACAACTGTTTGCTTTTACTAATAGTTTGCCAAATGCCTAAACACTGCAAACATTACTCGAGGCGCGATTCGCCTACTATGGTGGCATTATCTGGTGATTTTTTTTTTTTTACATAAGGTGGGAGAGATCCGATAAGGAAATATTTATTATTTTTTGCCATAACTTTTCTCCTAATACATATGTTGGTAAAAAAAAAGTATGACTACCTATGTACAATTATGACAAGTGTAGTGATATGAAATTTTCATTCGATAACTTCAGTTGTTTGTAAAATTAGTTAAATTACAAAATAATGGCAATCTTCATATCTTGTAGTTTTAAATTAACTAATTTTGTAAACAACTAAAATTATTGAGTGAAAATCCATATCACTACACCTGTCATAGTTTTACTTAGATAGGTAGTCTTATACTTTTTTTTACCAATATATGTATTAAAAAAAGTTATGGCCAAAAATAATATTCTTATCGGATCTCTCTCTCTTGAACATGCCCACCTTAACCCCTGATGATGCCACTCTAGTTGGTGGAACACTGATCGAAGATAATTGTGTTTTTGGAGTTTGACAATCCGCTAATGGATCGTCAATCTTAACCAATCCTGGCGCGACAAGTCGATTTCACGAATACCATGACACATGAATTACTACTCTAATTGACACAAATTACACCTGTCACGTCCGTATCATTTGGAAGTCACTAAATCTGAAAGTTTGAATTAGCTTGGGATAATGCCTTTGATAAGCAATTCGCATATCCGATACGTATTTCGCCAATCATGTTGGCATCATTTGGAGATGCTTGAATTTTTCGGTTCAGTAATTTGACGATGTCCCCGTAGTTTGCGGTATACGTTTGTCATAATATTAAAACACGCGTCGAGGCATTATCTGAAGATTAATAACTTTCATTTGGGTAATCTTCAGCTGACACCTCGACGACGAATTTCGTCCGTCATGTTGTCATCATCAGGGGATTACCCAACTGAAAGTTATTAATCTTTAGATAATGCCTCGATGCGCGTTTTGCTATTAAGACAAACATATACATTGAACTATGTGGACATCGCCAGGAGATTACTAAACCGGATAATGTAGATATATCCAAATGATGCCAATATGATTGCCGAAATACGTATAATCCCGAGATAATTCAGAATTTCAGATTTAGTGACTTCCAAATGATACGAACGTGATGGATCAAATCCGGGTCAATTCTAGTGGTAATTCAAGGGTCGTGGTATTTGTGGAATCTACTTCAACCGCGCCAAGGATTGGTTAAAATCGACAATCGTTAAACGCCAAAACAAACCTTATGTCCGATTAGTGTTTCACCAACTATACTGATGATGACAACATGACCGACGAAATTCGTCGTCGTGACATCAACTGTAGGAAATTTGAAATTTGTTTTAGCGGTCAACAGATAATGCTAACATGGTGGTGGAAATCCATGTCGTATATAATAGACTTGGTGTTCGTGTAAAACTACTTTCACTTTTTAAAGCTGCTGAAGTTTTCAAGAAGTTATCAATTGAAAATTGGCGGCGTTATTAAATTTGCATATTAGCATCTGATGACCATTTTTACAAACCACCAACTTGACACTACACTCGAATATACTACTTGACTTGCGTTTCGCTAACCATGTGGCATCTTCAGATGATTTTCAATTTCTATTGTCTGATGCTGATCATGGTTAGCGAAATGCGCGTCAAGTAGTGTATTCGAGTGTAGTGTGAAAGTGTTTTGGTTGCTTGTAAAAATGTTTATCGGACACTAATATACCAATTTGATAATGCCCACTCTTGAATTGATACATTTCTTTAAACTTCAGTAGCTTTAAACACTAAAGTAGTTTTTAATTCGAGCACCAATATTATTCTACACAGATTTCGCTCATCATGTTGTCATTGTCTGGTGACAGCAAATTTCGAGTTTTTTTCTGCTCTTGATTTGCTAGCGACATTCCAATTTGAGGGACAATAGTTCAATAAAATTGTATTCGGTTTATAGGGGCTGCAACAAAAATTCAAACGGGATGATTTACGGTTGCTTGGGGACTGTCTCCTAAGTATCCACCTAAAAGATCAACACTCGAACTAGGGGTGGTTTCCCAAACATTTTTTTTTAGATCAAAATGGCCTTAATAAAAGTTATAGAGGATCAAATTGTGAACTTTTCTTTACAAAATTTTTTTGTATCTAATATTTTAAGGATTACTCCGCATTGCGTAACAAAAATTGCGCCCCCTTGCTGCAGGGGTGGTCTTGTAAACATGTTTTTACAAAAAAATGACAAAAGTTGTATAGAGGATCAAATTCTGAATAACTTTTACTTATAGATTTTTTTTTTGTAAAAACATGTTTACAATACCACCCCTGCAGCCTTCAGCTTGCGCAATTTTTGTGACATAGCGCGCAGTAACTCGTTACGTATTAAAGACGCAAAAAATATTTATAAGGAAAAGTTGTTCAGAATTTGATCCTCCACAACTTTTACTAGGGTCATTTTGTTCTAAAAAAAATGTTTAGGAAACCACCCCTATGGCACAAATCTTACCAGAAATTCGAATGTGATCTTTTGGTTGGATACTCAGGAGGCAGTCCCCAAGCAACTCGGAAAAAATCATCCTGTTTGGAATTTTTTTCAAAATGATATTTTTATTGGACTAGAGCTATATGTAGTGGTTTTAATCTGTCATTGGCAAAAATATCCGTATTTGTTTTAAAAATGATTTTTCCATACATGGAAGGAAACTTTGAATTAAAATTAACAAAATCCTTTGCAAATATTTCAAATTCGTTGTGGTGAAAAAAGACGCCCCCAAATTTATCTTCATAATTGTTATTATATTATACCAACAACTTAAATTAGCTTGTTTAAAAAATTTAGGGTAATACTGTTTTGCCCAGAACTTTATGTACACTTGTATATAAAGGAGAACATTTTTACGCTATTTTTTTAACTTGCTAATTTATTTGTTGGGAGATTTAAGATTTTTTATTCGATTTATTATAATCAGAAATATAGACCAAAGAACTTACTAAATTTGTCGATGAATGTCTTGCGTAGTACACCGTTAAACTTTTATGGTGTGTAGTTTTATTTAAGGAGATAACCCTACTACGCCAGTCCATTACATTGGAGTAAAAAAAGTTTTGCGAATTTTCAAATTTCAAAATTTAAACTTGCATTTTTGTCTCGACTCGAAGTCAGTGTTGGGGGGGGTTTTCGAAAGAGGATTTTTTTTGGCACATAAATGTTTAAAAACCACTTTTACAAAACTCCAAAACATTTGAATATTACTCAACGTGCGTTTCGCTAACCATGTTAGCATCATAAGGAGATAATTAAACTGAAAACCAGTCCTATCGTCTCCTGATGATATTGATATGTTTAGAGTAGCGCATTCGACTGTAGTGTTCCAAATGTTTTCACGTTTTGTGAAAGTGGCTTTTAGACACCATTTGTGAAAAACATCCCTAATACGAAAACGCTCTCAACACCCCCAGCGTAGGGTTGTCTCATTAAACAGGACTACGCATCATGAAAGTTAAAAGAGGTTCTAGGACTTTCATTGAAAAATTCAGCAGCTATTGGTCTAAAATTGTTATATTCCCAACCATGTCAATTAATTTGTTAAATAAATTTAGTGTAAACTTCTTTGTGTACATTTGTACAGAAAGATAGAAAAATTATGGTAAATTTTTTTAACTCATTGATTTATTTGTCGGGGTTTTTAACATTTTTGGTTCGATAAATCGCAGTTGGAAATAAATTTGGGTAATTTTTTTGACACTGTATTATGTGCAGACATTTTGTTACAAAATCCTTCCCGAGTCAAACCGCGTGTGAAAAATGTATAGATTCATTTGCCTAAAATATAGAAAGTTAATTAATTATTCTTAAAAGTTTTAATTTGATCTTAAAAAAACTTCCAAATTTCTTTAAAATTTAGGAAAAACCTACTTTTTACTTTTCCTGATTTTATTGGAAATTTGGCAGGCACGGCGAATGTTCAAATATTCTGTAAATCTGGGAAGTTTTACTTTCAACTTGCTTGAATTTGCGAATATTCGAAAAAGTTTCTGTGCTCCGAAAGTACTTTTAAGTTCACTTTAAGACCTTCAAGAACGATAGATAACTTTCTAGGATTGAACTACATTTTCAAAAAATGCCTCAAAATGAAATTCTCGCTTAAATTTGTGGTAGTTATTTTTCAAAATTTTTGTTGGGTATGCGTACAGAAACAAATACAGAATTAATTCATATAGTTAAATTCCCCAGGTCATTTTTTTCAGTCGATCTAGGAAATTTTGTTAAATTTCTCAAAATTGGGAAAGTTCTACTTCGACTTATTCCCATTTTAATTTTGTAGAAATTTACAATCGCGCATAAAACTTTCGAATAAATAGTTAAATTGGGTCAGTTCTACTACTTTTCAACTTTCCTGATTTAGTTAAAACTTTCGAAAAATGTATGTGCAGCATTTCACAAATCGCCTCTGAAATTCCAGGGGAATATATAATCAATTTGCTTTATTATGGCTATTTGCATTTAAGCGAATTAACTTTGATTGTGGATCAATTGCTGTAGAAGCTAAAAACATCTGCGGTATCTGATCTAGATCAAAATTAAATCACTGTTGCAAATGTTCATTATTCGCTTTGTAAGATACATTTACACCACATCGAATTTAACTTTAATTTTGGATCACGTCCATTGGAACAATTGTTTCTATGGCATCTCCAGATTTAAGTTGATTAGGTGTGAAGTAAATGTTCATAAGATTTGTAATTTGTGTATAGTTTCCCTCAGATTGCAAATCAAGTAATTTTCCAACAGTCTGTTATTTTCATTTTACTAGCCAAATTTTACAAAAGCAATTTGTCGAAGCCAACATTGTTTTGACGAATTTCAACAAGAAATTTTTGATTTTTAGAAATTGATCTTCAAAAATTTCTTGTTGAAATTCGTCAAAACAATGTTTGCCTTTAAAATTGATTTGCAAAATTTGGCTAGTAAAATTTTATGAAAATATGAGCAAATTTTAAGTCTGCCCCGCGAAAGTCTTTCAAAATATTAACTGATATATAATTTAGATTTTAAAAATATTTTCTAAACATTTGCACAACTTTCAATTCAGCCTTCGATTGAAATTGGTCCAGCTATGGAGCAACACGTAGCGAATATACTCGGGTCATTATTAGCCTCTTTTGCGCTTTTAAAATTAATAAAAACGTTCTGAAACAATCCGAGTTCTTTTCTTCTTGTTTATTTTGGTTTTGTCAAAAGTTTCTATCGACAATTGCAGGTTTTGGCGGTTGGCAAATGGGTAATCAAAGTCAAGATGAAGTATTTTTGGCCGCACAAGAGGCCGTAGGTGCACATCGTGATTCACAAGGTAAGATTTTTGTTTCAATTATTGTACCTCGTCTGCTGATTTGAACCAAATGATTTTCGTTTTTTTCTATGCAAGATTCAGTGTAAGTTGTGGGTTTGGTTCAGGTCGGTTGGCGGGAGTTAACGCTTGCAAATAGTATGGCAAAATTAACACCCGAGTTTCCAGTCTCTGATTTTTTGTTTATAATTTCGGGGTAGCTTTTGGTTTTTTAACTTATGTTGCTTTATATACACTTGGTTGCTTATATTTTGGTAGTAGTGGCTTGTAGTCTTAGTTTTTCCATATATTATACCCTTCTCCCTCCATTGATGAACGAGAACATCCATTTAGTGTTGCATTTTTAACTTCCGGTCCGGTTATAGATTCAGATAGTTCATTTGCTCTTAAGTGTTATGGCTTTAATTAATCATTTTTAAGATAGATAAATACATCTTTAACATTACCTTGAAATTAAGATAGTTTAGTTTGAAATATTACAAATTATTAACATATGAATTGTGTGGCACTGCTGGGAGAGAGAGCATTTATACTGCTAAATGTCTCGTTACTGACACATTTATACTGCTAAATGTGATGTTACATTTATACTGCTAAATGTAACTTGGAATTTTTAATATTTAATAGCCTTGTTTGCCTGATACTTTTAGTTTTCTTTGAAATAAAGCATTTATACTGTTAAATGCAAACTAGCTGCGTTTATACTGTTAAACGCAATACTCTTTAGTTTCCGTATCGTTTCCCGAACACGAAGTGGTTTCTCATGATTTCTGCAAAGGTAAGAAGGGGGAGAACGGACTTAAAATCAAAATGTTTCCAGTTTGTTCACATACGTAGTAGGCGAACGGGTTTTCCTCAAATGACATGATCGGCACGACGTTCAAATTGTTCTATTACCTTACATAGAATGATATGTGTGTCGCTGTTGATTGGTCGTTGAAAACCACAAGTTTCTTTTGATTCAGAAGTTGTTTTGGAGAACATTTTGGTTTTAAATCGGAGACTGTGAAGTCTCGGTGTTAAAAAAGGTTTCTCCCGCTTGTTACAGATTTTTCAGTTATGTTTTGTCATTTTTAACAAATCCCTTCACACCTAAAATTTTGCCATACGATTGCAAGTGCTTTTTGTTTGGGTTTTTGTATTGGAGCCTGGACAAGCGATATTCTACGTTTAGATTTTACATGTAATTTTGGGAAAACTGCTTTAGATGTGTAGTTTTTTTTATATTTGTGTCGAGTATCGTTTGGACTTTGTCTCGTATCTTTATATTGTTGGCCTTCTATCTCATGTATCTTCAACTTTTCGGTCTAACATGTATTTTATCATGTGCATGCTTTATATTTTATAAATATGTACATTCTGTTGTCTTTTATTTCGCGACATGGCTAATTTTAGTCTTGTCGCACATTTCTATGTTACTCCGAATCTATTATACTTCATTAATAGGTTCTGAGGTTTGAAAGGGCCAAACTGTATAACTTTTTGTTATACTTTACTAACAAACTGTTATATTGAGTTGGTTCTAGTGTGTTTCGCCTTACTACATCGCATGTATTTGCATGGGATGCAATTTTAGTGCATTGCATGGTTTTCATGTAATGTACGCAGTGATTTTATCTGTAGTTGCTTACATGTTGTATGCAATGAGGTACAGTGTCAACAGTTTCATCATCGTTAATAATGTTTGTTTTTATCATTTGTAAAAACATAAAATTGTTATTAACGAAAAAAATATTTTATACAGAATCGTTTTTGATAAGGTCCTTAGTTGACAAGGAAAATTCTGCTTTGTGGAATGTTCCGAAAATGTCTGCGATTTTATCGAGAATGATTTTGTTATCACCACCTTGTGGGTTTGCCAATATTTTTGGTAAATGGGTGTTCTGTAGCTGTGCACGTTTTGTGTGCAGTGAGGTAAAAGTGCATCATCGATTTGGGAAAGTTGAAACTTGCCCAAATAATTTTTGGTAATGACAAATTGTCAATACCAAGTTTTGGGCAAGGTTTTGAAAACTTTACCACCTCTTTTTAGTGCGACAAGTACCTTCAGCAGATAATGTTATTTTTGATTGTAGATTATTTTTTCTGCAATCAGTTGTGATGAAATTAAAAACAAATTGTTTTTCTCAACTAGTAACGTTTGCAGATGATATTGTTGATTATTTGTCAGCAATTTATCTGCAAAGTTACATACCAAGTCTTTGTAGCTGCATATACAATTTTGTATATGCAGTGAGGTAATTTTTTAACATTTTTTAACATTTTAAAATTTTTATGTAACTGTACATTTTGTACGTACAGAGAGTTTATATCAAGTGTTTGTAGCTGTATATACAGTGAGGTAATTTGTCATTTAACATTTCTTATTCCAACAGATCTTTGTAGCTGTATATATGTTTTGTATATACAGTGAGGTAATTTGTTATTTAACATTTCTTATTTCAACATATCTATGTAGCTGTATATATGTTTTGTATATACAGTGAGGTAATTGGTATTCACAGTTTTTTTTATCAGCAGGTCCTTTGTAGCTGTATATATATATTTTGTATATACAGTGATACTTCATTTTTGTGTCAACAGTTCAAAGTGTAGCTGTATATACGTTTTGTGTATACGGTGAGGTAACTAATCTTAATTTTTTTATTTTACAGATCTTTGTGTAGCTGTATATGTATTTTACATACATATACATTTGTGTCAACAGTTCAAGGTGTAGCTGTATATACGTTTTGTGTATACAGTGAGGTAACTAATCTTATTTTTTTTATCTTGCAGATCTTGTGTAGCTGTATATGTATTTTACATATACAGTGAGGTAATACAATTTCATGTAGCTGTATATTCCTTTATACAGTGAGGTACATTTGGTGGCCATATTATTTGTTCATATTTTAAAATCTTTGGTTTTAACATACTGGACAAACAATTTTGAGTTCGCGGTTTTTTTTCTGAAATCTTCATTTCTACTTTTTATGTCGATTTTATAAAAAAAATTGTGATTGCTGCAATTGATTTAACAAACTTTTTTTCTACAGAAATTAGTGAGTGCCTTTATCCTGATCTTTTGAACAAATTTATTTATTTAATAATTTTGTTTTGCAAGAACATGAAGAAATGGTAATCATTTAAAGGTTTTTTTCTTTTTTCTTTTTCCTTTAACTTTATTTGACGAATGATTTCCTTAGGATTAATTTAGTTAAATTATTCCTATTGAATTAATTTATCAAGTAATTTTAGTGGAAAGGGTGGCGTTAATATTTGTAGCTGTATACTTTTGTATTGCAGTGAGGTAATCAAACAATAATACAGTTGCTATATTGATTTCATCGTTTTGTTTGTTTAAAAAAATATATAAATTTTGTATTTTTCAAATACGAAATTTGTGTCTTTTTCTAAGCATATCTAGTAAAATTAACGTTAACATTCTTTAACATGCAAACGTTAATTTTATCATTAAAATCCTGCTAGTTCTGTAGCTGTACATTTGTGTACAGCGAGGTAACTTTCCTTTCTACCCTCGAAAAATATATTTTTTGTACTTGTACTTTATGTACTACATAATTTATATTTTTTGCATTTGGGTACAGCTATGGCTTACATTATTACTTCAAATGTATGCAATAGTCTGGTTTTGCCTAATTTTTAATTTTTTACAGACAGCATTTAGCATCACCTGTATTTATTTTGCTAAATTAATGTAAAGTTTTGGAACTCTTGGAATCATTTATTTTTGGTTCTAAAAATTACTTCACGATTTAAAATTTTTTTAGCAAACATTTATATTTTCCAGTGCAGATGACATCATTTAACAAATTTTACACGCTATTTTTGTAGCTGTGTATATTTTTATACGCAGCGAGGTAAAAGCTAATGACAACTTTTGTAGCTGTGTATTTTTATACGCAGTGAGGTAAAAGGACAATTAATATTTATTATATTTTTTTTATTTAGGTTTTGTAGCTGTGTATATATTTTTATATACACAGTGAGGTAATTGGATCATTTTGTAGCCAGAATTTTCTGGTGAGGTAATTTTATTGTATAATTTATTATTTCAAATCTTTTACTTACAATTTTTAACTGGTGGGTATAAATTATAACTTTGGTCAATTATAACTGATTTTGAGGTATTTGCACCACGTAATTTAGTATTCAGCAGTCGAAACATTTCAGAGGGTGAGGCCTGTATGTCTGGTTGTAGAGTTGCTTGAGTAGAGGGCCAACGCTACTCCCTTAGTAGTCATATCTTCCTTTCTTGGTTTTTTGGGTCCTTGTTAACACGTTCAGTTTTAAAAGGAGCCTGTGTCGGTTTTTGCCTTTGCAATCTACTATACTTCATTGGTTCGTTGTAATGGCAGCACTGAACAACCGAGTCGGGCGGATATTCTACAGTATTAGTCGTGTTTGGTCCTTTTTGCATTTGGTGGATGTTTGTTCACAGACCTTTCCCCTTTCAAGTGTTTCCGCTGCGGGAGGGGTTATCTGGTGCAATATACCCTCGAGAGACATCTTAGATATGAGTGTGGAGTAGCTAAGCAGTTTTCATGTGCGGTGTGCTTCAGAAGGTTCTCACGTCGAGACATTTTACGAAACCATGAGAAAAAGTTCAGTCATCATAGTTCACACAGTACAGTTTAAAAGTACAAAGTAAATTCAAATAGTTCTAGTCAAATTTAAAATGAACTAAGTCAAAACATTAATTTCATTGTCAATTTAAATTCACAAAAAAATAACAGGTATGACGGGCCACCAGGCCGAGTTGTATTTGTTATTTTATAGTAAGTAGGTCGATTGTTTCTATATGAAACAATCGGACTGGGTGGAGGTGGGCCAATTTTTGTTTTTTTTTAAAATTTTTAAACAACAAAGAATTGCTACATTGACACAACAACACAGACGAGGAAACGTTTGGAGTATGCTGTCCATCATGTGGAAGAAGATTCAGATTGATGAGACACCTCCCGAATTGTCTTTAGTTCCTTTTCCATAACCTTCTCTTATCTTAAAATTCTAACAAAAATGCAGTACTGCTCTCCTCTAATTGTCCTCCCCCCCCCCCCCCCTGAGCTTCTAGTCGAGCCCTGCTGCCTGCCATCCAAGGGGAGTTTCCTACTTCAATAACAAGTGAGTAAACTTACATGTTTTTCTAAAATAGTTTTGATTTTTTTGCCTGAATGTACCTGTTCCATTATTTCTCTAAATTGGGGATCAATTTTAACTACCACTAAAGAGCAATTAAGAGATCCAATATTCACTGGCGGGGAAAGCTTTTCTCCTCTAGTCGATCTTGGGATACTTGTCTTGATTGTAAACTAAACGTGTTTAAAATTGCTCTGCTCTATTTAGAATTTATTTTTGTCAGATTAGTCGTCAGTTGGACTTGCAATTTTATTCCATGAAAAGGGCAAGGATTAAAATTATTTTACAAGTATTAAAAACCCAAATGTGATCTTGTATTTTAAAATGACTTGGCAATTTTTTACTCATTTAAGGATTGTGAATAATTTAAGGTTATCCTTCAAAATTTGTATTTTTCAGGATAATTTAAAATATTGAATCCTTGGAAAAAAATGATTTAATAATTTTAAACTGTGGGGTCGTGTTAAGTTTTAATATTTGGAAATTGTTCTATCCACATTTTTTTCTTTTTTATGGTGTTTTATGCCATATGTATCTTAAAATTATCACAAAATCTATAAAAAGTAACAAAATTAAATAACTATAGATATTGGAAAAACCACCTCTTCTACACCTGGTGTTTATGTGAAAGATAGTTGAAGGCTTTACTGTTAACCAGTTCAAATTATAACAAATTTTGAAACTTTGAGCAAGGAAACGAATTTTGTTTTCCGAAACGTTGGCAAAATACTTAATTCTCGTTTTTGTTATAATTTGTACTGGTTAGCAAATAGCCTCCGGCTGTTCCTTGGCTAATAAACGTCGCATTCTTAGAAGAGGCTATTTTTCTAGTATACTGGTTTTTCATTTTGTTATTTTTTATAGAATACTTATTAGTATTTTCAAAGGTACATGCGGTAGAACAACCTATAAAATGAAGACGATATGGACCTCACTTCACAGACATTGCCATTTTGGTCATTTCTTTTTGATGTAAAAAGCTGACAATTTTTTTTAATGGTTTTGTGATTCAGTTTAGTTCCATCAATTTTTGAAGCTCAAAATCATTAGATACGCAGCAACTGCATACATGCTTAAGGTAGGCATACCCGAGAGAGAGATCCGATAACGAAATATTTATTACTTTTGGCGGTAACTTTTTTTTTAAATACATATATTGCTAAAAAAGGTATAGGACTGACTGCCTAAGCAGTACTATGACAGGTGTAGTGATATGAATTTTCACGCAATAATTTCAGTTTGCAAAATAGTGATTTAATTTTAAAAATTGTCAATCTTCGTATTTCCTAAATTTAAATCCAACTATTTCGCATATGTTTGACATTATTGAGTGAAAATTTATAACGCTACTCTTGTTATAATAGTTCCACTTAGGTAGTCTCATAGTTTGTTTGCGATATGTGTTTTAGAATAAGAAGTTTAGTCAAAAACAGTTATTTCCCTATCGGATACCTTCTTGGATATGGCGACCTTAAATTAAAAATTAATGATCGATGGTAAGGTTATTGATAGTGTGAGGTTGCTTCTTCTGACTTACGACTAATCTGACGAAACATGTTTAAAAATATCACTAATAATCGATATTCGAGTACCTTGTATTATCTCATTTTATTTTTTCGTCTTCGATTTTTTTTTTTTTTGTAAATACACGTAGAAAAGTTCATACTGGAACTTTACAAAATAATTCGATTAGACAATTTTTTTCAGAAATATGTTTATTCTCATTTTATTTATATCTTTGGTGATTACTATTTTTTAACCGACAAATATTTTTTAATATTCTTGTCCGATTTTAAGCGTTAAATAATATACAGCATTGGAAGATATAGATATTGCGACAATAATACATATTTCCTTTAAAAATTACATGTAAAATTATTGTTGTGTTATAGTAGACATTTTCTCGCAAAAAATTTTCCATACATATCTTAAAATAAAAGTTCAATTTAAATAGTTATCAAGGTCCTGTATAATATACGTTTTGCAATTCGTTATGGTCAGAGGAAATTGCGAGCTGAAAGAAGAAACTATCTTGCCACGTTTAGTTAGTTATATTCTTATATAACATTCTCAAGGCAGTAAATTTATCTGATTTCATAGTAATAAGCACCTTATACTAAAACAAGCAGAAAAATCATCTGTTGAATTTCTTAAATCGAAGCAATATATTCATTTAAATTTACAACGGTTTAAAATTCTTCAAATGTTTTTCTCATTGTTACAGTAGTTTGTATCTTATTTTATTTTTGAAATTTGTTAAATTTATCGGTTGAAAAGAAACTGGCAATGTAGCCTCTCTTTTCATCAATTTCTCGTCTTGCCTCAACCGTAACAAACTGCGAAAATATATTTGGTATGGTTAAATATTCGTGAATTAAACGCAGACAAAGAATCAAAAGAGGTAATGCAAGATGCTCTTGCGCTGGACCATTTTTTATGTCTGTTCTCTCTTATTGTTACAGACTGATACCCTCCCGCTTCTCATTCCCGGTTTCCCCGCGCGGCCAAAGAAGACTTGAAATATATTTTAAACTGTGTACACTAAATATGCAAATAAACGTATTTTTGATATTTCTAAAATTTTATTTAGTACTTGCCCCTCACCTTTGATGTAATCAGTTGAGTTAGTAAATGTTGGGCCAAAAAAGTACGTGGAAATAGCCGTATGAAATCGCTAGTACAGCAGTGTTTATTTCCAGGCGAGGGAAATTGGTATCTGCAGCAAATTGACCCAGATTCAACCGCTGGTTTTCCCTGCGTCAACTGCGGGAAAATCTACAAACATCGAGGCAACATGCGCAGGCATATGGTATACGAATGTGGAAAGCAAGCACGATTCCAGTGCTCTTTCTGTGATAGAAAGTTTCACCAACAGTCTAATCTCAAAAGACATTTCGATAATAAGCATGCTATGCTACCAAAATTCAGCAAAAGTATCACTGTCTATAGGACTAGAACTATATCTTGAAACATTCAAAAATCGTGGCCCTAAAATGATAATTTCAATTTTTTTTACTGAAGTTACCTAACAACCAAAATTGAGCCTGACTTGACTATTTTTTTCTAACTGTAAATACTTGTACATACCATTTTCAAGTCAAAATTTAAATAATAATATAAGTAATGATTCACATTTGTAAAATTAGTGTTTTTATCATTTTTTGTTAAATTAAAAATTCTAGTCCAGTAACTTGTGTGCCATTCTTAAGTATTAATTTGCAAAAATTAGAATTTCACTGTAACATTCTTATATTAAGAAGTTCCTAATTATAAGACAATTGATGTAAAAATAAGTAATATACAAAATAGCTAAAACATTGTTTTCTCTGAGAGTTTAAGCGAGGTGGAGTAAAAGCATGAGAGGCGATTAAAAAGGTAAGTTAGTGATTTTTTTTTACTTTAAGAAAAAAATGTGACAACCATTGAAATAACTTGGTACGTATTTCTTTGCTATTAAATTCCAATGCTTGTTGCATTTTTCGCAGCAATTTTTAGTCTGGGGTTTCTTAGAAAATCGACCAATAAGAAATTGGCGAGACTAAATAAAATAGATTTAATTTCTGGTAGGGATATGCCTGTGTCATTCTAACAAGTTTGTGAGGTCAACATTGTTTTTTTTTTTCGTATTTAATTTTTCTAGAAGCCTAGACATTGAATCTAGAGCATAACCAGTCAACAAGCTGTTCGTGAAAATTGAGAGAAGTTAGGTAATCGATCTATGTTCCCATAGATTAAAAAAAATGCGTGCTGGTTTAAAATGTAAATCGAAGTTATTTAAAACAGATTTTCCAACAGTATCTTTTTAAAAATTAAATTGTTCAAAAAATAGGATTTTAGAGGCAGATTTCCTGAACTACTCTGGACAAGTTTGGAAAATACAAGAGATTTGAAATTTGTGTGCTCCTCCCTCCCATTTGTATGTTTATCGAAATTATAAATGAGAATTAGAAATACTTATCTGGATTTTTGTATTAATGGCGTAATACATTCTTTTAGTCCGAAATGTAACTTATTTTCAAGTTTTATATGGGTTTGTTAAATCGGGCTTTAAAAATTTCATTTCTCATACAATTTGTTTAAAAAATGTCGCTTAAATTTTGGTTACAACTTGTAAAAATGAATTTTGTTTTCCTTATCTTTCAAATCTTGATTGTCATAAACAGCTTGGCGAATGGAATATGCCGCTAAATCACGACCAACGTCTAGGACTTGCTCTAAATTAACGGTTAACCACTAAAGTTCTGACGATAAAATTTTTAGTCTTTTGTGTTTTAGATATGGGTCAATTTCGCTTTTTATTTTCATTAAGAAGTTTGAACTTTTTGAGTTAATGTGGAGTTTTACTTAAAAGATGTATCTCTCTTTATTATTTGACGTCCAAAATGTATATCCTTTTTCATAAGTTGAACCTTTCAGACGAACAATTGGCTATAGTAGTTTTAAAGGGTTTTACAAATAAAAAGAGTAAAAAAAAATGGTCTTGAGAAATTTTATTCTAAAAATCTAAAGGGACCGCTGTTACAAATAAAATAAGGCTAAAAAAATTAAATTACTGGTTGAAATTTAGAACTAAAAGGTTTTCACTGGGCAAAATAAAATTTTGAATAATATCGTTTTCAATAGTAGATTTTGCTAACAACAGGAATTTTCGTATTTGAGAGAGATGAAAGGTAAGTAAAGTTTTTTTATTATCGGATAGGAGACAGCTTTCATCAAGAATTGATCCAAATTACGCAGGGAAAGAATAATTCGCGGGCAAAATTTTCCAAAGGTAAAGCCAAATTGCAAGTAGTATTACATTTACTCGTTTGCATTGTCTTTGGAATTGAGCAATTAAAAAATATTTCGCCTTAATGCTTTGTGGCTGGTCAAAAATATTTAACTTGTCTGTAGAGTGATTTGGCCAACTGAAACTAGTAGAAGCATTATACTTAGGTTTTTGTTTTTGTTCGGTTTCGTTATGCACAACGATATATCTAGTTTCTTTTCTAGTTTTCTTTTCGGGACATTTAAAATAGATTATTTTTGTGGCTCCAATATTGCGTAAACTCACCTGGTGGGCCAAGTAACTTCATTTTTTCGTTTTGCGGATGATTGTTAATGACTATTCAAAGCTAACTAGAAAATGAACAGATTAGGTTGTTCCTTGATCCTGTAAAACTTATACTACAAAAGGTTTTTCACCTGATCAGAGACTTCTACATCCGTTTGTTCTCGTACATTGGTACGATATTAGTTCCGACATAGTGGCATACCGTAAATTGGTTTTCTATGTTATAAGCAAATAAAGTATGACAGAGTAGAAAATAACAATTTTTTTTTAAACTTGTTTTTCTTAAAGTCGTGCTAAAAAGTACAAAATAATTACAAGAAAAGCAAGGCCTGCGCATTATGCGTATAATCATACAAAGTGCGCACGCCTTGCATTTTTTTTCCACTTTTTAGTACAACTGAGAAAAGCAAGTTTAAAAAAAATTATATTCAATTTTGATTAAATTTTTAGACCGATATGATACTATCCTGTGGAATATTTCAAGCTATCTAATAACAAAGTTAGGTATTAAAAATATGTTCATGATGAGGATGATGCAATCCCATTAGTACCTAATTGTTGGAAACGATGTTTATGCACTTCAGGTTTTAATATGTAATCGAAGCAGGGTTAGCACATTAAAGCAAAACGAAAATTTTAGTCGAAAATGTCTGACGGGGCGAGAATACTGTTCAGAGCCATAACTAGTAGTGCATTGCCGAAGGAAGTAAAAAAGTGTCTAGTTTAGGTGTACCGTTAGACTGAAATTCAACTAGTCAACGGATATCTGTAGGACCTTTTGGAATATGTTCTGTACATTACAACAAAGTTTGACAATTAAAAATACCGCTATTTATTTGGGGGGTATGGTAAAATATCAAAACTAACAGTTAAATCTGATAGAGAATCAAATTTTAAGCAAAAAAGGTTGCCCACAATTCTATGAAAATTGTTATTTTGCGAGTTAACAATAATTTGAGAATTGCGATTTTCCCGAAAAATTTATACTAAAAACAATTTTTTGTAAATAACTCGAACGTAAACTTATTCTTGATTTGTTGAGAAGTCATTAAATAGTTTTGCCTGTCATAAAAGTCGAACAATTCTTAAATTTAAGATAAATTATACAGGCGGCATTCTAAATATTAGACAATATGAAATCGATATTAAGGAAATTCACCCTTTTACTTTATACACCTAATATACAGGGTGTAACAGTACGTTGAAATATGTTAGGCGACATTTCTTATTTAGTTTTAAGAAAAAAATGTCATAAACAAGTGTCCAGAAATGCTTTGTTTTAGAGATACGTGTTGATTTTCTCAAAAAATATCGATCGCTATTTATATTGCAGCTATTTAAACCGAATTTGGTATGCGGTTACACTTAATATGTGATTATATCGTGCTCTACAATTAACAGACAGGCAAGATCAAAGACAGCAAACAGAGCCTTCTTAATTTAAGTTAATATTTTGCAATCAGTAGAATAAATTTTTTTAAAATAATTGTTCGGGAGACTGAGTGATAGCAGAAATACTGTAGGTACAAGTTTTATCTACAGAATGATTTACCTCGAGATGTGATCGCTTTTAATATTCTACAGGGTGTTACTACTTTTTCAGCCAAATTTATGGTACTTAATACACATATCTCCGCCATTGGTTAATTGTAGAGCATGATATAATCACATATTAAGCCATATTATCTAAGTGTACCGCATACTATTTTTTTTTATTTGCTGCAATAATAAATATAAATCGATATAAGGTACTTAAGTTACACCCTGTATACGAAAGTACTGTGATCGTGCAAAAAATTGATTTCATGCTTTTGATGAAACTTCACGTTTTCTGGTCCCCTGAAGCAAAGAAAAAGTTAAGTCGACCTTCTGTGATAGCACCGAAGTCCAGACTACTCGATCGATTTTGATCAAATTTTGTATGCGTATTCTAGACGGCCACACTTCAATCGTAAAACCGAATCCTAGCTCATGTGGGAAGTTAACCCTTAAAAACTGATAAACGTAAGATAATTCGTTTTCAAATACGGGTCTAATGATTTTGATCACACTTAACACAGGTACTAACCCATTACTCCCTAAACATACAGGGACGGAGGATGTGGCGGTAAGGTTAAAATAAATAATCAAATTGTTTCCATTCTTTAAAACAGTTTTAATGATTTTGATCCATGGTAATTCTATTGAACATCCCCATCTAGAATTTCGCGGTTTTTTTCAGAGACGTGTAGGTTTATGTAGGAACAATTTTGCACTTACTAAAATTTGAGCAAATTAACAATAACCAAGAGGGGACGGTTTGTAGGGGCCACGGGGGGTGAATGTATATGGTTTTACAAGGACCGCAGTACAACAACACACGCCCAAAGGCATGGGCGTAATTTCAGTTTTTTAACGGTAGCAAAGCGTACCGTGTCCGGGAATCTCGGGTATGGAATGCCTGCCACCACGTGTAAGGGGGGTCGGGGGGTTCTCGGGAATTTTAAAAAACTAGCACATGCCGTGCTTGTAAAATTTTACAATTGTTTGTAAATTACTGATATTTTTACTTCAAAGTCCTGGGGTGGCAAAATACTGAGTTGAACAATTCTGGGGTGGTAACTGCCACCCCCAAATTCCGCCAAAGGTAAGAAATTTTCTTTCACCAATTTTGTCTACAGTTTTTTCCACGTTGAGAAAATTGATGAAGGAAAATTTCTTACCTTTGCGTGGGTTGTTGAAGGGCAATGGATATTTCCTTATATGTTGTACTGTAATCCTTGTAAAACCACATATTTTCACCCTCCATGACTACCTCTACAAACCTTGGTCAAATTCTTGAAAAAACTAACCATTCAACGTTGGTGCAAAATAACATCTGAAAAAAAAATCACTAAATTCTGTAGAATTACCTAATCCCATTTTGGCACGTGAATAACTTAGTACGAGTATAAGATGTTGGTTGCTTCTAAAAACTTCAAGGAGGGTGTTGCAGAGGATGCGGTTTAAAGAATTAAATAATTATTTTTTCTATAATTGTTGATTTTGATCAAAATTGACACTCGGATACTCTTAGTTCCAGTATGAGATGACAAGCTGTTATACCAACAAAAATGCAAAGATTGAGGCTGTGGAGGATAAAAGTTAAACGAATTAATTTTTTTGAACAATTTCCATCATATTTTTTTGGAAAAAACTAGAACATGAATAAAAAATATATCTTACTTCGTTTATTCAAATAGGTCTTTTGGAATTATTAAATTTTAAAAATATACACACAACTGTAGTGTTAAGTGACATGGAGAACTTTGTTTTATTAATAATCGTTGGTGACTTTGGTGGATATAACGTTTGACTACCAGCATATCAGTTTTGTTTTTAAGTAGACACTGCTTTTAGATGCATCAAATTACTTTGTTTAAAATTCTCTACAAATGTTTCGGTTTATTAAGCCATTTGTAGAGAGTTTTAAACAAAGTAATTTGGTACATCTAAAAGCAGTGTCCACTTAAAAACAATTATTTTTAAGATGTTTCACAAGGAACAACCACAAACTCGGTTCAATATATCAGTTTTATTGTATTTTAATTGTAATAAAGTTTTGTTTAGTTCAATTCACTATCAACCAGAGATTTCGATTTGAAGTCCTATTTTTTCTTGAAAATTTCTCTTTTTCATCACCAATTATTTTCTTTGTTTGAATAATTAACTTTCTTACGTATTTTATTATTAAGGTTGAAAGATAAGGGAGATTTGACGAATTAAAAATTTATTGCTGGAATATGACATGTTAGTTTGGCAGAATAAAATGCAGTCTGTTTCATATTTTCAAATTTTTAGAATAACATATATTTATCTTGAATTTGACAACTGTCATTGCCAGTTTATAAAGTTAGGATTAACTCGTAACCAGAAGATAAGTGTTCAGCAAGCTAGTCGATCTTATCGTCTAGATAACGTTAACTCTCCATTGGTAAGCCGGTCCTAAGATAAACAGAACTTTTTATAAAGAACGACTTTTTCTCGACAAATCAAAAATAACAAACTTTACAAGAGTGCGGATCCTATCCGGGACATACCTACTATATATGTATGGCAAACTGATATAGCACAAAAGAGAAGCTTATAAAATGACAAATATTTTGTTTGTTTTTCTTTCTATCTGATGAACAATTCCAAAGATATGGTAGTATAAATATGGCGCTCAAATTGTTGCAAATCGAGATATATCTCAAAAACAATTCTATAGTTTAAAACCGCTGCCCAAGGAATCACTACTTCTACATCCAGATTTTGTATCCAAGTCTTATGTACGCTAAATCCCAATGTAATATTTTACTGCCTTTAATAGTAGGGTGGGGGTGGTAGAGGGGGTGGATAATGTCAAAAACATTTTTAGAGTCTCTTGGTTCTCGTATACACACTAAATCACAATTTAATTTTTGTTCCCTTTAATAATAGGGTGGGGGTTGTAGAGGGGGTGGCTAATGCGAAAAATTTTTTTGAGGCCCTTCCTTTCATAGTAGGGGGGGGGGGGGTCTGATGCTAAGAAAAAATTTTGAGACCTTGACTTTTTGTGCACCGGACGTGGAAGTAAGATGGCTCATAGCTGAACTAAACTATTTTTTAAAAGAAGAGTATAGGGTTTTCCTGTTGTCACTGTCCGTAAAAAAAATTGCCAAATCGGTCCAGCCGTTTTCAAACGATGCGATTACCAACGAGCAGCATTTCATTTTTATTTATATAGATTTTGCGTAACTTGAAATAATTTTACAGCTTAATAGATAGATGAAAATGTTTTATGAAATTTTAGTGATGTCAACCCTCAATAAACGCGTTATACTGCTGCAATTAATTTCAAGTTATTATCAATTAAGATTTCTATCGTGAATAAGTTGTGTGTATCGTATTTAAGTCGGACAGTTTCCAAAATATAATTTCTGATGTAAAATACAGTTTTGGCAAACTCAAATTTTTGAAAAATATTTAGAATATGAAAGACAATGTATAATCTCTTTTTTGTATTTATCACCTAAAAAAAATCTATAAATGAACTTGTTTGAAGTATATATTCCGTTAAATAAGGGACGAAATTTCCGTAGCGTGTGAGACAAGATTGGTCGAGTATTTCAAAATGGTTCCTAAAGAAGTTCATACAGGTCTTAAAAGTTCTTAAATAAATGCTTCCTTCTTAATCACAACGTCTTGGCAGATGTTTTGTGACCCATGAATTATTTAGTTGGTCTCTCTTTGCTGTATGTCGCCTGACAGCATCATGCCCAATCGTGGATGTCTGATAAGCGTACGATGTCGAGATCTTTTTTGCCAATCCAACGGTTGAGAAGACGTCTCCTTCCTCGCTCACCGCCTGATTTCTCCTGATCGTTAATTGCTTTATATTGTTCTCTCTCAAATTGATGTGGCCAAAAAATAAGATGCGGGAGAATATGATATTGTACAATTTGGGAAAGCCCCTACTTCATGCAGTTAAATCAATGGAAATAAATATTTAAATGTGTTTATGTTCTATACATGTAGAGCATACATTATCAGACATGCTTAATGTATCATAGATGTGAAGTCATGTAGTATACCCCGGTAGAATGCTTGTCTCCCAACGAACATAGCTGGCCCAATATTAACAAAACTACCCATTTGCTTACATTTTATTATTGGGAGTACTGCCATCAGACAGTCGAGGGATATACACACAGCAAATGGCAATATCTATTATATTTCAACACATTCGTAGACTGGCGCAGACAGTTTTACATACATAAGATAGCCCCAAGAAATAAACGGGCCTCGCCAATAACTACCTACAGTTTAAAAATAGGTAATTAATTCATTATTCTTTTTTATTTTGCAAATTTTTAAAGTGGCAGAGACGTCAAAAGTAATTATTAGTATTTATTCTAATATACGATAGTTTCAAAGAGAGTCACTTTTAAACTAACTTATTTTTGATTTGCCGAGACAGTCATGTTTTATTAAAAAGTCTTGCTTGTCTTAAGAAGTCATACACAGTTGTCAAACTTAAGTTAAATTGGGCAGGATAAGTGTTACGTGTCACAACTAGTAATAAAGCCGTTACAAGTCGATAACTATTGATTGATATGGTTGAAATGCTTGAAGCAAATTTAAGGCCAAAATAATAATAATAATGAGAGGCAAGTGCGCTCACCTCTAAAAATAAATCAAATCAATATACATATGTGTATATTAGTGTATTATAAACATATATTTTCAATGTATAATAATTTGAGATTTATCTCAGTTTAACTGAGAGTTCCAAAGTTACTTACTTCATTAAAAAAAAAAAAACACTTTAAAATATTTTTAACGTTACATTTATGCGAGCAAGATAGCAATATTGGGTTAAATTTACTACGTTTATGCCGTCATGCGCAGTAACGGACGAAATTGGGACTATTTGTGAGCATATCTTTATATCTTAGTATCATGGTATGAGTATAGTTGCTTATGAACGATTCAAGCACATTTTTAAGGCTTAACAGACCAGGCGGCCTCTTAATCTCTAATTGTATATAAACAAGTTACTTGTTCGACTTATATTAAAATGCACTTATTATACCTAACTTCAGTTACCATTTGTGGATTTAAAGCGGGCTTTTGAAACTATTGATAGATGCTTGTTAATAAAAAAATTGTATAGATACGGTATTGAAAGTACTGTTTTGAAATGGCTTGAAGACTATTTAAATGATAGGTATCACAAGAAGAATATCATGAACAAAATGTCGAGCTAAAATGCTAGTCCATATGGTGTACCCCAAGGGAGTGTTTTGGGGCCTCTTCTTTTCATCGTAATGTAAATGACATTCATTGTGTTTTGAAATTTTTTTATGTAAATTTGTTTGCTTATGACACTGCAATCACTGTATCTGGTAGAAATTTTGACGGTATAACCAACTTCCTTAATAGTGAACTCGATATTTTGTACGATTGGTTATGTGGTAATAAGTTGAAACTAAATTCTGATACAACCAAATTGACGGTTTTAGGTTCTAAATCTATTTGTAATAAATTTTTAAGCAACAACTATACCTACAATTAAAATCAGTGAATATACTGTCGGAGAAGTTGACAAAATTAAATATCTATGTGTTATGTTGAACCCACAACTCATATTTAGTCATCAGGTCAATTATATGTATAAGAAAATTGGGGAAAAAAATCAGGTTTTTTTGTGGAGGAAGTTGCTAATTTACAATACTATAATTTATCCTCATTTTACATATTGCATATCTTAATAGCATGTAATAATCAGGAAATCACCAAGTTCCAACTACTGCAAAATAAAGCGATGAGAATGTATTAAATTGCAATATTTATACTCCTATAAAGCTCATATTAAGTACTCTTAGTTGGTTAGTTGTGGAGCAGCGTATAAAGAAGTCAAATTTAGTCATAATAATAATAAATAAACACCACAGAAATTAGACAACCCCCCAATTCCAGAAGTTAGGGCTAGTGCGGAAGGGGGTTACAACGCAGACATACAACCATTTCCTCCGACAGTGCCGGAGCCAAGATTCAAACACGGTGGTGCGATGTCCGTCGGATTAATCGCGATTACCACCTCGCGCCATAAACCACTCGGCTATCTACCAGATAGCCTAATATATAAAGTAATTAATGTAAATAAATATATAAAATAAATAAAAATAAATATTAAAATTAAAATAAATTGCATATTTGGTAACCTCGGGTAGAGTTCAAATTTCGATAGCTCCATTTTCCATAGTCTATCAGATTTAACTATATCCTCAGGAGTCAGGAATGTTAGGATTAACGTTAAATACGATTAAGACTTTTTTTATTTTTGTAAGTTTAAATATAGGAGTATTTTAATTGAAATTTAATAAGTCCAGATTTTTTTTTTACAAATAATCTGTTATATCAAAGGCGTGTGTAATACAATAAAAATTGGCATAGTTCAATGACAATATATATGTGGTAAAAATGGTTTAAAAAATAGAAAAATACAGATTTGTAAGCTATAATCTGTTGTTATGAGATGCTGCTGAAGACTTCTATTTAAACTCTAATTAAGAAATTAATCATACAGCAATTCTGTAATGTATTATGTAGATAAATTATTTAATGCATTATTTTATTATTACAATTTAAATAGTTTTAAAAGAATAAAATTTTGAGGTTACGGGAACCATTTTGTGAGATTGAAGTGTCTGTAGATGTTGGCATTTTTAACTGGGCTTTTACTAACGCCATCTTGCTCTGGTGGTTGCTGGGATGAATCCATCACATAAGCTGAAGTGTCTATTTAATTCTGTTATTAAAATGCAGGTGGCAGTAACGATAGTATTTTGAGGAGCCTGTTAATGGGACAGTCACTGGATTGGAACTGATATTGTGTACCTGTTCGATAAATGCCCAAGGAGCCTACCTGTTTTACGTTTTCGGAAAACAACTTTTTATTTTTTTTAGGAAAGAGAATATTTTGAATAAAGATTAATAAAAACTTACTCATTACTTAATATCTTCATGTTTTATTTCTTTGGAGTTCAGAGTATCGGATGGAATCGTATAGTGCTATAGGGCGTCTGACACCAGCATAATAATACCTTGAAGATAAAACAAATGTTTTTGTGATTATTATATTCATCGTTAAATTGACCTGTCTTTATCCAACAGTGAAAAGCGATTGCCTTATTTATTTATTTACTCCGATTACTGGATAGGAAAATACGGGATTATAAACAAATATCACAAATTACAAATTCGGTCCTTGGTATAGTGTATACGATCAGAATAGAAATCGTATAAAAAATAAAAGCCGGCAAAAACAGTCGGCATCTCTTTATTGTTTTTCTTATGACAAGCATTTCTATTTACCTCCGCAAGAGATGCCGACTGTTTTTACCGGCTTTTAGTTTTTATACGGTTTCAATTCTGGTCGTATACACTACACATGAAAGCGTATTTGTTCTAATACCTGAGAGCAGTCAAGTCTATTTTATTACTTAGTATTTTATACAGAAATATTAATGACTGTCTAATTCTGCGATCTTTCAGGGTAGGTAATGAGAATCAGTGGCGTAACAGAGTGCCCCCCGCAAATGTTTTCAGCTCTCCCCCCCCCCTCTCTATAAGGAGTGATGAATTTAATTCATTGATAATTCAATGAATAACATGAAATAGATATCTGTGAAAAGCAAAGCTGGCCGCAGAGTTTTCAATGGGGGTCGGCCATTCGTCAGTGTACCCCCCCCGTCAGTGTCCCCCCGCCAGCTGGGGGGGACACTGACGAATGGCCGACCCCCATTGAACCCCCCGCAGTGCGGGGTCTGCGGGGGTGTTTGTTACGGCACTGATGAGACTCTAGAAGGCTTTGTGGTATTCCAATTGGTGGATATAACTTTTCTTCCTTAAAAAATAAGTACTTAAGGAACCGTCTTTGCACTGCAAGCTGTCCATATAGGTCAAATAGCTGGGATTCCATATTAGTGAAGCATATCCAAGCTTTGATCTGACCAAAAAATTAAACAGTGTTAACATGTTCACGTCAGTAAAGCCGGTTGAATTTCTTATAAAGCCTAAATTTATAGACGAAAATTGCATTACATTATTGATATTATTAATTCACTGGCATAGGTGACCCCAAGATCTCTATCTTTAGGCCGGTGTAATGTGTTGCCATTTAATCGATAATCTTTTAATAGTGAACTTTGTGTTCTATAGTAAGACATCACATTGTACTTCTCAACATTTAGTGCAACATTATTTAGTGAGCATCAATCATTCACCCTTTGCAATTTTTCGCAGTCTGCCTCAGAGCTAATATTGCAAAACAACTTCATGTCATCCACATAAAGTAAATAAAATACATCTAAATTATCTATAATATCATTAATAAACAGTATGAAAGGAGAGGACCCAGAACAGAGCCCTGGGGAACCCCTGATGATGTAACTGATATTTCGAATATTCTTTCCTGTTGTTTGGGTTTTCTACCACATGTATTATCCCCTTCAAAAACAAATTACGTCTACAAAATAATACAATTATTGGAAAAAAGCCTCTGCCTCATTCAGAATGGTAATAATTTGGGAACAATAATGGAACTGTTAACAATGTGTATAAAAACAACTGATTTTCAACTGAAAAATGAGTTCCATCAGCCGAATTTTGGTATGGCAATGAGGTCTCCATTATCACCAATTTTAAGCAATATATTTATGGAGAACTTTGAGAACACACATGTTCAAAATTGTATAAACAAACCGGTTGTCTGGTGGAGATATGTTGACGATATTTTTGCAATTTGTCCTCATGGTGTTGATTTACTAGATAATTTTTTAGAAAATATAAATAGTAAAGAACCGTCTATTAAATTTATATTAGAAGTAGAACGTAGGAATGAACTACCGTTTTAATTAAAATGGTAAATAATACAATTGAAATAAGCGTTTATAGAAAACCAACACATATTAATAGATATCTAAATTTTAACTCAAATCAATCAATAAATGTTAAAAGGGGTGTTGTAAAATGTTTATACGATAGGGCCAAAATAATTTCATCTAATAATGAAATATTAAATAACGAGGAAAAATGTATGAAAGAGGTTCTAGTACAAAATCAATACCCTAAAGTATTTGTTGATAGAGTTTTCATAAATTTTGAAAATAGGAACAAATCATGTACGACAAAAACCTGAATGTCATTATACCGCAACAATTCCTTATGTATACGGACTATCGGAGAAGCTACGCCGTATGGGTGACGAATTTGACGGTATTTCAAACGGGGAACACTTTGAGATCTATTTTAACAAATCCGATATACTGGGAGTAGAATTCAAAAAACTGTATTTACAATATCCCGTGCGAAAATAATAAATGTTATGTGGGTGAGTCATCCAGACCTTTCAGTGTGAGATTGGATGAGCACAAGAATTACATTAGAAAGAATGAAATTCATAAATCAAAGATTTCAGAACATGCTTGGGAAAACGGACATACAATAAATTGGGACTCGGCAAAAATTTTAACGAAAGAGGCAGATAACAAAAAAAGAAAAATTAAAGAATCAGCAATAATTTTATTAAATGAAGATAAATGCGTATCGAATCTTCTGTAGATATTTGTACAACCTGGCTACCAATGTTAAAAGAAGAACTTAACTAACTCAACAAACTCAACATTACCTAAAAGAAAATATCATCAGTTCTGTGTAAGTAGTAAGTATCTATGGAAATAACATAAACAGAGTCTTAAAGCTGCGTATTTAACATACACAACAAATAAGAGTTCTTCGAAAAAAGCATTGAAAACGGAAAGAGACTACTTTGCGAAACGTCAGCAAAATTCATTATTTCTGTGTTCTTTCCGATTTATTATATATATATTTGTAAAAAATAACCCCGACTGTTCCTTTGACGTAAACGTCAAAGGCGCAGAGGCTTTTTTCCAATAATTCTATTATTCTGTAGACTCTGTTTTTTGAAAACTGTTTTTGAAGAGTGGTAGAAAACCCAAACAAAAGGAGAGAATATTCGTAGAATGCCACAAATAACTTTCAGACAATATTTTGCATGATTTTACAGTAATTGTTGATTCGTCCGTTTAGCAGTTTTCTCAGAGAGGATAATTAGAAACCTGAAACACGTACAAGTAGTTGAAGTTTGGTGTTACACAAGTAGTTCAGGGAACTTTGAATCGGAGTTGAGCCGAGCGCTGACAAAAAGTGCTCAAAGCACCAAGCACTCAAGAAAAGTGCTTTTATTTTCCGAGTACTAAGCACTGCTAACATAAAGTGCTAGGCCATTACTAAACACTTTGAAAAAGTGCTTAAAATTCACGAGCACTAAGCGCTTTGAATACATTTAAATAATGGAGTATCTATTGAGGGTAGAATTTCATTGAATTTAAGTGTTATTTTTTTTGTCAACAAACATGATAATGTACGAGAAGGGCGTCACAATTTGCAGAATGTACTGCATTTTTTTTATTTTAACGAAAATGCCAATAGAAATAATATAGATTAACTATTGATCGATTTTTTTAAATGTTTTGGTGGTCTCCTCAACTTTAAGCTAATTACGAGGGTGTAATAAAAAGTTCGTGAGTAGAAATAAAAAAATAGTGAACTTTCATTTAAAAACACGCTTTTAACAATAGCAGTTGACCAATGTAAGTTAAACTTCCAGTGTATTGAGGAACACTTCTTAAAATGAGACACTAATCATAAATAACAGTAATCACCAATAAGTGTTCATAAAAAATATATATGTAACCTATAGCAACGAGTCTTTGGCCATTTGATCTTGGAGACCACCTGATAGGATCTTTCGTCGAAATTACTACGTTTCTCCAATTCTCTGTTAAAGGTAATCAGTTACCATTCTTGAACTATGGGGAGGAGTGCCATCTTGTTAGAAATACATTCACTGTTCTAAATCCAAACATAATTCCACACAGGTTTTGTGTAGACTTTCAGAAGACATTGATTTACCACATAGTAGCACTAAGAAACTTTGCCAAGTTCTATGGAAGCCGAAATTTTTCTGGGAAACGCAAAACAGAAAAGTTCGAGGAAGGGAAGAAGGGTTGAAGGCACTTTCAGGAAAAGGGATACGTTTAATGGTCAGGTATATTGGCACTGCCAATGGTTTTGCGGAGGAAGAGTTGCTCTCATTCGAATCTAGAAACCTACATGGTACCTACTACATTGTGGACTAGAAGAACTTTTAGAATAAATCTATTATTACCCGAATGTTGTTTAATTTACCCAATTATTTCCAGTTCTTAGTCTTGCCTTCAATAATTTCATTAAATTTCGAAAAGCACTTTAACACCGGCCATGAATTTTGGTCAAATTATGATCACTGGTTACGCGTATAAATGAAAGATCGAAAATACAGTTCCAGCGGCAATGACAAAGACAATTTGAAGTAGGTAGAATTTTACTCAAAAAACTTGTCATAGTACGGTTATTTCCAATTAAATTTCTTTAAAAATACAGATTACCATTTACATTTATTTACAAACATTCTGATCGTGTTTTAGAGGACTGTCATTTATAATGAGCTTTTACTACTCTTTGCATTTACCAAACAGAGTATAGCAACAAAGTGGGTAGCTATCACGTGACCGCCCCTAATTTTGCGAGTTTGAGGTATAAATAACTTCATTTGGCAAGTCTACAATCGTTGCCACTTAGTTGCCATATTGATTGTTAATTTATAGTTACGTGTGACTTCTAGGGTAGATTTCATGGTGTTGGGGATGTTACAGTTGTCAATGAGATGACTTCAAAGTTTACAGTACATAAATGTCACAAACGATAGTTATCTCTGTTACTGAAAAACAACTTCAATGTTGTAACTTGTAACCACTTTCAAGTAGCTTTCATGGTTTGCTGCGACGGTCTGGGGACATTAGTTATCTTTTTAAGGGTCATGGAAGAGATGGGGGGTGCGAGATGGGAGATGGGGTGGGAGAGGGTCACGGAAGAGATTTAAAATGTTACTGTAAAATTAATAGGCTTACTTTACAAAGATGCAAACCTGGTCCCTAACAATCCATAATTTATTCAGGATAATCAATCAAAATTCAGTATTTTCACATATTTTTATGAAACGTTTTGCTGATTATGTTCTAAGTAAATATATAAACACTAAAGAAAAGAAAACCTCTAAGAGCAATCCCAAGTAGCACTCAACATTACGGGAACTGGCATCAGTGTTATCGGAACTTTAATATAGTAAGCGTTACATAATTGTCACTAAATTTATTACTTTAGTGTAAAATCCACCTTATGGTATGCCCGTGAAGTAACAATGAAATAGATGCTACTGAACTTTGGCACTGTATAGTTGTTACACTTTCAAGTAAGTGCTGCAGTATGTGCAACGTCGCCGATACTACTCGAAATTACTTTGAAGCATCCTCAACTTTAAGGTGAAGATTGGTAATAATGCCGACTGCACCATATTACCAAAGAATCACTTCATACTTCAAGTGTTCGATTTACAGTTCCTGTGACGTTGTTGGGACATTTTCTGGAACCTTAAAGTTTTGTAACTTATTAGTGGCATCTTGAGTAAATAATGTTAATTTTGGTTTTTGTCACTCTTATTAAGTAACAAATACGTTGTTGACATATATAATAATAATAACACCACAGGTAATTACGACCCCCTTTATCCCGGAAGGCTCTAGAAGAGCCTTGTGTGGGAGGGGACTACACATTTAGAGACAAGGGACACACACCCAATATCTGTGTATAGTGGAAAAATCCCTCTCACAGTATTTTCTACTGCCACGACCGGGGATCGAACCCGGAACTTTTGGGTGAGAAGCAAGTGCGCTCACCTCTCGACCACCAGTCACTCGAATTAAAAATATAATTTTATCAAACATTATTTTTTGAATTTTGGTCATTTGCAAACATGTTTTATAAATAGATCATTATTACTTCTTTATAATACATGTAATTTAAAAAAAGAAATTGGGAAAAGGATGTATAATTTCAGTTTTACAGATAATTTTTGCAATTCTGTTTTTTTCCAAAAATAATTTTCTAGCGGGCTCGTATTTTTTATCGAAATATCATGGTAACATTTTACAAAAAAACAGGTGGTAGTTTTAATTTTTACACTCGGAGCAAACTTAAAACATCAAGGTTTGTATTACCCACATTTAATACAATCAAATTGATTTGGACATAATTGTAACTCACTAAGTCCAATTGCAATATACATTGTACTACTATTGTTTATTTGAATGAGAGAGAGCAAAATATATTTTGCTCTCAACCATCAGAGTTGTTGCAGATCACAGAAGTTAGCAATTTTTACTACGTGGTTACATTCGGTACGTAATAACCGAGTCGTCAACACGTAATAATAGAAATTGCAGAATCATAATTTTTACGTAATACCTATTTTCTATTCTGGTGAATACTTCGTAAAAGTGTCGTTCCCAATACGTAACAGTCGTTAATTGCAGAAACCTTTACAGTTCCCCCGATGATGGTAGCCATCACGTAGAGAATACTTTAAGTGCTGCTTGGGATATGCGAGGTTAAAGTTCAAGACAGAACGATGAGGTCGCAACAAAAACTTTGAACAGACAATGTATGGTAGTCACAACTTTGTTGCTACTTTAAAGTAACGTTATAGTTTTTTGTAGTAAATATGATTTTAAAGTTACATATCTGCAGTTCCGTCACTATCGCCTAGTAAGAATTACTTTAAAGTCGCATGATTTCACGTTTTCACTAAAACTACTTTAAAGTTAATTTTTCGGAAGAACGCTATTTTTGTGAACAAAACTTACGACCCCAGTATTCAAATATAAGGTGAGTAAGTTTTTGCGTCAAATAGAGATTTTTATATTATTTTCTCTTTTATTGATTTTTTGTGTTATTATTATATTACTTTTTTGGGCGAGTAAAATTTTGTGAAAAACCTATTAAAGAATGAAACCAAGAATTCACTGCAGTAACACATCTTGGTAAATTTGAATTTAGTCTATAGTCGTCTTAAAATAAGCGATAGGGTGGTGTACAGTAGATAATAAGCATGTAAAAGGTGTGATTAGTTAGAGCTAAGCCTGTATTCAGTTATATTCTAATTCAGAATTTTTATGACTAGCAACCCAACGTGCCTACGCTTGCACAGTATGTTCACGACGGTTTACAAGGAAGGAACATTTAAAACGGCACCACATGGAACAACACGTTGTCGAAGGTGAAGGGCATCCTTGTGATAGGTGCCATAGAAAATTCAAGAGAAAATATCATTTAAAACGGCATCATCTTATCTGTCAGGAGCAAACAGTCATCGAAATAAAGCCAAACTTGACCTGTGTATATTGCAACAACCATTTTAAAGAAGAGGCCGACTTGTTTCTACATTGGAATACAGCCCATATGCTACAACACAACTTTTATAGTTAATTTTACCTATTATTTAATAATCAAACTGTTTTAAGAATGTTTGTAAAATTCCTACATTTTCTTAAACTGATCCACATTTGAAAGGGATATTGAAAAATTATGGACCATATTTCGACATCTATGTGAGCCCTAAAATCTAATAGGCTAGCCGAAATGGGGGTTTTTCCTAGAAAAATTTTGGGGCAGCATTTATTTTACCTAAATATAGGTTTTGACAATGGCGGCAAAATTGTAGACACACTTTTCCGATAAAAGTAAAATAATTAAAAGTGTGTAATTTGATGTTTTGCAGTAGAGAATTATGCAATTACATTAAAATAATATATGGGCAAATCCATGTAACTTTTAAATTTGTAGTAAAAAATATAAAAAATCGATTGTTTATTCTTCCGTCTGGCATTTTTTTTGGACCGTGATTCACATTATTTTTAGTCGTTATGCACTATGATCAAACCTGATGTAAGCAATTTTTGAAGAAACGTTTTGCATCTTTTCGCAATTTTTTTTAGCAGTTCTTCTCTACAGCTAGAGCCTCAATTAAAAACAAGTATCAGTCATTTTCATTGATATTGTCTTTTTGAACCAACCACAAGAAGTGTGCGAACCAATAACCGCAGAAGAGGTTCGTAGGGCTCTAATAACTTTGCTGCTCCAGGTCCCGATGGGATAAATACCTTTTGGTGGAAAAAGTTATCGAGCACCCACCAATTTTTAATTCCTGGTTGAAGGGGGAGCAGCAAATTTCTTCTTGGGTTGTTGAGGGGCGGACAGCGCTGATCCCCAAGAACGGAGATTTGTCCAACCCAAAGAACTACAGACCGATAATCTGTCTAAACGCATGTTACAAGGTGTTTACACGCATTTTGTACATGCGGGTGCTCCACGCAGTGGAACCGGTTTATGAACGGACATATGAGCAATGACGGTCGAGGAGAGGTGTCGCTGGCTGCAAGGAGAACCTGCTGATCGACAGATCTGTCATGCAGGACTCCATACAGTATAAGCGGAACCTCTCTATGGCCTGGATCGACTACCGCAAGGCATTTGATATGACGTCGCATGATATCATTGTTCAATTGCTCCGATGTCTTGTGGTAACCGATCCCGTAGTGAGATGTATTGAAGAACTGATGCCGCTCTTTAGGACTCGCTGTACCATAAAGTCCAAACAGAGTCGGTAACATTCAGGATTTCAGGGAGATTCCCTCAGCCCCCTTCTGTTTTGCATCTCACTACTGCCATTATCTGTCTCGCTCCGGAAAACCCGTGGCTACAACTGCGGTACCCCCGACGACAGGAGGCATAAGTTCACCTATCTATTTTATATGAATGACTTTAAACTTTATGCCTCCGGAGAGAGGATCTCCAACAGTCCCTTAGGGCGGTATAGGAGTACACGCAGGCTGTCGGTATGCAGTTCGGGTTGGACAAATGCGCACTGATCCATCTCGAGAGAAGCATCTTACACCGTCTAGATGCCGGAGAGTCGTACACTTATTTAGGTGTCGAGCAACGCTCCACCCAAGAAGTGAGTGTAGTGAAAAACGCTCTCTGCGGCAAGTATCAGCACCTACTCCGACAGATCTGGTCCATAGAACTGTCGGGGAAGAACAAGATGTCTGCTACAAATATGCTTGCCGTTCCCATCCTTCTCTACTCTTTCGGAGTAGTGAAATGGACTAGAGAAGAGCTGCGTCAACACGATGTAGTAACCCGCAAGAGCTTGCATCCTAATTGGTCCGTTCCACGGTTATATCTCCCACGACATCGGGGAGGCCGTGGACTCTTGAGCTTGGAGAGTCTCCGTAGCAAGATGGTTCTGGATGGAGCATGTAAGGTCATCAGGAGTTCGGATTGTTAAAATGTTGGCCTTTATTTCTTGCAAATCTCGAAATGTAAGTGGACCTTAAAAAAAAATTAACAAATATTTTTTTGTATTTCATCTTTTTTAAAAAAATTCAGCTAAGAAAGTGTTTGTCAAAACAAAAATTTCATGCTTTTTAAAACATCCATGATTTTTTTTTGTTAACATCAGATTGTCATTTATTTCTGTAGTACTCCAGGAAAATAAGGAACAAATTAGCGAACTTTTTTACTCTTGAGATTTTTTTATGTGCAAGTGTAAGTGTTGAGGTCAGAAAACATACGTCACATACGCAACCACCAGCAACATACAGCGTTTTGAGATATACATGATTTTTCGCGTTTTTTTTACCAAAAGCTGCCAATATCTCAAAGGGGGTGCATTTTTTGAAAACAAGTTTCAAATAAAAGTTGTTCATAATTAAATTTCCTACAAAATTTCTTCTATAAAAAATTTCGATTTTCCTAATAGTTTTCCCGTAAAAGCCCACATATTTTGACCGTCCAAAATAATTCCTAGATACACGTCGCTATGGCAACCAAGAAAAAATACCACCACTAGACTATCCACGTATATACAGATGCAACGCACATATACGCTGCTGACGCATACAAGGATATTTTATACCTGATTCAAAACACTTAATTTTTACATAATCTGTAGTTCATTCAAATATATAATGTTGTTTTTTAGGTTTTCGCGGGTGTTAAATGAAGTGTGTGTGAATACTTCCGGGTGCTCTCCCGCGTCGATGGTCGACTCCTCCAGAAGTCACGGTTGTCTAAACGACGTTTCGGCAGAGTCTCATCTGCCATCTTCAGGTTCTCGCTGAAAACTGCTCCTCATTGCTCGAACTGAACTTCAGCGAAACGTCGTTTAGACAACCGTGACTCCTGGAGGAGTCGACCATCGACGCGGGAGAGCACCCGGAAATACAATAACACTTCTTATATATATATATACGTGCGATTTTTGCGTTTTTGCGGGAAAACTATTGAGAAAAAAAAAGAAAAATCTCCTTTAAAATATTTGCAGTTTTTGGTAAAAAAACATGAAAAATCATGTATACCTCAAAACCGCTGGATGCTGCTGGTAGTTGCGTGTGTGACATATGTTTTTTGACCTCAACACCTACATTTTCCCATAAAAAAATCTTAGAGTAAAAAAGTTCGCTTATTCCGTCTTTGTATGTCTAACTTTCCTGGACTAATGGGTTAGTTAGTACTTTCGTAGAAATGGTGGTCTCAAGATGGCGTCTGAATATTATGACCAAAGATTTTTTGGTTCAAAATGAATTCATAAAGTTAAAAAGTCTCAAGTACTGCTTTTCGTTCATGTATATCATTTCGCAGATGTTGAATTTTTTTGGACCGTTTAAAGCACGTGCTTTGGCAATAAATTGACTTAAGTTATGTGGAAATTTTTCAAAAAACGTAAACTTAAGCTATTTAGTAAATAAAGGTAAATATTCATTTTGGTGAAAAATACTACATATCAAAAATAAAGTTTATAAAATTGCGATGATTTTGGCGATTTACATTTTCTGAAAAATTTTTATGTGATTTCGAAACTATTTTTTTTCAAAGCAAGTGCTTTAAATGGTTTAAACTTTTGCACTGATATATGTTATAGAAAACCAGTATTTATTATTTCTTTTGTCAATAAATAGCAAATTACGATAACAAAATGGCAGAATTTACGAAGAAAAGATTGCACATTTCTTCGACCTTAACTTTTTAATCTTTTGTCGTAGAGGAACAACTAGGGGTCTCGTTTGAAAGTTTGTTTCTTTGATTTCTATTTTTGTTATTACCATTTTCAACGTAGGCGTCACTGGTTTTCCGCTTTTTACAATTTTAAAATTACGCCATGTATAACATTATTATAATCATAGAGAAATAAATAAAAAATCGAGTTCATTGTCTTTTTATAGGCGTTATTTTCGATCATCATCATTGTTTCCGGATATACCCTTTAACCTCAAATGTAAGGGGTTGGTTAAAATAATGTTCAAAACAGTCCATGCTTAATACGTTTTGTTAACGACTACAAAACCAGGTCAAAATTAACCGTCTTAACAATATAGAAGTGCGAATATGGTCCATACTTTTTCAATATTGGTTTAAAAACTGGAGTTTGTCCTACGATTCGATTGGAAGATTATTTTTTAATATTTTTGTTGATCCAATAAACTGGAAAATAATATGGCACTTCACAAGATGCACCGTTATAGCCCTTCATAAGGGCACATTTAAAAATTTATTTTGTAATTATAACAGCCTTACTTTTATTATTTATATTTGCTAATGTTATCAGAATAAAGGTTATTATTTTGTAATGAAAGAAATAAAAGGTACACAAGTCGTTCCTTTTTTGATCTACCTTTATAACCCGGTGAATTAGTGTTTGGGCTACCTCGGATTTTTTGCTTTAAATTTTGGCATTTTAGGTATTTATAAATAGAAAAAAAGTTCGAGGAAACATCTTTGGTGGTTTATCCCCAAATTTATCCCTAAAGTTAAAAAAACTGACAAGTTTTTCGCATTTCTTTTCAAACTCTTTAATCTCTGTCAAAATTTAAGTACAACAATTTTTAGTGTTTTTGAGACCAGACAATTTGATATCCAACTTATTAAATTTGGTCAAGAGATAAGCGAGATATGAAAATGCAAAATCTGACAATTTTTCAACCATTTGAAAAGAGGCTACTATTTGAAGGCGTTTTTTGCGATTTATTCAATAACGATGCATCGTTTGAAAAAATTGCACTTTGTCTTTTCGATGGAAAATATAATTTCCTACAATTTGTCTTTATATTTATCTCGTACCATCAAAATTGGCTAGATTACAGCCAAAGAATACCAGTGATACAATACCCAATAGCAAAGGAATCCACATTATTTGACGATATTTAAAACATGGCCCCCTCGGCGTTAGTTACCTCACTTTTTCTATGTACTTTAAGGTAAGTAAATAATTGGGAAATATGCTTTTATTTTTTAAATTTTATTACTCAGGTATAAGAAAAATAATCATCAAGATTACATAGATTTTTCTACAAATCCCTAGAGGAAAAATATGCAACTGGAATAACTACTGCTTCAAAATCGAGGTAATTTCAGTGATACAAAATTTCTTCATTTTGGTCTCCTGATGCATATGCTGCGGGTATTGATAAACTTAGTTTATTCGAGATGAAGTTGTGTTATTTTTAATCATGTAACTTATCTAATAAATGAATTCTTAGAAAAATGTTATTTTCCTAATGAGTGGAGACATTTCTTAGTCCAAAAAGCAAAGCAAAGTTTCTCACTGTGGAAAATTTCCATCTAATCAGTCTAAAACTATCACATAGAGGTATTCATATTGATTCAAATGCATTTAATGATAATGTGCTTCTTGTTAATGAAGTGAGTGTTAGTGACATCCTTGAAGCAACGAAGAAGTAAGTTGCATGGTTACAGTGTCTCGTATAATCTAATAACGTTTTTTTCTTATTTAACTGATAGGATTCAATATGTCGACTGCATGGGACAAAGGTTATTACTCAATGCAGTAACGTGTGGTGTCACCCAAGGAAGTAATTTGGGTCCATTATTATATTTGCTCTTTATTAACGATTTTATTATGGCCATTCAAGCGCCTAAATTATTATATGCAGATGACCTCTGTGAGATGAGAGCTGTCTGTCTCTACAAGATGATCGTAATGAAGTAGTTAAGTGAGGTGCTAACAATAACCTGAAAATCAATATAGGAAAGTGTACAATAATGACTTTTGCCCGCAAATTAACCCTTACTGAGTTTGACTATCAAATTAATGACCAAAATGTAACCAGAGTAACCGTAGTTATGGATTTGGATGTTATACTGACCAAAAGTTATCTTTTTTTCTTCACATAGAACAGGTTTCTAATCAGGTGTTATGATATAGCTATTTATATTTTTTGTAATAAGGCTTAAAAGTAAAGTATTTATTATAGAGATTATGCAACTTATGGCGACTAAAACATCTTTGTTATAAAAAGATGTTCATTGATTAAATAACTTTAATTAATTGAAAATAATGGTCTTGTTTCCTTGGCTTATAAGTCATTATTCCACCACTAATGTATTGGAGAGTTTGTATTTTTTGGATACTGATAGGAGTTCAGTAATAACATAATTTTTCTTCAAGAGGTGCTTCTATTGACCACAGCTCTTCAAACTGACAGAGCTCTTTCAGAAAAACTTATCTTTACTGATAGGTATATTACAGATAAACCAAGGAGTAGCGAATAACAATTACAGTAAACACCTAATTTCAGCTCATCTTTCTGTTTGGAACAACTCAAGAGTGGGTACTTCACTGAGCGAATGATTTAATTGAGATAAATAAATTTTATTACCCCCAACTAAATGATTTATTCGTATTTGGCCGATTAAACATTTAGTTGGGATACTAAAGCATTTATTTAAAAATGAAAACTAAATATTTAATATTGTCAAATAAATTCAAATACTTGCGAGTAAAAAATTTATTGTTCTGAAAAGTAAAGATTTATTTATCATAAACAAAGCTTCTTACAAAAGTTTATTTCATATGAATGAATTTGCCATTCAATTTATGCGTAATAAAAAAAATATTTCTTTCTTAATAAAAATCATTTTTACTGAGTACTCTTTAAATTTGTTGCTAGTATATATGCTTACTAGTGGTTAATGTACTATTTGAATTAGTTGCAATATATAAATATTTATTTTATATTAATATACAGTGTGTCCCCAGATTATCTGTCGGAGAAGAAAAATTGCGTTAATTTTAACGATTGAAAAAATAACTGGGAAAAAATGTATTAATATTTATTGAAACAGAAACATTCATATAATAGAAAACAAAATTGAACTTACACGATATCCAAAAGTATAAGAAATGTTACTTAGGACCAAACTGGTTTGATTTTTGTTTAAGAGCAGAATGCCAAGTACTTAAGTTGCAAGATACGGTCACATCATATAAAATTTTGTAATCAAATATAATAATCAAAATTTTAAAAAATCCATATTTTTTTTAAATTTGACATATTTATCAACTTTTTATTTGACTGTCTTGCTATTCCAATATATACATATATTTGGCATTTGGTCTTAAACGAAGATAGTTTAATTTAGCTAGATATTTCTTAATTTTTTTGGATATCATCATGTACCTTTTCAAATAAACCAATAAACTAACATTAAATTTTGCTTTTCATTATGTGGAACTTTATCTTTCAATAAGTAAAACCTTTTCTTCCACTGTCATTTTTTCAAACAATAAAATAAAACCATTTTTCTCTTCGACACACAAACCGGGAACACACTGTATATGTATAGTTGTTTACCTGTTGTACAAATAAATATTGCTACATTAAGAATAAGGCTTTACATTTCTACTTACCTGTGTATATATTAAAGTTCATCTTGGTATATTTAAATCACTTTATTTACAAATATATAAATCAATTGGAAGAAAATATGAATCTATTGATTTGGGTACTATATAACATTTTGTATCTTAAAAAGTTTTATAGGTATATTTTTTTATATACTTTATTTTTAATTTCTAGATTATTATATTATAAATGCAATAGCTGTATTTTAATGCACTATACGCTGTCAGTATGACTTTCACCAATCAACAAAATATAGAATGATGTTAGAAAATGCAATTAATATATTTGCATTTCAGAAATTACAGAACAAGAAAATTTATAATTACATATAGGTAGGCTGGTGTTACCTAAAATGTACACACAAACACAGTACTGATTAACATTTAACTTTTTTAGTACTCCATTTTGTCTCGATTTTCGTAAACGTATCTATCATAAACAAAATTATCCGTATTCACATTCAAGGATAGTCAGATATGACATGTAATGCACATAATATTGAACATCTAATAATGCACTTGCATGACAACTTTGCTAATAGTAGAATGAGTACAATGGCGAACTCTAATATTAATAGTCTAGACTACTCCATTTTAAGGATTTGCAGGAGGCGTCCATCAGAACCCCAATATTACATTAAATTCACTCAATTTAATCGCTATTATCCATTCTCAAAAATAAACACCCTAAACTGACTAAAACACCACAAATTGCGTAGAAAACTGGGATCACTTAATGGCGTCTATAACGAAAACAATAAGGTACGCAGTACAATTTTTCGGCGGCAGAGGGCGTCATTTGAACATTTAGTTTTCAGAAGTAAATTTATTAATGGGTAGAAAATATTTACTCTACAGAACTAAATATTTACCTCACGTATTATGATTAACTCCTTGCTGATATATTTATTTCTAGGAAATAAATGTAATATTATAATAATTTGCAGGAAACAACTACTCAGCGGGCAAATACCCCGACCTGCATTGAATTACACCTTACAAATCATGAAAGAATGGTAACCAATATCATTTGTCAATTCCCTGACCAGGACATAGACCGGTTTCGAACTTATTAGTTCTCATCAGTATGCCATAGGTCATGGAACAGACAAATGATAGTGGCCAACCTGCTAGTTTTATACAAATTATAGTAAATTGAGTAGTGGTGAGAGGTAATTAAACCTCTCAAATGGTCAATTGCTACTATACACCATAGATGTCTCCATGGGCGTATAGCGACATGCGATTCTGCAAGTACCTGAGAGGGGCGACCTTTCAGTCCTAGGTGGACTTAACCTATGATATGATATGATAGATTTACTAAAATACAGAAACAAATATTCTATATATCTCCCACTATTCATTTACACTTTATTTAAGTACCTGAGAAAAGTGATCAATATTTTGCAAAAGAAAACAATTCAGTTTATTGACACTAACCTTTCTTATGTTGTCAAATTATCTGTTTGTAAATATAAATATACTTGATGATTATCGAAACTAAATAATGATTCTTAATGATTGCAAATACTTGTATGAATTTTAACCACAGCATGCTTCAGTTTTTAAAACAACATGTAAATAAGGAATTGGGTTTGACAATAGGGATGCATTTATTAAACAGTTCTGAGAAAATTGATTATCATAAAGCACGTTTAGTAAATCCTTCTTAAGTATTCACAGCATCGCGGGGGGTGAAGGATAATTTTAGGTATATTATTATGAAATGATGTTCTTAGAATTGTCTGACCCTATTTTCCCGTCTCTGCCGCGATCCAGGCATCTTCTTGGTCATTTTAGAACTCACTCAAAAGCTTCGTGTCGTCTAACAATGTTTCTTCAGCACTCTCGCGTCATTAGCAGGTAGAATTTTCCGCATAGCTTATCAATTGAATATACAGTGTGTTCCATATTACTTGGAACCACCCACATACAAAGGTTATTTAATGTTTATTTAATGCTTATAATCTAATTATGGCTACACAAAGGTTAACTTAGCAAGAAATAATAGAGGTTATTAAAATTGTTGGTGATAATGTGAGATCGTCAAGAGAAGCTGCCCGAGATTTAATATAAGAAATACAAATCGACTGCCGCTATTTAACGCCAGCAGCGTTCGAAAAATTTAAAATGTTTTAACGATATTGGTAGTGTTTCAGAAACAGATTCTAGAGGATCTGGCCACCAGAGGCAACTTAATGATCTCGGTATTTTGGTATATTTTGACGAAAATCCTTGTTCAAGCTTGATGAATGCAGCTCTAAATTTAAACATATCTCGAAATACTATTTGGAGATGCCTTAATCATCATAACCGGACACCATACAAACCCAAACTCTTGTATACTTTGGAAGTAGATGACGAATAAAGAAGGTTTGAGTATTGTTTGTGGGCCCAAAGAGAGTATTTGAACGGCTCAGATTTAAAAAAAAATCATCTATAGCGATTAGGCTACATTTACCACAAACGGTGTGATTTCCACAAGGAATTGTACATTTTGGGCAGAAGAAAATTTCAGTTGGGTAATCAATTGCAGAAGTCAATATTCTCAAAAAGTAAATGTCTGATGTGGTATTTTGAACGAGCGCTTGATTGGTCTTTTTTTGAAAATGAAAATTTAAACGGTTTAAATTTTCTGGAGTTCTTGAGTAATCCGTTTTGAGAACAGTTACATTTTCAACTAGATGAATGCACTCTACACCATACAGTAATTGTCAAGGCGTGGCTCAACCAGAATTTTCTCGATGTGTGGATTGGACGTAATAGTCCATTAATAGCCTGATCTCCAAGATCTCCGGATTTGACACCCCTTGATTTTTATTTGTGGGTACTCTTAAAAGCAAGATATATACATTTTGACCACAAAATAAGCAGGAACTATGTGATAGAATTACACTAGCTTGTCAAGAAATCTCCAGGGAAAACTTAAAGATGTCGTTCATAATAATCATGAGAGGATAAATAAATGCATAGACATTGAAGGCGGCTTAGTAGAGAGAACCTACATTTAATTGTTCTATTTATTTATTTGTAATATTTGGTAAATTCTCTTGTTTCACTTTTTTAAATTTATTTGTTTGTTAGTCTGTATAGTCTAAAGAATTAAAATTATTTGATAATTAAAAATTTCTAAATTGAGCATTAATGTTTTTTTTAACAATGAACCATTCATTTTACAGTTATTTCAGTCAAGGCACTCATAAATACACTCATGCAGCATTGAATTTTCCTTGGCCATTTCCGAATTTTTATTTCTCTCGGGAAAAATTTTTCAATGAAATTTGGTACAAACATATTTGATTGATTGCCAAATACAGTGGGTAGAGAATATTTCAAATACACAAACTTACGACATATTGATAAATTCATATACTATATAAGTATACTCATTAGTCCTGAACAAGACAATAAAGCTTGTCGAAACGTCAACTTTAAAGAGGATATAAGGTTTGTTCCTTTTATTATATCCAACTACCGACGAAATGCCTACCTAACATATTGTTTTTTACAATGAACTCTATTGATTGTTGATAGTCTACTAACTCTAGATAGGGTAATGCATTGATGGCCCCGAGTTCCCCAATTAATTTAGATTATATAGGAATGGGAATAATAACTGATATTTTTAAAATATCTGGGAACTGTGATTTACATAAAGAAGTATTGACTAATTCAGTAGAGAATATCCAACAACGTGAAAAATACTTTTTAAAGTTTAAACTAACTAATTTTAAATTAGGTTCATCTTCTGAATATTTATTCTGTTGTTTTTAGTTATAGAGAAGTTTTCGACTAAAAATATATTTTAATATTCCGCCCTCTAAAAGCACATTTGAACTATGCTAAGCCCAGCCAGGCTATTTATTTTTCGATTGCAACAGACACTGGACCACTAGATGGCGCCTGCTGACTGTTTTACATGTCGCTATCCCAAAGATACCGAAATGTACTAAATGGTCAAATGATCCTCGTGTCGGTCGTCGCATACCTACCTTGCACTGACGAGAGCCAACAGCTCGAAACTGCAGTCTGCAAGTGGTGTGTGACGACTGGCAAGGAAGCTCCTTTAAGTAGGATCAGTCTTTCGGCTGGTGTTTGTTGCAATCGAAGCATTAGCGTTTTGATTGTAATATGGAATTATTACACTTAACGCGCCAGGCTTGTAACTTGTAATTCAGCGCTCGGCGGGGCGCATAGTCCGGAGAGAAGCTGTTGGTTGCAGTCTGGTTACGTTCTTTATAGTAAAATAAGGATTCTATAGAGGAGTTTGCGACTAAAAATATTATGTTTTAATGGATAGAGTAGTTTTTGAAAATGATAAAGGTATATTAGTGGAGAATTTTATTAAGCTAAGTGTTTAAAAGACATTGCAGACAATATCGAAACTGGCGAAAATGCTAATGTGAATGATATTACTCAGGCAGATGATAGAGAATTGCTGAAAATTAAAGCAATTTCCTTAAAGAAACTTCGTAAACTTATCATGGATTTTAAAAATAAGTCGACTTCTGATGAAGATATAACAAAAAACTGCTCAAGGATATTTTTGATGTAGTGGGATATTCTTTACTATACATAATTAGTACATCCCTTACTATGGGCGTACTTCCCGCAGAACTGAAAAATTAGTGATAACTCCAGTACCCATAGTTGGATCTCCGTCTCAACCAGCTGATTATAGACCTATTAATTTACTCCTAGTTGTTGACAAAATTCTTGAAATTGGGGTTTCTGAATTGATCTGTGAAACACTCTGCTCTACGATTTGTGTGTACCAAGTGGATATTGTGTGATATTGAGTGCGTTTATTGACCTTCAGCGTACTTTTAAGACGAAACTTAGCTTATACGAAATTAAAGCCATGGCACTCAAGTGGATAAGCAACTACTTAGTTATACAGGTATCATAGGACTGAAGTGAACGGAGATAAATCCGGAAAAAAATAGGAGCGATATTGGGGTTCCACGAGCTAGTGTCCTTGGGCCCTTGCTATTTATAATTTATATAAATGACTTAAGCAAAATGTTAAATAAGAGCATTTTATACATTTACTTACTGGTGATACCTTATTATCGGTCTCAGGAACTGATTATGTAGAAAATTGATTTTCAGTTTCTGTTGTTGACAGTTGGTTTATTACATTTGAAAACATCTGATTCGTAGGAGGAAAGTCTGCACAAATAGTATGTGTATTAGGTAGAACACACTAATACCACCCCATAACCATCCAAAATCGCAGTTACCAAAATATGGCTATGAGGTGGTATTAATGTGTCCTATCTAATACACTAAGGGTCTCGTCTACTTTCTGTTCTGTAAATTTTGTTACCAGTTTGAAGACAAAAGGGCGATTAAATGGGGTAATAAATGAGAAGCTTCAAATAAAGTAAATAAATCAAACATTGTAAGAAAGTTGCTAGATAACATAAATGACACAAATTACTTTCAACAAATATTTCATAAATGCAGTTCCTGTAACAAATATGTCAGAAAATTGCATAAATATCTTTAATTTATTTATCTCCTGCTTTAACCAGCTAATGAAAATGACTCGGGTAAAGCCTTTTCTTTAATAAAGTCTAAAGTAATGACAATATAATCCACAGAATGCGTATATTTTCTTAACCTTACTGTTTTGGAGCATGCCTGATAAAACTTTTATATGAAAATAACGTACTTACAGAATAAGAAAAGAACAGTCGTCGGACCATTAATAATAATAATAATGTTCATTTACAGAAAATAATACATTTAATATAAGTAATAAGTTACAGTAAATATATACGAGTAAATAATAATAATAATAAATAAATAAATACACTACACGAAATGACGACCCCCTTTATCTTGTGTGGGAGAGGGCTATACATTTAGAGACAAGGGACACATACCCAATATCCGTGTATAGTGGAAAAATCCCTCTCACAGTATTTTCCACTCCCACGACCGGGGATCGAACCCGGAACTTTTGGGTGAGAGGCAAGTGCGCTCACCTTTCGACCATCAGTCATACTATGAACTAGGAGTTTGATAAGTGAGACAACAATTGCTCCGAAATATTACCAAAAATAACGATAACGACTTTATTAGATATGTCAAAGGCATCTGTCTCGTTGAATCTCGAAATTCCAATCAGAATGGTAAGATTTTAAGCTGGCTCGGTCCCAATATACCCGCCTTGACATATCAACTTGAAAATATATCTAATAGCCGTAAGTTACTTTCCGGAGCTTCTCAGTGATCCATCTTGGGGGCTTATTCAACACTTATACTGCGGATTTACCCTATGCCATAAAGCATTGATCTATACATAAATACTTTGGTGATGTTCTACGTTATCTCACTTTTGATCTGTCGAATTTTGAGGAACTCAACGTAAGTTATGACCTAAATGAAATCAAATACTGGAGCCTGCGAAATTCAAATAAATAAATCAATCAAGATATGCTTTACTATCTAAGAATGAGATACTCTTAGTGACAAAGTTATATGCATAAAGTATAACATAACATACCAGTCGTAGTTAATTTTAAATTAAAATAAAGTAAAGCAGATACAGTAAAAGTTACATACATGTATACAGGAAACAATAAATAAAGAGAAAACCTATCCAATAGTATTGAACAGTAGGTATTTTTACACCACCATATGCACATCTAAGGAATGAGTACATTTCACATTTGAAAATAGATATATAATGAAAAATATAATAAATTACTATAAATATTAATAAAACAATATATACAAATAAACACATATAGAAACATATAAGCACACATATTATGTATCACAAAAGGAAGGAAGTAAGAAACAAAACATGTTAAAATGAGTCGTCATAGTATTATAATAGGCTTTCTGAATCAATATATCTTTCATTGCCTCTCTGAACGTCTTTAATTGAGTCATATATCTGAGAGACAGGGGTATGCGGTTGTATATTGTTTTGCTTTCGTATATTACTGATTGCTTCGTTAAAGTTGATCTGGGGTTGGGTAGAGGCAGGGTTAAATTTAACGCTTGTCTCGTGTTATGCTCAGGCAGAGGATCGGTATGTAGTGTGTTTAGTATTTTCCTATGTTAAAAGTAAAAATGTTGCGATTCAGTTGATGATGCAATTACTGAACAAGTGGAAGAGGTTAAAAACTTAGGACTGATTCTTGATAAAAGCAACAGTTTAAGCAGAGGTAGGCAATAATGTCTACATGTAGATGTTACTTTACTTGGTATTTGACCTAGACAAATATTAATTGTTTTGTCTTGTTTACATTTATAACCCACTGAATAAATTTTTGCAGACATGGAAGAAAGATATCCCTGTATCAGATGTGGACGTCGATACAAGAGATATACTCACCTTAGCGCTCATCTTCGGTACGAATGTGGCAAGGATGCCCAGTTTCAATGTCACGTATGTTCCAAAGCTTTTCACCAAAAATCCAATTTAAAAACTCACATATTACGAGTCCATAAATATATGAATACTGTACTTTGACTTCGATACGGAATATAAATAAATCGCATAATGTTAAAAGGGTTTTATGTTATTTTTATTCTTAGAAGAATTGCACGTAAAATATGAAAATAAAATTAAGAAATATTGTGCTGGTTGAAGTTTACGTAAATATACTGAGTGTATATAGCCCAGACATAGTTGAACTGCGTGAAGAAATCGAATTATACTATACTGTAAATAAATGTTTATGATAAACTATAAATAAACATTTTTAATAAATTATAAATAAACGTTTACTTATAGTGTCGAATACTCATTTATATTTATTTTATCATAAACTATAAATATACGTAAAACTAATGCGTTTAATAATAATACACCTTTATTGGCTAAACTTTGCCCTTTAAATAAAGACGTTTTATTATTATTATTATTATTAGCTGAAAATTTACTAGCTATTATTCACTAGCTTATCATAAATCTATACATATAGGAATAATTATGAAATAATTACCAAACTTTTTTTATACTAACATGATTTATCGTAAAATCACCTAACCTAGTCATAAAATAATCAATATTCTTTTCTATTATAACTAACACATAATTTGATGAAAGTGTTATATTTTTCATAATATTTTATTTCATTTGGTAAATTGTTGAATAACTGAATACCCTTACAGAACAAAGATTTCGATTCCATTAAATTGTTATGCCCCTCTACCACCATGTTATTTGCCATATGTTTTATTTTATATAAATTGTTGTGATTTTGAAATTAAATGTTGTCTAACATTAAAAAAATTTAAAACATTTAACAGTGTGTCTGTGGGCGTATATTTGTTGCATTTTAGTATTATTCTCATAGCTTTGTTTTGCATTTTTTGTAACTTTTGTATATCATTGTTATTTAAATATAGCTGTATAGTTGCACAATATTCAAAATGTGGAGCTATTATAGATTTATATACTAATATTCTTGAAAACATTGATAAATAATTTAAAATTCTTCGTAAAAATAAATATTTCTTGCAACTCTTTTTATGATATAGTCAGTATTATATTTGAAGGTCAAGAATTCATTTATTATAAACCCAAGGTATTTAATTTCCGAAACGTTTTCTAAGTTTTTATTATCTAATACAGTACTTTGCCCAACTTGTTGACCATTTAGTATGTTTTTTGCTGAGAATCATATATTTGCATTTATCGCTGTTTACTTTTAAGCTATGATCACACAACCAAATAAATACATCTTTTAAATCTTGATTGCTAACATCTAGCATAACTTCATTTACATTTTCTTCATAAAAATAAATCAACGAGTCATCTGCAAATAAATGTACCTTACAATTTTTTATTGATTCCACTGTCATTTACAACCGCACAAATAATAAAGGTCCTAGCACAGGTCCTTGTGGTATTCCGAAGTCATTATCTATTACGTTAGATGCACTGTTTACATATCTTGCTGTTTGTTTTCTTGCAGTTAGGTGGAATTCAATCCATTTAAGTACAGTTCCCCCAATGCCCATTTTTTACAACTTTGATTACAATAATTGCCGATTATCGTCTCAAATGCAAGTCAAAGAAAATTGCAACTATAACTTGGTTTTACTCACTGTCTTAACCCAATCCGATATAAAGAAGTGCCGTTTCACAAGAATGACTTTCTCTGAATCTATTAAAATGTTATTATTCATGCAGTGCGTAGCCAATTGTCCTTTTACTACCAATTCTAAAGTTTCTTCATATACTGGTAATGGGTGTAACTACCGATATTTTCCTGTTATTAGGGCAAATTTCTTTCTGTAGCGAGCTATTAATAACGTCTAAAAATTCATTACCAATTACCTCAATAGCAGTTTTTATCATTCTTCTGGATATGCCATCAATACCTAATTTGTTGTATGACTGATGGTCGAGAGGTGAGCGCACTTGCCTCTCACCCAAAAGTTCCGGGTTCGATGCCCGGTCGTGGCAGTGGAAAATACTGTGAGAGGGATTTTTCCACTATAGACGGATATTGGGTGTGTGTCCCTTGTCTCTAAATGTGTAGCCCCCTCCCACACAAGGCTCTTCTAGAGCCTTCCGGGATAAAGGGGGTTGTCATTACCTGTGGTGTATTACTAAGTACGTCAGATATAATTTTTCTCAGACTGTGCATTTCGATTGGTTTAAATTCTTTTAATAAATATTTTTACTTCTAAATACGTAACTCATACCCATTTTGTTTAGGAATACTTTCAATAATTTCATTACTACATAATTAACGATATTTATTGCAAAGTTAGATAGAAATCTTTAAAATTTTAGTATTTTTGTGTGTTAAAGAGCGATTTTTAGTGATTTTTGTTGTTGTTGAAATACTGCTATCTGCAGATGCATTTTGAAAACATCACTACAATTCAAAATGTGAATGATTAATAATGGTGTAATTAATTGACTTATGATTTATATACGAAAGTTCGGTTTAATACTATTTTGAATTTTAATATTTAAATGAAAGAATCAAATCAAAGTTAATTGAATGTTACGATTGTACCAAAATACACGCTTTTTCCACGCATTATTCGTAGGTCATTATCAATATTTTACCTATTAACGTATACCATTGATTTTTTTTTTTTTTTATACATTTATTTAACGTCGGCCTATTTCCGCTACTGAGGCCTAACACCGACGCCTGTAGACGAGCTACCCCCAACCAGGAATTTTGCCGAACCTCTTCCCTTAAGAAGAGTAGGGATCTTTTACTTGCCTAACATTTAATAGACAAGGGACCGACGGCTTTACATCCCCTCCGAAGGATGGTATATCTCCTATACAACCCTCGCCTAAGGTTGTATAGCTTCCGCGCATACACTGATATACAAGCCGCTGGAAGATGTGTGAGGCGAGAACGCGGTTATACCATTGATGAAATGAAAAATATACCAAATATATCATATATAATCGTTTTTTAAACGAACCAGTGCTATCTGGATGGGTTATAAATGCGGAGAAATGGGAGCCATTGTGACGTGAAGGAGATCCAACACTATTAAGTGTTAAAGCTATTATTGACCGCGATAATGCAGAAGAAAATGATGAAAATACGGAACCACTGAGCGAAGCGGATTATGATGATTCTGAAGAAGATTAAGGAAACATTACGAAACGTCTTGGAAACTTATTACTATTATCTAATATCATTGTGATCGTTACGCTTTTTTTTGTAAGTATATGTAAATAATATACATTGGATATGCTGTTGCTAACTTGGTATTTTCTGTGTCTCTTTGTAGTTTTTTAAATAGTTTATCTTTCTTGCATATTGATTTTACCAATCTTTCAGTTATCCAACATTTCCTCTTAATTTCTGTTCTCTTCTTTTTTAAAGCGGTTGTACATTGGTCTATTTCTTTTTTATTCTATTTACGATAATTTCTGTTGCTTTATTCGCATCTGGTGTATTGTATAAATCTTTCCAATCATATTTGAATTTCAGTTTTTCATAATTGTATATTTTACAGTCCACCTACATTGGTGATTGTTTTCTATTTCACTATGTAATTTGAGTGCCAATCGTATTGAGAAATGATCCGTGATTGAGGATTTATAAACCGCAGGGGAAATTTCTTCATAATTCTCATTTATTTGGTCAACAAACAAATATGGTTTATGCAACATTTTGAGCTTCCCTGTGTCCGGGTATATACATTTATTATTGATATAAAGCTATATTCTGCCATAGTATTAAGATACTCCTCTGTTACAGGATAATTTTTTTCCAAAATATTTATGTTTAAATCACCTATCACAACATTATGATCATTTTTTTCTTTTTTGACATTATTTAAATAGTCATTTAAGTTTTTAATTTTAATTCTTTGGGGCATGTTGTTGGTGGTCTATAGATTGCTGTGATTGAAATAGTTTTGCCATAAATATTCATTTGGACCTTTACTACACAGTTATTACCTAAATAATACTTCTCCCAATTCAAATCGATATTTTCTCTGATATAGATTACTACTCCATCGTTTTTATTTATGTTACCATTATTGTAAATAGCCGTATATTCCTCGATATCAAAAGATGTTATTTTCGTAATAGTAGCAGTAAGCACTATGCAGTTAAAACTACAGCGCAATTGTTTTAAGAATATGTTGAGCTCGTCATAGTTTCCTGATAGACTTCTTATATTTAAGTGATAAATTTTTAAATTTGTATTTTTCGTAAATGCAAGATTATAAAAGTCGTTGAAATTATCCAAAACTTATGTTTCGACTGTTTTGAAGTTTACATCTTTAATGAATGCATCCATAGTTTACTTTATATGTTATAGAGCATTAAGTAATATTGAAAAAATGATAATGCTAATAATACAATACAATACAATACAATACAATACAATACAATACAATACAATACAATACAATATAATACAATACAATACGTTTATTGAAAAAAAAGCAGTACAGGTACATACATATTTTTCCAAAAGGAAGTGTATCAACAATGTTGCTTTACAACACTTCCTGAGTACAGAAATATTATTATACATGTAAAAAAATATTTAATTTAGAACAATTGTACATTAAAGTTTTCTAATCTTGATAGGATAATGTCTTCCTTTAACTTACATTTTACAGTTGCCACTGATATGCTGTGATATTGAGCTGGCAGGTTATTAATAATATATGCTACTATGAATGAAAAGGAAGACCGAAAAGATGCATTTTTGTGAGCTGGAATACAAACTTTATTTTCAACATGTCTTAAATCCCTATGGTGGATTTCAGAACGCCTATGTATTTTATTAAATAGATAATTTGGTTTTTCTGTTTTGAAAATGTTTAATACGAATCCTACAATGTGTATAAATCTCCTTTCACACATATTTAATAAGTTGAAAGCACGTAAATGTGGAGTTATATGACCAAATTGAGGCACAGTTGTAAAATGTCGTACACAGCAATTTTGAATTTTTTGCAAACGGAATTTGTCTTCCTGTGAAAGACAAGGACAGTATCTGCGTAATTTAAGTGCGATTGAACCATAGTTTCAGAAAGCAATATTTTAGTATTTGTGTTTAGATATTTTTTGAATGAGTATAACTGTTTTAAACAATAAAAAGCTTTTTTACAAATAGTATTTACGTGATTAGAGAAATTTAATAAAGGACCAAAATTAACACCCAGATTTTTAACGTTGTTGGTTGATGCAATGATCTAATTATTTACTTGAATATTCAGTTCTCTAAGATTCAATAGCTGCTGAGATGTTCCAAAAACAATATTTTGGCTTTTGTTAGCATTTAGCATAAGAGTATTTTGGATTGTCCATTCGTATATAAGACGTAAATCATTATTTATGTAAAATTCAGCCATTTGAGCTTCTGTAGAGGAGAAACTATGCATTAGCTGAATATTATCCGCGTACATGTATAATTTTGAATTAAGTGGGAGCCTTGCTACATCCGCAATAAAAATATTAAAAAGAAGTGGTCCAAGGATAGATCCCTGTGGAACACCAGATTTAACTGATCTATAATGTGATGTTAGTATCGAGTTTCCTGTATTAACACTCGTAAATTGTTGTCTGCCGTGGAGAATTTTGAAACCAGGAGAAAGTACTTCCAGATACGCCATAATAGCTTAGTTTTGCAATCAAGTAAATAATATCTAGAGAGTCAAAAGCCTTTGTCATATCAAGTAATGTCAGGGAGGTGACTTGCGTGGTATCAGTGGCTCGCAAGATATCGTCAGTTATATTACTTAGTAAAGTAGAAGTACTAAAACCTTTTCGGAATCCAGACTGGTTAGAAGGAATTATTGAGTGTTGATAAACATATTCAGATAGTTGTTCATATATAGCCGATTCCGTAATTTTTAGAAGAACCGAGTGCAGACTAATAGGGCGCAGATCTTTAAGTTGTTCTGGATTTTTTTTTTTTTGGTATGGGCTTAATACTAATAATAATAAAGTCTAAGCAATACCTAAAACATTTAAATAACACTTAAAACTAACTCTTAGGGATTAAACTAGTTTAATATTACTTACTATTAACGACGTCTAATTATTCTTTTTATTTGATTTCAGTTATGAGTGTTTTTCTGCTGCGTACCCCTTCCTGTGAATCTTACTGGGGTGTTTCTTTCCTTCTTCCTCTTTTCTCTTTGTTCTTTTTTGTTTTTTTACCTCTTTTTCACTACTCTCTATTTCACTATCTTCGCTTTCTCTTTCTAGTTCTTCTGTTGTATAAAACTCACCGTATATTTCTAGTTGGTTTCCTTTTATTTTTGCTTGTTGATTATTTATGTTTTCTTAGTACCTTTTGCTCTTTTTTATCTTCTGTACACAGATCATGTGTTATTGAAATGTTGCTTCATTTTAGCTTCCGCGTGTTTTTGAAGATAACTGTCTTTTCCAAATATGATATAAACTCTATTATTATTGGAGATTTAGTATTTTTCCCAATTCGATAAAGATTATTGACATCTTGTTCTATGAAGGTCGTGCCTAGCAGGTTATTCAATATGTCAATAATTTCCTGTTTTCTAATGACTTTGATTCCTCTCTTCTCGATATTTTTATGTTTCACTTAGAATAACAAATAATCAACTCACAGTTAAGTAAAAAGCATATAAAATTTTGGTATAGATATATTGACGACGTGTAGCCTGCTTCACAGGTACAGAGAGACAGCTAAATACTTTTTTTAAATTACATAAATAGCATTCATCCCAATATTAAATTTACAGTTGAGATAGAAAAAAATCAACTTTCTGGATTTAAGCCTAACCCACAAAGATAATAAAATTCATTTCAATATCTATAGAAGAAAAAAATCACAAACACAAGTATTTCAATTTATTCACTCAGTCCTACATCACATAAACTAAGCAGCATATAACTCTATGATACATTGAGAGCTTTATCACTGCCCCTTTCAAATTAACATTCAAAAATTGAATTAGACACCATAAAAACAAAAGCACTGAATGATGGTTTACAAGTAAGAACAATAGAAAATCAAATTTAAAGAAACAATTTAAATTAGTTTGTTTCAGTATATATGATCACAGTAACGATAAATATGTATCCCTAACGTATTATAGCAGCATTTCTGAAAAAATTGGAAACATTTTGTCATCACATAATCTAAAAGTTAGCTTTAAGTCACCATCTAAATGTCAAATATACTATATAACACCAAAGATGAAAACAACCAATTTAAAAAATAAACTAGTATATCCGAATTGTAATGCCACTTATATAGGTTAAACTGATCGTTCATTTGAAATCAGGCACAAAGAACATTTCTGCTCTTTTAGACTTTTACTCTTTTTTATTTGAGGTAATAGAAATCATTAAATTCAATAAAAGTGCCGACTATAATCTTCTAAATAACAAGTTAGACCCATATCAATCTATCCTTTTCCAGTGTATTTAATTTCTGAAAACTAAGGTACATAACTTTAATGATCATCTTTATAATGTTTACTTTCAGAATGTATTTAAGTATCTTGGCATCCCTTTGTAAATTTATTCCTTTGAATCATTTGTTTGATAATGGTATGCTAAGTACCGAAATTGCAGTAACGTTCAAGTTGCAATAAATTAGTGATAGAAACAAAGTAAAGTGTTTTAATGTATCGTAATGATTGGCTATCACAAAGTAACGGCTTCCACAACAAAACTGGAATGCTGTTTATGACTCGGTTTCTGAGAGACAAGAAATTATTACGTATATGCGAAGGTGGGCCTTAGATGGTACTTTTCTTAAGATTTGGCATAGTCAGATGTTAATCGGATCGTTTCTCTTGTTCATCTTTTTAATTTATTGAATATATTTTAGCGCAAGTAGCAGGTAAATTCACCTGTGCCAAATGTGGACGTCAATACAAAAGACATAAACACCTTAAGGATCATCTCCGGTACGAATGTGGGAAAGTTGCCCAATTTCAATGCAGCGCATGTTCCAAAGCTTTTCACAAAAAGTACAATTTGACGAGGCACACTAAATCACTCCATAAACTTATGAAGCTTGCACATTGAACATCACTTTGTTGTTTTGTATTTTGTTGATTCAACACGAAACAATGTTAGTAATCTTTGTATCTAAATTATGAATAAATCCCCTTAAAGTTAATAGGTTTTTATATTTATTTTGAAAAATTTTGACTTGCCTTATAGTCGTTTATTTTTAAACTTTTATAATTAGAGCATTGTAAAATGCACTCCTTACTCTTCACACTGTTTTGTAGTTCTTTTTGTGATAAATAAACTGATGAAATAAAGATAAGATGAACTATAGCTTTACAAATTAACATTCTTATAAATTTTTAATAAACTTTATAGATTCATTGGACACTGATGATTTTTACTATAATACAAAATTATTAGGCTAGTTTTATTAACTACAAATTAGTTATATGTGAATTTAAGTTTTTACATAATGACTGTACTGGGGGTACGCAAGCAAACGAAGTCGAAATGTAAAGATGAAGAAAGACTATAAGGATTGTTCTTGTGATTTTGTCTTATGTTGATAAATGATGACACAAATATAATTTATTTTTATATAATTTATTGCCTACCTTCTTCAACAATTTTAGCTTAATTAGTATGTAAATTAGTTGCAACATCTTTTCTATTCTCCTGAAATTTAAAGCAATATCTCCATTCTCCCATTTCTAATCATTTCCACGTCTTTAATCTGAAGAATTCCCTGTGAAGCATCTGAAATAAAATTACATATTATTTAAACTGTTTCATTGTAGTTCAGTTTCCAATTGGCAATTGTACCTTATTACCAGTTGAATTAATAAAATAGGAGAAATGTTTCTTCCCTATACATATAATGCAAAGAAAAATCTAATATAAATGAGCTGAGGATGGGCGCGCCAGCGTAGTACAAACGGAACTGGCGGGCATAACCATAGCTGCAAAAGAGGTTGTCCGTAGGCAAACTACGGGAAAAACAATCAGGATCTACACAGATTGTAGACAATCATCATTAGCCCTGAGAAGTTACAAAATTACCACAGGACCAGTATGGGAATGTTACCAAGCACTTGTGGGTGCCTCCAGCACGAATAATATACTTGTATGCTGGGTGAAAGGATATGCACAGTGTAGTGGCAACAAAGTAGCCGACAGACTGACTAAGAAGCCAGCAGGCCCAAGTACCTTTGGACCAGGCCCGGCCAGTCTGTTACCGATCACGGCGATAGTACAAATAATTAAAGAGAACATCCACAATGAATTGAAGAAGTTGTGGGATGAAACAAACAGCTGTCAGCTTACTAGAGAACTAATAAAATATCCCAACAAGAGTACATCAATAGAATACCTGACAATGTCCAATAGAACCTACGTTTTATAAAGGGAATCCAGATTGGAAACTGTCAAGGAAACGTCTACACAACATGAGATTAAGCGAAACACCTCCCTGTAGAGGTTATGAACAAGAAGATAAGATGTACTCTGTGACTGTTCTGCTGCCTCATCAATCAGAGAATCCCTTTTGGGAGAACGTTGGCCTACTCTGTCCGATGCGATGTAAGGGAAATGCCTCTAGGCAGCATCACTACCTATTTCGCAAGATAGGTTGGTTGGATGCCTAGACGAGGGTCTACCTAAAGAAAGGAAATACATGGGGCTCAATGGGGCCTAAGTGCTGTGGTTCAATAATTTTTATTGACCACCTTCCCAACCAATCCCAATTACCTAGATAGCCGTCGCCTTTCTATCATTTCAGTGACATTCTATATATTCGCACTACGTATACAGTCCGTCCGTCTGTCTGTCTAATTTTTGCCAATTTCTTTTGATCATAGTAGGCGTATTTAATTTCGAAAATAAATTTTTTTAAGTAACTTTTTAATCACAATCTGAAACACAATCTCCTATTTATTAATCTGTCTGGGCATCTTCTATTTATTTTATAACCTTACAGTTTTGACCACTGTCGCCGCCTACGTATAGTCGCCCTCGGAAGAGGTTATTAATTATTTTTTTTGCTACACTTCTTCCGTTATTATTCTTGTGCTAAGTTATGAATATATTTTAGTGTGCTAGTATACATCCTACTACATCTTGGTACATCCTGGTACGTCTCAGTATTGTCCTATTAACATAGTCGTGTTTCCAAAAAGGTTCATTGGCCCTGCAGAGCAAATTGCCTAGAGGAGCCTTTCTAAAACAGACAGGTGCATTGCGAAATTGAGTACTCATACACATAGGAAAAAAAACTTTAAAAGTAAGATATAACGTGTGATAAAGTCAGTCATTTTGATTAGTTAGTTAATTTCTCTCAACTTTTCATTAATATTGCATTGTGCTAACAAATTACAAAAAAAAATAGTAAGCGAATTTGTATGTACAGGGTGGGGCAATAATGCGTCCGCCTTCGATAGCCCGAGTTCCACAAAAGCTAGAATTTAAAAAATAATACAAATAATCTACACAAAAAAATCTATAACTGGAAATTATTTTCGAATATACAGGGTGAACCAAGACGATGGTACAGGACCAAATTCCATTTTTTAAGTGGAATACTATACAATCATCCACATTTTGTAGAAGCCTCTTTCTAGACTTCTTTCACTCCTACATTATTATTGACTATCTTCCATTCATTAGGATGCAGTGATTTGTTTTATTGATGCATTTTGACAAAAAAAAATCACTAGTCACCGTTATACATCTTAAGAAACAAAATTGTAGATACCAGTGTGATGTTTCTGATCATTTTCACTTCCTACAAATATACAAGCTGGCCAAAAATGATTTTCGAATGGAATTATTTTTTTTATGTTTTGTTCATTCAATGTTCATCAACATACGCTCCTCACAGAGCAAACTGTTCAAATTGATAATCAGTGCTTAACTATTATTTTATTATTTTTAGACAGATTTCACTGTCATCAATGCACGAAGACTTACAGAAGGAAATGTGACTTAAATAGACACCTTAGTTTTGAATGTCAAAAAGAACCGCAATTTGCTTGTTCAGTTTGTTCAAGAAGATTTCACCAAAAATGCAACTTAAAGTCACATATTATACGAGTTCATTTTAAAAAATAGTATAATTTTATTGTTCATACATTGTGGGGTAGAAAATATTGAATACATTGCCATATTATTTTTTTAAATATCCTTAGGTATAAAAGCTAGTTTGAAAAAAATAAATAAAAAAATAATAAACTTATTTTTTTTGTCATTATGAGGAGAGTGCACTACGGTTCTACCTAAATTAAAGTAAGTGCTCGAAGTTACCACCATTTTGTTCTACACAAATCTGCGCACATTTCTGTGGTAGCACGCAATGGCGAAATGAATCTGGTGCAGCCTGTTCTAAACGCAAAATAAAATCCTCTTGTGTTTACCGTCGCTTCAGAAATTAAACTATTCATGTAACCCCGTGGAAACAAGTCACACGGTGGGCACGCCACTGGTCCACCACGATCTATCCATCTATTCAGACAGTGTTGTTTAAAAACCCCGACATCTGTTTATTAATTTAAAATACTGTCTAACGTTGAAATTCTCTTACTTTATAATCATAAACGCTGAAATATTTAGAACAATTATTATTAGTAAATGTACTTTTGCACCACAAGATGTATTCCAAAAAAATATTGAAAACAACGAGATACTATTCGAAAACATAATAAGACGAGCGGTCCTAAAATTGACCTTTGTGGAACGCCTTTAATAATTACAAAATTCAAGAAGAAACTTCGAGGCGAAGCCGAGATTTTATTATAATCGCGTCTGTTATTGGCGTATCGGCCGTGTGTGTCATTTTTCATTATACCATAATAGTAGTTTGTGCAACAAGAGTAGATATGATAGCCATGTCGCGCGAGAAAGAAAATTGAGCACGACGCCATAGGCGGAGTGCCTCAATCTTTCGAGTGCGATATGGATAATCCACTCGAGTTGTACAGTATACTTTTTCTACGACCGGATTAAGGAAAAACTACAAATAATAGTTTTAATCAAATTTTAATATACAAACTTAGCTACTGCTTAATCTTATGCTCTAGGTGAAAACATTTTATAAAAGCTGCAGTAGCCTAGTGGTTATATCTACGCTTCGAAAAGCAAGAGATCATAGGTTCAATCCTCCCATATAGCTACTTCTTTTTTTTGTCATAATATACCTCTAAAATTTTGTCTGTATATAATAATTTCAATAAAATTTTAGGTGGTATATCGTTTATCGATTCTTCACTGGAATCACTCATTTTAAATTATTTTCTAGCCCAAACTGCACGAATATACACACTGATAACTACTGACAATTACTTTGACAGCTTACGCACCAACTTGAATTTTTTAAAACGAATAGTTGCCTATGTACTTAATACACGAACTGTGATTGGTCGATTTCATATCCATCCTAGAACGTATATGAAATACATCCGTTCAGTTAACTGGAATGGCCCACTTATCCATTCTACAGACTGTACGGAAAACAGCAAATTTACATAAGGGAGTAGAAAAATACTTTAATATTCAACGATGATTTGTAAGCCTTGCATTTTACTTTAATTCAAATAATTAAATTTACTAATCATCTGTGCCTCTACCATACCAACGGTTGTTTACACGAAGAAATCAAGAAATTGCTTTCGTGCAATACCAGTTGCACTTTTAATTTTAGTTATTGTTCTCATGCTAACTATTTAATTATCCTTTTAATTTAAATGTTGTAATTTTTGTAAAAATATGAATAAAAATTGATCAAAATAAAATTTTCAAAACTGTCAAAACAGTAACGGTCTTGGCTTTTTATTTTTCGATTGCAATAGATACTGGACCGCTAGATGGCGCCTGCTGACTATTTTACATGTCGCTATCCCAAAGATACCGAAATGTACTAAATAGTCAAGTGATCCTCGTGTCGGTCGTCACATGCCTACCTTGCACTGACGAGAGCCAACAGCTCAAAACTGCAGACTGCAAGTGGTGTGTGACGACTGGCACGAGAGCTCCTTTAAGTAGGATCAATCTTTCGGCTGGTGTTTGTTGCAATCGAAGCATTAGCGTTTTGATGGTAATACGCAATTATTACACTTAACGCGCCAGGCTTGCTTGTAATTCAGCGCTCGGCGGGACACATAGCCCGGAGAGTAGCTGTTGGTTGCAGTCTGGTTACGTTCCTTATAGTAAAATAAGGATTTTATAGAGGAGTTGGCGACTAAAAATATTATGTTTTAATAACGGTCTTGGCTGATAAATTTTTTCGGCCTAGGCCGATATTGGTGTCATATCAATAAAGCATAGAGTACTGATAAATCATAATATCAGAATGGTATAATGAAAAAATATTATTTTTACCATCATCAAATATCCCACCAAATTTCAAGCGCTACTCAGTATGCATTTCCATAAGAACAAGGAACAGCCAATATCGTGTGCTTTATCCATATGCATTTTCAGCACATTGAAGTCTCTTTTATTAGCCGGATGTGATTAGCATTTTCTTTAAGTAAGTTTGCAAATTCTTTGTGATTCTCATTTTTTTTGCGTGTGTTGGAGGTGACTGACAGGAGAGGTTGGTTGTAAGGTGGAAGAATTTTTTTGTTTAGTTCAATTATTGCGCATGGCGGATGGGAAGTTTAAAAAAAATAAAAAATAAACTCAACTTATTTCAGAATGGGCGAGCGGATTCTGGTGTCAACAGTGCGGATGGCGGTATAAGCACAAAACGAGTTTAACGTTCCACCTTCTATATGAGTGTGGAAAAGAACCGCACTTTCAATGTTACCACTGCGGGAGGTCCTATCATCGAAAGCCAAATTTGACAGCTCATCTGAAATCGATACATAGACGACTCCGAAAAGGGAAGGGCCAGTCACATGTTTTTAGGCGCTTGGGTAACATAACTTACCAATGTAATACCGTAATATGTATTGACAATGAAATTCTAAAATGTATAAATAGTAATTCTTTTATTGACGTGTTATTTCTGATAGAAATAAAGGAAAGGAATTTTGCTGTAGTGACAGGTTTCTTCTTGATCGGTCATTTTATTCCCCTCAAGTAACAGGATGTTCCGGAGACAGATTTATCTATATAACTAATAACTACTGTTTGAAATGTCAAAATTGAATAAACAATAAAATAATTATTTTCGTGGCCTACCTTGTTATTTTGTTTCACTTGTGTTTTGACAGGCATGCAATAAAGTCTCGTCTGTCAAAACTCCCATTTATTTTAACCTCTGTCTCTCGATCGAAGCGTAATATATTGAGAAAATACTGTATATACAACAACGGGTAATGCTGGCCGTTTTCTCGAGACCCTTGATGTTTCGGACATCGCCCCATGGAGATATTTGTTCAGGATTCAGAAATACATAACATATAAAAAATTTAGACAGTTTAACGGAAACCACTTTTTCCCTATGAGAAGTGCGTGGTTCTTTTGTTTGTCGTGCCTCTGCCGCTCATTCGGTTACGAGTCACGTGACCGTTTCTTTAAATGCAATTTTTTTATATAAAATCATGAAACTTCTTTATCCAAAGTTACATACAAATTAAGGGAATTAACTACTACATGTTTTGACATAAGATTTGCTTAATACTATTATATTAATTCATTAGAAAGATATTAATTAATTTGTAAATTTGACCAGCTCAACCTCAATTCAGATGCGTTGGATGGGAAATTAAACTAAAACCCACAGAGCATTGACATTAAGACTGCAATAAGCATCTGTTGGGAAGGAGATAACGTGAGCTTTTTAGTAAGGTACTTATTAGTTTAAACTAATAGAAATTTATAGGTCTTTTTATGCAGCATAACTGAAATTTAATATTTTACTAAATTGAACACCTAAGCATTATATTTTATGTAGTTTTATAAAAAATTTAATTGACTTTAGAATTTATGAAGTTTTCTTGATATTTTAGGAACTATTGCTAAATTGAGATTTTCGTAACTAACGTAACGTAACGAAACATTAGCTAAGACAGCGACAGCCGTTTATTGATTTTATGATTTGAAAAATCTGAGTTGGTTATTTATGAAAAGCGATGAATAAATATGCTAAAAGAATCATTAGTGAATTAAGAATTGTCTGTTATTTGTTGAAAATTTTAATTAATTGTCGAATTCATTGAAAGATAATAAACTTTAATTCATGAAATAATTTTTTCTATTAAACTTTGATTATAGATTTACTATCAAATGATTGATAATAAAATTTCATAACTGTATCTACTATTAATGGACAAAGGCGGTTTTATAGCAATGACAATAAATTTTTCAGGCAAATTTGTACATATCTGTGGATTTTTGCTAATTTAAACGGAAATATGACTTTTTTATTATTATATTTTGACTCAGGTAAGTTAACAAGTGAATTTTTTCCTTAAGTACTGTATTTTTATATTTAATTTTCTCTGCTTAATTGGAAAGGTACATCAAACAAAAGCACAATATAAATCTATTCTTTAAGACCACTACTTTTATTCTAAAAATATAGGTTTTGTATAACTTGGATGTTGTGTGTGGTAATTGAGTTAAATTGTTCAAAAAGAGGAAATAAATAAACAATCGCTATTCATTTCAGAATGGGCGAGCAGATTTCCTTGCCAACGGTGCGGACGGCGGTATAAGCACAAAAAGCATTTGAACGTCCATCTTCGATATGAGTGCGGAAAAGAACCGCAATTTCAATGTTATCACTGCGGGAGGTCCTATCATCAAAAGTCAAATTTGAGGACTCATGTGAATTCGCATAGACAATTCCGAAAAGTTAAGAGCCAGCCACATCTTTAGCGCGTTTGGAAAACAACTTACCAAATATCTGTCCTGTGGAAGTATCAACAGTGGTCGTTTATCTAGTAATTTCTATAAATCCTGAGCAATTGTAAACACAAAAGAAGAAAGATAATATGTATGGATAACGAAATTCTAAAATTTTCAAACTCTAATTCTTTTATTGATGTGTTATTTCTGATAGAAATAACGGAATGGAGTCTTGCTGTAGTATTGCTAGGACAAGTTTCTTCGTAAAGAAGTAGATGGACTTGCGAAAATAAACTTAAAAAATCATTACGTAAATTATAATAAGCAAATTGTTTAGAACTACTTAAACATTGTAGTTATTTTCATTTAAAATGCAAATAACTCTAAATCGAGTTTTGGTCTATTCTGTAATGTCATTGCTTTTAGCCTAAAAATGAATTTAAAAAATTGCTAAAATTTACTCCCCCCCTTTTGTAACCACTCATACGAAAATAAAGGTTTTATATAACTTGGGAGTTGTGTGTGGTTGTGAATTTTTTTCAAAAAAATAAACATAGTCGCTGTTACTTTCAGAATGGGCGAGCAGATTCACTTGCCAGCAGTGTGGACGGCGGTATAAGCACAAAAAGAGTTTGACGGGCCACCTTCGATATGAGTGTGGAAAAGAACGTCAGTTTCAATGTAATGATTGTGGGAAGTCCTTTCATCAAAAGACAAATCTGAAGGCTCATCTTAAATCATCGGCACATAGACAACTCAAAAAAGTGAAGGACCAGCTGCATCTGGGATGTGTCAACAGCGTAATTTTTTTGAATCCTGAGCAATTGTAAACACAAAAGCAAAAACATTGACATCGACAATGAAATTCTAAAATTTTCAAAATGTAATCGCCATTTTATAATTCTCAAGTAACAGGAGTTTCCGGAGATTGAGATTTATCTACAATTATTTTAGACTGAGCTGAAAAATCCGTCTTCGACCGTGGTCTAACAAGAACTCCCAAAAATTTTGTCAGTAAATAAAACTTAATTTTTTCTCGTCTCGCTTATTCCTTCTTTACGTGTGTCGCATGTACAAATTTGGCAATAAGATATTAGGCAAGCCATTCATACAAAGTGTCGCAGAAATGGCAGTTTGAATTCAAAAAAATTGTGACAAGTCATGTTTCCTTGACGTTTGAAGAAAAAAATACTTTCTCAACGTTAAAAAAATTAATTACTTAAGTTGCAATAAGCAAACGGTGCACAACTACTTATTTAAATGCAAATAACTCTTAAGTCGATAACGATTAATGAAAGCACATTTTTAATCCATTCTGTAACATCATTTAAAAATAAATTTAAAATAATGCGAAAATTTATTCCTCCTTTTGTAAGAACCCATCAAAAAATATAGGTTTTGTATAGCTTGAGCGTCGTGTATGCTGATTGAGTAAAATTTTTCAAAAAAATGAACATTGTCGCTGTTTATTTCAGAGTGGGCGAGCAGATTCACGTGCCAACAGTGTGGACGGCGGTATAAGCACAAAACGAGTTTGACGTGCCACCTTCGATATGAGTGTGGAAAAGAACGTCAATTTGAATGTAATTATTGTGGGAAGTCCTTTCATCAAAAGTCAAACTTGAAGACTCATCTGAAGGTATCGACACATGGACAACTCCAAAAAGGGAAGGGCCAGTCACATTTTTAGCGCTCTCGGGAAACATCATTTACTAAATTTCTGTCTTGTGGAAGTATCAACAGTGGTCGTTTATCCAGTACTTTTTATGAATCCTGAGCAAATTGTAAACGTACAAAAGAAAGTGTATTACTTTTCGGCAATTTTTGGAGAAAATATATTGACGTTACCATATTCGGTTGTGTGAAGTTAACGTCTATATCTGTTGGTTCGTTCTTTTTGTAACTCACTTTTAGTCATCTTCTTGTTCTGAATTTGGGTTGTAAACTAGTTTATAAAATAAACTAATAAATAAACATTCTCCTCTTATTATTCCAGTTCTAGCCTTCCATTGCAGTATGTCACGACTACGACTAACAACATAACGTCACCTGTTACGGTTGATAGCTCCTCGATTCCTTGTTTTATAAGACATCCTCTTCACTCCTTACGTCAGATGTTCCCTGATATTTATAAGCAGATGGTTCTCAACTACAATATTTAAATGCAAATAACTCTAAATCTATGTTTGACGATTCTGTAATATCATTGCTTTTAGCCTAAAAATAGATACAAAAATTGCTAAAATTTACTCCCCTCTACTTTTGTAACCACTCATACGAAAATAAAGGTTTTATATAATTTGGGAGTTGTGTGTGGTGGTGGTTCCGTTAAATTTTTCAAAAAAATAAACATAGTCGCTGTTAATTTCAGAATGGGCGAGCAGATTCCCATGTCAACAATGTGGACGGCGGTATAAGCACAAAAAGAATTTGACGGGGCACCTTCGATATGAGTGTGGGAAAGAACGTCAGTTTCAATGTAACTATTGCGGGAAGTCCTTTCATCAAAAGTCAAACTTGAAGACCCATCTGAAGTCATCGACGCATGGACAACTCTGGAAAGAGAAGGACCAGCCGTATCTTTAGCATCCTTTGAAAGCACAAATTCTTAAATCTCTGTACTGTGGATGTGTCAACAGCGATCATTTATCCAGTAATTGCCTTGAATCCTAAGCTAAACATACAATAGAAAGGGGATAATATATTTTGATAAAGAAATTCCAGGGTTTTCAAACTGTAACTCTTTTATTGATGTATTATTTCTGATCAAAATAAAGGAATCGAATAATGTTGTAGTATTGTTATAACAAGACGCTGAGAAATAAGCAAGTTTTTGCCTCTTTTTTCAATATACCCCAATGCATAGGTCTTGCATACGAAAATGTACCTTGCCTTATTAGCGTAGTTGGCAGGTACAAAAAAGGCATGAAATTGCAAGAAATCGATACCACTATTTTCTTTTATTGATCTGGGGGGGGGGGGGGGGGGGCATGGGGGGATGTCGTCATTAGAAGTCTAAATCTAGATTTTCGACTAGATCCAGTAGTTGCTTCAGCCGTTATCTTGCAATACGCATTCTATTGTATAAAGTAAACAGTACATCCTATGTTTATTTATCAAGAGAACTTTTTTACAGGAAATCGAATGACCTATCACTTTTGTATAAAGCTTTTTTTGCAAGGTGAATATTTCTCGAGTTAGAGGGCAACAAATATCGTCATTGACGCGAAAATATTGGCTTGCGAATAATGCTGTTAAATTTTAGATTAATGATATAATTGACGCGATGAACAAATCCAATAAAATTACATGAATATTTGGATACAGCTTTGTTCCTGATGGTTAAAAAAAAAATTAATTAAAGGATATTTATTGCAACAAATAAGTGAAATACAAAAACATAAAGGGCACTTTGATAGTCGTAAAATTGATTCTCTACTCTTTCTTGTTATTTTGTCGCAACTTATCGCTCTTATTCACTATATCCGTTTTGCAGCAACCCTACCCCAAGTGTGTTTTTTTTTTATACATTTATTTAACGTCGGCCTATTTCCGCTACTGAGGCCTAACACCGACGCCTGTAGACGAGCTACCCCCAACCAGGAATTTTGCCGAACCTCTTCCCTTAAGAAGAGTAGGGATCTTTTACTTGCTAACATTTAATAGACAAGGGACCGACGGCTTTACATCCCCTCCGAAGGATGGTATATCTCCCATACAACCCTCGCTTAAGGTTGTATAGCTTCCGCGCATACACTGATATACAAGCCGCTGGAAGATGTGTGAGGCGAGGACGCGGTTTCCGTTGGAATGGTCACCCATCCAAGTACTAACTGCGCCTGTCGTTGCTTTACATCGCATACCGAAGTATGTACATAGTAAAGACGCACCTACGCTCGCCCCCCAACCAAGTGTGTTAATTACTAACAAAAATCCTTAATCGTGAACCTATTAAATCCCACCCAATAATGATTTATCTCAATTTTATGTTAATGTAAATAAACAAATTGGCCATTTACGTGATCGTCTAGTTTTACAAAGTTAGGATCCAAATGACGTTGTGTTGGTAGTAACCCTTTATATTTACCCACGTTCTTTTATGCAAAGTTTGGTATTACTTGTTTCTATGTGAAACTATTTACCTTAGGAAATTAATTTAATTTAATTTAAGTAACTTGTAAGTCTGAACACACTGTTAATAACTTGAGAAACCTCGTTAATCATTTATATTATTTACTTGTTTTCTTACTCAAGGTTGAACTGTGGATTTATATGTAAGGTTTGTTTTGGTGTTTAGTTGATTGAAGTTAACCCATTATCATATTTAGTTTATTACTTGTATTATCAAGAAGTTAAATTGAAAGGAAAGACAGAAATCGTTTTTATACATATATTCAGATGTTGGTGACAAATCGTCAAATTCGGAAGGAATAAAATAGTACTCATAACATAACAATATAAATTTAGCTAAATTTTCATACTCCCAGAACTGAGGCAAGACAGACAAATCTATTTTATCTGCAAACTACGCGAACAAATATAAAAAAGTATTACCCTCTTCACAATATGTGTAACAATTATAACAACTTAAATTGCTCACTTGACATTATGTCTTGCAATTAAAAAGATGGATTTATGATCGATATATTTTGTTGCTTCTTACTGTTGGCTATTCATACTTTTCTCCTCTGTTTGTACATTTATATTTAACATATTTCTTGTTCATTTATGTTTCTTTATTTTTTTAATTAAGTATAATATTTTTTTCTTTTTTGTGTGTCTCCTATTCTGTAATTGGGTTGCACGATCTGCTGAATAGTGTAAAATAAAATAAATAAATAAAATAGCATTTGCATTAGGGTAGTAGAAATACCTAACGAAAGCCATCTTGATTATGCCTATTTGGTTCGTTATAACAACAATAATAATGTAATTTTTCTGATTCTAGCCACATTTCTTTCCAAGCACGGTTACGAACAGCTTCAGAAAATTATTATTCAAGGACAAGGACAAGTGCATAATCGCGAAAAAATTACCAAATACCGAAGGTGTAAAAATTGTAGCACAAGGCTCAAGGAAAAAAGGACCAACGTTATGTGTAATGTGTGCCAAATTCCGCTGTGTAAAAATTGTTTTTCTCCATTTCATGTACAAATTTCTGACCCGTTATATTTGATTAATGCGCAGTACTCGGGGCGTAAAATGGGCATATAAATTTTATCAGGCGATGATAGACTGTTATATTGTGTGGTTGATGATGTTATTTAATATATGTAAAGTTTGCTAAGACTACGTTGGCCCGTGAACATCGAATGCGCAGGAAATTACAACACAATACTGACAATACTACTACCCAAGCAACACATGATGGTTTAATAAACGTTTATTATATGAAATTATGGTTTAAATTTCGTTATCGTATATTTAATCAACGTCTGTAAACAGCGTTTATTTCATAAACGAATTTTTTACGTATATTATAAATGTATTTCTCTGACAATTTTTGGAGTAACGCGGAATATTTGAGAAATAATTAATTGAGAGTTGAAACTACGCTTCCGTCAAATGTTTAAATTGTAAATTGGTGAAATCGACACTACTTGCATTTTTACAGTCATATTATAGTTTTTAATATACGATTTTTAAATGTATACGATAAATATGTATTTGCGCTACATTCTTTATAGGCACATAATAAACAAGTGCAACTAAAAGTTCGAAGATTATAGCAATAGATATTGTTAGATATCTATGTTAGATGTTAGATATTTCCAGATGGAAATACGAGTAAAATATTTACATTAAACAAAATTTGTTATAGATAGATGACGAATGAAAATATTTGTTCAGTAATATTGCAGTTTATAATATACGGTTTTTAAACGTATATCAATCTGCATCGATTGCGCAGTCGCCAGCAACCGGGTTAGTATTGTTGTCTTTGTTGCAGAATACATAAGCATTTCTCATAAATATATGCATCTCTCTCATTGTCTCAACAGTATAGCTGGTAAAACGTCTATATTTAATATATGATAAGACAAATATATACGTTTGTAGCGCGGACATTCGAACGTTGAATATAGGTTGCGATAAATATTATATATACCAGTCGTATAAACGAAATCACAACGTTTATTAAACCATTTGGTGTTGCTTGGGTAGTACAAGAAATCGTACATAATAATTAATCCAGTTATAGTATTCATAGCCCAGGCGGTATTTCGGATCAAATATATACATGCGATATTTCGAATCAAATATATACATGCGATACATCGTTGGATAATGCTCATCTAGTCCTACAACTTTTGTCTAAAACATTTTTGGCTGGAACGCATAGAAAAATTGGCGGCGGTTCAAAATGGATAGTACTCATCTAGACCTACAACTTTTGTCTAAAACATTAGACACATAGACAAAATTAAAAAAATATATTAGAGACCTAAAGCAGTACAAAACAATATAGGACAAAATAAATTGAGTTGAACTTTAGTCTATCATAACACCGGTTCTAATAAACTAATCATCGTGCTTTAAAAAAAAAGAAGCGTCTTTCCGAGTTCTCACAAAATATATTTTAAAAATAAAAATCCGTTGAAAACTTTCAAAGTTATTGCATTTGTTTATAAGCAAAAAATTGCCAAATTTTTTAAACAAGTCCCTAGGCTCTCATAATTAACGGATTTTAATATCTCAAAATGGATTTGAAAATTTGAGTGCTCTTTTATATGTCCAAAAATTTTCAAGTTTCTAAATGCTTTACTTCAGCCTCAGCAACATTTTGAAAGCAAATTTTCAAAACGAAATTTAGATTGCAAAATTATTAGGTAAAAACTAAAAGTCTGGGTAGATTTATTATATTAAGAAGTTTTCTTTAGCCAAGTATGAAGGTCCTGCATATAATATAAGTACTTGAAAAACATTCCACAAATAACTATTTTAATTTTTTTTTGCGATTTTTACTATTTTTGCAGTAGTAAAAATCTTATTGAAAATTTAATTGCAAAAGTTTTTTGCTTCTATAACTTTTCTCTAAAAGCGATAGTTACTAAGATATATGAATAAGTAGGAAAAGAAAAAACTGAAAAATCTGCCATATTACCCGATTCATCCAACCTAAAACAAATAGCGCCTGGGCTATCAATATAAACTTGTGTTTCAGATTGTACTATCGAATAAATCGGTATGTTCCATCTTTGTCGAACACTGGCCCTTTCTTTTCCCATTGTGCACATTTCGCGTGCCAACCTTAACCTAGTCTTACCAAACTGTAATTGACGACTAAATTCTTAAAGAATTATCATCTATTTCGTTTACTACTGTAACAGAAAAGATCCGGTAAAAATTATTTCAATTTAACATATTAATTCAGAATATTTGATTGATCAATTATGTGCCAGGCTTTCGCATTATTTATGATATAAATTAGACCCAGTTGCATCATAAAGGGGGACATGAAACTGAAATATTAAATGACTATTTTATTCTATATTTTTATACATTTTACGTAATATATGCTGATTTGTATGTTTTAAGCTGTTTTATATATTTCTTTGTGTTAAACATCAATAAATATTATAATTATTATGTAATGTATGATACCTTAGCCCTCAACTACTATAATAGCTGTCAATACTAATACCTAAATAAAACGATTTTGGTGTACTGTTTGGCTAAAGCTAAAGTAGAATGGCCTACGAATTATTTAAAGTACTTGTACTGATGAGAGCCAACAACTCGAAACTGCAGTCTGCAAATGGTGTGGAACGAGTGGTACGAGAGCTCCTAATGTAAATGGTAGGGGCTCGAGACGGTTGCGGCTTATCGCATGCTGTATGAAGGTATTTACATTTATGCCACTGAGAAAAACGTATAAACGTTTGTTTTGTAGAATAGTTTACATTGTTAATTTAATAAAATGGATGGTCGTTCAATGCGTGCAGTTAAAGAAATATTTCAAACTACGTTACAGTTCTAGCCGATAGCTTAAGACGCGAAGTGGTAATCGCAATTAATCGAATGGGTATCACGCTACCGAGTTCGAACCCCGGACTACGTAAGTAGTCCTATGACAGGTGTAGTGATATGAATTTCCACTCAATAATTTCTGTTGTTTGCAAAATAGTTAGATTTAATTTTAATAAAAATTGTATCAATCTTAGTATTTCCTAAATTTAAATCTAACTATTTCGCATATGTTTGAAATTGTTGAGTGAAAATTTATAACACTAGTTTTGTTATAGTTCTACTTAGGTAATCTTATAGTTTGTTTACAATATGTGCTTTAGAATAAGAGGTTACGGTCAAGAACAGCAAATATTTCCCTATCGGATCTCTCTCTCTCTCTCGGATATGGCGACCTTAACGAGATCTGATTTCAAAAAGATTATTGTCGGTCTCATGATTGTGCCGTAGTTCAGGACTTTCTGAATACTACGTTTCCAGATCGTTTCATGTGTAGATGTCTATCCATCTTGTGGACAGCTAAATCTTCTGAATTGACTCCAAATGACTTTTTTTATGGGGCCACATAAAATCTCAAGTTTATTAGTGTCAATTAGTATTATTTCTTGCGTTCTTGCTTTTAAATAGTTTGTCAAAAAGATTAGGTGAATACCATCGAAGCTATAGTGTTGGGAGTTTTATTCAGGGAGTTGAAAACAAATAAAAAATTTAGACAATTTCATTGAAATTTCCCAGAAGAAAGGTACAGGGCCCTTCATTGTTTCAAAATATGTGTGATGCTTGTTTTGCTCGGGTAGCTGGTTTGGAGATTATTCCAATGTTAATATTAATAAAAATCCAGATCCAAAATAAGACATTTATTCTCCTAATAATTATATGTACAGTGTGGCCGTATCTTTTATGGCTTAGGTTGCGACAATCTTGTTATTACATAAGTACACCATAGTAATCGGAGAGAGGGAGAGAGAGAGAGAGAGTGTAACATATTTCCTCTATGTACGTCGTCGTAACCCCAATTCTCTAATCGAAGTTCCAGGACATAACAGACGCGACAAAGAAATCTGTTTCAGGAGAGATCCAGTTCAATACACTCGAATCAATCTGAGAGGAGGTCCAGTTCAACGCACTTGAATCCTCCCTAACAGATACTTGGCCAGCGGCTGCCACGGCGCCGGAGAAGTTTGATCTTCCAGTTATCCCAGTTCAATACACTCAAGAAAGGTGAAAGCCAAGCTCTGAATTTACTGGTCTCTGGCTAGCTATTTTATACCCAAAAATCACGGTCACGTGGTTTGCACACGGCACGCAAGTTGCGGCCTGGTGAAGTCAGAAATAAAAGTTAAAAAAAAAGAACTAATCAGGTATTGAACTGATCTAAAGCTGAACTACTTGCTCCATGCATAATTAAAATAAGTTAAACTGGAATGAAAGTATACAGTATTCCTGTAGTATTGTATACTTTATTACATATGGCCAGGTTAAAGAAGAATTTTGTAACCATACTGTTCATACGTATGAATTGTTCAATGACGAAATATTTTATTAGTCACGTGGTTATTATGATTTTTAATCTTACTATAAAGTGCGAGGTTAGTCCAAACGTTGCTAATTTTTTCAATGAAATACCATGATCAAGCCTATCAAAAGCCTTGGAGAGGTCAGTATAAATTACATCAACCTGACCACCCTGATCCAGTGATATGTGAGAAAATTGGTAATACTCATAAGATTAGTGGTTGTTGATCTACCAGCTAAGAAACCATGTTGATAAACTGAAATTTGAGATTCAACATGAAAAGATAAAATATGATGTAAAATAACCTCAAAGAGCTTGCCAAGGTTACAGAGGATAACTGTAGGCCTATAATTCACGACACATTCTTGTCGCCTTTTTTAAATATAGGACAGATTTTTGACCTACACCAAATTTGAGGAAATTAAAAAATTACAGGTAAACAACGTAAAAAGTCTATAACTAGGAAATATCTTCGAATATATAAAATATCAGTACAAATTTAGAAACCTCTTTTTAGACTCCTTTCACACTTTATTATTATTGACTATCTCCCAACCATTTGGATGTAGTAATTTTTTGTTGACGAAATAATGCCATCTGTAGGTGCATTTTGAAAAAATCACTACTGTCACCATTATGGATTTTAAGAAAAAATTTTGTAAATAACAGTTTCGAGACATCTCTGACATTTTTGAATTATTCACTTCTTAAAAATACACAGGGTACCCAAAAATGAATTTTTAATTCAGAACTTTTTGAATTGAATTGTCTCAGTTTTGTCAAATGGAACACCGTGTATATTTTTCCACCATATGATGTAAGAAAGAACAACCAACAATTTTTATATGTACATCTCAAGGGCCATTTATAATGGGATAGTTTGTATTTGTGTTATATTTGTGTATATTTATAGGTTTATAAGGTACGCGAGTTCAAATGACTTTGTATAAGTGTTAAATGTAGCTTTTTGTGATCTAATTGTTATGACCTAAAAACAAAGTTATAAATTGATACTTTTTTAATGTTTTGTTCATTTAATGTTCATCAGTATACGCGCCTCACAGCGAACTGTTATAAATTACTAAATTAGTACTTATTTATTTTTAGACAAATTTCACTGTCATCAATGCACGAGGAGTTACAGAAGGAAATATGACTTATATAGACACCTTAGTTTTGAATGTCAAAAAGAACCGCAATTTGCATGTTCAGTTTGTTCAAGAAAATTTCACCAAAAATGGAACTTAAAGTCACATATTGTACGAGTTCATTCAAAAAAATAGTATAAATTATTAATTCGATTGTTCATACATTGTGCGGTAGAAAATATCTAAACCATTAGAAGTGCTATTTTTTTACATTTCATTGGGGTTTTAGGAAACTCGTTGGCATATTATTTTTTAAAATATTCTTGAGTGTAGCGTATACGATTTGTTTCAAAAAATAAATAAAAAATAAGAAAGTCATTTTTTTGTCATTAAGAGGAGATTGCACTACGGTTCTGCTCGTCACCATTTTAGTCTACACAAAGCTGTGCTCGTTTCAGCACTTAATGGCTAAACGAGTCTACTTCAGCCTGCTCTAAACTCTCAATAAGTCATTCTGTGTGTATACCGTCGCTTTAGAAATTAAATTATTTATGTAACCCCGCAGAAGAAGGCACGCGGAGTAAGGTATGGTGACCTCGGTGGCCATGCAGCTGATCCCTACGACCGACCTATCTATCTATTCCGACAATGTTGTAAAAAAAACGTTGCCATCTGGTTTCGGGCCCCACCTACTGCAGAGTAAATTGCCCCGAAGAAGTGGTTCGGATCCCACTATAAACGTCTCTGTTACTGAAACAAATATAGATAAAGACTTATAAAACTCATTCAGTTGACCTGACCTGCAAGGCGCAGGCGGTTTAAAAAACATTTATTTAGTATTCTATATTTTAGATTATCTATTCCTTTATTGGTACAAAGTAGTAGTATTAAAGTAGTTTACAGCTGTTACTCGCTTTCTTTTCTTTGGCCACTCTAAACCTAGCACGTGCAACTCAAATTTTTACTGCTGATTCTTAAAACTATTATCTATTGCAGTTTTTATTAAGACTAACGTGGACTATGACGACTACTTGGAAGAGGATGTGCCTGAGCTTGTGGAAGCAGTGAGTGATGTGCCAGCGAAGTCGAGCACTATTTATCAAGCTGCGTATCAACGGTTTATTAAATGGTGCGAAGAGAAAAATATTAATGATTATTCAGAAGGCGCATTGATGTCGTACTTTTCCGAAATGTCGACTGTAATGAAAATGAAATGCTCGACGATGTGGTCTCAGTACTCTATGATAAAATCATTACTGAATATTAATCATGGGGTAGATATTAGCAAATATTTACATCTGCGGGCGTATCTGAAGAAACAAAACGAAGGCTACACCCCCAAAAAATCGAGCGTATTTACAAAAGAGCAATTTGAAAAATTCTTGTCTGAAGCTTCTGACGAAAAGTACTTGGGAGTGAAGGGAAGTTTTAGGTATACTATAAATGCAAACAGGTTCTAATGTACCGTTTTTTATTTAGATTGTTTTGATGCTTGGTGTATCTGGCGCTTGCCGATGCGAAGAAATGGTAAAAATGAAGATAGACGATATAGAGGATTTAGGATCTTTGCTTCACGTAAAAATTCCTGATAGTAAGACAAACAAGATACGATCGTTTACAGTTGTAGCGGAGAATTTCATAGATATTTACAGAAAATATGCTTCCTTACGCCCAGACGGCATGAATGACCGACGATTTTTCTTGAGATATCAAAATGGAAAATGTCATCGACTGGTGATGGGAATACATAAGATCGGTAGCGTACCAAGAGAGGTGGCTTCGTATTTGCAATTGCCAAATCCGAAAGAGTACACTGGGCATTCGCTGAGACGTACAGCAGCTACACTGCTCGTGGATGGAGGTTGGACTTCGCTTGGTAACTTATTTAAAACCACGCGGAGGGAAATCCAGCAGTCTAGCTGAATACTACATCGAATTGAGCAAGAAAGACTGTGTGATGATTGTGTCACCAAATTCACATCCTGAAATCACTATAGTAGCAGGATGCAGAATTCTCTAGCGGAAACTCCAATATAATTTGTTAATGCGAGTTACGTCATGACTAATGGCTTTAATTTAAAAATGCTTATGTAAATTATTTTACGTTTAATTAGAGGTTGAATTAATCAATAAAATTTTGTCAAAATGAGAAATTTCATTTATTTATTTGTGTCAGAAACAGTACGTAGGCAAACATGCATCTTTACTAGAATGCAGGTTTTTATTGCTGTTGCCCAATGAGGTAGTTTCTTCCGGGTTTTGCCGCGAAGAAACTCAATATACAGGTAGGTGTGCCACCACGAATTTAAACTATCTGTATTTCTGAAACTACTAATTATTTCCAGCTAAAAATTTTACAATTTTATACCACTTCCGGTTGATACACAATTATATTTCTCTTTTAATCCTGAAAATATCCGGATTAGTTGTGAGCTTAAATAAGGATCTCGAAATCATATACAAAGTTTCACTAGAGCATTCGCATTCATTTTCGTTGTAGCACGATGTTCTTTTTACTTACTTTCCCAAATACGGAGTATATATGACAAGTATTATTGTGATCATTCAAAAATCGACTTTGAGTTTTGGTGGGTATGCACATTATCAAGTCCCTTGAATTGGAATTGGAACCCAAAAAAGTGATTCTAAAAATGTCTGTCTGTAGTCTATGTCTGTCGTCTGGGGTCGCACCTAGACTCCAAACTACTAAATCGACTGCTCAAATTTGGCATGCATATTCAGGACGGCCACACCTCGAGACGAAATCGTAAAATCGGTCCTAGCTCAAATGTGGACGGAGTTAGCCCCTAAAAATCATTAAAAAAATATAATAATTTTCTCTCTAAAACGTCTCAAACGATTTTGATTAAATTTATCACATAAATACTCCCTTAATGCCAATATGAAGTGGTGGAAAGCAACATGGTTCAAACATTTTCACATTTTCTGGGCGCTCAGTTTTTCAATAAATGTATTGAATCTTATAGAAATGTTTTTTACTTTAATTTATTTTCAAAAAATTATCTGATACAATTTTTCCCCAGTCCACTGCATTAACATGTGTCATCTTAACGGTTAAAAACGTTTATTGATAATTCCACGTATTTCAGGCAAGTTTAATTGTCATCAGTGCAACAAAAGTTACAAAAGGAAGATGCATTTAGACAGACACCTTCGATACGAGTGCCAGAAAGAACCGCAATTTTGTTGCATATTCTGTGCCAGAAGGTTCCACCAGAAGTGCAACTTAAAGTCGCATATTATCTGTCGCCATCCTGGAAATAGGTTTAATTAATTTTGTTGTATATTATTGTATATATTTTATACTTGTATCGTACCAAATAAAAATATGTGTATAAATTAAACCATATCTATATCCTACATCTTGAAATTAAATGTATTAATAGGTTAGGCCTAAGCATGTTCTTGAGCGTGGGCATCAAATTGTGTTTTCCAGGGATTTCGGCCATTAAATAAAAAGCAATATATTGTCCTACGCGTTAACAGAACTAGGATTGTTTTAATTAATAAATTATTAATCTACAAGTAACTCAATAGTAATATTTAAATACATTATGAATTAGAAAGGTCCAAGGACCCTATCTTGTAGTACACCAAATTCATTTGGATGATGATTCAAAAATATGTTATTTTTCATTATTTTACAAATATAGTCCGGGGTCGATGCCCCCTTTTTAAAATGATTACTAACAGGATGAATTTTCGTGAGTGGCTTCATTCTGACGAGTCTTCCAACTTTTCTCTCTGCGAAAATTCTCGATAGAGATATGCAAAGTTCTATACACATTTCTATACTTTCATGGCCTAGGACTGGAAATATTGATTTTCGTGAAGAATCTCGAGAGGCAAATTGAAGCTGATATTCATACCATTTTTTTATATGGTAGAGATTTTCAAAGTTACTGAACACTAATATTTTATATTTTTTATGAGATTATTGCTTAAATTTAATTATAAAAATCAAATAATGGATGTTTAGGTTGAAGACCGGAGCGGGTAGGTCAAAGTGGACGTTTGACAGTTCGTAAAATTTTTATTTCGTTTTTTATGGAAGCGCTGAATATTACTATAAAAATATATTATTTTACTAGACTATCCGTCTGTTTAGCGATGAGAACGCTATATACAGGTTAAAACAATCATTGTGTTTTCACTAGGATACAAGAGTTCGCTGATTTTTTTGCAGTGGGATTTACTGCCGCATACAATAAAAAAATGTTCACAATTTTTCTGGTGTACGTGAATGTTTTTAAATGTAAGGTGGAAGGTAGTGTAAGTTTAATAAGTAAGTAACAGGGGTCTGTAAAAGGTATAACTGTCCGTAAGCTCTTGTGACTAAGCGCCGGTTTATCAATTATTATTAGCCGTTACTCGAGTCCGAGTATAAAAATGTTACAGTCGATAAATTGTGTACAATAAAAAACAAGTAATAGGTGTAGTTTATTGTAATTCCCATTCATCTACGGTGCACACGACTATGGCTATAGAGGCCAATTCGGGAGAGCACATGTCGACCGCAGTCAGGACAAATATAGACCTGGTTAGGTCTTGGATTCGGCCTTCTTGCAGCAGCATTTCCTTGATAGCTGGCCACAACCCCTCGCCATTCGGTTCTGTCCGCTGCAAGTTGCTCCCATTGCTCGTCTGCAATACCGCAGGATTTTAGATTTTCATGGAGAGCGTCTTTGAACCTCTTTCGTTGACCGCCACGCCTTCTTCTACCGCTTAGCAATTCACCATAAAGTGTACATTTAGGAAGGCGGTTATCATGCATACGATGAACGTGACCTGCCCATCTTAGGCGTGCTCTTGAAATAAGCACCTCAATTGGAAGGCTGTTTGCTCTCCTGAATACTTCCACGTTTGAAATGTGATGGAACCAACGGATTTTCATCATACTTCTGAGGTGTCTTTGCTGAAAACGTTCTAATTCTTTCACATGACGACGGTAAGTGACCCAGCTTTCACATCCATATAGCAGTGTTGGAATGACAACTGCTCTGTAGACAGCCATTTTCGTTGACAAAGCAAGGTCGTGGTTGTCAAATACTCTCTCTCTAAGACCCCAGAGTGCCCTAGATGCAGCGTTAATTCTATTGCGAATCTCGCTGTCCGTGTTTGCTTTGTCATTAACAACGTTGCCTAAGTAATTGAACTGATCCACCACTTCAAGAGAATTTCCTTTAAGTGTAATGTCTATTTGGTTCACTTGATGAGGAGTTGACATAATCTTAGTCTTTCCAATGTTGATTTTAAGTCCCAAGGAATCATAGCTCTGGGCATACACATCTAAAAGTTCTTGAAGCTCTTCCGGCGTAGAGGCTAAAAGTGTACAGTCATCCGCATACTGGAGATCACAAATGAATCATGTGCGTGTCTTCGTGAAAGCTCTAAAGCGCCCTATGTTAAAGAGACCGCCATCAAAACGGTATCTGAGACCTATTCCTCTGACTGTCAGTTTGTTGTCAACAATAATTGTTAGAGCAGTGGTAAACAAATTAAAGAGTAGGGGTGCCAGGACACATCCCTGCCTAACTCCAGTGAGGGTTTGGAAAGGTTCGGATGCCTCATTATTATACATAACCTGGGCGTTGTTGTTTGTATGTAGACTGCGACATACTTCCACAAATTTTCTAGGGATACCTAAGCGGAACATAATTTTCCAGAGCACTTCCCTGTCCACCGAGTCAAACGCCTTGGTTAAATCAATTAAGGCCATGTGAATTTCTCCTTGATGTTCGAGTGTTTTTTCTTGAAGCTGTTTAAGTGTGAAGATTAAATCCGATGTGCCTCGGTTTGGTCTAAAGCCACTCTGTGTATCAGGAAGTAACTTTTCCATAACAGGTGTTAGCCTATTTGCCATCGCTTTAGTGAGTATCTTCCCTCCATCAGCCAGGAGAGCTATACCCCTGTAATTTCCACAGTCCGCAGCGCTCCCCTTTTTTTTTGAAGAGGTTGATTAAAAGTGTATCACGAAACTCCTGCAGAGCTTGACCACTTTCCCACACGACATCAAACAGTTTTTTGAGGTAGAGTATGAGCTCTGACGACACAGCTTTAAAGATCTCAGCTGGGAGTGAGTCGGCGTCGGGAGATTTGTTATTTTTTAGCTGCCCAATGGCGGTTAAGATCTCTTCCGTTGTTAGTGGCTTATCTAAGTCTTCGAAGGTGTCGTATTGAGGGATAAGATTTATAATATCGTGATCGGCTTGACTTTGCTGGTTAAGAATGTTAGAGTAGTGTTCTTTCCATCGGGCTCTTATTTCCTGGTCTCCTTTAAGGAGATTTCCATTTAAATCTTTAATAGGGCACATATTTTTCCGACTGGGGCCGTACACTGCTTTTACTCCTTGAAAGAAATTCCTGTAGTCGTGTGAATCGGCGTACCTTTGAATTTGGTTTATCAATACAGAGTTAAGGTAACTTATCAAATAGATGGTGTCTATCTAGGGGTTAATTTGTTTATCTATGTAAAAGTTGTAGTCAAAGTGTTGGATAACAAACACACTGATGGGGTGTCGCTTGAGCATTTCAAGCAGTTGAGAGCCGAGACCAAAATATTAATTAATAATGCATACAAGAACTGTTGAATAAATGTCGAACATGATATTTCAGTAAATCCAAGCAAATTTTGGCGGTTTGTTAACATCAAGAGAAATGCATCTGGTATTCCCACGTATGTATGAGTTATGAGAATACAGTTATCAATGACCAGAAAAGTATTGCTAATGCATTTGTTGAGTTCCCAAGGTTCATTTACACTGCCCCGATCAACAACAATATAATAATAGCAACAATAATTCATACAATAATTTCGATATAGATGAACCATGAACTAGTGGCGGAATTCATTATTATTGCTCTAGTTTATTACGCTACCAACTTTATCTACCACTTTATCTGCTGGATACCCTTAACCACTAGATAGCTATCTAACACTTTTAACCGTGCATTGATAAACAGGCCCTTGTGACTTTAGCAAAATGTATATCGCTATATCCTGAAATATTTGCTTTTATATATTACTGGTTAATTTTTCAAACTCAATATAAGATTTATGAACTACAAAGAAACTTGATTTATATTTTTTTTACCAACAGTCTTTCAAATGTATGCGTCATCGTATGTATCACGTGTGCTTTTATTTTTCAGACGATATGTCCTTGTATATAGGAGCAAAGTTTAGTTCTTACACAGACTTTCAAAGTGCCTTGGAGAAATACGAAATGGTGAACAGAACTTATTTCTGGAAAAGGGATAGCAAAACTATAAGTAGCCGTCTCAAACAAAGCCCCTCTTTTATAAATGCTGAACCGTCCTTAAAATATTATTATATAAGGCTGTCTTGCGTACATGGTGGGCAGGATTCACGCTCTTCAAAATTGATTTACAAGTAAGTTTTGGCAAAATCGAGAGACAGTTTTCGTTTTAGGTATTGTTTAACTCTAGTGAATAATAATAGTTTTTAACTATTATGAACCAATCCCTTAACGTCTAGGAACTAAATTTTAAGTTAATGGACCATAGTACTACACATAGTGTGAATTTCAATGAAAGCCATCCTCCCTAAATAAATTTGGATAATTTGATTTTGCAAAAAACGTACGAACACGTCAAAACAAATAATAAGGCGACACACTTTCTTATGAATAGACCCCATTCTAGACTCCTCCAACTCCATTCTCCATTCTAAACTTCATAGACTTCACCCTCTCACCCCAGACCAGAGCCACCCCTACATTTTTTTAAATGAAACAGCTCATATTTTTTTTAGGTCATTAGTTTCCCATCGAAGAGCTCATTACGAAATTATATAAATGTCGGGTCATAGTGAATAATTTGAGAGCTATGCAGAAATTTAATTTGAATTCATTCACCTAAATTTTTCGAAGAAATTACCTATACTAAATGCAATAAAAAAATCGGTGCTGAAAGAATGTTTTTGCTAAAGCTATTGCCTTTTTGTGACTAGGACGTATTAACATGATTTAACAAATCAAAGCTAAAGAAAGACATAGGAAGTTATATAAAAACACGAAAATAGAATAATGTGAAGTTGATTATAATAATTTAAGATAAAAAACAAAAACAAAGATATCAAAGTAATATATAAGAATTATATCAGAAATGTTTAAAATACTATCAAACGCGATGTCAATTAATTTTGGAATTTTATCAAAACAAGAAATGATTTTGAGTAATGCGGTAATCAGGTCTATTGCTCAAAGCTTCACCAATAATTTTATTTCAATTACCTAAAAGAATAGGTCCTACATCTGACAATGGTATAATTGATAATGAAGAATTAGAACTATTAAATATTAGGCAGATCTCTGATACTGATATCAATAAGGCAATAGATAAATTAAAACCGCAGAGAGCAATAGGACATGATAATGTATAGTATCGTTCAAAGCTTCCCTGCAAATGAAAAAATGCAACAAAAACTTTACGAGCTCATTATTAACGCCGGCGAACCAGCCGGCATGGTGTCATCAAACAAGCTGACGTACATTAAAAATCTATAAAGGTAAGTGATTCAATTTGCCGGCGGCATAGTGCAGAGTAACGGTATTTTAATGAGGCCGTAAAGTTTTTGTTGGGTTTTTTATTTGCAGGGAAGCTTAATTAGGGAATTAAGGGTTGCAAAGAAGCATTTGTTAAGCCATTATCAGTAATATTTAATTTAGCTCTTAGAAATAAAAATAAATTGAGAATAGCAAGAATTACTCCCGTTTTTAAAAGTGGATATCGAAGGGAAATTATAAATTATCGTCCCATTGCTATGTTGTCAAATTTATGTAAGATATTCGTAACCATTGTATATTACTACCTTTATGAACACGCTAAGAATAAAATATCTAAGCTTTCAATATGGGTTCCAGAAAAAAAAGGTCAGTAAATGGAAATCTAGTGGATTTTGTGAACCCTGTGGGGGATGTTTTGGCAAATAATAATCAAATGGATGTGATCTATACTGCATTTGCTAAAGCATTTGATAAAGTTAACCACCGCATGTTGTTACTACACATCAGATTCGGGAATTCCACAAGGTTCAAATCCATTCCCGCTTTTCTTTTCAATTTTTATAAATGATATTGTAGATACCGTAATCAAGGAAATATTTAATTGGTCTGTTGAAAATCAATTGCCCTTTAATATTGCTAAATGCAGGGTAATGACTACGAAAAGATATGACTGATTATAACTCTGAAATCGGAAACAAAAATTTGGGAAGGTTTTATGCAAAAACTGATTTGGGTGTGATATTCGATTCCAAATTGACGTTTAATGATCATGTAATTAGTATTTCAAATAAGTCCTATAAAAATTTAGGGTTTATTCTAGGTAACTGCAATTCATTGAGAAAAAACTGCTTTAATGTTATATTTCTCTTCTCTTTTGTAAGATCCAAATTAAATTACTGTTCCATGGTTTGGAGTCTTTTCCATACCAACTATATACAAATGTTGAAAAATGTACTACTTTTTGCAAACATCAATATATTCAAATTTGTCAATTATATTCAATGAAAAATTGCGTATGATATTTTTAGAACTAAGAAACAAGGTTGCAAAGCTGAAATTAAGGTGGTATTATCTCCTGACAAAAGGTACTTGGTCGTAGCGAGCATGGTTTTAGAACACAATCACAGCATACCGAAATTTTGAGTACAAAATACTTAAAGGCTATGTATGATGTCAAATGTTATAAAATGTAATGCAAATGACATCTGAGTCAAATTGACCGAAGCTTAACTGGCTCTATACTGTATGAAATATGAAATTTGTCACTTTTACAGATTTATTGGTTACGTTTAAAAATGTGTGCCGCACACACGTTGTGACTATTACAAACACGAGCCTTCTCTATTTTTACATTGTTTAACAATTTCTACAACAAAAACATTATTGTACGTAGTGGTGAGAGGTAAGTGAAACTTCTCAAATGGTCAATTGCTACTAGACACCATAGATGTCTCCATGGGCGTATAGTTGCGATTCTGCAAGTACCTGAGAGCAGCGACCTTTCAGCCCTAGGTGGACTTAACCTACTGTTATAATATATGATTTGCAGGAAACAACTACTCAGCGGGCAAATACCCCGACCTGCATTGAATTACACCTTACAAATCATGATAGAATGGTAACCAATATCATTTGTCAATTCCCTGACCAGACATAGACCGGTTTCGAACTTATTAGTTCTCATCAGTATGCCATGGGTCATGGAACAAACAAATGATAGTGGCCAACCTGCTACGTTTATACAAACTATAGTAAATTGCGTAGTGGTGAGAGGTAAGTGAAACCTCTCAAATGGTCAATTGCTACTATACACCATAGATGCCTCTATGGGCGTATAGCGACTTGCGGTTCTGCAAGTATCTGAGAGCGGCGACTTTTCAGTCCTAGGTGGACTTAACCTACTGTTATACCTCTCACCACTACTCAATTTACTATAGTTTGTATAAAACTAGCAGGTTGGCCACTATCATTTGTCTGTTCCATGACCTATGGCGTACTGATGAGAACTAATAAGTTCGAAACCGGTCTATGTCTAGTCAGGGAATTGACAAATGATATTGGTTACCATTCTTTCATAATTTTAAGGTGTAACTCAATGCAGGTCGAGTAGTTGTTTCCTGCAAATCATATATTATAACCTTAGGTTAAGTCCACCTAGGACTGAAAGGTCACCGCTCTCAGGTACTTGCAGAATCGCAAGTCGCTATACGCCCATGGAGACATCTATGGTGTATATTAGCAATTGACCATTTGAGAGGTTTCACTTACCTCTCACCACTACTCAATTTACTATAGTTTGTATAAAACTAGCAGGTTGGCCACTATCATTTGTCTATTCCATGATCTATGGCATACTGATGAGAACTAATAAGTTCGAAACCGGTCTATGTCTGGTCAGGGAATTGACAAATGATATTGGTTACCAATCTTTCATGATTTGTAAGGTGTAATTCAATGCAGGTCGGGGTGTTTGCCCGCTGAGTAGTTGTTTCCTGCAACTCATATATTATTATTGCACGTATATAATTTTACTTATAAATCTTTTTGTTGACGACATTCCATTTAATGAATTTTAAATTAAGATCACCAATTACTTTGTTAATTTCTTGTTGATATATTTTGTTGTTTTATACCAGAGTTTTGGAAAATAAAGATGACGTTGAACTAAAAGAATACTATTATTTTTCCACTTACTGCATGTCAAACACCGAAGTTGCTTCCACTAATATCAAACCATTTTGTACATATCTTGTCATATATAAGTAGCGAGAATGCTTATTTGTATTAAATACAGATTTATTTATTCCTTTTTTTTAACAAACTAAAATGCTTGTTAACACCCTTCGATCGTTTGTGTGTAATATGGGTGCTGGTTTTTTTTCAGATATCGATATCAAAATTGGGAATTTTGTTCTGATCGAGTTTGTTACGAAGAAATCAAAGAAATATTACGTGGGGATAGTGACAAGTATTCACAATGAAGGGTACGAAATAAAATTCATGCGGAAAATGGGCTCGAGCAACAAATTCATATTTCCCAGTTTGGACGACACGTCCTTTATAACGAAAAATGAAATCAAGTCGATTTTGAGTGATCCACAAATTGACAAACGGCTTCATCATATATTTACCGAGGCAGACTTGTCGAAGTACTCTGTAGTGTAATTAATTAGTGTAGATTTTACTTAGATATAAATTTTTTAGTTTTATTAATACAGGACAGGTATTAACAAGCGATATTGACTGATTGGATTAGTTGTTGAAATAGAATAAAGGTAGTTTAGTTTATTTACTTTTTTGTTTTGTTTTTCTTTCATCGTCTATAATATTTTTTCATAATCATATTAGTTATAGATCTATTTATAACTGGACTGAAAAGACCGCGCATTGAATCTGTAGTAGGTTATTAATATTAGCGAAATAAGATAGAAAAAATGTTGACACGCGTTGTTAGTATGGACAAATCCATAGAGTGATAATTTTTTTTTAAGTAAATGTTAGCTTTTAGAATTTTTTTTCTGTTTGTGATGATATTTAAATTAATAAATTATCGTGCCCCCTTAAATACTCTGTCCTGTATCTAACGTATGTACTATGTATTTGTATCTACGTCATGTGTTTAAAGAAACATTTCCTGTATCAGGAAATAAAAAAAAATCGATGTACATTTTTATGGCTATTATTTAATAATCATAGTGTTGAGTGTTGCAGTGTTACGTCATTGGTGCCCCCACTCCTTAATTATTGTTAATATTATTGTCATTTGTTTTGCAACTTAATTAGGTTGACATAATGAACTACACACCGAAGACAGGTAATACGTCATCTTGGGTATGGCTGCTTAGGAGGGTGGCACATTCTGAAGGAAACACCACTGACAACACTGGAATATCTCGGAAACTATTCTGCTTAAACAATTAATAGTGCTATTTCCGTTTATATACCTAAAAACACAAGGGATAATTTTTAAATTAACACATGCAATAGAATTCTGACCTCATCTGTATATTTAGTACATAGGGTATTGTAGCTAGTTAATAAGGAATAAATAGTTGAACTAATTTTCTCGGTGGAAAACATGATTTGTTAAGAAAACTCTGTTTTTTTGCTTCTGCTGTTAATCGATGTAGGTATGTGTAATTATAAAAACGTGTAAAACATTGTTTTAGCATTTTCTTTCATATAAGTGCATCCCAATAAAAACTATCCTGTATTGGTTCTAATTTTTATTTGAATACAAACTATACGGTTATCAATGGATTGGAAATTTTATGCTCTATAAAAAATTTCAAGAAATAAAAATTGTACCTTATAATCTAAGAGCTGCCAACGTTTTCGAGAGAAAATTTTAAGAAGGCTAGTTTTTTATATTCCCTCTCTTGTACTATTTGGGTAGGCATGAGGACTGTCTGGTTGGCAGGAGATGTTGCGTTTACCTGTGCGCCTAACATTTATACAGGTAAAAATTTTAATTTTTAAAATAATAGGTCCGTTTTTTCCATTGATTTTTCCCAAGCAACACATGATGGTTTAATAAACGTTTATTATATGAATTTATGGTTTAAATTTCGTTATCGTATATTTAATCGTCTATGAAAAAGGTTTATTTCATAAACGATTTTTATACGTATATTATAATATGGATTTATCCTAAAGTTTTTGGAGTAACACATATCATTTGAATAATAATTAATTAAAGTTACATTTCTATTAAGTATTTAAATTAATTGAAAGCTACAATGATGGAAAGTGTCACTTGCATATTTTCAGCTATATCATAGATTTTAATATACGATTTTTAAACGTATATGATAAATATGTATTTACGCAACGTTTCTTATAAGTATATGTATTATAAACAACTACATCCAATGACTTCAGAATAGGGTAGACAAAGCATGTCCTATACATTAACACATGAGTTGTTGTGTTTCCCTACTATCTGATACATTCTATTATTAAAGAAGGATGGAGATAGTTTTGTTTATGTTTTGGAACTCGTTGCCAGTGACGTATATCTTAAAGATGGTGATTATTTCGTATAATTAATATATTAATTTCTCTTCTAGTTTGACTTCAAAGTAATATGAATAATATTGCTTTTTTATTAAATGATTTATTTAAATATTAAATTTATACTTATAAATGGGTATAGATATATGTCACATAAACAAAATGATTTATACAGTTTTCCTTTTACTGCATTACTAATCCAAAAAATAAAAACATGTTATAATTGTTCCCATCATGTACTACTTTTTTTAAATGATAACTTACCCAACTTGTACATTTTCCTTAGATGAACTTGGTAAGTCAGGTACTGCAAATTCTTTAAGAACAACTCGGCCACTGGGACTTGTTGTGAAATCATCTGATGAGAAGTGATCTGAGCACATAACACTATCTTTAGGGATATTTTCATTTCCCAAATGTTTCAAAATGGGACAGACCCATATTTTTCGGCGTTTAATATTCTGTGGAATTCTACAAGTAATATAATATTGCACTTTTAAATAATATCTTTTCATTTTGCCCTTCAACTTTATATTCATTTAACTATATTACTCAATTTTAAAACATAAAAACATTTTCAATACTTCCAATATTACAATTTTGCTTATTTGTCGTTCCAACCCGAGGTTACGCTTATGAGATAATTTCACCTACCTGTGAAAAGATCGATTAACTCCAATTTTAAAGAGACATCTACATACAATACAATATTTTCCAATTGTTTATTCACAATAACAAATTCTGTCTTCAAAAACACTACAAAACCACTGTAATTACAACGTTTAACTTCGGTTTATCACAAACACTTTAATGGCGGCCAACGCTGCAACTGGATTGTAAACAAAACGTGTTGAGAGGGACTGCGTGCACATATACCCACGTGCCCTTAGCCAATAGATTGCTGAGTACCAGTATTTATTTTTAAAGCAATGTAAACAAATAAATGATACACAACAAACCAAGAGAATGCTTTGTCTATCCTATTCTGAAGTCGTTGACTACATCTAACTTGCATATTTTAAGCCATATTATTGTTTTTAATATGCGATTTTTAAACGTATATGATAAATATGTACTTACATAACGTTTTTTATAAGTTATACCATAAACAGTTGCATCTAACTTGCATATTTTCAGCCATATCATAGTTATTAATGTGTGACTTTTAAACGTATATGGTAAATATGTATTTGCGCAACTTTTTTTTGCTGTTGTGCCAGATCAAAAATGATAATGGCGATAGAAAACGGTAGATTTGTACTGTCGTGAGCAAAAAAAAAATATATAGGACAACTATTTTTTTCTAGCGTAAATCTGTCTCTGGAGTTCTTTTGTTTGATTTTCGCGCATTTCCAGTCATATAGTTTTTAATATGCGACTTTTAAACGTATACGATAAATACGTATTTGCGCAACATTTTTTCCTACATCACAAATAATTGGATCTAAAACACGGAAGATTATAATTATGTCTGAAAATATTAGTTAATAAATTAATCCAAAGCTCTAATTAATAACAAATGAAAATATTATTTCAATAATATTGCAGTTTATTATATACGGCTTTTAAATGTATATCAATCTGGCCCGATTGCGCATACTGCGAGCAACGACATTGGTATTGTTGTCTTTATGGTAAAATGCATTTTGAGTATACCAATAAGAATAGCAATACATGTCCGGTAGGACATGCTGCTGTTCCCTAAAGCATTCAAGGAAAATCTGACATAAAATTGAAATGAATGTACTCATATATGTGCATTTCTCTCGTGCGTCGAATGTGGTGACCAATTGAACAATTGCAAGAAGCATATGCATATGTTACAGCAGAAGCCAATAGCAGCCAGCAATTGTATGACGCGAACGTGCAACCGCAATGCAACTGGCGTAGTTAGTACCACATGTAAGCTAAGCTTTATACTGTGCCTTTGTGTTTGTGACAGGATTCAACAAGTGCTGGTTTTGTCCATCCGCTGCCATTATCCTAGTTACTGCGTTGCAGTGTGGAAAATAACAAGAAGTGTAAAAAGGTAATAATTTTGCTTATTCATATTAAATAAATCTAATTTATAACTCAGTTTTATATAAAATGTAGTTAACACGTAGGTAAACGCACAGAATAAATGTGTTGTGTATAAAAACAACTTCAAAAATACGTTTTTACATATTTTCCAAACATCTTGAAAAAATTAACTGAAAGTATGAGTTCTTTGTGGTTCATTATAAATTAGTTAAATACCTAATAGGCACGTTTGTTGTTCGTGCACTTTTCGTCTTGTTTCGGTTTACTTATTAGTGAAATAATGTATAGGTTCCCATTACATACAGTTTTATTACAATCATTGTAAATTTTATCAAAATTTCATTAAACCTCTATATTTTGAGATTTACTCTTCAGGCTATAAAAAAATTAATTTGAAACGGGCGGGAAATGGCGCCATTAAATATAGTATTTTCCTCCCTTTTCAACGATATATCACATGCCATTGGTACTACGTTAGTAATTATAAAAACATTTTTTCAAAACCAATAAATTTTTTATTAACAAGCGTTATACTTGCCGTGGAGAAGTATGAAAACTGACAAAATCCGCTATTACTCTTCCATACGGCGGCTAAAAATATGCGAATTTTCGGTTAAGTGCTTCGAAAAGCTCGATATGAAGTTTGATTTGGTTTGGTCGTGTGATGGACAGTGGCGCGTCCTCTCACGCAGACGACCCGGGTTCAAAACCGGGTCGCAGCAAGTCGATAAGATACAGTGGATGAGCGGATCTGCTCGCGTCACCATCTTTCGAAAGAGATGTAAAACTGTGGGTTCCGTGTATCTACGATGTGAGCATATTAAAGATCCCTACCCCACGAAAAATTTCCAGGTTAGGGGTCCCAGTGCCTACATAGACACTGTTGAGCTTATCCCCTGGCGTCGGTCATTGGCCTTGGTAGCGGAAATAGGCCGACGTTAAATAAACGATAAAAAAATTTTTGAAGAAGAAATAAACTATTGAATTAATTTATGGATATTTTTCAGAAAATCTAAATGATATGGAGGAAAAATTAAAACTAATTTTAGAAGAAAAATTATTATCCGAAGTGAAGGTAGAGTCCGCAGATAGTGAGGAACTGAATGAGAAGGAGCAAGAACAGGAAAGGAGGCCAAAAAGGGCACGGAAAGACCAGTCTGCCATAACTTTGGATTTCAATTCTAGCGACCCTGATTCAGACAGAAACATAGAAAGATCAAAATCAGCCTCTAAAAGAAAACCTTTAACAGCTCTGTAAGTAAATACATTTTTTTTAAAGAATAATTTTACTGACCCATTATATTGCAGCCAAACTCGATATGACCGAATTGATGGGACGGGACTTTCACGAATAGGAACCCCAAGCACAAGTAGACTATGTTTACCAGCCTCTTCATCACCAACTCTTCAGTGCACGTCTCATCCCATGGTTGACTGGCAAGAAAGCCTCATCACAGATATAGAAACCATCAAGGCTGTCCAAGACCAACATTCCGTATTATTGGCTCAAATTATGCAGGCTGTTCAAACCAAAAATATACAAGCACTTGTGCGGCCTTCTGACACGCCCGATCTGCCTCTAAATGACAAGACAGATTTTCAGTTATTTGAGGAATGGCTTCAAAAAGAAAGCAATTACACTTACATGGTAATTTATATATATTTATTATGATTATCAAATTAGTGATTCCTGAATTTGAAATTTTAGAGAAATCGTGTTGCGTCTGTTGGTGGGAGCAGTGTACGGGGAATAACCATGAATATTATGAAGTTTATTCTAACAAATAAACTAGCCATGAGATTTAATTGGGCTGGTTCGTGTCCTAATAAAGAAGAAAAATCTAAGATAAAGTACCCATTTAAATGTACAAAAATGAGCCAACTTGTGATCGGTAAGAATTATTGTTTATGTGTAGGTATAGTTTTAACTGTTTTTTTTTTATATCCCAGAAGGTGTAAAGCTCTGTATGGCTGGCGTGGAAAGTGCGGATGAGGCCAGTGATAGTAATATCAAAGGGGCAATTCAAGATTGGCTAAAACTCGCGAAAAGCCGATATAACTACAATAGTAATAAATAGTATTTAATTTATCAGGATATATAGTAAAGACTAATACACAATAATGTTGTTTTCTTATCACTTTCAAACATACTAGGTCTCCAAGGTTAAAGTAGTAAATAATATTAGTTTTACATATTTATGGAAAATCTCCAAATAAAGCAGTTTAATAAAATTTAAAAATGCCAATACTAAATAATGAATTTTAAAAAATTATCCGCATATATTCAGTTTTATTATTCTGTCTTTGTATCACTTACAGCTAAATAGAAGTAATAACCTTGTAGAGTAGAGATATGAATATAAAATGTAAGACTTTTGTTCTAAATATAAATGTGTACTGCAGTAAAATAAATTAATACTTGTTTATATGAAAATCCCCAAAATTATTGCACTTTTTTCGGTTTTTTCGAAATATTTCGAAAACGATAGATTTTAGCGGACAACTTCAAATAATAAATTGTAGCTGATTAAATTTCCTGTAATTTGCATGGTAAAACGTTTTTTTTTTGACCCCATAGGTACCGAGATATAGAGTTTCAAAAAAAAGTGCAAAAATTCTCAAAATCGTAAAAAACTGCTGAAAAGGCTGGTTTTCGATATTTATTTTCCACACTTCCGTACATGACCTAGTAGCTTTTTCAAATAATGTAGTTGAACCTATGCAAATTGAAGTCAGCCTTTTTGGCAATTTTTTACGATTTCGAGAAATTTTGCACTTTTTCGAAACTATCTCTCAGTCAGTACCTATGGGTTCAAAAAATACGTTTCACCGTGAAAATTGAATCCTCTACAATTTACTGATTTGAAGTTGTCCTCTAAAATCAACAGTTTTCGAAATATTTCAAAAACCTGAAAAAAAATGCAAAAATTTTGGTTATTTTCGCCCCTCCCCAAAATTCCACAGGTTTTTTTTGTTGGATAAATTGGATGTAGCACTACTGGATACTCACAAACAACATCCCAAAGTTTCATTAAGTTCGAAATTTTTCTAAGGTACACCCCAGATTTAACCTTATGACGACTGGCCTATAGTGATACTTTATAAGGCTTTGAAACTTCTATTGAACACATTGGTGTATGTATAAATTACAGTGGGTTAGTAAAAGTTTATTACACGTATACGAGAAACTGGGAAAAAAAAAAGATTTTTCACGACCGTTACGAAAACCTTTACATCATACGTGTTATCGGCGTATATGAAATACATTTATTTGATGTCTAACATAAACGTATATATCTCGTATATGGTATGACAAAAATATAACGTTTTTCAACTGTATATATTTGAAACATGATATACCATGCATATACTAGCTATAATTTTAAGTTGCTTGATCTTACAATGAAATAAATATATCAACCCTATCCTCAATGTTGCAATAATTAGATATCATCTAATATAGAGGAGATGCCTTAAAAGCATTGGTGTTAGCTGTAGGGAGATTAAAAATGTAGTTGTGCCGCGCTGAGATCCTTGGCACCCTTATATCTGTCTTAAAATGCCCGGACAGTCCAAAATGTGATTACCAATTTTATATAAGAATATGATTAGCTGTGTTGATCTCTGTTTTGACAGTTCTGTAAGGTCAAACCGCGTTAATAACAGTTCATGCGGGAACGCTCTTTGTTGGGTATACACCATCTAATATATATACACTGCAGATTTTAAAAATCGTCTTTGAATTCTTTAAAATGTCCCCAGTGAGTAACAATTTATAACTAAATTCAATAGGATTTTTTCCTTGTGAATGACATGATGTTACGTTTAGATATATTAAGTGGTAAGTTAGTCACGAAGGACTTCTTCAATGTTCTGCCCAATGATATAAAAGAAGCTCCAAATATTAAGGTTTTTGTTAAAAATGTATGTAAATGTATAAAACATAAGTGCTATTCATAGTTCTATTCCTGTTAATGTTCATATCTATATTACTATACTATTATTTCTTAAATTTTTTCTTAATACTTTTTTTATAGTTAGATAGAAATGCTAATATAAATAAAATAATATAGTACTGAAAAAAAAATTTAATGCATAAAGCATTCTGTTTTAAAAACTCGCTCGACCATGTAAAATCATTTTGGCTCACCCTGTATACTATTATATTATGCATTATTTAAATAAGATAGACATTATTATTATCAAATACTTGGATTGTTGTTAAACATTAAGTACACAAGTTTTATTTTTGATATGACTGTGGAAATTTAGAGTTAATCCATACTCCAAAAGTAGTTGGTCAGGCTCTACCAGGTACCTGGTGTGGAATTCGTACAGGTAATAGGTAAAGAAATGGCGAAAACTATTATCACGGTTTCCAGCATCGACCCATTTCAGACGCCCACCCTAAGTAAACTAATCCTGCAACCCGCCATTTAATAAGGACCCAAAATTTAATTGTACGCTCCCCTTGCCCAGTTCTGCGCATGGTCGGGAACCAGCTGAACTCGTCCAACAACAGTACTGAACGTAAACATAACCTTGATTTGGTGTTGTTTTATAGTTTTGTTGTTTAATTCTAGTGTTTGTGCTGTGTTTAATTGTTAGAACTACGTTGGAAAAAGCGGTAAACGTTTGTTATGTTAACGGTGGAATAGTGAAAGTTTTGTCATTGCGGTACTCACACTGTAAATACAACAGTTTAAACGCATGTCCTAGCTATCAATCTAGTTATGGTAAGGTAATTCCATCGTGCGAGGGCAAGCAAGTAGGGCATGCCATTTTGGGATGTATATACTACCTGTTTTCGTGGTTATTGTATTTTTGGTTTGGTTGTTACTTGGTAGTTATAATCATTATTTTATTTATGTCGACGTGTGTAAGATAAAAACATTATAAAACTCGTAATATATAAAGAATAAGTATATCTTCAATTAGCAAATAAGCTATTAAAAACGCATTTATTGAGCATAGAATACATTATTTAAACATTAATATTGACGTACCATATTTCGGTTTTGCTATAATTTACAAAAATGCGTAAACCCTTTACGTAGGTACAAAACAATTCAACTTTTTTCAATTTTAGAAAACATGCAATTAACACGGTTTTTAAATTTTAAATAATTATTACATTATTTGATATTCTCGGCAAGTTGATTGTAAACGATGGGGCATTTATAATATAAAACAAGCTTTGGCTAATCTGTTTGATTTAGGGGTTATCTATAAACAAGTCATTTACGTTTCTCATATCATGTATCAACTTACTTAAATTTTATTTATTAGATAATCGAGTCAAATGTTTTAAAAACCATATCTAGTGCTTTAAAAAAAATGGCTGTTTAACATGCATGAAATGAAATGCAAGAAAAATTTGTATCTATTCTTAGAAGCTTATACCTTATACCACAATATACTGTAGATATATTTTGTTAGTGCTTGTACCCTGTATGTGACATTTTACCAGGATTGCATGCCTTGGCTGGTTGTGATAGTACGAGCAAAATATGCGCGAAAAAAGCATTAGATCTAGTGAATTTACAAAAACCCGTTGCCCTTAAGCCATTAGGTAGTGGCTTACAGTTAAATAGTAATCAATTTAGCGTAATAGAAAAACTATATTTACAAAACATGTTGGAGAAAAAAGTGAAACAGTCGATGACGATCTCGATGATGATATTATTTCGCGTTCAGGTGGAATAAAACTTAAAAATAATATCCCATGGACGCCAGATGCCTTATACTTGCATATATTGAGATCATCTGCGCAAACATATATTTGGAAAAATGCAATATTTTTCCCTTACATTGAATTAGATCTAACACGTCTTGGTTGGGGCGAACTAGAGCGTCTTTACTATGTACATACTTCGATATGCGATGTAAAGCAATGTTAGGCGCGGTTAGTACTTGGATGGGCGACCGTTTCAAAGAAGACCGTGTCCTCGCCTCACATATCTTCCAACGGCTTGTATATCAGTATATGCGCGGAAGCTATGCAACCTTAGGCGAGGGTTGCGTAGGTGATATACCATCCTTCTGAGGGGATGTAAAGACGTCGATTCCTTGTCTATTAAATGTTAGGCAAGTAAAAGATCCCTACTCTTCTTAAGGGAAGAGGTTCGGCAAAATAAAATTCCTGGTTGGCGGTAGTTCGTCTACAGGCGTCGGTGATAGGCCTTAATAGCAGAAATAGACCGACGTTAAATAAATGTTAAAGAAAAAGTCTTGGTTACAAATATGAGCATAACATGCTTATACATGTATTTATGACAAAAAATCCTTTACCAGATGGCTTAATAAAAGCGTGGAATTGTAAAAAATCATGTAATACTAATAATAATAATAATAATAATAATATAATAATAATAATTTATTTTCCATAATGACGAACATTACAGTTGTATAGGAATAGTCAAGTTACACAGAAGCAATGAAATATCTTAAAAACTAGGTAAAAAAATCACATACAGAATAAAAGCATTTTGATAACAAAAACAGTTTTAACTTCCTTTTAAAATCTAGCAAATTTCTAGCAATTTTACATTCTGTTGGTAAATGATTAAACAATTTTGGACCCATGTAATTTGGTGAATTAGAGGTTATATTAAGTCTTGCAAATGGTACTCTAAAGTCTTCCTTGCTACGTGTATTTGCGCTATGAAAATTTTTATTCATAATAAATATATTTTTATTTTGGTAAACATAAACACACAGTTCAAATTTGTACAATTTGTACAAAGATGGCAAGGTTAAAATCTTATACTCTCTAAACAATTCTTTGCAAGAATTGGGTACTAGAGATATTCGCTATACGACGCAATATACGTTTTTGAGCAATAAAAACGTTCTGTGATAGAGTGGAGTTTCCCCAGAAACAAACACCATACCTCATTCTGGAATCCACTTGGGCATAATATAAATTAACTAATTGATCCCTAGTAAGTACTGACTTAATATTGTTAATTAGGAATGAAATAGATGAAAGCTTGGAAATTATATATTCACAGTGTAATTTCCAGTTTAAACACTCATCAATATGTAAACCTAAAATTTTTATACTATTATGTGTACCTGTTATAATGGAGTTGTTAACATTAAGAGAAATAGATTCGCAGTTTTTCTGTCTGTTATGAAACTGAGTTAACTGAGTTTTATTAGTATTGAAATGAAGTTGATGTTGATCGAAAAATGTAGATACTTTTTTAATAACGTTATTACATTTAATTTTTAACACATTATGCATGGGATCTGAAACAATCATGGAAAGATCATCGGCGTACACTGAAAAGAATTCGTTACATAACATGAAATCAAGCTCATTAATATACAGTATGAATAACACAGGGCCCAATATTGAGCCCTGTGGAACACCCATACTTAGAAACGAACATCCAGAAATGACCATGCATGCCTTACTTTCATTTACATATTGTATACTTACATACTGTTGGCGATTGATAAAAAATGACTTGATCCAGTTTAATGAATGTCCTCTAATACCATAATCGTTCAATAAACTTAAGAATTTTGTATGGTAATGCATATGCTGTAAAAAAAATGTGTATGTCACTTTAGTTGTATTTTAAAATAAATTAAATAAAAAAATAAAGTTCTACATACATTTTAAATCTTATATTACTATACTTACAATTATTCTACTTTTATTAAATATTTGTAACGTTTCGTATTTTATACAAATTCATTTATACTTCAGTGGATGCACAACGAGCTAATGCAAGCGTATATTTTATAAAAATGCCCATATATATTTAATATACCGGATGTCAACGGATCATGGTAGAACAAATCCGGCCAAATTTGATGGCCCACACAATACACATCATTCTCAAATTTATGTGCTCGACTTGATTTTTCTGACATCACACCGGTTCATTAGAAGCAATTTTTTCTGGTCATGGCACTCTAGATGTACTAACAAATTTCGAGTCAAATTTTTTCATAGAGTCGAAATGCCACTTTTGGGGCATCTTCGTACTCAGAATTTTCCAAAATATAATAATATACAGGGTGTTCTATTTAAAAATCAAAAGTTGGGGTCATTTCAGGTGAAAGCGGAAGTGGGAAAAAATGACAGTTATGCCACAAAGTGTCTTCTTGGTCATGTATACATTTACCAAGTATTGGCGCGCGCGCGCACATCTTAATAATTAGAAAAACACACAAATTAAAGAATAACAAAATATACTTATAATATATTGGGTATAAGCTTCAAATAATACAAATTTTTCTTACATTAAAAAATTTTCATGTAGTTTTTGAGCCCTGAAAATCGCAAATTTCGCGCTTTTTGAGATTTAAAAAAAAGTTTCCGCAAAGTCCATCAAGTTGACAGCAAAATGTCTAACAACATATTTTGTTTGTTTTGGTGTAAAAAATACGAAAATATTTTTTTCTGAAACGAAAAAATCAATTTGGTTAAAAAAACTTTATTTAAACAATTCCTGACCACATTTCCATCTGGCAAATTGTACTTTCTTATAAAGGAGCACATTTTGAACAAGATGGCACAAAAATATTCCATCCGAATTAATTTTCCCGGATGGTGACTGATTTCGTCCGGACTAAGTATTATATTTACTGGTGTACATTTCAGAATTATTTTTATAGCTTTGTATGAACCAAAGAAACTGTTATAAAGTATAATTTTTGTAGATGTATATAAACAGGTTAAAATATACAATTTTTGTCATTTTATTCATAATATAATTGAAATTTTACTTCCACATCCAGTGAAGTATAGTAACGCAAAAAAATTGTTGAAATAGGGCTAAAATGTCATGAAACGTTCATATTTTATATTTGAGCAAAAAAATTCTGTCTGTCTGTCTGTAACTTTTTTATGCGCACGTTTACTCTGGAACCGTTTATGATATTGACTTGAAATTTGATACACTAGTATTATAAGGCGATCTGGAACTAGATTATATCTTGATCTTGACGGTAATTTTGGATAATTATTGACGGTAATTTTGGATAATTATTGACGGTAGATTATTTAAAGATCCATCAGTGGCATTCGTCGTTATAAAGAAAAATTAATCTAATTTTCTAATAAAATAGAGTAGGCAAAGTTTTAACTATAAAACAATGTCACAATTTATTAGTTGTTTTCAAAGACTTGCTAATACAAAATTTCAAAGACCGGCCCGACACAACTTGGACCAACTTTGCCATTTAGGAATGGTTCGGACTATTTGGTACTGACATTCAATTTTTTTTTTTATTTTATCTTATTTTATCGCCTTGTTTAGATTAACGTCCTGGCGGAGTTTAGCATTAGCTATTCCACCACTCAACCAGGAGCCATACACATATGCAATTATACAATGGCCATTCCCTACGACATTACAAACTGCCACAGCTGAGACTCGAACTCAGAAGTGATACAGTAACTAGCCGTGTTGTCTCTGACACAACCTCGTCTAGTCCACTGCCACCAACTCGGTAACATATGGAAACACCATTAAACAGCAATATTTTCTTTCTATTTTCTATTCTTCTTTTTCCTTTTTTTCTGCTTTTGTCATATGCTGCCAATGATATTTGTTTTATTTACTCTATATCTGTATACTTATATAATTTTATTGTTGTATGTTCCCATATTTTAATTGGTTTAAGTACTGTTGGATGGTGTAAAATAAAATAAAATATACCCTAGTCAGAATTCGAATCCGGGGCTCCTCGGTTGCAAGCCTAAGACATATACGTTGATCCGCTGAGCCCGTCAAAAATCATGTCATAAATTGCATTTCAAGTATGTGTGCCAAATTTGTTCAAAATCGTTAGAACTGTTTTTAGAAAAAATTTTTTTAAAATTATGTATACCTCATCTTCATAGCCTCCGGCCCTACATTTTTTAGGAGCAAGGCGATTATTTCTAAATGGAAAGATTATCTTCTTTCAGCTTAATTAACTCTTAATTATTGAAGAGTAGTAAAGTTGCGTGTCATCTGCATATAAGTGAATTTTATAATAATTTAAGTTATTAACGTGGTTACTTGTGTAAATAGTTAAGAGAAGTGGGCCAAGGATAGACCCTTGAGGCACAGCGGATTTTAAAGTTAAATAATTTGAGCTTACATAATTTAAACGCACACTTTGTTCCCGGTTTTTCATGAAATTACGAATTAATTCTACTGAATCTTCAGAGATACCTATATATTATATATATACTATATATTATTAAGTATTGCTGTAATTTATAGTATCGAAGGCTCTACTGAAATTCATTAGAACTAAACACGTACACATTCCTCGATCCATGGCTTCTATAATGTCATCCGCTATATGAAGCAAAGCCGTGATGAAACTGTGTCCCGGCCTAAATCCAAGTTTGGTTTGGATTTCTTCCTGGGCCAGGGCGGAAATTTGCGGTGTGTACAATATACTTTTCGCCAACCAAATTGCCATCATCTGTAGGTTATCAAAAGTTTGAACAGATTTTATGTATTTAATGTAGCCTGTAGAATATCCAATAAATTTCTGTCTAATAATTTTAGGGCGTTACATATGTTACAAGTGTGGCAATAGATACAGACAATATCGTAATTTGTACACTCATCTGAAAGAGTGCGGAAATGCACCTTCTATACATTGCCCTCACTGCGACTACAGGTGTAGAAGACGGAATCATTTGAGGAACCATATGGCAAGAAGACACATGAATACTGCAGATTTGCAACGAACCCGTTCTTGGGATTTTCAGTCCAATTGAGACCAAATGTTCCTAAAGTATTGCTCGGATAAAATTACTGCCGTTTCGGTTGCTTAAATCCTCATCAAAATATTATATATAGTATCGTTCAAAGCTTCCCTGCAGATAAAAAATGCAACAAAAACGTTGGTATGGTGTCATCAAACAAGCCGACGTAGGTACATTAAAAACATAAAGATAAGTAATTCAATTTGCGGTCTAGATAGCATAAAGAGTAATGAAGTCGTAAATTTTTTGTTGCGTTTTTTATTTGCACTGTAAAATTGCAAACACGTAATTGTTGGACAATCTGTTGTCATATAGCTATTTGTTGATTTGTTATATTTTTATAATATTTTTGATGGTGGTGTAAGAAACCTAAACATTTATATTTGATTGACCAAAATAACTCAACATTAAATCAAACGAATTGCAAGACGTAAAAATACATACAGTTGTAATTTAATTCAAATTGTTTTCTCTTGCTTTATAGCATTAAATATTGTATAAAATAGAAAGACCATTGTTTCTATACAGTGTGAAATAGCCAAATGGAATAAATTCAGTATTTGAATTATTGTGCTTATTTATAATAAATCCCGAAACACGTCGATTTTGGATTCAGAAATGACATCTTGCAACGTACAAATTTCATCCCTAAATTTAACCCCCTTCGAGTGGCACTTGCAACCCCAATTTTTTTAAATATGAAGTAGGGGCTTGTGATATCTCATTTGAAAGACCTTGTCATTCTCTATTAAAAAATGCTATGGTTTTAATATTTATTACAAAAATTAACGTTAAAAGTATTAATTCTTTTGACATAATTCGCAACAGTAAACTAAAACAAACTTAATTTTATGCGTGGTGGGGGAAGCGCAATCATTTAGCGGCGCTTCAAGTACGGCTGCGAGAGAAACTTCCACCACCACGCGTCACTTCCCCTCCGCTCGAGAGCCCGAACGTCAAAAATTCAGAAATAGTCCGATTTTCAAATGCGTTTTTAAGGTACTAAAGGAAACCTTACGAAAATTGAAAGATAATAGTTTAGTCCAGTCATTGAAGCTTTATACCTCAGAAATATTTTACTACGAACCGATTTAAATAAAATTTTGGAATTAGACTTATCTATAATAGAGTGTTCTAAGTGCAATATTAAGCGAGATATTGAAAATAAAAGCCGTTTTTTTTTGTCTGAACTTTAATCGATGTATTCAATGCCATCTAGCGGACAACGGATACATTTTATCCATATGACAATGAGAAACTTTTTTATAGTGCTTAAAATAATCTTTAAAATGAGCAGTGTTAAAAGTCTTTTGCACGTAAAGTGAGTGAGTTGTAATGAAAAAAAGAGGGACATCTAATATATTTTTTTTTAAATCGATGTTTCACAAGTGCCATTTCCACAAAAATTAAAATTAATCATATTCTGTCTAGATTTAACTTTAATATGAAGAGTTTATTGGATTCCAGCCGTTTGGCTGCTTTGGAATGGATACTTTTCAAAAAAATCACGATTTTAAGAAAATTTTTTTTTTTTAATTTTTAAAAGAAACACATTTTTTTCATAATATTTCAGAAATAATGAAAGATACGTAAAAAACTGTAATGATAAAAAATGTAGGTCTTTTTTTGACAAAAATTTTAGTTTTTTTTTCTGTCAGACCAAAATTGACGGAGATATGACTGTTTAAAGAGCGCGCGGTAGCGCAATCACAGTCTCTCTCGAGCTCTTTGACCCTTCACCGTTTCAAAATGAAGGGTTTTACACCACATGTCATAATGAAAAAAGTTGTAGCTCATTCAATTACCTTTAAAATGGTTTTTTTAAAGTTGTGATAGCTTTAAAATTGAAGGAGTTATGGTCCAAAAACTAAACGTTTTTTTTTTCTATTTAGTAAAATGAAAATTTCGGAGCACAAAAATTTGGAGCAGAGTGAAAGTAAAGTATAATATGAACCCAAAACTATTGTCTTATATATATATCCATATATGGCATATATATATATCGGAAACATACGCACGAATACATACAAACGTTCATATATGTATATCCAATAAAATCCAATCCAATAAAACCTGCAGATCCACCTGCACCGCAAGATTTACTTAAAATGATTTTTTGCAACTGCAAAAAAGGTTGCGGAGCCACTTGCGGATGCCGAAGAGTCGGGCTGTTTTGCAATGTAACTTGTGGAACATGCAGTGAAGATAACTGCCAGAATAGCCCTCCAATTGACCCAGAAGAAGATCTTGATTACGACAGCAACTCCGATATTGAGTCATGAACGATTGGTGTAATAGTTTTTTTATGTATTGTAATGCTCTTGTTGCAGAATTTTTTATAATTAATTACTAATTTAATCTACTACATTTCCAGACAACTTGTAAGTTTATATTTTATTCAATAAAAAGTGTCTGATTACTTACTCTATAATTAAATTATTTTTAATTGTATAAACATATATTTTCAATGTTCAATTTAGGGGTAGTTTTAAGGGTTGAAAAGCTAAACACATGATAGTCATTTTCGAGAACGTGGAACAACATTTAAATCATTTTGAGTTCATCAAAAGAAATTTTTTTATACAATTTTTAATTGAGGGGTTGTTTCTAAGGGTTGAAAAGGGGTTAAAAATATGATAATTAAGGTAGAGAACGTAAAACAATATTTACTCTATATTTAAATCTTTTTAAGTTATACAAAAGTATTTTTTGTAATTTTCATCAATTTAGGGGTCGTTTGCAGGGGTTGTAAAAATTTTTAGGGGTTGAAAATGGTTTAAACATGAGATAATTGTGTTAGAGAACACTTTACGATTTCACTCCTTATTATTAAATACATTTTCTAGCGATAAAATTGCACAATGTCAATTTTTTCATTAAGGGGTCGTTTTCACCCCTTAAAAATAAAAAACGGAGGTCGGGTTAATATCACTTTTGAAGTTAAGGGTAAGATAAGCCTAATTCCAAAATTTCATGTAAATCGGTTGGTAGTAAAATATTTCGGAGGTAAGACCCTATTTTTCGCTTCAATGACTGCACTAGTTGTATAGAATTTCATCGCGAGCAAATAGCTTTTTGAAAAATTGTTCTATGATAATTTTTGACCATTTCCACGCCGTTTTTCGGAAACACCTTTCTCTACATTTTCGCTATTTCCGCTAAAAGTTATTAAGATTTTTGCATGAAATTTTTAGAGTAGGTAGGTACCAACAAAAGCTACAATTTAAGCTCCGAAACAACTTCTTAATACAGTCCCTGTAATTAAATGGCAAAAATGGCCATATTTAGAGGTGTTTAATTTTTTGTGCAAAAAGTTCCCAAGTGTCGCAGTTTATGTGTTAAATTTGATATTCTCTGTAATTTGTAATTTTTTGCTTGAAAATCCAATCTGACTTAGTTTTTTCTGTGGAATCCGATACTGTTTAAAGATAGACAATAATAAACCTTATTTCTGAAAAGCCGATTTTTTAAAATAATTCAGAATGGCCGACGTTTGCATAATTTTAATTAACTATAAAAGGGAAGTAAAAACATGCGTGTAAAATTTTAAGTATTAGTTACGGTTTACATGGAAATGGCGTTATTTTTCCCAAATAATAAATTTAAAATCGAAAAATTTCATTTTTCAAAAAGCCCATTATTATTAAATTGTTGAAAATTTTGAAATGCATATTTGGAAGAAAATAGCCAATAATGTTTCTGTTATTGTTTAGCCTTTTGTATTCCTGTGTTATTGAAATAAAAACGTGTAAAATAAAAAAAAAATTGAAAGTCAGTTTTTTAAAACTTTCTCACAAAATATTAATTTTAGGCACATAGTACCTACCTTATCACTTTTTTACTAAGCATTGTCGAATTGTGACAGTATGAAAAAAAGGGGGTGCTATTTAAGAAAAAAAAAAAAAATTTTTTAGATTATTTTCAATTTATAACATTATAAGGTTTCCACATTTCACTTAAAACTTTGGATAAGTGGTTGGATTTTCATGAAACCTGTATTGTGTTTGTATTGTTATTTAGAAAAAAGCCCCTAACTTCGATTTTGCCACTCTTGTCCAGAAATTGTCATAAACAATAAATTTGTTGTTAATTTGCTAACTTGCAGAAAACGAGCAAAATTAAAGAATAAAAGAATTTTCTTGTTTTTTGCTAAAACCTAACGAATTTTTTGAAAAAACGCGTAGTGTCCAGAGATACAGTAATGTAAAATTTACCAAAAAGGGCAGAGGGGAAACCATAATATTATATAAAAAAATCCGAAAAAATTCGTGTGTAAGTGTATTTTTAAAATACAAAACTTTTTTCAATATCGGTTTTCCATAAAGACATACTTTTGCAAAATTTCCTCGGAAACCCCTATAAAACTTTGATAAGGAAAATCACTGAAAAACATTTTCTTAAAACTCTATAAAAAATCACAATAAGACAAGACTTAATTTTAAACAATTTTCGTCTCTAATAATTTTTTTTAAAATGTATGTTTTCCGAGATATGAGCATTTGTGAATGAAATAATTGTATTTTTTTCCACAAAAAAATGCTCGTATCCTCTCTCTAAATTAATAGAGATGGAAATTGTTGAAATTATGACTTTTTTCAGATTTTTAAGAAAAAAAATTTTCGGTGATTTTCCTTCTCAGTTTTTGCTATTTTTATAGTTTGTTTCGGACACATGCTTTTCTGGAAAAATCAGTATAGAAAAAAAGTTTTGTAATGCTCGACTCGTGATTCGTTCTTGAATTTATTCCATTTGGCTGTTTCATATTGTATAATTCTCGATTTTTTTTAATGCTCCAATTTAGTGAAATTTGTTTTACTTTATTGGTTATTTTTATTTTAAAGCATAACATCACAAAGCACATCAACAATTTTTTGTTTTCGAAAGCATGATATGTAGGCATTGTCGAGTTCATCAATTCCCGGCACTCAAAAATGCAACAAAACTTTTACGACATATTAATTATTATCGCCGTTCGGCCAAGCGGCATGCTGTCATCAGACAAGCCAACGCACATTAAAAACCTATAAGGGTAAGCGAGTTCAATGAACAGCGGTACGGAGAGTACCGGTATTTTAATGAGGTCTTATTTTTTTTATTGCGTTTTTTGAGTGCCGGGACCTGATGAACTCGACTATACATATCTATTAATATAAGTTGATCATTATGTGTGTATACCCTTGTAAGAAATAAAGTTTACTTTGCATTGCTTACGTATTTTTTTCAATCGTAATGATATTTTGTCTTCACATTCCTAACAGCCCACTTAATAGTGCATCCCCAGATGGGGTAGGGGGCGGGGCTTTTTTATTTTTGATTTGTCGAGAAAAAGTTTACTTTTTACTTTACTTTATAAAAGTTCGACTTTACTTTATAAAAAGTTTTGCTTGCTAGAAAGTCATAAACGGTTGTCAAACTTATGATATATTATACAGGGTATTCTAAAAATTAGAAAATATGAAATTGGCTTTAAGCAAATATATTTTTTTACATTTTTATTGAAAAGTTTGTTTAATAAAGTTTTTTCAATTATAAATAAAAGCTGTGGAGTGTAGTTGCAAAAATAAGGAAAAATCTCTTTAAAAAAAAACATTTTATTGAACTAAGTTGAACACTATTCTACATCTAGATCAAAAAATGTGTACTAGGCATTTTTCTAACCTTTTTCTGAAGCCTTCACATGCTCACACACACAGATGAAGTCACATATTCTGCTATGGTTGCAACAGCTTCCGCAATTGAATAAAACGGTTTTTTTTTGTTTTTTAAAGAGGTTTTTCCTTATTTTGCCTAAAGCCTTTTAAACATGATTTTCTAGCACGAGTACTTGAAGAGCCAAGGGCTTCTGTAAGTAAGCCTAGAAAAATGATAAGAGCTGGGAACACTGAAGAAAAAGAAATATCGCCATCTTAATCTATTACATAATTCTTTTAGGTGGCAGCATTTGCCCCAAATGTGGCAAGGTGTACAAACATCGCTTTCATATGTTAAGCCATCTCAGAGAGTGCGGTGAACAGCCTAGGTTCCATTGTCCGTTTTGTACACACAGAACCCATAGAAAGGCGAATCTCAAAGTTCACGTAAAAAAAGTACATACAAAATAATTCAGTTATTGTTGCGCGTTTGACAATAAATTAACTTTATATAAAATGCATTTTAATTATTTTTCATTTGTAGAATGGTTATAAGTAGGATAAGTTTAGAAATAAGTAATATTACAATTCTATAAACCACCTTATTCTACATATATTCTTTCCTATTATTTGGGTTTTCTACCACATGTATTATTATCCTCTTCAAAACAAATCACCGAATCTACAAAATAATAGAATTATTGGAAAAAGCCTCTGCGCCCGTGACGTTTACGCCAAAGGAAAAGTCAGAGGTTATGTTTTGCAAATAATATAAATCGGAATAAACACAGAAATAATGTATTTTGCTGACGTTTCGGAAAGTAATCTCTTTCCGTTTTCAAAGTTATTTTTTGGAAGAACTCTTATTTTGCTGTGTATGTCAAATACACAAAAGTCCTTGAACATTCTTAGAATTAAGATTTACTACATTTATAAAATATTATCAACTAATTAAAATACCTTTCATTTGATAAATATAAGCAAATATTGTAAAGAAAGCTGTAAATAATGCCAAGTTTACTCCGAACTCGCTCCTAACACAAAGTTTCATGTACATAGTTAATCAAGTTTTTTGCATATTATTATTATTTCTAAAAATTGAAAAGAAAATGAATTATTGACTATGTGAGGGAAACTATTCACACTTGGCCTTTGTACAACTCTGTACATTTCAAATATCAAAATAGTAATAAAAAATTAGCATAAAAGTTAACTATTGACTATGTGAATGAAATTTTAATAAATAATAATAAATAAATAAACACCACACAAATTAGACAACCCCCAATTCCAGAAGCCAGGGGCTTTTGCGGAAAGGGGTTACACATTGAAAAAACGCGGACATACAACCATTTCCTCGGACAGTGTCAGTGCCGGGGCTAGGATTCGAACCCGATGGTGCGATGCCCGTGTGATTAATCGCCATTGCCACCGATTGTATTAGAACTTGGCATTATTTAGAACTTTCTTCCTAATATTTGCGCTTATATTTATATTAAATTAAAGGTAGATACGGTATGAGACGTAGCTCAGTGAGTTAGCGCGTCTAGCTTTCTCTCTGTGCATACCTAGCGAGGCGCTGCGAAGTAATTTTCAAATACAGAATTATCACCAAGAAGTGGTTCGGATCCCACTATAAACTGTAGGGCCCCGTCTCCTTTGCTCAGACAAATCTAGATCTAGTCTTACGAGAGTCACCCAGGTGACCTGAAATTGAATAAATTGCGTTTTCAAGTAAAAAATAAGTTAAAGACCTCATTTATTTTTATTCGTAGTACATAAAATCTGCACTGTAACAGTTTGGTCAAAATATTTCTATTTATATAAATTTTAGAAAAAAATATAGTAGCCGCGGACATTTCTTTGTTTGTGAAAATAGACTAAAGCCGAATGAAAACTGTATAATACGAACTTTCAAGAATTTTTAGAAACAGACCTCGAAACAGAAGAAAAATTTATGATTAATAATTAAGTATATTATTTTATACATATACAGGGTGTCTCACCGGGAACTGAATCGATCGATTTAGAGAAAAGTACGCATCAGAAAATTTTGAAAATTTAGATAATTACTGATGTCGGTGTGGCCAATCCAACTAAAATAATTACAAGCAGCTGGCACTTCCGCTTATACCGGAAGTCGATACCAACTTGCTTATTTCAAATGGAACACCCTATATATTTTAGGGTTTTCGAAAAGATCATACAATTCTGAGTCGAAAATATGTAGCATATCCTATACTTAAACCTAGCCGTTTCAGAGATATTTGACATTTTATAGAAAATTTGACAGGTGCAACGGTTTACAAGAACCGTTATAACTTTCTTCGTGTGAAAGATCCTCATTTGCTTCTTGTCACGTAAGAAGAACACAAGGAGAACTACGTTCTACAACTGAAATAAATTTAATAATATCATACCAAGTGTTCCGTTTTTCGCGTTACATTTTGTCAACTTCAAACCGCGAAAACTTGTTTAGGTCAAATGGAACATCCTATATTTTTTTACGTCAAGTTGTGTAAAATTGAATTTCTTTTTTTCTGATATTAGCATTGTGGAGGTTAAAGTTACAACTTTTTGAAATATTTGCGATTTTATTAGAAATTCATGAATTGTTGTAATCAAAATAGCCATGATTAGAAACAATCAATCATTAATATGTCAAAAAATGCCAGCACGTTTAAATTATACCAACGAAAACTTTTTAAATTTGTTTATTATTTATGGAGATGTGATAAAGTAATATCAAGAACTTGCAGCACATTTGCTACTCGATATCCAGAAAAACGGAAACCGTCACCAAACACTGTAAAATGCATACTGGAAAATTTTAAAAATTATGGCTCTGTCAAGGCACAAATGCAAATAAGAAAGCCTATTGTTGATGACAAAAACATTGAAATAGTCATTCTGGGATATTTTCATGCATTTCCAAGGATGTCATTAAGACAAGCTGCTCTGGAATCGGGACTAAGCAAGGATTCAATTCACAGAATCTTATTAAAACACAAGTTTCATCCCTTTTCATTCCATATGGTTCAAGGATTAAAAGAAACAGATTTCCTAAGAAGGCAGAATTTTTGTGAGTTTATTCGAATAAGGTCTGAGGGTCACGATTCTTATTTGGGAAATATTATATGCACAATGATATCAGAAAAAAGGGAATTCAATTTTACACAACTTGACGTAAAGAAATACAGGGTGTTCCTTTTGACCTAAACAAGTTTTCGCGGATTTAAGTTGACAAAATGTAACGCGAAAAACGGAACACTTGGTAAGATATTATTGAATTTATTTCAGTTGTAGAACGTAGTTCTTGTGTTCTTTTTATATGACAACAAGCAAATGAGGATCTTTTACACGAAGAAAGTTATAACTGTTATTGCAAACCGTTGCACCTGTCAAATTTTCTATAAAATGTCAAATATCTCTGATACGGCTGGGTTTAGGTATAGGATATGCTACATATTTTCGACTCAGAATTTAATGCTCCTTTCGAAAACCCTAAAATATATAGGGTGTTCCAATTGAAATAAGCAAGTTAGTATCGACTTCCGGTATAAGCGGAAGTGTCAGCTACTTGTAATTATTTTAGTTGGATTGACCATATCGACATTAGTAATTATCTAAATTTTCAAAATTTTCTGATGTTTACTTTTCTCTATATCGACCGATTCAATTCCCGGTGAAACAATAACGGTAATAACCAAATAATAACTATAATAACCTAAGCTTGTACATCATAATGTCCAGGTGGTAACCCCCTCGGGCGAAATTCTTGGTAATATATTGTTTTTACCTAATTTTCATAAACTATAATATGTAGGCTTAAGAAACATTTTTTACTTGATGCAAGCAGCAGCCGAGTTGCACTACCTTGTCGATTTTATAAACATGTGGGGTCAAAATCATTCAACAGCAAATTATGTTATTAATCTGGTCGATAGCCGAGTGTCTGGTCGATAGCCGAGTGAGTTAAGGCGCGAGGAGGCAATCGCGAATAATCACACGGACATCGCACCACCGGGTTCGAATTCTGGCTCCGGCACTGTCTGAGGAAATGGTTGTATGTCCGCGTTTTTTCAATGTGTAACCCCCTTCCGCGCAAGCCCTGCCTTCTGGAATTGGGGTTGTCTAATTTCTGTGGTGTTTATTTATTGATTTATTTATTAATAGTGGTTGAAACCTTATTTCTCTTTCAGATAAACAGTTTACTTGCCACAAATGTGGAAGAGGGTACAAAAGAAAAGTCCACTTAAATAGTCATCTTCGATATGAATGCGGGAAGAAGCCCACGTTTCAATGCCAGGTTTGCCCGAGAGCATTCCATCAAAAGTCTAATTATACAGCCCACATGGTTAGGCATCAGCCCAAACTGGCATTAGGTTCTTTGTACAAATAAGTATATAATTTATTAAGCCCGCCAAAAAGGCGCTGTGCTCTGATATATTTTTGTACATTTCCGATATAAGAGTATATTCTAATTTTGTAATTGCGATGTTTGTAAGGAGCTTTTGTTTCTCTTTCACATTCCATTAATGAACTTGAAATAGTTTTTGTATTCATGCGCGATAATTGTTACTCTGATCACAATATCTAGGGAAGTGTAAAAAGTATTTATTATACTATATAGAAAAAAAAAGTCTAGTTAAATCTCTGCCTATACATAAGATATTTTAGTCAGATCAGTGGTTAAATTCATAACTGAATTTTAAGGTTTTATGTAAAACCCAAAAACACACATTCCAAATCCAAATTGTGAGAAACTGGATAGAAAAGTCCTTCGCAAACTTCTAGTCAGTCTAATCAGCCGTTACAGACAAGTCGTGCCAAAGTAAAATTTTTATCGATAATCAAAAATGTTAGCGTTGAAATAACCGGCCCTGCGGCCTATCGTACCTGATAAAGCAGATCAAACCCTGATATTACCTAACCTATTGGTGTCAGTATAGTCTGGTTGATTATCTTTTCTTTTAATTTTGATCCTGTCTTTCCGAAAATCTTTATTTAATAATGGCTATTCAAAATTATTTGTATAATATTTAACACTCTAGGAGCTTCTTGTGTACACGGTTAAATTATTGTGTCAGTAACTATTTATTTTACTCAAATCCTTTTATTTTCGAATTACTCAAGGGCTATTCTAGGCTCGTATTAGGAAGGTAAATGGGGAATAATTTAAGAATAGAATTTCTTGACTCGCTACAGCGGAGCATCTTCAAGGTCGTTTTTTTTTAAATCAAACACCCTATATATTTTTACATTTATGAATTCAGCGTAAAATTATCTTTCCGACGACCTCCAGATTATTGATTTTTGACGTGGCGTGAAAATTTTGGTCGGAACAAGATTTCACAAATTAATTCGCTGTGTGTGTATTATCATTAATTAAGAAGGTTTATTTTGCAATTATATAGACAAGGGATGTACTACTACGTCTATGCATTCTTGTAGACGATTTTCGAATGATCTAATGACATTTCTTAAAATATCTACAGCAATTTCTCTTTCATATATTTTTTTTGTAGTTACAGGAGCTTTGTACACTTGCTCCTTAACATAACCCCACAAAACGAAAACTATTTTGGCCAAATCAGAGCTTCTGGCAGGCCAACTATGGGGTCCTCCACTTCCTGCCCAACCATTTGGAAAAGCGTCATTTAAATGTTCGTGAATAGCTACAGTGTGGTGCACAGGTGCTCCATCATACAAGTACTAAATTTGCTCCCTAATATTCCTGGGGACATCCTCCAGTAATTCTTCCAAGCTGTCTTGCAAAAATTCCACATAAATTTGACCATTCACACGTCCATCAAAAAAATGTGGTCCTATCACATAATCCCGAACAATTCTTTCCCAAACGTTCAACGACCATCTTGTTTGGCTATTTGATCGTGAGATGTACGGATTGATTGTGTCGCAATAATGAAAATTATGACGTTAACATGTCCATTTCTTGAAACATTGCCTCTTCGGCAAACAAAACAAAGTGAAAAAAATTTCATTGTTGTCCTATTTTTGTTATGTCCATTGATAAAATGGTATTCGGTTGTCATAATCCCCATCAAGCAGTTGTTTCGAGAGTACTGAAAGATGGCGCTAGTTACGCTCTACTGCGGTGGAACTTAACAGTGTTTATGAGATGTGAACTCCAGGTATTGAAGGTATCACTTGCACTGCACTGATGAGACCCAAAACTAGGTCGAAATCGGTCTGCAGTTAGTGACATCCTGAGATGAAGGAGGCCTCGCATCTTCCTCGTAGCATTCGAGCATTCCAAGTCATTGTAAAGGGTGGTCCCTAGGAACGGGAAGTTTTGATAATGACATAATGTTAGTATTTAGTAATTATATATAGTTGGCCATGGAATATATCTCTGGAAATATCGATTTTAGGTATAGGATATTATTCAGATCGTAGAGAATTAACGTGCAAATTCAAAAATACAATAATATAAAGAGTGTTCCATTTTAAAAAATTGAGAAAATTCACTTTGAAATGTCCCGAATTAGCGCTAGTATAAAATACACCCACTTTATAATTATAATCAATATTTGGTGGTTGTGTCGTTGTAGTATATCCCTTCTCTACATAATGGCAAAATAAATCTTCTTAATTAGTAGTAATACACAGACAGCGAATTAATTTGTTAAACCTTGTTCCGAAAAAAATTTTCATATTTTGTCGAATAGCTCGGCAACGACATGTCAAAAATAAAATCTGGAGGTCATTGGAAAGGTAATTTTACGCTGAATTCATAAATGTAAGAATATATGGGGTGTTTCATTTAAAAAATAATGACCTCAAAGATGCTTCGCTGTATCAAGTCACCCTGTATATTTCAAAATATTTTTAAAATGTGCGTCTTTTTGATACTACTTCGATAAAGAAATAATTTTCCAAAGTCTTCTATGAAGGCCGATATTGGACTTTGACGCACTCTTATGTCACCCTGTATATGTAAGTTGCCAAAAATATAAAATTTTACATTTTGTCCGTACGTAGTTGAACCAACAAACTTTTTTTTCTAATTTTTTTAATATTAGTTTAGTGACTGTTTTTGAAAATATTATATTTATGAAAAATTATAATTAACTGACTAGGAAACGCCATGTTTCCTTCTAACTTGTATTTTCTTATTAAACTGTAAAATAAAATTACATGACATCAATAATACAAAGTATTTTTTCTACTCCCGCCAAAAATAGTAGACTTTTCGACCCACATACGTGAGGAAAAGAGCTTCGTGCAAGAAATTTTCACCAGAGTTTTTAGGTTAAGATACTACCTTTTGGTTACAAAAATAATACTTGTATAGTATTATCTAATTCCTATAGAATGAGGTTAGCTTTTCTTTATCTAAAAAATCCGCGTCCTTTTATTGCTAAAATGTCTATCCCTACGTGAGTCAACAATATGGAGGATCTTCTTCTGAAGCAATGCCCACTGTACTTACTGTAAGATACGAAGTTATGTTTTTTGGCATGCTGCCTACTGAATGTCACTATTGTGTATCCATTATACAAACTTCATACTGAAGTATATATCTTTGATTCCTAGGCACTTAAGGTAAGGAATTATTCTCTGTAGCGTAGTAGGTATATATAATTCTAGGTATTGTATTTTATTCAGTAAATACTAGAGTATCGCATATTGTACTAATTTGGACAGTACCTGTTTTAACTTTTTCCAAATGTTCATCGTTTGTTCGTTCCAGAGATAATAAACTCATTTGTGGACAGAGGTCAAGAAAACCTGCTACTACCCCCCAGTATGATACAAACTTATTGCACCCTCATGCGCTCAGCGTTGAATCAAGCGGCTTTGTCCGAAAGAAGGGCGAATAACAACGCACCAAGCGAGAAACGATTTGAATGCCAGACCTGCTTGAAAAGCTACAAAAATAAAAGGCATTTATACAGACACCAGAAAGAGGAGTGCATCGGAGTCGAACCGAAATTTCGTTGCGAAATCTGTTCGAGTATGTTCAGGAGGAAGTACCATTTGTCCCGTCACATGAACAGTAGGCATGGTACCAAAGAGGAAGTTGGTAGTCCACTTATCGGGCTCCTGCCTCCACCAACAAATAATACTGTTAAAACGGAAGTTAAGGTTGAAGGACACTCATAACGTTTAGTTTTTTAACCTCATAACTAGGTTTAGGTTTTACTGTAGTAGTATTAGTTGTTTTACCGTATTTGAGGTTGTGTGGTACAGACTTTCTTTAGTTTAGTGGCAACGCACAGTAGGCCGGAAATCATAGGCACCGGTCAAAATTGAATTTTTTTTATGAATTTGCAGTATGACCCTCAAGGAATAAGTACGTCGCTAAATTTCTATCACTGACATATCGATGTTTACAAACTTGTGTTTCTATACAGAATCTGCTCTTAAATAATTTATAGATATATAATTGATATAGATGTAACTGTCCACTATTTAGGGCGGTGGCTGGCGATTGCAATTTCTGGCCCGCTGTGCAACGGTCGTTTTGGGTCAACGTCTAAGAATTATTTGGTGTTCAAAATCAAAACATATGTGTTCTTGACACTGAAGTTATTTTCAGAACATCTAAATCTAGCGTTTACCCAGTATACATTATTGCCATTCAAATAAGACAAGTATGTAAATATTTAGAGAAATTTGACAAGACTGAAATTATCATTACAGTATTGATCTGTTACCTTTATTAAATATTATTGTAGAGAGGTAAGAGTAGTAGCTAGGCATGGAGATTGTACTTCCACAGTTATAAGTCTGATATTTAAGTTAGATAATAATACTTATAATAATTGAAAGGAGTCATCATTTTAATTTAATAACAGAATATACAGAGTGAGAAAATTACTATTTGTTGTTTTTTTGATGACAGTATGAAAAAGTTGTGCAGCTGTGTGTTTGGTAGCGCTCCTTAAGGGTATGTTATGTTATATCAATAGTATTGGCTAATATGGAATATAACCAGGGATGTAAGAAAGGGTGGCCACCTCCTCTTCAATGCGTTTTTTAAAAATTTTGATATCCTCATGCGGTTTCTTAATTGCTCAAGAAAGGGCTAGTTAGTTATTTTGTGGTCCGATTTTAATGAAGAATCTAAGTAGGCTGGCTGGCTGACGATTTGCTTTAATTTTGATAGCCATATTCCGGTATAGAAATTTAAAAAATGAGTGGAAAAACAAATTTTGAGTTAAAGGAAGGAACGTTCCCTTTCGTTATGCCCCTGGTTGCATTTAATTTTAGTCAGTGAAATCATAGCCTTGTTGGATACCAAATAACGTATTAAATATTGTTCCTGTAACAAAGGACTCTTGGAATATTAAATAAAAACCTACTCTAAAGTATCATCTGCGAAGGATGTCCTTTTCTGGACCCATTTTTAAAATATTTTTGAAAATATCATCAAGAATTTCCGGACACTGTGTATATTAGAGAATATGTAATTATAAAACTACATACTGTATTCATTATAATAAAGATAAATTTGAAATTAACGTCTTTTATCTCCGAAAAGTTCTAAAGATCAATTATTATTTCTAAAGTACAAAGTATTGAAAAGCTTAAAGAAGCTGATGATAACTATATTGATTGAGATGATACTGATACCTGGAGGATATGGTTTGATAACACAAACTAGATTCTTCTTGACAAGGGGTCCAATATCGTATGCGTTATCAAATCTACCCAAAAAAGGCAAATATTTTCTAAAATGCCAAACAAAAAACAAAAAATAAGCTGTCGTGTGAAGAATGTAATAGCTGTTATATAGGCCAAACAGGAAGGCCAATTAATATAAGATACTCGGAACATTTAAATCATTTGAAAAAAGAAAAGTAACTAAAGTTTTTCAAACAATTTTTTAGAAACAAACCATCATTTTCCGCCCATAGAAAATCTAGAAGTTTTACATTATGCAACAAAATCCAGGAAATTAAATATATTAGAATCAATTGAAATTTGTAAACATATAAATAATCCAAACATTACCATCCTTAATGAACAGTTAGAAATTGGGAATTCCACTTCGTTGCTTGCCGCCCTGTTGTAAAAGAGGCATACCTGCACTGTTTAACCATAGCTACTTATAGTCCAAGTAAGGACTTCCTGAGACAAAAAAAACTAAGCAAAAACTTTACGGCATAATTGTTATCGCCGCGGGCCATGGCGCTAAGTTGAAGTAAATAGATCCCAGTAAATAAAAAATGCAAACAAAAACTTTACAACATAATTATATCGCTGCGGGCCATGACGCCAAGCCTGACATGAAACATTCCCGACGCACATTAAAAACCTATAAAGATAAGCGAGTCAATTTGCTAACGGCACAAAAAAGAGTACCGGTATTTTAATGAGGTCATAAAGTTTATGTTACGTTTTTTCTGTCTCAGTTTATTCCTACTTGTACTATACCTCACAATTTAATTTGTAATTTATTTTGCCTTAAAAATGTGGACTAGGTACTATGAAACTGCAGTCGCGAACATAAAAAATATAGTGATATTTAATAAAGCAATTTTGTGTTCGTTATATACTAAAAAATACTTTTTAATTTGTTGTTTCAATAAATGTATTCTGATGAAAGCTAGGGGTCCCTAGCCGAAACATAATATTGTTTTATTGTACAAGAACCTTATCCCCAAAAAAAGCGTGACAACTTCTACTTAGCAAAGAGATATCAATGTACAAATATAACTTCTAATTAAATAAAAATTACTTCAGGTATACCTCAAGGACCCCACTTGAGTCCACTTGAATATATCTGAAGCGTAAGCATGGACGACGTAACTTAAGAGTCACACTTTTAATCGCATTTTCGGGTCGGTTTGCTACCCCCTCAGCTCATGGGATTCAGATTGAATACCGTAACTTGCTGCAATTTGTTATTAACAATTTTGGTGCTTACTAAAATTCTACTTTTTCAATCTATGCACGTAATGCAGAAATAAAAGAAGTAACCTTTTATGGGTAAAATATTATATTAATATCATATCAGCTCTTCAACTGCACATAATATTGGCTATTTCATTAATATTTCTTAGTGTATGGCAATTTCTTTTCAGGGCGTGTTCTTGATAATTATTATTGCATATTTATTGCATAGCGCTGTAAATTTTAATGGTGACTCATTTCGTTTTGTGCTAAATACTAAGTTAATAAAAAAAATTGCTTTTTTTGTAATATTAAATTGTTCTATAGAGGGTCAGGGTAATAACTTTAACGTATGTATAATCTATTAAAAACGCACGTCCCTAAAAAATGTTCCTCCAATGTTTATGCAGCAGAACACGCTTTTTTTAAATGTATAATGACGCACTGAAAATGAATCTCGATAGACTATGCTGTATTATTACAGTTTTTACGGCTACGGCAGGTAATGTTTGTGAATGCGTCTACAGATAACTTATCATTCGATAGACTGGAGAAAAAAGCTCGATTGCTAAACCTGTTAATTTTCACATGTATGCCTTTTGAGGAAACAATGAATGTATATTACAATACTATGTTCTGCCTTAGAGATCACTTGTTAACCTGTGATATCTATATTGGTTCTGCTAATCCAAAATATAAAAGTTTAAAAAATGGAATGTATTTTTCTAAACTAACATTATTCTTTGTCGTAGATGAGAGGGATGCCGAGCCATTCATTAGACGACTTTTGACTTCTGCTCCAGAGAAAAACGAGAGGAAGTTCCAGTGTATGAAGTGTTTTAAATTGTACAAGCACAAGCACATTCTAAAAAGGCACCTCAAATACGAATGTGGAATAGACCCTCAGTTTCAATGTTCCATATGCGGACATAGAACCAAGAGGAAGTACGAAATGACCGTTCACATTAGAACAAAACATATAAGTACCATTTAATTTTTTTTGTTTGTTTAGAGACATGTTCCAATTGTTGGTAACATGTTTGTTAATACGATGTTTAAATTAAAGGATATTTTTGTGCTTATTTGTTGTGCAGATTTTTTGTTGTTGTTCTTATAGTAGGAGACTATTATAAAATATATTTTTTTAAATTTGAAATTCTAAAAGTTTACTAATGTAAGCTTACAGTAAAAAGTCTTAGTCACCAGATGGTGCCAACTTGATCGACGAGTAGAATTCGAATTCGCTTAGGGTTTCGGTGCTCGTGGAAATTATTTCCGACGAAATTGAAGGTTTCAATATGAAATATGAAGACCGAAAGGAATCTCTGAGAGTGATTGATCTACAGTCCGATTCAGAGGTTGTGATCAAGGAGTCTGGGGTTCGAATCCTGACTAGGCTGTGGATGTTTAGTGGCGTTTTTAATATGCTACCGAGTTGGTAGCAGTAAACTAAAGAGGTTGTGTTGGAGGCAACACGGTCAATCACTGTTCCATTCCTGAGTTCGAGTCTCAGCTACAGGAAATGGTCGTGGTGCATAGCTAAAATTAAACACCGCCATGACGATAATCTAAATAAAACGATTACAATTTTTTTTAAATCGTTAATGTGCTATTTTCTTTCCGCAAACAAGAATAGCAAAATGTAAAGCCTTATATTTTATAATGGAAAAGCATTTTCCAGCAGTTCTGTACATACATAGGTCAGTTTTCAACTTTCATTAAATTCGGTAAGTATACCCTAGTATGGATATAAATGTATCAATAATTGGTTACAGGAAATTATTGACTGTATAAAAATTAAAGACACCGGCCTTTAATCTGTTTCAAATTAACAAGTGGCTTACTAAAAAGTAAATATTATATGTATACTGTAATTACATTCTTAAAATCGCAATTTTTTTTAACATTTATTTAACATCGGTCTATTTCCGCTACTGAGGCCTATCACCGACGCTTGTAGACGAGCTACCCCCAACCAGGAATTTTACCGAACCTCTTCCCTTAAGAAGAATAGGGATCTTTTACTTGCCTAACGTTTAATAGACAAGGGACCGACGGCTTTACATCCCTTCCTCCGGATGGTATATCATCTACGCAATCCTCGCCTAAGGTTGCATAGCTTCCGCGCATACACTGATATACAAGCCGCTGGAAGATATGTGAGGCGAGGAAACGGTCTTCTTTGAAACGGTCGCCCATCCAAGTACTAACCGCGCCTAACGTTAAAATTTTGAGGACCAACATTTTCAGAAGTAATATTTTCGCCATGTATAACTGGAAAAAGCCGTGTTTTTACAAAGTCTTTACGATTTTTTAAACAAAACAGTAGTGTTATAGATTTGTTTGGATTAATATTTAAATTATGTTCCTTAAAATATGTGGTAATAGAATATATATTAGCATTTAACATGGCTTTAGCTAATGCAGTGTCCGATGAATTAGAGCTGAGTGTCATCAGCATATCATTGCAAGCGAGAACGGTTGATTCGTTTCAAAATATTGGCTGTGGCAATAACAAACAACAGTGGTCCGAGGATGGACCCTTGTGGAATACCTGACAAAATTAATTGGCATGTCCTCTAAAATTATAAGCAATTTACCATGCGTTCATATCAATCAATTACCAGAATCAGATGTTATGAAAGCGATAAAAAATCTGCAGAATAAAATGACATCTGAGTACGATCTTATTCCTAGTTTTTTTAGTCAAAGACTGTTCTAATGTGTTTGTTACCCCACTTTTAACTTTATTTAATTTGGGTTTACGTACCTCTACTTTCCCGGAATTTGGAAGTTAGCAAACCTTTGTCCTATTTACAAAAGTGGTAACACAAGAAACATAGTAAATTATAGAAGTGTATCGATTTTACCTAACCTTGCAACAGTATCTAGCTCATCAGTGTACAGTATAACATATTCTTCTATCAATAATACAATTTTCACTTGTCAACATGGTTTTATAGAAACACGTTCTACAGTATCCAACTTAGCATGCCTAGGTAAATTGGATAATAGAGGCCAAGTTAACGTAGTGTATACCGATTTCTCAAAGGTCTTTGATCGTGTGGATCATAAATTGTTAATTGATGAATTACATCACATCGGTTTTAATAACTCATTAAATTTCTTTATTTCTTACTTGAAGAATCGATTGCAATAAGTATACTTATCTTGCTACATTAGGGGTACCTCAAGGATCCATCTTGGGACCACTTCTAGTTACCATATTTATACATGACTTATGCGATAGTTTAGAGTGTGACAAACTGCTTTTTGCTGACGATCTCAAGATATTTAGCAAAATTTATAACATCGACGATTTCATAGCTTTACAACAACAGATTCATGAAAGTAAACTGTGGTGTACATCCAACAGATTGGAAATAAATGTTGCAAAATGCAAAGTAGTGGCATATACACGTAAAGTAACTCAAAATAAATTCTCATGTACTTTTAATAGCATGGCACTCTCAAAAGAACAAACAATTAAAGACTTGGGTGTATTATTCGACTCTAAATTAGACTTTAGAATAACAAACTCAGCAGTAAAACTGCTAGGTTTTATACCGAGAAACTGTGAATAATTTTCTAATGTTAATACTCTAAGAACACTGTATTTTTCATTTGTTCGATCAAAGATTGAGCATGATGCAATAATTTGGAACCCGATTAGAGCCTTTTAAAAGGATTCAGCGAAAGTTTATGAAGCTTTCAAAATTCATCATCATTATCCAGAACGAGGATATCCTGATTTACTTCCACCAAGATTTGACATGCAATTGTTATAAAATAGAAGAATAATTATGTTTTTAATATTCTTGCATAAATTGGTCAATAATGTAATAAAATGTCCATAGAAGCTTATAAAATATGTGGTGAAGATTTCAGAATGCTATGCCAATATCTGCCTCTTTCATTCTTCCGTGGCTAATCTTATTTCCAGTGGGTATTTTAACTTAAGTACGTGGGTGATAACTTAATAAGTGAATTTTTCAAATTTCGAAACTAAATAATTTATTTTTAGCCTGGGCACTCCTCACGAGTCAACGTTACACATGTGACCAGTGTGGGAGGTCTTATAAACATAAAAGTAATCTGTGCAACCACAAGAGGGAGGAATGTGGAAAACCTCCCTCATATTTCTGTCCGGTGTGCAAAAAGGGCTTCAAAAAGAAACAACACATACAGCGACATTTGATGGTCCACAGCGACGTTGATTTGTCAACTTTCGATATAGATCCCGAGATACTGAAGAACATGTGGCCGTTCCCAGGAAAATCCGACTTCATTCCTAAGCCTAATATATCCCTTATACCAAAAATTGCAACTGGTGTTCCTCCAACCTCTTCGTGCCCGCCACCATCTCTTTCCATCTTTCCCAAGAACACTTACACTATGCCCGGAATACACAATTTTCCTGTGCCTCAGTTCTTCTATCCTAATCCTTTCAATAATTATATACCGAACGGATGTGTAAAAATTGACCAGCGAATTCCGGTTAATGATGCGTCAAATAATGTGAACATCGTTCCCGCCAGTTCAGCTTCGCAGGCGATAAGAGAGAGAGAAAATATTTATGCTAACAATTTTTCTGGAGGGACGCAAAATATCGAAAACGGACAGTAGAAAGATAGCTTATGGTGTACCTATTTTAAGTATAATAGAATCTATCAACTCTAGTACCAGTAGATCAGTATTAGCATTTATGGAGGGATACTTCATTTGCAAAAACTGACACTAAAGTAGTTTTTCTAGAAAACTAAAACCTCTTTGTTTTTAAAAATCAATTTATAAGTTTATTTGTTTATTTTGGGTTTATAGCTTTCATTAAAATACACATAAGTACTACAGATAGGAGAAATATGTGTAATAATTGTGCTATTGATAGAAGCATGTCAGCATTATGTTTTATGACTATTTTTTTCAAGTGAAGTAGTTTGTATGACACATTATGTTACCTCCTTTCTCTTATTATTTATTTTTGAGAAAGAATTTAGGCAACATATGCGGACGACTAGCTGGTTTAAGTCGGAGCAGAGAGCCGTGGGTCCAGAGCATTCGTAAGAGTGGAGAAACTTACCCTTTCTGACATGTAGAGCATAAGCGACAGATTTCTGTTTATTTCGAGAAAAGGAGACAAAGAAAAATTGATGTTAAATTGGGTATCATCTATTATAAAATTAGCAAAATTGTCTCTTTTTCTCGAATAACCAGCCTACTATAGATCAGACTGAAATTGTTGGTAAGAGAAATAAAAAGAAAGTTTAAAATGAATGACAAAATATATTACATGAAAAATAGACAAATCGGTTTGAAAGATAAATTGAAATTTAAGAAAAACATATATATATATATATAACAAATTTATACCAGTATCCTAGATGGATTATGGTTGAGGTGACTGGTTCTGGGACAGCAATCCAGGCCCACAATTGTCTCTTGTTGCAAGAATGAATTCTATAGTTTCTTGGCAATTTACGTCTCTCAATGAATGGGGTGAAAGTTGTAGGAAAATTAACCAACTATGTGGTTTAATGTAAAGATAACGAAATTTTATCTATGAAAGATAAACTGTGCAAAAACTATGCAGGAATGTAGAAGAAGTATCTCAGAATTTAAATATCTAAGAATATAAGCACGTACAAAATTAAATATATTTAAATTAGCTGCACGAAAATAAGCAAGTTAGCTGCACGAAAATAAGCTGCACGAATATATTAAAGCTGACTGTACAAAAATTTAAGCAAGTTGGCTATACAAATATAAGCTAATTAATTGTACAAAAGCTGATTTCATAAAAACTATAAATTGCCAAAAAAATGAAAAGGAAAGAGAAAAATATTTTTAAAACCATGTGGTACATATAGTATTTTAATTACTTATTAAACTAAAAAGAATTGACTGAATTCAAATTTATTTTCAAAATGATTGAAATTATATCAAAGGCAAAATTTGAAGATTAATTATATTTTAAATGAATAATGAAATTACCTGTTTATTAAACACTTTGTAACTGGGATATAAAAATTGTATTATCAATTACTGAAGTCCACGTATATATACGTATGAATCAGTACAAAGGCTGCAAGCAAATGACTTCCTGGTGAGTTTTACTGATAAGGTAAACTTTTTTTGTCCTAGTTACTGGAAAACAACGCTACCAAAAAAATGTGAGAAATCTAATTCTCTATTTAAATTGAAAGCTATAAAAATATAGAAATAGTACAGGTATGGCCATCTGTCAGTGGTTAAGTTAAACGCAACAACCTGCAGGTCGCAATTTTACAATTTCCTTTACTCACAACTAAAATAGTGGCATATAATCGATAAAGGGAATCTATAATAAAAGTTTTTATTCCATACCAGAGCCTTTGCTTCACAATTCGTAATACAATACATAACCACAAATATGAACAGATGTAAATAAATAGTAAAACGTATTGACTATGGTGTGAACTTAGTAAATATATTACATCTTATTGGATATACTAATATAGAATGAGAAAAGGTAAGGAAATTAACCATATGTACTTCATAGTAAACAAAAATATAAAAATTGAAAAATAGATATCTGATGTAAATAAATGTATTGTAGACAATTATCTCCTGGGATAATAATGCTGTATTACAATGGAAATGAGATACATAATAGTTTAGAGTATGACAGTTCCTAAGATATAAAACATAAGTACATAAAACAGTGTGAAATTGTTTAGCAGTTATACAAGTAAAATTCTGTTAGTTCAAAACAGTTTCACTTACAAAAACTGAGTCGAAAAATGATATACAGGTCGTGCTAAAAAATCCACAAAACACTAGTTTTTAAATAAAACTGTTAAATGGACATAGGCCATGTAACAATTAGCAAGAAGAAAAAGAAGATAAAAATATAGAAAAGTACATAAGCTGCTGAATCCGTTTGGGACTTATACATCTAGACATTTAACAGAAACAGAGTGGAACAAAGGTTTTACCTGCCAATAAGTTACGTCTGCGGTTCTTCGGTGTCTAGCAGACACTCAACATAATGCAAAGGGTTATAAGACAATTTCTGATCTACTTGTATGATTTTGTAATTTAGGGTGTTTATCAAGGACACTAAATCTGGCTAGTGTGGATGATGCAGGAGGTATCGAGGCAATATTGGTATGACATAAAGCTCAGCTTCACGAATCATGGAGATTGCAGTTCCAAAAAACAAAACCTCAAAGAATTGAGGAAAGGAAGAAAGATCCAGTGGATGATGCAAATAGTACTACGAAATTCACCCGCCAGAATGAAAAAAGACAAAATATCTTAAGGCTGGTCCCATACACACATAAGAAGCAGATATCCTACTTCGTTTATATGATGCTCTGCAGCAAGGATATAACAAAGCCGAAGCGCACACTATAAACCAATATTGTAGTTTTAGCCATCACATTAGCACTACGTCTAAACATTGGAGAACTATGGGTTGCTTTTGGAGTTGGAAAAATTACCGGATCTTTGCCGCACATGATTTAGCAACACATTTGGGTCGTGATCGTTGTACTGCCTTATCAATGTTTCAAGCAATAACTGGGTGCGTCACTGTATCTTTCTTTGGAGGAAGATTTGGAAGAACCGCATGAGACACCTGGAATGCATACCAAGATATCACCTCGACTTTTTGTGTATTGACTGCCAGATTTACTCAGTAGACTGTACAAGAAATGCTGAAACCATTGAAAATTGAGGAGCAATTGAAAATCTCCCTCCTTCGTAATATGCTTCTATTCATCATACAAAGAGAGCTGCCTCAGGCTGGTTACTTCCGGGCCTAAATGATGGTCGCAATCCCATTGTTCTCACTCCCAAGTGATTGGGGTTGGAAGAAGGACGAAGATGAACGGAAAATATCTTGGACAATCAGACCAGAGGCTTCACAAGCATGCAGGGAATCTATACGATGTGGCTGCATAAAAGGCTGTACACGACAGTGCAAATGTATGAAGGCTGCCCTACACTGTACCGCTCATTGAACTTGTTTCGCTCGTTGTACTATGTGAAATAAAGGGGGTTATTACAAAAATGTGTTCATTTCATTAAAATCAGTCATATCAAATAAGATAATGTTCAATATCAGTACAGACAATATCAGTATTTCCATGATAGCATTACAAATATAATATGATGTACATTATTGAAAATAAAATGTTATTATCTACCATCAGTCTTTATTATTACTTCAAAAATGTACTATAAGCGTTTCGTGACCACAAGTACATGTACACACATGAAGCTCTACAGTAATTAAGAGACAAAAATGGCTGCCAATTTGTTAAAGAAAAAATCTGAGATGGCCTCGTGGATAAAGTAGAACCTTTTGATATGTAGTACATGTGCCGCCAGTTGCATGCTTCTATCATCAAAGTCACAATTATTTTACCTATCTGAAGTCTAACAGTATAATGTGACACAAAACATTTTACCTATTGTTGTGCGTTTATTGAAGACGTTAGATGCTAAGATGTGGTTTTTACGATTTTTAAAAATTTTATCGTGATTTGGAGCAACATGAGAAAAACCATTTAAAACTGCATCCAAACCTCTCAAATGGTTCTTACTTTGAAATGGTACACTTATATACTTCAATTGGCAAATCAACAGCGCCTTGTATGAGAATTTATAGAGCCACACCTTTTTGAATTCAAAACATGTTTCTGATCCTCAATAGGCTTAAAGCTGCTCCCAGGTGAAGCAGGCTGAAGTCAAGTGATCGAGAAGGTTATACCTCTCTCTATTGCTAGTGGTCCTTAGTAATAGAATCGTATTCTGCCTTCGAAGAAGAAAAAATTCATGTGAAGAATTTAATTTGTGTGTTTTGAGTTTAATTTTTATATTGAGTGGGCAAAAATAATAAGTTATTGCGATGTTGTATTGTCAAATTTCCTTGGACTAACAGTACACACATAAAACATAATAAATGTATATTCCTAACAACCATGTAGTTTGTAGTAAATTTGTTATTTAATGTTTACGATATTCCAGTATAGATTTATAGCGTATTATCGTTTATTGTAACTATATAGCGAATAAATATGTTAAATATCTGAAACTTCTTTTATTTCCCTTATATTGTTTTTGTGTATTAAATTGTTTTTTTTTGCTTGCATAGTTTATAGTATTTGGCAAACAGTTGAAAAGGGTTTAGTGCCCACAAAAAATGAAAATGCATCAAAATATCAGTTTCAAACATCCCAAAATATTTTAAACAGGAACTGATGCTCTAATATTTGGATAAGAATATTTTTGCATTTTCGGGTGTATGTTCAAGTCGAAAACGAATTCCTGGACGAAACAAAACGAAATTATAGATTATAGGAAAAATAATAAAATATGTTTCTACCTTTTGCGCAAGGTCCAGTCGCCTCCAGGTTTACCTGTATAAATGATTTAAAACATTTTTCAACTATCAGCTGAATGCTATAAAAACTGTTTTGTACATATTTCTATTCAATTAGAATTTGTCTGTATTTAGTTCTTGAAGCTGTGCTAGTACGCTGAGAATGTGTTTTAATTTTTTTAGTTATTTTTTAGCCCGTTTTGTAGCAAACACTATTATTTCTTATCCAACGCTGTCGTAAACGTGTGAGTATTATTTCTAGAAATGATTAGAACTAGTTCATGTGACTCGCTTTTAGTGATTGTTCTTACTATTGCAGGTATTACCTTCTACGCGTCCAATTTTATCGAATACACGAAACTAAAAGTGTTCAATCACGAACACGTCAGGTACGGTTGCATGAGATGCAAAAAGACGTATCTACAAAAGAAAACGCTTGGACGGCATTTACGGTTCGACTGTGGACAGAGTCCTTCGTTCACATGCCAAATTTGTGCGAAAAAGTTTAAGCACGGGTATATATTGTTAAAGCATATGCGACACACCCACGAGATCCACATCCAGAAGTTGAGGCAGAGGCAGGCAAGAGGCGAGAACGAGGAAATGATCACTATTATACCTAGTGTGGATTTGTAAGTCACAGTAGGGTGTGTAGTAAATACAGAAGTCATTAAGGTGGGCGATGCCATCGACGTAATTTGACCATTTCTTGTACAAGGTTATTTAATTTATGTTATGTTTATTAGAAACAAAGTTTCGTATAAAAGTTATAGGACCTTTATTTTATTGAAACGTGATCACAAAAAAAAAATTGTATAAGTCACGTGATACGAAATAAATACGTGTTTTTTAAATGAAAATTGAATAAACAATAAAATAGTTATTTTCTTGGCCTACCTTGTTATTTTTGTTTCACTTGTGTTTTCACATGCATGGCTCACTCTTCTTGTAATAAAGCAGCTCATTTGCATTTTAAATGTCAAGAAGTATTTAAGATAGACCTATACAATTTGAAATCAGGGGAAAAAGGGCTTCTCGAAAATGCAATGATTTAAGGGTGTTCCATTAAAAAAAAACATATTTATTTCGTATCACGTGACATACATGATATTGTTTTTTTATCACGGTTAAACAAAATATATGTAGGATTCTACAACGTTTATGCCAAACTTTTTTTCTTTTTTTTTTTAATTTGGTAGTAAACTAATGTCGATGGCACTTCCGGTTATGCCGGAAGTCGATACCAACTTGCTTATTTTAAATGGGATACCCTATATATTATTACATTTTTGGATTGTACGCAAAATTCTAGGCCGATTTTGTGTGTCATGTCCTATACCTAAGTCTCTCCGTTTTTGAGATATTTCAATTTTTATGTCAAAAGTGACGTTTGCGGGCCCTAAAAAAATTATCAATTTTTCTTATAAGGAAGCCTTTATTATTTAATGTGGGTTCGATTTTTTGTTGAAAAAGACCTACTTTAATAGAGTTTTTATAATATTTTGATAAGTATTAATACCGAGTGTTAAAAAAATAAGAATAAAGATGAAATTGAGAAAGCTGTCAAAAATCAATTTTTTCAAATGGAAACCCCCAATTTTTAGAATTTTTTCTTATTCGCCATTAAAAATAAGGGTAAGTTTGTATATGGATGTTTATTCCGAAAAGTTTTAGTTTTCGAGATATTCCCAATTCAATATTTCTATATGGGGATTTTGCTATGGATTTTAAGTTCAATTACTGTTAGTTGGCTATGACGGCGTTGGGTGCTAAACAAATGTATGTAGCTGTCACTTACCAATTGACAAGTATTAATTATCATGCTGGGGCGCTTAAATTATGCACACGAGAATTACTTAAATTTGTTTATAATCCATGGAGAATGTTACAAAGTTTTATCAAAAACATGTGAAATATTTGCTAATAGATATCCAGAGAAACAAAAACCGTCTCCGAAGAGTATTTAATGGATAATGGAGAATTTCAAAAAATTTGGCACTGCAACAGTTCATAAAATAATTAAACAAATGTAACTTAGATACAAAAGGTTCTTACATAAAATACTAACAGTATAACTACTTATACTCAGGAAAATATTTTATTTTAATAAGTGTTCAAAGTGTCCACCCTGAACTTCCAAACGTTTTTCGCACCTCTTGATTAGTTCGCCATGAGTGGCCGCTCTAACAGAACCTGGAGATAATCTTTCAAAAGCATTCCTTACTCTTGCCTGACAATCTTCCATTGTTGTGACTGGATTAAAATAAACCATATCTTTTATTGTTCCCCATATAAAATAGTCTAAGACAGACAGATCAGGAGAACGGGGAGACCACAGAAAAGGTCCATTGTTAGCAATCCACTTATCGTAAAAAGTTTTTTCCATGAAGTTGTTAACTATGAAGCTGCTGTGTGGTGTGTTTAAGTATTAATTCATTACCATTTAAGTTTTCTTCATAAAAATTAAGTTTTACGATTCCGTCATTTCTCACAGCACAGTACACATTAAATTGTCAGGTTTCTTGATAATTTCGCAATCTCACGGTATGGGGATTTGAATCACACCAAAAGTGGGAATTATGTCTGTTGAAAAGTCCATTTTTCGTAAATTTTGCCTCGTCAGTCCAAATTATGTTGTCCAAAAATCGAAAGTCGCCTTGTAACATTGTTAAAATAAATTCGCAAAAGTGAACTCTTCTGGTCAAATCGGTGTCCTTTAGGTGTTGAACCATAGAAATGGAATAGGGATGGAATTTGTGTTTCAAAAGAATTCTATGAATAGAGTTCTTGGAGATTCCTGTTTGTAAGGCCACTTGTCTTAAGGATGTCATAGGATATGCCGCAAAATATCCCAAAATAGCAATTTTGATATTTTCATCATCGACAATTGGTTTTATTTTATGAACTGTTGCTTTAACGGTGCCAAAATTTTTGAAATTCTCCATTATTCGTTTAATACTGTTCGGAGACGGTTTTTGTTTATCTGGATATCTATTAGCAAATATTTCACACGTTCTTGATAAAACTTTATTACATTCACCATAGATTATAAACAAATTTAAGTAATCCTCGTGCGTCTAATTTAAGCACCCCGGCATGAGATAATTGATATTTGTTAAATGGTAAGTGACAGCTACATACATTTGTTTAGCACTCAACGCCGTCATAGCCAACTAAGAGTAATTTAACTTAATATCCATAACAAAATACCCATATAGAAATATTGAATTGGGAATATCTCGAAAACTAAAAATTTTCGGAATAGACATCCATAACAAACTTACCCTTATTTTTAATGGCGAATAAGATAAGATTATAAAAATTGCGGGTTTCCATTTGAAAGAATTGATTTTTGATAGTTTTCTCAATTTCATCTTTATTCTTATTTTTTGAACACTGTATTAATACTTATCAAAATATTATAAAAACTCTATTAAAGTAGGTCTTTTTCAAGAAAGAATCGAACCCAAATTAGATAATAAAGGCTTCCTTATAGGAAAAAATTGATAATTCTTTTAGGGTCCGCAAAAGTCATTTTGACATAAAAATTGAAATATCTCAAAAACGGAGGGATCTAGGTATAGGAAAGGATACACAAAATCGGCCTAGAATTTTGCGTACAATCCAAAAATGTAATAATATATAGGGTGTCCCATTTAAAATAAGCAAGTTTACTACCAAATTTAAAATTTTTTCCGATGTCTATTTTTCGAGATATCGATCGCCTCAGTTCGTCGTGGCACACCCTGTATAGTGAATAATCCCTAAACCGCTTTAAGAAAATTTTTGATGTGCTTTTAGGGACAATTAGATAGAATAGTACTATTTCTTTTGTGAAAAACATATTTTTTTCCAGTTTTTCATAGTCCAGTACCATTCTATGGAATGTTCTGTAGACGCCTCTCAATTGTTTTGTTTAATCGGTTAGGGATGTAGGAGAAATCGAATTACGGAATCATCTTTTTAAATACTGCACCGCCACCCTTAAGAGCGGTTATCCCCTAGCGATTGCTTTTCCCTTTGAGATATATTCTATAAATACAATTTCAAGATGGTGATTTAGGATTATTTTACCTTCAGGGAAGTAGCATCCAAAAATACTATTAGAAGTAAAAGAGAATAATTTTTTTTTCAATTCCAATAGTAATTCTATTAAATTTCTCATATAAATCCATAGTTTTTAGATTCTTTAGAATGAATAAAGAGGATTCTCAGTTGAATGACAAAAAAAATATCATATTAAGAAGAATATGCTGCAAATATAAAAGAAATATTCTAAACTAAAATGAACTTGGTTTAATTTTTATTTTTGTAGCAATAATGGTTTCGGAAATTTGACGTTCGAACCATTATAAGACAGTCTTTAGATTAAATGTTAAACGTCTCTGTTCGTGTATTATTATTAATATTATTTCAAATGGTTGATAGCGCGAACATGGAAAAAACCCTTTTTTTGTACAACTCGGTGTGATAAAAACCGTCAAGTAGAGACATTCGCATCGTACGCTGTTAATGGTAAAAATCGAAGTTAAAGCCTTGCTTATAATAGTAATTATTTAAATTATAATATTACTTTCGCGTATAAACATTGTGCTGATGAACAATGCCGCCCCTCGAGGAAATTATTGAACTTTGTGTATTTATATGGTTAAAGTCTTGGCCCAAGAGCTCTGAGAAGAAGCCAGGAGGGTGTGAAAGACGAAAATTTGTTGATGACAATCGGCATTGTAAGTTATACATTTTTTCTTGCTGGTGTTTTTTCATATTGATTTTGACATTTTTAATAATAATTTGTTTTACGCTGTAAATACAGTCCATTCTTGTGCTCACAACATAACGGCTATCGGAGCCGTAACAGTCTCAGAAATTGTGGCTTGTTTAAAAGATGCTTAGTAACAAAGTTAAATACTTTTGTGTTTGTTTCTTTAACATAAAAGCAGAAGTTATAACCGAATCAATGTGCGTTTTCACATTTTTTATATAAAAATGTCGCCATTTTGTAACTAACTCGGAATTAAAAAAAATCTCAAATAGTTCAGCGTTATTTTTCGATTTTGGCGTGGTTTCCACCCCTTAGCTTGGGTGTAAAATCAGATGTCAAAACCATACAGAAACTGAAGAAAACATCTTTTGCCTAGAGAAATTATCATTGTACAATATGATATTCTTTCAAGCTTTTAGGCACTGTTTTGGGAATTGGGAATCTCTAGGCGGATAAACACTCTTAATGTGAAGTCTGAAAACGTTTACGACAATGTCAGAAATGTTTCTACAAATATTTGATCACATTCCTCCATATATTAACGTGAAACATCCACAAAACTTTTACCATTTTTGTACGCGATGGTACTAAAATTAATATTAAAATTTCTGCTTTCCGTGTTTTCAAACGAAATATAATTTCGTGTGAGAATTCTAGTAAACATATTATGTACTTGCATTTTCAAACATACGGTGTACAAAAATCGTTTTAGAAGGGATCTATCAAAAGGTCTCACCGGGTTTCCATATGAAATCTGCATTAGCCTCTGTTGACACTGGGACCTTTATTATGTTGCTAGTTGTTGGAAATAATTTTGGGCCAATTATCAAACCCCTAGCCTTATTCGTTTTTGGAAAATAGGGGTTGAGTGAAACCAAAGCGACATGAAAGTTACTAATTAGAGGTACATTACAAATTTTTTTCATAATTTTCCGACCAACAATGAGGCAGCAAAAAAAAATTGAAAAATTAGGGGTGGTTTCTCGTGGCTATTTCTCAAGGTACCCCGACCAAAAAAATCACGTATAATCAGTAAGTATTCAACTATAATGAGTAGCAATTACTTAGATGTGTGATGGGTGGAACATATTTGAAATAATAAAAGCTTTATGCAGATAGGCACGCACATACTGTATTCTGGCCAATCCAATAAAAGTCACAAAAATTAAAATAAAAACAGCATTTGTCACAAAAGGCTAATAACTTTTATTTTCCGTGTGAAGATATTGAAATAATTCAATCTTCGTCACTATTGTCTTCTATAGGTGTAGTAACATTTGTAACATCAAATATACAGGGTGTCCCAGATTTAAACGGACATACTCCAGTGGAAGGTAGAGTACACTCAGCTGAGTTCAAAACACCCCTATACTTATCGTTGAATGTGAACTGTTTTTGAGAGATTTGAGTTTTATGGTTTTGACCAGAACTTTAGTCCGCCATATTTTTTAAATGACTGGGCATATTTAGATAAAAACTGGTATACAGATTATACTCATTTAGGTTAATAAATAATTATTTCAATATTTTTACAGGGAAAATAAAAGTGATTAGCATTTTATCGTTATGATAAATACTGAATTTATTTTAATTTTAGTGAGTTTTATTGGATTGGGCAGAATACACTATGCTACCTGCATAGAATTTTTATTATTTCAAATATGTTCCACCCATCGCACATCTATGTAATTGGTACGCATTATACTTGAATACTTACCGATTATACGTGATTTTTTTGGTCGGTGTACTTCGAGAAATGGCCATGAAAAACCACCCCTAATTTCTTCAATTTTTTTTTGTTGCCTCATTGTTGATTGGAAAATTGTTAAAAAATATGTAATGTAATTATAATTAGTAGCTTCCATGTTGCTTTGATTTCATTCAAAAGTCTATCATAGTTTCGTAGAAAAACGATTTTGAAATTAGGGGTTGCAACCCCTATTTTCCAAAAACAAATACAGCTAGGGGCTTGATGAGGTCCAAAATTATTTCCAACAACTAGCAACATAATAAAGGCCCCAATGTCAACAAAGACGCTAGTGCAGATTTCATATAGAAACCTGGTGACACCCTTTCAATTTCGGTAATTTAAATTAACTAAATATACTACGTATGTATTTATATAGATACGCAAAATTTAATTTAATTCAGTTCAGTAAAATCTGCTACTGAAAATATTTATGTTACACCAAATATTGAAAATAATGTCTTACTAATACCGGTTTTTTTTAAAGAATATACTATATAAATTATTTCACGTCGCATTTCCCTCCTAAATACATAATGGATTTTTTCGTTTTGTCTAAATCATTATAACGTATTCTAGTTCAGTTTAGTTGCCATATTTAATTAATTAAATTATTTTTGTAGATTAAGTAAATGTTTATTTTTTTTATTAAATGTATATTCATTACGATAAGCATTTTGATATTCTCGTGTACAAGTCATATTATGTTAGATTAGATTTAAATAGTCCTAAGTTCACCAAAATGTATTCTAGTCCAAAGCAAATTTAAAAAGGGGTATTGTGGGAAGATAGATCCTAGACCTCTTTTGAAAGAAGAAAAAGATTTTCAATTTAATATCAAAATTAGAAGAGAATTACACATACTTTTACGAATATCAGGATATATTTTCCAGGCTTATTCTCTAAAATATATAAAAAAATTATAATGGTGTGTTAAATAAAAGTGTGTAAATGTACTAGTACTCATATTCAAGTTTTGTTTAGATTTGTGTAAAAATGTAATTTTAAAAAAGGTCATAAAGGTTCTCATTTACCCCCTAGCCTTCATGATGGATGATTTTTTATCAAAGATATTCTTCAAGACTTTTATATTTTATAAAGTTAGGTAAATATTAGGTTAGGTTTTCTTTCCATTTATCAGAGCTGGATGAATACTCTGGTAAAGTGCATCAAATACAGTATTTGAGAAATTACAACAATAAATACCAAGCCCTCAGAAATATAAACATTATTCGTACCGTACTTGCAGCCTTAAAGTGTTTTAAATACTTTAATTAATTAACATGTGCTTCAAGAACCACAGCGAGTGCTTCGAGCATTTCTAAAGACTTTGAATTACTCTTTGAAGTAAATGAAGTCCTGAAAGGGAATACAATTACTTTCAAAGTAATTAAGGCAATCTAAAATGGCTTAAATCCCCAAGTATTTCACCGGCTTAGATCAGATGTCACATATCCTATATCCTCCAGTATAAATATTAAAACACATTGCTTGACATTTCAAAAGTCCTTCAAGTGATTCTAAAGTATTTGAATTACTTTTAAAATAATTGAGGTGATAAAAAATGATTTCAATTACTTTAAAATTAATTAAGTAGCACACTTCGAATGTAATTGAAAATGTCTGAAAGGATTTTAAAACCCCAAGTACTTCTATGAAGTACTTCAAATATTACATCCAAATATCCCCTCTTAGAAGTAAATATTGAAGTATAGGGCTTGAATGTCTAGAACTACCTCAAGCAATTGTAAATGATTTGAATTACTTTTTAAAGCAATTGGAGTACTAAAAAGAGTTTCAATTGTTTTAAGAGTTATGAAAGCATTTGGACAGTAATTGAAACAGCTTGAAAAGGTTATAAAGCCTCAAATACTTATATGAAGTAGTCCAAATATCACATACCAAATATTGTCTCTTAAAGTATTAAAGATTAAAGCATAGTTCTTGAGATTTTAAAAGGAATTCTAGAGAATTTGAGTTACTTTCTAAGGTAGTTGAGGTACTGAAAAAAGATTTCAATTACTTTAAAATTAATGAAAGTACAAAATATAATTGACAGACTGAGCGGGCCTTAAAGTACGAAGTACTTGGTGCAAAGTAGTACAAATGTCACATACCAAATATCCTCCCTTAAAAGTGTTGAAGCATAGTTTTTAGAACTTTAAAAGTGCTTCAAGTAATTCTAAAGGTTTTGAATTACTTATTAGTATTAGTACAGAAAAAAATACTTCGATTACAATAATATAAATTGGAGAAGTAATTAAAATAGTCTTAAAAAAGGCCTTTAAAGCCACAAGTACTTGCGCAATGTGAGGGAAATATAAGATTGAGGGGAGGGAATAATAGATTGAAGCCCTAAACGTGTTAAGAATTACTTTGAGGCACTGCTATTTTACCCAGCTCTGATATTTACTTATTAAGTCAGAAATATTGTACAGTAAACTCTAAATTTTATTTATGATAAATAACGAAAATTTGGATAAATGCGGATTATAAATTAGAGTACAAGTTTTTTTTTTTTAATTCTCGAATAATTTACAACAAGTGAAGACGTTTTATTTATTATATTTAATTTATTTTGTCATAAAACTGTAAGTAATTTGCAAATGTGGAATTTCCACGTAGACATATTTTGTATATGATTTTATAGAAGTAAGAAATTGAGGTTATTATTTCAACATAGTCAATGTACAGACCAAGACCTACTAGTTCATGAAAAAGTTTAAAAAACCACCAAAAGTTCTGTGAGAGGGATAAAACATGGGTACTCCATCGTTTTCGAGGGCGCTGAACACGATGGTGATATTTTTAATGTTCCTACCCTTGAGCAACTACCCCTAAACCCGAGAAACCACCCCTATTTCGAGTTATTTCCTTCGTAGACATGGGGATCGGTTTTTTGGGTAGGATTCGGGTAAGCCGTATGAAATTTAACCATACAACGTCTTATCCACCCCCGGAGTTGAAACTACCCCCTCCCTTGATACTAAAATAACCCCAAAAAAATCAAAATGCATGAAAATTTTTTAACCCCGTTTTCAAGGGTGCTCAACACGATGGTAATATTCATTTCTCCCCACTCTCCACCAAATGTTAGGGGTTTTGGTAATTTCAACTCCGAGGTTGATGGCATGCCTCGTTACCCAACTCCCTTTATAATATCGAAATCTCCTTAGTAACCCCGATCCAACGAATCCCCACATGCCCAGAATCAGTAAATATGAAAAGGGGGTGGTTTTAGGGGCGGTTGGTGGAGGGTGAGGGAGAAATGAATATTACTGTGGCGTTGACCACTCTCGATAATGGGAATAAACACATTTTCATGCATTTTGATTTTTTGCATGTTTCATTCCTCTCCCTCTCAAAGAACTTTTGTGTTTTAACCCTTTTTTGCAACTGTTTCATGGAGTATACTGAGGGTTTTCAATGAGCGTCTGAGAACCTCCTTCAATTTTTATGTTTAAAGAGTCAACCCTACGCTGGGTCCGAATCCCGGCGGTGAAGGCGTTTTCGTATAAGGGCTATACTTCACGAATCAATATCTTTGATGTGTAGAAACCACTTTAACAAGACGCCAAATTATTTGTACACTGCACTCGAATGCACTACTCGACGCGCGTTTCACCAATCCTGTTAGCATCATCAGAAGATAATTAAAGCTGAAAACCAGTCTTAATTGTCTCCTGGTAATGCTAACATGGATAGCGAAATGCGCATCGACTAGTGTATTCTAGTGTAGTATTCAAAGGTTTTGATCCACAAACCAAGGGTCTGCATGCATATGATGATCACATTGACTATTTTGAAATAATAAGTTGGAATATAATTATAAACACATAGTGCGTCCAACTTCGAAGAGGAAGAAATTTAAAAAATTCAGACAAGCTACATAATAATATCTATATCTGGAAATTATTTTCGAATATACAGGACCAACCAAGACTATTGTACAGGACCAAGTCGCGTTTTTTTTTTAAATGGAATGCTATAAATATCAGTACATTTTCATATGCCTCTTTCTAGACCCCTTTCAGTCATATATTATTATTATTATTTACTATCTCTTAATCATTTGGACGTACTGATTTTTTGTATAGCATTCCATTTAAAAAATGGTACTTGGTCGTGTACAATCGTCTTGATTAACCCTGTATATTACAAAATAATTTCCTGTTATAGACTTTTTTATGTAGTTAGCCTGTATTTTTTTAAGTATAGGTGTCAAATATTTTTCAAAAAATTGTGTCTATGATGTACATATAAAAGCAGGATCTGTTTCCAAAACAATGATCTCTGTTGCCTTGAAAAAATAGTCATCATTTCTGCTTTACCCTTTGAGCAGTTCTTATTTTAAACGTACTAATCTGTATATTATAGTTAGTAGTTATAGTCGATTTTTTTGTGACAGTAAAGTTTTAAACGTCTCTAGTCCTCCTTAACCCAGTGTTATTATGCCAAATGTAAACGATTGTATTTAGGGAGCATACGTTAGGTTATGTCTTAACATTTATAAACTTGTATATGCATTGCACTTTATTTAATAAATAGGAATAAGTAAAAGTGTTTTGTAATTTCGCTTTTATACATTTTTGTCTAATATTCTACACTAGATTTGTGAATTTTCTATTACAGTGACCATTAGTTACACAGTTTGATAAGTATTGGACTTGATTCAAGTGCAGGAAAGTCATTTCAGTTCTGTTTAATAGAAATTACTATTCATACTTTACAATGAATACAAAATCAAATCAAATACACTCTAGATATATGAAACGCCGCAAGATCCTAACCTCGGGCCTGCACAATTCCCATTATTTACTGATGATCCACGTTTTGAATTACAGTGTGAGGACACCTAGAACAAATCTATTGGAGCATCGACGTAGGCATTGGAAATTAAGTGTTGTATTTATTTTTGTACTACTAGTATCTTGCTGGACAACTAGGTTATGTTAAACAGTCTTGTCATTTTGTAAAAATTAATTTAGATTCTATAATAGCGTGTAATTGTTTGTAGGAGAGTGCCCGTATGTTTGCGGTCAGTGTGGTCGAGGCTACCGGAAAAAATTCACGTTGAACCGCCACCAAAAATATGAATGTGGAAAGTCGTCAGAATTTCGCTGCATGCATTGCAGCTCGAAGTATCGACACAAGTTTCAAATTCGGAAACACATACGGCTGTATCATCCGCATGTCAGCGATGAAGATTATGTAGTTGAGCAAAGTAAAGATGATCCTTTGTATTAGATATCATTAACAGAAGACACATGTATACAATGACCATGAAGTTATGTACTTTTAAGTTTGAAGTTAGGAATTTTGACCGAATACATTGTTGCACTAAACAAAAACTCTTGTAAGTGTTTGCAACGTTTTTTATATTAGTATTGGAGCAAACCAAGGATATGTGTATGTAGGAATCCTAAAGATGTGCTAGGTACATCCAATCCAAAATAATAGGGAACAATTGCTATAAATAATGTGATTACTATACAGGGTGTCTCACCGGGAACTGAATCGATCGATATAGAGAAAAGTACGCTTCAGAAAATTTTGAAAATTTAGATACTTACTAATCTCGGTGTGGCCAATCCAACTAAAATAATTACATGCAGCTGGCACATCCGCTTATACCGGAAGTCGATACCAACTTGCTTATTTCAAATGGAACACATATATTTTAGAGTTTTCGAAAAGAGCATAAAATTCTGAGTCGCAAATATGTAGCATATCCTATACCTAAACCTAGCCGTTTCAGAGATATTTGACATTGTATAGAAAATTTGGCAGGTGCAACGGTTTGCAAGAACCGTTATAAATTTCTTCGTGCAAAAGATCCTCATTTGCTTCTTGTCACGTAAAAAGAATACAAGGAGAACTACATTCTACAACTAAAATAAATTCAATAATATCATACCAAGTGTTCCGTTTTTCGCATTACATTTTGTCAACTTCAAACCGCGAAAATTTGTTTAGGTCAAATGGAACACCTTGTATTTTTTTACGTCAAGTTGTGTAAAATTGAATTCCCTTTTTTCGATATTAGCATTGTGGGGGTTAAAGTTACAACTTTTTGAAATATTTGCGATTTTATTGGAAATTCATGAATTGTTGTAATCATTTCATCAAAATAGCCATGATTAGAAACAACTAATCATTATCTTATGTCAAAAAATGCCAGCACGTTTAAATTACACCCACGAAGACTTTTTAAATTTGTTTATTATTTATGGAGAATGTGATAAAATAATGTCAAGAACTTGCAGCACATTTGCTACTCGATATCCAGAAAAATGGAAACCGTCACCAAACACTGTAAAACGCATACTGGAAAATTTTAAAAATTATGGCTCTGGCAAGGCAAAAGTGCAAAGAAGAAAGCCTATTGTTGATGACGAAAACATTGAAATAGTCATTCTGGGATATTTTCATGCATTTCCAAGGAGACAAAGAGGAGACAAGCTGCTCTGGAATCGGGACTATGCAAGGATTCAATTCACAGAGTCTTATTAAAACATAAGTTTCACCCGTTTTCATTTCATATGGTTCAAGGATTAAAAGAAACAGATTTCCTAAGAAGACAGAATTTTTGTGAGTTTATTCTAATAAGGTCTGAGGGTCACGATTCTTATTTGGGAAATATTATATGGACAGATGAAGCAAAATTTACTAAAAATGGACTTTTTAATAGACACAATTCGCATTATTGGAGTAACTCAAATCCTCATATGTTCAGAGAGCGAAACTTTAAGGAAAGCTGGCAGTTCAATGTTTACTGTGCCATAAGAAAGATAGAGTGGTGGCATTACAATTTTATCAGGAAAATTTAAACGGTAAATTAAATTTTCTCTTCTGCTAATATGTATAGGTAAATTTTTGTTTTTTTTTTTAGGTGAAAGATATCTGAATATGTTACAAAATTTGAATAATAACTATTTAGAAAATTTACCTCTCGCCGAACATAGAAACATTTTTTGTCAGCACGACGGTGCTCCCCCACATATTTAATTAATAATTATTTACAAGAAACTTTTTATGATCAATGGATTGCCAATAATGGACCTTTCTTATGGCCTCCTCGCTCGCCCGATTTATCAGTTCTGGATTATTTCATTTGGGGAACTATTAAAAATAAAGTTTATGAGAGCCCATTAACAACCATTGAAGATTGTATGCAAAGAGTAAGAAATGCATTTCAAAACATATCACAGGATTCAATTAGAAGAGCTACCCATGAGGAACTAATCCGAAGGTGCGAAAAATGTGTCGAGGTTCGAGGGCAGAATTTTGAGCAATTATTAAATTAAAATGAAATCATATTTTAAATTGATCTTATCTCGGCTATTTTAGTTCATGCCCTATATCTTCAATTCGATTAATACAAATTTAAAAAGTCTTCGTGGGTGTAATTTAAACGTGCTGGCATTTTTTGACATAAGATAATGATTGGTTGTTTCTAATCATGGCTATTTTGATGAAATGATTACAACAATTCATGAATTTCTAATAAAATCGCAAATATTTCAAAAAGTTGTAACTTTAACCCCCACAATGCTAATATCGGAAAAAAGGAATTCAATTTTACACAACTTGACGTAAAAAAATACAGGGCGTTCCATTTGACCTAAACAAGTTTTCGCGGTTTGAAATTGACAAAATGTAACGCGAAAAACGGAACACTTGATATGATATTATTAAATTTATTTCAGTTGTAGAATGTAGTTCTCCTTGTATTCTTTTTACGTGACAAGAAGCAAATGAGGATGTTTTACACGAAGAAAGTTATATCGGTTCTTGCAAACCGTTGCACCTGTCAAATTTTTTATAAAATGTCAAATATCTCTGAGACGGCTAGGTTTAGGTATAGGATATGCTGCATATTTTCGACTCAGAATTTTATGCTATTTTCGAAAACCCTAAAATACATAGGGTGTTCCATTTGAAATAAGCAAGTTGGTATCGACTTCCGGTATAAGCGGAAGTGCCAGCTGCCTGTAATTATTTTATTTGGATTGGCCACACCGAGATTAGTAATTATCTAAATTTTCAAAATTTTCTGATGCGTACTTTTCTCTATATCGATCGATTCCGTTTCCGGTGAGACACCCTGTATATTGATTTATTTGTTTAATTATATAATGTATTATTAATTTTGTTACAGCTTTAAAATTGTTGTAGAGTTACCCTTTTGGAGAATTTTTTTTTTCGTATCTGAAAATCAAATTTTCTGATAATATTTTAGTTTATTTAAATTATAAGGGATTAGGGTCAGAGAGTAATGATGATTTTCTTTATTTTATTTTATTCTAAAGGTCAAAGTAAATTTTGACAAGAATCAATGCATGCATATCTTAACCTTTTATTAAATAATTTGTTCATAAATAATTAATGATTTTAAAACAAATTACCAATCACAACTTTTGTTCTAACTGTGACGTAACTACTACTATTACTAGTTACTTATTTATTGTTTTTATTTTTATATTAAAAAATATACCTCTGGTACCTAAGCCCTGGCTAAGCTGATGGTATATATGACAGAAGAATAATATTTGACATACACAATTATATAGTATGGTATTTATTTGAGTACAATAAATTATACCCAATATTCATATGAATAATTCTTTTATTGTGGTTAAACCCACAACTTGGTGACCTTGACAACAAAATATTAAAGATAATCAGAAATTTCCTTCGTCCTACTACACTCAGACAGCTACAGCGTTTTATAGACATGTTCAATTTTTATCATCATATTGCTGGAATTAGTGGTAGTGATGTAACTTTATCTCTTGCGACAGATTCTTCAAATGTCGCAATAGGTGCAGTGTTGGAAAAAGTATACAATGGACAATATAAGCCTTTAGCTTTCTTTTCACGAAAACTTAATAACGCTCAAAACGATCTTGATAAAGAACTTGCATCTTTATATTCAGCCATTAAAAATTTCAGAAACCTTCTTTTCGAGAATAGAAAGTTTATTTGTTTTAAATATCACAAACCTTTGACAACAGCGTTATTCTCCATGGTGGAGAGAAGTCCCAGACAAATACGTTATATGGAATATATAGCGTAATTTACAAACAACATGTTAAAGGTAAAGATAATATCATTGCTGATACGTTTTCACGTATAGATGATTTATCTTCACTGGAACAATGTAATCCCGATAATGCTCAAACTCACACACTGGTAGACCATATATCTGCAGTAAATTCTCCAGATTTTAATTTAAAATCACTGAATGATGAACAAATTGGAGATGTGGAAATGGAAAGATTAATAAAAAATCAATTATCAAAAAAAATATATATTAAATATCTATTACAGAAAGTTAAAATTTCAAATTCGCAAGATGAGATTTGGTGTGTTCAAATTTCGACCGCCAAAATGAGCTATTTTTGAAATTTTTCATAATCTAACTCATTCAGCAATTCGAGCAACTAAAAAATTAATTAGCATATTTCTGGACTAAATGAATTTTTTATTTAATCTCACGATTATACAGATCGGCCGATTTTTATAGCAAAGTTACGTAAACATTTTAATAATCTCAGTGTCAGATTGAAAACATCATATTTTAGAAAAATCATTTGTTAATTCCTTTATTGTGGTTGAACCCTCAACATGTTTATTCGTATATCTTAAATACTGATGTACATAGATATATACTTTTAATTATTAGACTTTGTTTCGAATTTTCAGTGCGTTTTAAATGCGAATGTGGAAGGCACTATGGGAAGTTATTTACCTTGAACAGACACAAAAGGTACGAATGTGGGCAAGTGCCCAAATTCAAATGTCGTTATTGCGGCGCAGAATTTAAACATAAGTTTGATATGCTGAAACATGCGAAGAACGTCCACAAGTACGTGTAATGATTCACGTGGAATTTCAAAGTTTGTGTTTGTGTTAAAACGTTAATAAATTTTTATTAAAAACTTTGTTTCTGTTTGTTTTTTCCATCATATAAATGAAAAGGTATATTTACTTTTAGCACATTTAGGATGACGTTCCTCGTTCCATTTAAAAATATTAAAGGGGTGGCTGCCACTCCAAGGGGGTTGGGGGAGGTATAAAATTATGCTCAAAAAATTACATTTAGCAATTGACGTGTTTAAGGATTTTGCTCATAAATTGTTAATTATTACACAGATTATAAATGTATCCGTTACTTATGTAAATTTACTTACTTAGTTACTTAAAAGTTTAAGAGCATTAAGAAGTACTTTTATACGCAGTTTTCTATAATTTTATAATGAGATATCGTGATGTTTCTTTTTAAGAACATTCTTGGGTCTTGAAAAAGCTAGCTTTAATATATATATATAAGGAAAGACAATAGTTTGTGAGCAGAGGTTTTAAAAGAAGTAAGTTGTTGATTTCTTGAAAGTGCCTTAAGAGTAATCATAAAAATTGAAAATACTTCCGAGTAAAATAATTCTTTAATGAGAATTTATTGATACTGTTTTGACTGCATTCACAGGAGTTTATAGACAGAGAAAAATTGCTTTATGAGATTTTGTAAACAAAGAAGGTAATAACTACTTTCTCTTCTCGTTTATAAATTTTGTTCATAATCTCCTACAAATGTAGACAAGATAGTGTCAGAAACATATTATTATTTATTATTATATTATTGAAACATTTTGAATTGAAGAATTGATGATAATACTTCCCCTTTTATCAATTTTCACAAGAACTAATCGATCTTTGATAGTATCCAGTCGCTAAATAAACAATTACAAGAATTTTCTCATAAGCTTCAAAAAGATTCATAATGAGATACCTGATCTTGTTAGAAGGATTTGAACGTGTGAAATATACATTCTCAACATAGGATTAACCCCACTTTAAGTTCATTCGATCATTATCCACCACATATAGTTATATTGGACAGAATTACAGATAATTAAATCTTTGCTACAAATACACCTTGCATTAACTTACCTTGTATCGCAATGATTTACTCATTTTCTAACATTTTTGTGTAATTCCAGATTTAGCCGATTACAAGATAAATCCAAATTTTGGGTTGCCAAGTCCACTTGGATATGAAGACATGAGGAAATACGATTTGTCTATAGATAGTAAACTGTTTTACCCTTGCCCGAATTGCCCGAAAATGTACAAAGGAAAATACACCCTGTCAAGGCATTTGAGGTTGGAATGTGGCAAGACCCCAACCAATAAATGCCAAGTGTGCGGTCAGTTGTTCACTCATAAACATAGACTGCTCAGCCACCTGAAATCTATTCACACTAATTTTTACTTAAGTAATTTTTCGACAACTTTATTTAGGTAGTGATAGTACGTAGAAAATAAATTTGATACTCTTAGTCCTGTTTCATGTTCTTCCAGACAGGGTAGATGTAAAAAAGACAATTCGTGCAACAAGTACTTTTTGTGTCATTGGATTGGAAGTTATTCTTGCAATACGGTAAATGGAAATAAAGGTATTGTTAAATAAAACAAGACAAGAGTTCATTCGAGTTGTTCGTGGAATAGTTTCTATATGTCTATGCGTGTACAATTGTACAAGTAATAAATAATCCTTATTTTACTATAAGGAACGTAACGAGACTGCAACCAACAACTACTCTCCGGGCTATGTGCCCCGCCGAGCGCTGAATTACAAGTTACAACTCTGGCGCGTTAAGTGTAATCATTGCATATTACCATCAAAACGCTAATGCTTCGATTGCAACAAACACCATTTAGAATAATGCAAATTTTAAGCTGATACCCATCCACGCTCGATAGGAACAATGATTGTTTTGTGTGTGTTTTTTTTTTCAGACAATTGAATTTTATTAATTTTTATAACCAGTACAAAATATCTAATTTACAGTAGCTAAGTAAGAAAACATCAGCTGGTTACAAACGATAAACTACAGATAAAATAGGACATTATATAACAAACAGTTCAACTTTTCTTACTAACGAGATTTCCTGAAGGACTAGCCTTCGGAATCGTGGATTTGATATGAGAATATAAATTACCAACTTTTTTCGGCTTGCTACAAATATTTTTATTTTCTTCCGATACTTTTGATTTAATTCCAAGATTGCTAAATTTTATAGGAAGTTTAGCTGAACCAGGTTTGGCTGGTTTTTCATCACCCACTGGAGTGGACGATTGGTTGGTTGGAAGTCTTGAGACACTGCTTGACTTGATTTTTCTGTTTATCGTCAAGCTAGGACTTGAAGCAGATTTAGGTCGCACACTATTCAACCCTTTGGTACTTCCCTTACTGAATGTAGTCTCCTTAACATCTTTAGCCGTATTTGGTGCCTCCTTGGGGGATAACACCTCCTGACTTCTAGTTACTTCAAGTAAAGAGATGGCCTTCCTCAACAACCTTATAACTGTGTCATTCTCCTGATTTTCTATAGTCGACCCGCTGGCAATTTATGTGGAAAATATAACATTGTTTTCCTTATTTTCATTAATTTCTAGTGAAGTGTGGTCTCGTACGGCATAATATTACGTCCTGGGCTTACTTCTGTGTACATATTGCAGAGGATATAGATTTATATTTCAGATACGTCTCAAAACAGATAGGAAAGTAAATTGAATATATTTCTGTAGTGTTTTTTTAGTGAATTTAAAAACAATAGTTAGTTGTATTCCAGTTTATTTTGCCGATATATTCGTTTTAGCTTTACATAAAATACAAAAAAAAATGGCGAAAAATTTAGAATAATGCAAATTTTAAGCTGTACCCATCCGGCTCGAAGGACCAATGATTGTTTTGTGTTTTTTGACTAGAAGGACCGTATGTTTATTTTGAATTTTTTTTGAATTTAATTTGGTTTTAGATTGAATTGGTGTAAATCTATTGAAGCAACGCAAATTGCGGTAGCACTCACCTGATCTTTATTGTATCGTCTTCTCTGGAGAGCTCTCCGTTGTAACCGCTCTTTTATGGTCTCTGGATTCACTCGTGTTGCACTGCACAAATGTCTGATTTCGCTTACGATAGAAATAATTATTATCACACAAATATTTCACTTTTAATTCGTTGATGGCTTGGACCGATGGGCCGTTAACACCATTCCCTTTTTCTTCTCTTTCTGCGCATGGCAGTCGTGCAAGTTCCAGGCTACTGCCACCACAGGCAATGTGCGTTGTACCGCGTAAATAAAAAACTTAAAGTTTAAACACCGTAAATCATACATAAATTAATTATTAGAATATAAACAAGTAACAACTTTGACATATTAACCGACACCGACACCTACCTTGCACTGACGAGAGCCAACAGCTCGAAAGTGCAGTCTGCAAGTGGTGTGTGACGGCTGGCAAGAGAGCTCCTTTAAGTAGGATCAGTCTTTCGGCTGGTGTTTGTTGCAATCGAAGCATTAGCGTTTTGATGGCAATATGCAATTATTGCACTTAACGTGCCAGACTTGTAGCTTGTAATTCAGCGCTCGGCGGGGCACATAGCCCGGAGAGTAGCTGTTGGTTGCAGTCTGGTTACGTTCCTTATAGTAAAATAAGGATTTTATAGAGGAGTTTGCGACTAAAAATGTTATGTATGTAATAGGTAATCAGTGAATTGACAATGAAACATATATCGAGATTGATATCCTCATCCTGTAATTCCATTTGCTGTATTGCTATGTTGCTACTCTAATTATTTTTATATAGGTATATATCCATTGGCAGAAGTTTTTATGGTACTTTGTAACATTCTAGTCTAATTTTAAATATTTAAAAATGTACATAGTATATTTTTTTTTACTGTTGAATGATTTTGTTGAAAATGGTTTAATTTACAGGGGATACGTAATTTTACAGGCACTTACTAAGGGAGTCGTTTTTATATTCCTCTGCTTTTATGACACTATATAACAAGAAATAAATTACTGTTTTATTTTGCGACCCACAGTCTATCAAAATATGTCGTGTAAAAAACGCATGTTTTTAAATTTAATGTACTTTTTTTAAGAGTATTTTAAAGACGAAGTCTTTCTACCGATACACGAGTGGATTAATATTGCCTTTGCTTGCAAAAAAGTTCGATTAAATTTGAAGAATATAAATTCGTCATTATACTGGATGTGAGTCGTAAAAAAACAAAAAATTGTAAGTATTTTGCTATGCACAGATACCTCCCCCTCGTTTTTGAGGATGCTGAGTATGATGGTGTTGGTAGAATTTCTTTTTGGAGTTGCGCAACCCCCCACACGGCCAAAAACCATCCCAAGAAGGGGTTAAATGCTTATCGCATCTTTTCCAACGGTGAAACTTTGCATACCTCCCCCTCGTTTTCGAGGATGCTGAACACGGTAGTGATGTTGAATGTGTCTTCCAATTCCCTCCAACTTTCCTACCGACTAATGAACACCCCCGGTATAGGTGAAACTCTTTTCTTTACATATATTACGGCAAAATGCATGGAACACCTGTTTTCGAGAATGCTGAACATGGTGGTGATGCTGTGATGTGACCTCCTCCAACCTCTCTAACGACTGACAAACACTCCTGAAAGTGAAAATCTTTTTTATAAAATAGCGGAGAATATCATGTACCCGTCTTCGAGGATGCTCAGCACGGTGGTGATGATGAATATTTTTCTGTCGAAAGTACAGTCGAAGTTACGCGGGTTGCCGAGAGTACAGCATCTCGCGCAGCTTCCACGCATCTGTTCTCGCCAAGAATTAGAGTGGCGGCAACCGCGCTTTTGTTTAACATGTAGTGTTTTTTGTACAAGTTATCGGGGCGAGAATTGTCAAAATACTACAGTACAAGACGAAAATGACCTCCCTGAAACGGAATATAATGAGACTGAAAATGATATTGACCAAATATTGTTGAATTTTGTACCGGATTCACATCAGCGATTCTGACACGGAAACGGCTGATGAAGCCTGTGACGTCGAGGATTATGATGTCCATTTCGAGGAACATGAACCATGTAATCCTACTTGTAAGAGACGTCGGTTAAATTAATGTAGATAAGGTATGAATGAAAAAAAATGCATTGTAAGCATGTTTTATCTTGATATATAACGTCTATTAAGGAAAGAGACTAACAATTTAGTTAAGCTTATTTGTATGCGTCATTATACATTTTTCTATCATTTCTTGCAATAAAATAAATTGTACGTATCAATGATTCAACAGACCTGTTTTTGTAAGTGCTCGATTATCTTTTTCAGCTAAAGGGTAAAGAAAGGCAATTATAATCACGAAGAGAAGGATGATTATTTTTCCCGTGCTCAGTAACATCGAAAACGGGCGGTATATATATTTTGCCGGTGGTATAAAAAAATGATTTTCACGCTTTTTGAGAGCGTTCGTTAGCCGTTAGGGGGGTTGAAGGGGATCAGAAAAAAATATTGAGCATCACCATCGTTCAGTATCCTCGAAAACGGGGGGGGGGGGGTACGTTAAGTTTCAGCGACGGAAAATATATGATACGCGTTTAACCTCTTTTGGGGATGGTTTTTGGCCGCCGTTTGGGGGGTTGCGCAATTCCACCAGCACCACGTGTTCAGCATCCTCGAAAACGGGGGGTGGGGTACTCTCGTTGCATAGCAAAATATTTACAAGTTCGTCCGACTTACACAAAGCCTCATTTAAACAGCGTGAATGTAATACTGAACAAAAGAACAACAAAACAATCATTTAGTACGCACCTATATTTTCAAAAACTGTGGTTAAATTAGTGATATAGATTGTAAATATACCGATATAAAATTAGATAAGTGTATATAAATATCTGTATATCTTAATAAATTATTTATTTTATTTTACTACTTGTTTCTTCTTCAAAACGATCTGAATTAACCGAACAAGCAATAATTTAACGTTTAGTTAATCCTACCATAATAATTCTCATTTGGAAATTTATCTTGTCGAATTTATTGATTTTAAAATTAACGCTTCAAGGCATAATCACAGCTGAGTATCTATTACTTCAGAGACATTTATCTGATCCACAAGTTCATTAAATGGAGCAAAGAGGCCCTAGAATGGAACCTTGCGGCATACCGCACCTGGTTTCTGTAGCATCTAACCATTATCCATTAGTTTTCACTTGTTATCTCACATTTAGGCAACTTCTGTGCCATCCAGAGATAAAAAAAATTGTAGAATGGTATTAGCGATCATTTTAACGTTACGGAAACCTGTGAATATCCTTAGAAGTGTTTTGGTAAGCGAAGATTTCACATTTACGTAAAAAATTGCGAGTTATCTTACGAAGCCCCAAGTTCATGATATAGTAATTCCAGAATAAAATCTGTTGGGTTTATTTTTATTCCTGGTTTCCCGACGCTGTGTTGAAGAGTGAGCGCCAGCAAATAAATCAGTGTTACTTCCGCTTCCCACCGGAATAGTGACGATAGATTCCAGAGTCGCGTGCCCTTTATAGAAGAAGAAACGCCACGATGACTGGCCTTCAACACTCGTCTGCCTACCGTTTGCAGGTCGATATATTCCCGAATTCTGGTTCATTACTTTTTTTAAGTTTGACTTTAGTAAGAGTGTGTTTAATAAAGAAGTAGCTGTTTCCTTTTTGTAATGTGTAGTAGGTATTCGTAAACCAATTATGTTATTTTACTTAACGAGCAATTTTTTTTAGGATCTAGAGGACGCCGAAGAAAGCCGAACGAACACAGATCGTTCGCGTACATCTTCAAGTGTCCAAAATGCGACAAAATTTACCACCACAAAAAAACCTTGAGTCGGCATATAAGACAAGAATGCGGTGTTGAACCGGAACTGCAATGTCCGCACTGTCCTTATAGAGCGAGAAGGGCGTATGTACTACAGTCCCATATAAAGGGACATCAATTTTTCTATCAAACCAAAATGCAAGGCATGTTGTAATTATTTAGTTGTGTAACCTTATATTAGCTTTATCCTCGAACTTCGTATTTATTTATTTATTTTTTATTTATTTATTTAAACTAGGAATCAATATTATAGGTTAAATTTTGTATTGAACATTTATTTAGTGAGCATTAACTTGTTATTATTTAATATATGGCTGTTTGATATAAATGCAAAGGATAGTTATTTGAAGAGGAAATTATATCGTTCTTGAGAAAACATATTTTTTATTAGTTACTGCTTACTCGAACAGTTAACTGTATTTAAAGTAGAATTAAACCTGCACACCTTGAAATTGATAACAAATGACTATTGCTTGATTTCTTATCGTTCTTAAAATGATGACGTATACAATAAGGATTAATTCTACTTTATTTTTTATTAGTTCAGCCGAAATGAGAAAAATAACGGGATTTTTCAGAAAAACATGGAGGCAGCGCCTTTTTTTACATAAAGTTGTATATTTCGAATTCGAACACGGCGTTAAATGGCAGTCAAATTTTAGTCGGGGGAAGTTGGTTAACTATGTATATAAGTATGATGTGTTTTTTCGACGATTTTAGTCGAAAGCCAAGAATATCTCAAAAGTAGGTATGGCGACGGTTGAGCCTGGGAAAATTTTGATGACCGTGGGAAAATTGAAAATTGCGTTTTTACCTAAAACACAAAAAAAATGAAATCGTAGGAAACCTTTGCGGCATATACATCAAAGGAAGCCGCCGGACAGGTGTTAATTGGACGCCTACAGGTGTATTCGATCAATAATCAATCAATCAAATTTTTGGCAATTGGCCCACCTTCGAAATATTTTGGCAATTGACTCGCCCCGAAATATTTTTTTGGCAACTGATCCGCTTTGGAATATTTTGGCAGCTAGTCTACTTTTGGAATTTTTGGCAATTGGCCCACCCCCGAAATATTTTTTGGCAACTGGCCTACCTTTGGATTATTTGGCAATTCGCTCATCTTAGAATTTTGGCAATTGACCCACATTTGGAATATTTGGCAATTGGCCCATCTCGAAATCTTTGACAACTGACTGACTGACAACTGTTTTATTTATTATTACCCATTTTCAACGTAGGACCTCGCCGCCCATGAGAATAATCTTTATAAGTCATAGATATATAATTATTAACACCTCAGCGCCATCTATCGGCCAACTCACACATTTTTAATATATTTATTTTGTAATTACTAATTGATGACGTCATTTGATCACTTGACAATATTTTTATACAATTTTTTAATGAAAAAGCAGCCCCCCACTCGGGAATCGAACCCTCAACCTTTGAATCCATAGATAGGCGCCTTAAGCAACTGTGCTATCTAAGAGCTTACAGTTCGTGTATTTAAATTCGTAGTCTCCTGTCTCGGGCGAGGTCAAATAGATTATCATAGCGATTAGAAGAATGTAGAATTTCCGGTTAAGGTTATTTCTCATTAAATGAGAAAGGAACTTATATTGTATAAAAATCGCCTATCGATAAAACATCTATACAGGATGCTTCATTCATAGACGTCCAAAACGAACAGAGTGATAGAAGGCCTCAAGACCAACAGTAATAACTATTACATATGGGGTCCGATTCTGGACGGTTTAAAAGTCACAATTTTTTTATATTTTTTTGGATCCGCTGAACCTATACTAAAAAATTCATGAATGTGAAGAAAATAACTGGCGCAATCATGTGATTTTTTACCTGGGACAGTTCACTATTGTAGTACTCTAACCAAGTACTATTCATTCACTTACTGTTACAATGGTATATTTAAAAAAAAATGCAAAATTTTGTGCGGTATTAAATTTTTCGTCATACTTCACAAGCGATTTAAGAAAAATAATACGTAATAAAAAAAGTTTGCAAGTTTAAAAACTACCTTATTATGTCCTCAATTTAAATTGGTAAACACATGGAGCTGTGAATACCATATCGGACATTTCTTCACATTGCTGAATTTTTTAGTAAAGTGGACCAGTGGACCCAAAAAAATATAAAAAAATTTGTAACTTTTAGACCATCCAGAATCGGACCCTACATGTAATAGTCATTATTGTTGGTCTTGACGTCTTCTACCACTGTGTTCGTTTTGGACGTTTATGAATGGAACACCCTATATATACATATTTAGCCAACTTGCCCCGACTAAAGTTTAATACTATGTTCAGTACGTTGAAACCTACAACTCGGAATAAACCCTATTTCGGCTGGATTATGTGTATATTATTTATTGTTACCAGACATATTTAATCTAGTCATTTTATGTACTTTTAATTTTACGTTTTACTCAGGTTTTATTATGTACTTGTCACTATTTTCCAAAGATTTTGATTCTTCGTTCAGTCATACTTTACCGTTGCGAAGACTCAACTGCAGAGTGAATTTTTTAAATTTATATAACGTCGAATTTAATTTAAGAAAGTTTTACCGTCATGAACAAATGGGTAAACTGCTTAACTTACTTGAAATTATGAACATCGCATCCTCTACCTGAAAAAAAAATTCACTATGCCGTTAATTTACTTATAGTTCAGTAGCAGGGTAGGTTTGCCCCGGAAGAGTCGGCTATCTTGGTTTTCGAATAGGAGTTTTGTACACTTAAATAAAAAATTCTAAATTTCAATCTTGGTACACTTCCGCTTGCGCTTCCATCTGATTACTTTTACTCATAAACTCAGATTTAAATATAAGTGTGTCAACATACAAATTAAATCAAGCCGATATGTGTAAAAAATAAATGGTATCACAATTGGGCTAACGACATTATACAGTGTAAGAACCATACAAATACTTCCTTCAGTTTAGATAAATCAATATTTTTAAGACCGGTAGATAATAGATAGATAGATAGATAGATAGATAGGCTTTATTTGGCTACAGTCACATTTTTCACAAAATTTGTTGCAAGTCAACAGAGTATATGGATTGTTATAGTATATTCCCCAAACAGGAGCCAGAAGAAAATGGCAAAAATCACAAAATTTGTCACAAAATCAATTATTTCCTCTAAACTTGTCAAAATAAGATAAAAAAGTCCTTAAGAAGGTTAAGTTAACAAAAAACCACAATTCTTTAAGAAAAAATCTAGAAAAATTCACAGTCTCGATAATTCATAAATAGTCTAAATTTATCAAAAACACAGCTCAAACTTTCATATCAGTCATTTTACAGCATAAAGTTACAAACAACAGCCATAAAAAATACAGCCCCCTCACTAATCCGATTTATATCATATTGACTTCACACAGCCCGAACCACAAGGTTATATTTCAATTCTATCAAATTGTACAAGACATTTTTCAATTAATTTCAAAGGTCCATTCGAGTTTTCATTCGCACTTCAAAACGCCCTTCGTTCACTTCCCTGAAACGCCAGCTAGTCATTTATTCAACTTCCTTTCCATTTCACGTGTTCTCGTCGATGACAAAATTATCCCCATTTCATTTGTTCCGCTAACTGGCTCATAGATTTCAATGGTACTTTTCATACCCCCCCTGTATAATGTTCAACTTCGATCCAACAAACTCCTCATAAAACATTCTTCTTTCGAATTTCACTGTGTATTCATTTTCGTATTCAAATTATCCACATGCAATCAGTCCCTTTTCAAATTACTCAATTAAAGTACCGTTACTCGCCACTCGTATCAAATCAAATTGAATCCACGTCATTCCATTCACCGAGCGCATATCGGCATACTTTCATTTCATTTCAACTTTCCAACGCACAGACCTTCGGGACCACTTTACGGGGTCATCTCAATTCTCATACAAATTTTCGTTAATAACTCCTAAACCCGAATTGAGTCAGAGTTCATTCATATATCAAAAAATTCCTCCTTTTCAGGCCGATACGGTGATATAATCTTCATTTCCGAATTTCACCTTTTTTACATTTCTTATGCAATATTGCGAGACGTTGTGCAATATTGCGCAATCGATGAGTCATCCTCGCTCGCACTTAATGTATGGGGACACATACATCCTTTTCCAGACCTTTCGGCTCGTCGGGTCCCCGACGAAGAGTATAAATAACCGAGCCCGACGAGCTCGGACTAAATCAGTTTTCTGCGGTGTAACTCGCGATAATCAGATCCAGTGCCCGTGCTACTTCCAAGGCCTAAACAATTTTAAATAATCTTAAGTGAATTTTTTAAACCTTATAAAACCATCGCGTTACTATATTTTTTTATTTTAAATATAAGCATAAAAAATATAAATATAAATTTTAAATATTTAAACTTTTATACCAGTGTAGAATAAATATTTTAATTTAAATCATTTCTTAAACTTTGTTCAGTGTTGAAGTTTTGGACCCTGCCAAAGACAATAAATTTAACTAAAGTGCTAAATAGATCATTCCAAGTGAAGCAACGTACTCCAGTGCTATACAGGGTGTAGTGTTTGACCATATCCAACATTTTACTTGTGACCCACCCACTCTTTTCAAATTCAAAAAATGAGTGCACGAAAGGTACCAAAGTCTCTCACGCTCTAAGACTCCAAACTCTGCCGAAATATGTTTATTTTACCAAACTAGGGAGCTTATTCGTGTTAATATGAAATAAAATGGCAAATATTCTCTAGTAAATGCATAGGTACAACATTCATGCCTATAGGATCAGTATATGTAAGGAGTTCGCAAATATTTATCAACAGAATAAAAGCAGTGTTTTAGGATAAACTTTTTAATTTTTGATTTAAAGCCAACTAGATTTAACTGCTTGATTTGTATAGACAAATGATTATATAGATTTAGATTGAGGGAGTTTCTTTCACTAACTGCTAATCGGTATCATGGTTTCATAAGAAGGCCTGCAGATCGAGTATTATGTTGGTGGTAATCAGAGTGGGTAGAGAAATTATAGACGCTCTCATGAATTTGGATCAAGCCGTAATATATAGAGTGAAGGAAGAGGAATAATGCCCTCGTTAATAAATACAGCTTCACATTGTTCTCTAAAGTTGACATTTACTACAAGAATTCTTACAATGATCTTTTGTTGCCGAAAAGCTTTTATTGCACGTGAGGAATTTCCCCACAAGACAACTGCATAACACAGTTTTGAGTTAAAAAGAGAAACATAAGTATTTTTTTTTAGTACGTTAAAATCAATAAAAGCTTTTAGTTGCCCGAAAAGAAAAGTAGTGCTAGCGAGCTTCACATTAAGTAGTTAAATATGATGTGATCAGTTAAGGTTATCGTCCAGATAAATTCCTAGGAGTTTCACATGAGTACCCATAGTTAGATGTCTGTTTGAATATATGGTAAGTTTTTACGTTTTCCCATGGTTAACCTTTAATTTATTTCATGTAAACCAATTTTGAGCGAGTTTTTCGTGAGTTGAAAAGATATCTAACAAGTTGTTAATGTATTTATCAGAACACAGAAGCGTGGTATCATCTGCAAACAGAATAGTCTTGTGAGGTCCGTACATTGAGAAGTAATTGACATATAGTATGAACAATAGGGGTCCTAAGACAGAACCTTGAGGCACCCATGATGCATGACATTTAGAAAATCAGAATTTTTATTATTTATGGACACACACTGTTTGCGATTTGTTAAATACGACTCAAAAAGGGTAAGAGGTAAACCACATAATCGCAACATTTTTATTAGTATGTCGTGAGAGACACAATCCGAAGGCTTTGGAGAGATCACATACAGGGTGGACCATTAATAATAGGCCATAGTTCAAGGGTAGATTATTTGGACCAAAATATTAGGATATAACTAAATACGATTCAGTAAAATGTTACTTTGGAAGAAGACACAGGGTGCCAAAAGTTCAAATTATATTTTCGTTTTTTTTTGCAGTAACTCAACAGCCTCTTGACTGATCTTCGTCAAATTTGCTAGAGTAACTTTTTTCTAAGAAAGAATAATTTATGTATTACATCACGTTAGATTATAGAGTGCGCCACAGGACCTGTATCTGATGATGAATTTTTTTCATATTTTTTTTGACGACACGTTGTGGTACTTTCTGATGGTGAAAATCTGATGAGGGCGTCATTTCCACGTACCTATAAAAAGTACACTTGGTAGAACTTGATAACTCCATCCGTTTTCGAGGAAAGTGCCGTTAAACATTTCTATAATTTTTTGAAAGACAAATTCAAATTTAATCAAACAAAGTGCATTTATCTTATGAAATTTCCGTGGGTTATTAAAAACAAACTTTAATTGTTATTTGGGTTACTGCTGGTTATCACATATAGGAAAAAATGTTATAAGCAAAGGTTGCAGAAAGTTATATCTTCTCAAAATGTATACTTGTTTTATTTTTACCTCAGTATTCATTTGTAAGGAATTATTCGAAGGAAATTGGGTTTACGGGGCCATTTTTTCAAGATGGCGATGCGAGCGGAAGTGAACCAAGGTTTAAAACATGTTTCTTTATTTGGGAAATCAAACTTTACAACAATAAAACATGAAAACTGCCCGACCTTTCCAAGGTAATGGCCGTTTTTCGTCTCCAGTACGAGATTGTTATTAAAGTGTAGAATACAATGTATAATTTTTTGGTTGTATCTATTATAAAATTATAAGTACCTATTACTTTTGTGTTGAAAACAAAATACCTATCCAAAGTCTGAAATAAATTTGTATATATTTAAGCTAGTGCAATGCTAGATTTGTTTAGCTCTTAGTGTTCAATTATTCCTTTTGGAAAGCTTTGTTGTATTCCACTTTGGTGAACACACCATTATTTGCACTTTTGTTTCCGACTGTATAATGTGTGCCATAAAAATAAGTTGTACTGAAGAATCGAACTTTTATTTTACTCTAACATAGAACCTTGCATCTAGTCGTACATTGCGCGCAAAAGTACTTACATAATTTTTTGTTTTAGTGATTATCGAGTCGTCTTCTTTAGTAACCAACAATATGCTCAATGAACCTTTCTCTGGCAATGAGGGCACTTGGACCATCCAGGTTATTTACCCTGGCGACGACCCTACCTTTCTTACTGGAGAGGATGACTCCCTGATACCCGTTGAAGGTGTAACAACGACTGAAGTTATCACAGAGCTGAGTCAACAAACCGCAGACGTCGTGGACGAACAAGCTGAAACTCCCGGACGAAAGCCTCGGACTCGGTCGTCAAGTTATGTTTGCCCAAACTGCGATAAAGTTTATAATGCCAGAAGGAATCTGATGCGGCACGTCAATCTGGAATGCGGAAAAGAGCCCAAATACACCTGTTTGTACTGCGATTACAAGAATCACAGAAGAAATGAAATAACGCACCACATTCGGAAGAAGCATGACCTTTTCTTAAAATAGGTGTTATTCTGACAATTAGAGCGCGGGCTCAAGTATTTATAACGTGATAACTATGCTTCTATACAATAGTAGTATCTTAGTTAGGATTGACATAATTTTATTTTTACGAGTGTCCGTGCCAGATAGAATCGGCGGAGTTTATACTCTTACAAAATAAAACTTAAACTTGTTTTGTGATTTTCAGAAAAAACTTTTATTTATACAATTATTTTTTCAGGTACATAAATAGTTTCATGACAGTAGTTCTGTCCACAACTGTGGTTGAAAAAAGTCAGTCCGAACAACAACAGTGGCCGTAGAAATTGCTTGCTTTATTTCAGTCAGATTACATACTTCGATATGCGATGTAAAGCAACGTTAGGGGCGGTTAGTACTTGGATGGGCGACCGTTTCAAAGAAGACCGTGTCCTCGCCTTACATATCTTCCAGCGGCTTGTATATCAGTGTATTCGCGGAAGCTATGCAACCTTAGGCGAGGGTTGTATAGGGGATATACCATCCTTCGGAGGGGATGTAAAGCCGTCGGTCCCTTGTCTATTAAATGTTAGGCAAGTAAAAGATCCCTACTCTTCTTAAGGGAAGAGGTTCGGCAAGATTAATACGACCATGATAAATATCGGCAAAAATATCCGGCCCGTGTCCTAGCTCATGACAGTCTCAAAAATTAACTACATCACTATAGCAACACGTAGAGTATCTCAGCGCATGTCGCGCAGCAGGCATGTGACGTCACCCGCCTAGCCTCGCGCCTAGGTAGCGTTTTCTAGCCTGGACGCTTTGAAGTAATTTTTATTGCAAATAACGCCGCAAGTAAATGACTACTTTTTTTAACACTTTATAGGGGTTTATAACACCCATAAATCTATTTCTATTTAAAAAGTTAATTTTATGGACAGACTTATTGTTTCGCCAGCACAGTGACTTGTATGGATCAAAACGACCAAGAATTTATGATTGAAGCGATAACTTTTTACTGTACATTCGTGAGTATGTGAGGAACAACATATAAAAAGTTGTCAACAAAAGAGTGCTTGCTTAATTTTTTATTTAACAGATTAATTGCAAAATACCAATTTTTGAAAAAAATTCTTAAAATACAAATTTTTATAAAAAAAACTATTATGGCCATTCGAAGAAACGGAAAATTTTACATAGAAATGATATCGAAAGTATTATTGTAGAATCAAAACTGTAGGCTGTACAATTTACATACGCCACCGGAGGCATACAAGTGCAGCGCGCGGGCTCAGGCACGCTATAATTGATTTGCTATAACTTTTTAACTAATCCATGGAATTGTACAATCCAAAATTTAAATGAAAGTAGAGGATATTAGGTATTGAATTCTTATATTTAAACTTGAAAAACATTGTATCAATATGTATGGTATGTATATGCAATTTAACCATATGAGTTTTGTCTAAAAATCTGTTAAAGCTATGTAATTTCTAAAAAAATTAAGATAAAGATTTGAAACTTTCACAGTTTACTCTTAAAGTAATAAACAAAAAGATGCATGATGTGAAAAAAAATTTAAAAATTTATTTTTTAATATACAGTAGTTGAAAAATTGGAAAATTTGAAAAAGTGCCAAATTATAATTTTGATGACTAATTTCAACGATCTATTACTTCAGTTTAAAATTTGCTATTAAAACTTTAAAGGTGCGTTTTACTAAGCTTGAAATGTGTTCTTTAAAACGACTCAATCGTTATATCTTAAAAATTAAATTTAGGCCCTATTTTATAAATGTACAAAATAAAAAATAATAATATTGCTCCAAAATTAATGAAAATTGAGTTAATATAAATCTTTATAACATTCATACAAAAAAATTCTCGTTATCCCACCTAGCATATATTTATAGAAGAACCATGAAAGAAGTAACTTCCGTGTAGAAATAATTTTTTTGTTACATATAAATATATACCTTTCACGAAACATCGAAAAAATTACGTTTGTACAATAAATTGACGCAATTTTTATGTTTTTAAGATAGTTTTACTGTTTTAAATAGTAAAAACACAGTCAAAATATTGTTTCGGTATATTAACACAGCTGTAGGCCTGCCGAATGTTGTTGTGTGCGTGTATATACGGACATGGGATAATTGTTAAAAATTTGTGGGCCACGTTTTCATAGATTACGTTGTACTATCAAATATTACAACGTGATCTTTACTTCTTGTTTCGTTTTATTTTAATATTATTTTGTTTTAATAATTAGTATAGTAACAATTGTTGACTGATAGGTGTACATGTCTAAGGCCTGACCATTTATAATTTCAACATAGGAGAATTCTGGTGACCTATACAGAACCCCCACAGCATACAATTGTTTATTTATTTTTAATTTAATCTATACATATTCCAAATTATTAATTTTAAGGTGAATAATAGTACAAGATAAAGGTTTTTTAATATAAATACCCACACCTCCCCCTCTACACCCTCTATGATCTTTTCTTACAAACTTGTATCCATCTATTTGAAAAACATTATTATTAATAGCAGGTGAAGCCCAGGATTCAGTTAGACAAAGTACAGAATAATTAGATACCAGTATATGTTCTCTTAAGGTGGGCATATCCAAGAAAGAGAGAGAGAGAGATCCGATAAGGAAATATTTATTATTTTTGGCCATAACTTTTTCTTTAATACATATATTGATAAAATAAAGTATAAGCCTACCTAAGTGGAACTATGACAGATGAAGTGATATGAATTTTCCTCAATAATTTCAGTTGTTTGCGAAATCAGTAAATTTAAATTAAAAATTACTACCAATCTTAATAATTTGTAGTTTTAAATGAACTAATTTTGCAAATGACTGAAATTATTGAGTGTGAAGTAAGCTTATACTTTTTTAAACAATATATGTATTAAAAAATCGGCAGCTACTGGAAGCGGCTGGGACCTCCCCACTCGGTGGATCTTTGAAGCCGAAAAGAGCATTAAATTGTGTGACAAAACGGCACTAAACGTAGTCCGATCTCATCCAAAACCTTTTCGGATCTTCTGGGGCACTAAGAAAAACCCTCAACTTAATGAATTTACAATCATCTATGCGAGTTATTACCTACATTATCGCTCGTTGAATAATATACTATTAGGATAGAAACAACTTTAACATTACTTGAACGACTAAGAAAGTCTAGTTATCCTAAATACTAGAGATTTGTAAAGCAACAAACTGAAAATTGGTAAAGTGATAATCTATAATAAATTCACCAACGAAAGTACAGAAAGTATATGATATTGATATTGTTACATCTACCTTTAAAGTTTGTGACAAATGTTACAAATATGCAGAAATCTTATTAACATGACATGACACCAACGTTATCGGATGACAAACGATGACAATGACAATTGTCAAAATTTGCTCATTGCAATCCGATTGCTCGCGGCTGTCTTTGTTAAATGCAACATTAGCATTTCAGTAATTTTACTAGATTTTAGAGGAATATTTGTAGTTTAATTCTTCGATTTGTCTGTATATACATTTAAAAACGGCACTAAGCATAATCCGTTCTACCTCTAGAGCAGTGAAGAAACCCTCACACGTGAATTGACACGTGATGTGACGAATTTCACGACGTAACGGCTACGCGCATCGATCATGTCATGCGAAATGCGATCTATGCTTCATATTTGCTTTGTTTTTAATTTTTTTCACGGAAACCAAATCGAAAGGGTGGAAGTGTGACATATCGCTGAAATCAGAATTTTAACTGCTTTTCAATGGTTCCATTGCAAATTGAAAGTAATTATAAAATAAACAACTTGTTGCGTCAAAATGGCACTAAACGCAATCCGACCTCAACCAAAAACTTTTCAGTTCTTCTGGCGCACTAAAGAAATGCACATGCAAAGTTTCATTCAAATACGTTCCGTAGTTTCGGCGCTATCGTGCTAACACACATGCACAGACATTTTTCAAAAACCACTTTTTTGGGTTCCTAGGACCTCAAAACGTAAAGATTTGATGTTATCTCAATTTTTGTTTTTGAACCAATTTTAGTAACCTCTCACAATTTTATTGTGGAGAGGTTAAAAAAGTTATGTGTTACGTTTGATTTTGTCATGGCAAATATAAGTATGAAATTTTGCATTGGTTTTACCAGATAAAAAGAAAGTCACTTATCAATAGCATTTTAGTTAATCATTTTTATTTAGCCGAATAAATTTAGTCGTTAACATTCCTTGTAATTTTAAATTTTAATAATCACGTACAACAATAATAGTCAACACTAAATATAAAAGGATATAATTGTCATTTTAATTCACACATTAAATGTAGCTTGCACTGTTTGTTTTATTATTTGTATTTCGTATCGTATCGTATTTTCCATTATTAATATAAAACTTTCTGTATTTTTCTTTACGCTGTATTTGTCTTGACAGAGTTTAACTATTAAACATTCAACTGCTGGGAAGTCGTACCCTAGTTTACTAATAGCTTCTAGTTTATGCAAGGTATGCTTTGACTGGCCTGTTTGGCTCTGAAAAGTTTAAGCGAACATTAGTTTTGTATATCATAAACAAAGAGTATCCTACCTGTACATTATACATGCCTAATATTGAATTAGGTTTGTGTCGGTTATATAATGGGGTATATGTCATCTAGTTCTTGCAGTTTCGATGTCTTGTCTAGAGTACCTGGAACATTGAAAAATGTTAGCAACTACAACATAACCACAATCGTAGCACTGTAAATGTCGGCATAATTAACATATTACTTTGAGTACTTACTGTAGTATTCAGTAGTATACAATTATTATGGTTTATTCTTTGTAATGTTCAATTTCTAGTAGAGGTTAAGTTTCCGTTGTCAACCTAGCTGTCATTGCTTTCTAAGTATATTCAATTAGTTATTGGTTGAAACACCATTGGTTCAGTTCTGTTCTGATCAGTTAATTTGATATTTAAATTAAAGTTGTTTCTATAGATTCACTTGTAGTATTTTTAAAATTTAATCTTTAACTTTTCCTTTATCACATTAAACAAGTAGTATTTAAATAGTTCATTGTAGGCTAGGTGAATAATTTGTTAGTTGGCATCATTATTTTTTAATCGAACAGACCCTAATAACTTTCAGGCTACGAATTGAACAGACGTTATACCGGTCTGCTAGCAGCGCTTGCGTTTGGTTTGAAAAGCCACATGTTGCATTCGTTGGTAACTTCGAACTTCCTTCTTTCTCTTTCGTTGTGGCTGTTGGAGCAATATAGACGTGCCTCCATTTTCTATACGTCGTGCTGGTAGAAGAATAATTTTAATCCAAATTAATCTTGGGAATGGTGTATCATCATCATATAATTTGTAGTTTTTGGGATTGGTTCTTCGCCGTAAATAGGATGTTTGAAATATCGTCAGCTTTTGCTGGATTTTGTGTACTCGTATTTGAAAATGCCCTACATGGAAAGGGTGAGTTAACATGTGCTTGGTGTCGTTTAGATATTAATAGTTATTGTAACTTTTAGGCGGTCTATCTACCCTCTTGTCTTGTCTTTGGACTCTTGGATATGCCCACCTTAAATCATTAATTTTAGGCAGTAAGGATCTAATGTTAAGGTGTGTGAAAATAACCAGTATGCAAATAGTCGAGAGAAAAAAAATACATGTATAAGAAATATATATGACACAGCAGTCAGAAAAAAAGACCGAATAAAGTAATGGAGAAGCGAATTAAAATATTGTGAATGGGGTTGTGGAAAGTAGTTTTGATATGGTGAATTTGAGTTATTTGTGAAATTAGTACATTTTTTTAGATTTTATTTATTTAAATTGTGATTTTTGGTTAATTAAAGAATTTATATGACTTTTTTATCATAGTGTGATATAGTGAACTGATTATGTTATTTATTTTGAGAATTGTTTTTATTTTAGTTTTTCGCATGTGCATGAAATGTACTATAACACTGTCCTCCAGGTGACATGATAATTGGGTTTAATTTCCGTAAATATCTGTTTGCACACGAAATATTTGACATACATGCATTAGTGTTCATCTAAATTCATCCGGCTATGATAAAATGTAAATTAATATGGTATATAAGCGCCTCATTGAAATGGACATATTCAGGTTTCCATTTGAAGGCAGACTTAAATTTTTCCTGTGCAAATAGGTAGTGTTATACTCGTAGGTATAATAAATATAAATAATATTATTTATAGGGAAAGGATTGGTCAGAACAAGGAACATACTAAAAGAAGGGAGAAGAGAAAGTGAGCGAAAACACGTGATTTTGTCAAGAGGATGCGAGAATTGTTCCTACAAGTGTCACGTTATCATCAATGACAAAATGAGGAAAACTATTTATAAAAATTTTTGGGGTCTGACAGACATAAACAGGCAAAGAGAATATCTTGCGTCTACCATTAAGCGTTTGCCAACTTTGCAGCCCACTGCCGCCAGCGATTCGAGAAGAATATTTTCTCACCAATATTTGCTTAACTATGAGGATAGAAGATACAAGGTTTGCAAGGAATTTTATCTTTCTACCTTGGATATCTCTGAAATGATGGTGCGATCGACATTGCTAAGGGCTGACTTTTCCCAAAGTGATAATTCGTTTCAAATCTTGGAATAATTGTTGCTACTTGCTCAGCTTTTATAGAACTGTTGGATTAGATTAGATTAGATTAACAAAGGAGCTGGTTATTTTGCCTTTACCACCGCGATCTTTTCAGGTCTATTTTGGTGCTCCTAGAATACATTCCTTATAGTACCTCATCCAGCTTTGTCCTTTGTACTAGACTCCACAGCTTTGATAAAGACCCTTTTGTATAGCTGTCCGCCTTTGGTTTTTCTTCTCCGAGTACTTGGAATCTCAGTTTCGCCAGGCCTTCACAATGGCACAATACGTGAGCTGAGGTTTCCTCTTCCTCTTGCCGGAACCTGCATATTGCGTCCTCTGCCAGGCCCATTAGACTCATGTGTCTATTGAGCCGGCAGTGTCCAGTTAGAAGACCTACTATTACTCTGATGGCCTTCCTATTCCGGCTTAGTAAATCTTCCGTAAATTTGGTCGAACGTTCTTTAATGAACTCTTTGCCCTGTCTCTGTCTTGGGAGATTCCTCCACCAGTCCAAAGATTTATTTTGCACCCATTCATTAATGGCTGCTCGTATGCATGGCTTTGCCACGCCACAAAAGAGCTCGGGTCCTATTGGGACTTCAGGTGCGCCTTCTTTGGCCAGTTGATCAGCCTTTTCGTTTCTTCTATATTCCTCGTGTCCTGGTACTCATGCTAGGGTCACCCTGTTCTGACTTCCCAGCTCTGTAAAAGCCGTCAAGCAGTCCCACACCAATCTTGAGTTGATTTGCATGGAACTAATTGCTTTTATTGCCGCTTGGCTATCAAAGAAAATGGCAATCGACTGGTTAACAGTGCCTTGTCCTACTATCTCCCTTGAGGAACAGTATATGGCGATCACTTCAGCCTGAAACACCGTTGCGTATTTCCTTAGACTTATCGGGATACTGGCTTTTGACCTTGTCCCGTAAATCCCGGCTCCTACTACTTGTTCTGTCTTGGAGCCGTCAGTGTACCAGTCTGTTTGTGCTGTTATGAGAGGACCGTTTTTCCAGTCCTCCCTGTCTGGTATTATAGTCTGAAAGTTCTTGTTGAAGTTACCATTACGTCCGTGGGGATGCCTAAAATGGGATCTGCCCTCATCTCCGAGTATAACTTCTGGTACTCCGTCCCGTGTTGCTGGGTAATTGGCGTTTGGCCTTGCGCTAACCTGTGCACCACTGACCGAGCTTCGCCTTGTATGGATATGTGTAATGGTGGAAGGTCCAAGAGAACCTCAAGTGCAGCCGTAGGAGCAGTTTTTGTATAGTCGCCATGGCGCACAGGCAAGCAAGCCTTTGTACGCCACTTAACAGACAGCCTTATTGCTCTCGACTGCACCATCTTAATCCACCATACCACTATCATGGGCCTCACTACCTTGGTGTATAACCACAGGTTCATTTTGGAAGTTAACCCCCAGTTTTTTCCACACATTTGCCTACGCCTTCCCAGGGCGATTGTGGCTTACTGTGTGACTTTTTGGATGTGAGAGTTCCATATTAATTTTTGGTCAAAATTGACTCCTAAATATTTTTCCTCACAGACAAATGGAATTTCCACTCCGTTGAGCCTTAGGGGCAGTGCTCTTCTCCGTGTAAAATTGACTACTGGTTTTGTGGGGATTTATAGAGAGTCCTTCCTTACAATACCATTTGTCGACAACATTTAGGGCTCTTTGCGAACGCTTCGTTATTGTATTCGCGAATCGCCCCTTAACAACTATTATTAGATCATCAGCATATCCTAAGCAATAAAAGTCTTCTGTGGAAAGTTTCTGGAGGAGTTCGTCAACCAGGGTTGCCCACAGTAGTGGAAGTAGTGGAGATAGTACACCTCCTTGGAGGCAGCCTGTACTCACTTTCGCCTACATGGAGACCTCACCTAGATTGGATATTATAATCCTATTATCTAGGCTGGCTTTAATCCACCGGAGATCGTTGTTGGGACTCCTCTGTTTGATAATGCACTCGTTAGTGAGTGCGTTGTCGCGTTATTAAACGCTCCTTCTATGTCTAGGAATGTTACTACTGCCATTTCCTTGTCCTCTAAGGACTTTGCTAGTAGTCTGTTTAATTCATCCAGTGCAAGGTCTGTCGACCTCCCCGGCTGGTATGCATATTGACGTTCACTCAGGGGATTTTCCCTTAGTAGTTCGTCTCTAATGTACCTATCTATCAGTCTTTCCATCGTTTTAAGTAGGAAAGAGGATAAGCTTATAGGCCTATATGACTTGGGCGTTTGGTCCGATAATCTACCTATTTTTTGTAGGTAGATGACTCTCACCTTCCGCTATATTTTTGGTATGTATTTCTAGGACAAGCAGGCTGTGAACATTTTACATAAGTAAGATATTAATACGTCTAGCCACTTTTGGAGCAAAATTTGATATATTCCGTCCATCCCAAAAGATTTGAGTGGTTGGAACTTACTAATTGCCCATCTGATTTCTGGCCTTTGGTCTGGATAATGCTTATCCTCTAGGTCTGTTAATATCAGCGAGCCCGGAAATGGATAATTGGATAAATGGATAATTGTACTTCTTCCGCCTTTGAGTTTTTGTACTTTGTTTGTTGTTTAGATAACCACTATTTTTCTGGTGTTATAACTTATAAATTATATATTTTTAGTTTAGTGCTATACAATTTTAGGGCGCTCTTATATGTTATTTAGGGCAATTTATTATTTTTAAGATATATGTGGTTATTGAAATATTTTTAGTTTAATTTTTCTATATGCTAATTATTTCTATTAGTGGTATTTTACTAAAAAATGTTATTAAAATCAAATATATTTCAAAACCTGCACATTGTGTACAAATAAATCACAATTTGAATAACTTTATAATTGTCATAATTTTATAATTGTCATGTCTATATGTTGATTAAAACTAAAATTACTAATAAATAATGTAACTCCTAAGTCTTCAGTATGATGTACACAAGCCAATTCCACACCAATCATGTTACAATGAAAAATCCTTAAAACTTCTTAATCCTCAGGGACAGGTCCTATTTTGATGATTTTTTAAAAATGTTTGTTTTTATATATTATATGAAGTCAGAAACATTTCAATGTGGGTAATTAAATATTTATACTATTTAAACAGTTATTTATTTTCTTCACGGTATTTATTAACTTTTGAATAGTGAAGGGTTAAACATGTTTGTTTCTTTTTCATTTTATAATTATTAAAAACTTTAAAATATATGAAAATTGTTTAAAAATATATATTTATTTTATTTATTAATACTGCAACATCTTTTACAATTTTACATTTTCACAATTGTTTATACTTATATATACTTATTGCATTATAATTGCATTGTATAGGTTATGACACCTGAGGAGACCTCGTGTTGTGTCTAGCAGTATAACATTTTTGCTCACATAATTTTATATTTAACTATATCTAATTTATTGCATTTACACTTAATATTACAATACTTATAATTACGTTTACTAAAGCTAGAAAGGTAGGAAGACAGGAGACAGATAATAATAAAAAGAAACACAAATAAGATAAGATAAAACGAGTTTGACTAATACTTATTTACATATTTACAAATTTACAAAGGGCGGATAGTTAAGTTTTTGATGTAACTACTTGCTTAATTAGGCTAAAAGTTGAAGACATGGTATAATTTTTACTAGATATTTTTTACATAGTTTTTTGAATTTCTTTTTATTCTGGGCTTTTATATGTTCTGGTAGCTGGTTGTATAGTTTGATTCCATTGTATTTGATTTGTTTCTGGCAGACTGCTTTGCTATATTTTGGAGTTTGATATTTGTTTTTGGTGTATTTCTTGTTTCATATCGGTGATTAATACTCGAACCAAATATATGTTTCTTGTTGTGTGTATAAACTACAGCAGCGTGCATATACAGACCTCTCACATTCAGTATTTCATTTTCTACAAATATATTTCGACAGCTATCTCTACTTTTCTTATTAAAAATTGTCCTTAATATAATTTTGTGTAATTTGAAGAGATTGGAGGGTTGTATTATATGCTGATCCCCAAACACTAATGCCATACCTAATTATGGATTCTGCTAGGCTGTTATACGTCACTAAAAGAGTTTTTCTATTTAGGACACTTTTCAGGTTGTAAAATTTATAAATTAGTTTCCTTAACTTCTCATTTAAGTGTTTGATATGCTTTCCCCATTTTAAATGTTTATCGAAAATAATGCCAAGGTATTTAATAGTAGTGGTGTTGTGTATGTAAATCTTTGTTTCTTCGTCAATCAGCATAGGTTCCATTGTTTGTGGCATTCCTGCCTTTGTTGGGGAGAATGTCATGAAGTTAGTTTTCACAATATTTAGTTTTAGAGAGTTTATATCTAGTTTTAACTTTACTTATTGCGGCAGTCGCTTTTTGTCTTGCTAGACTCCAGGTTTCACCCGAACAGATTAGTGCGGTGGCATCTGCATATGATAAGATTTTGCAACCAAAGTTTTTCTCAAGCAAATCATTTATGAACAGCAGAAATAGGGTCGGTCCTAAAACGGTGCCCTGTGGCACACCCGTTTTTATTGTTTTCCTTGTGCTAAAAGCGTTGTCTATTTTTACTTGCTGGGGTCTATTTGATAGGTAATGTTTCAGAAGATTATGTACATTTCCCCTAATACCCACTTTGTTTAGTTTGTCCAGTAGTTGGCTATGTGAGACTGTGTCAAACGCTTTTTGTAGGTCTAGAAAAATAGCTATCACTTTTTCGCTCCTTTCAAAATTTGTTATAATGGTGTCTGTTAATAGTTGAAGAGGATCTTCTGTACTTCGATATTTTTGGAACCCGTATTGATTTTTTGAGAGAATTTTATTTTTTTCCAGAAATGCACGGAGTCTGTAGTTTAAGCATTTTTCGAATATTTTTGCAACATTGTTTATCAGTGATATTGGGCGGTAGTTAGTCATGTGCTTTTTATTGCCATTTTTGTATATTGGGACCACTATACTTTCTTTGAAAACTTCAGGAATGTCTGCATTTTTGAAAATGAGATTAATTATATGAGCAATCGGCTTACTGATGTGACTAAATATTAGTTTTAGCGTTTTTACTGTTATTCCATCCTTTCCTGGAGAGGAGTTATTTTTTAGGCAGCATATAATGTTATTTATTTCAGTATCAGTGACGTCTTCTAAGAACATGGAATTTAGATTTTGGCTTGTGTTGCTGTATTCTAATAGGTTTTACGTGTGTTTCGGGATTTCTCTAGAAATGTTTTCTCCTATCTCAATAAAAAAATCGTTAAAGGCACTTGCTATTTCTTCTTTGTTTGTGATTTGTGTATTATTAGCTAATATTATTTGCTCTATGTTATCTTTGCGGTTTTTATTGTGATTTGTGACTTCAGTGATACAATCCCAATTTTTTTATAATTGCTTATAAACAATTATAAATGATTTTTTATTTATTGTACATTCAAGTATGATGTATATAATTTATATTCATATATATTTATATATAAGTTGTACGCTTTTACCTTTCGACACTAGTGTTGTAAAACGTTTATATCTTTTCGCCGTTTTAGCACCGTACAATGTAAGAATACAGTGAAACCTGCGTTGTAAAGCTCTTCTTCACTTATATTTTCAATCATTAAAGTATTAGTTGCTGGACGTAATTTGTTATCAGATATGAAAATTTAAGAAAATTGATTTTTTTATTATGAAAAGCTGATATAGTCACATCCTGTGAAGGCAGGAGAAAAAAGTATTCTTTTTTTATATTTGCCAACTGCTTTATTTTATTTATTTATTTTTGTCGTTGAATAAACTCATTGTAAGACATTATTTCTTGGCGGTTTCAAAAAGAACAATTTCTTATCATCTGGTTAATTAATTATTTATTTAATGAAGACATGCCTTTAAAGACCATTAAGGAAAAGTTGTTAGCGAATAGCTGTAATAAAAATAGATTTATTAATCTTCTTTGTGAGAAACTTTTTGAAAATAATGTTGAGTGTTGAGAAGCAGAAAGTGATCTAATCATTTAATTGTACAATCTGCTCTAGATTGTCTCTTTTCTCATGTAGCTGTTGTAGCAGAAGACATTGATGTGTTGGTGCTATTGGTGGCTTTATCGCCAGATGATAAGGAACTGTTCTTTTTGAAACCCCCAAGAAATAATGTTTTACAGCGAGTTTATTCTACGAAAAAAAAAAAATTAAAGCAGTTGGCAACTATAAAAAAGAACATATTCTTTTTCTCCATCCTTTCACAGGATGTGAATAACAAATTACGTGCAGGAGCTGAAACTTTTATGATTAAAAATTAAAGTGATAAAGAACTTTACAACGCAGATTTTCACTGAATTAAGATATAAACGTTTTACAACACTAGTATCGAAAGATAAAAGCATACAACTTAGTTCATTACGTCCAAGAGATGATGCAGCGAAACAGCACATCAAAAGTGTTTATCTTTAAGTTCAGCAATGGAAAAATAATTCTAAAATATCTCCCGAACATTGGGGTTGGCAGGAAGAAAATTATTTAACGCCACTAAAAATGACACAACCAGCAGCACCAAATAACATCTTAAAAATTATTATATTTTGCTCTTGCAAAACTGGATGCGGTTACAGCGTGTGGATGCAAAAATAGTCGTATGCATTGCTCACCTGCATGCATTTGGAACGGATTGCGATGACGCGTCACAACCTGAAGAGGATGAAGCCCCCAACGCTCCATATGAGAATGGAAATTAAATACTATTTTCTTGTATAAATTGTTAAACTATTCATATATATTTTTTAAAAAATCGAATTTTCTTAAATATATAAATTATATATCATATTTAAATGTAAAATGAATAAAAAATCATTTATAGTTGTTTAATTTTTTTTTGACAATTTTCATATTTAAATCTTTTAATAATTATAAAATAAAAAAGAAACAAACATTTTTAACCCTTTATTATTTGAAAGTTCTTGTATCAATCATGTATATTTTTGGGAAATATACTAAAGTAAACTAAAATGGGGACCTAGGTAAGATCCCTGGGGGTTTCCAAATGGAGAACAAAGTAGCGTTGAATTATAGTTTTCTATTTTAACTAAGAATTCTATCACTTAATTAACTATGGAGCCACTGAAGAAGATAGCCGGCTAGGCCTATTGCTTTAGATTTGCACTGTTCAAAACAAATTGAAACAAGTATCAAGTAAGTTTCAACTTCTAATTGATCGACTAAAACTAAATGGTAAGAATTCAACGTTACTTGTATATGCGGTACAATCACAAACAAGCTGGTAATATGTAGGAATCTATCCCACAGTTACTTTAACTGCTCGATAGGGCATTTATGCATTTTTAGTAACCATTAAGATTTTTTTAGGACATTCCCCAGCTGGGAAGTTCACTTGCTTCAATTGTGGAAAACGCTACAAAAATGGTGGTGCACTGACTAGACACGTGACCTATAGATGTAAAATCAAGCCGAAATGTGTCTGTAGGTATTGCTCGAAAAGGTTCTACTTGCTGAGCAACCTTCAGCAACATATTACACAACTGCACGATAACATTGATCTAAAGCAGAATGCTCAAGTTGAATGAAGATTGTGATCATCTGGACATAGGCTTAAGGGCAGTTATAATAATTTTCATAAAACCGTATACAGTAAGTGTAAAATGCCGATAATGTTAAAGGTTATTTTTTCCGGGGAATCACTCTTAAGGTGAGTGTAGACGCTAAAGTTTTCTAAAAAGTATAAGTCGGGTGAGGATATTTTTAGTCAGTTTGTTAGCACTAAACCGAGCCTGAAAAAAATTTTGAACATTAGAAGACGTGGATCATCGGAATGATTGGCGACGTCGCCGTATCTAACCCCACTTGACTTTTTCTTAAGACGTTCTTTTAACGAGCTGTAAAATTCGATCACGATCTTTTTACACTTACTGTATGGACAGTTATGTAAGTAATTAAAATATGGCAGACTATGGATTTCCTGAATTTATAATATATCCGTCTATGGACCTTGATACTTAAACAGCTTTAATAATAATTGTTAGACTGTACTTATGATACTCTGTATATATTATCGAAGATAAATCATATTTTGTTATTGTTTTTATATATTTCAGTATCCTTTGCCCTCTTATTATAGTTTAAAGCACTAAATGTCGATTTTTTCATAAAATGAGAAGTAATCTCAAGGTTTGGGCCAGGAAAGTGACTGATAAGAATGCAAAGTTTACAAATTTGGTGTAATTACAATAAATTTCGAGTAATATTTCTTGCCTAGTTCTTAGAATCTGAAAATGTTCTTAATTTTTGAAAATTTGCAATTTCTTAAAAATTAGAAATTTTTTAAATGTTTTATAACTTTTGGAAGACCCGTATCTACTGAACTCAAGTACAGTTTACTACGCTTCCGTGCAATTTTAAGATACCTACTATGCGTCGATACAACCCACTGCACCATACAAGCAACTCAAAAATCATACTGCACATCTATAGAATTCGGAAAACAGCTAAGAAATTTGAGGATACCTACTGCTTATCCATACGTAAACGTACAGGAAAATTTTTGGATAGTTGAAAATATTTAAAAATATGATATTTTTGATGTCTTTTATTTGAAAATTTTTAAAAATTGATAAATTTCAAAAGTTATTTCCTTTTTTTGGGGGGGGGGGGCTCCTTAATCATTGAAAATTATCATTATTAGTTATTTGAAAATTATCACAAAATCTACAAAAACATTATCCAGTATACTAGAAAAATGTCCCTACGCCTCTGACATTGATGTCAAAGGAATACGTTAATTGGACGTAGATATCACGCTCGACGACTAGACGCAGTAAAATTAGACGTGAATTAGGACGCGCGCGTTTGCCAAAAATGCGATCAAATAAAAATACACGTTAACTTGTAAAAATACATTGAATTAATTATTATTGTACATTATATGAAAATGTTTGAATTGAACTGAAATACCAATAAAAACAACTAAGAAGAAAAATGCCAGGCATTTACTTTTATCTCCTGTTATATGACTGATGGTCGAGAGGTGAGCGCACTTGCCTCTCACCCAAAAGTCCCGGGTTCGATCCCCGGTCGTGGCAGTGGAAAATACTGTGAGAGGGATTTTTCCACTATACGCGGATATTGGGTGTGTGCCCCTTGTCTCTAAATGTGTAGCCCCCTCCCACACAAGGCTCTTCTAGAGCCTTCCGAGATAAAGGGGGTCGTCATTACCTAGGTATATTTATTATTATTATTATTTTAGTACATTCAACGTCGAAACAAACTCACGAGGAAAATGCATTACACACTACGGTATAGTAGGTATAAACGATATAAAAAAGCTCCTAAAGAACGTAAAGGAGACCGAACGCATATCGTAGGTGGTGGGAATTACATTACTGTATTGCATCCCATAAATAGAAATGTAGCTGACTGAATAAAATATCAACAGTTCTGTGTAAGTAGTAAAGAGAAGTGAGGCACGATCATCGGTTTAAATTCCAAGATCTCGATCAGCGAAGTGAAGTAGCGTTGGTCGAGTGCGGTACTTGGACGGGTACATTCCATTTCCTGTAAGAAAAAGCAAATTAAGAAATGTAAATAAATAGTCAAAAAATTCAATCTTTCGGTCCAAAAGGACAAACCCCAATAAAAAAGTATCTTTCATTTTCATTTAAAACAAAAACTACAATTTTATCACATCTGAAAAAATAACGAAACTTCGATAATTCCAAAATATCCTAAAACTATAAAAAAAAACAACATAATATTCCATTCATCAATTTTACGACTTTAACTTTTCATATCAAAATACCGCCCCGTATAATAACTCTCAAAGTTCAATTCACTTTTTGTACCCCCTGTATAATATTCGAATTCGTATTCATCAACTTTATAAATCAGTCCATTCCTTAATGTTCACTCGATTTCGGGCCTCAATTATTTTATCCATTTCATAACAGTTCACATTTCCAAATTAATGTCACAACTTATTTCCGTTCCAACGAATCGGCAAAATTCCATTTCATTTTACCCCATTCAATCGTCGGCACAAAATATAACCGCATTCCATATCTACGTGGGTGCGTAAATAACGATAATACGAGAACTAATCAATATATTCAACTTATTTTCCATTCAATAACTCTTAAACTAAAACAGATTCAAGCTTCATTCAAACACCAACCGACTTCTTATTTTATCGCCTAAACAGTCATGTCAGATGATGGAATATTGCGCAACCCTCGCCAGCACTGAATGGCTGGGGAGACCTTCTAGAATAAAATGGGTGTAAAAACGATCGTACAAGACTTGCGGTGCACGAAAAACGAAATAATAGTAAAAAGTATAAAAGACCAAGCTCGACACGCTCTAGGCAAGTCAGTTTTTGGTGTATCTCAAAATTAGTTTCTGTGCTTCGCGACTGAAGTTCAAAAAACCCAAGTGTTTGAATATGAAGTGAATAATAATAAATAAATAGGAAATAACACCACATGTAATTACGACCCCCTTTATCCCGGAAGGCTCTAGAAGAACCTTGTGTGGGAGGGGGCTACACATTAAGAGACAAGGGACAGACACCCAATATCCGTGTATGGTGGAAAAATCCCTCTCACAGTATTTTCCACTGCCACGATCGGGGATTGAACCCGGAACTTTTGGGTGAGAGGCAAGTGCGCTCACCTCTCGACCACCAGTCATTTTTTCAGACATTGAATTTAAATAATCTAATCTGCCAGCGCGCACCTCATCTGTGAATTTTTGACATTTTTAATCTAATCTGAAATCGAATCAATTCTCCCAAGCTGGAATTTATTCACTGTCGAAAAGTTACCATTTATTAACTGTACTATAAAGAATTTAATTTTAATTACTCGAACTTTCATTACTTTCTAATAATAAATATTATAATCTTGTTTTAAAACACAGTGTTTTGATCCAACACATAATATACAAGGTGTTCAAAATAAACCTGGATAATTTAAATACAATTTTAAAATGAACCCAAAGTGCTTCGATACAAATCTTACTTTCAAAAAGTGTTTATACTTCACAAAGAATATGCAGGGTGTTGAGAAATCACCTGACAAAAAACGTAAAGTTAATTCAAAGTAAGTTTTAACTTTTGCCCTCGAACCAAGTACACCCAAAGCATCAAACGCTTAATATACAGGGTGTAGCTATTGACCCTGCCATCAATAATAAATTCAAATAATCAAAAGTGCCAGCTGAATTACAAATTGGAATACAGTGATAGCAATCAACAGGGACTTATACAGGGTGAAGCAATTTACTTTGTCCAATCTTTTTAAGTGAACCTCCCCTCCAACTTCACTTAACTTAAAAATTAAGAACACGAGGAGCCTCAAAGGTCTCAACCAAGCTCACAACTATAGTCTACTCTTATCTTTGCTTTACCGCAAAAGGTTACAACGTATTTATTTGGAACTTGGTGCTTCAAGATTAACACAAAAGCCTTTGCCTATTCTATTGCACCCAACCTTGAGGCTACATAACCTATAAAAGGGGCACCGTCGTGTTCATATCTCATTTCTTCATCCTGGTTGAGTGGTGGAGTAGCTATAGCTAAACTCCGCCAGAACGTTAATAAGGCAAAAATATATTAGTAACTGTAGCGCTTTGGGATTGATCCTTTGACATTCTATAAGTTATGAGTAACCAATAACTCCCATCCCCACACCCGACAGCCGCTGGGAATTCCGTGGACAGAAACTTATAGAAACACAAAATATACAACTATGACGCTCGAAATGGTGTTCGATAGAATTTCTTTTTTTGACCAACAGAGCAATAGCACAAATCTATAGTTCTAAAAATTGTCACGTTCTTGAGGCATTTGTGTGCAGCGATTATTCTAATTAACCTCTTCTTCTTCAGATAATAATGGCTACAAATGCCGAAGTTGCAATAAAAGTTATACGTACAAGTCGTCGTTATACAACCACGAGAAGTACACGTGTGGGAAAATTCCGAATTATTTTTGTACGCATTGTGCATTTTCAACAAAATATGCACACCACATGCAGTCCCATGTTGTCTTACGTCATAATATCACCCTAAAACGGCGTGACTTGGTTAATTTTAAGAAAAAACCATCTGAATGAATGCCATTCGGAAAATAATTAAATTGTTGAATTTTAGACATGGCTTTTAGATGTGATAAGTGCAAGAGAGTTTATAAAACGGAGTTGTCGCTGAACTACCACAGAAAAATGGTTTGTGCAGCTGTGGCTAATTTTTTCTGTAATTTGTGTTCGTTTAATACAAAGTACAAGCACTGTTTACGCCACCATATGCAGTCCCGGCATAATGTTGTTCTATCAAAATATGAATTGAATAGTTATAAGAAGGCTTCGGAATAATAAACGTTGCTAAGTATTTTTTTTACTTTATTTTTTCTCCGAAATTGTTCCAGTTATGTTTCGTTTGTTGATTATATTGTTACTACCAAATTAAAAAGTTATGTAGTTCTGAAGCGAGAACAGATTATGGAAACTAAATTGAATACATAATTAAGTTAGTTTTGTTGTGCAGTCATAATTTGCAGTTAATTGTTATTAAATAATTAAAAACTATTGGTTTCATTGTACAGTCGTTTATTTCTTTAATCAATTTTTGCAGTCAATTGATCTTAAACTCAGTTGAAACACCTCGACTAAACACATGCTGTGAATAAGTATTACTAGTTTGCTTATCTCATTCGAAATTTTAATGGATGTATAGCAAAAGAAGTTTGTTGCTTATGTCGCTAATCTAAAGGAGCACAATGAAATTGGAGATAGAACACACTTTGATGAGTTTAAAACTCATCCGCTTTTTTAAAAATATTTCCCAGTAGACCGAACCACACCCTGTATATCATTTATTGGAACATGTCAGTAAACACCTAAAAATACAATGGATGAGAGTTCAGAAGTGACGATTAAGTTTCTATATGTGTACAAGGCAAATTCTTGTATCTTCTAACGGTTATGAAAATAAGGAATGGCGAGAAAACGCTTATAGAAATATTTCGATTTATATGTAACCTTTTCTTCTATCTTTTATTTTTTTCTCCCAATCGGCAATCATCTTTTAAACCACTTTCTGCAATATGTATGCAGATATTTCGCTACGAGTGACATGGTGTAGCAATCATGATCAAATTAAAGGCATGTAAAATACAAAATAAAGTGTAAACCTATACTTGCACAAAAGTTTTATTGGCAAGGCCACCATGCACGTATAAACCTGCTTTAAGTGACTGGATTTACAACCACAGCCTGTCAGCACTCATCAGGACATGGCGATGTACCTGCATTTCTCATTAAAAGAGGCTTACAGACAAAAGACACTTATAAAAATGCATTTAGGGAACAATATATTGACACTTCCGTCATAAAGATTTACATACAGTAAAAATACTAGGCAAAAACATGACCTTTATGTACCATTCAGTAAACTGAATATATCCTTAGAATCACCCAGCTGTCTAAAGCTTAGAGTGTTTAATCACCTTCCTGCAGAAATAAAAAATTGCAAAACGCAATCTCTCTTTAGAAACAAACTTAACTTATTCTTAATTAGTAAGACCCTTCTACAGATTAGAAGAATGTTTTAATTTGTAATGTGGTCTGCGCTTCATTTATTTCTTTTTTTAGATATTAAATATGACTATTCCTATACAATATTTGTATCATATTATATGACACAATTGTAACTGATACTAATAAAATCGTCTACTCATTTACTAAGCACTATTCTACCCAGGTCCCAGATAAACTATCATTTTGATGACCAAGTGTCAAATAAATGCACTACAATGCCTAATAATAATAACATCTTCTTCCTCACGCCAGTCACTAGTGAAGATATAATAAACATAATACGTGAATTAAAAAATACCAATTCTGTAGGAGTAGAGTGTGTGTCAACAAAAATCATTAAATCGATTGCTCAATTTATCGCTGAGCCACTAGTCCATATTGTCAACTTATCTGTAGAATTGGGGAAATTTCCGGATGAGTTAAAAATAGGGAAAGTAATTCCAATCTACAAAAGCAATGATCCACAGGTCATAGATAATTACAGACCCATCACTATACTCAATGTAATATGCAAAATAATTGAATGAGCTATATACAACAAAATATTCCCCTATCTAACAAAATATCAAATAATTTCTAGATCTCAAAATGGATTTTGCCCTGGTAGGTCAACCGAAATTGCAGCAACAGACTTTATAGGAGTTCGTGTATAAGTCCTTAGATAACAAAAAATATGTTGCTGCATTTTTCTTTGATTTGTCCAAGACATTTGACTCTGTAGAACAGACACTTGTTGCTGATAAACTTTCTGCAGTAGGTATTAGAGGTAACTGTATCTCGTGGATAATATCGTATCTCAGCTTTAGAAACATTTTTATAAAATTAGAAGAAACTGGTTCAGAGACGTATGACGTTAATCTAGGAGTTCCTCAGGGCTCTGTATTGGGATCACTTATTTTTCTTCTGTTTATACATGATTTACCACTCCATATTGGTACCAAGTAAGTTGTGCTGTTTTCAGATGACGTTTCCATAGCAGAAGAGGCATACTTCCCCGAGCAACTGCAAGGCAAGCTTTCAACAGTTTATTAACTGGTGCGGTATTAATAAATTAATTGTCAACACAGATAAAACTGTGTTATTACAATTTTTTGGTAGGTGAACTTTCCAAATTCCCATAAATCATACATTGAATCAATTAAATCTTACTCCAAATGAAACAACAAAATTTCTTGCCATATATATTGACTCTGATATGAACTAGAAACGTTAACAACACTTGTCAGAAAATGAGCAGGAGCTACTATACAATCCTACAACTTAAAAATGTTCGTGACCAAAAATCTCTAATAAATGTTAATTATGCCCTCATTAACTCAGTGTTATCATATAACGTAATTGTATGGGGTGGGGCCACTGATCGTGAAAGAGTTCTATTTGGCTAAAAGAGAGTCATACGATTAACTTTCGGTTTGCAAAAAAACTCAGACATGCAGAGTCATACAAAATTTTATATTGACGTTTCCCTGTGTGTACATATATAATTGTATTATATATAAAAAATATATATGAACAAATTTGAAATCGCAACTGCAACCAGGCATGGTCACTTGTTCAAAATACAATAACACAGGATTCCGGGGTAAAATTTTTCAATTCTCTACCTTCCAGCATCACAGAAAAAACTTCATTATATTCATTTAAGAAAGAATTATGAAAATATTTAGTAGAAGGATGTTACTACTCAGTCGATGAATTTCTGAACGATAGACGTTCATTTAAAACTACTTAAAAAGATTGTAATAATAATATGTGTTACTTTTGTCAACGTGTATCTATGTCCATGTAATGTATTTATTTCATGTCTTGTATTTTCACATAATTTGTTGACATCTCATACTTCACCATATTGTGATCGAAAATATAAATAAATTATTATTATTATTATTGTTACAAAAGTAAATTAAAATCTATTATTATCATTATTATAATATTTTCATCTCCAAGCAGTTTTGTATCATTGTATAACCGACCTGTATTATATATTGTCTTTTTTGTACATAACTTTAATAGTACGACTTTGAGAATTTAATGTTTCAACGTAGTATTTTAAAATAACGTATTTTATTTACATTTAATAAATTAGCACTGTTGGATAGATTACTGTGTAATTAAAATATTTTTACTGACTATTACTATTTTTCAGCTGAGAAAGTGCACAAAATGTACACTTGCGATATATGTGGAAAAAGCTATAGGCACCAAGCTTCATTATTTAACCACAAGAAATACACATGTGGAAAAGCTGCTAGTTTCTTCTGCAATCATTGTGATTTCTCCACTAAATATGTTTACCATATAAGACACCATAATTTTGCCACTCATAATATAACAAAATGCACAGAGGTAGATTATAAAAAAATTGACTAATAAATGTACACAATATTTGTAGGCCTTTATTTACCTTGTAAACTCTCAGATATTTTAGATACATTTGTTGATAACATTATATGGGGATAATTTCTCTACGTATCAGAAGCAGTTTGTATTTGATTTCTACTTCGATATACTGAATATTTATTGACATCTGAAAATACATATGTTCCCAAAATAATGCCTTTTATTTATTTTACTTCACATAAAGGATTACACAATTTATTGTCTAGTATATGACTTTATTTTAATATCGAAAATGATTCTTATTGTGAAAATCGGTTCTAACACCGATGAAGATGTGCAAACAGGCGTTATATGTACTGATTTCACCAAAGCCTTCAATAGATTGAACTCTTACATCTACTCGAAAGAACCCTCGTTAAGAAACATCCTAGTTAGCCCTGTCGACAAATTATTGTACTACATGGAGGGCCGCAAAAGTTTTGGCTTCAGGGATAGGTTAGTAGGTAAACATCCTAAAAGTTCCCGACCCTAGGTATTAAACCTTGCGGGGGGAGGCTTCCGGAAGGTCCTAAATTTTTTTATTTTTTTTTTGTTTCTCGCTAATAACTCGAAAATTATTGGTCTTAGTGGAAAAATTATTATCTTTTTGAAGGCTGAGAAAATTTCCTACATTTTTTAATTTCTGCGAAAAGTTTCTATCTTCAACCGGAGTTTCGGATCACATTTTTCATCATACTCTGCTTCTACCACCTCAAATCTCCTTTGAAAAATAAAATACAACCAAAACAAGTGAAGATGAAGATATTGGCCTAAGAATTATTTATTCTGCATATAATTAATGGCTGGCATAATGGGTTTTAAGATTATTTGCCGTAATGTAATTCGAAAATTAAATGAAAATCCTGATTATTTCAATAAAATGTTATAGACAGATGAATCATCATTTTCCACAATAGGTGTTTTTAATAGAAAAAAAAAAAATGACGCTCCTGGGAAAGAAAAATCACCAGAAAAAAATTGATTCAACAAATAAAAAAGTGGCATTTTCCGCAATAAAATAGTGAGATCAATATTCCATAATTTTATTTTATTTTACATCATGCTACCTATCTAGAAGAAATTCTCCCAGAAGTTGAAGATATTCTTTTACAGAATTTTCCGGATAATGAACTTGATAATATGATTTGGATGCAGGATGGAGCACCTCCACATAGTGCGCTAAAAGTTCAAGAGCATTTAAACAATGCATTTCCATTATGGATGGGGAATAATGGAACCATTAAATGGTCACCGAATAGTCCCGATCTTACTCCACTAGATTCATTTTTATGGGGATTATTAAAGGGCATAGTTAATAAAAATAATAATTGTAGTATTTCTGCTATTAAGGAGGTTATTCATATTGGAATAAATAGTCTAAACGTTGTCAATAACGATATCATATTGAGTAATTTTCGGAATTTAAGAAGACGATATGGACTCTGCATCCATAATAATGGTGGCCATATTGAACAACTTTTATAATTTATTATTTGTATTTTTATTGGTTTGTTAATATTACATGTTTATAATTAAATATTTGTTTTGTAGTTTTCTTAATAATTTGTTTTCAATGTTCAGCAACTCTAAAACAGTTAAATATAAAACTGTCATATGTCAAATCTTTTATATAAAAAAGTAATCCAAAAATTCGATAATATACAGGGCGTTCCATTTAAAAAATATGATTGCTTCTTGTGCCCCTCAATGTATGCACACCACTGTACTTCCATTAACTAATTAATTTAGATACAGCCCTACAACTTTTATTTTTAACTTTTTTTAATCTTCAGTAATAATGATGATAAAGGGTGTCCTAAATATAATGAATAACTCTCTACAAAGTAATAGAAAGAAGGTTCCAAATCAACTCCTGATTCACGTTCAAAATAACATTCTACTTTACAGTCTAGTTTACGTGAAGGCCATAGTACAATTACATACAACACTGATGGGTGTCACTGATGATATTTTAAACTCTAAATCTAAAGTTATAGTGAAGTAAGGACTTCCCTACACTCAAAAACGCAACAAAAATTTTACGACATAATTATATAGCCGCGAGCCATGACGCCATGCTTATCATCAAACGACCCTACGCACATTAAAGTAAGCGAGTCAATTTGCGAACAGCAGTACAAAGTTTTTGTTACGTTTTTTATTTGCCGGGGACTGTTTACTTCAACTATACCACAGTGATGTTCTTGGACTATGCAAAATCTTTCTATTCACCATGAATTAGAAAACTACTTCCTTTGGTGTTAATCCAAACCCAACTGGTTGGTTTAGAAATTAATTGTGTGGAAGGTCACAAAGTAATGTATTATCGGAATGGATGTGGAAAAGGGTGTTTGTCAAGGGTCAATGTTGGGCCCCTTTTTATTTGTTTTATAGAGATAGCTTATTTCAATTTTTGATAATTTTTTTGCATTTCAAAAACATTGGTTATAAATAAATTGAATTTTGACATGTAAAGAGACTTCAAATATAAAATATTGCTATACGATATAAAAGTATATAAAACAGCGAACAGTCTGAGAAGGTAACGCTTTTTATATGATGAATATTTGCCAATAAATTTTAACTTATGCGTTTCACCATTTGGTTAATAAGCAAATCAAGCTTTTTGCTAGAAATTTGCCTTGGTTGTTACAAGTGTCGATATTTTCATTTTCGTAGGAGGAAAAACTGTTAAAATATGAGTAGAAGTTAAAAAGGTAATTATTAATGAAGAGTCGCGCGACATCGGCGAAACCATTTCATATGAGGTACTACTGAACCAGTCTAGGATGGCAAGTAGCCGCGCAGAGAGAGAAAAAAATATCGTCACTGTTGAACAGAGAGCTGCTTATCAATGAAAGTACAATTGGAGGAAGAAGTTTTAGTAAAACGCGAAGCCCGCTTCGATTTATGCCACTAGATGTTCACCTTACGTATGGATTCGTTACAAATCTGTCTTCACCTTCTAAGTTCACGATAATGAGGCGGGGTCCTTTGGAAATAAGTTTCTTTAGGCCATCGGTGCTTTCATCACTCCACCCTCTTTGTGTGACGAATGGATATAACTTTCATCCATATATACAATAGAACGTCCTTCTTCCCCATATGACTTCCTTTCTTTTCAAAAATTGCACTCTAAGATGCATGATTTCGTGCCGCTCAATTGAAATCTTCTGATTATTTTGGATTTGCCGCCATCGAACACCTAGTTTATGTACTTCCTTCCGTAAAGACTCTTTGCATCAGAATCATCATAAAATGTTCTATGTACTTGCTTAAGTGTAGGCACCTTTTTCTCAGTAACATGAAAATCTATAATAGTTCTTCGAAGTCCAACAAGATCAAGTCATCTCTAAGGTTACTTGAGATTTTCTATCGGGTCGTTTTTTGTTTGGGGTTGAAAATGATGTCATCTCACCGCTATCTATCTTGTTAAGGTTCTTAAGCTAACACCAGTTGCCGTTTCAACACGTTGGTACACCTTAAAATATAGAAACGTGAACAAAATACAACACGAATATCAGGATATAAAAGTTTAAACTGATAGTGGTTTATATACTTTTGAAAATGGTATAATAGGAGACCCGCTTATAGATTCTTGCTTCATAAATTTTGAGACAGGACTTGTAATTTCTTTGCTTTGATCACACAGAGCCTTATCTTTTATTTTGCTTTCAAACACCATAAAGAAACACTATAAAAAGCTCGCAACAGTAAATAGATGCTTCTAATATAATAGGTACGTACCTATGTATTAAATATAACTTATACACCACAAGCACTTGTGTCGACACTATTCCGATATTTAAACGAGTGAGCTCCGTAACAGCGGATTAGTCTCGACCACTGCGTACCTAATCTAAGCTGTCATCCTAAGATGGTGTAGTAGTAGTAGTAGTATTAATAGAGATTATAAATGGTACTAGCAAAAAAGACTATTATATTCCCTTGCTATTTCTTGCACTAATTAGTTTTGATTAAAGGTTAATTTAGAGAAATGTACTTATTTCTCTTCTATGTGGTATGCGCATATAGACCAGGGCCAAACCGTTTAAAATATCGTAATAGACGATAAATTCTTAGCAGTATACGAATAATCGGGAAATGTAGTTAATGGTGTAAATAATTAAGGAAAAATCGTCGAGACTGAGTAAAAGTTCGGGAAGGGGGGTTGGGGTGGTAATATATACATTTTTAGGGGTTGGTACTCGTTTTTTGCGATTTGCGGCTAAGCTATGCATCCTATCGAAAAATGTTGAATGTAAAAGTTGTAGATAATGAAAAAATCTAAAAGTTTCTAATTGATCATTATTGACCATAACCTCAAAATTATCGAGAAAATGCAAAAAACCGTTTTTTCGGTTTTTAATTTATAACTATCACAAAAATGTTTATATTTTCATGAAAATTACTGAAAATGTTCTCTTTTGTGTTTCAAACAAGCACAAACTTTTTCAAAGCGAAATATTTAATTTTCGATGTTTTATGAAGAAAATAAAGAAAAAAGACCTAATTTTCAATCGAAAAATTTGATTAGCAAATTTTTAATTAATGGACTTTACTAGTGCTCATTTTTTTCGTTGAAATCTCAACTGTAATATAGAATTAAAATATAATATTGTTTATATACAAAAATATCGTTAAAAAAGCGAAAAACAGAAAAACTGCTTTTTAAAAATCGAGTTTTCGGTGAAAATCATGAATTTCTTTTTCTTTATTGTAAATAAACGTTTACATTCATAAAAAGCGTTAATTCTCATACAATACTATGTTATACAAGTAATGTGCATGTACCTAACTGAGGCGAGACTGTTACAATTTGATCCATTACTATTATTTCAGAGAATTTTGCGAAATATCAGCAGCACAGATGATATGAAAAATTATTTACAGTACAAGCTTGCTCTATTTCCTGTGTTGTTGTTTACAGAGAATGGCTTCAGAAAAAATGTTAAGTCACATTTATATACAGAATTTGCGAGCATCGATTCGTTACCAACTTCGAGCAATATTTTACACGTTGTTGATGGCGGGTTTCTCTTACACAAAGTAATCTGGCAAAAAAACGATACAATTAATGAAATAACACAAAAATATTTACATTATGTAAATTATGTAAAAAAAACAATTACAAAATCATTATTAGCCGATAAACATTTACCTAATCTTGCAGAAATTTTTTACAATACAAATGCAGACAAACAAACGATTACCGAAAATGGATTAAAAATAATAGCTTCTATTTACAAAAGATTTGAACTCTACCGAACGGCTACTATTAAATCCTCATTTCATTTGAAAAAATTACCTCCAACTGAAGGGGCAGCTAAGCAACATTGTTACAGGGTGTATTTTCAAATACAAAGTTGGCTTGGTAATCAATTAACAGCTACAGATTGGGTATGGAAACATCACGTTAATGGCATCGTACCTATATTTACAGAACAAAAATTAATTCCTGAAAATTTATTGAAAATTATCTGCTGTAGCTGCGAAACAGGATGCGGTAATAGCAAATGTGGGTGTCGCAAGCATGACTTAAAGTGCACAAATTTGTGCTCAAATTGTCACGGTTCTGATAAATGTTCTAATGCCGAAAAATCGTTATACGAATAAAATTGTAGTCTCGAGGACATCGAAGACGAAGACAGTACCCACTGTCTAATAAATAATAATAAAAATAATGATACTGAATTCTGGCGATGAAGAATTGCCCACGAAGAAAAAAAGATTTCAATAAAATTATTTTACTTTTAATTTTTGTATTTTATAATCAAATATAAGACTTTGACGTGATAATTTCTAAATACTTACGAATCACAAGAAATAATTAACAAATTTTCTTAGTTCTCAGAATTTGTGTTTTTTGAATTTTTACCTATTTAATTGCAGTTTAAATAATGTTTTCGGGACTTTGAAAGCCGAGAATAGTTAGGTACATGTACATTACTTGTATAACATAGTATTGTATGAGAATTAACGCTTTTTATGAATTGTAAACGTTTATTTACAATAAAGAAAAAGAAATTCATGATTTTCACCGAAAACTCGATTTTTAAAAAGTAGTTTTTCAGTTTTTCGCTTTTTTAGCGATATTTTTGTATATAAACAATATTATATTTTAATTCTATATTAAAGTTGAGATTTCAACGAAAAAAAGTGAGCACTAGTAAAGTTCATTAATCGAAAATTTGCTAACCAAATTTTTCGATTGAAAATTAGGTCTTTTTTTAATTTTCTTCATAAAACATCGAAAATTAAATATTTCGCTTTGAAAAAGTTTGAGCTTGTTTGAAACGCAAAAGAGAATATTTTCACCAATTTTCATGAAAATATAAACATTTTTGTGATAGTTATAAATTAAAAACCGAATAAATGGTTTTTTGCATTTTTCTCGATAATTTTGAGGTTATGGTCAATAATGATTAATTAGAAACTTTTAGATTTTTTCATTATCTACAACTTTTGCATTCAACATTTTTCGATAGGATGCATAGTTTAGCTGCAAATCGCAAAAAACGAGTACCAACCCCTAAAAATGTATATATTACCACCCCAACCCCCCTTCCCGAAATTTTACTCAGTCTGGATGATTTTTCCTTAATTATTTACACCATTAACTACATTTTCCGACCGTTCGTATACTGCTAAGAATTTTTATTGCCTTAAACAGGATTGGCCCTGGTCTAATAGCAATATAGTATGTTGATTCTGAACCTGGCATCAGAAATGTAACAAAAGTAGTTGTTGATTTTTAATGATCCCAGATCATATTCCAACGCCTAGAACACATTACTGACTGACTTTTTCGCAGATCGCTTTGAACTAAAAGACGTTCCCATCTATCTTCCAATAAAAATAGAGCTAAAAGAGGAAAACCCCGACACAGTAAAGCCCTGGGTGACCTGGGCGGAGGAGTATGACAAACCGAAAAAGAAAACCACCAGGATTAAAGGACACTTTGCTTGTACCCAGTGTGAGCGAAGCTACATTAGGAAGGACTCCTTGCAAAGACATTTAACATATGAATGCGGCAAAGAACCCCAGTTTCAGTGTCCTTTTTGTCCACAGAAATGTAAGCGTAAGGCGCACCAAATGAGACATATCAGAAGACAGCATAAAGACAAAATTGGGATACTCGAAGAGAATAACCCCGACTTGTTTATCAAGAAGGACTCTAAGTGATTCTATTGTATTATTTAATTTGTATTTTAGACAGAACCGTATTAAGCAGGTGTTATGGTTGTTGGCATTCTTCGGTTCGTACTAAGGTATTATCAATATTAATTATTTTGTTTGTATATTATATAGAATTAGTCGATTATTTTTGTCAGGCAGGTTAGGGATATTTCCTAGGCGTACGGTATAAATCGTATCATCAGTAATGTCTTTAGTTGAGTATACAATAGTTATTTGTGTATCAAATCCGTAAAGTTGATCTTCCTCGACCGGATTCGAAATTTGTGGTCGAGGCACAACCGAGGCCAAGCAAACTTCGGATAAGACCGAGAAAGATCATTCGGTTAAGGTGCACACAACATTTTTTAGGCAACTGTCTCAAAAAGTCTTGTGTAAAGGACTGCTTTCGAAGATGAGGGAGCTTTCTGAAGCAAACTGTATGATATGCACTATATTATCTGCGTTTTTCAATTCAACATACGAACTACGACAAAAGATACATTCTTTAAAGGTATCTATAAAGTGTGTTTAAAACTGACTGTTATTAATTTCACGAATGGTTGTCATGTGGAAATGAGGAAACGAGTCCGAAAACCAGTATGTAGTTTTCCAATTTATTTGTTAGTTTTAGTTAAACTAGTCTATTTTGTTAATTTATTATGCTAGTTGCATCACATCTTATTGTTTAATTTTTATAAGCTTTTTGTACCAAATCGGTGAAGGCAAGCTTTTTAATAAAATAATATTAATTTCCTTTTGTTTTTTTTAATTGCTTTTTTATTGTCTCTTATTTTTTTTCTATCTGCTTGCATTACCTTTCCTTTCATTTCTATACTTCCTTTCCCAGAAGAAGCTTATCCAAGTAGGGAGTTGGAGATGATTTCCCTTGACTCAGTTCGGTTGATGATAATGAAAAAAAATATGATTCAGTCTGTTAGTAAGTAGCTTGACTAACTTGTTTAAACTTAGAAGAAACAGGATGAGTCTAGAAGAAGGTGGTTTCATTTGTAGCAACCGCAATCGAACTTACAAATTCGAAGTTCTCAGTGGAACCGTCAGAAGTGATAATGTCGTAACGAAATAAAATAAATAATTTACCAAACTAAATTTAAACTATACAGGCTGTCCATTTTATCAGGGCCCTCGAGAATATCTCACTTAATATCGGTCGCAGAAAAAAAATATTTTTACGAAAATTGTGCCGATTTATATAATCTACAAAATGGTTTAAAGGCATTTGAAATCCATGTTAGTTATAGCGGAAAATATCGAAAATGCGGAAAACGTCTAGGCCAAATATCTCCGTTATTTGAAGAGATACGAGAAAAATTCTAAGGCGAATTTTTTTTACAAAACAGTGTTTCAACGAGGTTTTGTCAAATTTTTCTCAAAACCGTTGTATTTTGAGATTTACTCTTCAGGCTAAAAAAATTATTTTGGAACGGGCGGGAAATGGCGCCATTCAATAGAGTACTTTCCTCCCTTTTCAACGATATATCACATGCCATATTTATTCATTGGTACTACGTTAGTAATTATAAAATCATTTTTTTTAAACCAATATTTTTTTTTAACAAGCATTATACTTGCCGTGGAGAAGTATGATTAAATAAAACAATAAAATAATTCAATGAGTTGTTCAAATCTTTGCTATAATAAAATATTAACACAATTAAGAAGAATGAAGTAAATTCAGGTAACAAAAACAAATTAATAATAAAAAGAATGTAGCACACAGAACATTAATATTTATCTAATCCTCAAAATAATTTTTAAGATATCATATCAAGTGTTCAAAGTGTCCACCGCGATTTCTTATGCACAGTCGACCGCGGTGAGGCACTGCATTTAAAACATTACTCAGCATTTCGGGGGTAACTGTAATACATGCCTGTTGAATTCAAGCTTTTAGGTCCTCTACGTTTTGCGGTGTCGTCGAAAACACCTTATCTTTAATGTACCCCCATAGAAAAAAATCCATTGGGGTTATATCTGGAGAACGAGGGGGCCATCGAATAAATCCATTGGCACCTATCCAATATTGAGGGAAAATTTCGTCTAAATAATCTAGGCAAATTTGGGAATTGTGGGGAGGAGCTCCATCTTGTTGAAAATATTGAAAGTTGTGTTGATTCTCTAAAGGTAGATCATCTAACAATTCATTAAATTCATTTCTCAAAAAGTTTAGGTACCTTTGACCACTGAGGTGGCCATCATAAAAGTAAGGACCTATTAAATTGGTGCCTAAAATACCTATCCACACATTTATTGAAACACGATTTTGAAACCCAGTCGGTCTATGGCAGTGTGTATTTTCAGAAGTCCATCTGTAATGAATATTGCGATTAAGAAATCCATTATTGGAAAAATTTGCCTCGTCGGACCAAAGTATTTTTCTACATTTTAATGGATCGGCACGCTTCTTTTCCAACAGCCACTTACAAAAAGTCGTCCTCCTTGGTTTGTCCCCCGCTTGTAAATTGTGAACTTTTTTGGCTTTATAACAGCGGTAACCGTTTTTCTTTAAAATTTTTGTAGCACTTATATATGACAAGCAATTTGAATTTATCTTAATGATGTTTCCAGTTTTTTCTGTATTTTTATATTCTACTTGAGCTAGTCCAGAGTTAAAATTGCATTGGCAATTATGTAACGAACATATTATAAGGATCAATGTGAGTGAAAATCATTTTTGAACATTCTAAATTCTTAAACGAGTGTGATTGTGTGAGAGTTTAAGTATTAACTGAGTGATCTGTCAAAAAATTAAATTGTCAAGTTTGTTCATAGCCAACTATTTTAATATAATTGAAATAATAGTGAAATCATGAAATACAAACAAATGGATATTCTTAAATTAATTGGTAAAGACATTTTCACTTTCTGAGCAAGGAGTGACGCTTTTATGGAGGACCTCTATACATTATTGGCATAACTGCGAATACTCTTTCCAAAATTGCTTCATGTGCTTTCTTGATTATTATTTTGTTTTTGTTACCTGAATTTACTTTATTCTTTTTAATTGTGTTAATGTTTTATTATAGTAAAGATTTGAACAACTTATTGAATTATTTTATCGTTTTATTTAATCATACTTCTCCACGGCAAATATAATGCTTGTTAAAAAAAATTTATTGGTTTAAAAAAAATGTTTTTATAATTACTAACGTAGTACCAATGAATAAATATGACATGTGATATATCGTTGAAGAGGGAAGAAAATACTCTATTTAATAGCGCCATTTCCCACCCGTTTCAAAATAATTTTGTTAACAGCCTGAAGAGTAAATCTCAAAATACAGCGGTTTTGAAAAAAATTAGATAAAACCTCGTTGAAACACTCTGTTTTGCAAAAAATTTTCGCCTTAGGATTTTTCTCGTATCTCTTCAAATAACGGAGATATTTGGCCTAGACGTTTTCCGCATTTTCGATATTTTCCGCCATAACTCTTAAAGTTGGCCATGGATTTAAAATGTCTTTAAACCATTTTTTAGGTTATATAAATCGGCACAATTTTCGTAAAAATATTTTTTTTGTACGGCCGATATTAAGTGAGATATTCTCGGGGGCCCTGATAAAATGGACCCTGTATGTCACAACCTTTTAATTTTAAGTTACATTGATTTTACCTAACTTCTTTCTTTATATTTTATGTCTTCCGCTGCGACGTTTTCGTGTGCAGTCTAGAAATAGATCGAGAACGCGCTCCTCCTACTCTACTAGTTAACAGAATAAAATAAATGAAGATTCCGCTTACAAATATGAAGAAAACATTGGAGTGGCCAAGAGGAAGTGCCCAGTTTTGTTGTCCGACTTTGAGGAGGTGTAAAGAAGTTTAAAACAGGTTCAGATGCATATCGGTAACTAACCACCATAACAACAGATAAATTAATGTTTGTTGAATTGTCGCCTAGTATTTTAATTCTCTTACTTGTTTTTTATAATACCAAATGGTCTTTGCCGAAATTCTGTGGTTTAATAACTTTGTCACTAAAATATGGCTTCTGGAGTGACCTATCCAATGCATACCTTATTTATTATTTCGGACTATTTCACCTTTAATCTGAGTCCAGACTGATTCGATGAAGTTAGTTCACAGTGACAGCTGAAGTATTGTTATTTGACGATTCTTTGCTATTTCATCAATATGGTATTTGGATCATTTGAAAACAATATTTTTTCCAGAAATCCATTGAATTATATATATCGGATTTCCGCCAAGACATCGCCATAAGGGTCCGCCCAGTCTGCCTAGTGTGATAACTAGCATTATTCATTATAATTACGAGGTACAAAACCTAACATTTGTGTAAAATACTTCCCGAGATATCTGCATTTATACCTTCGTGATTGTGTATTGTTTTACGGGGTCGTTTGGCTTCGAACAGCCTTACTTCACTTCGACCTAAAAGATCTTTTGTGATTTACCCTACCTTCGTGATAGTCAGTCACCTGTATTTTTAGATTCAAATGAGAGGAAACTTCCATTCAACCGTTGGCACTGCATCCTTAAAGTGCCTTCAACTCTATTGCCTGTCGATAAATTTTCACATTCTTATCTTGCCATATTTTTATCACAGTATGTCTCTTCACCCAAGTTTGGTCCAAACAATAAACGTTCTTCCCCACATCACGAAACTTTCGAATTATTTCTAGGTAAGGTCCAAGAAATTTCGTCTTTGTAGAAAAGAACTGACTTTATGTTTTGCTTTTCCTAGCAAATATTCGGTTCCCGTAATACTTTCCAATGCTTGTTCCTGCTAATATGTGGTGAATCATTGTCTTCAGATAGTTCAAGTTATCTGCAAACATTGACTGATAATTATTGGCATTAAATCATTGGCTTTTATTTTTTAAATTTACTTGTTTTGACTGGCATCAAGGACCATGCAACCAGTCCATTACAATTAATCGAATTGATAGAACACTAATAATATCCATAACCAGAATTTGAACTCAAGGTCCCTTGGTGCCAAGTACTAACTCGGCCTATCTTAGTTTTGCCAATTTGTTTTATTTTTTTTATTAAGTTTTTGTCAAAATTTTTTTGTATTAATAAAGTTGCCTTTTTATTTCACTTTTGTTTTCTTAATTGTGTCCTATCTTCTTTTTTCTTTTGTATATACTACCTCCCCTTTAATTTTTAACCGTCCTTTACTAACATACTTTCCTTTTTCAGCTGAAGATCTGAGAGTTTCCCGCCCTTGGGATTGGCCGTCTCATCTCGTACTACCGATGATGTTGATGCGGGAAAACATGAAACATTCAATGCTTCAGTCTATCAATAGCTCAGCAAGCTCGCTAGATCTCAGCAGTAGCCCGAAATCCAGAAGCAGGTCGAGTCTAGAAGGTAGCGGCTTCGTGTGTGGAGACTGTGGAAGAACTTATAAATTGAAAAGTTCTCTGCGTAACCACCAGAAATGGGAATGCGGTAAAGAACCGCAGTTCAAATGTCCCTATTGCGTGTATAAAGCCAAGCAGAAAATGCACATGGCTAGACACATGGAGAGAATGCACAGGGAGATCGATTATTCTTCGATCAAAGCTGAAATAAAAAGCGAACCTCCCGAAAGCAAAACAGATTCTATTGAGGAGAGGGAAAATAAACCGGTTGGGGTAAATATTACAGAAGCTCTCGCAGCACGTAATGTTAGTTTAAGCACAAACAGCAACAGCAACTAAAATTATTTCCAGTGAGACTAGATAGTTGGTCATTTATCATTTTTAAATTCTATTAGAGTTAAACAAGACAAAATACATCTCGTGCGCCAGCTTCACATTTTAATGGGTGTTAATCTTAACTGAAGGTATATAAAACTCTGGTGGTTTGTCTCTAGGTAACCATAGGAGGGTATTTACCGGCATCAGGGTATCAGAACAAAAGTTCAAGTATGTGAATCTATTTTACAAAAAAAAAAAAAATTATATAACTCACTGTTTTCTACAGTAGTCATTCGCTAAGGTGAACAGTGCCATAGACGTAATTCGACAATTTCTCGTATATCTCTGAAGCGATTCAATTTTTTTAAATAGGTCTTTATAGAAAACTCGATAGAATAGCACTGGACTGTTTTTTTCTTTTGCGAAAAGCATATTTTTATTTCAGTTTTCAATTGTCCAGTGCCATTAAATCGATCGAATGTTCTCTAAACGCTTATCAATTTTTTTTTTAATTGAGCCAGGAATGTAGAAGAAATTGTCGAATTACGAAACCATCTTTTTAAACACGACACCGCCATCTTTCCCAATAAGTAAATTCCTGTTCTACAAATAAATTGTCTATTTGTGGCGGAGTTTACAGTTTTTTTAATATCCGTAGTTAAGCTAAAATTTCATACAGTGGCCTCCTGTTATATTTTATCTTCTAGCGGGTGTCAACGGATCATGGTAATAATAATTTAAAAAAATACCTTTATAGAAACGGACGAGATTTAGTACGGTAAAACAGAGTTACCTGTCGTATTTTTGGAATCCTTGAAAAATTCTGAGTACGGTGATACCCCATAAGTGACATGTCGGCTCCATGAAAAAATTTCACTCGTATTTGTGCATCTAGAGTGCCATGACCAGAAAAAGTTGCTTTTTTGTACATACACAGATTCCTTAGAACATCCGCTATTTTATGGTAGTACTTTACCATTATGGTTCCATTTGGAAAAATTAAATTTTGCTTAAAAAACAGTTCAGGTCAAATTAGATGGCCCACGAAATACACATTCTCAAAATTTTATGCTCGATTTGATATTTCTGACATCACACCGGCCCATTACAAGCAATTTTTTATGGCACTTTAAATGCACGAACAAATTTCGAGTCAAATTTTGTTCATGGAGTCGAAATGTCAATGGGATATCACCGCACTCAGAATTTTTGAAGGATTCCAAAGTATAATAATATACATGGTGTTCTATTTAAAAAGCAAAAGTTGGGATCATTTCCGGTGAAACCGTAAGGGGAGAAAAAATTACAAAGTGTCTTCTTGGCCTTATAATACATCGACCAAGTTTCATTCTGATATACTAAAAAATTAGGAAAAAGAAGGGGGTCTACATGATCCGTTGACACCCGCTATATAATTCATGATATTGGACACACTTGATAGGTGTGAAGTTGGCGGACATTGATAGGTGATACCCAAGTAGATCGTGATACCACTGCAAAAATGTCTCTTACTAGCTTTTTTGCTGAGAAGGGCCTAAAGTGTTTGCCGATGAGACCAGTGTAACACTAACAGTACTATTGAAGTACTGCATCTTATAGTGTGTCGAATGTTTCAATATACATGAGAAATGACTCTGAAATTGTTTCCGCAAATACCAAACCAATTGATCATCACACTCAACGTGCCTTTCGCCAATCATTATAGCACCATCTGGGGACGATGATGAAATTTAATTATTTCTAGTTAATGCTATGTGGTAGAGTAGTCGTGTGTAATGTTTTGGTATATGTAGAGAATATTCCCAAGAAATGCCACACCAAAGGTCCCAATCCCCTGTAGAAATGAAAAATAGTTGAGGAGTGAAAGTTACTAAAATGTTAGTTTTTCCTTTCGCAATCGCACAAGCTAAGCGCCTTATCACTTAAAGAAATTGAACATTAGTACATTCGATGTTTATAACTATTAGAAGCCATATAGTACCGAAACTGGATCACTTTCCCATTTGTTATGATACTAAGTCGAGTTTTTTATAGGTGCCCGGGATGAACATAATCATGACAATAATAATAATAATTTGTTAGTACATATTTCACACAAGTCAATAAATAGAAATTACATGGCATGTAATACACAGTAATTACCGTGTATGGGTAAATAAATAAATAAACTGAAATGAATAAATAATAACGATTAATGAATACAATAGTAATAACTAAATAATAACACATATATCATGATGAACATATCGAACCTAATGAACATAGTGAACATGATGAACATACAGTATGTTCATAATCTTCATCATGTTCGTTCCAAATAACATTGGAAAGTGGTCCAGTTTCCGCACTATATGAGAACTGCTTCATAAAGCTATATTTATGCACACAATTAAACTGTCGGTAACGAACACAATGCACTTAACGATCTTGATAGTAGTAGCATTTATCCTTGAAGATATAAAATGCGCACGAATCATAATCATAATTAACATTTGTTCCTTTTTTGCCATAATTAAAATTGTCCAGTGACATATTACCGAGCAATAACAATAGTTACGTTTAGAAAATACACCGTTTTCTAACTTCAACTATAATTTTCTAGTTTAGTGGAAAAAATGTAGTAGTTACAATTTTATGGTAGTTAATTTTGACAAGTTTTATATTATCCCAAATGTGATATTGTTTCTTCTCATTGCGTAAAAGACAGCCAATAATACCAGTAGTATTATTTTTACATAAATATTTTTCTAGCTATATACAATAATACATGCCTTAAATTGGAGTGGGAACTTTTCTACCTACTTTTTGCTTTTATAATAATAAGATCTCTGATACTGCCAATAACTCAGTTATTCATATCATTTCTACTAACTTTATACATTACATACTTTACATTTATACATACTCTGATTTGTCTGCATAGAGTTAATATTTAGTTTTTATGTTAGATGATAAAGGTAGTGGTAAACAGCGTATTTAGTGCCAATAAGACAACTTGAGTAGTGGTGAGAGATAAGTGAATCCTCTCATAGGGTCAATTGCTACAAGGGGACATCTATGGTGTATAGTAGCAATTTACCATATGAGAGGATTCACTTACCTCTCACCACTACTCAGTTTACTATAGTTTGTACAAAACTAGCAGGTTGGCCACAATCATTTGTCTGTTTCATGACTTATGGCATACTGATGAGAACTAATAAGTTCGAAACAGGTCTATGTCTGGTCAGGGAATTGACAAATGATATTGGCTACCATTCTTTCACGATTTGTAAGATGTAATTCAATGCAGGTCGGGGTATTTGCCCGCTGAGTAGTTGTTTCCTGCAAATCATATATTATAATAAGACAACTTGCAAAATATTTTTTTACCCACCGTTAAAATAATTTGCAACTCATATTTGATTAAGATCTTTTGCGAAAGTATCTTTGCTGCATTTTTTACTTTTAGAATGTCAATTAATAGTCTGTCTAACATTATAGGATGACGAGGATTGCGTCTTATTGGCATTTAAATGCTTATTGCCGGCATATCCATAATATATTGTTAATTTACCCCAGTGAAGTTAGTGCTTAATCTGGAGAGAATTAGTCGTAAACTACAAAGTTCAGAATTTTAAACATTAGTGCTTTTAAAAAAGTCTACCTTCAATTGTTCGATGCATTTTTATTGTTTAATGAAGAAGTGTTAATATATAAAGATCTGCGCGTGGTCATTACTGGACCATATAGTTTAGTTGTATCCCTGTATCCTTTCTATGTGCGCTTCCACCATACCAAGGCATTTTGCATTCGGTTGTGTACGATTCCTTCTTTCCAGGTTGGGGCTAATTCTTACTTAGATTTATTAATCTAATGATATTGTGATTAAATGTAATTGAATATAATCAATAAATATTCAAGACTGTATATACATCACCATTACGTAGGATTAATAGTGAAATAGATCAAGCCACCAATGCGGAGTTTGATGACGGGATTTGCGGCATCAAATTCTTTGCAACTTACCTCTTTTAATCAGTTAGTTCAGACCAGATCATGTTATACATTCGTATTTTTACATTGTTCCTATTTTACTGTTGAATGTTTTTTTATTTATTCAACGTTATTATGAAAATTGTTATTACCATTGTCAAATTGTGATAGTTTTTTACAAAAATATTTAATGAACCAGTTGTAATTTTTTATATAATTATTTACAGTGCCTTTTAACATGAAGGTGATTATCTAGTATTTAACGTATGTTACCTAATTTTAGGGTTAGATTTTATATTTTATACAGGCAAAGGTAACATCATGCAGAATGACATCTTGGTCTTTTACCGTTAAGAATGTTAGTTTGTAGGTTTATGATGTAGGTGCTTATTTTGCAATAATTGAAATAGGTTTTGAATTTAAATGTGTGTTCACTGTTAAATTCAAAACTATTAATTTGCTTCGTGTGACAAGGCGGCAGCTTTCATTATAAAATTGTAAAAGGTTCAGGAGTAATCGAAAAAAAAAAACAATATTTATTTAGTGTATATAACAGAGCGATTTATATATTTGGCAAGGTGATCGTGCTTTATTACAATTAAGTTTAAATTTTATGTAATTAGAGAAATAATCAGGTGTTGGGATATATTTTGAGAAAAATCAAGGAGAAATATGCCCCAGTAAATAACCGTCAACCTTTAATACTCATTCAAAAAGATGTGATTTTTTTTACCATTACTGTAATAGAATACATAGTTCCTCAAAATACATATCAGTCAATGATATTTTGTCAATAGATACCAGTTGATATATTCGTTTTCCTATATTATATTTGCTTTTTGTTGGTTTTTATAAGAACATATTCATAGCTTCATGGTAGAGGTAGAATATTTTAATAAATATTTCTATAAATCATGTTTTATTATTTATATTAATTAATTTAGTGATCCAAAATTTACAATTGTCTGCCAAGTTTGGTGGGTGTTGGGATCAACGTTTTGTCAAAAAATACAATTTTTAAATTGTCGACATTTCGTTTATTATTATAAACATCCTCAGGATACTAGAAATATAAAGATTCTATGGAATTATACAAATCAAAATTAAAAGTAAAAAGTTTACGTTAAAATAATAAAATTAGTTGCACAACAAGTTTTTTAAGTGAATAAATACATGCAAAAATAGAAAACTAACATAAGCAACAATTTACACCGTAGTAAAAACTTATACACAAAATTCAAAAAGTTGGAAATAGACTTACATTTAATTTGTGTTTTGATATATAAAATATGTAACTTTTGGGACATCACTAGATGCCGGTTGTTAAAAACGTTCAATATTATAAATAAACGAAAAGTATAACAGTAAAAATGGTCATATACACACACGTTTAACTTGAATACTGTGTACCCGATGATACGTTATCAGAAGCTCAGATTTTTTGTTTGTCTAGGAGTTTCAACAGAATATTAATATAAGTACCTACAGTGTTATTATAATATTGGCTTTATCTTTTAATTTTACTAATAATATTGAAATAGGTTATATTTAAGTTTTCGGTATCGGATTTTTTGTTGACACATTTTTCGGTTTTCTTAATGCAAATCATTTCATATGTTAACCTTTTCTTTAGATTGTTTTGTTTTCCAATTATTCTAGTTTCATCAAAGTTAAAAGTATGTCCGGTTAATACGCATTCTATAAGTTGGGTGGGATTATTTTTCTTTAATGTATTCCTACTGTAATTCACATGTTTCATTATTCTCTGTTTTAGGTACCTTCCTGTTTGTTCAATATAGCTTTTATCACATTGAATGGTACTACATATACATGGTATTTCATAGATTACATTCAATTGTAGTTCTTTTCTTTTCTGATTTTAATCTTGTGAAGAATTTATTTCTAATTGTATTTTCATTCTGAAAAGCTGTTTTAATTTTATCTGTTTTTTGAGTTATGGTTCTTTTTAATTTTTTAGATAAATCTCTTATAAGTATATGGAAGTTTTAAATATTTTATATCGCCCTGTGTCTGTGTATTATTGTTTGTCGGTGTGGTAGATGTAAAATTATTATTTAGAAATCTTTTTATTAATTCTGGCGGATAATCATTTTTTTAAAGCATGTTATGTAAATAGTATACCAATTTGTTGTGAGTGTTCCTGTGTTATGTCTAATAACCAACACTTACAAATAGTTCTAATGCAACATCTTTTGGCACAACAATTTCATCATTATTAATGTTGAATATTGGTCTTGATGAAATTCTTATTCCTACAGATGCTGCATTATAACTAGGGTGGCCATATTTTTTCCAAAAAAAGAAGTACAATGATGAAAATAGGTTTTTATCGGAGTTGACGTTGTGGGGATTAAAAATGCGCCGCAGGTGAAAATTTCAGACTTTCCAAGGTCAAACGGCCTTAAATTAAAAGTTAGAAATTTTATTTAAAATAATATTGTCTTCAAAATGTAGGTCTCGTGGGCGCAAAGCTTAAAAATATAAAATACCAAATGTATTTGTATTAGGTAAAAAGACCAAGTTTTCTATATTCTAATACAAAATATAACAAAATAACAAATATGCTCTTCAATTTGCCCTCGACGTGCCTGAACTTGAATGATCACGTTGGTACCAGCCGCACTTTTGGGAACTCAGGATTGCTTTAAAAATTTGCGGTCTGGCTTAATCCACGCACTTGTCTTAGGAAACAAAAAATAAACTCTCATAAAATCTCCAAAATTTTAAATTTATTTTGACTTTATCCACTCTCGAGTCAGGCCAGCGATTTTCAGTGCGATAGTGTAAATATTTTCGGAATTCCAGCCGGCAATTTTATCTTCACACGTTCAAAAACATTCAGTTCATTTAAGTTCCAACTCTAGTTTTGCAAAAAGTAAATAAAAATTTAAATTTCGAATTTTTTGTAGCTCAAGACAAAGAAGTACATTTAGGTGTACTAAATAAACCTTTTAAGGACAGTAGGACATTACCCGAAAAGAAAATACTGTCTAACTAAATTAAGTACATATGGTCACCTTAATTATTATAACTATTATGCCCTGAAGAATTATATGCCAAATAACCGAAATGTCGGCAAAATAGTGTTTATTTTTTATTGACTAATACAGGACCTGCTGGGCATATTTTATTGTGATCTGTTGAAAGTAAACATAGGGTAGAGAAATTTTAATAATTGGTAATCGATAGATTTACAAAGTTCATGTGTCCATGGGGGGCCCCGGGCCCCTATGACCCCCCTTAGGACCGCCACTGCTTTAATCAATAAATATTATTAACAATCTAAAAGACAAAGCGCTGAAATTATCAGACCATGGTTTTTGGGAAAAAAAATTAAACTATATACATAACATGCTTTTAAATAATAATTATCCACAAAAATTAATAAAAAAAATTCTAAATAATAATTTTACGTCTACCACACCGACAAACAATAATACACAGATACAGTATGATATAAAATATTTCAAAATACCATATATTTATAAGAGATTTATTTGAAAAAATAAAAAGAGCCATAACTCAAAAAGCGGATGAAATTAAAACCGCTTTTAAGAATGAAAATACAATTAAAAATAAATTCTTTACAAGATTAAGATCAAAAATAAAAAAAAATACAATCGAGTGTAATCTATGAAATACCTTGTATTCAATGTGATAAAAGCCATATTGGACAAACAGGAAGGTGGTACCTAAAAATAGAATAATGAAACATAAGAATAATTACTGTAGGAATACATTAAAGAAAAATAATCCCACTCAATTTATAGAATGCGTATTAACTGGACATACTTTTAACTTTGACGAATAATAGGGAAACAAAACAATCTAAAGAAAAATTAACACATGAAATGTTTTGCATTAAGAAAAACGAAAAATGTGTTAACAAAAGATCTGATATCGAAAACTTAAATGCAACCTATTTCAATATTATTAATAAAATTAAAAGATAAAGCCAATACCATAATAAGCACTAGGTACTTATATTAATATTCTATTGAAATTCCTCCTAGACAAACAAAAAATTTGAGCATCTGATAACGTATCATCGGGTACACAGTATTCAAGTTAAACGTGTGTGTATATGACCATTTTTACTGTTATACTTTTCGTTTATTTATAATATTGAACGTTTTTAACAACCGGCATCTAGTGATGTTCTAGAAGTTTATTTTATATGATATCAAAACACAAAATAAATGCAAGTCTATTTCCAACTTTTAGAATTTTGTGTATAAGTTTTTACTGCGGTGTAAATTGTTGTTTATGTTAGTTTTACTTTTTTTGCATGTATCTATTTACTTAAAAAAAAATTAATTGAAATTTTAACATGTTTTGCAACTAATTTTATCTTTTTAACGTAAACTTCTTACTTTTAATTTTGATTTGTATAATTCCATAGAATTCTTTGTATTTCTAGTGTCCTGAAGATGTTTATAATAATAAACGAAATGTTGATAAATTAAAAATTGTGTTTTTTGACAAAACGTTGATTTCAAAACCCACCAAACGCTGCAAACAATTTATTATTTATATCTGTGTGCCACTAAATAATACCGAAGATCAACTGCGGTAATTCTTGATTTCACTGAAGATTCTTAGGCGATAAAATTGGGCGTTCCACATGGAGAAGTTCTGAGTCCATCAATGCGTTGTTTAAGATCTATGTAAACAATCCAGCGAAGATAATGCTGATACTAAAATAGTAAAGCGAATGAAATTGAATATTGACTGAGGATCTGTCGTTCGCATAATGCAACAGTGGATACTAGTTATTTTGCAGACCAGTAGATAAGTTCCAACAGCCAATTCATCTGGGCGTTCAGTTTAGACATTGAATTTTTTCATTGGGGTAGAATATTTGATAAATGTTCATTTAAGAGGGTCCTGAGTTTAGTGGTGTAATTAGATTTTCCGCCTTGAAAATATAATAATAATTTTGCGGGCTGGATATTTAATGTGACACCAACTACGCTACGCCAGGTAGTCGATACCGTTTTCACCATTCAAGTCGGTATAATCTGGAGATGATTAATACTGTTCAGTTCAGTTCAGGATGATGCGAAATTGCCTTAAGTATTAGCTATTATTTGTTTTCTTTTATACTAAGTGTATATATCTGTTTTAGGATATCCGTGTCATAACTGCGCAAGAAGCTACAATTCAAGGGGCAATTTGATAAGACATTTACGATATGAATGTAACAGAGAGAGAAGGTTCCACTGCCCTCTTTGTAACTATAAGGCGTATCGCAATAATCACGTTAAAGCGCACGTTGAGAGAATGCACAACGTGCATAATAATTAGAATATTGCTTTAATAATGCAGTAAAAATAGAGCTGAAATTCGAAATAAAGACGGTATCTATAGAAGGTATTTTTTTTAAGCTAAGCTACACATTAAAGAAATATAACTGTAAGTTCTGAACTATACGATCTACCTAGGGTCTCGAATCATATCTTTATGTAACTTTTACTTATTCCTTCAAAATTCGTAGGCCTATTAAAGCTTTTTTTAGAGTAACACTTTGTCTAATACTGATCATAAAAATGACATCGTGGACGTCATGAAAATTACAATTTCACCTAATGGTAAAAAAATATAGGGATAACCTGCACCACAGATCAAATTACTGATAAGGCTATATCATTTGATTGCATTTAACGTCTTCGATTTAAAATTTACGTAGGCAATTTGAGGTACCGCTAGATGGCGCCTGCTGACTATTTTACATGTCGCTATCCCAAAGATACCGAAATGTACTAAATGGTCAAGTGGTCCTCGTGTCGGTCGCCACATGCCTACCTTGCACTGACGAGAGCCAACAGCTCGAAACTGCAGTTTGCAAGTGGTGTGTGACGACTGGCACGAGAGCTTCTTTAAGCAGGATCAGTCTTTCAGCTGGTGTTTGTTGCAATCGAAGCAATAGTGTTTTGATGGTAATATGCAATTATTACACTTAACGCGCCAGGCTTGTAACTTGTAATTCAGCGCTCGGCGGGGCACATAGCCCGGAGAGTAGCTGTTGGTTGCAGTCTGGTTACGTTCCTTATAGTAAAATAAGGATTTTATAGAGGAGTTTGCGTCTAAAAATATTATGTTTTATTACACCCTGTTTTACATATTCTAGTGGGATCGATCTGGCACGAAAAGAGCTCCGAAACGACAGTGTTTTTTTCGATTTTTTTTGTATGTATATTATGTAGTCCCTCTGTCATCTAGTCATGTTTGCGGACGCGAGGGGGTGATGGAGAGGCGGAAATTTACATGTAAAGATAGTGAAAATCAGTTTTTCGGACATGACTCGCTTAGTTTGATTCGGATCGAAAAGGTGTATAGGTATAAAATGAAGGGCTCGCGAATGTGCGTTAATTGAAGTCGTCGAAATTGGTCCAGCGGATCTCGAGATATTGCGATTTGAAGGTACGTATTTTTCGCTGCGGCGGCGGGAACGTTCCGAGAACTGTTTTCGCGTTTTTTTCGGGGAAGAAAGTGACTTGGCGTCTTTTTTTTCTTCCCCGATAAACACTCAGGACCTAAGTGATTTCAAGTTGCTAAGTTGATTAGGGCGGGAGGGGGAAGGGTGAACGTAAATGAAATTAAAACAGCTGTAACTTGGGCCTGCACGCGCGCGTGTTAAATTTATAAAAACGGGCGCGGCAATTCAGCTGCCGTGCAGCGAGATGCCGGGGGAGGAGCCTAGCGCTCCCACTTCTCTCCCTTCCCTCTCACAAATACACGTCGCACTCTGCCGCCCCTATGTCCCGCTGAGCGGAAACTCCCCGTTTCAAACGGATTTTTGAATAGATCGGTCGGATCTCGCTCGATTCTTGACCGATTTGATTCGTCTTTTTTTTCTCCTTTTTCATCACTTCAACGGTTCATCGTTTTTTCATTTATTTTTAATGTCCCCTTCTCTGCACGCCTTTTTGTAGGTGTGCGTGTTTGCCGAATCAAACGCGGGCTGGATCATCGAGGAAAATGCTACATCGCATCGATATTTCAAGCGTTATTTATCTGCGCGATGGCGCGTCGTCCCTTTCTCTTTCAGGCGGCGACACAAAGGACGCATGTTCACAGACAAGCCCCTGGGTATAATATCTGGAAGAGCCTGGCTGCATTCTTTCAGAATGAAATTACCGTGGAAAGGCGAGGAGGGAGAGAAAGGGAGAGGATTTTAATGAAAGTGAAAAGAAAGGGGGTTCTAGATAAAAATGTTGAAAACCGAAAATTAGGGGCATGGAGAGTACTTTATTTCTGAAATCTTTCCAACACATGCACCAGATCGAGAAGGTTGCATCTCGAGAGCCTTACTCGTGCCGACGTAAAAACAACAATTCTTAATAGTATATTTTTAAAGATCGTTTACATCGCAAGCAATTCATATATTGCAATCGACAGAACCACGTTATATATTGCAAGTGTACATGTATTTCAATGCGATTAATCCGGGCCAGTCGAAACGGAGCTCAAGCGAGATCCGATTGATTTATTAAAAAATTCGTTTGAGCCGGGAGTTCCCGCTCAGCGGGGCACACGGACGAGCGGAGTGGGACGTGTATTTATGACAGAGAAGGGAGAGAAGTGGGAGCGCTAGGCTCTTTCCGATCACAATCTGGCCGAGCCCAAATCAAATATAAAAATTCCACATTTCATGGTGAAAAAAGTCTCCCCCACCCCTTTCCTTCTTGGCGAAAAATGACTTTTTCTAAAAATAATAACAATAAATTGATTATTTCGCAACTATTTATTTATTTATAGCGAAAATTGAAAATACATGAGCGGAAAGTAGGCACATTAGTATACAGTCTCGCGTTTGCTGCGCGATGTGTGGAAAATATTGCGGAAGTTATAGCAGTTCTAATTTCATTTGCATTTACCCTTCCCCTTCCGCCCTAATCAACCAAGCGACTTGAAATTTGGACACAGTACCTAGATCCTGCCTATTGGACAAAGAAAAAAAAGACGCCAAGTCTTTTTTCCCCGAAAAAAACGCTAAAACGGCTCTCGGTACGTTCCCGCCGCAGCGAAAAATCCGTATATAAATCCGTACCTTCAAATCGCAATATCTCGAGAACCGCTGGACCGATTTCAATGAGTTAAAATTCAGTTTACGCGCATTCGCGAGTCCTTCATTTTACCCCTTTACACTTTTTCGATCGGAATCAAACTAAGCAAGTTACGTCCGAAAAACTGATTTTACCTGAACCCGACTACATAAAAAAATCAAAAAACACCGTCGTTTCGAAACCCAGATCGGCCCAACTATTCAGCATTCCCTGCTACGTAAAATATTCAAAATAATATTTGTTCTATTAAACTAGTGTATCGTTGCTAAAAAAATTCTCATTACTATTTTTTACAGGAGGGGTCGAAAAAAAGTACAATTGCGAATCGTGCGGAAAATCTTACAGTCATTTAAAAAATTTAGGAAGACACAGAAAGTATGAATGTAACAAAAAGAAAACCTTCTTCTGTCCATATTGCCCATATGCAGGGTACCAGAAAGTACACGTATCGACGCATATAGCAAGGAAGCATAGTTAGCATTAAAGTATTATTTATTCCTGAAGATGTTTAATTAATTTTATTCCGAAAATTGTTTCTAGTCTATAGAGTTTATTTTTGTGTTATATGCATATAATAATTCGTATTAAAAGTACGTTATTTTGTGAATTCTGCGTTGTGTATTATTTGTACCAAAGGAAAATAGAATAAAACCACTCAGTGTCATATACTCAAAGAAAAATTCTGTTTCGGCATTACTATTCCTCATCAGCGCTGTGTGGCTTAAATAGTGGGGTCTAAAATTGAATAAATCACGAACAAGAAATGAAGAAATATTCGTTTGGAAGTTCATAATTTGATGGTATGGCGCATCCCTACTCCGGCCTGCAAAAACATTATTTTTATTTAAAATTCTTTTACAGCTAACTTTAGATACTTTTTTCAAAGCAATGTATATTTCTAGGATTTGGCAGAAAGATGTATACATGCGATAAATGCGGCAAAGGATACAACCAGCAACCGAATTTATGTCGACATAAAAAATATGAGTGCAATAAAGTTAGGTCGTTTAATTGCCCTTATTGCACTTATGCGGGATTTCAAAAAGGCCACCTGAAAACTCACATACTAAGGAAGCATGAGGAACTATTTAGCGATTTTGATAAACTGTTCAAATCAAATAGCTAGATTAAAAAAAAAATATGTGCACATTTTTATATTCCGAAGAACATACCCAATTTATAAAGTGGGAATACATACTGACAAATAATATTTACGTTTTGTATTTTTTTCTTTTAATTACTTGACTTTGATTTCAACAAAACCACATTTATGTCTCCTTGTTATTTTATCCAAGACGTTTTCCTGCTTTGTCTCATTTTTATTGAACTTAAAATGTCTCTTAAAACTAATAGAGATGTTTGCTCAGCCTGATACAGAACCTGTACCAATCTTTTAACAAGAATATTATGTAATAATAAACGTACTAGATGAAGTTCTTTGGGAAATGCTATTTCGGCATTACATTCCTCTTCAGCAGCGCGTGGCTTAAATAGTGTGATCTATAATTGAATAAATAAATAATAAATCGACTTTATTTTTTCCCCAATAAATAACAGAAAATTGCATTACAAAGCAATAATTTGAGGTGAAGAATACGCTTTTGAAAAGAACAAAAATGCATTTGTACTGGGATTTGTCTACTCACAACATGCGAAGTTTAGCTTCTGGCTATTCATACACTTAACATGCAGTGGGCATCATAAAAGTTACATACATATTGGTTATAAATTATTTTTAAGTGCGTACAATTAAGATACACAAAAGAAGTATATACATATGTATGTATATGAAGTATATACACACAGATGTATTTAAAACTAAGCTATGACTGTGACGCTCTTTTTCTCGTTCAATGTCACTTTGACACTCGAGCTTTCTTATTTGTTACTCGGGCGCCAGTTCAAGTTGACAGTGGTTGAACAACACTACCCAAAAGTCGATAAAAATCGGTCGATTCCACTGGATCAATAAGGGATATTAGACTTTTACAAACACAACAGTAAAACGCAGAAATTCAATAATAGTTAAATATATTAAATAAAGAAATACGTTATAGCGTAGCTTAGCGATATATCTTATATTGAGCAAATTAATAAAGATAGGAAAGTACAGTGCACAGTACTCCATTTGTATCTTCATACTTCATGTGCCACATTTAGGGCCTCAAATGAGAGCAATCAGTACGAGGAGCTCTATGTGTACTGCTCTATTTCCACCTGGAAAACACTAAATAAAAGATGTGGGGGTTTATGAGGATAAAAATTAAATAAAGAAATACGTTATTGCCTTACACCTCAAAGAGAAACAACAATGCAGTTACGGACACATGTTTCGGAGCTATTGCTCCTCATCAGCTACGCTACGCTGATATTTGTCGTTTCTGCGTTACTATACTTCCATTGAACGTGGAAGTAAAATACAGTAGTTAAATAAAGGCAACAAGAAATTCACAAGGAACTTTTTTTAGACCAATATACAGTATAAATCTGTTGAAGTATAAAAGTTTCATAGAACTGGATGATTTTTTTATCAAATTAACTACATGCGATTGGAATCTAAAATCATCATCTATAATCAAACCTAATTTTTTTAATACTAATACAATAGGCAAAGGGTTATTGTTGATATAGATTGAGATGGAGTTTTTGGCAGTATTGATTTGAAATTTGGCTCCAAATACCATAATATTTAATTTTGTAGCATTCAGTCCAAGGTTATGCTTCTAACTTTTATTAAATAGCATGTCTAGATCACTGTTGATGCTATCCTGTGCTGCAATCATATTCTCAATGGAAAAATTTAAATAAATTTGAGAGTCATCAGCATAAGCTTGAACTTTGGAAAGTCTTATACACTTCAAAAGATCTGTAGTATATATTATAAATAACAAAGGACCAATTACCGATCCCTGGGGAACACCAGCTTCTATACGGGACAAACAAGAATATTATGTAATAATTAACGTACTAGGTGAAGTTCTTTGTGTAGAATTTGCAAAGTACCTTGTTCTTAATCCAACTTAGTCGGCAAAGATTGCTTCGAGCAATGTCACCTTAAAATTTGCAATCTACTTCAAGATATTCTTTGTCTATTGACTTGAAGATTATTCTCAGGTTCTTTTGATATTCTTTCTTACTGTTATTTTACTGTAAAAAAATAGGAAAATTGTGACTTTTGACAAATAAAGTATATCATTAATAAATGTCTTGTATAATTCCCCTATTCATAATGCGCCTATATTTTATCGTATAATTAAGTAACAAAAAAAAATTTCCCTTCTTAATACACATTTTTGTAGGTGCAAAGCCGGCGCACACTAAACCGATGGTGAAGATACTGAAAGTCGAAGATTTGAAAAATGACGATATCGTAGCCAGGATTAAAAAGGAATTGAGCAGCCAGCTGAGTTTTTCCAAAGGTGATACCTTGCCGACGGTCCAACCCGCTCACAAAAATGTTTTAACCGAAATATCGCTGATGAAATGCGCAGAAACGGTAAAAATAGATCCGGAAGCTACCAGAGACCCTTTGGACAGTTCCACACCTACAGAGAAGAAAGATAAGAACGGAAGTGGTGCTCCGAAGTTTATAGTCCTCAGTAAGAAGCTGTCGCAGGAAAGGATGAAGAGGTTTCTTAGTATGAGCCCTGAGGATATTAGACCAAAACCCAAGAAGAAGTTCAAGTGTGAAATGGATCTGAGCGAATTGAAGAAACCTGTCGATACGATCAGATGCGTACAGTGCGGTGTACTCTACGAAAGGGATATATACGTAGCCCATTCTAAAGTTTGCAAAGGAAATAAAATTAGAACCAAGTTTGGTTGTACCCTTTGCAGTTTTACGGATTACAATTACAAAGAGTTGGAGGCGCATATTCGAAATCAGCATCCAAGTAAATAGGCGACTTAGCTTAGTTGCTTATTTGTTTGATACTTTCACTTTTGAGCAGAACCAAATCCTTTTAACCACGTATAGACCACGTTAAAATAAGTAGATTTTCGAATACGCCCACCTCGAAAAATCATGCCAGTTCCATCTGCCCGCTTCCAAATGTGCTGTTTGTATCTAACCATATATTATTTTTCTCAACATTGGTAAGAGAGAAAAATTATCTGGATGCCTTTCGATAGAGCATATAATTTTGCATAAGAATCTTATTCTATGTCTTACTATTTCCTCTTGTGTGATGCCGCATAACAAATAAAGGTGGGCGGTGCACTCTAGCAATAACACATATTCTTTCCTATTATTTGGGTTTTCTACCACATGTATTATTATCCTCTTCAAAAACAAATCACCGAATGTCAAAGGAACAGTCAGAGGTTATGTTTTGCAAATAATATAAATCGGAATAAACACAGAAATAATGTATTTTGCTGACGTTTCGGAAAGTAGTCTCTTTCCGTTTTCAAAGCTTTTTTGGAAGAACTCTTATTTTGCTGTGTATGTCAAATACAATCCAATAATTGAAAATTCTAGAAGGTATGAAAAATAAAGACCACTATTTTTTCTATGGATTGATATATAATTTGTATATGTTATATATTTAAATTAAGCCACCAGTGGCGTACCAAGAAATAACTGCCCCATATAATTGCGTCTAATCTTACTATTATTACTCTTGCAAATTGCGAATAAAGTTAATTGTGTCCTGAAAATTGTTTGATATTTTGAGACGGGTCTGTTTGAAAATAACTTACTTTGACTAATGGTCAAAAGGATTTGATTTTACTCAAAAGTGGTAGTATCGATCCATATTCGAGAAGCAAGTAACTACACTACTTTGGATAACAAGGAAAACTTCACTTTACAGCAGTTGTTTACATTGTGCTTGTTCGAGTCGATTATTTTTTTAATATGTAGTACTAGATGAGATATAATTTCCTGCAATAATTGGTATAAAATTTTGAACGAAGTGAACTATCGTCCAGGGTAGCCAAATTTAAAACTTGATATCAGAAACTAGATCAGATTTCAAAATGAATTCGGAACTGCACTTCAGAAACGGAGAAATTACAGGTCAAGTTAAAAAAAAATGATTTTCTTGTTCAGGATTAGTTACTTTATGCTTTTTCGTTCGTTTTCTGCTCTACGCTTTGCTGAACATTACCCATTTTCTAGCCTCATTTTACTCTCATTCGACACTTTGACTTCTACGGATTCATTTTTCCTTTGTTTCCTGATTTTTTTTCAATGCTCCAGCCTCCAATAGCTTTTTAACTTTAATTCTTTCTTCAATTTATCTTCAACGACTAATCACTAAAAAGCGATCAGTGTGCAGATGGAGAGGCGTTGGTCTAATGCATATGTAGTTCATCTTGTGGTTTTAGGATTATTTATATGTAACAAGTATACTTAAATCTTTGTGCACATTACAAGGATACTGCTTCACTAATTAAATAGCTTAGAAATTAAAGTAAGAAGGTTAGCATTAACAGCCGTTTTATATAGTTTTAAGGATAAGTATGTACAAAATTGGAAATATGAACTAATTTTGTGAATCTGTACACATAAATGGGTATTTTTTTGTTACATCCGTTGCAACTGAATTTTCGCTTATAATTTTTATTAATGTAAACGTAATGAGTTGGCGACAGAAGTTTTTCTGTTCGGCAGCTTTATTGTCACTGTTATAACTATTTTTATTTCCATTTAATATTTGTGTAATTTGTATTTTCCAAACATAGATGCAAATTACAAATTAGCTTACTTGTGCGATGCAATTTTCACGTAAGTTTAGTCTTACTACAAGTCAAGGACATTGCAATCTAAAGCAACTCCTGTTGTGCTCTTATAATTTATGGCCCAAACACAGTTAGCCGTATGTTAGGTGCTTAACTGCTGTAGAAGCTATCTACCCATATGTTTACGTTTGTTTATAATTAATTTTTAAGTTACTATAAGATTTTAAAATTATAGATTATAAATTATTATTTATGTTATGGTGGGATAACTTTTTAGATGGCTCACGTACATATTTTCTAAATGCTTTCGGTTTAATTTTATACAAAGGATGTGCCTACCAAGTTGATTACTTTATTACACTCAGTTATTTAAATAAATTGAATACGAATTAGGTACTGCGTTTTATTGTAAATACACCTTAAGTTGTCTTTTCAGGAGGTTTGTGTTTATAGGTAGGTACAAATAAGTAGTATCCGTTGACTCAAAGTACAGATTCGAACATTTTCTATTAATAGTATTTATGCATAATTCTAAAACAGACAGGTCAATTTTTTATTTGAAAATTACACTTTTTGGCGCAAAATTTTCACCTCCACTTCAACTCCCTTCCCGTGACATTTACAACCCATGTTAATCGTATCCTTGTTCGAACTAATTTTCTTACAGAATGCTCTGAGTACTCACATTTTTATTAATTAGACGGAAAATGCAATGGAATACGTATATTTCTTACAATGAAATACACAACATTTTAATTCTATCAAACTTGATGGACATGTATAATGTATATTAATTAATTGCCAGTGGCGTTCTCATAGGTTACATCCAACGGGTATAGAGGTTGCACGGGTCTCTTCAAAAGTTTTACTTTCGGAAGACGTGCTTCACAAGCACGAACCTTACCATCTCTTTCATAGAAGAGATTGACGACTCTTACCAATTTTCATGGGTTCGTGGAGCATTTTGGTCATATAACAGTAATATATTGCCCTTTATTTAGTAGACGATTAGTTTTCCTTCCATTTAAATGATGAGATAACCTCAGCTGCTTCATATAATCCGTCGAACACTTTCCAATATTTGTTCATAGTTAGTTCGCGAAATTTCCACTGTTCTAGTAAGGAATTTCATTTAATATTTTTAAATGAAATGTCTTTAGTTAGATTAACTTCCTATTCTCCAATTAGAAATATGTTAGGTGACAATATCCATGGATTATTTGGGTCATTGTCGATGTAAGTCAATGGTCTGGTGTTCACCGTTGCTTTTACTTTCGTTAAAATCATCTGAAATTCGTCAAAGTTGAGTTTTTTACCATTCTCTCTCAAATTCCACCCCATCATTCTATTCAATACGATGCTTTAATGCCTTTGATTGTACTTCTTGATTTGTCAAAATTTTATTTAATTCTTCTATTTCTAGAGAAACACTCTTAAATGTCTGCATTATTTTGGGAACCTTTTCTGGAAATAAATCTTCTTAGACTTCTCATGCAGCTTTCTGCTGACATATCTTCTACAAGTTCCAGATGAATTTCTTTACTTACTGCGCAAGTTAAGCATTATATATCTTTTTCGATTGACCATCTTCTGTTATGTAGAGAGGACCTACAAAATCAAGCTCAGTTATGTCAAAGGATCTACTATTATTGATTGGTCGATTTCTCGGTAAATGTGTAAATTCCACGCTACAATTTATTCCTCTTAAATTCTTGCAAATAATGCATCTTCATAGGGTAAATTTTATTATTTGTCTTCCTCTAACAATCCAATATTTTTTCCTTAGGTCCAATAATACAATATTTGTCCCACCATGATGTAATTTTTCATATGATTGGTTAATTAGTCGTGTTACCCTGTACCCGACCTTGGCAAAATTATTGGACATTGTGTTTCATAACTTAATGCACTTTCTTGTAATCTGTCTTCTAGTCTCATTGATCCATTGCTATATAGGAATGGCGATAGTGTCAATATTGAGGATTTTTTGTTCCGTGGTAATCTATTTCTCAAAGATTGCATTTCTTCTGAAAAATTAATGTTCTGTATGTTGTTTAGCCAATATATCTCTGCAATTTTTATTTCATCTAATTTTAAATAACCAGTGGACCTTCCTTCTTTGCATTTCATGTTATTCACAAACCGTAGCACAACTTATTCTGATAATTTTTTTTAAACTACTATAATTATCGAGATCGAATATTAGGCTTTGGTTTATCTTGTTGTTGAGTTTGAACATTTCAAACACTTTTCAGTTTCCTCTATTTCGTCTGTTTCATCTTGCAGCCAATTTTCTTGTGAACTTCGTAGCCAATATGGACCGTTTTTCCGTAAAACAGATTCAGGCAGTTTTTTCGCTCTTATACCTCTAGTAACCAGATCTGCTGGACTATCTTGACCTAAAAAATGACCCCAAGTACATTTTTTAGTTACGGATTGGATTTCCTTAACTCTGTTGGATACATACGGCTTCTACCTTTCTGGTTTACTGCTAATGCAATAGAGTGCAGTTTTATAAGACTTAAAGTCGAAAGGATATGTGAATAAATCGGACAATATTGAAGATTTAAAAAATGATATAAGGCAAGAAGCTGAACAAATAAGTCCATAAGTGAAACAAAACATTCTTGGGGAATTTACTAACCGCCTTGCGTATTCTCAAAAAGTTAACGGTTTGCAATTTGAAGATTTATTTTAAATTAATTCCATTTTATAATGTTTTTGTTAACTGGTTTTTTTTTTCTAATAGAGAGTGATTTTATAATATTTTAATTTCCTTATTTCTCGTGTTGTGAAATTTCAAAATCGATTTTCTTGATAACTAGTGAACGAAATCGAAAAAAGTTGATATTGCTGAATCGAGAATGAATATATCTTTCAATTGAGCCCTTTTCAATTTTAATAAATAGGGGTTATAAGTGTCATTGGAAGGGATTGCAGTGGGGGGTGAAAATTTTGCGCCACAAAGTGTAATTTTAAAACAAAAATTGACCTGTCTCTGGATTTTGCATAAATATTATAACATAGAAAGCATGTACTCGTTACATATGGACCACACTATATAGTAGGCAGCTCCGAAATCCAAGGCCAAGACTGCCCGGAACGGGGTTATACTTTTGAGAACAAGCAGACAACATACATTACCCACCGATATTGCCAGCGTCAGTGCTGGGCATCGAACCCAGAACTCAACAGGGTTTGGCCAATCGCGTTGGCCACACAATAAATCCATGAAAACGTTGAAAAAACTTCAAAAGTTCTATGACAGGAATGAAACATGGGTCCCCCCCCCCCATTTTCGAGGCCGCTGAACACGATGGTGATATTTTTAACGTTCCCACTCCTCAGAAATTACCCTTAAATGCGAAAAACCACCCCTATTTCGCGTTTTTTTCTTCATCGTAGGCATGCGGATCGGCTTTTTGGGCAAGATTCTGATAGGCCGTATGAAAATTAACTATACAACATCTCATCTACCCTCGGGGAGGAAGTACCCCTTCTCCTAATACTAAAATATCCCCAAAAAAATCAAAATTCATAAAAATTGGTTTATCCCCGTTTCGGATAGTGCTCAACGCGTTGGTAATATTCATTCCTCCCCCACCCTCCACCAGCCACCCCTAAAACTACCTGCTTTTCATATATCTTAATACTGGGCATGTGGAGATTCGTTGGATCGTGGTTTTTAATGTTTACAATGTCGAAATCCTCTTAAAAACCCCGATCCAACGATACATGCCCAGTATCCTTGTCACAGAACTTTTGCATTTTAAGCCTTTTTCTGCAACTTTTTCATGGACTATAAGGCAAGATTTCTTGCATTTATACAAGTTTATAGACCTGGCGGTATGGGCGCTGTCGTTTCGAAGAACAATGGCCAAAAATGAATGACCACGATGAAGACATCCGTATCAACACTGTGTATTATCATATCTGTATTTAATGGAAGATTATACACTGCTTGACCAAAAATTCTCGTATCTGCTTCTAGATGGTTTATTTCTAGCTCCGGTACCTCAGATATAGTTGATCCTTGAATTTTGGAAATTTTCTTAATTTCATGAAACCTTCCTGAAATTATAACTACAATGTTTTGTTGAGTATGAGTATTTTTCGCATGAATTTGAAGAAAATCTCTTATTGCATGTATTCACAGAATATTTATGTATTAAAAATATATAAATATATATGCATAAATAATTTATACCAATAATAATAATAATTTTTAAAAATTTCATGAAGAGAATAATAATGTAATGAAAAACCTATATAAAATTAAATAGTTAATTAATTAAATAAATTTATAATAGATAATTAATAATAATAGAATTAATAATAAATTAATGATCACGTAAACACACAACATATAAACAACAGAAATCGCACGATACACCTATGTGTATCGTGCAACACAGTACTTAGGCTGTGGCTGCGACTATCGACAATTTTCTTTATTGGAAATTAATATACAAAGTCTAATGATATTATACAAAATTATGTATTGTAAAGAAAACATTTTTTTATTACACTTTTAGAGCGTCAGATTCCAATAAAGAAAATTGTCGGGAAAGTGGCGAGTTTTCAATTTTTAAAAATTAATAACGCTGAAAATATCAACTTTACGAAAAAAAGTTATTGAACATTTCTTGTTGGAAATCGATAAAGAAATATTAAAAAAATTGTTTGATGAAAAACAATTTATTTTTTCTATTTGTAATTATTTTAAACAATAACGACCCAGGTTACTGTCTGGTAACATGGATTTTCATAATCGATACTGTCTTCTGAACTGATTTCAGAAAAAAAAATCGAATCCGAACTTAATTCGAAATTATAGCGCCCATACCGCGCTTAGTCTATTACTAAAACAATTCCTTGGTTTTTAGCTCTAACAAATTGGCATAGATTTGATTTTGGCTTGATTTACCAGCGTACGGTAGACATTGCCGCTCCACCGGCTACGCCTACGCAGGGTTGGACTTAGGTCATGCTTGCTGCCAGCAGTGGTCTTTAGTTAAATATCTCAAGATTTAACGATAAATTGTGCCCCTTAGATAGTTCACCTTGTATGCCAGATGCATTTTGAAAAAATCACTATAGTCATCATTATGCGTTTTAAGAAAAAAAATGTAAATACCAGCTACGAGACATAGAATGTAGCCAAAAATAATTTTTCAGTGTAGAACTTTTTCAAATGAATTTTCTTAATTTCTTCAAATGTATATGTTTCGAGGAATCTAACGTGAAATCACGAATGTTGTCGTTCACGTCATCAATTTATGTACTTCTCAACGACATGCAATTTTTCTATCTTTACAAACACAAAGCGCATAGGATGTGAATAAAGTCACGTCTGCTGAGACTACGACAGAAGTTTCGAACGTAACGATTCGTTCTGGCTATCGACCAGACTCTCAAAGACATCAAACGAAACAATGGGTATCTATTGTTTTGTTTGACATTTATCCTCTAGTTCAAATGTGCTTTTAGAGGGCGGAATATTAAAACATAATATTTTTAGTCGCAAACTCCTCTATAAAATCCTTATTTTACTATAAGGAACATAACCAGACTGCAACCAACAGCTACTCCCCGAGCTATGTGCCCGACACTGGACCGCTAGATGGCGCCTGCTGACTATTTTACATGTCGCTATCCCAAAGATACCGAAATGTACTAAATGGTCAAGTGATCCTCGTGTCGGTCGTCACATGCCTACCTTGCACTGGCGAGAGCCAACAGCTCGAAACTGCAGTCTGCAAGTGGTGTGTGACGACTGGCACTAGAGCTCCTTTAAGTAGGATCAGTCTTTCGGCTGGTGTTTGTTGCAATCGAAGCATTACCGTTTTGATGGTAATATGCAATTATTACACTTAACTTGTAATTCAGCGCTCGGCGGGGCACATAGCCCGGAGAGTATCTGTTGGTTGCAGTCTGGTTACGTTCCTTATAGTAAAATAAGGATTTTATAGAGGAGTTTGCGACTAAAAATACTATGTTTTAATTTATCCTCTAGTTACGAGTTAACCTTGCATTGATAAACCGGCCCTTAGTCGTAGCCGTAACCAACGTTGAGCATTCTGTGCGGTGGGTAAAAGAATGAATGCAGTAGCCAGATACATAGTGGTAAAATTAAACGAGTACTTTAATCAGGAAAAACGTAACGGATGTTCCTTTTACGTTTGCAAGAAATCCATGAGGTGATTTAAAGACGACAACGGATGTTAAAATGCATTGTATCGCATGCTATGGTAATTTTATCACAAAACACTTGTCTTTTGCACACGTTGATACATCTATGCGTGCCATTCTGTGTGACCTTGAAATGATTTGATTCGGAAATTAAAGGATGATGACGTGAACGACAACATTCATGATTTGAACTATAGATAGAGGTTTTAAAAAATGTACTGATATTTATAGCATTCCATTTAAAAGAATGGTACCATCTTGGTTCACCCTGTATATTTGAAAATAATTTCCAATTATAAACTTTTTTATATAGTTTACATGTATTTTTTTTAAGTCTAGCAGCTATCGTAGAACTCGAGTTATCGAAGTGGGACGCACTATTGCCCCACCCCGAACGAGAACCTAGATAAAAAGTATGATAGCCTGAGGATATTATTTATCGCCAGATCTTTCTGAAAATAACACATTTTTTGTTGTAGGTTTGTATTATGTATGTTTCAATGTAATATTTTTGTGTTCAAAATGTAATTCGGAACTATGAATTGTAGATTTTATTTATTGGTAGTGATATTATTTGCTAGAATCGTTAGTTATTTATTAGAATTGTTAGTTATTTGTTAGAATTGTTAATTATTTCTTAGAATTTTTACTTAGTTTTGTATTTTAGATAGCGGTATTTTAGAGGTCAGTTTTATTTTTAAAATTTTCATGTTTAACGCATGTAAAATAAATTTTCAGATACCTTCTCTAGTTCAAGCTCGGGAAAAGAAAACCGCGCAACAAAGAAAAAGAAACCTAGGAAGAATAGCAGCGACCTCAGCGATATATCAGCGTTATCCGAAGTGTTCATGTGTACAAAATGTACCAAGACGTATCGACTACGTCATTCTTTAACACGCCATATGAAATTCGAATGTGGCAAGGAACCAAAATATGCTTGCGACTTGTGTCCACGTAAATTTAAACATAAGTACGATCTCAATGTACACGAAAGGGGAAAGCATTCCTTAATGAAGGAGCTGAAGAAGCATAATATCGAGGATCTGTTGATGTTTAATAAAACTGTAGAGTAAGCTCTGGCTCCCAGTGGCCGTTGTTAGTTAAGGATATTTTATTTGGAAGACTGAAGAGTAAGAAGTTTTTAAGTAGAACTTGTTTCCTTAACGGAATTATTGTTTCGTTTGATTTTGAAAATATTTCTGATAAAAGTTGTGGCTGGATCTATCATTATTTGATATTTAGTTGTTAGATTATAAACCTCATCTTTTTTATATAAGTTTTATGATTACGCAGTGCATATGTAGCGTCTAAGTTACACCATCGACGTTAGCTGTTCTTTATTTTAATGTTTTATTTAACCTTGGCGTGGTAGATTCATAGGCAAAAATAAGTTTATATTGAAAATCTCTGCCCCTTAATATCAGTATTAAAGTGGTACCAAAATGTGTTTTAATTTTAGTTATCAATAACGTAGCTTTAGTTTTAATTTGTGAGGCCACCTTATAATAAGTTTTTGCTAGTCCTCAGAAGGAAATAAACGCTTTACAGTACAATGTAAAGATCCCTTGATAACTTTTTTTTTTGATATGGGGAATAGTTTAGTTTTTAAATTACCTTTAGTTAGCACTGAATGACTGATTTTAAGTGATATTAAGTAAAATTATTTATAATATACCATGATGCCTTATACACGTATTAGGTTAACAATGTACTTGATAGAGATTAAGATATTAAAGACTGTAGCTAGTTCATGTTTTTTAAGTAGATCTTGTGATAATTTTTTGTAAGATCGTCAGTTTTTAAAAATATATTTTTGGTCAAAATTTATGGTTATTTTTATTACTCTCGAGTTTGTAGAAGGAAATATCTTTTATTTCCTTAAATAAATAAATCGGAATTTTATCAACATGGACACAAATCCTTCATATACATAATTTAACAGAAGGTATAACTGTTAACTGGAATGACCCACTGATCCATTCTAGAGATTGTACAGAAAACAGCAAATTTACCTAAGGGAGTAGAAAAAGAGTTTATTGCAACATCGCATTTCCTATCGCGTGACATCAACACATTTTGAAATGGGACATCCTATATATTACTATTTTCCATGAAAACATTCATACGCTCAATAAACCTTAAATAGGACAGTCAATCTCTACGGTAAACTTCGTAATTAAATAACAATGTGAGATAACACAACCATATACACTGACAGGGATAAAAAGTGGCGCACTCGAAATTTTACTCTTTAATCTAATAATTTCTAAACTACTTGGTTGATTGCCACAAACCTTTTTTTATTTTAAATAATGATTCTTTAAGATCATCATACAGGCCTAAACATTTTTATTGATAAAATTTTTCCAATTGATACAGGAAAAAATAAAAGTGACTGTTTTATTCAGGAACTTTAAAACACATTCGGCACTTCGATTAAACTCAAAATACCTTCGGTGTTTCAAGCGGAATTTAGATTAAATTGTTGTTTTTCATTCACGTCTATATCTTGCTTTGTTTGTGAATACACGGTTGTAGGTAAGACAGGTACAATTAAAAACATTTTATTGGATTAAGATTACATTACATTATATTGTAAGATTACATTTTACAATTACCAACACGAAGTCGAACTTACATATAATAAAGGTGGAACTTTCTCAACGGAAAAAAGATCAGTAGCGTATGCTACCTCCTCGTGCCCTGATTAAAGTATCTATTCTTCTTGGCAAGCTTCCGTGCAATATTGATCTGTGGTATATTATTCCACTCCTCTATAAGCGCTTCTCCTAAAGTATCCAGTGTCAGGAAACCTATTGCGAGACCTAATTTGTTTCCCCATTTTATCCCAAAAGTGTTCTATGCTGTTCATATCGGGACTTTTTGCTGACCAATCCATGCGGTTTATATCAACTTCATCGAGATATTAATTTACGATGGAAGCAGTGCGAGGGCGCGCATTATCATGAACCAGTATAAAATCGTTCCCTATAATGGGTGCAAATGGAATTACATAGTCTTGTAAAATGTTCTCGATATACCTGTAAGGGAATTCCTTGGAAGTACGTAAAGCTCTGTACGAGCTTCTAATGAAAATCCTCCCCGGACCAAAACGAAACCTCCGCCAAAGCTTTCTTTTGTGCTTTCTCCAACTTTTCTCCATACACTTTTACGGCCTGCGGATGAAAACAAACAGAATCGAGATTCATCAGCGAACAGAATCCGGGACCAGTTTTGTTCATTCCAATCTGTGTGTTCTCTAGCGAAGTTGCGGCGTGCTCTTCGATGTCTTGGTGCAGTTGCTGATCTTCTAAACTTTAAATTGACTTCCTTAAATCTCCGAATTACTGTACGATCACTTACAACTCTCCCTTTTACTTGCCTTAAATGAAAGCTATTTCGTAGAGTTTGAAACCGAATAAACCGATCATCAATAACGGTTGTACATCTAGAACGACTTGATTCAGCTCTTCTACAACAATGACCAGTCCCTTCGTATCTTGTAATTGCCCGATGTGTAGTCGATTCGGGAACACCAACAACCCGGTCAGCATATTTTTACTTCTTCCGTCTCCTACTAAAGCCATAATTCGGGCTATTTGCTCCGATGTTATTTCCTGAGGCATTACTTAAAACTTACAAACACGACTTCCGATCCGACGCGCGACATGGTCAAAGACGTTTTCAATGTTTTCTACAAAAACGAATTAAAAATCGTAATCGTAAGCGAGTGAATGCCTGTGAAGTTGAAAACATTTTGACACCTGCCATCTTTTAGAACAATGTCATGGCCTTTTTAAACAAAACAAAATATCAATTTTGTTAGTACACATTTGACATTACTTTGCTTAAATATGTGTATTTTCCAAGCAATGCAAGATAAAGAGGTGAATTAAAAACAAAAATTTAATCTGAATTCCTGTTAAAACGCCGAAGGTATTTTGAGAGCTTGATCCAAGTGCCGAATAAATCTATAGGGCGTTTTAGAGTTTCTCAATAAAACAGTCACTTTTATTTTCTGGGTCTGGGTCTGCATGATGATCTTAAAGAATCATTCCTCAAAATTAAAAAAAAATCGAGTACGCCACTTTTTATATCTGTCAGTTATTTGGAGTGACTAGAGTTAATGAAATTGAAACTGCATTCTACAGGTGATAAATACAGAGTAACCCATTTAAAAGCGGAACCTCTCTAAAATTTTATTTGTTGACCGATTTAAAAGATTTTTTTAATGATAGAGCTCCGGTAACTCTACCGCGGTGCAAAATATCAGATCTAAATTCAAAATTTAAAGGCCTATTTCGACTTTTTTCAAGGCCAAAATCCTAAAAAGCAATTTTTTAATCCCAAATTTGACTACGCCACTGGGTTTAGGATAGCTTCAAATCATAGAGTTAGAATATACAGGAGAAGCAGTCACGTAATCAAAAGTAACATCGCCCCACCATTTTGTTACCATATTTTTGTCAAAAGTGACAGTTTGTTATCTGCTAATTTTTATTTGTTATCGACAATTTGTGAAGTTTTTTTTTTCAAAAGAACTATGGTATCATGTGCCCAAGGAAGTTTAAGTAAATTTTTAATTATAATGTACATATTGTCCATGTTGACTGATCTTAATAAAAGATGTGCAGTTTATTTATTAACTACCAATTTATTATTGTCTTCTCAATATCGCCTCTTTTTAAGGTCTGACAATTTTTGGTTTACGGGTTTTATTATTATCCTTATTATGGAGCATGTTTAAAGAAAACAAATATTGGCAATATTGAACTGATTTCGGTAACATAATACAAATATTAATTATGCTATATTTCTGTTAAAATCTAATGTGCTTTTGTTAACTTTCAGTCACTTCCATTTGAAGGTATCCTAAATCCAGTGGCGTAGTAAAATTTTAGATAAAAAAAATTGCTAATACTTTTTTGAATTTTTGGCCTTGAAAACAAATCGAAATAGGTTTTGAAGTTTTGAATTTCGACCTGAAATGTTGGACCATGGTAGACTTATTGGAGCTGTATGATTTAAAAAAGAAATCGTTTAAATCGACCAGGAAATAAAATTTTTAAAGAGGTGCCCGCTTTTAAATGGGTCACTATAAAATTGCCATTTTCAGAAAAGCGGCATTTGAAAATGGAATATTAATTATTAAGGAGACAACCCTGGGTTCCACCTGTTTTTTGCTTAAGAACCATTTTCACAAAGCACCAAAACACTTGATTACTCTCAAATATGCTACTCGACGCATATTTAGATAACCATGCTACCATCCATCTTGAGATTATTAAGACTGAAAACCACTTTTTGTTTTTCAGCAACTCATTTAAACATATTATTATGTCAATTATATCCAAATAAATATAACAATTATTACGTTGGACAAATTGTTGTTCATATTTGTACATAATAGGCAGACATCCAGGTAAGAGAAGTTTTTATTTAGGATAACACTTTCTTAGCCGTAAATGTGAGGTACTAATTCAACATTTTATTTTTAGAGTCGTTTCCCTGTCCGCAGTGTGAAAAAATTTACAAAAGATTGGATTCATTGAGGCGTCACCTTCGCGTAGAATGTAACAAACCTGGACAATATTCTTGTAAGATGTGCCACAAGGTTTTTAAGCACAATTTTTATTTGAAAGTACACCAAGAGCGCCACTGTAAAATAGGATCTTACGATAAATTTTAGTCAACGGTTTTCCTTGTACTCAGCATCCTGATACATTTTTACTGTAGTGTAGATCTAGTCACATCTAGGTTTTGTTGTCTTTGAAATTAAATTAGATATTTTTTTCATTCAAATCAGTGCTGATTCGCCATGACGACGATAGTCATCTTCATCATAAACTTGAACTGCGACAATAATTGAACTAACATTTTGCTTCAGTATACCATAATTTACATTTTTACCGTTTTGTTGTTTATATGTCTGGAATATAGTTAATAAATAAATAAATAAATAATAAATAAACCCCACAGAAATTAGACAACCCCCAATTCCAGAAGCCAGGGCTTGTGCGGAAGGTGGTTACACATTGAAAAAACGCGGACATACAACCATTTCCTCCGACAGTGCCAGTGCCGGAGCCAGGATTCGAACCCGGTGGTGCGATGTCCGTGTGATTAATCGCGATTGCCACCTCGCGCCTTAACCCACTCGGCTACCGACCAGATAATAAAAGTGTAGTGTTAGTTAATGAAGGTGTAGCGACTAGTTAACCAAATGGACGAGTAGATAAGCAAAGTCGTTTCTGGGCCAATTTGGGACTGGATGGCATATGCCCATCAGGAGTGAGTACGTGAGGGGTGTCTTCCTCGAGGAGGCGGTGAAGAAGTAAAGACAATTACCAGAGGCTGCTGAAGACAGGTAAGCGGCAATGATCAAAGGGGTGGTGAAAAAGTAACGGCAATAACCAGAGGCTGCTGAAGACAGGTGGGCAGCAATAACAATGAATAGCGTGTGTACTAACGTAAGAGTTTGAAATCAACTTTTGTCTTTAATTTTTTATTTTTATGGGTTTTCTGCCACGTATGTCTTCTGATCACAAATTCTACAAAAATAATAAAATTAATCAGCATGTTGGAAAAATAACCTCTACGCCTGTCGCGTTTATGTCAAAGAAGTCAGAGGCTTTTTTGCCAACTAATGTTTCCTTTTTCAAAGTTATTTTGACAATTCTTATATGCTGTGTAAGTAGATAAGTAATGAGACTTCGGGACCAAAATCCCATGTTATTCCTTATGGAGGTTCGTTCTGGTTTTTGAAGGTCACTTTTCGTCAGGGTCTGCCCACTTGGGCGCTCAGGTCTGGCGGGAAATTCAAACGTTGCGCCCCCGTCTCTACCGCCCCTACTGTCGGAGCCACGCCCCTCATGAACTACCCATGACATCCCATGAAGTATCCCCTTATACAGCCTTCAATCAGGATCTATACGATTTTCAAACAGGTCTGTACGGCTTTCAAACAGGGTCTGTATGTTTTTTAAACAGGCTGTACGGTTTTTAAACAGATCTGTACGGTCTTAGAGATCTTAAATACGGGGATCATGGAGTGTTTTGGGTAATTCATGAAGGGTGTGGCTCCGAGGGTAGAAGACAGTAGCGATGGAGGCGACGGAGCCACATTTGAATTTACCGCCAGACTTGCGCGCGCAAGTGACGGAGCCTGGTGAAAAGTAATATTGAAAACCAGAATGAATCTCCATAAGAAACAACATAGGATTTTGGTCCCGATCTCTCATTACTTATCTACTTGTGTATTATGTGTATGTTATATACAAGACTTTAAGATTATGATATACAGCACAACGTATAAGAATTGCCAATATAGCTTTGAAAAGAGGAATTAATTTGGTTTCCGAAACGTTATAGAAACATTTTATCCTTATTTTTGATATAATTTGCATTCATTGGCATAAAAATAGCCTCTGACTATTCCTTTCATACAAGCGTCAAAGACGTTATAGTATAGTAGCAGAAAATGATAAATGAAAACAATCACAGACGTAGTGGGGAAGAGAGATGGTAATGGCACAATCTCACGTGTCTTAGTTAGGCTATGTCCGCTACCTGTTATCAGTTAAGACTTCCATGGCCGAGGGATGTATATAACGCATAGCTGTTTCTATCACATCACGTCTTACGTCTATTATGTCTCATGCTCGTGTTGTTTGCCAAGTGGCGCGATTGACACGTGGGATATAGTACTTCAGTTGACTGACTTAGTTTACTTTCTTATACGGCGAAGTAAGATATACGGGTAATTATAATTAATCTATTATGTAACACGTAATACTTTATATTTGTCTATCAAAAATTAAACCAATTTAACGGAAGCCACTTTTTCATAAGAAAACACATCAGACTACATTTTATACGCGGCTCTGCATGCTTTATACCATTGTAGAGAAGCACAGCAACGGCCAGGCCTGAAGTAGCTAGCCTAGTTCAATTTTTGTTTGATCAAAATTAAGGCCATGCTTCTTCTAGTGCATTGTATATCAGAGTATAGGCAGGAGCTATGAAATATTAGACTGGGATTTTGTAGTGGATATACGATCTTTCGGAGGGGATGTAATACTATCGGTCCCTTGTATATTAAATGATAGGCAAGTAAAGGATCCCTACTCTTCGACAGAAAAGACATTCGACAAAATTCCTGGTTGGGGTTAGCTCGTCTCCAGGCATTAAATAAATGTATTAAAAAAAACTGTTATTTTTCCGTTTTTACTTTTGTCAACAGAGTAATCATAGATATAAATTCACCCTAGTGAAATATTTTGCAATTAACACATTTTTTAATGTATCCTTTTATGATTACGTAGACCATCGATGTGCTTTTATTTTTCAGATGATGCTTATCGATGCTCTCAATGTTTGAAGGTCTATCAGAGGGAAGATACACTAAGAAGGCATATTCGAGTGGAATGTGGCAAAGGAGGTCGTTATTCTTGTGTGCATTGTCACAAAATTTACAAACACAGATTTAGTCTCACGAGGCACCTGAAACGTGCCGCTACAAAACACCTATGATTTAATAATTTATTGTTCCATAATAACTGTTTTATTTGAAGTAGACACCATTCACGATTATTTTGCATTTGATTCGGCATGATGTTTAGTGGAGTTACTTTCTTCTCAAATTATGAATTACCGAAATAGCGAATTATTAAGGAAATTTGTTCCAACTGTTTCAAGAAATAAGTTTTCGATTAAAATCACCCGTTGAATATTATGAAGAAAAAAATTTGTTGCAAAATTAGATTTTTGCTCTGTATATTGTAAATATTTCTAAGTATGCTACTGTATCGCACAAGAACAGGAAAACGAAATTGTAATAAAATTTAAAAGAAAACTGATACATAACTGAATTATATAAATACTTTGTTGTTTTGCTCACGCATAAAAAAACAGCATTTGACGGTTAACCCCTACATACATATGTTTGAAACTGGTGACTAAAATCTAGAAGTCTAAGTTTTAGATTTTGGAACCAAATATAACTATAAATATAACAATATTATAGAAATTAGTCTACCTAAAGGAAACAAACATAAAACCCATATAACTAGGTGCAGAGGTAGAGTTATATAGGTCCCTTCCAAAATGAAATTTCAAAATTTGTAATAAATTTTAATTATAGAAATAGTATCAACGAAAAATAGGACTTATTCTCGAGGAGTATGAAGAATGGTTTATTGAAAAGGTCCTTAATATACGTGCGTAGAAAGCGTATTCGTGTTAATGCTATAAAGCATGAAAGTTATAAAATTTGTAAGTAACATATAATCAAAATGATCGGGAGCAGTACAAGTTGAAACCAAATAAAGTAGTGGATGTTGTATGAACTGTGAAGTGTAGGTTCAGAGTAAAATTGATATTTATAGAGGCGGCTCAAGGATGATATGGAAGTCCTTAAAGCAGTAAATATTTCAGTAGCAAGTAAAAGCAGCCTTGATGATATTGGAATGAGTTTTTATAAAGACTAGCTGAGCTACTTCTTAACATTATAAACACTTCGTTGCAAGTAGGTATTGTTCCTGATGCATTACAAATCTCAACCATCGTTATAATGAGAAAAGTTGCCAAAACTATTAAAACAAGGGAATTTCGTCCAATAAATACGCTTGCGGCGTTTGACAAAATGTTACAAGAAGTTGTATATTATCTTACAAATTGCCAAGAACAATTTAATATGTATATTTTTGGAGAAGCGCATAGGTATAGTGTTTTAGGAATTAAAGCGCGCATTTAAAACAGTAGATAGAGATAGAGGTAGTAAAAAAATGGAAAGAATAGGGACTGGAAGAAGTTGTACATATGCGGTTAAATAGTATAGTCTGAATGTTATAATGTAAAAGTAAAAAATGACGAGTATGTATCTACTTTAATAAGTTTGATGTTGGAATACCGCAAGGAAGTATTCTGTGGCGCTTTTGTTAATTTTATTCATTAATGACATGTCTAATCTGCTCAGTAACTGCTATTACCATTTGTTTGCAGATAATAGGATTATTTATATAAGTGAGGATATTTGTACGTTATTAATGACTAGAATGAATGCAGTTCAGAGATAGTTGAGCGAATTGTTAGAAGTAAATAAACTGAAACTGAATGTGTCTTAAACAAAACCTATTACAGGAATACAGAAATTCAAATATGAAATAGAACAGCAAGGAAATTAAATATCTAGGAGTAATCATAGATGATAAACTGAGATTGAATAGTCATGCCAATTAAGTATGTAAACGATAGCTGAAAAGATTGTTGTTTTAAAAGGCAAAAAGCGCAATCAGATCAGAGATTAGTCCACTTTGCGTTGGTTTTATATTTTGTTCATTTATTTTTATTTTAACGATCTCATTTTATTGTTATTACTTGGAAAATATCTACGCTTTTATTTTTCAGAACATGCTTATCGATGCCATCAATGTTTGAAGGTATATCGAAGGGAGGATTCTTTAAAAAGGCATATCAGACTCGAATGTGGTAAAGAAGGTCGTTATTCTTGTGAGCATTGTTCCGGAATTTATAAACACCGGTTTATTCTCAAGAAGCACATGAAGAGATGCCGATGGAAACCCAAATATACTTGTTTTTCTTAAGGAAGAAACCATTCACGATTTTTTTGCATTAGGTTCGGCATGCGGATATTTTAATGGTAATTTTACTTCTGACAACTAATACTTTGGTATTATGAGTATCTATGTTACTGTTTTTAATAAACTAAAAGCTATTGTCTGAAAGTTATCTGTGGCATTCTACGAATATTCTTCCTTTTTATTTGGGTTTTCTACCACATGGATTATCCTCTTCAAAAACAAATCACCAAATCCACAAAATAATAGAATTATTGGAAAAAAGTCTCTATAATGACTGTGGCATTACCTTTGTCTGCTGGCAATAATTTTATACTTTTATCGCGTTTTAAAGAATTTATCGATAGCTTTTCTTCTGGAGTTAAATTAAACGTCACAGGTGCAGAGGCTTTTTTCCAATAATTCTATTATTTTGTAGATTCGGTGATTTGTTTTTGAAGAGGATAATCCATGTGGTAGAAAATCCAATAAAAGGAAAAAATAAACTAAAAGCTGTTGTGCTATATGGTATATTTAAATTTTAAGTTACTATCTTGTATGTTTATTTCATAGTTTTCAAATATGATATGAATCAGTCAATTGTAAATTTTTACTAAGGAACACTCCCACATAGGGTGTTACTTAATGCCGTTGCGGACACATGTTCATATGAACTTTCCTTCATAAAATAACTGGAATTACACCGTGAAATATTAGCACGTCATTAAGGAACACCCTGTATGTCTACATATAGCGATAGGACTCTTTTCCTGACTGAAAAAACATATAGCAGATGCATATTTTCACATGCTTGGTGAAAGTTGTTATTCATAAATGAATGTAATGCGAAAATATTCTAATTGGGTATTATTAATGTAAAATGAGACATGACAAATTTTGGAAAAGCTGTTAAACAATAAATAAAAATTTTATCTCGTTCTTGTTTTATTATTTCTTTCTAGTTCGACGGATATCAAATAATTCTATTTTATTTTATGGAATTTAGTAAATTTTACGATACTTCCAAGAATATATCTATTGAATATTGATTTTTCCATTTATGTTTTTCTAGATATGGTGTTTGGGTGCAACTAAAGTGAAGTATTTTGTAATTTGTTTCCTTCCTGTATGCTTGATAAGGTTTGATATATATGTATTACTGATTTGATGTTATGCTATTTTCTTTTTCTTCTTCTATGGTTGATAATTATTATAGTGGTATAGTGTAATATATTTTATTTCTTGGTAAGCAAATATTCTTTTCGTATATTTTATTAGTTGGTTTATAGTTTAGTGATTTTATTGCATTATTTTCTAATTCTTCCATTGTAATGATGACGGATATAGGTGACCACATGGTGGTTCCAAAGATTTGAGAAAAAATTTGGTTATAATGTGTAAAATAAGTGGAGTTTGGAATAAAGAAGTGGCACTGATGAATTCTTTATTGAAAATAGACGTATATTTTTAACAAATTTTCGTTAATTACAATATGCTGTAATTTTCGCATTCATTAAACGATTAATTTTGTTCTTGTGTCCATTTTTAATATTAGTAAATATAGTTTCTGTTTTTTCATGTAGTTTTTGGTAATAGTTTATTATGACCTAGTCAGGACAAGCAAACGAGGTCCCAGATCTTACAAATCCTTGTAGTGAGAGCAACCAATAAGAAGAACAAGTAAAAACAAATACAATTTATTATAAAAATCAGCAAGTACAGTACAATGAAAAATCGTACAATAAAATAAATACCAAAAATACAGCAAAGTCTAGGGTTTAAAGCTAACGCCATGGGAAAATAATTATTAATTTAAACAATTTTACAATAAAAAGGAAATACAGTAGTTACTTAGCTTTTACAAAAAATTTGGAGAGTTTCCAGGCGCTCCGGACTTGAAAGTTGTTGATCGAGGTCCTTGCAGGTGGTAGAAATATTCACAACACAATTAAATAGGGTTTAGAAATCTTCACGATGATTAGATAAGGTTTCTCTCAATCGTAATGCATAAATCAGGACAAATTCGTATTACCAAAAAATAGCATATGATCCAAAAGTCCAAAATTCAAATAATCCAAAAATAGAACAGTAGGCAAGTTCTGCACCCAAATATGGTCTTACCAAAATTGTCTATAATTAGAGTTACAAAATTATTCTCAAAATTAACCTATAATGTGAGCACGTCTCTATAATAAATCAAAGAAATTCAAACTTGCCTAGAATACTACTTTTAGACGATAACTTGCTTATTAATCCGAATAAATCGAAATTTCAATTAAACAAACCAAAATATTAATTGAAAATGAGGTTAAATCTAGTTTCTGATCCGGTAACGAAATTAATCCCTAGCAAAGTTTTCGGCTCAATTTCTTGATTTTAAAAGGAAGTTTGAGCCTTTGGTAACCCACAAAAACAAGGGAAAATGACAAACTGACAGTTCGACTGTCAGAGTACCAACTTGTGAAATGTTAAAAACTAAATCGATTTTTATGGACTTTCGATCATTGACTGTCTTTACACTATCATTTTGTAATAGTTTATATTGTAGATTTCCTAAGATATACACATCTATTTAATAAATTGATATATTTTCCTAGCGAGAGCCATCTGTTGGCCAAAAGCTTATAAGGTGGTAATTCAAGTGGCGTGCCAGCTATGGGTAAAAGTGCAATTTATTACTACAGATTGGTGAATTGATCTACTTATTAACTTGCGGACACCAGCGAAAGATGGCATGTCACAACTCCATCCTACCAAAATAATCAACCAAAGTTATTTAAAGGTGATAAGTATACCAATAAACTTTTACTAAAAGAGAAAAATATCTACATGTTTCATAGGTAAATATAAAATTACCAAAAAATGTTTTCCAAGACTAAAAAAAATAATGAATGAGCAAAAATTGAGCGATAAACTAAACGGTAAATCGCCAAACTAAACATCTAACAAATATTCAAATTAAACAATAATGAAAATCTTGACCAAAACAAATCTCCCAAAAATTCAAAATTAATCAGAGGCCAATGTGAAGTCGGGTTTTAAATCCTTCACATGGTATTGGCCAATTGACGCGTCATTTTCTAGTTCATACACATTCATACCAATTTTCTTTTTCACACGATAGGGACCACTAAACTTAGGTGCTAACTTTTCTGAGAAATGTTTAGAAGCATCGGATAGGGGAAAATCTCTTTTCCACACATAATCGTTTATCTGAAAGCTAACCGGACGTCTTCTAAGATCATATCTCATCTTAGATTTCTCATAAGCTTTTTGCAAGTTTGCTTTAATAGTTTTATGCAGTTTAGCAATCCCTTTATTTTTCCTTTCTTTGTTTTCCTTAAGATCTTCTGTACCAAATTTACTTTTGTGCCGTAAAATTTTATACTATTCGCCATTTACAATAATTTCTAGGCTAAAATTGGCAAAATATGGAGTATAACGTGTTGTTTCATGTTTGGCAGTTCTTATAGCACATGCAAGGTGTGGAAGATTATCACTCCAGTTTCTTTGTTGCTCATCAATGTATGACGAGAGTAGTTTTTAACACCCGTTTAACCCTCTCGGTGGGGTTATTCTGTGGGTGATAAAAGGCATTATATAACGGTTTAACTCCATATTTTTTCCAAAAATACTGGAAATTCCTTACTTCGACCATACTGTGTCCCAGTGTCTACGATAATGAACTCTGGAACACCGAATAGACATGTTGTTCAATGGCTTTAATGACATTTTGAGCAGTAGCCGAACGAAGAGGTACAAAAATTACAAATTTACTAAAATAACCAGTAACAACAAGGACATATTTATAACCAGAAGTACTGCGAGGTAATGGGCCAAAAAGATCACTACTTATCAATTGCCAACAGCGAGTTATATCTGGTCTACTACTCATTTCACCTGCAGATATCGTTTGTATCTGTTTCTGACAGCAGCAAATTTGGCACTTTTTGATATATCGATACACATCAGCTTTCATACATGGCCAGAAGTAATTTTGAATTAAACGATTGTAACTTCAAGATAGTTTACATTTTCCTCTGTCAGTTCTCTAAAAAGTTTATAACCTCGTACAGATAATATGCAGATCTCTCAAAACTTTGTAATTTCTAATATAGTATTTTATGAATAAGTATGTTGGTATATGTTAGTATACAGACATTAGAATGTCTAACAAAATAGTTGTAAACATGAGTGCAATATTTCATTTCTGCAAAGAAACTAAAATCATACGGGAAGGAGGGCTAGAGAATTTAATTTTTTGATTTCTAGGGGAAGTTCGTTGTAAGTTCGAGGATCCAGATAAGTAAAACACCTTTGGCATAAGGTTTTGTGCGTTATTGGTGTTAAAAATGAATTTTGTTTGTACCGCGTCTCATATTTGTGTTTAATTTCTTTTTTATTTTTAGTTTTTTCTGTTCCATGAGAATATCTATACAGAAAAGTTGTCTTATGTCCGGTACCCCCGCCACCCGAAACAGAGCATCCGTGGGGTAGGTAATATCTTTTTTAAACATAATTTTAAGTATCCACTTTTGGGTTATCTCTAAGGATATTAAGATATATGTTAAATAATATGGGTTCCAGTACTGTGCCTTGTGGGACACTATATTCTACTATTTTTTTTTCACTTTCGGCTCCGTTTATTAAAACGACTTGTTCCGTGTCGCTCAGATAACTTCTCATTGAGTTCAAAACATTTCCCCGGAATCCAGAGTCTTCTAGACAGTCTTTTAATTTTAGATGACTCACGGTATCAAAAGCCTTGGCGAGGTCCACAAATATGCAAAGCGATGGTATATCGGCATCGATGTTTTTATAGATATTTGACATTATTTGCCCTATTGCATGATGTGTGGACCTGCCCTCCCTGAATCCAAACTGTGGGTCACTAATGATATTATATTTTTCTAGAAACCCATTTATTCTTGCTTTAATTATATTCGCCATTATTTTAACATGTTCAAATAGGCTCTTCATGAGCTAAAGGATAAGCTAATTGACAATAACAACTTCTTCTGTCATCATAGGGCTAATTTGGTTGAAGGCGTTTACAATTTTCAACTACATCTCCTGGAGATTATTAACCCCGTTCTCCTAAAAGTCAGAAATTTGCGATTTTACGTGTCTCCGTAAAAATAAGACCAGATCACTAATGCTTTTGTAATTTAATTAAAGAGTTTTTGCCATAGGTTGTCTACATTAGAACAGGTAACATATTATTAATTAAAAAATTTTTTAGTACACCCATATAACTGCCCTCAGTGTGATAAGTCTTATAGGCGGTCCGATTCATTGAAACGCCACCTAAGATGTGAATGTAACAAAGATGGAAAGTGGACGTGCCCAGCGTGTAATAAAATATTTAAGCATAGGTTCAATATGACAAATCACATGAAGAAACACTTAAATGATATTTATTAACCTTATTCCATTTCCATGTTTTAAGTAATTTTGAAAGTGTGGCGATTTTGTTTTACTTTAGTAGTATTAATATAAAATATTTTCCTAATTAAGATTTTCCTCGCATGACTAAGTAAATTGACTGACAAGTCCAGCTCAACAGGACGGGGCGACTCCCTGGCAGATAAATTTTATAGTGTTTGGCGCAGTCGGTAGGAATGAAGAAAGCGTTTATATTTATTTGAGAGTAAGTACAATTGTCTCGCATTTTCTCGCTTATTCTTTCATTTCTATAAGCTTTGAGGCAACTGTTACTTTATGCAGAAAGTAGGAAACTTTGTGGTGTTTACTGAATAGCAGAATCTAGGTATTGCTCTTAAATCTGCCTCAAATGATTGGTGTCTTGCAGGTGAGAACATACGTTAAGAGCGCATGCCATACTGGTGGTATTGGTAAAATAATATTTATATTTCTTTTAAGTAATAGTTTATATCGCTAAATGGGTGTTGGAAGCTTTTATGTGACAATGGTATTGAAATAGTTTCCATTATACTCTACGTAAATACAACCAACCAAGTCGGCATTACTAGGGGATGATTCGTTGGCTATTTCAGCGCCACATTTTTGTAACCCGTGGTGGTTTTTAATTGATATAAATCTTTGTAGTGTAGATATTTAAACGTGTTTCATAGTTGCTTTTAGTAGACACGTCGGGGATTTGTTATTGAATAAGTTTTTACATTTAAGTAATAATAAATTCATTTTTAGACCATTTAATCTACGAACAAGGGAAGCCTTTTCAGTGTCCATGTTGCAAAAAAATGTACAAATACAAAAGGAATCTTCAAGTTCATATGAAAAACGAGTGTGGAAAACTGCCCAAATGGGGTTGTCCCTATTGCGATCACCGGTCACATCGAAAATTTAATATAAACTTACATATCAAACATATACACAATGTTGATACTTATATAAGTTAATAAAAAACAGGTTGAAAGTGGGTTAAATTTTCATTCGTATCTTTCAAAGATTTCCCAATATGATCACGTTACGATTTTACAAACGAGTTTTAGGATATTTTTTTGTTTTAGACGGTGGCGGTGGTGGCGAGATATGTCCGAAGTGTATGAAAAGATATAAAAATATCAAGAGTCTCACGGCCCATATGTATCAGGATTGCGGAAAGGAAAAGAAATATAACTGCTTCTATTGTGGCTTAGGCTTTAAAAGAAGGCATAACCTTAAAACCCATTTGTTCAGGAAGCATGAAACCCAGGCGTTGTTAAACTTCACTAAGAAACTTTAACTGTGCTATGTTTGACTCGACGTTTATAGTGTCTACGACCAGAATTGAAACCGTATAAAAAGTAAAAGCCAGCAAAAATAGTCGACATCTCTTGCAGAGGAAAATAGAAATGCTTGTCATAAGGAAAACAATAAAGAGATGCCAACTGTTTTTTTCGGCTTTTAGTTTTTATGCGGTTTCAATTCTGGTCGTATACACTTTACCATCAGCACCAATAGCTCGAGATTTAATGAAAAGTAAATATTTACTATCACAATTTCTGTTATCAGTGTACTGTTGATCAATTAATAGTAATACAATTTTTTAAGTTTTTTAAACTTTTTTTGTTCCTTCCACATGTTCTATAAAGTGAAAATCACTGAAAAATTTCCACTTATAAGAGTGGTATCTCTATATACCAGTGTGAAATCATCCACAACCACATTCTGATGTAGGACTATAATCGATAAAGTCGTTGCAATGAAATAATACGAACTATTTTACCTGGTTTAATTTAATTACAGTCATTTCTTGTCTCTTAACTAACGCAAAAAATGTAAAATTTCACGAAATGTGCTTGTTTTAAAAGTTAACATTTTTTTATGAAAAGGTAGTACGTAAATCAGTACATTAAAATAGTTCTAAAATTAAAAAAATTCGTAATTTTCTAAATAATTGTTGATGCGTCAAAATTTGAATTTCCAATAGAGCAATGGATTGTTTCTAGTTGTTGAAATTATTCGTCAGCTCGTCTAAGGGGGTGAAGCGAGGGGATGAAATGTCGTAACTTTATAAGTGGTTGTTGATGCGTCAAAATTTTAACGTAAATTTGTTACCAATACAGTACTTGACAGTTACTAGGTATTGAAATCATTTGTCAGGGGGTTTAAGAGGTTGAGAAGGGGTAAAAACGGTATATATCAATAAACAAATTAAAATATTTAATCTGTAAAAATATTTATGCAGTAACGTTGCAAATAATAAAATAAGTCTATTGCAGCCGACACAGTCATTCGTCAGGTCGTGTTAGAGGGTGTGAAGGGGCGAGATTTGTTACTAAAATATAAATACTTTAGCAGTCCTTGAATTGTAAAATCTTAGATTTATACTTGTCATAAACAATTTTATTAACTCAAATGTGCTAAACCCAGTCAGGCTATTTATTTTTCGATTGTAACAGACACTGGACCGCTAGATGGCGCCTGCTGACTATTTTACATGTCGCTGTCACAAAGATACTGAAATGTACTAAATAGTCAAGCGATCCTCGTGTCGGTCGTCACATGCCCACCTTGCACTGACAAGAGCCAACAACTCGAAACTGCACTCTGCAAGTCGTGTGTGACGACTGGCACGAGAGCTCCTTTAAGTAGGATCAGTCTTTGGGCTGGTGTTTGGTACAATTGAAGCATTAGCGTTTTGATGGTAATATGCAATTATTACACTTAACGCGCCAGGCTTATAACTTGTAATTCAGTGCTCGGCGGGGCACATAGCCCGGAGAGTAGCTGTTGGTCGTAGCTTGGTTACGTTCCTTATAGTAAAATAAGGATTTTATAGAGGTGTTTGTGACTAAAAATATTATGTTTTAATATTCCACCCTCTAAAAGCACATTTGAGTTAATAAAATTGTTTATGACAAGTATGAATCAAAGATTTTACAATTCAAGGACTGTTAAAATATTTATATTTTATTAACAAATCTCGCCCCTTCACACCCTCTAACACGACCTGACGCCCTTAAGCGGGCTGACGAATGATTTTAACAGTTAGAAAGAATTGATAAAATTATTTATGACAAATATGAACCAAAGATTTTACAATTCAAAGACTGATAAAGTATTTATATTTTATTAACAAATTTCACCCCTTCACACCCTCTAATACGACATGACGAATGAATTTGTCTGCTGCAATAGACTTATTTTATTATTTGCAACGTCACTGCATAAATATTTTTACAAATTAAATATTTTAATTTGTTTATTGATATATACCGTTTTTACCACTTCTCAACCTCTTAAACCCCCTGACAAATGATTTCAATACCTAGTAACTGTCAAGTACTGTATTGGTAACAAATTTACGTTAAAATTTTGACGCATCAACAACCACTTATAAAGTTACGACATTTGATGCCCTCGCTTCACCCCCTTAGACGGACTGACGACAACTAGAAACAATCCATTACTCTATTAGTAACAAGTCTACGTTGGAATTTTGACGCATCAACAATTATTTAGAATATTAACGAATTTTTAAATTTCAGAACTATTTTAATGTACTTATTTACCCTTTTCATAAAATAAAATTCACTTTTAAAACAAGCAAATTTCATGAAATTTTACATTTTTTGCGTTAGTTAAGAGACAAGAAATGACTGTAATTAAATTAAACTAGGAAAAATAGTTCCTATTGTTTCATTACCACGACTATATTGATTATAGTCCTACATCAGAATGTGGTTGTGCATAATTTCACACCGGTCCTCTATATTACATTTCATTATCATGCAATCCTCGGTAATGGTGTTTGGAAAAAATTTCGAAAAAAATATATTTTTCCTCAGAAAGCATGAACATTTTAAAGCTAATATTTAGCAAGGTTTAATGAAGGTAATTTAAAAAGAAATCTTCTCGGAAAGCTCTAAAAAAACTTACCGAATCGATGTAAAAGGCTATAGCCTTTGACTTATTGAATATATTATGATTATTTTGTAAATAACAAAAAATAAAACGAGAAAGCAAACAGAATTAAGACAAATTAAATTATCAATCAAATCGATAATATATACTACTTGTACTTGTCGAGTCTCTTGACGATTTTTGATTTTGAATTAATCTACATGACTAGGGTCTAGCTTAGCGTTTAGATCACTCCATAAAAATAATTAATGGTAGTAAGACCACTGTATATATAAAGCCCTTGCATCCCTGGTTTGGTTTGTTCGTTTATTTAGTTTTAAGTTGCTAATAAATTGTATTGTAATCAACTTCTAGATATCCCAGAAATAAGGTGTCCTCGGTGCTCCAGGCCATACAGAAATAAAAATTCTTTATCGTGCCATCTGTCAAGAGATTGCGGTCGTGGAAAGGACTACATCTGCAGCGTTTGTTCGAAAGGCTTTAGAAGAAAGCAGCAATTAAGATACCACGTAGTCAGTAAACATAGTATTCCTCCTAAAGACTTGGGAGCATATTTACCACATTAGTTATGTTAGCAACAAATTTGTAGCAATATTTGTTCCTATTTAAATGACTTACTGTAACTTCAGTTGCATATATGCATTTATGCATTTAATAAACCGATTTTTAACGGTTTTGTAAATGTTAATATTTTAATGTTACTATAAACAATGGTTCTCAATTTGAAATGTATAGTATTTTCCCCTTTTCGGTTCAGTTAGAATTCCAAGAAAATGATGATACCACAGTCGTCATTTTATGTGAATATTTTTCCTTTATCCAAATTCCCTTCACATTTATAACTTGATATATACCAATAGTGCGTCAAAGTCTAATATCAGCCTTATTAGAAGACTTTGGAAAATTATTTTTTTATGGAAGGTTCAGGGTGACTCACTGCAGCGGAGCATCTTAGAGGTAATTTTTTTAAATGGAACTTCCTATGTATTTTTACATTTATGAATTAAGCGTAAAACTACCTTTCCAATGACCTCCAGATTTTTTGTTTTTGACGTAGCGTTGCCGAGTTATTCGAAAAAATATGAAAATTTTGGTCTGAACAAGGTTTAACAAATTAATTCGCTGTGTGTGAATTACTATTAATTAAGAAGATTTATTTTGCAATTATGTAGACAAGCGATGTACTACAACGACACAACCACCAAATATTGATTATAATTATACAGGGTGTATTTTATACTAGCGTTAACTCAGGACATTCCAAAATGAATTTTCTCAATTTTTTCAAATTTCAAATGCAACACTCTGTATATCATTGTATTTGTGAATTGACACGTTAATTCTCTACGATTATAGAGTGAGTATATATTTTATTAATTGATTATTATATACCAATTTTTATTATACCAATTAATAAATGTAAAATATATTTTATTCAGAAAGGTAATAAGGGAAACATAAAAATGTTTAACAAAACGGGAGAAAATTAGACAGGATGGATCAAGATGAACGTCTCATAAAATAATAAAACTTGAAGCCAAAGGGAGGATTGGGGAAGGTTAGAAAAAAATTTGAATTCTTAACGGACACTATTCGAAAAGTGAAGAATCTGTATGTATGTATATTAACTCTGCATATGCAAATATCAGAATGTTTTATTGGCCAAGTAAAATATCCACATTTTTGCCCTTTTTCTAATTACATCCCAATATTTACAGGGCCTTCGCTAACTTGTCTAGGATGTCAAAAGTCATACAAAAACAAGAATTCTTTGGCTGTGCATATGTCAAGGGACTGTAACCAGAAAAACGGAAAAGAAGGTAAAATATTTAATAGTCTGTTTGTATATAGGTATGTATATTCCTGCGTCCCTAGCTAGTGCCTAAACATATCTGGATAGATTCTTGGACAAATGTCGCATGATGTAATATACTTACACCATGATCACTCGTATACTTTGTGTATATCAAAACCTGGAAAAACTAGAATGTCAGGCAGAGGGTGCTATTTTATCTAAATCCAATCCAAATCCAAAGTTATTGAAAATCATGCAATAGAAAATATTATTAATAACATAAAATAACGCAAATAAAATATCAATGCTAATCTAATTAGGTTTGCAAATTAACTTTTGATTGTCCAAGACGTAAAAACGATTTTTGTCTAAGGTTTTCGATAATGCAGTACGGGGGTCGCTATAGATGTATATGGAAATCTTTTACACTTATGTACATGTGCAATATGGGTGAGAATGTCATCTAATGATTGGGGTGGGGAGATCCAATGGGTTGTACCTTGGCGCTGCTGTGATTGTCGATGTTATGGATTTTTTTTATTATTTACTAGGGTCTGTTGGGCCTTGGGTCACAGGTAACTTTACGAAATTTAAGTATTATTGGACGCTTAATATTTTTAGTCGCATACTCCTCTATAAAATCCTTATTTTACTATAAGAAACGTAACCAGACTGCAACCAACAGCTACTCTCCGGGCTATGTGCCCCGCCGAATGCTGAGTTACAAGTTACAAGACTGGCGCGTTAAGTGTAATAATTGTCTATTACCAACAGAACGCTAATGCTTCGATTGCTTCGAACAAACACCAGCCGAAAGACTAATTCTACTTAAAGGAGCTCTCGTGCCAGTCGTCCCACACCACTTGCAGACTGCAGTTTCAAGCTGTTAGCTCTCGTCAGTGCAAGGTAGGCATGTGACGACCGACACGAATATTCTTGAATTATTTGGTACATCTCGGTATCCATAGGATAGCGACGTGCAAAACAATCAGTAGGCGCCATCTAGCGGTCCAGTGTATGTTGCAATCGAAAAATAAATAGCCTGACTGGGCTTAGCATAATTCAAGTGTGCTTTTAGAGGACAGAATATTGAAACATAATATTTTAGTCGCAAACTCCTCTATAAAATCCTTATCTTACTATAAGGAACGTAACTAGACTGCAACCAACAGCTACTCTCCGGGCTATGTGCCCCGCCGAATGCTGAATTATTTTGCATGTCGCTATCCTATGGATATCGAGATGTATCAAATAGCCCAAGAATCCTCGTGTCGATCGTCACGTGCCTACCTTGCACTGACGAGAACCAACAGCTCGAAACTGCAGTCTGTAAGTGGTGTGGGACGACTGGCACGAGAGCTCCTTAAATAGGATCAGTCTTTCGGCTGGTGTTTGTTGCCATCGAAGCATTGGCGTTCTGTTGGTAATAGACAATTATGACACTTAACGCGCTAGGCTTGTAACTTGTAATTCAGCGTTCGGCGGGAAACATAGCCCGGAGAGTAGCTGTTGGTTGCAATCTGGTTACGTTCCTTATAGTAAAATGATGATTTTATAGAGGAGTTTGCGACTAAAAATATTATGTATACAAATAATTAAATTGTACTATGGTGGGCATTCACTACGTGATACAATAATTTTGTTTTATTGTAGCGTACGAAAATCGACCCACTGCCAAAAGAGAGATGCTTTTGTTTATTTTGGTTATTTATATAATTAATTTCAATAAATAATATTTTTTGTATTTGGTCCCTAAAATAGCCATTTTAGGAACTTTGAGTCCGAAAAATGAGTCTTTTCCCAAAAAATTTTGCCATGGCAATTTTTGAGGATTATTTAGGTAAATAAAGCAAAACGGTTCAATGCAACAATTGAACAATCTAGTTACTATGCATGGTAACTAAAATTCTAAGGTCGCTATTTTCGGAAAATATTTGCTCTGATAAAAAATTTGAATATGTTTTAGGGACCTTTAACAAAAAAAATATTGTTTCTAACACGTACCTAAATCAGTTTCTTGGGACTCATCAACTATTCCGTTATAATTCGTCCCAAAAAACATGATTTTAGGTACTTCTTACAAAAATAACTATTTAGGATGACACGTAATAATTCGTAAATTCCTTATTTGACAACTGGTCACCTACACCTCCCACTTCAAATACATTTAATTTATTGACTGCAGCGGATCGACCAGCTGCCATCCCTATGCCCCACCATGAATTTCATATCAGCTCTTGATTCTAACCCATATTGCACATGTACATAAGTGTTCAGAATTTGCCTATACGCCTAGTAGCGATCCCCGTACTGTATAATATGTATAATTAAATGAACAGAATTGCATTTAAATGAGTATATTTATTTTTGGATGTACTATCATCCACAAAAAAATCGAGAGGTAACTTTGGACTACCGATTTTATACACAAAATGAGAATAAGTAATCAAGATATACTTCTGATAAAATGAGAAGACAAAGACTAGGGAAGCTTAAGACAGAGATTGGATGTATAGCAGGCAATATGCGAAAAGTGGAGGATTATTTATATAAAAATATCAGAATATTTTATTGCCCAAGTAGAAAATGCTTTTTAATTTTGCTAATTACCTCTAAATATTTGCAGGGTCTTCGCTAACTTGTCAAGGATGCCAAAAACCATACAAAAACAAGAACTCTTTGGCTTCGCATATATGGAAAGGCTGTTACAAGAAAACGATTTCTACTGATGAAGAGGGTAATTTAATAGTTTTTGTATGTATATGTGTATTAGTGGAGTATGGTAATCGAAGTATTATAATACAATTTTTCGTACAGATTCCAAACTTTGGGTAGTTATTAGTTGTCTTAAAAATAAGATATTTCTAGAATATCTACCTTCTGAAAGTATCGGAACGTTGTTTTAAACTCGAAAAAGGGGTAGATTAACCCTTTTTTGGGGGTTAAATGTGATCATTTTATTGTCAATGTTCAATGAACCTCCAGTTAAATTTTCGTGATGTTACGTCCCCTCCCCTCTTCCTGTAATTCATATGTACTTTTTTTTACCAATAATTAATTTTGGGATAACTTGAGCAAATCTTGCCCGAATCAGATGAAATTTTGGCTGAAGGTGACGCATAATACCTATAAATATCCTGCCATATTTCAAGTCAAAAGCTCCATTCGTTTGGCTATAACGCCGTTTTTTCGAAAATTTTACGAAATTTTTAAAACGCTGTAACTATATGGTCGTTTATCGTACGACAATTTTTTTCCCGTCAAAATGTAGTTTTTTATGTACTTTTGGGTGATATGACTCAAAAAATCTTTAGTACCTATAAAAATTCGATCCATTTTCAGCCAATTACGGCATACATGTACTTGCGCGCAGTGATTTTCTGTTGTAGATGTAGATGAGTACAAAGTGTATACACCTTGTACTCTCTTGATAAAGGCCTAATAAACCGAAGCATTTGTAGAGAATTTTAAACAAAGTAATTTGATACACCTAAAAGCAGTGTTTACTTAAAAACAATTAATATAAATCGCTCTCAGCTTCGCCTATCATATCATTCACTTCGTGTTCTCGTTTTCGTAGTCGGAATTATAAACATCATCATCAACAAATCTTGTGTTGCCATCTGGCATGTCATCAGTAAGTTCATCGACTGGTGACCCATTGACCTCTTCAGAATTTTGGCAGGTTGCATTCAGGCCAAAATGGCATAAACTGCAATATTTTAAATTCAATTTCCTGCATGAACAAGATTTCGTTTGCACCCAGCTTTACAATCACAGGCGATGATTTTTAACAAATCTTCGAGTGGTTTGTCCATAGTTTTTGGCATCAGTCCATTTTCCATGTTACACCAGCCGAAATCAATTGCATTCTTCGTTCTTTCACAATACCATCGACGAATTTGATAAAATGTTCTTAAGCTGTGATAATCAGCCTCACCCTCGGTTGGTGGTAGACAGGACAATTTGACATCAATTGCAATATTTTTTTTTGCTCATTTTTCCTAAACATTCATACCTTAGTAAACCTAATGTTTTCTTATCTTTGATGGAACAACTATAAAGAGCGGCTAAGATTTTATACTCGACATATGCGTTCTTATTATAAAAATTATGAAGGATGTCCTGGATCAGCTCTGGATACTTGACAAATATGTTTTAATGTTTTATAGGGCACACGAGTTATATGTACATGTATGCCGTAAATGGCCGAAAATGGATCGAATTTTTATGTTAAAGAATTTTTGAGTCATATCACCCAAACATCCATTAAAAATCTACATTTTGACGGTGAGAAAATTGTCGTACGATAAACGGCTATAAAGTTACAGCGTTTTAAAAATTTCGTAAAATTCTCGAAAAAGTGGCAATGTAGCTAAACTAATGCAGCTTTTGACTTGAAATGTGGTAGGCTATTTATAGGAATTATGAGCCACATTCACCCAAAATTTTATATGATTTGGGCAAGATTTGCCCAAGTTATACAGTAGGGTCTAAGTTTCTGAATAGATGTCAAACGATTCCCTTAAACTCACCACACATTGAGTATATAAAATCCTGGAATGGAACTAAACATTAGGCAGAGACTGCTATTTCGTCATAAAACATTTTTGAATAACAAAAAATAACCCATGAAAACAGTCACTTTCAAGTCAGATTTCCGAATTGCCTTCTGGTCGCCCAAGACGATCATTCATTCATGTTATTTGTCAACTTTTCGAACGATTTTTCATTTTAACTAATCTGAATGATTAGGATGTATTCATAGCTTTTAGGTTTTCCAAAAAGAATAACTAAGATCGAGTGATATCGCTGGGTATTCAAAGGCCCATTTCTACCAATTCATCTGTTGTGGAAAACTTCATCCAAATATTCCAGAATAACTAGACCAGAAGCAAGGTCGAACTGGAGATATTCTAGCACCTCGTATAGGCGGGTTTTGCTTTTTATCATTAATAATCCCCTAGTTCAATTATTTATCTAACATGACAGATAAAACATCAAAAATAAGTTAAATGGGCACACATACAATGCAATAAAATCAGTACTCTCGGCTCATATTTGTTTGAAATTCTAAATAACTATTTCTGTAGTTTTAACTAATGTTTTTATCACAGGTTGCTAGTAAATTGTATAGTGTTACATAATCAACTTCTAGATATCCAAGGAATAAAATGTCCTCAGTGTTCCAAGCCATACAAAAATAAAAACTCTTTATCGTGTCATATGTCAAGAGACTGCGGTCGTGGAAAGGATTACATCTGCCACATTTGTTCGAGAGCCTTTAGAAGAAAGGAGCAAGTAAGGGAACACTTATTCACTGTACATGGTGTACCTAATGACATGGAAAAAAATTTACCACATTAGTTGAAGATTCAGTATTTGCACCTATATAAATGACAGTAATTTCAGTTGCTTATAGTTAATAAACTAATTTCTAGTAGGTTTGTAAATTTCAATATTTAACTAGGATTATAAATGATTTTCAGAGTGAAGTGCGTTTTTATGTTCTCCTTTCCCTTTTCAGATGGAATTCCAAGAAAGTGATGACACGCAAAGTTGTCAGAAATTTTATTTGAAACCTTTACCTTTATAAAAATTTGCTAGATGTTGTGGCGTAATCATGTTTGATACGCTTTCACGTATTGATAATTATTATCTTCATTGAAACAATGTATTCCTGGTATTGCTCAAACTCACACAATAGTAGATCACATATCTGCAGTAAATTTTCCAGATTTTAATTTAAAATCGCTGAGCGATGAACAAATTGAAGGTGTAGAACTGGAAACATGAATATAAAACCAATTATCCTAGAAAAATAATATTAAATATGCATTACAGAAAGCTAAAACTCCAAATTCGCAAGATTAGATTTGGTGTGATGTGAATTCCAAATTTCAACCTTATATACACGGCCAAATGAGCCGTGCTATTTTTGAATTTTTTTCATAAATTAACTCATTCAGGAATTCCAGCAACTAAAAAATTAGTTCAAATGTGCTTCTAGAGGACAGAATGTTAAAACATATTATTTCAGTCGCAAAAATCCTTATTTTACTATGAGGAACGTAACCAGACTGCAACCAACAGCTACTGTCCGGGCTATGTGCCCCGCCGAGCGCTGAATTGCAAGTTACAAGCCTGGCGCGTTAACTGTAATAATTGCATATTACCAACAGAACGCTAATGCTTCGATTGCAACTTCCTTTAAGTAGGGTCAGTCTTTCGGAAAGACAGAATTTTAAAAATTTCTATATTTCATAGAATACATACTACTGCATACATCCTCAAAATAATAGGTTAGTTGAAAGATTTCACATAACTCTAAAAACAACGTTGATTACCAGATCCAATTCCAGGAATTGGAAAAGTGAACTTTCAATCATTTTATTCGGTTTGTTTGTTAAAATGCCAAAAAAAAAATACAATGTTCTTCTGCTGAATTTGTTTTTGGTCAACCGTTATGTCTTCTTGGGGAATTGTTTTATTAATTCTCATGATTATACAGATCTGTCGATTTTTCTAGCAAAATTAGGTGAACATTTTAATAATCTCATAGTGGCAGATTCAAAACATCATAATTTAGAAAAATTATTTATCAATACTGACATACAAACATGTGACTATATTTTTAAAAGCTTTTATTTAACCAAATTGCAATTTGGCCTCATGGTGTCGATTTACTAGACAGTTTTTTGGAAAATATAAATAGTAAGGGACCGTCTATTGAATTCACATTAGAAGTAGAAAGTAGGAATGAACTACCGTTTTTAGATGTTTTAATTAGAAGGGTAAATAATACAATTGAAACAAGCGTTTATAGAAAACCAACGCATACTAATAGATATCTAAATTTTAACTCAAATCAGTCAATAAATGTTAAAAGGGGTGTTGTAAAATGTTTATACGATAGGGCCAAAATAATTTCATCTAATAATGAAATATTAAATAACGAGAAAAAATTTATCAAAGAGGTTCTAGTACAAAATCAATATCCTGAAGCCTTTGTTGATAGAGTTTTTATAAATGTTGAAAATAGGGACAATCAGATACGACATAAACCTGAACATCATTATACAGCAATAATTCCTTATGTATACGGACTATCGGAAAAGCTACACCGTATAGGTGACAAATTTGATGTTAGGACGATATTTCAAACAGGGAACACTTTAAGATCTATTTTAACAAAAACAAAACCGATAAACAGGGAGCAGAATTCAAAAAACTGTATTTACAATATCCCGTGCGAATGTGATAAATGTTATGTGGGTGAGTCATCCAGACCTTTCAGTGTGAGGTTGGATGAGCACAAGAATTACATTGGAAAGAATGAAATTCAGAAATCAACGATTTGTGAACATGCTTGAGAAAACGGACATAGAATAAACTGGGACTCGGCAAAAATTTTAACAAAAGAAACAGATACCAAAAAAAGAAAAATTAAAGAATCAGCAATAATCTTATTAAATGAAGATAAATGCGCATCGAATTGTTCTGTAGATATTTGTACAACCTGGCTACCAATGTTAAAAGAAAAACTTAACAAACTCAACATTATCTAAAAGAAAATATCATCAGTTCTATGTTCTGTGTAAGTAGTAAGTATCTATGGAAATAACATAAACAGAATCTTAAAGCTATGTATTTGACATATACAGCAAAATAAGAGTTCTTCCAAAAAAAAGCTTTGAAAACGGAAAGAGATTACTTTCCGAAACGTCAGCAAAATACATTATTTCTGTGTTTATTCCGATTTATATTATTTGCAAAACATAACCTCTGACTATTCCTTTGGCGTAAACGTCACGGGCGCAGAGGCTTTTTTCCAATAATTCTATTATTTTGTAGATTCGGTGATTTGTTTTGAAGAGGATAATAATACATGTGGTAAAAAACACAAATAATGGGAAAGAATATTCATAGAATGCCACAAATAACTTTCAGACAATATATATAAAAAATATTTTTAAAAAAGCTTTTATTTAAATGCTCTACGAAGTAGAAAATAAACTTTGAAGTAAACCAAACCCATCATTTTGTTACATTATATAATTTTTCTATGATATAAAAGCTTGTCGCGAGCAATCTGCTGTACACAGGCAAAACCACGCGACAAGCTTTTATATTATGATATAAAAAAAATTACATAATGTAACAACAAAAAATTTTATAATGTAACAATATGATGGGTTTGATTTACTTCAAAGTTTATTTTCTACTTTTTAGAGCATTTAAAGAGCTGTACAAGATATTGAAAGTGTTGGTTTCCTTGCAAGGTGCTGGAAGAGCTGTACAAGATATTGAAAATATTGATTTTCTTGTAAGGTGCTGGAAGAGCTTTTTCTTGGTCTTCCCCGTCTTCTTCTTCCTTGTGGGTTCCAATTTAAAATTTTCTTCGGTATTCTCTCGTGTGGCATACCCGTACCATACAAGTTGTTTGGTTCTTATATCATCCACAATGTCATGTGTTGTTCCCATCATATTTCTAGTAGTAAGTATCTATGGTAAACGGGATGTTAAAGCTGTGTATTTAATATACACAGCATATAAGAATTGTATTCAATTGCGCTCATAACTTTGAAAAAGGAAACAGGTTTAGTTTCCGAAACGTCAGATAAATACTATATGCTTATTTTCGTTATAATTTTTATTACTTGGCAAAAAGTAACATCTGACTGATCCTTTGATATATGTGTGGAATTATGTGAACAATTGTCCTGTATTTATGAAACTTTCTATAAAATTTTCTAAAAATGTTTTTGATGTTTTCTGTTTGTTTTTTTTATTATTGGTGTTTATTAGATGATCTGGCATTAGGTTATGCAATCTTGGATCTAGATATGTTGAACTTTTTGTAAAGATTGATTTCTTTAGCCCTAGATATGGTTACATTAGTTTTTGTTCCTGTATTATATGTGATTTATTTTTCAGGTAATTTTTGCTTTTGATTTCATAATTTAATATTTGTTTGCAATAAATTTGCCTGATATTGAGAATTTTATATTTTTTAAATAAGCATCTACTTGGATATCTCAGATCTTTTTTTAACGTAATTTTAATTATTCTTTTCTGTGCCCGTATTAATGGGGGTAAATGCGTTTGGTGCAATCCTCTCCAGGTTGTTATGCCATACTGTATGATAGACTATAGTATACTATGAGTAACTGATGTTCTTTGAAGATATTGCTCGCTTATCTAAACGTATAAAACACATGCATATGCATATATTTTCAATTTGATGGTTCAATTTCAAGTGTGAATCAAGGATGATATAAGTATTTTATGTAAACAGTCTGGTTAATTTCTATGTCCGTGCTTTGTATTTTTTTTAAATCAGATAGTAGATTGTTATATGAGCAGAATGGTAGATATTTAATTTTAACAATGTTGATTGCAAAATTAAAATTTCGAATCATTTTTCGCATTCTTTCTGGTTAAAGTGAAACATTTTAATTTAAATCTAATTACATCTAAACATTTGCAGGAACTTCGCTAACTTGCCCAAGATGTCTGAAACTATACAAAACCAAGAACTCTCTGTCTGTACATTTGTCGAGAGACTGTGGCCAGAAAAGGATTTTTAAATGCAACTTTTGCAATAAAACTTTCAAACGAAAGGAATATCTTAAACATCACATTATTGCAAATCCAATGTGTAAAATGGGATATTTTGAGACTTGAGAGAACTTTTCGAAAATCACAGACAAATACGTCAAAGACATTTTTATAATTTATGTGCCTCAGGAGACAACTGTTTAAATTGTACTACTTATGACCAGATCTAAATTCGTGAACTGAGTATATTGTCCAAAAATGTTTAAATATAATTTATTATTAGCTATATTGGTTAATCACTGTTATTAAGATACTAGTCATGGTTCTTAGACATACTTGGATTTAAATTGTTACGTTTTTAAGCAAAAAAAACAGAATTTAAATCTAAAATGTATGGTTGCATAGCCATTAATAACTGATAGCAAGTCGAGCACTGGTGGGCGTTGCTTAAGTGATGTTACTAATAGCAAAAATGATTCACATTTTTTTGTTTACTATCAAAAGGTACGTGGACTAAATACAAAAACAACCGATATTTTAAATGCCTCATAATCCCGTCAATACGAAGCCAACGCTTTAACTGAAACGTGGCTTCATAGTCACGTTAATAGTTCGGAAATACTGTGTGATCATTACGATATATTTAGGTGTGACAGAAACTTGAAACGAGGAGGTGGCGTCCTCTTAGGTGTAAATAAAAAATGGTATGCTACTGAACTCGACTTAGAAGACGTAAAATGCACAACTCCTCTTACCGACATCGTTGGTGTAAAAATTGAGAGCAATTTTTCATATTTTTTAATATTTGTAATATATATCCCTCCAGCATTAGGTAATGCCTACTATAGTCAATTTTTTGAGGCACTTGAAACTTCAGAATACTTAAACTCTCATAAAGTTTATTTATTAGGTAACTTTAATATTCTCGAATATAAGCAATACTCTGAAAACGATAATTTTACTGGACATATGTTAGAACTGCACTCATTCCTCAATTTCTTTGATCTTAAGCAATATAACACAGTACTAAATTCAAACGGACGTATACTAGATTTGGTAATGTCTAACCAAGCTTGTAAAGTAGTTAAATCTGATGATGTCTTACTAAAAGAAGATTTACATCATCCTGCTCTAAGTATATCATTTTCCATAAACTATCGCTCGCGAAACAACTATGAATCACGTTGAATCCTATAACTTCCGTAAGGTAAACTATCACACATTGTACGACAGTATCAGAAATTATGACTGGACCGTTCTAAATTAATTTAGTGATGTAAATTCAGCCTGCGAACATTTTTATATAGCATTATATGAAATCCTTGATTCTTGCGCGCCTAAATATGTTTTAAAACCAAAAAAATATCCGTCCTAGTTCAATAACAATATTAGTAAGAACTTAAAAGAAAAGACTAGAATCTGGAAGTTATTTAAGCAAACGGGTGCAGAACATATATATAATAAATTTAAAGCATTAAGAACTCTAATTAAGGCAGACATAGATAATGCTTATAATTTGGAACTATATTAACTCTAAGAAAGGTGTATCCACTATCCTCCAAAATTTAATATATAGAGATGACCAGTTAAATAATACACAAGAAATTGTGGACGGCTTTGCAATATTTTTCAGTACCTCATTTACTAACCCCAGAACAACAAATAACAATTCAGTTAACAAATTACTTAGTCCGAATAATAGTAATTTACATATTGATAAATTTTCTACAGATGCTGTCTTATCTGCCTTGAAAAAGTTAAAACCTATTTACGAAAGGACCTGATGACGTACCAGCTTTTATTGTTAGGGATTGTGCACATGTTTTTGTAGAGTCCCTTCGTATAATTTTTAATATGTCTTTAAAATTTTGTATATTTCCGGATATATGGAAAAAATGTCGTATCTGTCCGGTCTGCAAGAAGGGCGAAAAAAACAATGTAGAAAACTATGGGAAAATTACTATAATTTGTAATTTCGCAAACTTTTTTGAAATAGCTCTGCATAACGTGCTCTATCCACATATAGACTGGCAGATCAGTGTGCATCAACACGGCTTCGTTAAAAATAAATCCACGGTTGCAAACCTATTTTGTGTTATGCAGCATATCGCTCAATGTATGGATCTAAACGGCCAAGTAGATCTTATTTACACGGACTTCTCCAAAGCCTTTGATAGAATTGACCACAATATATTATTACATAAGCTAGATCTCGCCGGGCTCTCTATGCTACTGTTAAATTTATTTAAATCTTACCTTAGCCAAAGAACACCATATGTTGAATGTCGGGGTATAAAATCATTCGAAATATCAGTTACATCAGGGTTTCCCTAGGGCTCTGTTCTGGGTCCTCTCCTTTTCATACTGTTTATTAATGATATTGTAGATAATTTGGATGTATGCTATTTACTTTATGCTGATGACATGAAGTTGTTTTGCAATTAGCTCTGAGGCAGACTGCGAAAAATTGCAAAACGATTTGCAAAGAGTGAATGATTGGTGCTCATTGAATAATCTTCCACTAAATGTTGAGAAGTGCAATATGATGTCTTACTATAGAAAACAAAGCCCACTACTAAAATATTATCAATTAAATAGCAACACATTACACCGCCCTGAACATATAAGAAATCTTGAGATCACCTATGACAGTGAATTAACTTTTAATATACATGTCAATAACGTAATGCAATCTTTTAAAAATTTGGGCTTTATAATAGAAATTCAACCGGCTTTACTGACGTGAACACATTAACACTGCTTTTTAATTCTTTGGTCAAATCAAAACTTGGATATGCTTCATTAATATGGAGTCCCAGCTATTTGACCTATATCGACAGCTTAGAGGCAGTGCAAAGAGAGTTCCTTAAGTATTTATCCTTTAAGGAGGATAGGATATATCCACCAATTGGAATACCACAAAGCCTTCTACTTGATAGATTCTCATTACCTAGCCTGAAAGATCGCAGAATTAGACTATCATTAATATTACTGTATAAAATATTAAATAATAAAATAGACTGCCCAAATACGCTTTCATGTGCCAAGAACCGAGGCTCGTAATAACATTACCTTCTATCGTGCTAGACCGAGGACTAATTTGTTAAAACATTCACTGCTTCACTTTATGTGCGACGATTACAACAACCTGCAAGACAGAGTTGACATATTTAATTGTAGGATAAGTAAATTTAAGACACTGAACATTGTGCAATAGTTCTTATTTTTTGTATAGTTTCTGTTTTCTCCGTTTCTCTGTTTTCCTTTCTCTTTTCACGCTTGTTAAAATTATATTGTGTGTTATATATTGTTATATATATTATTCTGTTTGACTTATTGATTTGTAATTTGTGATATTTGTTCATAAACCTGTATTTTCCCATCCAGTAATTGGCCTTGGCTGTTGGATGGTGTATGTAAATAAATACTTCAGATATTTGAGGCTCAGATATGTTTTATTGTTTACACATGTATGTTGCAAATGCATTTTTCCTAGAAATGCCTGAAGCTAAGCCAGAACAATACATTATCAAAAATAGGACCATCTGGTGTAGGTGTTAGATTTTACTAAACTCAGATCTGATGTTTGAGTGCAGCCTCATCGGTTCACCTTTCGTTACTGTCGAAATGCAACGAACATTTAGTTTGAGAACTTTAGTTAGTATACTCGTTTTATTTAAATCTATACATTTGTGTACAACGAACCAGTATCCGAGCAAAGTAAAATCATTACCTTCAACTAGAATTAGTCTCCTTTTAAATATGTGTATTTTGTGTATATATTTTGTTTGAACCAATGTCTATCAATTTCCTGTAAATCGTATAATTTCGTATGTTTAAATTCTAGATATCAAAAAAATAAAGTGTCCGCGGTGTTCCAAACTGTACAAAAATAAAAATTCCTTATCGAGTCACTTGTCAAGAGATTGCGGCCGTGGAAAGGACCACAACTGCTACCTCTGTACGGAAGACTTTAGAAGAAAAGAGCATTTAAGATACCACTTAATCAGAAGACATGGTGTTCTTCCTAGTCAAGTGGATGCGACTTTACCTCATTAACTATTGAAATTGAAAACTTAATATATTTATTTAAATGACTGTTACCATATATAATTTCTTTTTAAGTTAAGCTGCCACTGTCTTTTATCCTTAAATGCACAGATTTCGAATTAAATTTGAAACCGTACGAACTAAACTTCACACATCTACTAATTGTTAATAGATATGAAAGTTTAAATCAATAGTTTGATACCTTCAGTCTCCAGAACACATCAAATGAACGATCTGATACTTAATCTCTCTTTGGTATCAGCGGATCTCAAGACGCGTAGAAATTTTAATAAGTTTCATGACTGCTTTGCTTTTTATTTGTCAAAAAAATTAGCTTGATCTATTTAAGATGCATGGGTGACAAAAACTACTTGTGTGTGTACAAATTTATTTCAGTGCGGGGTGTTTTTGAGCTTTTATAAAAAAAAAACTAAAATATAATTTGTTTGTGGAACGATCGAATACCAAAACTAACACATGTGTTATGAATTTTGTAAATATATCCTATTATGACACAGATAATAAACTTTCTATAGAACTATCTATCTTTCATTGCTCATCATAGAAATTAAGCTTGTTCTTAGGCTTCTCAATTTGGATAATTGTTAAATGCTGAAAATAAAGTAGATTATCTTCTTTTAATAGTAAAAGAACATTTCAATGTATAAAATTTTCCCTACCACCCTCCAAGGAAATAGGGATAAAAATAGTACACCCGAAATACTTTTTGAATTCCAAGATAAAAAGTTTGACGCTTTTTTTAAAAAAAGCACTGAAACATGTAAGAGAAATCTTTTTGGAAAAAGATTTCCGTACTCGGTGTGTTTCTTCATATGAAAATTTGGCCTATTTACTACCAGAAGCGTAAAAATACTTGCATTGACATTGTGTCGCGTCTTGTGGTATCGAAGTGGTGTATTTTCGTGTACGGCTTGCCTTCCAGTGACTTTAATGTATTCCATACTCCATATATTACTCATCAAAATTAACACATACCTACATATTATAATTTCTGATATTTACCTTCTAGGGGATTACTGGAGAGTAAAATGCCCCAAATGCTCCAGGCTATACAAAAATAAGAACTCATTAGCAACTCACATGTCAAGAGATTGCGGTCGTGGGAAGGATTATAATTGCTATTTGTGCTTGGAGGACTTCAGACGAAAAGAGCATCTGAGGAGTCATCTGTTAAGGAAGCACAACAAAGGTGGATCTGGGCAACTAGAAATCAATGACTACAACAATTGTCAATAGTTGTTAAGCATTTAAATAAGCAGTTTTTTAAGTTGTAATATACAGTTGATATTTTGAATTAAATTTTAAAAAAATCGAATAAAAAACTTAAAATTTTTGTTTGGCAATTAGGTCACCAACACAACAAAGCCAGGTAAGGGAAAGATAGTAAGGCTTACAATCGATTTTTACTTTGAACTCACTGACAAAGCAATGACGATAACTTGCCCTATATGGGTGACTGTTCCAACGAACACCGTGTTCTCGCCTCACACATCTTCCAGTGGCTTGTATATCAGTGTATTCACGGAAGCTATACAACCTTAGGCGATGGTTGTATAGGGGATATACCATCCTTCGGAGGGGATGCAAATCCGTCGGTCCGTTGTCTATTAAATGTTAGGCAAGTAAAAGATCCCTACTCTTCTTAAGGGAAGAGGATCGGCAAAATTCCTGGTTGGGGGTAGCTCGTCTACAGGCGTCGGTGTTAGGCCTCAGTAGCGGAAATAGGCCGACGTTAAATAAATGTATTAAAAAAAAGACTGCCCTATATTGTATTAGACTGCATACATCGCGTAGGGTCCGAGTGAGTTGCGCAGTGTGGTACTACGGCAGAGGAAATTTAAATTTTGTATATAGATATTTAAATCATTTCTCTTTGGATTTTTTCTATAACAATAGTCTAATAAGATGCAGAAATAAATAAATCGCTACAGATATAAGGTACTTCCAATTTCGTAACTAATTGTGTCTTTTAAATCTTTAACATTGTTCGGTCTATTAAAATAAACTTTGGATTTACGGTAACCCAGTAAAAAATAATCCGATAGGGTTAGGTCCGGAGATCTAGCTGGTGATTTTACTGATCCGTGTCTACCAATCTATCTGTGGGAAAATTTCGTTTAAATAATTACATATTATTACCGAATAATGCGATGGTAAGTCATCCTTTTGAAACCATGTGGAGTTTTTCATTGAAAAGAAAATTTTTACCGATAATCAGGAACAAATAGATTTTGCAACCAAAATTCAATTAATATAAGAACTTGTCGAGTTACTTGGTAAAATAATCTTTGCTATTCTCTGTTGATAAACTAATAGAATTTATTTCTACTTATTGCCCCATCGTATCTTTAAATACAATATTGTTTCTAATTTGTCATTTCAGCAGATCCGATTCAGTGTCCTCAATGTAACAAACTTTATAAAAATGCAAACAGTTTACACGCTCACCTCTACCAAGACTGTGGAAAGGCTAAAAATTTTACTTGTGTTTATTGCCAGTCGACTTTTAGGAGAAGACAACATCTTCTGGGCCATGTGGAACGTAAACATAGTAAATATTTGTAAATAGTATGATAATAAATTATATTTTACCGTTTTGATTGTTTGTTTATTCATTCTTTTTAAAACAATACATTTTTTGAGTATGTCAAATATTCACTAAATTGTTTAAAACAGAACAAACATACATTAAACAAACACAAATGACATCAAATGTTTTTAAGAAGTCGTTAACCGAGTAAAACTGACAATGAAGAACTGCTTCGATTTAGTTTTTGCTCTGTTTCATTTTTTCGGAAGATTATTATATAACTTTATACATACATATTTCTGGGATCTTTTCTCCACCTCTGCGGACGATGAGGAGAAAGAAAGGTCACTTTGACATTCGAGCTTTGGAAACGGTTATTTCGGTACTGTACGGTTTGCTCGGGCGTCAGTTCTAGTGTTAGAACAACACTACCCACCAGCCAAATAGGCGACGCTGAGTAACTCAAGTGGAGAAATGGTAATCCAGTGGTCGATAAGGGAGATTAGACTTTCACATTTAAATACTGTATGGCAAACTATGCGATGTGGTACATATAAAGAGAATATACAGTCACTATACCCAATTTATAAAAGCGGAGCACAATGTTCTGCACCTTCTACATTAAGTATGGTTCTAATTATTCCATTTTGGATAGTGAAGAGTCTTTTTAACTCAGATAACCCGTCCCAGACTGTAATACCATAAGTTAGTCTATTCTGTGCAAATGTATAATAACAACGTATGCGTGTTTGCTTGCTATTTTAAATTTAAAATGACATAATGTGCACTATTTAAGTGTTTTATTAGCCGATCTATATGATGTGTCCATTTTAAATCCTCATCTACTACTTCCCCTAGGAATTTTATTGTTGTCTCTGCTGTAATCTTTATCTGACTTTACTAATATGCTTACACCTCCTTGCGGTTACAAATTGGTACCTATTTTCTAAGTAAGATTTTATCCGTTTGCTTTCTGTATCTGTTACACCTTATAACATCAGTTTCTCAATCACTTAATTATGTTCTATGACGTCAAGCGCTATTGTCAAATCAAAATAAATCGCTGCAGTTTTGTCTCCGTTATCTAAAGCCTCGTTAATTTCATTCATTTGATTTAATAAAGCCGTGTTTTTTTACTAAGAAAGCCATGTTGAGTGTCACTGAAAGTATTATATTTCATGAAATATTTAAGAAGACGTTCATACCGGGTGTGAACGGATCATGGTAGACCCCCCTTTTTCCCCTTATTTTTAAGAATATCAGAATGAAACTTGGTAGATGTATTATGTGGCCAAGAAGACACTTTGTGGCATAACTGTCATTTTTTTCCCACTTCCAGTTTCACCGGAAATGACCCCAACTTTTGATTTTTAAATAGAACATCCTATATATTATTATATTTTTGGATTCCTTGAAAAATTCTGAGTACGGTGATGCCCCATAAGTGACATTTCGACTCCATGAAAAAAAATTTGAGTCGAAATTTGTTGGTACTAGAGTGCCATGATCAGAAAAAATCGCTTGTAATGGACCGGTGTGAAAAATTTGAGAATGTGTATTTTGTGGGCCTTCAAATTTGGCTTGAACAGTTTTTTTACCAAAACTTAATTTTTTCAAATGGATTCATAATGGTAGAGTGCTACCATAAAATAGCGGATGTTCTAAGGAATCGGTGAATGCCCAAAAGCAATTTTTTCTTATTTTAATTTTTTTTGTTTTTTTTTAATTTTAAGTAAATTTTTTTTCATGGAGTCGAAATGTCACTTATGGGCATCACCGTAATCAGAATTTTTCAAGGATTTCAAAAATATAATAATATACAGGGTGTTCTATTTAAAAATCAAAAGTTGGGGTCATTTCCAGTGAAACCGGAAATGGAAAAAAATGACAGTTATGCCACAAAGTGTCTTCTTGGTCATATAATAATATATGTACCAAGTATGTTGATTTTTCATAAGCCTTAACAAATACGGATGGGTTAGATATCGGTCTATAGTTTTTTATCGGTTTCATCTCTTTTTGATACGGTATAACTTTAGTAATTTTTAATCTATATGGATACTCGCAATTTTCAAAAGATTTATTAACGAAGTGTCTCAGTGGTATTGTTAATATATCGGCTACGTCTTTTTAGGTAACAGGGTATACCATCCAAATCCTCAGAATATTCTTGACTAAGACTTCATAATATGTCGTCCATTTCCTTTCCTCTTTTAATATATTTTCTTTAGTCATAGGCTGATTTGAATTTTCAATTTATGATGCTCCAAGATATTTTATTTATATTGTTAGATTCCTGTATTTTTGTTAGATTTTGTTCTTTTTTATTTATGTTATTTCATCTTTATATTTCCGTTTTAATTTCAAGTGGAAGAGAAACACAGAAATTACGTAAAAAAAATCAAAGAAGTATGAGAAAACGGACAAACAATAAAGTTAGACTTGACAAATTTTTTTATAAAAGAAGCAGGTAATAAAATAGAAAAATTTGAGAATTCCCAATAATATTATTAAATGACGATAAATGCGTATTGGATGGTTCTACAGATTTTTGTACGACGGGGTTACCCAGTGTTAAACAAGAACTTAACAAACGGAACATCACTCAGAATCTCAATAATAGTTCTGTATAAGTAGTAAGTACCTATCTATGGATATGACGTAAACATATTCCTGAAGCTGTATACAGAGCAAACAAGCATTTTTTTTTAAACTAAAAATAACTAAAAAGGAAATAAATTCTTTTCCCGAAACGTCAGCAAAATACTTTATCCTTATTTTTGTTATAATTTTTATTGGTTGGCAAAAAATAGCCTCTGACTGTTCCTTTGACATAAACGCCACAAACTAATATATTGCTTAATTTTGTTATTTTTTGTAGATTTTGTGATAATTTTCAAAACATACATGTGGTAGAAATGCTCATAACAAGAAAAGAATATTTTTCATTGTATCTTGGCTCCTCTTACCGCCTTTGTTTTTGAAGTTCTAGAAAAAAAGATAAATGCAAACTTTGTAAGGGGTTAATTAATATATAATGAATAGCTCGTATAGGGTTATTCATTAGTTTAATTTAGTTTAGTCTAGTCTAGTCTAGTCTAGTCTAGTCTAGTCTAATCTAGTTTAGTCTAGTTTAGCTTAGTTTAGTTTGTTTCCAGATATATACAGTATTGATATCCGTAGGGGCCAAATCCGGACTGTTAGGTTGCCGTTTAATCGTTCCATTATTCCCTATCCATATTGGGAATACATTATTCAAATGATCCAGAACATAACCACACAACTTTTAATTATTTTTTTTTCTATAGGCGGTAATAACGATGATAAGGGGTAGGTAGTTTATAATGTAAATATATAAATTTATAATGAATAACATAAAACATAAGCCCCCCTAGTTTGATTTTTCCAAGCGAAAATATCTGGCGCCTACCTTTTTTAGTTTTTAAAGATGCACTCAGTCAACATGTACGCAGGTGGTGTGTTGTTTAAGTAAAAAACATTTTAATTGCCTTTTCGTATTAGTTTTATTCTTATTATTATATACAGTATTGCTAATAATTTATAATTTCAGAACGCCCACTTCAGTGCTCTAAATGTAACAAACTTTACAAAAATGCAAATAGCTTAAATACCCATATCCATCTAGACTGTGGAAGGCCAAGAAAGTTCAGTTGTGCCCATTGTGAGAAGGCTTTTAAGAGGAAAGAACATCTTCAAAGACATTTTGAATCTATACGTAGGAAGAATGGAAAGATTTGTGGTAATAAAAATAAATGGCCTTTGTCGAGTTAACAAATTTGTAAAAGTGTACGATAATACATTGTATGTTTCTACTTTATTTAGAATATTTGCCATTTTTTTATTATCACGTGCTATAATGCCGTTATGTATTGTATTATTGACAATCATTCCTAAGATTACTTTTTTACTCTTACTTTTTTTTATCGTTTTTTAATTTTTTTATGTTATTGATTGTCTTGTTTATTTTTTACTTATCTGTGACGTGTCGTAGCAACACGGTGTACTTTTATGGCCAATAAAATTATTATTATCATTATTATTGTTTATTTTCAGAGCTATACTGGTGGGTATTCTACTGCAGTAGGAAAGAAATTCATCTTACACTGCTGTTTAAATATTTTCTAGCAATGTGGCAAGTTTGGAGAATTACACTCTTTTAGATTAGATGGCTTAGGTTATTTGGTGAGCCCAACCGATTGATGTTGCGGCTCAAGTTCTTGGTCATTACTCGATGGCTAAATCCTCATATTTCCTGATTTTCTTGGTCTCCGTCTTAGACAAGTTGTGTGTTAGTGGATAAACTATATCAATTATAACAATATAAAATATAGGAATTATAAAATTCCAACCTATCGGCAACTGCCTTATATAAATAAGGACTCAATAAATTAAACCAAAACAGCTATTCCCCCTTACGAGCGCTGAATTATATGGTAAAATTTGGGTATTTTGTCTAAACACAGTTAGCACTAAAATACAATGACTTGGAATGCTCGAATGCTACGAGGAAGATGCGAGGCCTTCTTCATCTCAGGATGTCATTAACTGCAGACAGGTTTCGACCTATTTTTGGGTCTCGTCAGTGTCTGGTCTGTTAGAGGACACAGTCATGTCTGTTATTATTGGCCTATCCCAATACAACAGGTATTCCGCAGACTCTAATACTGCTTCGGGAGAATAACGGTAATAGGGTGGAGGGTTCTCTATTAACTGATACTTTCGGGCCAATTCTATATGGACTGCTTTAGCAGCTTGATTGTGTCTATCCAGATAAACGGTGTTAGCTAGAGTTGCACATCCTGTGGAGATATGTTTTATAGTTTCTCCGAGAAAATTGCATTTTTGGCATACGTCCATTATGTTCTTTTTTATAACTACCTTATCATAATTTCTTGTTCGAATTGGGCTGACTTGGATGGAAATTATGAATCCCCCTGGCCCTTTCTCAACAAAACAAGTGCCCTTTATTGATCAATAACTTCATTTGAGCTATACCGAGGTATTTATACGTTTCTTCTGGATTCAAACTTTCTATACCTTCTAGTGATTCAGATCTCTTTTGATTCTTCCCCCTTTTGATGATCATGGTAGCACATTTGTCCAGGCTAAAAGACATTTGAATATCGTCACTAAATGTTTTCGTGGTTTTAATTCAGGATTCGAGTTGGTTTCAATCTCAGAGCAGAGTTTAATCCATCCATGAAGAGCAGATGCGTGATCCTAATATTTTCCCTTGGATTAAGGCGGTTGATTTCAGTAATGATTAACTGGGTTTCTCAATTAATAAACAGTGTGTTAAATTTCATCAGAAATTTAATTTAAACAAGTGATTAATAGGTAAAATAGTAGCAGGTCTGGTAGGAAACCGTAATATTAAACTTTGCATAAAGAATTTGAATACATATGCTAATTTGGGTCTTAACTTTATAAAATTAGACGATCACATAAATGGCCAATTTGTTTATTTATCTTGATATAAAATTAAGATAAATAATTGCTGGGTGGGAGTAAATGTATTCTTGATTGTTTCACTATTATGAAGGAGGAGTTTTTGTAGTAATTAAAGAGGGAGGGTGGGTAACGCTTCAATTCTGAAACTATACAAGTCCGGATCTGAGCAAAATCCCACCAGCACCATAAAGCAGTTTGTAAAGCTATATAAAATGCACCCCTATATTACATTATGTCTCTCTCTTCCTCAGATACACGGTGAAAGATAGAACACTAGGATATATGTGATTTATTATTTTACTCTCTGTGAGAGGCGTCCACTAGATGTTCTCTTTAATAAGATTGTTGCCTTTGATTTGCATGAAGACGGAGAATACCCTGTAGCTTTCTTTGTTGCACGTTTTATTGTCGTCGAGGACTTTTTAAAAAACCTCTACTATATGTTCTAAATGACATACTCTAAAAGTCCTAAAGGTTTATATCGACGTGCAAAACACCCTGTATAATGAATAGCCATATTAGTTGTCGTAGAATAGTAACAGTAAAACAAAAGGTCTCCTAGCTTGATTTTTCCAAGTGAAAATCTCTGGCGACTATCTTTTTTTTATATAAATTTATTGTCTATTTAATTTTTAAATGTGTTCTGACTCAACCTGTACGTGGTGTGTTGTTTAAGTAAATAACATTTATTAATTGCCTTTTCTTAACATTAAATACATAGTTATAATTTATAATTTCAGATCGTCCACTTCAGTGCCCTAAATGTAGCAAACTTTACAAAAATGCAAACAGTTTAAACTGCCATGTTCGCCTATACTGTGGAATGCCAAGAAAATTCAGTTGTGCCCATTGTGAGTTGACTTTTAAAACAAAACAACATGTTCAACGACATTTGGAATGCAAACATAGTAGGATATTCGCAAATATTTGTAATTGATAATAAAGACTTACGATAAAACGTAAACCGATGAGAAGTGAAGACGTGAAGTATAATTTTACATCTTCAACAAAGTAATTAAGATTTGGATCAGTTACTATAAGTATAGTAATATTTTTTAATTTTCATTGTTATGGCTTCTCATATGCTGTATCTAGGTAATTCACTTATTTATGTTCAAAGTTTTATATATATTGTATTCTTTAGAAATTAATGAAAATACTGTTTCTAATTATCTATGTAGCAATCTACAATTAAGATATATTCTTCATAACATAAATATATAAAATAATATTGAAATACTGAATTTTATTTTGATAAAATAAAGGCAGAAATATACACAAATAAATAATTTACTAAGTAATAATTAACAACATGTTTATTAGACAAAGAAAAGGAGATGAAACATCACAATAGATTTTCAAAATGAACATCTCCAGCGTTAATACATGTTTACGAACGTTTTAATGTTTTATTACGGATCTATTAATCATTTGCGGTTTATTCTTAGTACCACCACAATTTTATTTTCTAATAACTGTTCCCGTGTGTCGATGACTTCATTGTGCACCTCTGACTTTAGGTGGGCTTATAAAAAATAGTCTAGAGGTGTATGATCAGGAGACCTCGGTGGCCAGTTAAATGTAACTCCTCTAGCAATCCATCTGTTGGGGTAATGTTAACTTAGATGATCTCTGACTATGACCGATAAAGCCAAGTGAGGATTAGCACAATCGTGGTGAAGCCACATATTTCTAGCATCAATGCCTCTCAATAAATCGGGCAAAATATCTCTTAGAAAGATTAAATAAACTTCAGCAGTTAACCTTCCTTCAAAAATATTATTAGATGGTTGTTATAAATTCTACACCACACATTACTATTGGATATTTCTTTGAACCACTATATGGGAACCCTAATACCGATCGGGCTGTTAAAATGTTAATAAAAAATTGGAAAAGTAGGCAATTCTATCTAATTTTACCAAACAATATCTTATACCTAGTTTTATTTACTCACTCTGTTATTCCAGGACAAAGGCTCGTGTGTCCAGTTTGCAGAAAGAACTACAAAAATAAAGAATCCCTAAGAGTTCATCGAAAACTAGATTGTGGTAAAGAAAATTCGTTTAAGTGTTGGCATTGTGAGGCGTCGTTTGGAAGAAATTTTTGTCTTAAAAAGCATATGGAAAAAATGCATAGTATTTATGATTGTAATTAACAATTTTTAACCATTACAAAAAGTGTTTTTACTTGATTTTCTTTATAAAACAATAATTGGCTGGCTTCGGTAAAAACCAGTCATTTATGTTGATATATAATGTTGTATTTTCAAGTTATAGTAGACAATCTTTGTTCTGTACTCATCATGAATAAAAGTTATTTTCATTTATTATACATACTTTTGTTTTCAGCTAGATTACAGTGTCAAGATTGTTGTAGGTTTTACAAAAATAGCGAAACGTTGAGGGTTCATCGGGTACTTGATTGCAACACATTTGTCTATACTTGCCCTAATGCTTTATGTGGGGCCCAATTTAGACGAAAGTATTATTTGAACAAGCACTTGCAAAAATGTAATAAATAAATTTTTATACAATGAACGATTTTTTTAGCTCGGTCAAAACGCATTTTCCCCCTAATGCGGAAGATCTGGACATTTTTTTATATTCATTCGCCATATTTTGAAGAAAATTTTATTCTATAAACTTTTTTTTATAACTATTCCCTCCAACAAGCAGTTGCCGAATTTTAGGGAAATTTATTGTACCTGAACATACATGTGTCTGCGGATTTTCCACTTTTGCAGAAAATCAAGTGAAATTTTAGGAATATGTTGGCATATATCCGCTCTAGTGGAAAATCGGGTGTAATTTTTTTATTCTAACATCTTATTTTAAAAAAGTCAATTTCTAACAACTTTGTCTTTTACAGTTTCTCCCGAAAACGTGGACCTTCTGAGTTATAAGTCGCGTTATTAATATGTTGGCATAGGTATATAGATACGCGTTTTTCCGAAAGAAAGTTTCTCTTTTACTAATATAGTCATATATAAAGTGAAAAAGGGGTAAACCTCGAAATGAAAGATAATAAGCTACATATTTGTATAAATCTTTGTTTTGACATTTTAAGTTAATTTAAATATGATTCTAGAGAGCAGAATATTAAAACAAATATTTCAGTCACAAACTCCTTATTTTACTATAAGGAACGTAACCAGACTGCAAGCAACAGTTACTCTTCGGGCTGTGTGCCCCGCCGAGCGCTGAATTACAAGTTACAAGCCAGGCGCCTTAAGTGTAATAATGCATATTGCCAACAAATTGCTAATGCTTCGATTGCAACAAACACCAGCCGAAAGACTGATCCTACTTAATGGAGCTCTCGTGCCCGTCGTCCTACACCACTTGCAGACTGCAGTTTCGAGCTGTTGGCTCTCGTCAGTGCAAGGTAGGCATGTGGCGACCAACATGAGGATCCTTTGACTATTTGGTACATCTCGGTATCTTTTGGATAGCGACATGTAAAACAGTCAGCAGGCGTCATCTAGCGGTCCAGTGTCTTTTGCAGTTGAATAATAAATAGCCTGACTGGCTTAGCACAATTCAAATGTGCTTCTCTGCCCTCTAGAAGTACTCTAGTGTACTGACGTACACCAGATTCTATGAGACTTTTGAGCTAATTTATAAAATGTCAAAACATAGATTTATACATGTTTGTAGCTTATTATCTTTCATCCAGAGGTAGAATCATTATTTGACTGGATTATAAGGCTTTTCTCTAAAACCTATATGTTCTGAATTGTAAGTAACTTTTTATGCAAAAAACGCTACCATATAATTTTTTACTTGTGAATATTTTGACTGAGCTATACGTTTGCTTGACTAAGCACAAAATCCTGCCCAATTTGTTTTTTTTTTTTTAAATTGGAGTAAGTACATATTTTTCAGCTACAATAAATTCTACAAATGTAGACATCCTTGTGTGTATATATATTTTCATAATCTTATTATTGCCCTAAACTGTGACTCATGTGAGTCATTACTTATTCTTCTATAAAGCTTTTTGACACATAAACGTGTCTTTTATTTGATTCCTACAATTTGATTGTACAGTGAATTTTTACAATAACAATAATTTTATCAATAGCATAATTTAGTTCAAATGTGCTTTTAAAGGGCGGAATATTAAACATAATATTTTTACTATAAGGAAAGTAACCAGACTGCAACCAAAGTTACAAATCTGGCGCGTTAAGTGTAATAATTGCATATTACCATCAAAACGCTAATGCTTCGATTGCAACAAACACCAGCCAAAAGACTGAATCCTACTTAAAGGAGCTCCCTTGCCAGTCGTCACACACCACTTGCAGACTGCAGTTTCGAGCTGTTGGCTCTCGTCAGTGCAAGGTAGGTATGCGACGACCGACATGAGAATCCTTTGACTATAGTACATCCCGGTATTTTTACAATAGCGATATGTAAAACAGCCAGCAGGCGCCATCTAGCGATCCAGTGTCTGTTGCAATCGAAAAATAAATAGCCTGACTTGGCTTAGCATAGCAAACAGTGGCTTATTGATCATAAAATTAATCTGTCTTACCAGATGTTTGTATTTTTGTTGCTGTTTTTATTAACGCACTTAGCTGGATGTACATCATGTTCATCATGTAATAGTATGTGACTTTGTAAATAAACAAATCTTGCAACTTGAATTTGACTCACTTCTTCTTAAACGATTGACTTGGAATTTCCTATATGCATGTAGTTGAAGTGGCAATATAATAGTTTAAATAAATAAAAACACACTTTTATTACAACAAACTAGAAAGTATAAAATAATTCTTTAATAAATAAATAACACCACAGGTAATTACGACCCCCTTTATCCCGGAAGAACCTTGTGTGGCAGGGGGCTATACATTTAGAGACAAGGGACACACACCCAATATGCATGTATAGTGGAAAAATCCCTCTCACAGTATTTTTCACTGCCACGACCGGGAATCGAACTCGGAACTTTTGGGTGAGAGGCAAGTGCGCTTACCTCTCGACCATCAGTCATTAATGGATAACTACTTAAAGCACTTTTTGCATTTAAGTAGTAAAGTAGAAAAAAATATTTTATACTTCTTAGTTAATTGCAATAAAAACATGAACTTTATGTTTTTAAACTTTTTTCTGTTATATTTTAGAAGATCCAAAATATGATCCGGTGCGTTGTCATCAGTGTAACAAGGTATATAAAAATACGAACTCTCTGAGGTCGCACCTTAAACAGGATTGCCAACTGGAATGCAAATATGAATGTCAACATTGTTCGAGGATGTTCAAGAAACGCAGCAATTTGAAGAGGCATGTGTTTAGGCTACATCCCTAATATTTTGGAGTAGTGCTTTAGTATACAAATAAATATACAGGTTTTTGCCCATCAGTGATCTTACCCAAGAGCTACCTCACCTTTGATGTCTTCAATGGCACTCTGTCTTTTGTTATAACCCAAACGAGAATCTTTTGTCATATTGAGAGTCTTGCCTCCGTATATGTATGTATACGGAAGCACTGGATCGACATATGTGACAGTTAAATTTGCTCAGCCTATGTATACCTACCCATTTCTTTTACTGAAGCTTAGAGCTTGACTGAAAATAAACATTTGTTTGTTCCTATTGTTTTCTTAACTAAATTTTCCTTGGGATTTAGATTCGTCATTAATTTACGGGATTTAATAGTTTTAGATTGTACTTACAGCCCAGTAATCTGCCCAAAATGCAACAAACCATTTAAAAATAAGTGGTCTCTATCAACACATTTAATACAGCAATGTGGTGTGGAACCAAAATTTGAATGCCCGTATTGTAAAAGGAAATTTAGGAGGAGCGACAGTATGCGCAGACACATTGTACATGTGCACAATAAACAACTATTTACCTAGCGGGTATTTAATGATTTTGTTACGAAAATTGTTCGTCTGGGCGATAGTGGCTTTAAAGAGGAAATAGAAAGGACAAAGAAAATATGCCGAAGGCGAAATGTCTAGACGCTGCCTGCGAGGGTATGCAGATTTAATTTACTGAAAATTATATTTATGTTATGTCTGTTACTAATAATAAATGTTTCTATAAATGATATGGCGTTTCAATCAATCTTTATAGGCTATGATGTTTAATTTGAGCGCACAAACACAGAAAGCTATTCGCAAATAGCTAAAGCATTCTGAGTCGATTCCAACAATTTTGGAAACTTTCACAGTCTACTCGGCGTACGGTAATATCAAGATGCGTTTTTAAGCCTAGGTAAGACAAAAACATTTCCACAACCTACAACCTTTTCCTGTTATTATTATTATTAGTTCACAGAGATCCTGCCCACAGCTGTTACCGGAATTTAAAAAAGACCAAATAAGTACCAAATATTATGTCGGTTGCTGTGCCTGTAATGTCATGATCAGTAGGTAATTGCTGTGGGTCTCCGTCAAGTGGTAGGAGGAGATCCAGAATCGGCCTTTTCCACTGCTGTTTTTTCTAATAAACATTTATATACATTAACATGATTTAATGAGTTTTATGTCTAGATTCGACTTTAGATGAGTTTGGTACACAAATAATTTATGATGTTTAATAGTTTTAGATTCAAATTATAATCCAGTTAGGTGTCCAAAATGCAGCAAGGTGTTTAAAAATAAGTGGTCCCTATCAACTCATCTAATACAACAGTGTGGCGTGGAACCAAAATTTCAATGCCAATATTGTAATAAGAAATTTAAGAGGAATGATAATCTCCGGAGACACATTACTCACGTCCATAATAAATTTCAAATCCTTATTTAAGAAGTTTTGTGTATAGAGTGTGGTTTGATTATTTGTTAAATTGCCATATTTATTGTTATTCTTAGTAATAAACTACTTTTACGAAGACATACTGTTAGAATATTGTTTTAGTGTCCTTGTTCTCTATCAAACTAGTAAGTATTGAGATATGCAAAGAAGAAATATGTATTCGCCAAGGACTAAATATCGCTTGTAGAGAAACATTTTTCACATCCCAACTTACAAAATGTAGCCATGTAAATTTAATGTTTTTGTTATAAATTTGAAGTTACAGAAAGGATAAATTTCAGGTAAGCCGAGAGGTAAGCGCTATACTCCAGCAACATGCCCCAAATGCGGCAAAATTTACAAGAACGCGAATTGTTTGAAGGTGCATATATCTCAAGATTGTGGAAAAGATCGCAAATTTCCGTGTCCTTCGTGTGGATTTTTGTTTAAAAGGAAACATAACTTAAAGCAGCATCGTGTTTTGAAGCATAACAGTAAGTTACCATTATCAAATTTTTGTTTTAACTAAATGTTATTTTTTAAGCCACAATATGTGGGTGATTCTTTGCAAATATTACATTTACTGTCGCCATCATTTTAAAATTCATAAAATTAGTGAATAATAATGGATTTTTATGAATTCAACAAAAAACAATAGTTTTCATCAATACCTCACAAAATATTCTTAAAAATAACAAAAAGACTACTTTTTGTGCCTTGTGAAACATAGAAACTTCGTGTCCTTTGATTGTCATCGGTGTGAATTGTACAGTAAACGAAGGAAATGGCAGGGAAAATTTTGGATAGCTTGGGATATTTGGACCCTTTATGTAAAAACATGCTCTGATCATAGGAAAAATACTTAAAAAACTCCAAACATATCGCAACATGTTCTTATATGCATATATATGTATAAATATCTCGTAAAATAAGCAGTATTTTGAAGAAAATACAAGAATAAAAAATGTTTGTAACCGATTTTTCCATATGACCATGGTATTAGATTTTCAATTTTCCATTTAGTTTTCCGGAAAAACTAACATAGTATGTTAATTCTCCGTTTTCTCAAAAAATTTAAAAAATATATATTCTCAGCAGCCTCACTGTATAGAAAATACAATTTTAAATGCTTTTTGTTCTCATAAATTTTTTTAAAAAACGCATAGATAGCAAGATAATCAAAGAAAACGGTAAATATATGTTTTTTCGTTTTTCCGGAAAACTAAAGAGAAACTGCAAATATAATACCATGGTCATATGGAAAATATGATTTTAAACACTTTTTATTCTTGTATTTTTTTCAAAAAAATGCTTAGATTACGAGATATTTGCATTTTTGTGAAATATATATGTATACAAGAACATGTTGCAACATGTTTGAATTTTTTAAGGTATTTTTCCCACGAACAGAGCATGTTTTTACATACAGGGTCCAAATATCCCAAACTATTCAAAATTTTCTCATTTAGCTGCCATTTTGAGCTTCGTTTACTGGAGCATGGAGTGTGTGAGTCGGAAGAAAAGTCGAAAATTGTAAGCATTTTCCTATGCAATAAGGCCACCTTCTCCAACTGTTTTCGAGGATGCTTAATACGACGGTGCTGGTAGAGTTTCTCTTTGGAGTTGTGCAACTCCCCAAGCGGCTAAAAACCACCCCCAAAAGGATTTAAACGCTTATCACATCTTTTCCAACGGTGAAACTTAGCGTCCCCCCCCCCCCGTTTTTGAGGATGCTGAATACGGTGGTGATGCTGAATGTTTCTTCCGATCCCCCCTCCAACCCCTCTACCGGCTAATAAACACCCTCGATGGGAATGAAAATCTATTTTTGTATCACCAACCCCTCTAACGGCTAACAAAATCCCCCAAGAGAGGTGAAAAACTTTTTTTTGTCTCACCGGTGAAATGTAAATGCCGCCAGTTTTTGAGGATCCTGAGCACGGTGGTGATGCTGAATGTTTTTTTTACCCCCTCCAACCCCGCTAATGGCTAATAAATATCCCCGACAAAGATGAAAATCTTTTTTGTAAAATACCAGCGGCAAAAACATGTGCCGCCCATCTTTGAAGATGCGTTTTTCTGACGAGAGTACATTCAAAGTTACGCGGGTTCCCGAGAGTACATCTCCATGTGCATCAATACCGCTGGACATGCATTCCTTAACTAAAAAAGAAAATGTTTTTCTTAAATGTTTTCTTAACCGCCTCTCGAGTTACCGAAGTAAGTCCCTGGAAGATCTCAAGGATCTTGTGCTAGGTAAGAGAGACGAGGCCCTATAGTTTAATGTGGACTCCAAACCACTCTTGAGGCAATTTTTTTAATGTAAAATTGTTTCGCCTTGCGGGAATCGTACCCACTTTGCTAGGCAACTCAATTTGCTAGCCAATTACCAATTAAAATGTTTTTATTCATTTTTATAAGTACAGTAACATTTTGTTCATATCATTTTCCCTACGATATTAAATATTATACATTCCTGCACAACGTGCGTTATAATATTATGACCTAACTAATTAAGATAGCATCTTCATAAATTAGGATGGCTGGTGTTGGCCGGAAAATGATTTACTCCTCCAAATTAAAATAATTGAATTAAATCTCTACTTTCCATATGTTCTAGTAGATTTTTGTGTTAGTGTCTACTATGCAGTTAAAAAAAGTACAATATAAGCTCCATTAATAAGTTAAATTAAAGATTTTTCTGAATGTATACAGGAAAATAATAAAAGAAAAACCTGCTTCATTATTCTGTCATTGTATAAAACTAAAAATGATTCTGAATAAAAATAATAAATAAAATATATATACAATAAGATTTGAAAATTAAAAGATATTCTTTATGAAAATTAAAAATTATTCTGCTTGAGCCGATTAAAGAAAAGGGTTGTGGAAGACGGAGGGAGGTGGGTAGGATGGAATTGTCTGGGGGCTGTATGTCTTAAAGGTTTTGTGTATATGTCCTACGTCAGTCTCATACGTCATAAATAGGTAAATTTTGATGGAGTAATCGATGGGCATGGGGGGATCGTTGTGTCGGCGTCTGTTAGTCAGGTCTCGTGTTAGTACCGATCGCTGAATTTTGTGGGTGAAAAACTGTTGTGCCGTGTCGTTAATGTCCTGTCTCACGAGAGGGACGGCAGCCCTCTCATGCAATTCAGCGACCGGCGTGTATCTATTTGCGTTAAGTAGTAGTCTCAGTATTTTATTTTGTGTGGTCTGAAGTCTTGTGCACTGTGCGTCTGAAATACAATTCCAGGACGCACAGGCATAAGTCAGTATTGGTCTAAAAATAACTTTGTATAAAGTCAGTTTATTTTCAGTCGAAAGTCTGCTCCGTCTATTCACCAATGGATATAACTAGTGATATGGGGTCCAAAACAGAGCCTTGTATCCAGGGTTACCCCCAGATACTTAGCTCTGCTTTTTTCTCCTATCGCTTTATTATTTATTTTAATTTTAGTGAAAGTAGTCACATTGGTGAATTTCCGGTGTAGTGTAATGGTCTCTCTTTTGTTTTCGTTTACGTGTATCTTCCAGTCGGTGTTGTAGCTGTCGACGCTTTAACACACTGAGCTACCGCCCCCTCTGTCCAGTACACTCCAGACTCTTTACCAGGAACTTAAATTTTCTAACGGCTTAGCATTTGATAATTTATCATTTTTATTCTAATAAGTGGCCTGTTTTTGTAAGGACTTGATTGTCTTGTTCAGCTAAAGAGTAAAGACAGACAATTATAATCCCGAAGAGAAGTATGATTATTTTTCCCGTGCTCAGCATCCTCGAAAGCGGGCGTTACACACATTTTGCCGGTGGTATAAAAAAAATGATTTTCATCCTTTTCGGGGGTGTTTATTAGTAGTTAGAGATGTTGGACGGGTTAGAGAAAATATTGAGCATCACCACCGTCTTCAGTTTTGAGGGTGGTTTTTGGCCGTTTTGGGGGTTGCGCAACTCCAAATAGAAATTGTACCAGCACCATCGTGTTCTGCATTCTCGAAAACGGGGGAGGGGGTAGTCTCATTGAATAGCAAAATATTTACAAGTTCGTCCGACTCATATACTCCACTATTTCATCTAGCTTCATAAATAGAGTACAAACTCTCAAAATATTGTCTATGTGTTATGTGTTCAAACATAATTTCATATTAAAAATAATAAAATATTATTGATTATTTGAGCTATTTACTTTTGCTACTATTGTATATGCCATTCCTCTGACAATAATTTAAACATTTTCTTTTAGTTACAGATGGCACAAGCTATTTACAGTGTATTTCAAAAAATAAAGTGGTGTAATGTTAGTTTGGAATTTTAAATTTTCTTACGTTAAGTCGTTGTGTATTGGAGGATTTTGATAAAACATAATTTTGCTAGCGACAATTCCATCAAAGAAGAATTTGTTATGGAGAATTCTGCAAACGACGATACCACAAACGTAATTTCTGAATGAGGATATTGCTATTGAGAATTTTCCGAACGAGAATTCTATTAAATATTTCTTAGGGACATTAAATTACTTGAACCAAGAAGAATCTGATAATGCTTAAGACGAAATTCTTAGTCTTAGACGTAATAAAAATCGAATTGCGAAGAAGTTATGGATAGCCAATCAGGATCCAGTGTTGCATTTGTTACGAATGAATTAAAGTTAATGCCCAATAACGTTAAAACTGGTATTTACATAATAGTACCATTGGAAACGTCAAAAAGAAATTATAAATATGCTGTTGTCACACAGAATGATTTGGATGAAGATGGGGAAGCAAAAGTTATGTTTCTAAAAGTGTGCAATTTACAAAATTCCCAAGCATTTACATTAAACGAAAAAGATGTCTCATTACAGGCCTAAGACCAAATTCGCTTAATTCTATCATCTCCGTCTGTCTTTATGCCAGGTAACAAATTATATTACAAGTTTAACAGTGAATTTGATGTTTTTGAACAAACCTAATTTATATTCCTCTTACATAACATATTTTGTTTTTTTTATATATCAGAATAATTATATTATAGATAGATACAGTCTTTATTCATTCTCTGTGCCAATTGCAATAAAAATTGGATAGAACAGTTTTTTTTTAATACATTTATTTAACGTCGGCCTATTTCCGCTACTGAGGCCTAACACCGACGTCTGTAGACGAGCTACCCCCAACCAGGAATTTTGCCGAACCTCTTCTCTTAAGAAGAGTAGGGATCTTTTACTTGCCTAACATTTAATAGACAAGGGACCGACGGCTTTACATCCCCTCCGAAGGAAGGTATATCTCCTATACAACCCTCGCCTAAGGTTGTATAGCTTCCACGCATACACTGATATACAAGCCGCTGTAAGATGTGTGAGGCGAGGACGCGGTTTCCGTTGGAATGGTCACCCAAAAATGAAAAGTTTTTGAATGTTTGCGTGGCCCTCGTAAAATAGACAGACGGTATATATGTCGTAGTCGCATGGTGAAATACGGCTCTTCGGGAAAAGCCTAGACAGTTCATAAAATGCCGACAGATAGTGTGAAATCTGTATGCTACACGATTCGCCTAGGCTGTTCATGAAGAACCTGTTTTATTTAGTCAGTTAATGTTATGACTCGTGCTTTACACGATCTGCCGTGATGTAGGCCATCGGCATTTCATGGAATGACGTGATTTAGTCATATTGTGAATGAGCCTAGCGATAAAGCCGGCAGATCATGTAAACCACGAATCATGACATTAACTGACTAACCAGGCTCTTCATGAACAGCCTAGGCGAATCGTGTAGTATACAGATTTCACTCTATCTGCCAGCATTTCATGAAATACCGATGCCCTAAATCACGGCAGATTATATTAAACTTCTCATTACACGAAAATAATAACATTTTAAGGTACTTCATGAAAAGCCTAGTGAAATGATATAACATGAGGTGTTTTACACTATCTGCCGGAATTTCCCAAAAAGCCATATTGCGCTATGTGTCTACGACATAGGCTTTTCGGGAAAAGCCTAGGCAGTTCATAAAATGCCGGCATCACGCCATTTCATAAAATGCCGATGGCCTAAATCACAGCAGATCCTGTTAAACTTCTCATTGCACCAGAATAATAAAACTTTAAAGCACTTCATGAAAAGCCTAGTCATATGATGTAACATGAGGTGTTTCACACTATCTGCCGGCATTTCATGAACTGGCTAGGCTTTTCCCGAAAAGCTGTATTTCACCATGTGACTACGACATATACATATATGCACACATAAAATAATACTACAGTGGAATAATAATATACATCATAAGGGCAAAAAAGACTGTTCTTATTGCATTATTACTATGTGAAAAATACACTTGAAAATATTCATCTAATTTGTAATAGGTTGGGTTTGCTAAATATATTTTTAGTCGTTTCTTAAATAAAATCGTGGTTACATACTTTGATATCTGCAGGTAAATGATTGTACACTTTGAGACCCAGACTATTAGGTGATTTTGATGTAACGTTTAAACTATGAAATGGTGTGTGAAAATTGATTGTATTTTGACTATTTATACTGAATAAAAGAATGTTGGAATTATTTTGTCATTTCTCTGTTTCTCAAATCATTCTTCTGGACATAATTCTTCAAATAAAATTGGGTTACTAAAAACACAACGTATTTTGTGGTCCTACTTAAAATTTAGATAAATAGACACATGGTGGGAAGTGTTTCAGGGATCAAGTAGGCTTATTTTTTTGCTGGTAAAAATTTGATTATACTAAAAGCTATGGCTTGTCTAACGACTTCGTGGTCACTCAAATAATGATTAGCAAGTCAGCGTTAGATTTTCCTCCTAAGTTGACGTTTATTTTCGAATATTCTTATTTTGAAAATTTCAAAATAATTTTTAAAGGTACTGAAATGACACATTCCAGGTAACGCCGATTCCCCAGCAACTTGCCCCAAATGTGGTCGAATCTACAAGAATATGACTTGCTTAAGAGTGCACACATATCAAGATTGTGGACAAGATCGCAAATTTCCATGTCCCTCGTGTGGATTGCAGTTCAAAAGGAAACATAACTTAAAGCAACATCGTATTCTGAAACATGATTTTCACGTAGACTTATAAAATGTTTTTGCCTCGATGAAAAACATTCCCCATTAAATTAATTACATGTTGGCATTCCGTACTATTGTTAAAATTATTGTATATTCTAGAATTTAATTTAAGTTGTATAATGTTAAGTTTTTTTGTTATATTTTGACATTTATGTTTGATGAAATGAGTTTATTTATACCCTAATTAGCTTTATAAACATGTAAGCTTTCACATCTGGTGTCCCTTCAAAAGTGACTCATATGAATAAATAAATATTTTTATATTTTACTTTGTAAAACGATTGTTTTGTGGCTCGTCGGATCGGGAGTTTCGAGAACCTCGCGCCACAGAGCACATCACCAAATAAACCAGATTTCATACAGTGGATGGCAACATTGTACTCTCTGTCATTCAGGGGTATTTTGCTGCTAATAATATTATTGAAGGTTCTCACATGCAGAAAGAAAAGCGACCCACGTCTTGTGTATAGAAAATATTGTTAACGTTAAAGTTATTGCCCATATCATCGATAATTATTGTGAAGAAGATGAGTTCCAAGAGTGATCCTTGGGGTGCATCCGGGGTTTGCGGTTATGAAGTTAATTTAAGACGAACTGAGATTTTTGAAAATTCGCAAATAGTGTTCTTCATCAAATGATTTTTATCTTGATCCTCTTCCTGCTATACAGTGTGACCCATTTCAAACCTAAACACCCTCATAAAAGTTGTATTACATAGTACATTTTTTATGACTGGTGGTCGAGAGGTGAGCGCACTTTCCTCTCACCCAAAAGTTCCGGGTTCGATCCCCGCTCGTGACAGTGGAAAATACTATGAGAGAGATTTTTCCACTATACACGGATATTGGGTGTGTGTCTCTTGTCTCTAAATGTGTAGCCCCCTCTCACACAAGGGTCTTCTAGAGCCTTCCGGGATAAAGCGGGTCGTAATTACCTGTGGTGTTATTTATTATTTTGACCGGGTTTTTCTTAAAAGATACAACACCAAAACTGCACTTGTGGACAAAACGTCACATTTTATTTCTTTAAATCATGGCCTACCGCGATTTTTCAAAGGGCTAAAATTGAAGAAATCATATCAGCGATTTTTTTAAGTAAAATCTGAATACATCCCCTTATTCATCTCCCTCCCAAGTGGTTATATACCAAAATTATGTAATGAAGTATACAATACTACAGGAATACTGTATACTTTCATTACACTCCCCCCTTTCTTCCCTGCTCGGGCGCCAAAATGTGATGCTTGTTTTGCTCGGGTAGCTAGTTTGGAGATTATTCCAGGGTTCAATGTTAATATTAATTAAAATCCAGATCCAAAATAAGACATTTATTCTCCTAATAATTATATGTACAGTGTGGCCGTATCTTTTATGGCTTAGGTTGCGACAATCTTGTTATTACATAAGTACATCATAGTAATCGGAGAGAGAGGGAGAGAGAGAGAGTGTAACATATTTCCTCTATGTACGTCGTCGTAACCCCAATTCTCTAATCGAAGTTCCAGGACATAACAGACGCGACAAAGGAATCTGTTTCAGGAGAGATCCAGTTCAATACAATCAATCTGAGAGGAGGTCCAGTTCAACGCACTCGAATCCTCCCTAACAGATACTTGGCCAGCGGCTGCCACGACGCCGGAGAAGCTTGATCTTCCCGTTATCCCAGTTCAATACACTCGAGAAAGGTGAAAGCCAAGCTCTGAATTTACTGGTTTCTCGCTAGCTATTTTATACCCAAAAATCACGGTCACGTGGCTTGCACACGGCACGCAAGTTGTGGCCTGGTGAAGTCAGAAATAAAAGTTAAAAAAAAGAACTAATCAGGTATTGAACTAATCTAAAACTGAACTACTTGATTAAAATAAGTTAAACTGGAATGAAAGTATACAGTATTCCTGTAGTATTGTATACTTCATTGCACTTAATAAAAAAATACGAATTAATAAAATGTTTGCAGATACAAATAATGAAAATATTAGAACGCATTTATTATTGCAGACATAGTAAGTCATGGAATAAACATTAAAAATAGACAACAAAGTTAAATCTAAAAAGCAATAAAAACATTAATGACGCTAATCACGCCGCAAAATTAATATGGAACCAATAACGATGAGATGAAATAATTATAACGAGGAAACATTAAACAAATTTTAATTAACAACAATAAATGTAATGTAATAAATGAAGATTGTAAAGAAACAACTAAATTTTTGAAGCTTCCACCATTCAATGTAATAAATTTTTCATACCCTTCTTAATTGTGTAGGGGTAATTTCTAGACATGCGTTCCTTATTCTATATACCTTTTCCTCAATAATAATCCAAAGAAAAAGTCCATTGGTGTTAGATCCGGTAACCTAGGTGGAAATTCAATTAGAAATGACTTCGACAATGATTATTTAACCACGATTAGCTAATATCAATTTTATCTTTACTAGAATTTTGTTTTCTTCGGCTGCAAGCCTCTGGATGTGCCAAACACTAATGCCACATTCACAAAGAACATCAGAAATTCAATGTTGGTAGAAGATCTTTAACAGCACATGGTTTGTATGTTTTTATTTTCTTTTTCCTTCAAGTTTGTTTTTGTTTTCCAAAAGGTATGATTGACACATATCAAATGTAGTAGCTTGTAAAATAACTATGGTTGTACTTTCTAGATAGCTCTGTTAATTTATAATTATAAAATTTATCACATCACAATTTTTCAGGAATAAGAATAAAATGTCCAAAGTGCGAGAGAAGTTACAGAAACACAAAGTGCCTAAGTGTGCACCTGTCACAAGATTGTGGCAAAATAACCAAATTTAAATGCAATCAGTGCAATTCGTCGTTTAAAAGAAAGTTCGATTTAAAAAAGCATTTTCTTTCCAAACATGTTAGTATATAATTTACATATATAAATTTAACAGTTGTCTTATCGATTTCATTTCATTTATTACGCGGTATGTAGATGCGTTTGTTAAAGATAATGTGATTTGTTTTATTTTTTTAGTACTTGGACCAATTTGGTGCCCGAAATGTGGAAAGCGTTACAAAAACAAACGCACATTACAGTCTCACTTAAGCCAAGACTGTGGAAAGGATGGAAAGCATAATTGCTCTGCGTGCAACATGTCATTCAAGCGAAAACAAAGCTTAAAGCTGCATTTTGTTTTGACGCATGAATTGAAGAAATAACTATTTATATTTATATCTCCCTGACACTATGCAATTTTTGTAATATAGAAATATGATTCATTTTGCTTATAATTTTTTGTGTATTTCAATCATGACAGCAACGTACTAAATTTTCTAGATTTATCCTATCTACTAATAACACAATTAAAACACGATGGTTCACTAAAAAACCTGATCTGAACGGTGTATTAATTTTAATTCAAACCATCCTATTACCCAGAAAGAAAGTGTAGTCATCGGTCTTGCTGACAAGGCTATCGCCCTTTCAGATCCGGAGTATAGAGAAGACGCTATTAAAAAAGCGAAAAAAATATTTACCCCGACACGTTTATAAAAAACATTTTCAAAAAATGAATTAACAAATTTGGAATACCCCTAAGACACAAACCAATACCAACAACCCACAAACCAAATATATACCCATCCCCAACGCAAGGGACTGTCAGAACAAATGGGGAAAAAAGAACATGCCATATCCACTGTCATAAAGGGAACAATTTACTAAAGTCAAATTTTAGCAGACGAAAAGCAAAAACACCGTCATCAAAAAAGACTCATGTTATACACAAAATCCTATGTGATAACTGTGACAAAGTATACGTAGGACAAATCTTCCAACACTTAGAAAAAATAATACAAGGACATAAGTACAAACTCAACAAAACGGTAATTATTAAACACACACATACCAGGAAACACAAATACAACTTTGATAAAACAGAAATACTGGCTACAGAAACACACACTAAAAAACGGCAAATCATTGAAATGATCGAAATCAAAAAACATCCTAACAGCATTAATTACAAAACGGACACACAAATCTTGAACAAAATCTACAATAACCTGAATGAATGAATATTTATTTATATCAAGTATATTACACGTCACAGTTTTAAGTAATAAATACAGATAAATTGAATATTACGTACTTATATCTATCCTAGATCTAGTATTACATACTTATGTCTACTATCATTGTATGCATGTAAACATAAGTTTTAATGTCAAACCAGTTTAACACATTTAGCATCAAATTAATGTTTGCATATATGTTACAATATAAAATAATTCGCATTGCTTTGTTTTGAAGTTTTTGTAGTCTCTCCATGTTAACGTTTGAGGTGTAGATTAGTGAAGGACGGTATGTAAAGTGCGGTAGGATTAAAGAGTTTATATACGGTCATTTTACTCCCACTGATAGACACTGACTGACTCTTCTAAAGAAACCAATTTTTTTACCTATTTTCTTCGACGCATACTCGACGTGATCATTTAGTTTTAGTTCTCTATCGCTAACAAGTTCTAAGTATTTCATATTTTTTACGTGTTCCACCTTTTCATTATTTAAAATGACATTTATTTTTAATTCTTTAAAAGAGTTGTACAAACAATTTGAATTAATACACATCCATTTTCATTTTATTTACTTTTAACTCATTTTCTTTGAATTTATTTGAATGTTGCCTAATTCCAGGTTTACTGTTTCCATTAATTGAGCGAAATCATTGTCAGCATAATATATCAACGTATCATCTACAAAAAGGTGGATTTTACATTCTTCCAAAACATTCACGAGGTCACTGATATACAGTATAAACAGCAGTGGCCCAAGGACGCTTCCTTGGGGCACTCCGAAGTTATGTACAATAGGTCCGGATTTATTATTATTTATTTTAATTATTTGTTTAAGATTTGAAAGATAACTCTCCAACCAATGCAGCACCGTAATTGAAAAGCCATGTGTTTTAATTTTAATAATAGTATGACAAATTCAGCTTCGATTTAGAATTATTAAGATTTTTAAATGAATATATTATTTATTATTATTATATTATTTTGTTGGTCAAATTTGATATAATCGATACATTTGTTTTACAAATTTTAGTTAACATTGATTCTAGCACCTTTCCCACGCAGTTTCATGACCCACCCTTTTCTACTGAAATCTAATGAACTTAATATCGGTGGAGGTTCTTTTTTCTGTAACGGATGAATAATATGAGGTGAGGTTTTCAGTTGACCTTATGTACATGTATGTATAGTCTAGTACAGGTTTACTAGGCTCAAAAAACGCAACAAAAACTTTACAACCTCATTATTATCGCCATTGAACCATGGGGCTTGTTGTCATCAGATATATCGACGCACATTAAAAACCCATAAAGGTAAGCGAGTCAATTTGCGAACGAAAGAGTACATACAGAGCTGTACTTAAAATTCGTATGTATTAGAATGTACATATTAATAATACTAGATTTAAAAGTATTGTCTTCGATAAGTAGATATTTGATACCGTTTTTGGTAAATTTAACAATCTTATGTTTGTGTGAAGATAGGAACATCTTTTATATTAGATAAGAAAAATTAAAGAATCAACAATAAATAATCTTATTAAATGAAGATAAGTGCGTATCGAATTGTTCTGTAGATATTTATACAACCTGGCTACCAATGTTAAAAGAAGAACTTAACAAACTCAACATTATCTAAAAGAAAATATTATCTGTATAAGTAGTAGGTATCTATGGAAATAACATAAACAGAATCTTAAAGCTGTGTATTTGACATACACAGCAAAATAAGAGGTCTCCCAAAAATAGCTTTGAAAACGGAAAGGGACTACTTTCCGAAACGTCAGCAAAATACACTATTTCTGTGTTTATTCCGATTTATATTATTTATAAAATATAACCTCTGACTGTTCTGTCAAAGGCGCAGAGGCTTTTTTCCAATAATTCTATTATTTTGTAGATTCGGTGATTTGTTTTTGAATAGGATTATACATGTCGTAGAAAATCCAAATAACAGGAAAGAAAATAATGTTATATCGCACTTGCGCGTATATGTAAACCACTGATAACATGATAAATTCACACTGTACACTAAATCACATAATTGTTTATTCAAAGCATTAATTTCTACCCATTAAACACTTCACTACCACCTTCTGAATCGTCCATAAAGTTTTTGTTGTGTTTTTTGAGTTTCTAGAAACGCTGATCTCGACTATATAAGTAGTATAGTATTTTTTAAGTCAAAACTCACCAAATGCAAAATATTTAGTGAAAAGTCATCCAAATAACCCCCACGTACTATAAAAATGTGTGGACAACTGCCAAGTTATCATTTACTGTTATAAAGAGGAATCAGTTAAAAATTAACTTAGTTTTGGAAGTTTATTTGGAAATTTCTAGCCTCCACGATGAAACAACTCTTTGGCCAAAAATGGATGTGGTATAATCGTACATTGCTTTACTAATAACAGTAGTTTTTTAATCTTTTTAATATAAAGAATTGAAAATTATCGCTATGGCATTACTAAATGAACTTTATAATTTTATATTCGAACTAAGTTTTGGATTCACTTTGCTTTACATAATCAATTTGTAGGTAGACAGCTTGGGCCTATACCTTGCCCCAGATGCGGAAAACTTTATAAAAATAAACACACCCTTAGCTCCCATATTAGTCAAGATTGTGGAAAAGAACGTCAGCACAAGTGCTCGTATTGCCACATGAAATTTAGAAGAAGGCAAAGTTGCAAGGAGCATATCTATGGAGTGCACTTAAGAGGAAGGATTTAGCGATAATTGTAAAACCCGTCTTCTTTCTACAAATGTCCTTAACATACTTTTGTTGCTTAAATCTAACCTGGAGGTGTCTGAATAGTGAAGGGGCTGGCTGATGATTTCTGAGGATTTTGTTATGTGTTACTAAAGTTGTTAAGTTCATTCTGTTTGGAAATTCACTTAGGCCACAATAAATAAAATAATTTGATAATTTAAGACATATTTTATTTAAAAGGCAAAATATGGTCAATTTATAAAATATTTCTACCTTGTAATTAATTTATTTTTTAATTTGCGGCAAAATGCGCAGTTTTTGTAGACACCATTACTTTTAACTAATTTAAAAAATTGCAGTTTTGTGCAATATTAATATTTAATTGATGTATTTTGATATTTTTCACATCCGAAAAAGATCGAGTCCGCGGTGATGTTACATTGGTCACAATTTGGCGAAGTGTGTAGTAGTTTTAATCGAATGAGATATGTCACATATTTCCTCGATACTTGTAGATCTTGAAGCCCAAGTTTAGTAGGTATATTGGAATACATCATCGAATACCTGGGGTTAGTAAAACAATATTCAGTTGCAGTCTGGTTACGTTCCTTATAGTAAAATAAGGATTTTATAGAGGAGTTTACGATTAAAATATTATGTTTTAAATTCAGGTATTTTTCCCTGCTTTTGGAAGACCAATACATAAATCTGGTCAGAAAGAAAACATTGGAAACTACAGAACAGTTTGCATACAGTCAGACATTCCAAGATTATTAGACTAGTAACTAGAAATTTGGCATTAGATTGTAAAAACATAATTGTAAACAAGCAACATTGTTTTCCTCAAGGTAAATCTACATTTACCAATTTAGTTATTTATAATCATTTCACTCTGAACTTGTTGAAACATAAGGTTCAAGTTGAGTCTGTCTATACTGACTTTTCGAAAGCGTTTGACAGAGTCAACCATGATATACTTATTGCTAAATTAGAAAATTGCTGATATCTAATCAGTGGCAATTTGTTGAAATGGATTAGCAGCTATCTTAATATGTAAAATATGGTAGTTGTCAATCATCATCTATTAAATTAACATCGGGGGTTCCACAAGGCTCTCATATTGACCCTCTTTTATGTAATCCCTTTGTGAATGATTTAGCTTCAGTAATAGAAAATAGCAAGTTTTTATGTTGGCGGATGATCTAAAAGTGTTTAAAGTATAGTGCGGGAAAGGGGTGCGAGGTGAGATGCTAAGAAAACATGTGGAACATTTATTATAATTTTTTCTACTGAGTTATCTGAAGAAACCTCTTTTTTAAGTTTATTTTTGAATTTTGTAATTATTGCTCAATAAAACGAAATTGGTTGCAATTAGCCCTAGGGAAGTACTTACAAAAAATGTTCGTTTTTCATTTCTATATCACATCATCGAAAAATATACAGGGTGTTCTATTTGAATAAAATTAGAAAATTCAATTTAAAATGTTCTTAATTGAAAAATAATTTTTGGTCACCCTGTACATTTTTAGGAAATGAAAGTGATTTAAAAACATTAATTAGATGTCTCGAAAGTGGTATTCACATAAGTTTTTCTTATAACCCATATTTGTGACTGTGGTGATTTTTTTAATATCCACCTGCAGATCGCATTATTTCAACAAAAAAATTCATTACATCCAAGTGGTTGGGAGATATTCAATGCAAATATATAATAATAATAATAATATAAGTTTATTTAAGATAATATACAATACACAATATATAGAATGTACAATATACAATGTATAGATATAAAATACACAATATAATGATATATAAAAAGTAATATATGAATGGCGTATAAAATGTATAAACACCTAAATAAACTAGGATAATCACAGAAGCAGCAGCAGATTGCTGCTGCTTGTGCGTGATTTTACATATACATAGCAAGTAATTTAAATAGACAATAAATAGGAGCTGACGTGTAATTTTATAATGTTTTCAGTTATTTAATTAGGTACGTAGAATTTTTTATTTTTTTACGATTAATATATTATATCAAATGGCATATTTTGGATAATTATTATTGTTTGCTGGGATTATTTCTCTGGTTAACTATATTTTGAAACCTAGTTCGATCAGTATTTAGAAGCCATATTTTTACATTTTTTTTTGAATTTTTTGAATTTGTCCATACTTTTAATATTTGTTGGTAGAATTTCATATAGACGAGGTCCTAAGTAGTTACAGTTTCGTTAACCTATGGTTTTGTCACATCGGGGCATGGTATGACTGTGTTGTTTTCCTCGTGTATTATAATTGTGACGAATAGGTTCTATGTTTATTTTATTTTTTCTTATATTCAGTAACATATTTAAACAAAACAGTTGTCGAATATCCAGAACGTTGTTTTCTTTATATAGCTTATCACTAGGGTAAGTTCGATTTTTACCAAAAATTGTTTTTAGTATCCATTTTTGTATGGAATTTAGTCTTTCCAGATGGTTATCGCTTACTCCTCCCCAGCCTACAATACCATATGAAAGCTGTGATTGGACCAACGAGTAATAAAGAATTTTTAGCTGTGGTTCGTTTAAATATTCTTTAAGAAGTTTAAATCTGGTGTGTAGTCCTCTGGCTTTTTTTATAATATTCATTACTTGTAGGTCCCACCTTAGATGTCTGTCTACAGTAATGCCTAGGTATTTTATAGACTCAGCTTCTGGTATTTGCACGTCTTCATTAATTTTTAGTGGGCCAATATCGGGTAATGTGTTAGTGTAGGAGGTGAACGGTAAATATTTGGTTTTGTCACAATTTAAGGTTAGTTTGTTGTACTGGAACCATATTTTAATTTTTTTAAAGTCGGTCTCTACTTCTCTTTTTAGAGTTTCCCAGGTATTTCAGGTGTATAAAACAGCAGTATCATCAGCGAAACTTAACATTTTACCAGTGGAATTAATGGATAGTAAACTGTTGATATATATTGTAAATAGTAGTGGCCCCAATACCGTTCCTTGCGGGACTCCGAATGTTATTGTTCTGGCACTACTAATAGTACCGTCAATCTCCACATACTGTTCCCGATCGGATAAGTAACTTTTAATGAGGTTATACATTTTCCCCCGAAGTCCATAGCATTTTATTTTTTCTAAAAGTTTTTGGTGGGACACGGTGTCAAAAGCTTTAGATAGGTCAACAAAGATACATAAAGCAGATGTTTTTGAGTCTAGAGCTCTATATATTTCAAATGTTAATTTATGAATTGCATCTTCAGTTGACTTTCCCTCTCTGAAGCCGTATTGGTGATCCGAGATTATATTGTGGCGATTTAAAAATTTCAGAATTCTGCATTTTAATATTTTTTCAACAACTTTGGCGATATTAGAGATAAGTGAGATTGGCCTGTATTTTATTATTTCTAGTTTGTCTCCACTTTTATAAAGTGGTTTAATGAGACCAACTTTTAGCAGTTTAGGGATGCATTCAGTTTCAAAGCATCTATGTTATGTTATTGGAGTGGCAATTTCTGTTTCTACTTTTTTTAATACTTCCGTGCGAATGTTATCAAGACCAGGAGATTTTTTAAATTTTAGTTCTTTGATAACTTTCCGGACTTCTGTCTCATTTGTCGGGTATAGGTACATTGTGTTTTCTATTTCGATGTTGTTTTCGACAAAACCCTCCGGTGGATCGTTTATTTTGTTTGCATATGTTTGTCCCAAGTCGCTGTAGTGCTGATTAAATGCGTTTGCTATTTGTTGTTTATTTTCTATAATATTTTTATCTGTTAATCTAATTTTAGATATAATTGTTTTAGGTTCCAATTTGTTACAAATATTGTTTACACACTTCCAAAGAGCCTTAGTTGAGTTTTTGTTATTGTTTATCATAGAGTTAGAATAGTTTTTTTTTCGCCTTTTGTATCAACCGGTTTAATTTGTTCTTGTATTCTTTGTATGCGTTAGATAGGTTTATATTATTTAGATCGTTCTGTAATTTTTGGTACAATTTATTTTTTTCATGTATAGATTTTACGAGTCCAGAGGTTATCCATTGTTTCCGGTGTATATCTTTGTGATTTATTTTAATTTCTTTGGTGTTTTTTGTAATATGGTATTTTAATGTTTTGATAAATATATCTGTCATCAGCTCTATATTATTTTCACGGTACATGTCATTCCATTTTTCCTGTTGTAAGTCCGATTTGAGGTTAGCATAATTTATATATTTTTTATGTTTTCTTTTGTAGTTGTATTATTTCTGTCTATATTTGTGTCGATTTTGAAACTTATAGCAATAGGATAATGATCTGTAATGTCATATTCAAAGATATAAGATTTTATATTATTATCATCCATATGTAGTGAGTTTTTTATGAAGAAGTGATCTAGACATGTTTCACTTTGCGGACGAGTTGGTTCATTAATATATGATATAAAACCATGGGCACTCATTGTATTTTTATATTATTCAACATTATCATTATTTGAGAGTAAATCTAAATTAATGTCCCCTGTTATGATGTGCATGTCATTTTTTTTCTGTTTGATACAAATAACGCAGTAGCTGGGTAGAAAAGTGTTCTGGACATGTACTAGGTGAGCGGTATATTGCAGTTACCACAACTTTTTTATTGTTTTTTAGGATGTTTAGTTGTAGGGCTTTTGTTTCCCCAATGCTAATAATGTTATAATTATAGTGTATATGATAATTACACCATCGTTCCTATTTAAATAACCCTCATTTTATAAAACATTATAGCCATAGAGGTTAAATACGTTTGGATCATGTATGTAATGAGTTTCTGTTCGTACAGTAATTTTAAAGTTAACAGTTAATTGATTTAAGAGTATGGTTAATTCGTCAAAATTTTTAAATATGCTTCTTATATTGAGATGTGGTATTTTGATGTTATGCTGTACTTGTTGACAAGTACTGTTAAATGAATGAATAGAGCCTAGAAAGAGGCTTCAAAAAATGTCCTGATATACATAGCATTCCATTTTAAAAAAGGCACTTGGTCCTGTAATTTCGTCTTGGCTCGCCCTGTATGTTCGAAAATAATTTCCAGTTATAGACTTTTTTATCTAGTTTACTAACTGATACGCTGCTTTTGTTTTTGCGCATAAAAATATATGTTTTCGATGCAATACAAAGTAATTTCAGCTTCATCTTTACAAATAACAGAGTTATTGATTGTAAAACATTCTAACACATTGGATATATATAGTGATCTTTTCACGCGTCGCATGATTAATGAATATTTAATAATGTATGAAATTTTAAACAATTATCAGTTTTAGGTATTTCAGTTTTTTGGCAATCAAATTTCGCCAATTCACTTCCAGTTATAGAAAAATCTTAAAAAGATATTCTTTTTCATGGAATTAGTAATACTGAATGGATTTTAGGGTTTTTCATTTTTTTCTTTCTTGCTAATAAACCATATTTGTGATAACAAGCATTATATAATAATAATTAACGTGTATGACTCATTCCTATGCCCCGCCAAACTTTTCGTTTTTCCCGTCTTACCCTTTTATTTATAATTTACCAATACCAAAGTTACAATTGCTTAGAGTTATATATTCAATAATCTTCATTGTATTTGGCGAAATGATAATTTTCATTACAATTCCATCTCTATTTTTGCACACTTTTTTAGAGACGGTGAATTGTAGCAACTGCCTAAAAAATTATAGCAAACGCACCATCTATCATCACCAAAAGATATGTCTCACTAGGACCTGGTATAAATGTTTAGAAAGCGATTGTGTTTACCGTAGTAAAGTTAGATCGAACTGGTATAGACATATGAGACTTATCCATAAAGTTTCGAAGCATGTAGATTTAACAGATTTGATTAGTGAATGCATGGTGCTGGAAGAAGATTTACTTGTTTAAGAAGAAATGGAATGTGTAGTATTAGGACTGTTTTGATTTGCCCACGTTCCACCTTAAAGGGATCCACCAGTGACCATGGACATATGACTATACGAGTTATTGACTGCTCTCACACCAAAATAAAATCGAATAGGTGTTCAATTGTAACTTGTGCTGAATACGTTTATTTTAATACTAAATTATACAAAACTACTTAATTGATTAGATTTAATTGAATTGAATTTACTCTTTTTATGTATACATTTATTTATCGCCGGCCTATTTCCTTTACCGAGGTCTACTACTGATGACCGTAGATGAGTTACCACCAACAATCAATTTTGTCGAACCACTTCCCTTTCGAAGAGTAGATATCTTTTACTCGCCTAACATTTAACAAACAAGAGACCGACAGTTTTACATCCCTTTCGAAGGATGGTATATTCACTACACAAACCTAGCCTAAGATTGCATAGCTTCTGCGCATACATTGATATACAAGCCGCTAGAAGATGGGCGAAGACACTATATTTGTTTGAAACCGTCAACCAGGCAAGTACTAGCCGCGCCTAACGTTGGTTTATACTACATATCGAAATATGTATATAGTAAAGACGCACCTACGCTCGCCCCAAATTTACTCTTAGACCGCTGATTTTCTGGAGGAAAAAGTAATAAATACACAAAGAAGAAGTTTAATTGTTTGATTTTCACTAATTTATTTTTAACTTAAAACATAACAATTGTTTCGCCACACATTGGCTTCTTCAGATGTTGAGTATAATCTAAAATTACTGAGTGAAGCACAGGGTATTTATAGTCTAAAACCTGTAATCTTCTAAGAAATATATATTAGTTGAACTTTTAAAAGTGGTGAATGATTTAAATCTAATCGATCATTTAATATCATATCTGTATTTTTAAATTTATTGATTTCTAGGGATTCTAATAATGTCAATTTTTGTCCTATATTTTATTGTTGTAAAATTTTGAAATTATTATTAAAACTATGGTTTTCTTCAATTAAACGGTTTGCATATGTCGATTTTTTGTTTTCTTTTTATTAAACCTCCTTGCGTGTTCCTTCAATCTTGTTTTAAAAGCCTTTCCTGTCTGTCCAATGTATATTTTAGAGCATGTGCCCCACATGTCAGCTTAGACTCTACTCTCCTTTCTGTGTTTTATCTATATAATTTTTAATATACTTTCCAAGTGTATTATTCGTTTTTTAATCAATTCCTAAATTGATACGCTATTTTTTTCTGTATGTCCTCCAATATATGTTAATTATCAGTGGAATAAAATTAGATTTTCAGAGAAAATTTTGCATGAAGCAACGCGACATAAAAAATAAATTTATTTTGGCGAAACTAAGAAAATTTGAGTTTTTCGCTTCGAGTAAGTGGAGAACCTTTTTTTCGCGAAAAAGGAGTAAATTGGTAATTTTTAAGGGTGGTTTTTCAGTTTTAATTTATTTTGGACCCTTTAAAATGCTAGTTAAAAAACGACCACGGGACCTTTTTATTTTAGATGATCAATGATCAAGGAACCTTCAGTTCAAATTTCGTGAAAATCGGTTCATCGCCTCCCACGGTATGTATATAAGTATACTGAAATAACGTCAAAAATTGAATTACGGCTAACTTGGTCAAAATTAAACCGAATTTTATGAAATTTTAGACGAAACTAACATGTATAACCAAGAAACAGCGTGCTAAGTCTTAGCAAAAAATATCCAACAGTGGCCGCAATTCCATTTTTAGTCCAAATTCCACAATATTTTCCCCAATTTGCCCAAATGGTCGAACGAATTTTTTTTTTTAACAAAGTGAAGGTATTCTTATGTACTATCACGTGATGTAACTAAAAAATAACTTTTTTTTAATTTAGCCGATTTTTTGTCATAGGTTCATTAAAATTATTATTAACTGCAATTTGTTTAATAATATTAAGCCCTTTATTATAATTTTCTGTAGATAATGGAATATAAATCAGTTTATGTTTTGCTGGATGACTTATTATTTATTGTAATATCTGTATATAAAGGTTTGTGGTATATGGCAAAATTATGTGACTTATTAATTTTGATAATTGTTAAAACTAGAAAATTAATAGAATTATCTTTTTCATATTTCATAGTAAAATAAATGTTTCTTTATGTAATAGATAACCAAGAACATACCAGAACAAAATTAATTAATAAGAAGTCAACTGAAAACAACATTATTCTTATGAGAGCAGACAAAGAAAAAAAGGTTATTACAATTAATAAACAAAGAATAATATGAACTGATTTTTTAAAGTCACCCATTTTTCAAAAACTTAATACTGACCCCATTGAAAAATATCAAAAAGAAATTTAAAATGCGTTAGACAACTCACCAAGTATTATTAGTTCTAAAGGTGAATATAAATTAACAATCCAAAACGATATTCGTTAAATAAATTACATAAAGTAGGTTTTCCTATCCGCCCGGTTATTTGTTTTGTTACTGCTCCTTCTAAAAATCTCTCAAAAAGAATAATAGATTTGTTAATAGATTATTGTAAATGCAAGCCGAAATATAGTGTTAAAAATTCATATGATTTAATTAATAAAATTAAAGACATACAACTACCTGAGAATTCAAAATTTATTTCCTTTGATGTAAGAAATTTGTTTTCGTATACCGCCAAAAGATATTGTAAATATAATTAAGGATTTATTAGACAATAATAACACTAATCCGGTCATAAAATCCGAAATAATTTCTTTGTTAACTATTTGCCTAAAACAGAACTATTTCTAATTTAACAACAAAATGTATTCATCTACAGAGGACTTAATTATGGAAATCCTTTAAGCCCAATTTTAGCAGAGATTTTTATGGATTTTATAGAACAAAAAATTCATAAAAGTAAATTAAGTACAAATTGCTTATACTAGTACAGGTATGTAGATGATATTATATTGTATGTTATACAGGTACTGATAGTCAATTAAATATTTTTCTACAGTTTACCAATAGTTTACAAAACATTAATTTTACTATGGGATACGAAAAAGATAATTCTATTAATTTTCTAGACTTAACGATTACCAAAATTAATAAGTCACGTGACTTTGCCATATACTATAAGTCTTCATATACATGTATCACAGTAAATAATAATTCAACTCATCCAGCAAAACACAATCATGCAGCCTATGTTAGTATGTTTAATAGACTGATTCATATTCCATTATCTACATAAAATTATAATAAAGAGATAAATATTATAAAACAAATTGCTGTTAATAATAATTTTAATGAATCTATGGTTGCAGACTTATTAACTAAAATTAACTATAAAAGAGTAATAAATCTGGTTTTCCCAAAAGTTGAAGAAGACGTCACTAAATACAAAACATTAACATATATTGGGGTACATACAGAAAAAATAGCGTATCAATTTAAGAATTGCTTACAAAACATGCCCTAAAATATACGTTGGACAGACAGGAAAGGTTTTTAAAACAAGATTGATAGAACACGCACGGAGCTTTTTATTAAAAATATAGATGTCATAGTTAATAATCAATTAGATTTAAATCGTTCACCACTTTTTAAATTTGTTCTGAATTAAAACCTTCATTATATATTTTTTAGAAGATTACCGGTTTTAGACTATAAATATACTTTTAAATTTCTTTTTAAATTAGGGTCTTAAGCTATTTATATACTTCTTAGATAGTTACCTGTTTTAATTACTTAGTAATTTTAGTATTATACACATCTGAAAACGTCACAGTGTGGCGAAACAATTGTTATGTTCTAGGTTAAAAATAAATTTGTGAAAATCAAACAAACTTGTTTTTTGTTTACTTGTAACATAAATTTTTACCAAGTAAAGGTCCAATCTATCAACTATATAAATAAACTAGTATTATGACAGGTCAGAAATATCGCACTTTCCGCTAATTATCACGTCTTGGTTACGAAAATCTCCCACTTCCTCCATTGAAAACAGAACACAACTGAAATTTTCGAAAAATATATTTTAAATATTCAACATGTCCCTTTCCGTTTGAGCAGTAAAAACTCCAACGGAAGTTCCTATAAAACTCAACTTCCAAAAACCTCTTAAGTGTATTTTAAATGGGTTGAGGTCTAACACATCACCTACTCCACATATATATTTTTTTATAGTTGTTAAAATATTAACTGTTTTATTTTAATTATCTAGGTATGCCCGGTATGGACTATGAAAGAGTCGAAGCGATGCTAAAACAGGAACCGCCAATGCAAAGTTTTCAATATCCTGAAAAGATAGACCCTAAGGACGAATTGCTGAAGTCTTTACCCAAAAAGTACGATACGGATGTCAAAAAGGGAAAGAAACCAGTAATGCCACCGGTCGAGTACATATGCAAGTGTGGAAAGCGGTTTAAGAAGAACCAGTCACTGATTACTCATCGCAATTTTAACTGTGGAAAAGTGAAACAATACAATTGTACACGTTGCAAACACTTATTCTGGACTAAGCATCAGTTAGTGATTCATGAAGGCAAATGTAAAAATAAATATTATAAACAGTAAACATTTTCGAAGGGTGTGAATAAGGCATTGTCTTGTTGTCAGGCAGCTTCACACCCATGAAAGCAGGTTCTTATTAATAACCCACCGCAATATGAGATATGACGGATCCGACAGAATGAAATATCGGTTTTAAATTGAGTTGTTTTTATTAATTGCTAAATTTTTATTCAAAAACGTTCTTGAGGAATCACGGAAATTTTATTTTTGAAATATTACATCAGACGAATGAACTCCTTCTTGCTGATGACACTCTTGAAGCCTAACACTAAAGTTACGCAATATCTGTTGATAACGTTGTGATGTAACAGTAGCCAAATCATTTTCCTCAAAGGAGAAAGAGGATACTGCACACCACACAGTAAACTTTTTGCTATAAAGCGATACTTCATGCAATTGCACAGGATTTTCCGTCGTCCAGTAGCGAAAGTTCTGTTTGTTAACATATCCTGAAACATGAAAATAACCTTCATCTAACATCAGAAAGCAAAGCGATATTCGGGTTTTCAGCAAATAGCTCTTCGTAATGTTCGCAAAAATCAATGCGTGTTCCGAAATATTGAGGCAGAAGTTTCTGTACGACTTGAGTTTTGTAGGGATGGAAGTATAAGTCTTTTAGAATGCGGCGGGTTCGAAATATTAAATGCTAATGCTTGGCGTTTTGCAAATCGTTTAGGACTAAGTAGCACAGCTGCACTTACCCTTTCAACACTTTCAAGTGTGCGTACAGAACGAGTTCTGCATTTTGGGTTTTCTCTTCACATGAAGCAGTATTGCGAAACTTGTATACCCACCTACTTTTTAATTGTTATTCGACTAGATCCCGTGGATTTAAATGAAAGTGACGACGAAATAAGCAGTGAATCGCAAGAGAATAGTTTTTTTTAAACAAACTTCAGCTGCAAAAGAACGTTGGATATTTGACCAACTGTGACGCATTTTTCTCCACCCCAAACGGCGATGTGGAGAAAGATGGCCACTCTTTGACACTCGAGCTCCGGAAACAAGTTTTCGGTTTTCTTGGGCGCCAGTCCTAGTTTAAGTGATAGGACACACTATCCACAAGTCGAATACGCGAGGCCGAGCAGCTTAAATGGAGAAAGTATACTCCATACTCCAGTGGGTCAGTTTGGGAAATTAGACGTTCATACACAAACAGTAAAACTAAATTTTTTATAATACCAGTATATTGAATTAAACCTGCCATATACAAACCTACGGGTTTGCTAATTGATTACCTCCACCAAATTTTACAGGTTCTAAATCTTGGGATGAGTACGAGCGACCCGACGACAAGGGTAGTACCGGACTACTCAGGTGGAGGGGATAGCAAGCTGCAAAATAGTAACATAAAAATATGCGGCAAAGTGTTAGCACAGAATAAGCGATGACACAGGGCAAAGTTATGTACAGTATTTAGAGTACATCAGTTTACGTACTCCTCCGTAAACTTACTTGCTTCATGTGGTTACGATCAGGTATGTCTGCTGCGGTGGAGCGATCGGAATGGAATCCATCTGCGCGGCTCCTCAGATCCTTTTCTGAAAATGAATCAACTTACTGTAGGAGTGAGAGTAGACGCCAGATGGATGCGCTGCTGATCGATGACGTGGTACGGTCTTGGCCAAAATCCTACTGCTCGAATATATGTGGCACCTGGGTTCGGATCTCGGAGTAGAAACGTCTGCTGCCGATGAGTCGCTCTGACTGACTGCCAACACGGAACGAAATTAATTATTTCCTCTAAATACTTACAAGCGTGTGTAGGCGCCAAATGGATGCGCGGCTGATCGACGACGTACAGACTTTGATAAAAATCTGCCTAATAATACCTGAGTTCGGTTCTCGGGGTGGGCACGTCTGCTACTGTTGAGTCGATATGGCTAACTGCCAACACGGTATGAATTTTATTATTTTCTTCGATTGCTTAAAAGCGGGAGAAACGACGGTAACAGATGCGCAGTGGATCGATGTGACGTCAAACGGACATAGAAAATATTTCGGATCTGAATATTTTTCTAGACCGGAGCAAGCAGCAGGACACATGTTTCGTGTGTGAAGGCAGCTAGGGAACTGAAGTGTCGGATGTTTTAATTGTTCCCTTGTACCGAAAGAATGACGTCGCATAGGTGACGTCAAATCTACTTAGAAATATTTTATTACCTTCATTTGCCACTTCAAAATATTTAACGGTTGGTTTAGCAGGATGGCCGGCACTCACGTCTAACTCGCGGGATTGCTGGCTGTCTACTGCGGGTTTGTGAGGTTATACATGTTCCTTACGTTACTCCCCCACTACCCGAGGGCATCTGTTCTTGAACTGGTATGTTTATTCGGTGCTGCCGCAAGTTAACATAAATTTTGAAGCGAAAAACGGTATAGTAATAAATATAAAAGGATAATTTATATAGAGTGTATAAAAAAATACAGATCCTGGGCATATTTGGTAACGAAAAAATGATTCGTTACACAACGCTACATATTCACAGTTAAATTGACATTTCTCGCAAACGCTTTTACAACTGTCTTAAATCTTCATTTACCGCGAAAGCATGTCGAACTGATTTGAATGTATATCTCATCATATTGTAACACGAATTAACTTTGAAAATGGATACTTCATTCTGCCAGACTCGTTATAATAATTTTTTTTAATGCCAGATTTATTGTACTAACATTAATTTAGTTGTATTAAGCTTCAAAATAAATATTTACAAACAATATTTCGGTTTTTGTTATCACATAAACTAACTTTTAGTTCCAGCCGTCGAAAAAGTGCTTTCTTAAGTCTCTGCTCGATCCAATAGTGAACAGTAGTATATTGTTTTATACTAAGTAAGAGTGACATTTTTGTGTCAACGATGTGCTTTCACATATAACATGCTATTTTTTCTCGAATCGTCGATTATGATGTAAATAAATACTATTATTTTCTCTTCGAATATTTTCAGTGACGCCCGTGAGCGGCAAGTAAGAGACTTTTGCTGCCGCTCAGAGCTCGTTAGCAGCAATAAGAGACTAAGTAAGCCGGCCAGACGAAATCTCAGAGAAATTACAGTTTAAGTTCAAAAAACTTGTCTTAGTAGACAAGGTGTTTTACGTCTCAAGCAAAACTTATTTTTGTGAAGCTATTTGGACAAACTATTTTCTATTTTAAGAAATTGGGCTATAATATCGAATGCTTTTTGCTTCAACTTAGAATTAGACTGTATCTAACAATACTCTATGTTGATATAAAAATAACTGTGTTTGATTAATAAATTTCTTTATTCTAATCTACGTTGTTTTTAGTTCAAAAGGCTTCACTTATACGCTGCGAAAACTGCAATAAGACTTATAAATACAACACATCCTTATACAATCATCTGAAGTATGAATGCGGAAAGACCAAGTCTTTCGTTTGTTGCTATTGCCAGAAGCGATTTTGGCATAAACAAGCCTTAAAGAACCACATCAACTTCAAGAGGTGTAAAGCTCAAACTGTGCCTAACGTCTTTGAAATGCTGGAACAACAGAATCTAATAAGCATCAAATCTGAAATGTCTTTGCCTGATCCGAGACAGCTGGTAAGCGTTAAATCCGAAATGGTTGCTCCTGATTTGAAGAAGTTAGTAAACGTCAAGTCTGAAATGCCTTTTCCTGTTGCGACGAAGTTTGTAAACATCAAGTCTGAATTAGATTTTCCTGATTCGAATCCGTCGAATATATAAAATATTCCTTTTTTGTCTTATCTTAGTTTATCTAGTAGTTAGAAAGTTCCATTATTTATAATTTAAATAATTTCACTTCACTTCATATACAATCATTATAATTAGCTGATATACTTATTTTTGGACCAAGAGCCTGAAGTTTTGGAAAATTGTCTGAGGACCTCCTTCAAATTGTGTGGTCCATTGCTCTTTTTGATTCAATTCAAAATAATGTGTTTCGAGCGGTTCTCAGACACCTACAAGGGGATCTTACAGCTGAGGTATCGCTAATTTCAATATATTTTTTCTTGGTAAAACTAGAACATAAACAAATAAGTACGTCTTGCTTTATTTGTTCGAATGGGACTTTGCGCTCGAGTTATTACATTTTGAAAATATAAGTACAGTTCTTAAGGACCAAAAAAATTTCCTATTAATGTGAGAGGCTAGGGGGTTAATGTATAGAGCGTCTGCCTATCATAAGTTAGATCCGTGTTCAAATATCTAGCGGCTTTTTTTTTTAATTTCCCTTTGCATTACTAATTCATCTATCTATTTAAATAATTAAGTATGGGTGTCAATGTTTTCAGTTGTATCGAAAAAACTCAATATTTTTTGAAATTTTGACTTTTAGCGATAAATTTTCATTATTTATTTTTATAGTAAATATAACATCAAACACGGATACGACGGATACTTGATTATATATATAGAAAAGGATTAAGTGACAACCAAAAAAGACATTTACAAAAGCCGGCTAGGATTCGAACTTGCATCTACAGGCAAACGTTCTATGTATTGACCTACTAACCTATTTTAACCAAACCAAATTCTTCCTGCTACGTAACAGTAAAGGCGTGTTTATATTTTCAAAAACTCAATAATTGAAACCAACGATCCTCCATCTAGTCGTGTTGTTAATTTAATGGTCTGCCACTGCGTCCGCCTTCCCATTTTTCTTTAAATAATTGATCACAATACGCCCTTGACTGACCATTCATACTCAGACAATTTTTCAACACTTTAGCATCTCTTAGTTTACTTGTTTATAGAAGTCAACAGTAAAGAAGTTAATATATTTTCTCATCTAAATCTCTTGGAATGTAATCGGCAGTTTGATCATTATCATGTGTGTAAATGACCAAAATCTATATACCTCTAGTTATAAGTAATACTATATTTCTGCTAATTATAACTGGATGTAGATGAAGCTTGAATTATATTTTTTTAAATTCATCAGCGCCTATAGAGGAGGACTCACTATCTTAATATAAATCTCTGCTTCATTACTATTCCACATCTAGTTCAGTTCAACTATGAACAAAATTTTATATGTTCTTGTTGTATTACTGATTCCAGACAAACTATGTAATGCTCGCAATTTGATTGGATGTACCAAGTGCAGGCATTTTATGCAACAGTCATTATCTGTGCAAATCATAGTGCTACAATTATCTGAATAATTCGTGTAAAAACAAACAAAGTCAAGACAAAGTCTTTTGACCATGGCCAAAAATATTTTTGTAAAATTTTCAAGGTAGTGAAGCTCTTAAATGCTCGACTGATTTAAGTTGTGCTATATATTTTAAAAAGTATTCATATATTATTTTAGTATTATCAATAAATAAATATTTGTGGTATTGTACATTTTTAATAGAATGATAAGGTGATTTCTTCGAATAGATCACTTACACTGACATGCATAGGTAAAGTGTATACAAACTTAATTGAAATCGTATAAAAACTAAAAGCCGACAAAAACAGCCGGCATATCTTTATTGTACATGGGCGGAGGGAAATTGAAATGCTATTCATAAGAAAATGACAAGATTTTCGGGCGTTATTATATTATCCTCTGTTTCAAATGGTCTCCAGAAAGCCATGATAAATTAGTAAATAATAAAAATATTTTACCTTTTATATAGTAGTAAATATTTATAAATATGAACAATAATTAACTGAACTCCTACGCTTGATATTATAACAGGTATTTATGCACTGCACTGGCACATTGACAGCACATCTCATAAGTCCACCGTTGACTACTGAGAAACGAGTTTTGTATGCTAGTAGGCCTGTCCGTTTTATTATCTTTAAACCAGTGCAGTCGTAGATGGTTCATTCAAGCTGATTACATTGCCAGTCTCGGACTCGCCTGCACAGTTTCAACTACCGTTCGAATCTCGATACCATTGCAAAATATCAAGTTCAGTGCGCACGGTCCTGTGCTTTAACACTTGTCCTCGTATAAAGTATAAACGAAAATGGTCTCTAAATTTATGTTATTTAACTTATGAGATATCAATAGGATACCAAACTTTTAAGGTAAGAAGTCATTGGTATTCCGTAAAAATTACTTCTTCTAGGGATAGATCAGATGTAATAGATAATCCTTCAAAAACATTTAGTGCGAGATGTTTTCAATCACTCACTTATTTTAGATCCGATTTCAATTCACGCGGCACCGATATACAGTGTTCTCCAGAAATCAGAAAAATGTTTCTTGTGAAAGTTTCAAAGTTTTTATAATTCCGTTATATGACATTATTGACTTTTCATAAAGTAAAGGATTTCAAAGTCACATCAAGGTCAACTCGTCAGGCGCGGTTAGTAGTGTATGCGCGGAAGCTATACAACCTTAGGCGAGGATTGTATAGAGGATATACCATCCTTCGGAGGGGATGTAAAGTCGTCGGTCCCTTGTCTATTAAATGTTAGGCAAGTAAGGGAAGAGGTTCGTCAAAATTCCTGGTTAGGGTATCTCGTCTACAGTCATCGGTGTAGGCCTCAGTAGCGGAAATAGGCCGACGTTAAATAAATCTGTAAAAAAAATCAAGGTCAACTAGTCTTTTTATGTTTTTTATTCTTCTGAATCATCAGTAAATTCTACGTATTCTGGTAGATTCTAAAAGCTGTGCAACTTCAACAGAAATTATTTTTTTGAAAACGCCGAGTTGTCGAGAAAATCGGTAGCTCCGTTTTGGAAAACTGTATGAGCTATTGCATGAAGCTACGTTCATAAATATTTCGGTCCGCGTCACGTGTCACCCCGCTGCATGTCACAAGGTGTGAACTGAGCTTTACACGTATTTTATATATTAAATAAATCAATTTGTATGTAACTAGTGTAAGTAGATTTATATAAAAGTATTCTTAATTTTTATGGTTGTTACATATGCATTATCTTGGTATTTTTTATTCCTGTAAACTTGAATAAAGCCTGTATTACATACACCGTGTTTTATTGTAGAAGGCTTTGGTTAAGCCTGACGAAAATTGAATTTTAGAAGCGACGACGAATTTTTGTTGTATTTAAGTGCATTATTTGTAAAATGGCAGCCTTCTTTGGGTTAACGGTGAAGGGTATATAGCGCTTTTAATAAACAAACTTACTGTAATGCTTAATTTTTAGATTTTGTGGAGCACAATGGTATATTCAGCTGTGTTAGGTGTTACAAGAGCTACAAATTTAAAGGCAATATAAGAAGACATCTGAAGTATGAATGTGGCAAGGAGGCCACTTTTGCTTGTCACCTGTGCGAATTTAAATGTAAACGGGCCGACTACCTGCGTTTTCATTTGAATTCGAAAAAACACCAGATTGGCGTGGGGCAATATAAATATTTCTTGGACTGAGCTTTATGCTTATCGGTATAAATAATGCACAAATGAAATAGTCGTATACTATTAAGTTGTCCGAATGGTAATTTTGGTATTTTGTACATGTTCTTTCTTTTTTTATTGAATTTTTCTAAATTATCACTAAATCTATAAAAATTACAAAATTAACCAGTATATTGAAAAAATAGTCTCTATGCCTGTGCCGTTTATACCAAAGGAACAGTCGGAGGCTATTTTTGCCAACCAGAGAAAATGGAAAACATAACTTTTCCCAAAAAAGATTGTTGATTTTAATATGATCACATCTACGGCTCAACAAACACCAAGAGCTAGTAACGACATCGATTTGTGCATTATTTATATTCTATTGCTTCCTACAGGGTTAGCTATCGTCCACATTAAAAGTATTAGGTTCATTATTTGTTATATTTTTATTATTTACACTACTGACAATATTAAATTAGGTATATGTATTATAAAAAAAGTGCACTTATTCTGGTAAATCACTAAAATTAAGACAAAAAACAAAATGGAATATCGTAATCACACATCTCGTAAGCAGTATTAGAAAAACATTTTGAGTAGTCATAGTTTTAATTTAAAAAAATTAACCAGTATTTTATGAAATATGAGATATGTTTTGCGCCAATTGTGTAATCTTATTTTTATGATTAAAAGGGTTTGGTGAAATAAGTATTACTATTTAATGCAAAATTCAGTACTGCAACGTTTTTCAAGACTCATTTTCACATTACCAAATTAATATAAGTTGTGGCTATGGCTAAGAATCAGACGAAGCAAGTAATCATAGCCAAGGATCGAGAGATAGTTCTTCCAGTCGTACGCATTTTTGGACGTACTTTTAAGATTAGGTCTATATTGTTTAAAATTTTCTGCTCACAAGGCTATTCCCCATATTACTCTTTCACGTCTTCAGTTGATACACGATATTTTATGCTTTTAACAGGATGTAGGTACTTACTTTACTGTGCATGCTGGATTAAAAGATCTTCCACGGGATAACCAAACCAGTAATTTATTTGTTTTTAATTTTTAAAGTTTTTTGAAATTTCTTATGTGAATTATAAACAATGAAGCAAAGCAAATAAACAAATCCAAGTAGAAGTCTTATCTTATCTATTAATACTCCAGCCGAAATAGCTTTTTTCCAAAAAAATTCTGAGGGCAGCACTTTTTTACATAAAGCTGTCAGTTCTGATGTGCTGAATATGGTGTTAAATGCCTGCAAAATTTTAGTCGGGGAAGTTGGTTAAACATGTATACTCGTCTGCAATTTTACTCTGCAGATAAAAAGGGCAACAAAAACTTTACGAGCTCATTATTAACACCGCTGAAAATTTTGAAACATTTTTTTATCAAATCACAAAGAAAATTTTAATATCTTTATTTTAATAAAAGAAAAGAGTTTATTTTGGTCAAAATTTTTTTCAAAATGGCTTATAAAATTAATTTTTTGTTAATTAGGTTTTTAACAAATGCAAAAAATGGCCAAAATAGGTTTAAACAATTTTTTTACGGCATCAAAAAGCTGGTGTCGAGACTTAACTTTTGAAAAAAAAATGATCCGTTTTGGACTTAATGACATAAAATGGCGGCCAATTCAAATTTTAAATAACAAATTCGAAGGCGCACACTGGGTTTAATATTTTTGCACCAAATTTTCAGGGTGATTTTATTAGGGCAAACGGCAGATTTTCTGAAAGATTGAATCTGAGTGGTTCACTCAGCAGCTCTGGACAGCAAAATGAAAAAAAAAGAAAAGATTTTGGCCAGTTTTTTCACTTTTGTAGGTTACGTTGCGCTCCTAAGATCTACACTAAACGTAGATTGGTAGACAATTTGGTTCCAAAGATTTCGTTTTTTTGTCCCGATCGGAACTACATATTCACATTTTTAGGTTGAAAAACGCGATTAAAAAATTAAATTGTTATAACAATTGAAGCACAGGATCTTTGAAGTACAAAAATTTTTTGGGTACTCGTTAGCACCTCCCAACAATATTCAACCATAAAATTGCTTATGGAAACAGTTCCACTTCAAATCCTATTTTTGCCACATTATTAATTTAAAAATCGATATCTCGAAAACTATTCACTTTATCGAGAAATATCAAAGAACAAAAAGTGTTTAGATCGGAAGGTAAAGAAAAAAACATATATTTTTTACCTAATTTTTCCATGAATGTAGAAAAATACGTGGAACATGTTGGGTTTTTTTGTTGTTTTTTCGTAGATAACAATGATCTGAACACTTTTTGCCATTAGTCATTTCTCGATGATGTGCATATTTTTCATGTTACAATCCAATTTCTACGATTTTATGCGCTTTTTTGGAATTGCAGAAAAGCATGTGAAAATGTCAGAATTTTTTATTTGTCTTCTCAAAGAAAACATCCATCTGAATACATTTTGTTCCCTGTCATTTTTTCGTGTTATCAGAGTTATAAAATTTTACGTGCTTTCTGGATCGCCTCAGAAACCTATAGTTAAGCTAGATCCCTTTACTGTCTGGACACCCTGTATATACATAGTTAACCAACTTCCCCTGAATAAAATTTTGCTGGGATCTAACACCATGTTCAGCAATTTGAAACCTACAACTTTACGTATAAATTGCTGCCTTCAGGTTTTTCTGAAAAAATCAGTTTTTATTTCTATTGCGGGTGGACTATAAGGAATTTTATGAACATATATTTTTGCAAACACTTAATTTAAAAATCAGCTTTCAATTCACATTATTGAAGTCAATGCGTTGTTTTTATAACTCTGGACTAACATGATGAAGAGCATATTTCGACCCTGGTGAATTTCTTAGTCCTGGAGTTCTTGTGAGGGTTGAAATCTTTGGTGTAACACTAATCTAACATAGCTTTCACGAACACGAAAATCTTGAATAATACACCCGAATACACGAACCCTATCCATAGCTCATTGGGAGGTCATTAAAGCTAAGAAGCCTAACAAAATATCCTAAATTTATCTAAATTAATAACATGATTCAACGAATTTAAATAATTCGATTATCCCTACCTCTACCCTACTATATGGAATAGGCCTATTCTCATTATTTATACAATTTTATTATTTTGCAATTTCTAAGCTTTCAGATGCATTCACCTGTTTATTTGTTTGTCCCTAATTAATTTTAAGTTATTCTACGTCTATTAACAAATACATGCTGGTCAACATGAGATATTTCTGTTCTACCGTATTTATGCTCCCTAAGTCTAGTTACAATTGGACGTCTTGTTTGTCCAACATACTTCAAATTATAATCTGTACAACTGATTTCGTAAATCCCGGACGTTTCGTTCAACTCAATTTGATCCTTTGGGACGCCTAAAAGTTCAGCAGAAAATTTTGCTTAATGTGGACTCACCTAATTATATAAATATGCCCAAGATATGCATAGAAAAAGAATTAGCAGAATGTAATGTGTTGGATCCCTATCGATCATGGTATAGTTCACCACATTGTTTAGGCGGTTCAAAAAAATCGAGCAAAAAAACATTAAAACATCGGTCGGGCTGCGCCTAGTCAGATAGGAATGGTTTTAGTTATTACTAAATATTGACAATTAATTTTCGACCTAACTTGGTTTAGTCGAGTTCAATTTTACCGTGCAAATAAAAAACCCAAAAAAAATTTCACGAGTCTGATACTAATGCTGGCGAGCCTGTCGGTATGATGTCATCAAACAAGCCGACGTACATTGAAAACCTATAAAGGTAAGTAATTCAATTTGCGGTCCAGATAGCACAGAAGTAATTGTATTTTCATGAGGTCGTAAAGTTTTCGTTGCGTTTTTTATTTGCACAGTAAAATTGAACTCGACTATAGTTCAGTATTTATTTTATTTTTTTCGGCGGGGGTCCTACGGCTCCTGCCGTATCCCGCATCTCAGTCTCCATAATAGTTTGTTCTGTGTATCCTCTTCTGTCAAGTTCCTCTCTGTCATACTCTTAATACTTTCCCACTATCTGGCTCGGGGTCTTCCTCTTTTCCTTCTTCTATTGGGTATGTAATTGAACACTCTCTCTGGGATTTTCTCATTCCCCATTCTTCTCATATGTCCGTACCAGACAAGTTGCTTTTGTTCAATTACTTGGGTTATTTTTCCTTTTTTGCTCGTTCTCTCTCTTATTTCCTCATTGCTAATGTGTTCTAAACGGGATACCCTGGACTCGCACATCTTATGTTTTTAGTTTTAAATTTTGTTGTTGTATCACATAATCAATGATCGATCATAACTTTCTCGTCGGTTGTATCCAAGTGTATTGGTGAATTCTTTTGTGTGAAAAGTATCCATTTTGTATTCTAAATGAATGTGCTTCATAGATATCTATTAATCTTCTCTCATTTATGACTTCTTCTCCATATCTACCTATGATGTAATTATCTGTGGCTTTTCCCGTCCGGGCATTTAAATCTCCCAAGAGGAATATCTCCTTACGCGGATTTATGTCGCTTATAACCTGCGTCAATTTATTGTAGAAATCTTCTTTGTTCTTAACCTCTGCGTCATGCGTCGGTGCATAAATACCGACTATGATTATGTCATGCCCACCTTTCTGCAGTTCAAGCAGCATAATCCTTTCGTCTATCTCTTGCCATTTCTTAATTGATTTCTTTAATCTTTTATGTATAGCCATTGACACCTCTCTTTTTGCTCTTTCATTCTTGCTTACTCCACTGTAAAGATTTATGTACTGACCTACTATTTTGTTTCCAGATCCCTTCTTCTTTGTTTCCGTTAGCACCCCTATATCAATTTTCATTCTCTCCATTTCGTCGAAAAACTCCTTTCGTTTTTTATTGAGACCTTGTATGTTCCATGTCGCCAGATTAATGATCCTTTTCCGCCGCCTAAAGCCTTGGTTTCCTCGAAAAATCCGTCGCGGAGAACCGACAGCCTGTCCACCGCCGCGATATGACGATTTTTTTAATCGTAAAGATCGTTTTCTAAAAACGAATCAGAATTATTAATTCAGTACCGTAGCTGATTAGTTTTAATTTCAATTAGCGTATAGTTTTTTGCGCACTTTTTAAAACCGATTAAATCTATATGGTGAACTATATCGGAATTGAGACCTGAGATCACCACATTGCGTATAGCGACGTTGTGATCAGCTGATTTGGTTTGTTTATATTTTAAGACTATAACTCTTGTGAATTTGATTTTTGACCGTCAGTGAATGATTTCTGAGTGTCAACATTTAGCGACAAACAAAATTAGGATTAACTGTTGCTAACATCTATCAGAGGGTAGTGTACAAAATATTTATTAATTAGTTTTACCAAGCCACTCAAAATTTCAAATTTAAATTGAATAGATCATAAACTAAAATGTTATTTTATATTTTAACTGGTCATACAGCAACAAGCAATACAAAATATTGGTGAATACTCCATTGATTATACATATTGTTACAGTCACATTTGTAAAGGGTGTCCCAGTTAAGGAGTAACTCTTGTTTTTCTCGGTATTGTTCGATACAATGTTTTTAGTTAAAAGCCAGTATGACATAACTTTTTTCAAGGAACAAATGATTTAACATAAAAAAAAATGACGGAAAAACCAATTTTACCAAACATTCAAAATGATGGGTTTTTCTATTTTTTTCAATTGACTACTTACGGGAAGTAAAGGAATGCATTTAAATACCACGTTCCCAGGCCATTATTTCGAAAACTAATACAGATATTTGATTTTTGGAAACGGAGAATGATCGATACCAAGTGACTTTAAATATCTGAACAGAATAATTATTTTCCGTTGCAGTGCATAAAGGTGGCGCAAGCAAAATTATTTTTGCTTGGAACTTTGAAACGTGATTAAGGGCTAATTTATGAATATTTCGGTTCCATAGAAAATTTGAAAACCAGCCATTTTCAACCTACATGGATTTATTTCTTCCTTCTTCGATTAACCCCTGTAAATTTTTTATTAATAAAAACATTTTTCATCGTTAGAGAAATGATCTTGCATACTTGTAAAAGATGATTTTATTATTTAGAAGAAGACCCCATTTCCGCGTAAACCAGAAGTGACATTTAAAATTTAGTCAATTAAGGAAATGCAAAAATCTACCATTTTAATTTTTTTTTATAAAATTGATTTTATTTCTTCGATGCTCAAGAATTTGTTTCTTAGCCGGATTGAATCCTTCGTAAGAAATTGCGTCTGACTGGCCTTTCAACCAAAAATTCATCTCAGACACTATCGAGACGTGTTAAGTGGGACACTCTGTACATTTAAGCTACAAGTTCATAGTTATCTTTGCTCTCTTGTAAGATTGTCACTCAAAATTCTATCTGTGATAAAGGTTTAATGTGTAACTGTATGTTGTGTTAATTGATATTATTCCATTTATTACTATTATGTTTATTAAAGTAGGGACTTTGTAATGTTTTCAGAATCGTTTTAATAGTTTGTAGATTTTTACCCAGCGTAAAATTAATAAAGACATATTTAGAAAAGTATTGTTTGTTTTATGTTCCAACACCACCACACACTCCAAATTGATTCAGTTTCATAGTACTGTACAAATGATTGATGATGATGATGACCATTACGCGGCCTGGAGCTCAATTCTCGACTTCGTTGGAAAACGGTCCCATGAGAAAATATTCCCATGGCTATATTCCCATAGTATCATTATTTGGTATTCTCGAGTGAACTTGGAATGTACTTTCCCATGAGAACCGTGATTATACGTATGTCTGATATTAACTCGATTCATTTCATAAATCGACCAATAACATTAAAGATTCTATTGATTTTTTCAAATTGTAATGCTGAGAACAGTGAAAAAGACTGATACCTAACCTACAAGATAACTACAACATAATCCGTTTTTGTTAGGTAGTATTAGTAGTACAAAAACTAAAATATTCCCTTATTATGACTGATGAGACTGAACAGAGAAAAAGCTGCAATGCTACAGTGGCCCAAAAAAATGCTTATTTTGTTTTTGGAGAATGATGAAGATGTTCGGCAAAATGTACAAATAACTTTACATATCAAGAGGCTAAGAGAAGATGGCAATATATAACCGACAACCTTAACAGCTCTCCAGGAGCCAAAAAGGACTTCGACCAATTTCAATTGGTTTAGGAGAATTATTTCATCCATTGCAAGAATCTGAATAATAAATATTGCAAATGTAAAACAATAGACAAATTATGATTAATATAATATAGGTTATGTTATTACCGTTTTATCACAGCTTATAGAATATCTCTTTCTATGCACGCCGTGTTTCAATCTGCAACATTCAGGGAGTGCGTATAATCTATTACAATTATTCCATTGGAAATATGAATTCCCCAACCTTTTATCATGTGAATGTATTCCCACACTTTTTGTTGGAAAATGTTGCCATGAATTGCATCGAGAATACAAAATATAAATTTCCATGGGAAAGTTCTGTTTTTCCCATTGAAATAAAGTCAAGAATTGGACCCCTGTAAGTAATTGAGTTACTGCTGTTATGTCCTCCAACCTGTAGAACTCGATTTTTTTAATTGTATAACTCCATTTTATGTGGGTATAAAAGATAGCCAGTTTCAACTGCTGTCATGAATGGAAACGTTGAATAATAATGGGCCTAAAACAGACCTCTGTGGTACACTTAAAGTTGATAAAAATTTCGTAGCTCATTGCCCATGGTGTTGAATATGAAAATGTCTACTTTCAGAAAACGAGTTGACAAATAGCAATAGTTACCTTGGGTTTTGTTAGTTTTGGTAGTTTTGAAATTTAGGAAATACGTTTGTCAATGAACTGAAGTCTGTGTAAATTACGTTGACTTCAGTGGCATATATTGGGTAATACAAAAATTGATTGAAGTAGATATTCTCTTGAAGGAAGGAACCTTGCTAGCGTTTAGGAATGCGCCTCTGCGTAAGAAAATGTTGGTTCATATCTTGACCATTCAATGAGCCGCTCTAATGGACTGGCATTACTTTATCGAAAACTATTCTTATGTTAGAAGAAATAGAAAATCCCAATTATTTCTGTTCATATGGAAATAGTGTGACGTCATAAACTTTGGTCAGCCATAATCACGTTGCCGAATTTACGCATATTCCTCAACTGACGATTGACATTCGTATTTTAATGAAATTTGGATAAATAATCTGCAACTTCAACGTTACTTTTTTATAGATTTATAGATTGAAAACGAAAAAGAATTGTGATGATAGTTTTTAATAATATCCAAATAACATGTACTAAATGCTCCTAAAGGGAACGAAATGTTATAGCTCTTGACATCAATGTTATTGTAACCTCAATTTACTGTCTGTCATGAATGAAGTCAAGACGCCGTCATATGATGATGATATTTTCAACTTGGTGTATTTTCTTCTGTATTATGATTTATTAAAGTTAAGATAAGTTTTGTGACTATAATATCTGTATGCCTGTTATGAGGCCCTATGATAATAAAGATATTATTTTTATCATCACTCAAATATTCCTACAAATTTCAGGCGCAACTCAGTGTGCATTTCCGTAAGAACAAGGAAGAACAAATATCGTATGTATCGTATATATATCTAGGCTTGAAATTTAAAACTTGCCTGATAACTTGTTCAATATTAATAACACGGTATTTTAATGTTATATATTATTACGAAACATCACAACTCTTTTAATTGCCCAATTAAAATGTGAATCAGGTTTCACATATCAGAGGTCTTCTTGTTTGCTTGACCCAGTAATCTAGTAGTTTCACTTTTCACACATTTACATATCTTATACTAAATAAACAACCTTCGATAGCTCAGTTGGTAGAGCGGTGGACTGTAGTTGGATTTGGTTGTTAGCCCTTACCAGACGTTGCCAATCTTCCGGCAGCCACTCTAGCCAAACTTTCACCTACTATACCTTCTCTAATACTATCCACCTTTCACTGATATTTCATACCTTTCATCCACTTTAATTCTTTCCTGTCCCCCTCTTCTTTTGTTTTTGTGTATTTTTGTGTGTGTCGCGTTTGTTTGTTCTTCGTTTCTGTTTGTACATTTTTGTCTGTAAATTCATCCTTCCTTCATTAAACTTGTAACAGAATCCAAATTTTATATCAGAACAATCAAAATTTTTAGAATCCCAGTTTAGGCCTGCTTTGCGCAACCCGTAGTTGGAGCAATTCGCGGATGGCACCCCGTGCGAGTTACGGAGTCAGCGTCAGTGCCCAAATTAAATTCAGTGAAGTGCACGAACGGCGAAAGCCAAGTGATCGTTTTAACCAGTTTTAAGTTAAGCTTTCTTTTTTAAGCATTTTTTGTCACAGCACTTAATTTTATTTACTTTTGTAAAAGGAGTTTGAGTTTTTATCGTTTCCATTTTTACCTAGCCAAACCAGTCCCGCCTCGGCCCGACTTTGCGATACACCACCGCGTTAACGCAGTGGTCGCAGGGTCGGTCCCGATGGGCTCTGGGGAGGCACATTTACTGTATATTAATTTTAATAAAGTTGTTTTGAATTGAATTGAATTGAATTGGTTGTTAGCTATCCATAGGTCGCTGGTTCAAATCCGGCTCGAAGGATTTACTTTTTTAATTTTAATTAATTTTTGCAAGTTTTGTTGCAAGTGTTCAGTTACGGTTAAAAAAATAACCTTCGATAGTTCAGTTGGTAGAGCGGTGGACTGTAGTTGAATATAATAAGTTGATATCCATAGGTCGCTGGTTCAAATCCGGCTCGAAGGAATTATTTTATTATACAGGATGTTAGGTATACTAGGAATTTACCAACCAAATTCTGTCTAATAACTTTACGAAATTTTAATTTTTTTTTATATATTGATTTTTGATCAAAATGATCATATTTTTTAAATAGAACGTGTATGGACAGGACTATCATTTAAGTCGGTAAATATGTTTTTAATTAAATTAAACCCTTTAAGAAGCCTTGACTAAGGCAAATGTGGCAAATAAAGTCAACTTATTGGAATGATAGATGTTAAAATGCACAAAGGCAGGTTTCGTCGTATTCCTCTGGAATCCCAATATTTTTATTAGGACGTGCGTTCCAAAATTACCAAATGACTAGAAACACAATAAAGTGTTTATAGCAGATACTGGTGAAGGTTCCCATATGGTGTTACTTGCAATGTGTATAACATCAGGAGACCGCAACATCGTTAGTGTCTTGATCTGCTCTGCACTCATAAAAGCCAAAAGCTCGAAACCGGTCTCTGCAGAAGACTCTGAACACTACCGAAGCGGCGGAACTCCTCTGTTTTAATAATGGGTACCTTCATCGGTATCTGCTATAAACACTTTATTGCGTTTCTAGTAATCGGTAACTTTTTTTAAAAATGGCAAGTAAACTAGATGAAAAAGTCTATAACTGGAAATTATTTTCGAACATACAGACGAAATTACAGGACCAAGTGCCTCTTTTTAAATGGAATGCTATGTATATCAGTACATTTTTTGAAGCCTCTTTCTAGGCTCTATTCATTCCTGTATTAGCATTGAAAATCTCCCAACCACTTGGATGTAATGAATTTTTCTGTTGAAATAATGCAATCTGCAGATGGATATTAAAAAACCACCACAACCATAATTATGGGTTTTAAGAAAAACTTATATGAATACTAGTTACGAGACATCTAATTAATGTTTTTGAATCATTTTCATTTCCTAAAAATGTACAAGGTGGCCAAAAATTATTTTTCAATTAAGAATATTGTAAATTGAATTTTCCCAATTTTTTCAAATGGAACACTGCATAGTTTTCGACGATGTGATGTAGAAATGAAAAACAAACATTTTTTAAAGTGTTTTCCTATGGCTAATTGCAACCATTTTCGTTTTATAAATAAATAAGTGTCAAATTCAACAATAAACTTAAAAAAGAGGTTCCTTCAAAAAATTCATTAGAAAAGTTTATAATAAGTGTTCGACATGTCACGTTTTTATGCAATTTTGAAATGAGGCCATTTAGTGGGACCCTTTCTTCCAATCCATTGACTTGAGTAAATAGTATTTAACCGGTCCTTTACTGTAATGTTTTTTTGTACATTTTTTTGCTGTTTTCTTTATTCGACAAGCAATAAAACCTCAGTTTAGTATAAATTGTCGTGTACAAAGTATCATTTATCACACTTATCGGTCGTTACAATTTGTATTGAATTTAAAATATTTTGAATTTTACAATATGAATTTTAATAAAGCGGAACTTGTAGACAGACTTTTGTTTTGGGCGATTCAGACATAAATTGTTTACTTGCCAATAGAATTTACCACCAACGTTATTCTGAAAGAAGGATTCCTGATGTTAGCAGCTTCCAAAACCTTCTCAATAGATCTCTGAAAACTGGAAATGTCGAATTTAAAAAAAGTGAAAGAATAAAACGTGTTGTGAACGTTTGGGGAGGAATTATTGGAGAGCATGTAATAAGGCCACATTTTTTTGATGGTACATTGACTGGAGCTATTTATCTTTATTTTTTGGAAAACTATCTGCCACAATTATTGGTAAATCTCCCTGAAAGAATTCAAAATAGGATGTGGTTTCAGCAAGATGGGGCTCCGCCACATTATTTAAATGCAGTTAGAGACCACTTAAATAATCCCTACTCTAATCAATGGATTGGAAGAAATGGATCAGCTAAATGGCCTGCTAGATCCCCAGATCTTACAAAAATGGATTTCTTTTTATGGGGATACATGAAGGAAATTGTTTATAGAGACACGCTAACAATAGTACAAAATATGAAGGAAAGAATAATAACTGCCTTTACATCTATCACACGGGCAGTTTTAGGAACAGTGGGAACCTCTTTTCAAAAGCACATAGAGGTATGTGTCAATTAAAATGGGCAACATATGGAACATTTATTATAATTTTTTCTCTGAGTTATTTGAAGAAACTTCTTTTTTTAAGTTTATTTCTGAATTTTGTAATTATTGTTCAATAAAACGAAATTGGTTGCAATTAGACCTAGGGGTTTTTCCATTTGAAAAATTTGAGAAAATTCACTTTGAAATGTTCTTAATTGGAAAATAATTTTTGGCCACCGTGTACCTTTTTAGGAAATAAAAATGATTCAAAAACATTAATTGGATGTCTCGTAACTGGTATTCGTGTAAGTTTTTCTTAAAACCTGTAATTGTGACCGTGGTGATTTTTTTAATATCCATCAGCAGATTGCATAATTTCAACAAAAAATTCATTACATCCAAGTGGTTGGGAGATATTCAATGCTAATATAGGAATGAATAGAGCCTAGAAAGAGGCTCCAAAAAATGTACTGATATACATAGCATTCCATTTAAAAAAAGGCACTTGGTCCTGTAATTTCGTCTTGCCCTGTATGTTTGAAAATAATTTCAAGTTATAGACTTTTTATCTACTTTACTTGCAATTTTTTAAAAAATGTCTAGCTATCGTAGAACTCGAGATATCGAGGTCCGACGCACTATTGTCCCACCCTGTATATATAAACAACTATAAACTAGAATTGCCCCCATTAACTATTATTATTATTTATAAAAAGTGAAGTATTGCAAAATTAGGTGTTTATTATTCTTATTTCTCTAAAGAAAATGGGCGAATTCCAATGAAACTTAGGGAAAATGTAGGTCTGACAAAATACCTTCAATTACAATATCAAATCAGGGTAGGCATTGAAACAGCTGAAAACCATAATTATCGCTAAAACTATACAGCTTTGTGTTGTATAAGTTATAACTGACATTTTTCATCCTTTTCCTTTATCTGATATAACTTACAGATCTTGCGATATTTTTAATAACCGATGGAAAACACGCCCTAAAAATTGCAAAAATCAACGTAGCCCCTTGAATAAATTAAAATAAAAAGCAGTCCTAACCAAGCAACTGACATTTCGTATTTTTCAAGTCCTTATTTGACTCCACTAATATAGAATCGGTAATATGTTTGCTCCCGATATTTTATTAACAACGAATATTTCTATTTTAGCGCACACACAAAGGCACGTTTGTGAAAGTTGTTCCAGGTCCTATATGAACAGGAGATCTCTTTTGAGACACACAAAACTCGAATGCGGCAAGAGAGCTACAATACGATGCGAGTACTGCTCGTACTTCTGCAAGAGAAAAGACCACTTGGTTCAGCACCTGAGGAAGAAACATTTAATGATAGAGTAAATTTATGGGATACTGTACAGTAAATATTTATTTTTTTAATTTAATTTTGAGGTTAAGGTTTTAAATAAAAAAAATAATAAAACTTTTTCTGTGTCGTTAAATTGCTCAAATATGAAATGGGGCATAAGTAACGGGAAGCTGAAATCCTTCCTTTCTCCTATGATTTCATCAATAATAGTAAAATGATAAAGTGAATATGTAATTTGTTTATTTATACGAAATGCATTTTATTCTAGTGTTACTATTTTTAAATTTTAGGGTCACGGGGACGGTACTCAGTGTGCTAAAGTTTATGGCTAGTGTTGTGTGGGTACAATTAATTAAATGTTCTTCAGAAGGAGTTATTTATTAAACAAAACTTAACAAAAAGTGGTTACGAATCTTAAGTTTAAATATACGAAGTGAATTGTTTGAGAACAGAAATAAGGCTGCCTGTTTTGCCTGTATTTCGGCGGTCTCTCGTATACCTCTCGAGGGATGGGTAAATGAGCGTAATTTCCATATTACGGTTTTACGGTAGGCTATTGTAGTTGACCATTACTGCCTCCAGCCTGTCGGCATTTTTGCCTTAAAGGTATAACCTTTGGTAATTTTACGATTATGATATTTCCGTGCTTAATTGTGGGAAAGTACGCTACAGCTAGCAAACTCAGTATGCCTAACGAAGTGGGTTCGTGGCCCACAAGGCGAAACAATTTGTCATCATAAAAAATTTTGCCCCAAGAGTGGTTCGGATTCTACAATAAACTGTAGGGCCTCGTCTCTATTAATCTAGCACAAGATCCTTGAGACCTTCCAGGCGGTTAGGAAACAATTTTTTAAGGAAACATGTCATTTTCACGTTCCAAATCACGTAACATCTCATATCGTTCTTCTTGTGGTGTTCATCATTTTTTCTAAGAAATGCTCAGTCTGAATTTGAAAAATTTGCAGGTAAGCAGTATAGATGTGAAATCTGCAAAGGAAAATCTTACGAGTGCAAATCTTCGCTAACTAGACACATGAGGTTTGAGTGTCAAAAAGACAAACAGTTCGCCTGTCCATGTTGTGGAAAAAAGTACATACATAAACATCATGTCACTAAACATTTACTGAAATGTCCACAGTTCAACCTATGTTAGCACTTTGCGTCTTTTCCAGGTCGTACACGCTTCTAATTTAAATTTATTTTAACTTATGTGTATGTAATATTTGTTCAATTGTGTTGTTGTATGTTACCTGTATTTATTTGTATGCATAATTACTTTGTCGAAATAAATTATTTGTCATTTTCAATAAATTTTACATACTTATTTAATTGCTTCCGTGGTAATGTTGGATGATGGCCTGAAAACTCAGGATCGTCCGACTGCCGCCATAAATGTGCAACTGACCTCCTATCAGCGGTTTCTATTTGTGTCGTTGCTTCTTAAGTTGTGCCTATTCTTTCAATTTAGCTACATGAGAACCAAATGATCTGAAGCACGTGTACCTACACGGTTGCGCTATGTCTTTTCTGTGGACATCTCATGAATTTAATTGTTGCATTTTTATATTTTCAATGGGATCGCAAATCATTTTCGTTTTAGAGATCATACAAATATATCGTTCAGTGTTCTACAATATAGAGATACTCATCTGAATTTGAAAATTTTACAGGTAAACAATTTAGATGTCTAATCTGCAAAGAAAAATCTTACGAGCGCAAGTCTTCTTTAATCAGACACATGAGATTTGAGTGTCAAAAAGATAAACAATTTTCCTGTCCATGTTGTGGAAAAAAATACACACATAAGCATCACGTCACTGAGCATTTACCGAAGTGTCAAGAGTTTTCGCTGTCTTAGCACCTGGGGTCTCTTTTGCTCGTACCATTCCTAATTTTAATCAATTATTATAAATCATTGATATTGTTAAATAATTGTTAAATGTATATAGGTACTTAAATTTTTAAATATCTAAATATTTTGTTGAAATAAAAAACTGTTCGTTCGTATTTTAAACAAGTGTATGTTTTTTTTAATGGCTTTGGGTTGTATATGTGTATGTACAATGCGTAATTATTTAGTTTTTTTTTTAACGGCTAATGACTCCACCGATTCTCTCTTGAATAGAAATAGGACATGTAATTTTTTTTATTATAGTGAATACTTGGCGCACCTTCAAAGGTGCCTGGATATGGCTTGTAAAAAGAAAGTTATGCCAGTAAAAAATAAAAAACCTCAAACTGAATTAAGAAAAAAAAAAAGGTAAATAAATTACATGTTTTTCTATATTGCTATAAACTCTGGTTTTCCCGAACTAATTTGATCATTTAGAGACCATAAAAAAATATTAATAAGAAAGTATCTATTGTCTGAAAGTTATTTGTGGCATTCTACGAATATTCTTTCCTATTATTTGGGTTTTCTACCACATGTATTATTGTCCTCTTCAAAAACAAATCACCGAACCTACAAAATAATAGAATTATTGGAAAAAAGCCTCTGCGCCCGTGACGTATACGCCAAAGGAATAGTCACAGGTTATGTTTTGCAAATAATATAAATCGGAATAAACAAAGAAATAATGTATTTTGCTGACGTTTCGGAAAGTAATCTCTTTTCGTTTTCAAAGCTTTTTTTGGAAGAACTCTTATTTTGCTGTGTATGTCAAATACACAGCTTTAAGATTCTGTTTATGTTATTTCCAGAGATATCAGTGAAAATATCATCAGTTCTATGTTCTGTGTAAGTAATAAGTATTTATATTATTTGCAAAACATAACCTCTGACTACCGCCGTTGCCCCGGAGCAAGAAAAGTTTATTCCTATGTTGTGCTATTTGTCTTTTAACTAACCTTCACACACACACACACATTTTCAGAATATCACAAAAGGTGAAATTACATAATCATAAACAATCCTAGACAAAGGGTATGAGTAATCTCAGACACACTTAAATGTGGCCCTTACTAATAATAAATAAGAATAAATAATGAGCTGGCCAACTATCTTATAGGTAAAGGCCATAAACGTGGAAGAAGAAGAAGAAGAAGATAACCTCTGACTATTCCTTTGGCGTATACGTCACGGGCGCAGAGACCTTTTTCCAATAATTAATTCTATTATTTGGTAGATTCGGTGATTTGTTTTTGAAGAGGACAATAATACATGTGGTAGAAAACCCAAATAATAGGAAAGAATATAAGAAAAAATCTAATATAACAACAGAAATTAATAGAAACAACATGGAAAACTTTATGGGAAATTGCCAATAACAGACGAGCAACAAAATAAATGATGAAATTACAAGTGATGAAAAAGTGATATATCTGCAAAACTACTTTTCTACATGAGTCAAAGGTAAATGGGATATTTATTTTCGGAAATAACAAATTAAATAACTGTACAACGATTGGGAAAATAATACAACAATTTCTTTTGAACCAGTAACAAGCCTGGAAACTAATGTTAATAATTTTATTTATCTATTTATTTATGTGTCTATTTATCTTTTTATCTGTTTATCTATTTATCTATTCATCTATTGATTTATTCATCTAATCATCTATTTATCTATTTTGGTTACGGCTGTAGAAATCCAATTATAGCGCAGGATTTTTGCAAATATAAAAAAACTAAATAACTTAACTAAAGTAAACAATAAAATGAGCCGAGCCGAGTCCCAAAAAAATTTTAACAAAAGAAGCAGATACCAAAAAAAGAAAAATTAAAGAATCAGCAATAATCTTAATAAATGAAGACAAGTGCGTATCGAATTGTTCTGTAGATATTTGTACAACCTGGCTACCAATGTTAAAAGAAGAACTTAACAAACTCAACATTATCTACAAGAAAATATCATCAGTTCTGTGTAAGTACTAATTATCTATGGAAATAACATAAACAGAATCTTAAAGCTGTGTATTTGACATACACAGCAAAATAAGAATTCTTACAAAAAAAGCTTTGAGAAACGAAAGAGATTACTTTCCAAAACGTCAGCAAAATACATTATTTCTGTGTTTATTCCGATTTATATTATTTGCAAAACATAAACTCTGACTATTCCTTTGGCGTAAACGTCACGGGTGCAGAGGCTTTTTTCCAATAATCCTATTATTTTGTAGATTCGGTGATTTGTTTTTGAAGAGGACAATAATACATGTGGTAGAAAACCCAAATAATAGGAAATAATATTCGTAGAATGCCACAAATAACTTTCAGACAATATTCTGAAATGTTTTGTTTTTAAATGCGTAAATACATAGGCTGTGAAAATATAATGATCGAATGTTACAAATACCTTCAGTATAAAGCAGCTTTGTATGATACCATCTTTGTTTCCTAAATATAATTTTTAATATATAATTCAGGGTTACATTTAGTTTTTGTAATGAGTTTCTATACATTCCTCCCAACACTAGGATATCATAAGCGATAAGTAATTCGACAAGGGTCTTATAAATAACTAACAATAGTTTCCTTGAAAGACATTATCTCAATTGATAAGATTTGTAAATAAGTTTCCTTAATTTATTCTTCAAATAATCTACATGGTTACTCCATTTTAGATGTTTATCAATGATTATACCTGGATACTTGATCTCATTTGTCTCCCTAATTTCATCTTTCATACCTGTAATTCTTGTACAAGCAAAATCAGGTCTATTTGCTTCAGTTAATGTAAATACCATGTAATGCGTCTTATTAGCATTTAATGATAGATGATACACATTTAGCCAGTTTTTCATTCTTTCTATACCTAATTGAACGGCAATTTTAGTTTCAATCCATGAATTCTCACAAAAGATAGCATTCGTAACGTCTGCATAAGATACAATTTACACTTGTCTTTAAGGACAAAAGAGAATTTATATAAGCCAGGAAGAGTATTGGACCAAGAAGTGTCCCCTGAGGTACCCCTATTCTTATAGTTCCTGCTTCAGTAAGAGTATCATTTAATTTCACAAATTTTATTCTATTTGATGAATAACTGCGAAAGACATCTAATACTGCACCACGAACACCATAACGTTCTAAAACATAGAAGAGTTTTTCATGATTAACAGTATCAAATGCTTTGGTAAGATCCAGGAAAACTGCAATGCACTTTTTATTTGCGTCTAAATCCTCTATATCTTTGATAACCGTGCACATAGCATCACTCGTTGTTTTACCAGTACGGAAACCAAATTGTAATCCCGTGTATGATATTATTTTGGTCGAAAAATTTTACCAAACGAAATTTCAAACATTTTTCAAAAATCTTTCCAAAATTTGTAGATGTGGAATATGACTCTTGAAAGTAATTAGCAAATGTATCAACCATTACCTGTGGTTCGTTTATATGGAGTCATTCTATGTCATAACGCTACTTAATACTGGATACACTTTTTCTACTGTTTACATATGACCAGAAGTAATTTGGATTGGACTTAATTTGGTTCTCAATAATATATTATTTGTGCACTTATCAACATCGATTTTTATATTTGCTCTTACAATTTTAAATCGATTCAGTTCATCTGCGTTACCATTTTTTTCAAAGTTGCGCCAATGCTTTGATTTTGTCTTCATATTGCGAATGATATTTCCATTAAACCGAGGTGGGTATTTATTAGTTTTAGCTAAAGTTTTTGGACGCTATCAACGAAAACAGAGTTCAGGATGCGGTGTATCCTTTTTAAAATATGCATGTCGCATCAATGTAGACTTAATCACTGTGGTCATTTCAACTGACGTTACATAATGATTTATCCCAACATTACGAGACCAATCACCCTTTACAACAAATTTGAAAAGTAAGCATGATATTATCTAAGCTACTACTACAGAGAATTGTTAAAATATATTAAATATAAGTGTATTGTATTCGTTAATTTCCTAAGTAAATTAAAATATGTATAATTTCAGGTTTTGGTCCGACATACCCTTCTTGTCCCAAATGCGAAAAAGTCTTCAAATATAGAAGTAATTTAGTGAGACACATGAGGTACAATTGTGGAGAAGATCCCCAGTTTCATTGTTACATCTGCAAAAAAAGTTACAGCCAGAAGGACAGCTTAAAAAGACATATGTTATCAATACATGACAACTTTAGTACTTTGATATAGCACAGAAGCCGAATTAAAAAAATTGCAAAGTACTCCGGGTAGCAGTGAAGTGGTTTACGGGGAACTATGCCCATTGTGAGTGCTTCGCCGGAATGGAAAGTACCTTTACCAATAGTGGATTCAATACAAAAGTTTATTTTGATGTCTGGGTAATTGAAAGGATGAAGTGTTGCTGGGTGCTATTTGAGGAGAATTTAGAATATTTTGTTAGCTTTCCAGTCTAGGCGAATTTTTTAAAAAAGGCTCTACTAATTGAGTGGCGAAAAATCACGTAATGTTTTGGCACACATTATATCCTGTCTATATACACTTTAGGGAATGCCAACAAAGTCGAATGCTCAAGAAAACCATTTGAGCGGAGTAGGGAAAGGGGGTGAAAGTGAAAGTAAAAGATTATCTGAAAATTTTCTATAAAAACATTTTTTTGCATAAGAAGTTGGGAAAAGTTGTTTCTTTAACTTTCAACAAAAAAAAATCAAAAACTCCATCGTGGCAGTATTGTTTGTTCTTGGCAAGAATTTACAAAAAAAACAACTTATAATTCAGTAAAGGAAAGCCGTAACAGAGAAAGTTGTTTAAAATTAAATTTTCTTCAAAATAAGGCTAGGTAAAATGAAAAATGTTCACGCAATATTCCTCCAATGGGGAAAAGTGCGTATCTAAATACCGACAGTCGATAGGGGTACTTTAGAATGGGCGTATGGATTGTTTTCAAATTTGGTGTAGTGATATGAGATGAAATTTTCGATAGGTACGCATGATCAGTTTAGATCGCCACCTAGGTCTCCGAACTTAACACCAATTGACTTCTTTATATGGGATCACATTAAAAACCATATTCACTTCCGACCTCCTACACTTGTAACTTGCTGATCTAAATATTTCAAGTGCGTGCCTGGGCGCAATTAATTTTGCGACTAGTTTAACGGTATTTTAATGAGGTCGTAAGGTTTTTATTGCCTTTTTTGAGTGCACCGTAAATCTGAGCTCTCCTATTCCTTTATCACATTTAATATGGGCAATTTGCACGAAAAATCTAGATTAATAGATTTAAATAAATTTTTTCTGTAGCTCGCAAATTAATCACTTTAAGTCCAACATTTATATATTCTTGTAATGAGCCCTTCGAGGAAACACTAATGATCTAAAAATATGGGGTGTTCTATTTTAAAAATTTGTAGGGGAGGCTCTGGGGACAAGAGAGTGGAGGTAGTCTAGATCTTTTCATGGGAAAGTGTGTTCCCTGTTACTTCTTTTTCACATGTTTTTGTGTTTGCAAAAATTCAAAATTCGTGGCTTTTTCAATTTTCACCCCCCTGGAGGTTTATTGGACACCATTATCACGAAACAAACTGATGCGGTCAAATAGCACCTGATAACATACTCGATACACGAGTGAAACATTTTTGACAAGCGGATTGGCATTTCTTGGTACATTTAGTACAATCAATGAACCGATTCACCTCCGAAATCTGATCAACTCAACCGATTTGTTTGAAATGTTGACAGTAGCTCAAAAATGATGCAAATAACAAACCTGACTTAGTGCCGATATGTGCTTCCACCCCGGGGGTGAATGCCACCCTTTCTCGGGGGTGAAAATTTAAAAATTCAAAATCATCGGGAATCAATAGAGGATCAAATTTTAAGAAGGAAATGTAGTATAAAGTTTTTTCTACAACCTAATAATTTCTGAGTTATTCGCGATTGAAAATTCCAATAAAAAACACGTTTTTCAACAGTTTTTCATGAATAACTGGAAAATTAAACGTTTTCTGGAAAAAACTATTCTTATCAAAATTGAAGCTTATAAAAAAACAAGGCCATTTGTTGGTTTTACTTTAATGTTTTAGGTCATATTAAGCGACTTATGAGTCATTGTTTGTCATAAATTCATCTAAAGATTTAAACTCAAATAACGGAAAAATGATTAATCTTTCAGAGAAAATGTTCATAACCTTTTTTAAAGTGCTTTATTAGACCTTTAAAATAAGCTTTTATAAAAGTCTCTAGCATGAAAATTAAGGAAGTTATGACGAAAATAATTTGTCTCTGGAATATTTGAAAAAAAATTGACATTAAAATTGGCGCCATGAGCGGCAAAACTAAAATTAATCGTAGCCCATGAAAAATTAACTTTTTTTATGTCCCAGTAACACGTTTCAAAAGTTTTATTGGTTTAGAGAATGTACATTTTGAAAAAAGTTGTTTTAAGTAAATTTTTTTTTTCAATTTTTCAAAGAATACGTTGTTTTTTCAAAATAAGTAAAAAAATAATGGTTTTACGAAAAAAAGTGTTCTTAACAAAAATTTAGCTCTCTTTTTACTAAAATTTTTTTTTTTTTAAATTCATGTAGCTTAAAAATTAAGCGAGATATGGGCATTTAAAACTTTGATTTCTATGCGAAGGAAACCTCTTTTTAGCCCTTCGACCTTAAGATTCTCTGAACGAAAGGGTGCAGAAATATTGCAATCATCATGAGTTTATAGCTTATGAAATTCCCTACAAAATGATGTTAGGTGAATGCAAAAAGCTTAAAAGGAAGCCGAATTATCGGTAAAAAACTAAATACATTTTTCTAGAGATAACGTAGGAAAATTACGGAGCGCCTAAATTTTGAACGTTTTGGAGCATTTATTCTTTTGTACATGCTGTGTCTTCTTGATACATACATATCTGGATTCCCACATGTATAAACACATGCATAAAAAGATTTTATATAGATAATATGAGTAAAAGATAGAATAGCAATACTTGGAGCTTTCAAAAGGATTTTTTCCCTAATTTTTATTGTAAGGGGTGGTTTTTAGGGGTTGAATCATATTGAAAAATGATGTATCAGGTCGTTTACACTTAAAGAATATATTTTTTCTATTCAAGATCCAAAATAAAAAGATTTTATGCTTTTTAAACCGTTTTATTTAATAATTGTGTAAGGGGTAGTTTTTGAGGGTAGTTACATAGTAAAATATCGAAATATTAGTTACATTATAAAAAACAACAAATATTTAACATATTTGTACATAATGATAATCTATCACTGCTTCCATCTATTAGTTTTAAATTTTTCCTAAGTTTTATTGTTAGGGGTGGCTTTTGGGGGTTGCATCATTAAAAAAATGAAGTATCAGATTTCTTATACTTAAAGGGAAAAATTCTCCTGTTACGATCCAAAATAAAAAGGTTTCATGCTTTTTAAACAAATTTTTTTATTAATTTTCGTGTGAGGGGTTGTTTTTAAGGGTAGTTAAATAGTAAAATATTGAAATATTAGATCCATGATTAAATACAATTGATATTTAACATATTTGAACATAATTATAGCCTATCACTGCGTTAATTTATTAGTTTTCAATTTATTGCAGTAAGAGGTAGTTTTCACCCCTTAAAAACAAAAGGCACACATTCCGACCAAGTCAGGTTTGAAGAGGAGGGTAAGATGAACTTAATTCTAAATTTTCAAGAAGATCGGAGCAGTACTTCAGATTTCGGAGATTTGGCCCCTTTTTAACGTTGGATGACTGTACTAATTGTTCAATGAACAAGTTCTATTGATAAGGACCCCTCTCTGTACAAAACAGCAGTTATAGTTGTACATAAAATAGCCATTAATGTTACTATATCTAGTCCTCTAAGTAAGATTATTGTGAATAGGAAAACGGTTAAATAGTGAATTTGATTTTGTCTGTGTAAATATTTTTTTTGTCTTATTTAATACGAATTGCTTATATTGAAAGCACCTTATTGTTTCTTATATAAGTAAATAAAATATTTACAATCGATGTAAGAATTGTAAATGTTGTGTATTACGTACCTTTGCTAATCTAAAGTTAATTTTCATTCTTTCTTGGTTCGGACTTACTTGCATTTTTCGATCCTAAAAGAAAAATAACTTTGACTAGCTGAGAAAGACGATTAACGAAAAACAACTATGTTCAGATCGATTTTTTTATACCAAGAATGACAGTTCTTGTAAAGTATCTTGTCAAATATAATAAATACGCAAACAATAATAATTTGTCTTTTGCTTAACAATACTATGAAGGTATATTCTTTGTCATGGTATTCGACCATTAGCAGGCATACAGCCAACTGCTATTTGAAATAAAATTAAACTACAAAGACACTTAATAAATATAGCGCTGAAAATCATTCATTATAAACTAACTTACAACGAAAATATTTGAAGATCACAAAAAGGAAAAAACCAGGGACAGGGTCTGTCAGGACATTTTTAAACAATTTTAGTGGACCACTATAAATTAGAGGATGCTACAAAGGAAAAAAAAACATAGGATACGAAGCTAACGTATTCAGATATCCACACAAAATTCGCAATAAAATATCCGTTCCTCCCAAGAAGCAGATGATGCAGTCATAAACTGGTTTATTAAATTGGCTTAGGAGGGAAAGTATATTAAAAGGTGATTTATTTCTGTGATTAATAAGGTTGGTATATAATCTGTCACAATACGATTTGTATTTAGAGCACTGGAAAAAAATATGGTCCAGGTCACATTTAACTCCACAAATATCACAATTCTCTGAAGGCACAACGTTTATTTTAAATAGATGTTCTGGAAAACAGGCGTGCCCAAATTTGAGACTTATTATGGTTGTTACGTATTTTCTAGGGCAGAAATAATATTTATGCTAATATGCGCTTTGCGATTCGTATATAGCTATTGCTTCTGCTGTAAAAGCGGAAATATGCTGTGGCAATTTGACTTTTATTACATTATTGGTGGAAGAAATGTAGGCACCTAACGGAGATTTACCAACCACCAACAAAGGATTACCCCACTTTTCACTGAATTTAGGACGTTCGTATTAAAATTGGGTTGATATAATATAATATTCAACATATGCATGTACAGGGTGACTCAGAATTTATCAACAAAATTTTAGCGTATCCATAAAAATGCGATAGTGCAAAGAGAGAATAAAAAAACATTTTCATTTAAAGATAATTAGTTGGCTGATGTTTTGGTCTACAGTGCTGTAAAGAAATATTACCGACTAGTTGTTAATGCATCTACTGTCGAAGAATGTATAGTAGACCGAAGATATAATAGAAATAAAGAATCTAGAAAAAAATATAGTTTGCCAAAACACACGCCACGCCGCAGAGTAAAAATATATGTTCATTATTTAATGAATATGATGTTTAAAATGTTTTTTTAAAGTATTTTTATCAGTAAGTTTATTGTTTGCCTAATTCTTGTTGAATATAAGCAGGATTAATTATCGTATTAAACACATATTCCCACAAGTCTTAGGCGTTTATTTAATGTTTATATAATCTTTCAAGCGATCAAATCTTGTAATTATTTTCCTCTATCATCCCTTATCTTTCCACTTTCAACATATTCATCATGAATATAACATTGCAGGTTCTGATAACAATAGATCATATACAAAAAATATAAAATTTTAATTATCTATTGAATGTTACGAGACAAAGAAATTGTGCGTTTTTGCATTTTTGGCAAAAATCAGTATGTCCAATTTTATTTAAGGTAGATAGTTTTTAGGAAGAGTCTCGGGATCCGCAAATTGCGTACCTGAATTATGTATAATAGAGTTCCGCAAATTGCGGATCTGAATTATGTATAATAGAGTTCCGTAAATTGCGGATCTGAATTATGTATAATAGAGTTCCGTAAATTGCATTATCAAGACCTAACATATCAAATTTCAAATTCCTACGTTACATAGTTTTCGAGAAAAACCTCTGTGACAGACGGACACGACAGTGATCTTATAATGATTCCGTTTTTCCATTTAAGGTACGGAAGCCTAACAATGTAAAAGTTAAAATACAAATTGTTTATTTGTTAATGAATTACATACAAATTCACAAAGTAAAAAATTGTGTACCTGAACATAAAAACACAAGAACCTAACCTAAACTAACTTATTTCCATTCCTAATATTTCCATTCAAAGGTTAGTTTGGATACTTTAGTAAATATTTCCAATCAACGGTTAAATCAGATCATTTAGTGAATATTTTCAATCAAAGGTTAGGTTAAGTTCTTTGGTGAATATTTCCAATCAAATATTTTGCATCTTTTTGCATTTTTAGCAACGAAAACCTTGCTCCCCGACTTAAAATCACCTTTTACGGCAAAAACCGAAAATTTTAGCAAAAAACCCTATTAAATTTTGGCCATTTTCACAGAAGTCACTAAACTGAACTATTATCACCTTATTTAATGGTCCATAAGTCTTTTACCTACAACACTATGAGTCTACAACACACATCAAGCGTAAAAAGTAGGGTTATAATTTTCGGATCCTTTACAAAAATAAGATAGTAGTCCGCTATTTGAGGACCTTGAATAAATGGAAATATGAGAACGCAAGTTGCGGAATTGTAACCTACAGAATAGAGGTCCGCAAACTGCCTATATATTTTACATTTGCGGACATACATTAGACTTACACAATTTATTTAGATTGACGAACGCTGTGAAGCCCGAAAATAGCAAATATATACGAATCGATGATTCTGAATATTTGTCTGTATTTCTCGAACACGGCTTAACATGGAACCTCTGGGGGATTCAAGGTATAACATGATTGAATATCAGAGTCCATCAGGGTTGGCTCCTCCTCCGCCTTTTTTAAAAATAATTTTTATCAAATCTAAAATATTTGATATTCGTTTGGTGTGTCTTTACATTTATGCACGAAAATAAATACGACGTGTGGAAAACAAATCATTTCCTTACTTGCGTGCTTACAAATCTTACCTTGCCTTGGGAAGCATACAGAAAAATATGTACAAGGTTTTCAGCGTGTTTTTAGTGTAACATTCATTTGTTTGTGATTATTTTTTCAGTAAATATGTTTATTAATATTTTTTTCTTCAATCGTCATTTCTCTGATACTGCATCTAGAAGTCTTTTAATTTCGCTTTCATTGTTCTTGGGGGCAGTAAAAGTCATTTAGTTCTGCTCACGAGCGTCAGTAAAAGTAGTTGAAGAAAAAATATTTGCTTAATTCTTATGCGACGTTCGAAGAAAAAAATAGCCATGTTTTGTGAGAAGTAAAATGATTTTTTTATGTCTCGGCTATTCTTCGCTCGGCCATAAAGTACACCCTTGGCACAACTTTTACTCCGCATAAAGGTACTTTGTTTTATATGGAGTATAATGGTATATGGCTACTTTTACTCCTAATAAGACATATTATTTTCTCTTCAAACGTCAGAAAATCATGAGATTCCTTACTCATTTCATGACATTAAAGTTTGACATTTCAGATGGCTGTGTGTTGCCATTAGCAACGGAAGTAAAAGTACTTTTTCTTCCGCTCGAGCGGACTTTTACTTCCGTTGCTAATGGCAACGCACAGCTAAATTTTTTATCTTTATTTTTTTATAGCTAATCGACGTTTGAAGAAAAAGAAAACATGCCTTATTCGGAGTAAAAGTCACTTTTGTCACTTCGTTCGCCCAGCAAACCTACAGACTCGTCACAAAAGTATCACTTTTACTCCTAATAAAACAATATACTATAGTTGTGCATTGCCGTACCATATGTCTGAAATGAGTAAGAAATATTGTGGTTTTCTGACGTTTGAAGAAAATAGTATATTGTTTTATTAGGAGTAAAAGTGATACTTTTGTGACGAGTTTTTAGGTTACAGATGAGCCACAAAAGTCGCTTTTACTCCTAATACGACATGTTATTTTTTCTTCAAACGTCGATAAGCTATAAAAAAATAAAGATAAAAATTTTTGCTGTGCGTTGCCATTAGCAACGGGAGTAAAATTCCACTCGAGCGGAAAAAAAGTACTTTTTCTTCCGTTGCTAACGGCAACGCACAATTGTCTGAAATGTTAAATTTTAGTGTCATGAAATGAGTAAAAAATGTCATGATTTTCTGACGCTTGAAGGAAATAATTATTTGTTTAATAGGCAGCAAAATGGTAGGTTGACTGCCGAGCGTAGCGAGGCTAGGAATTCAGCCAAGACAGTCAATTTATTTTGCTGCTGGGTTGAACATATAATTTTTTCGCCGATTATTTAAATATATTCTAATATAATTATATTATTACAATTCTCTATCTCTTTATTATTTTTGTTGTAATAAATTCAATAAAAATTCATTAAAAACCGCAGTTGTTACTAGTTGGTTACTAAGTGTCACTTTCCCTGCCTAGGCAGGGAAAATGACACTTTGCTGATTGACATTAGTTAGCAAAGTTAGTACTTTGCTGTCAATCGGCGAAAAAATCCTTATTTTACGAAAATAATGGATTTGTATATTTCATTTGAGCAAAAATGTTACTTATACATTAGTTATTTTGTAGGTTCACTACTACGTGCCTATTTAGAAGTTGAGCCAGGGCAAGAAGAAACTTTTTATTCCAAAAATAATAGTACAGGTTCGTAGAAGATAGTTAAATTAACAGACATGTAAAAAATTGTTAAAAAGCAATTTTTGGAATTTAACTGTTAATGATGATTTTAAATATAGCTAAATGTAATATTTAAATATTTCACCGTTGATAATAAATCATTTATACAACATATGCGTTTGGTTTTATGAATACCAAGTCACTTTGCTTTCTAACCTCAATGGCATTACTGCCAAATAGCTTCGGTATGCCTCGAGGGTTTGGCCTGTGCCCTAATCTATTGCTGTTCTGTATTAATGACTCTCTGTATGTTTAACACTACTTAATTATATAAAAATAATTATCGAAACGAAAATAACGTATTTTATTATTTGATATGCTGATAGTTTTTATTATTGTAGGTTCACTTCTGAGTGAATCTAACGTTTTCCAGTGTGGCAAGTGCAAGAAAGTGTATCATCACAGGGGCAGTCTCCGCAGACACCAAAAAGTTGAGTGCGGAAAGACGAAGAGCATTATTTGTAAAGTCTGTGGACATGGCTTTTACTATAAACAAGAAATGCAGTACCATATGTATAATAAGCATAAAGATTACTTAAATGTAAAATTTAAAGAATAATGTTACCTATTTTTAGTAGATCCGATGTGTAATTTTATCATTAGAATGTAAAAATGAGGTAATTTACATAGGATAGGATAACCTAAAGAGGACTCTGAGAACAACAATATTTATACAGGGTGTTGCATCATGAGAGGGACATAGCTTAATAGGAGGTAGAGAACATCAGTGGTAACCGAAACCTCCCATAGAAATGTCTCATTGGGCCTTCACTACGAAGTTACAGGGCGTTTTATAATTTTTGGCCAAACCTGTTTTTTGTCATAACTTTGACAGGGAATGAAATAACGGTTTCATATTTGGTACGGCTAATGTACTAACGAGCCCCAAGAGGTACATGTATAAAAAAAAATATATCCAGGTCCGGACTCACTATAATTTATGTTTCTTCTTTGCATCAATAAAACATCACCCTGTATATATTTTTTTGAAATTTCGATACGATTTTCGAAAAAAGCAAGAAAAAACAAACAAAACGGCCTATTTCATTTTTTTGTTACACCTTCGTGGTTATTTAAATACGTTGTTAAATGTGCAAGAAAATGGATTACAGAACCCTATTAAATGAGAGGCACGTGAAATAAATAGTTTTATAACTAAAATTTGCAAAAATTCTATTGAGCCTAGGTGGTCTGGGTGAATCCTAATTCCGGCACGTTTTAAAGGTCCATTTTGGTAAAAAACTGTGGTCCTAATAAGTAATCGGGTATGAAATAACAAAATTTTTAATCAATCACAATAGGCTTGTTCAAAGTGACAGATAATAAAAAGAAATCTCCTAAACAGTTGAATAATTGTTTGTTAGTAATTTAATGTGTCAATAATCCGCATTTAGTTAGTGAAAACTTGTGAAAATATTTTAACTATGCCAGTAAAATTTACAAACGTGGAATATGCTGACATAATAGTCATCTATGGTTTCTGTAATGGAAATGGTAGGTCGGCGGAAAGAGAATATCGGCTGCGTTTTCCTGGTCGTCGATGCCCTAATCATAAAACCTTTAGTACGGTGTTCCAGTATGCAAGACAACACGGAAAGTTTCCTTATTCTGCAGTTGTGGAGCGTGTTTTACAACAAGGTGTGCAGGAACAAAACAATATTATAAACGTAGTTCAAGAAAACCCAAATATGAGCACTAGACGAATCAGTTTGGCAACTGGTATTCCTCATTGGCGAGTATGGAGAACCCTAAAAAGAGAACGTTACCATCCATATCATATCCAGCAGGTACAGCGTCTTCAACAAGGCGACGATATCCCCCGCCTGGCATTTTGTCATTGGTTGTCTAACCATCGCCCAGTCATTTACAGAACCTTATTTACGGATGAGGCACAATTTACAAGGGATGGAGTAAACAATTCACGAAATAATCATAAATGGGCACAGGAAAACCCACATGCGGTACGCCAACGCCGTTCGCAACACAGGTTTTCTGTAAATGTTTGGGTCGGACTTGTGAATAGACATTTGATAGGGCCACATTTTTTTGAAGAAAGATTGAATGGTGAAATTTACTTTGATTTTCTTCAAAACATTTTACCGAATATGTTAGAAAATATCGGTATAAGAGGCATGTTGTTTCAGCATGATGGGGCCCCACCACATTTTAACCTTCAAGTAAGAGAACACTTAAACAATGTGTATCCTAATAGATGGATTGGACGCGGGGGTCCACATGAATGGCCACCAAGATCTCCTGATTGTAACCCTTGTGATTACTTTTTATGGGGCCACTTAAAAAACGAGGTTTATAGCATTGAAATTGAAAGTAGATAACATTTAATCCAGCGCATCGTTACAACCTGCGACGAAATACGGAATAATCCAGAAATGATACGTCGAGCAATTGGTGACCTTTCTAAACGCGCAAGAAAATGCACAGAATGTGGGGGAGGACATTTTGAAAATTTACTTTAGTGTCAATTACGTTTTATTTTTAAACACATTTAGTTATTGTTTTGTTATTTATTGTTAATTGAATGGAAAATATTTTATTTATTTAGATTTTAGTTTGTTCTCTTTTCCAATTTTTATTAAGTATAAAATGTTGATGATTTTCTTGATCAAAGTAACTGGTTGCTTAGGCCTACATGGTTTAAATTATCTGTCACTTTTATTCTTTGAACAAGCCTACTGTGATTGATTAAAAATTTTGTTATTTCATACCCGATTACTTATTAGGACCACAGTTTTTTACCAAAATGGACCTTTAAAACGTGCCGGAATTAGGATTCACTCAGACCACCTAGGCTCAATAGAATTTTTGCAAATTTTAGTTATAAAACTATTTATTTCACATGCCTTTCATTTAATAGGGTTCTGTAATCCATTTTCTTGCACATTTAACAACGTATTTAAATAACCACGAAGGTGTAACAAAAAATGTAATAGGCCATTTTGTTTGTTTTTTCTTGCTCTTTTCGAATATCGTACCGAAATTTCAAAAAAATATATACTGGGTGATGTTTTATTGATGCAAAGAAGAAACATGAATTATAGTGAGTCCGGACCTGGATATACTTTTTTATACATGTACCTCTTGGGGCTCGTTAGTACATTAGCCGTACCAAATATGAATCCGTTATTTCATTCCCTGTCAAAGTTATGACAAAAAACAGGTTTGGCCAAAAATTATAAAACGCCCTGTAACTTCGTAGTGAAGGCCCAATGAGACATTTCTATGGGAGGTTCCGGTTACCACTGATGTTCTCTACCTCCTATTAAGCTATGTCCCTCTCATGATGCAACACCCTGTATAGTAGAACTATTTTTATTAGCATTTGATAACTTAGATACGATTTATATTTTATTATATATTGTTTAAGATACTAAATATTTTCATATCAAATAAAATTCGCAAAAGAACAATCTGATTCATTTTTTTGTTTGTTGTATGATTTCTACATCTACAATAATTTTTTGTCAATTATTGGTAATTACTATGCAAATATATCACCGTTTGTTATCTTTTATGTAATGTTTGCTTTATCATAATCTCAATTTAACATGCCTTTCGAATGATAGAGACAGGGTGAATAAACTTGCGTATTCCTAGTACTACTATTTGTCCGTTCCATCGATGCGACGTGTTACGTGTTAGTTGCTAAAAAATATGTCTACATTTTTAATACCTGCATATTATGTTTATATTCTACCTTGAAATATAAATAATTGAACCTAGTGTGTTAGATTGAACCAACGTTTGTATATAGTAGTGGTAATAGGTTGTTTTTATTTATTTATAAATGCAACATATTTTCAGTGTCGCGATTTCGTACAGGTGTTATCACATTTTAGGGCACACCTTCATTAGAAATTTTATGTTTGAAATTGGCCATATAATTAATTTTTTTAACGTACTTAGAAATTACGATATTACTAATACTGGTCGGCCTATAAGTTTTTTTTATACAAAATTTACCGATTTCAAATTATGGGAAGTTATATGATTGAATGAGATGCACATTCTGATTGATCATTATTTGCTCTATGGTGTTTTTGCAGTTTCTGTCGATTTGTGGCTTCATTTATACAGGGGTACAGGGTTTATACAATAGTGCGTCCGACTTCGATAGCTCGAGGTCGAAATTAAAAAATATGCAGGTAAACTACATAAAAATACAGTGAACCAAGACGTCGTGAGCAAAAAAAATAGGACAAGTCTTATAACGGTATTTTGCTAAAATCTAGTTGTGTACATCTAACTTTAAATTTTTGTGACATTGTCAGTTAGTTGTCATAATTTATTGCAAGTGTGCAAAAAACTAATATGCCTCATATAAGCGATTTAGTTAAATCTGGAGTTATTGCTAAAGCAGAAGATGGATGATCAATGAGACAAATTGCACTGCGTTATAATATTGACAAAAATTCGGTGTGTAACATTTTAAGAAAGTGGAGAATAAACGGTACGATTAGTAGAAATCCTGGATCAGGGCGACGAAGGATATAGCTCAACAACAAGGTTTGCAATTGGTAAATGCTTTAATAGAAAATCCATTTTACTCAGTTATTCAGGCTGCTGAAAAAACGAATTTTCCTGGATCGAGTAGTACTGGTCGTCGGTGAGTAAGAGAATAGGAGCTACGCTGTCATGCAGCAGCACAGAAATACTGACTTAAAGCTGAACATAAAGAAGCTCGAGTAGGATTTGCGCTTGAATTTTTAGCGCATGATGTAAATTCTTGGAACAATGTAATCTTTACAGACGAAAAAATTTTCCAGGCAACGCACAGCGGTCGTATTCGTGTTTACCGCCCCCCGAATACTCGATTCGATGGGAAATATATGTCTAACAATGATAAAAGTGGTAGATTTTCCGTCAATATGTGGGCTTGGATATTGGCACGTGGTTCTGGTGTTTTGTGGCATATTGAGGAACGATTTAATAGTGACACGTATATTAGGATTTTAGGCAAGATCTCCCCCCCCCCTCTCCCTCCTGTGTCACAATTATTTCCTAATAATGAGTTCATATTTCAACAAGACAATTGTTCCGTTCATACTGCTCATACCGTAACTAACTGGTTTCAAGATAACAACATCAGTGTTCTTAACTGGCCCAGTCATAGTCCACATCTTAACCCTGTGGAAGAAGTATGGGGACTACTCGTAAGAAGTATCCAAAAACGAAATGTGAGACTGTAACGTTAAATTAGAATTCAATCATATATATTTGTATAGAATTTTAAGTTTATAAATAACTAAAGCTACAATTGGGTTTGTTGAATGATTGCAGAGCAAGGATTATTTCTAGTAGGTATTCCTCTAACTTTGTTGACAGCATTAGGACAGAGTACCTAATTTTGTGTTGGTTAGGTATTGCTTGTTTGAGTAAAAGTAGCCTCGGAAACATTCTTGTTTTCGATAAATTTTATTCAGGTAGCAATATACTTAGGTTGCATTGTTTTGATGTGTTAGTAGTTGCTATAGGCTTGTTGTACGTTAGCTTCTTCTGATGCAGGACAACCTCTCCGTTGTCTAACCTAAAACCAGTACAAACATTTAAGTAGTGGTTTTCACCGAGGGGTATATTATTGTATGACTTACTTTTTATTTGACGAGCTATTTAGATTGTTCTTTTTCCTTGCTAGATACTTTGAAATTCGGTTCCTGTAGAGGATGTAAACATCTTTTGGAATGCCGATATGTGTAGGCAAAAATACATATTTCAGAGGGTGCTGGCTGGAAAGCAATTTGGTTAGTCATTTGAAGGGTGGATAATACCAATAATATTCACTTACTTGTATTTTGCAGGAAGGTTTTAGTTTTAAATAAATAAGCTTGGTGAATTCTCTGTTTATTCTTTTTCGTCAGCTGTCATATGTCATATTTCACTGGGGAAATTGTTACCAACATTGATATAGGAAACTGCTCAGTCGTCATTTAATTTATTAATTCTAGGTTTATTTACTTTATGGACAATTGTTGTTTAAAATGGTGATTTGCACTCATGGGATTTCTTTGTAATGTCTGTTTTAATATTTCCATGTCAAGAATTATTTTCTGTGTCGTTAAAATTTTAATTGTAAATATGCGCGCGTCTTTAGGAATTGTGGGTAATTTCGTAGGAGTTGTCAAATGGTGATTGGTGCTCGAAAACATGTGGCTGAGGAAAAAAACAACAAGTGGTTTCCGAGTTTCCGGATCCTTCGAATCAGCAGCGTGTCGTTTAGCCGATAAGACGAGATTTTCCTTTTGAATGCTTTTAGAGCAACCCATTCTGAGTTTTGGGGATTATACTGGAAGTCTTTAAATTTGGAAGTGCCGTTTGGTATGTTGAGCTGTTTGAAGCCGATTTTGTTGTGTGGAACTTCTAAATAGGCTTAGAAACGAAGCTATTGAATCCTTGTGTTTTTTTGTGTGCCCAGGCCATTTTGTTGGGCAAATTTTGTACGGGTATTAAATCTACCCTAGACTTGGATTTCTGTAAATTCCTGGTTTTGGGGAGTTACGATATTTTTTTGGATAGACGTTTTTATGCTGGGAAGCCACGTGTCGATTTGGACGGGACTTTTGCTGTTTTGGTTGAGGACATCACTGGAACATATTGTTTTGGGACTGGAGTGGAGTCGGAGAGCCTTCTGCAGATATAATACAGGAGTTTCGAGTGAGGAACTGGGAATGTCGTTATCAGTTGTCACCCTTAAAGGCGTTAGAGGTGGGATAAGTACCCTTAGTATTTACCATGTGTATTTAGAATCATTATTTTCCTTATGTCTATGATTTTTAATTATTCTATAAACGGCCATTTTATAAGCCTAGCTGGTATGGACAATAATAGTTCCCTACTAGTATGAATTACCTGTAAGTAACTGCGCAGTTATATATCCAGATGTTTTGATAATTATATGTATAATTTTTTTTTTTGTATTATGTGATGTATAAGGTCATATTGGAAAACTTATTTAGTTGGGTATATTGAAGGATGGCTCCCCACCACTAACCTGTCCTATTTAAATTAGTTATTTTGTTGAATGTAACTTGGCCTAAAATATTCATTTTTCACTTAGAAAAGACATCAACAGTAAATCAGAATTAAATCAGAAGTAATTTAGAATTAAATAAAGATGAAATTAAAATTAAATCAACATTACATCAAAGTCAAGTCAAGATCATGTATATAATTTAATAATGTGATAATTAGGAAAACACTGTCAGTAATCTGGTAGTTCTTAATTTGAAAGTCACCGGTAATCAGATTTTGTTAATAAATGTTATAGGAATTTTAACCTCGTTTTTATTTCTCGCCGTTGACTTAAGGTTGAAGATAAGTAACACTGAATTTGGTAATTTATGTAGTCAGTGTGTCTGACAATTCGCTTGAGGTTGGTATATTAAAATTACCTGGCGCTCACTATTTCACCTTGGCAAACTTTAGGAATCGTTAAAAAAATAAACGAATCTCACCCCTGGAGTCTCCTGTTGGAGCTAGCTGACCTTAAGTTTTTTTTATTCGTCTTATTTTTAGACTTTTAGTCGTAAATTGAGTTTAACACGTAACAATTAAATTTGGCGCCTGGTTTGACGTAGCAAACATGTGGGGCCATTTTTTGATTTCATTTTGCCATGGTTTTTTTATATTATCAAATAATTATATATGTGATTTTGATTTGCTGTTGTGTAGATCTTGCATAAGGCCTTTAACATTTCGGTCCACATAGTATGTTGGTGGTGCCATTGCCAAAACAGTGACATTAAGAGTTTCCAATTTGAGGTAGCTCATCGTTAAACAATTCGGATAATCGTTAAGAAACTTACAGAATTTTTGTGGTTTTATTTGAAATTAAGTATACTAAAATATTATCTTTTTTTTTATCTTTGAGGAGATATTTTTACAGGTTGACCTTTTATTGATAAATTTGTGGTATTAGTAACAATTGTTTTTCCTTTTCTTCCATCGAACTTATTTGACTATCAAAGAGTACGTTACACTTGTTGCCTAATACTCTAGGTGTTTATTTTTTTTAATTGCCTTCTACAGGGTGATCGCTGCTATATATAAATTGTCATTTTCTTTTGTAACATTGGTAAGTTCATTTTTTTTTACAATGGCTTCGAAACTAGATTCTGGTCGATTAAGTAAGGATGAATTAATTTATGAACTGAAAATTAGAGGATTGGAAGATGTTGGGACTGTGGAGCAAATGCGTGCAACTTTGAGAAGAATATTACGAATGGAACGTTCTGGAGACTCATTGACTTATCCTGAATACAATTTGAACAGTACCGAAGAAATTAAAATAGCTGAAAAGAAAATTCAAGAACTTGAAAATCTTATCAAAGAGTTGAGCACTGGAGAAGATAGTGGACCTTATAAGAAGATAGAAGCAAAACTTAGTCATATCTTAATGAGAGTGGATCGTGTCAAAGCAACTGAGGATGAGACAAGGAAGCAACGTAGTCAATTATTGGCTAAAATTTTGCAACTTCAGGCAACTTTAGGGCAAACAGTTAAAAAAGTTAAGACTGAACGAAACATTCTGGAATTAAGTATGCTAAATGTACACGAGGACAGTATAGCTTCGAACGATAGCGATGCCGAAGTTTTTATTGAACATAAACCACTAGGATCAAGTTCTACTCAAATTCATGCTACTGCTTCAACGGTTAAGTCAATTCCCGTGATTAAGTGGAATCTTACATTTTCTGGAAAACCTAAAGAAATGTCGGTTTTAGCATTTATTGAAAGAATAGAAGAATTAAGTGTTGCTAGACACGTGTCAAGTCAAACTCTTTTTGAGTCAGCAGCCGATTTATTTACAGGTCATGCATTGGTTTGGTTTAGGGCTAATCATTCGAAATTCTCTAACTGGAATAGTTTATGTAAGGGTTTAAAGGAACAGTTTCTTGAAAGAAATCATGATGAGAAGTTATTTCAACAAATTAAAGAACGTAAACAGCGAGAGGAGGAGTCGATTGGAATTTACTTTGCGTACATGAAAAATGCTTTTGCTAGATTATCTGTCAAAATTCCTGAGATGACACAGTTAAATATTTTACGGGAAAATGTCAAACCTTTCTTTCAAATTGCTATTGCACGTGAAGAACCAAGGTCACTTGATGAGCTGGAAGAAATGTGTGTGAAATTGGAACGAAGATGTTCGTCAATTGATGGATTTTCAACTGCACCTGTGAGGAAATGGGCAGTGGAACCCGATCTCATGTATATTGCTTCAGAACCTTCGACTAGTTCTTCTCCAACTGACTATACCGTAACAACGTCTCGAGGATTGACAGGAACTGCCACTCTTACTTGTTGGAATTGCCGTGCAAAAGGACACAGCTCACGTCAGTGTCGCCAACCAAGGAGAAAATATTGCTTTAAATGTGGAACTCCCAATGTTACCAAATACAATTGTCCAAAATGTAAAAATCAAATTTCGGGAAATGCGAATGCGAGCCATTAAGAGGTCGGTTAGTGGAGAACTCGTGTACGACCACCATTTCGACAGTTTCGGTGGATGAAAACTTCTTTCAACATAAAGTTATTTTAGACTATATTTTAAGCCATGCGGAGAACGATCAAAGACCATATTTGGAAGTATCAATTTTAGGGAAGAAAATGTTAGGTTTGTTGGACAGTGGAGCAACTCGAACCATAATTGGAAGAAAAGGTTGGAAAATATTACAAAGTTTAAATTTAACATTTAACACGGAAGATTCACCTATTTGTAGATTAGCAGATGGAAGTAAACTCCCGAGTAATGGATCCGTTTTAGTACCAATAGAACTCATGGGTAAAGTGAAGCTTATGAATGTACTACTAGTACCGGATTTAGATCGCGTTCTTATACTTGGGTATGATTTTTGGAAAAAAATGGAAATAATCCCGGACTTAAAGAGAGACGTGTGGAAATTTTCGACTCAAGAAGAAGAAATTTTTGAAGTGAACACTATAGAGGTTGATTTAAGTACTGAACAAAAACAAGTTTTCGACGAATTTATAGAACAGAAGTTTATGTTAATGGGAAATTCTGTAGGATGTACTCATTTAATAGAGCATGAAATTGTTGTGGATTCCCCTCCGATTAAACAAAGGTATTATCCTGTTTCACCGGTTGTACAACGTCAAATCAATGAAGAACTAGAGAAATTATTAGAATTGGACATCGTTGAACCATCTACTAGTGCTTGGTCTTCACCAATCATTTTAGTATCCAAGAAAGAAGGAGGATATAGATTTTGTGTTGACTTTCGGAAATTAAATCAAGTAACAAAGAAAGATGCTTATCCTTTGCCATATGTATCGACTATTCTGGATCGTTTGAAAGGAGCCCGCTATCTTAGCAGCTTGGACATCAAGTCAGCATATTATCAGATACCTTTAAAATCTAACAGTCGTGAATATACTGCATTTACCATACCTGGTAAAGGTTTATTTCATTTTAAAAGATTATGTTTTGGATTGACCAATGCACCAGCTTGTTGGCAAAGATTGATAGATAGAGTTTTGGGGGCGGATTTAGAAGAAAATGTTTTTGTCTACTTGGACGACATAATTGTCATATCTTCATCTTTTGAGAAGCATATGGAAATTTTAGAGAAAGTGTTCTCTAGACTGATTATGGCGGGATTGACTCTAAATCGAGAAAAGTGCAAATTTTTTAGGTCTGAATTAAAATATCTAGGGTATGTTATCGACAATAAGGAAGGATTGCGAGTAGACCCGGACAAAGTACAAGCTATTTTGAATATACCTACTCCCACTTGTGTTCGAGATGTTAGGAGCTTTCTAGGAATGGCCTCATGGTACAGGAGGTTCATCGAAAATTTCTCTTCTATTAGTGCACCTTTGACAAATTTATTAAGGAAAAGACAAAAATTTTTATGGACTTCTACTTGTGAAGAATCTTTTCGAAAATTGAAAGAGTGTTTAATCTCAGCACCTATACTGACTACCCCAGATTTTACCAAACCTTTTAATGTGAAAACGGATGCTAGTGGATATGGACTAGGAGCTGTTTTGACGCAGATGATTGACGGCCATGAACGAGTCATTTGTTACGTAAGTCGATCTTTGACGAAGCAAGAAAAAGCATATAGTACGACTGAAAGGGAGCTTTTGGCGGTGCTTCATGCGCTGGACAAGCTGAGACCATATCTAGAAGGGGCTACGTTCACCGTAGAAACGGATCACCATAGCTTAGTATGGTTGGACAATGTTAAAAATCCACATGGTAGATTATGTAGATGGGCTGTGAAATTACAACAATACAATTTCAAGGTGATTCATCGAAAAGGTAAAGATCACGTGGTACCTGACGTACTTTCAAGAGCAGTTCCGAATATAGATTATATCACCGATGAAAATTCGACTTTGAATACTTTTGGCTATGATTTCAAGGACATAACAGATCGATGGTACTCAAGAATGATAGCAAATGCTACCACGAATCCTTTGTCTTATCCAAAATGGAGAGTACAAGATAAATATCTTTTTAAATATGTGCAAGGTAAAGTTCCTGAGCTTTCCGAAGAATCAGAGCACTGGAAATTGGTTGTACCTAAGGATTGCCGTCAAGATATTCTCAAAGAATTACATGATAGTCCTACTTCGTCTCATCCAGGAATATTCAAAACCTATGAAAAACTATGTCACCGTTTTTATTGGCCAAAGATGAAGTGTGATGTTACCGCATATATTAACCGGTGTAGGGTATGTGCAAAACATAAAGCTGTTCAGAAGAAACCCGCTGGTCTTATGGGGCAACGCCCACAGATAACCAGACCTTTTGAGTTAATTAGTTGTGATATAGTAGGTCCATTACCTAGAGGAAGTCGAGGATATACTCATATTTTAGTAGTATGTGATTATTTTTCCAAATTTGTTCTAACTTTTCCATTAAGATCAGCAACTGCCAGTAAAATATGTAGACATCTTGAAGAAGACGTATTTTTATTATTTGGAGTCAGTAAACATCTTATTACTGATAACGGAGCACAATTTACGAGTAAAGAATTTCGAAAATTATGTGATGATTATAATGTGAATATTTTGTATAATGCTGTTTATCATCCTCAGAATAATCCGACAGAGAGAGTAAACCGTGTCGTAAAAACCATGTTATCATGCTATATTCAAGAAAATCAACGGAAATGGGATGTAGTGTTACCCTTTGTAACCTGTGCGATACGCACTCAGATGCATGAAGTAACCGGCTATACTCCATATTACGTAAATTTTGGTCGAGAATATATCGGAAATGGAAAGTTTCATAATAATGTTAATCTTAATCATCAATCGGATCTAGAGATCAATAGGACTGAAGAAAGAATAGTGAGAGACCGTGGATTTGCAAAAATTTATGAAGATATTAAAGTAAGGCTACGAAAGGCATACACACAAGCTAGTCAAAGATACAATCTAAGAAGAAGACAAGTACAATACAAGATCGGAGACTTGGTATGGAGAAAGAATCATGTTTTGTCCAGTAAAGCGGATTATTTTAGTGCAAAACTGGCTCCTAAGTATGTCGGACCTTGTAAAGTTAGGAAAGTTTGTGGTACATGTAGCTATGAAATTGAAGATGAAAGTGGAACATTGGTCGGTGTATATCATGTAAATGATCTCAAACCTACCCACGGTTTGGATTAGAATTTTTTTTTGGTAGTTCTCTAATTGTACATTGATATTTTGGTTATACTATTGTAAAAGGATTTTTTTTGTTGTGGGAAAAAAAAAGTAACCTGCGTTCAAGGCTCTAATTCATTAATTTTTTTGTTTTGTCATTTTTCCTTGTATACTGTCGTGTGTAATCGTCCGGAGGTGAACGATTGCAAAACGTTTAAGCCTCATATTAGTTGCAAGTGTGATAGTTGTGGAGCGAACTATTGCCAAGCATTTAAAGCTTTATTTTGTTTCTTTTTCTGGAAAAATTTTTTTTTTAAAAAAAAATTTTTAAGAGGGAAAAGGGGGAATTTGTAACGTTAAATTAGAATTCAATCATATATATTTGTATAGAATTTTAAGTTTATAAATAACTAAAGCTACAATTGGGTTTGTTGAATGATTGCAGAGCAAGGATTATTTCTAGTAGGTATTCCTCTAACTTTGTTGACAGCATTAGGACAGAGTACCTAATTTTGTGTTGGTTAGGTATTGCTTGTTTGAGTAAAAGTAGCCTCGGAAACATTCTTGTTTTCGATAAATTTTATTCAGGTAGCAATATACTTAGGTTGCATTGTTTTGATGTGTTAGTAGTTGCTATAGGCTTGTTGTACGTTAGCTTCTTCTGATGCAGGACAACCTCTCCGTTGTCTAACCTAAAACCAGTACAAACATTTAAGTAGTGGTTTTCACCGAGGGGTATATTATTGTATGACTTACTTTTTATTTGACGAGCTATTTAGATTGTTCTTTTTCCTTGCTAGATACTTTGAAATTCGGTTCCTGTAGAGGATGTAAACATCTTTTGGAATGCCGATATGTGTAGGCAAAAATACATATTTCAGAGGGTGCTGGCTGGAAAGCAATTTGGTTAGTCATTTGAAGGGTGGATAATACCAATAATATTCACTTACTTGTATTTTGCAGGAAGGTTTTAGTTTTAAATAAATAAGCTTGGTGAATTCTCTGTTTATTCTTTTTCGTCAGCTGTCATATGTCATATTTCACTGGGGAAATTGTTACCAACATTGATATAGGAAACTGCTCAGTCGTCATTTAATTTATTAATTCTAGGTTTATTTACTTTATGGACAATTGTTGTTTAAAATGGTGATTTGCACTCATGGGATTTCTTTGTAATGTCTGTTTTAATATTTCCATGTCAAGAATTATTTTCTGTGTCGTTAAAATTTTAATTGTAAATATGCGCGCGTCTTTAGGAATTGTGGGTAATTTCGTAGGAGTTGTCAAATGGTGATTGGTGCTCGAAAACATGTGGCTGAGGAAAAAAACAACAAGTGGTTTCCGAGTTTCCGGATCCTTCGAATCAGCAGCGTGTCGTTTAGCCGATAAGACGAGATTTTCCTTTTGAATGCTTTTAGAGCAACCCATTCTGAGTTTTGGGGATTATACTGGAAGTCTTTAAATTTGGAAGTGCCGTTTGGTATGTTGAGCTGTTTGAAGCCGATTTTGTTGTGTGGAACTTCTAAATAGGCTTAGAAACGAAGCTATTGAATCCTTGTGTTTTTTTGTGTGCCCAGGCCATTTTGTTGGGCAAATTTTGTACGGGTATTAAATCTACCCTAGACTTGGATTTCTGTAAATTCCTGGTTTTGGGGAGTTACGATATTTTTTTGGATAGACGTTTTTATGCTGGGAAGCCACGTGTCGATTTGGACGGGACTTTTGCTGTTTTGGTTGAGGACATCACTGGAACATATTGTTTTGGGACTGGAGTGGAGTCGGAGAGCCTTCTGCAGATATAATACAGGAGTTTCGAGTGAGGAACTGGGAATGTCGTTATCAGTTGTCACCCTTAAAGGCGTTAGAGGTGGGATAAGTACCCTTAGTATTTACCATGTGTATTTAGAATCATTATTTTCCTTATGTCTATGATTTTTAATTATTCTATAAACGGCCATTTTATAAGCCTAGCTGGTATGGACAATAATAGTTCCCTACTAGTATGAATTACCTGTAAGTAACTGCGCAGTTATATATCCAGATGTTTTGATAATTATATGTATAATTTTTTTTTTTGTATTATGTGATGTATAAGGTCATATTGGAAAACTTATTTAGTTGGGTATATTGAAGGATGGCTCCCCACCACTAACCTGTCCTATTTAAATTAGTTATTTTGTTGAATGTAACTTGGCCTAAAATATTCATTTTTCACTTAGAAAAGACATCAACAGTAAATCAGAATTAAATCAGAAGTAATTTAGAATTAAATAAAGATGAAATTAAAATTAAATCAACATTACATCAAAGTCAAGTCAAGATCATGTATATAATTTAATAATGTGATAATTAGGAAAACACTGTCAGTAATCTGGTAGTTCTTAATTTGAAAGTCACCGGTAATCAGATTTTGTTAATAAATGTTATAGGAATTTTAACCTCGTTTTTATTTCTCGCCGTTGACTTAAGGTTGAAGATAAGTAACACTGAATTTGGTAATTTATGTAGTCAGTGTGTCTGACAATTCGCTTGAGGTTGGTATATTAAAATTACCTGGCGCTCACTATTTCACCTTGGCAAACTTTAGGAATCGTTAAAAAAATAAACGAATCTCACCCCTGGAGTCTCCTGTTGGAGCTAGCTGACCTTAAGTTTTTTTTATTCGTCTTATTTTTAGACTTTTAGTCGTAAATTGAGTTTAACACGTAACAAGACCATGGAATGCAGAAGAATTACTGGAAATAGTAAATAATGCATGAGAAAATATTATTACTAATGATTATTGCATAAGGTTATTTAATTATATTCCAAACAGACTTATAGAAGTTATAAATAGAAATGATGCAATAACAAAATATTAATAGTTAGTCTCTTGTTAAGTAGCATATCCTTTGTCCTTTGATCCAGGATTTCTACTAATCGTACCGTTTATTCACCACTTTCTTAAAATGTTACACACCAAATTTTTGTTAATGTTATAACACAGTGCCATTTTGTCTCATTAACCATCCATTATTTATTACAGCAATAACTACAGCATTAAAAAAAAAATTAAAAGTGATATCTGTCTTATTTCGGCTACTCATTACATATTCAAATAGAGACAGATTTACATAAAAAAAAAGTTGTCCTATTTTTTTCTGCTCACGACAGTACAAGACCAAGTGCCATTTTTATAAATGGAATGCTATAAATATTAGTAGTGTAGTGATTTTTTTTCTTTGTTGAAATAATGCCATCTGCAGATGCATTTTGAAAAAGTCACTACAGTCACCATTATGGATCATAAGAAAAAAAATTGTAAATATCAGTTACGAGATATCTTTGTGATGTTTTTGAATCATTTTAACTTCCTAAAAATATACAAGATGGCCAAAAATGATTTTTCAATTTCGAACTTTCTGAATTCAATTTGTTCAAATAAAACACCCTGTATATTTTTCGACCACATGATGTAGGAATGAGATAGAAAAAAGTTTCGATTAAAAGTTGTAGGGCTGTAACTGAACCCCTTATAAGTTAATTGAAGCACAGTGGCGTGCAGAAATTAAGGGGTACAAAAAGTAATAATATATTTTTTAATGGAATGCCTATGTATTGTTGAACTTCTAGCGCGCATCAGTTTATTTTCTCACTACGTCTGTGAACAGAGGGGGCTAAAAGTAATTTAGGAATTAAGACTATCCACGCATACAAGTGTTGTCACCGCAAAAATAAAATAAAAAATTTCAACCTATTACGAAATATTTCCAGTACGCCAATGATCTAAAAAGAGTGATCAGTTTTATTCATACCGATATATCATATGCTTTAAAGATCACAACAAATTGGTGATTTAATTTTATCTCAATTGCAAATGGCATGATTTTATATAAAACGTTATATCTCGTTTAGTAATAGAGATAACTAAAATAATTCCGAATAGTAAGGTGGCGTATTGAAATTACCGTTACCTGGCGGATAAAAGCACCAAAATTGGTATGAAGATACCTTAGGGTACTAATAAATGTTAGCCTAGGAACCTTTTCTTTCTTTCTAAAAATGTTCATGTACAGCACTAAAATCTAAATGGCCGACAATTACGGCAAAATATCAAATGTAAGTCTTTCTTTTCGAGGCACCACTAATGTAAAAACCCTAAAAAGTGGGATTTGTGATGTTGTGTTGCAGATGTTGGTCATCTTGGATTTCATTCCTGTTTATGTAGTGTTTCTCACAGACAAAATTCTAATTACCATTATCGGTGGTTGTAACCTTACGCATCTTGGTGGACATAAGCAAACGGCAGTATCAGAACTTTGTGCTTGGTGAGCGCACCCTCTCTATACATGACCCAATCAATAGGCATTCTCTTGCACTCTTCAAGAGTCCAAAGCATAAAGCAACATCTAAGCAAAGGAAGAAACTGAAAGTGTTTCAGAACAATGTGGAAATATTTAGCCAAACATGTCGATGCAGAACCGGGAATCTGATTTGGATGAGTTTTTTGCGCATGAGATATAGTCATTCCCTCCTTCCATTTCAGACTTTGGTAAACTTAATTTACCAAACAAGAACGCTGGAATATTGCAATGTCTTGTGCAGATATGTCAATCACATACCTCCTTCAACCTATGATCTTCAATCGGTCTGCTCTGCATTAATTTTTTTTCTGATTTCAAAAATATGACATATGGTAGTCCTATCTTTAACCGTATTTAAAATCGTATTTAAGCTATTTATTATACGAACGGAAGTTACGTTTATTAAAGTAGTCTATGAAAATAACAAGTGTTCTGTTATCATATGACATTTATTTAACCAAATCAAAATGGGATACAGTGACGCAGAAAAAGTGCAAATATTCACTTGTTACATAAAAAATACTAAAAATAAACGTGCACCACGAAGCGAGTCTTAAAAACATGTTTTAAAGCTCTTTGATAATGGTCGCAAGGTCGAAACATATGTCAGACAAAACTGAACAAAACTCATGAAACAATAAACCAAGTGCGTATTGTAACAATTCTTTTGAATATTTATAATTATTCTATTATTGTACAACTTTTTTTGATCTTCTTTCTTATTACTAAATTCTATCTTCTAGTCTTCTTCCTTTCTCTTATATCTAATTCTTGCTTTTATCTCCTTTTAATTAAAACTTCTCTCTTCTACTTCTCTATCTTCCTCTGCTATATTGTATATCCTTTGACTTTGTAGTAAATCTCCCTTACTACCTTCTCTTTTTCTCAAAGTTTCTGACAATTTTCAAATTATCTCCCCTTCTGTCAAAAGAATCTTGACGATCCACCTTTCACACCGGCCATGCCCTCACTGATTTAAAATATTTCAGCTTATATAAAAATTGTCAATTCAACAGAACTTTTTAAAATTACCTAAACTGTATAAAATTTCCTCTACCTATTCAAACATGCTTAAGCTAATTTATAGATGATGACAAACAATAAAATAAATCCAAAACAATGTAACCCTCATTCCCTCATTTATTAAAACGTGCATATTAGTGTTATAATACTGGCTGCACACAAAACATCAAACATCTCACGCAAAAAACATCTTCATATTGAAATAACAAAAAGAACAATTTAAACATTTAGGATATCATAATAATATGTATTGTCGTGAGCAGAAAAAATAGGACTTTTTTTTTCTAATGTAAATCTGTCTCCATTTTGAATATGTACTGAGTATCCGAAATAAAACAGATATCACTTTTAATTTATTTTTTATTTAAATGCTGTAGTTATTGCTATAGTAAATGATGGATTGTTAATGAGACAAATTGTACTGCGTTATAATATTAACAAAAATTTGGTGTGTAACATTTTAAGAAAATGGAGAATAAACGGTACGGTTAGTAGAAATCCTGGATCAAAGGACAAAGGATATCTTACTTAACAAGAAACTAACTATTAATATTTCGTTATTACACCATTTCTATTTATAACTTCTATAAGTCTGTTCAGCATAGAATTAAATAACCTTATACAATAATCATTAGTAATAATATTTTCCCATGCATTATGTTTACTATTTCCAGTAATTCTTCGGCATTCCGTGGTCTCACATTTCGTTTTTGGATACTTCTTACGAGTAGTCCCCATGCTTCTTCCACAGGGTTAAGATCTGGACTATGACTGGGCCAGTTAAGAACAGTGATGTTGAAACCAGTTAGTTACGGTATGAGCAGTATGAACGGAACAATTGTCTTGTTGAAATATGAACTCATTATTAGGAAATAATTGTGACACAGAAGGGAGCATAATATTGTCTAAAATCCTAATATACGTTTCACTATTAAATCGTTCCTCAATATGCCATAAAACACCAAGACCACGTGCCGATATCAAAGCTCACATATTGACGACAAATATACCATTTTTATCATTGCTAGATATATATTCTCATCGAATCGAGTATTCGGTAGGCGGTAAACACAAATACGACCGTTGTGTGTGCATATTAGTTTTTTGCACACTTGCAATAAATTATGACAACTAACTGACAATGTTACAAAAATTAAAGTTATATGTACACAACTAGATTTTAGCAAAATACCGTTATAATACTATTTTTTTTTTGCTCGCGACCGTATGTATTTATACATATGTGTATATATGTGTCTATATATGTGTATTGTGTTTGTATGTAAATATGTTAGATTTTAAGACTGTTTTTTCGTTATTCTCAATTGCTATATGTATAAGAATATATATTGTTCTTATCTTTATTAATTGTATCTTCCTGCCGTTTAATTGGTTTCTTATCTGTCTGGGCAGTGTACCTTTAAATAAATACATGATGGTGGATAGTAACTTCTCTATTGCATTTTTCTCAAAAAGGAATTTGAAGACGAGGCCTGAAATTAGAAAATTGTTAATGTGGCAACATAGCAAAAGTCAAAGCCAGCACTATTGTAATATCTAAATACATATTTGTGTTTCTTTAGAACATAACATTAAACATGTGACTTTTTATTTAAAAGAAATGCGCAGTAAATATGTGATTAGATAATAGACATACACATTCAAATGTTTTAGAGGTTTTGTTATATTAATAATAATAATAATAATCTTTATTAACCACTTAAGATACATTACTTGTATATGTGGTAAGTCACAGGCCTTGATTATCAGCAGGAAAGTTGGCACTTGTCTGTGAATGAATTATTTTTCCAACATGAAAATCAAATGATCTTTCTATCATATTTAAATATTTTCTAACACTGTCTACATTTTAGGCCAGAATCACAGATTTTATTGTTCAACTTGTGGGAAATCGTACACAATCAAAACCAATCTAAGAAGACATCAAAGGGTGGAGTGTGGTAAAGAAAGGACAGTTTCATGCAATTTATGTGACCACAAGTTTTATTATAAACAAGAGTTGAAAGGTCACTTGAGAATAAAGCACAATTTTCAGTTTAGACAAAACAGAGTCAACGTGTCATTGTAAAGTTTGTAAAGATCTAGCCCAACGGAACCTCACATTAAAACCATAGATGCTGAAATTTCACGTGCAAGTAGTTTTTAATACCTTAAACGAAATAAAGACAAGCGGAATCAAGTAACTTGCAAATAACAGCGTACAAGAGAAAGTTTATTACCTAATTTCTTCTAAGCGTCTTTTTATAAATCTTCACATTTGAAGTGACATTTTCGAAAACTCGCTAAAATTTTTAAAAGTCGATGTTTATTCCGTCATCAATTAGACAAAAAAATGAAACCAAATATAGAATAATCTAGTCATTTTATTGAAAGTAAAAGTGAAATTTTTGTGACATGTTATTTTCTTTTTAAACGTTGGATATGAATTAAAGAAGTATTGTTATATTTCTTCACACATTTTTAGTGCCGCTCGCGAGCGGCACTAAAAGCTTTTACTGCCGCTCAGAATGATGAGCGCGAAGTAAAAGACTTTTGCTTCCGGTCAGATGGAGTGTCAGAGAGATGACAGTTTAAGTTCACAATATTTGTCATTAAAGTCGTGTTCTTTTTGAAGAAAATAGCATATTGTTTTATTAGGAGTAAAAGTGATACTTTTGTGATGAGTCCGGCAATTACAGGCGAGCCACCAAAGTGGCTTTTACTCCGAAATTCTTTCTTTAAACGTCAGAAAACCATGACGCTTCTTACTCATTTCATGACATTAAAGTTTGGCATTTTAGAGGGCTGTATGTTGCCATTAGCAGCGGAAGTAAAAGTACTTGTTCTTGGCAACGCACAGCTATAGTATATTGTTTTATTAGGACTAAAAGTGATACTTTTGTGACGAGTCTGTAGGTAGCCACAAAAGTGGCTTTTGCTCCGAATAAGACATGTTACTTTTTCTTCAAACGTAGATTAGCTATAAAACAAAATCAAGATAAAAAAATTAGCTGCGCGTTGCCATTGGCAATGGATGTAAAAGTTCCCTGGGGCGAAAGAATAAGTACTTTTACTTCCGTTGCTAATGGCAATGCACAACCGTCTGAAATGTCAACTTTAATGTCATGAAGTGAGTAAGAAATGATTTTCTAACGTTTGAAGAAAATTTTTATTCATCTTTATTATTTTTATAGCTAATGCACGTTTTGTGTGTTAGAATTTCCAAGCCGAGGACCGTGCCGTATTCCACTGTTTTTTTTACTTTTGCCTGTCTTCAGCATGTATCGTTAGCAGTTGGCTATGCCTAATGATAAAGTTTGATGAATATCTTGCTTATTTTTCACATTTAACGAGAAATGTGCAAAAAAGCTGTGCTTCAGTTTAATCCTTTCTTTGGGACGCAAGATGGTGCCGCACCTATGCCCACCTAACATTTTTATATTTCATTTACCACTTACATGTAAAATTTCAGTTATGCTTATCGAACTGATCATTAGAGTAAAGAGAAATAGTATTTTAGGTATAATGTCCTTTCTATGTTTTCTATACCTAGTCCAATTTATGTGTAACGAATTATTTAATTTAGAAATAATAATAATAATAACTTCATAATTATAATCTTTGCTGATATCTTAGTTATTCAGACATTATTTTTGGCATGGTCGATTAAGCGGCTTGTCAATTTCAAAGTGAATTGAAATTGACGAGCCGCTTAATCGACCAGCTCGGTTACCTGACATAACTCCACCAGACTCTTTTTTATGGGGTCGCATACACACAGACAATTATTGAACAACCATTCTCTACGACACTGCCATCTGCCGCAGCTAGGACTCGAACTCAGGAGTGGTGCGACCAATCGTGTCCTCATCTAATCTTCTGCTACCAACTCGACAACATATGAATAACGTCACTAAACATCCATGCCCTAGCCAGGAGTCGAACCCGGGATCCTTTGATCTCAAGCCTAACGCCTAAGCATCTAACCACTGAGCCGGCTAAATGAGGAACTAGTAGAAGATATTACTCATTTATAAAATAAAATGTATACCAGTTGTGTAGCAATCAGTCGAAACACATTTTTAGCCGCCTGTAGTGAAGGAACTTACACATAGTTACCATATGCGCACTAAACGCAAACTTACTTTAGTCGGTTGTGCTGTGGTCCCAAATTTAAAAAGTTGTAACTTGATAGAAAATTTTAATTTCTCGGTATCTTTCCCATCTTGAGAAAAAAGAATATTTTGCAAATATGCATTTTCCAAAAAAAAATGGGGTTAAGTAATTCTTTTTTAATATTTTTCTCGCATATTTCAGTCACAATTGACTTTTCGCAAAACTTTTCTAGTTCTTAATTATCTTGCCTAAAGTAAGACTGCATCAATATTAAGGATACGGCTAATCTAATCACTAGCACTTGACCCTAACAATAGGAAATATAAAAGAAGGTATAGGATAGCAGTATTCTTAAATTAAAAGAAAACATACTGTCACTAGTTTTATATGATTCTGTCAATTAAATGATCACATGCTCATATACGGGCATTGATGTCATAATAGCCTAAATAGGTATAATTTTTTTTTATATCTAAGTAAACAATTATTTGTAGCTAGTTTTAATGTAATTTTTGCATGTTTGCCAGTTTTTTTCTTCCTTTTTTTCGACATTTATTTAACGTCGGTCTATTTCCGCTACTGAGGCCTAACACCTATGCCTGTAGACGAGTTGCCCCCAACCAGAGATTTTGCCAAACCTCTTGCTTTTCGAAGAGTGGGGACCTTTTACTTGTCTAACATTTAATAAACAAGTGACCGACAGCTATACATCCCCTCCGAAGGATGGTATATCAGCTACGCAATTCTCGCCTAAGATTGCATAGCTTCCGTGCGTACACTGATATACAAGCCGCTGGAAGATGTGAGGTGGTCTCCCATCCAATTACTAACCGCACCTGACGTTGCTTTATGTCAAACATCGAAATATATACAGTCGAGTTCATCTATAATCAGCACTCAAAAAACGCAATAAAAATTTTACGACCTCATTAAAATACGATTACTCTTTGTGCTATATCGACAGCAAAAATTGACTCGCTTAACTTCATAGGTTTTTAATGTGCATCGGCTTGTTTGATCACAGCAAGCCGCTTGGCCCACGGTGATAATAATTATAGCGTAAAGTTTTTGTTGCGTTTTTTGAGTGCTGATAATAAATGAAGTGGACTGGAGTAAAGACGCACCTACGCTCGCCCCTACTTACCAGTTTTTAAGTATCTTCTTTAACTTATTTCTTACTTTGTATATAACTTAAGCTTAAAATCATTAAATACAATTTGGATAGCCCAATCTCTATATAAGGAAAAGATATCAAAACCTTCATTAGCATAAGATTATGGACTGAAGAATAACCTTTGTTTTTTTTTAGATTTCATTTGCAATAATTGTGGAAGGACCTACAAGCATAAAGCCTCACTTTACAATCATACTAAATTTGAGTGCGGAAAAGATAAGTCATTGGCATGTCATATTGCGGACTGTACATACAAAACTAAGAGAAAAGGCAGTCTCAAGTCCCATTTGTTAATAATGCACGGAATGTCCTATTCGCGAAATGAGAAAAGATTTAGGATGGTAGTGATTTAAAGTTGTTACTTTCCTATTGACCTGTAGATACCATAAACAAGTTAGTTGAAGAGAACCTTTATAGAATAGCCAAAATATGTTTTGAGTGTGAACTATTTCTGGGCAGTTTCTTGTTTATAGCAATGGATAGATCCATTAGTGTAGGACAATCACAAAAAAGTTTCAAAAGCTAAAGTCGCCATTTGGGAAAAATGGCTACCAGAGCCGTTTTCTTTAGCATCATATATCTCATAACCGTTGCCGAGGTTTTTGAGTTTTTCTGTTGTACTTTTTATCTGCTTCAAAAGGTATTGTGACTTTAATGATAAACCGAAGGGATAACTTCAGAAAGTAGTATATTATATACCTAGGCAGAGAAGTAAGCTATTATTTACCGAGCACTTTTATATAATATGCGAGGTTTATAGTGGTCTTCTCAACCGATGTATATATAGATTTTTTTTACTACTAACCTGAAAAATCACCATTATTTACTCCATTCCTCTAATGATAAGTAGTATTTCTCTCCTTAGGAAATAAAAATTATAATAAAAAAAACCACCTAGGTAAATAATGAAAAATAAAGAAAATTTTCCATTATTTACCTAGGGAAAGAAATACTACTTCTCATTAGAAGAATGGAGTAAATAATGGTGATTTCTCAGGTTAGTAGTAAAAAAAATAATGAAATTTAAATACTAAGTAAACATAAGGTTTTCATTACTTTTGAAAAAGTAATTCAAATAAAGGTTTTAGAAAGTACAAATTGCTTTCATTTGTTTTTTATTCATATATTCCCAGCTTGGATATTGGCAGAGTTATTGTGAACGATCCATCTTTACACGTCTGAAGGACTTTTATTATACTTTCCAAAATGGATATTAAACGTTCACAAAGAAGGGTTCAAAGCGACTGTTTCAGACAGAGAATAATACAAAATCTATACTTACTGTTTCGTTTTTGCTTAACTGCTTCACTGATGGTACCAATTGGACGTCGTAACACTATAATTCTAACACAGTAAATACTAACACTTTCTTAAATTTAAACCTGAAAAGGAATTTTGAAACACAAGAAAAACACAATATAAAGTTCAAAAATATATATATTAAATCTTTTAAAAAAATTATGTTTTTACAAAACGTTCAAGAAAATGAGTAACAACTATAGTCTGGCCCGTGTACAACACATGGTGAGGAACGAAACGACTTATAATGTAACCAACTACCATTCAATATGCGGTTTATAGCTAACGATTACATAAAAAGATTCAGTAAAAAGTTCAATGTTTATAATTTTGGTAGGCTTTTGCTTGCCTGTTTATTGACGTATTTTCAGTTCTATACAAATTTTGATCGCTCCTCGGAGCTTAAAAATGGTTGAATCGCAACGACTTTGAATTATATTCTGCGTCCCATGCACTCTGAGTTCATGGTAACTATACTATTCTGACACCGAATCACTGAGGAACCGGTTTAGGGCAAATACGCTTAAAACCCATCATTTTCCCGTCAAAATCGACTGCTAGAAAATGATAGGGCACCCTCGACGCTAGAGCTATTGTCGCTAAAACTCTCGAAATACTTTGACTAAAGACTGGATAACTTGTCCTCATATTTAACACAACGCATGAGTTGCAGTGCTGCATGACGTGGATTCGTAAAAGGGTTTTTATTTTCAAAATTTTCTCGGTCGGTTTTCATTATACTTTCTAAATTTTGTGGTCGGGGCGACATTACGTCCCCGTGCAGCGACATTTACTACACTTTCTAAAATTACACTCCTTGACGAGTTTCCAAGATTTTGGCATAAAAAACGCTCCGTAGAGCGAAAATGTGAATTTATGTATAAAAACCTCTTCCAACGGCATTTTTACGCGAAGCACGCTTTTCATGCGAAATGTTTCGAAATGTCGGATTTTGTTGCAGTTTCGAAAAGTTCATCGAGAGTTTTGGCGTGTTCTTTAACATTATGACCGTTTATACAGACAAGTGCACTAATTTTCCTTAAGGTCGGAGTGGTTCAGATTGAAGGTGACATCAATAGCGTCAAAACCATTAAAACTGGTACGCTAAAGATAATAAAAGTAAAATTTTGCACGTCTTGTAGCCGGCTGTAAATTGTATTATTTTGTAAGTTATTAAGTTTGTACCATTTTTTATAATGATTGACTTTAACCCCTAAAAACCGATTTTTGACATTTTCTTTTTCAAAAAATAGCATACTAAGGGCTATAAATTAGCATACTTATTGTTTAAAACTTATATAATAAGACGTGCATAATGTTAGAATGATTAAGCCCCCCAAAGGGTCCCAACCGTTACTTCGTTAATATTCGAGTTAGAAACATGAAACAAAAAACAATTGAAAGCTAATTTCATTCTCTAAAGTTTATTTCGATTATTTTTTTAGAAGTTTTAGTAAAAATGCTTCGTATTTGCAAAAGTTTATGCCATTTTATTATTAAATTTAAATATTTTTTGCCGAAGTTACCTTTCGATTTAGCATAAAATATGTAATTATACTTTCTGCAGGATAAACAATAAGAAGTACAACAAAAGAAAAATATAGGTACTTAATATAGTTACAGAGATATATGATTTTAAAAAATGCGGCTCTGGTGGGCATTTTTCTAACTGGCGGTTTTAGCTCACATGGGATTTTTTGACTTTTATGTGCTTATCGTACATTAATAGAGCCTGGCTCTTTAAGATAAAGTAGTAAACTCTCCAGAAATACATCACGCTGACTCCTATTACGAGCTAAGCTTGCCTAAACTAGGCATACGGTTTTTAAATAATAAAATATTTCGTATTAACTCTGTACAATGTTAATTTAAACATATTAAATGGAACTATATGCAAAATATAATAATGTCCAGGGCTCATAGAACTCGTTAATGTGAGTTATAAAAATCATAAGTTCCGAATTTTGCGTTCAAAATTCTATTTTTCAGATAATTAACCTTTGCAAAAATGAATGTTAATAACTTATATAACAAATAAAAGAAATAAAAAACATATATGCACAGATTACTGTTTTGTTTATCTTTTGTATCAAGTGATTTTTCTTACTTTTCATAAACAGCCGAATGAGAATGAATATACTACTAGATTTTGGCGTCGGCGTCGTTGGAACTGTAGTGTATTTTTTGTTAATTGTTTCATTATCGATACGTATTCGTTTAAAATGAACCGCATCGTTCGAACAATTTTGTAAAATCTGTCTCTCATCATTAGCAGTACCTTCCCAACTGATTTATTTAATCTTTTTAAGTATGTTTTTCCAGAGTAGTCGAATTTTATTTTTTAATCATCGTTTCTAAATTATTATCTTTCTAGCGATATATTTTCTTGTGACCTTCATCCATGCGATCGATAATGTTATTTTTATGAGGGCAATGTACTACATATATAATTTCGGCAAAATCATACTTCCACGGCCATCTTTAGTTCTTCCAAGCAATGTGAACCTGAACGTGTGTAGAATTCTCCTGGTATGGGTACCGTTCGTCTCCAACAGATGACGGGATGATATAGATCACACAAATCGTGCCATGGTAGATTGCGCATTGTTGTGAATTAAATTCTTTAATATGTTTATATATGAATGCATGAAACGCATGTTTTTGTAGAAGTAGCGCAGAACCAGGATCAATTATTCATTCATTTATTAACACTGCTTAACAGGTTACAAAAATAAAATTACCGACCAGGAATACCTAGGCAGAATTATCTACATGTAACATACAATTTATAACTTTGGATTTAAATTAGGTATTTTCGAAAGAAACTTAGGGAAAGTGTAGGTCTTACAAAGTACAATTTTCAGTTAAAATTTCAAATCAGAATAAGTATTGAAACAGCTGAATACCGTATTTGTTGTTAAAATTTTACACCCATGAGGCCCGAAAAATGTGCGTGATAGCTCAAACTATAGCACTTAAGAGTGATTTATAATAACTGAAAGAAAAAAAAATATTAAAATTTGTGACCATTTCTTTGTTATTTAAAAAAAATCGTTATAAATAAATTGAATTTCATACTTCAAATATAAAATATGTTTATACGATTTAAAGCATATGACAAAGCGACTAATTGGCGAAAAAAAAGTTTTTATTTTGCCCAGATATTTTAGCTTTTGGGTTTTACCATTTTGTTAATAAAAAAATTAACCTTTTGACTTGAAATTTGCCCTGGTTGTTCACAAATGTCTGTATTTTATTTCCGTAAGAGAAAGCTACTAGAATATTGCTAGAAGTTAAAAAATAATTATTAATAAAGAGGTGCGCGGGGAGGGGGATTGTACGACCCTCATATGAGACATACAGGTGTTAGGAAATTCCTATCTCTAACTATGGACAACAAACATAATACTTGTCAAAATATAAAAGCTGCAGTTAATTTGTCAAAAATCTCGAGACAATCTATTACTATTTATTATACTAAAAATAGAAACATGTCCATAGAATAATTTCTTCAAAGTTTGAAAGATTTAAGAGACTACTATTCTAACATTTGATTCTGAGATATCCCGATGATTGGATAAAAACTGTCAATTTTGAGGCCCAGATATGTTATTTTTTTCAAAGGCTACAAAACCACCGATTTTCTTTATTTTTGCTGATTCGTTTCTGCCAAATATAATTGTTAAATATGCAGTCCAAATTCAGTGAACAATATACTTATTCGCGCAAAGCAACAAATCTAGAGGAACAAGCTCTGGTTATCTGACTGGCCAGAGGTCTGTTTCTACATAACCATGGGTTAACAATGTTTTTGAGAAAGTTTACTTTTATCAGACCAAGCTTACGGGTTTGGTAAACTATACGTACTTACCTATATTATAATGTGCTGTCCTTGTACTTGAAATACACACTTGTATTAAGCGACATTGTTTTCCAGGAAAGTCCTACTCATGTACTAATTGCCATAAGGCTTATAAACTAAGATCAAGTCTGCTTCGGCACATGCGCCTAGAATGTGGAAAAGTCGCAACGCATAAATGTCCATACTGTGACTATGCCTCGAAGCAGAAGCCACCCATTTTGAGTCACGTCAGACTCAGGCATCCACTATTTGTGAAGACGTTTTTAGCTATGTACTACTCGTATAAGCATTCATAAAAAATAAATATATGTTAAGTCTGTTTTGTAAATAAATAATAAATTAATTCAGTTGACGCACTGTTGTTTGTTATTACCTCATACAATAAAATAGTGTCAATCATATATAATAATACTAATGAATAAACACCACATAAATTAGACAACTGATTAAAAAACGGGAACATACAACCATATCCTCCGACAGTACCAGTGCTGAAGCCGGGGTTCGAACCCGGTAGCGTGATACCTGTTCAATTAAACGCCACCTTGCGCCTTAACCAATGCGACTATCGGCTGGACAAATAATATAGATAAAATAAGATAGATAAGCATATGTAGATAGATAAAATATGCAAATGGTAAACAGTGTATTCAATATACATACGCTACTGTGTATGTATATTGAAAGCAATTGGCTCAACCGTCGTGGATAACCATTTTCAATATTCATTTTATTTACCGATGAGTCCAGATTTACAAATAATGGGATGATTAATCGAAACAACGCGACATGTTTTGCTGGTCAAAAATAATCGGTCATTTAGGGAGGGTCCATTTCAAGAAAGATTTAGTGTAATTGTTTGGGCGAGAATAGTGGGCCAATATTTTTCCGAGGACGATAACTTACACTTCCTCAAAAATGAAATATTACATTTTCTTGAAAATCTACGTCCTGGAATTACGACTCGATTGTACTTTAATGAAAATTGCGCCCCCCGCACAACGCATTAATAATAATAAATCATCAACAAAATGTATTCGGAGAGAGACTAACAACAACTCATGGTCCAATAAGATGGTCACCAAGACCACTTGATCTCACTCCCTGTGATTTTTTGCTACGGCCATATTTGAAATATTATTTCATTAAATATGATTATCTACTTCTTCTTTACATTAATAATAATAATAATAATAATAAGAGATAATATCATATGTTTAATAAAATCTATTGAAAATAATTTCCAGATTGTGCTACCTATAATAAGAATTTGATATTACGTACACTTGGGCTTAACAAATTCAGACATAATTCATATCAAGTGAAAGCTGAAAGTATGCCTTTATTTTTATTTATTTATACTACGTTTGCCTTTCTATTTTAATATAAAAAACGTAAAAAGAAATTAAGAAACAGTAGTAATATAGATATGAACATGAACATATAATAGAACTAAGAATATTGGACTTATATTTTATACATTAGGTAACATGAAGTTACAGTTACATATATGATGAAGAGAAGAGGTCCTAAAACACTTCCTTGGGGTACACCGTATGAACTCTTGCATTATGTTCATGACTTTTATCTTATAATACCTGTCATTTAAATAGTCTGCTAGCCTTTCAAAACAGTACTTTCAGTACCGTATCAATACATTTTTTTTTATTACCAAGGGTCTATCAATAGTTTCAAAAGCCCGCTTTAAATCCACAAACATATTAAGAATTACATTATCCTCACTTATTTCCTTCCTTCATTTGGTGCACACATATAATATTTTTCAATTTCTTTGGCGTGGAATTGTTACTGTTTGAATTTATATTGAAATCGTTAAATTTGAATTTATAAGTTTATTAATCAAAATTCCCTCAAGATAATTTAGGAAATTATGGAGTTACTGTTTGGAGAATGATATATAGAAAAACAAATAATGAATTGTCTATTGACCTGTAGCTTTAAAATTCTGAACCGATAATGTGGATTACAAGCAACTTTGTCGAGCCCCGTAATATTTACGCCGTGTTTAACGCATTCAAAGTTCCGCCTATGTGTTTACTACTGGAATAAGATGCCATAAATGTGTATCCTGAAATTTCAAGTTCCCTTTCTTCTATGCCATCTCTGATATGAGTTTCATTTTCATTTGAGCATACAAATTAGAGGATCTCTTTCGTGCATTAACTTTTCCAAGCTTTTCTAAATGGATATTTGAACATAAATATTCAGCGTTTTGAGTGTCTGAAAAAAATTATTTTGATTAGATATACTGTAGTTTTATCTAAAGCCCTCTTCTAGCATACACATTTTTTATATGTTTCCATTTAAAATTCGTTTTCAAAATTCAACTATTTCCCGTGAATTTTTCAAAACGCAAAATCTGCGGGGAAAACACCCTTCTTTAATTATGAAGAACTTTGCTTACAAGAAGTGACAAAAAACGCACCCAATTTAGAGATGAATATCATGCACTCTCCACTTTACTTTCATTCTTTTGCGGAATATGAAACGCTGGAAAATTGCACTTAGAATGTCAATAGCGTTGAATCTGAATAAACTACTCATAAATAACAAAGCTGTTGATTATCTTATAGCACCGTCTTCCACTATTCAATTACTACTTGCTTTGTACTTTCAGGTATCTCTGTGTTTCGCTGTGATGACTGTAATAGGACATACGAATATAAAAGCAGTTTCGTGAGGCATAAGAAGTATTTCTGCAAGAATAAAAAATTAAATATGTAAGGCTCACATACAGGGGATAAATATAAATAAAAATATCTTTTCTGTTTATATGAACTTTGTATATTTCCCAACACTCCACAGTTTATACCTTCATAATTTTGTTATACTTTTTAGTTTAAGGTTTATTTTCAAATAAAAATAAAACCTAATGAGATGATTTTAATAGCTTTCAGATATATGCAATTTGCTAAGGACGCGAATGGGCGGTACATGTGCCCGAATTGCAACTCATCTTACAAACAAAAGGGACATTTAGTGAGACATATCAAATATGAGTGCGGGGTTGAACCCCAGTTTATGTGCGAAATTTGTTTTCGACGATTCAAGCACAAAAGCAACCTTAAAGCTCATTATGTGTTTCTGCACAAGTCAGGCATGGACCACCAAGACGAGGAAGTAGATAAATCTTTTTCAGATACTCTTAAGAAATATATGACTACTGTAGCGAAGGAGAAACGGAAATTGTCGTGAGGAAGTACAGGACCACTTATAATTTACTTATTTTTAAATGCAATATTTACCTATGTTTGATGCATTGGATATTGACAATAATTTTGTATCTGTAGTTTTGGTAACCATACCTCGACGCTCAAAGCATAACACAAACTGTTAATACAACTGGAAGACAAACGTTTTTTAATGTTGAAATATCACGTAATTAGACCTTCGGAGTTGTCCTGTGAAGGTCAAAAAACATTTTAATTTGTAGAAAAGGCCTTTTGCTATCAGAATTTCAGTCTCTGTCACCAGAGCACCCTTGATAGTCGATGCAGAGTTTTTGTTCGAGAACTGCTCTAGGCGAGTCTGTTTTTTTACTATTTGTTTAGGATAAGTAAATTTACAGTTGAAGTTCATTATACAAGAACTCGGTCAGAAAATATTTTTCTAACAATTTGTTTTGCAAATTAGCATTTTTAGCGGTATTTAAAGCATATTGAAATAAGTAGATTAGGTAGATACAAGTAATCCCTTTGGAAGGAGGCAGGGGCAGCTGGTATGATTCTCGAATCTACTTATTTTAATAGGTTCCATATGTCATTAAGAGTATTTCGTTTTATCCAAAAGTAGAAGCATCAAACACCTAAGTAACTAACTAGCTACATTGATGTCCTGGGCATGCAGTAAGAAAACAAGACTCGTCTAAGACGGTTCCTCTTTTCGATTTTCTCGGATCTATTTTGCTCCCATTACTACACCAATTTGTATTAACAAAATTAGGTGCAATTTAAAATTTTGTACATATTTATAATTTATTGATAGAGCTAGTTTATCGTTATACAGTTTATTGAACAAAGAATATATGTCGATCAGAAGATATTACTATTTTTACAAATTGCTAGTATTTAAGTATTTTATTTATATTTGTTTTAAGAATGTTTGCAGTTTATTGTTGTTAATGTTTGCTGCAGATATGTGTATTTTATGTTATAAAGACCTGTACAATCTGTTATTTAAACTATTATACCTTCTTAGTTATATCACAATATTGAAATTAGATTTAATGATTTCTCCAAACCAAGCCGTAAATATATACAGGGTGTAATGATAAAAATCCGACATGCTATTGCTTTATGATAAATACTCGTATGTGAATGATATTGGTGCAAAAAAACATCTTATAAATATCCGCCGCTGCCGTTGGCGTCACTCCTAAGGTTACCATATGCAAAAGGGAGGAAGAAATATTGTTTTTTGTCCACATAGTTGTACACTAAAAATTCTTTCATCACGATATCGCTCCTTCTTGAATACGTTAACCTACCAATATAATAATAAGTTACATGTTAAATTTGTTTGTTTGAAAGATAAATAAATATTTATTGTATACATCTAACAATATTTTTGTAACAGTTAATTTTTTATTTAAGGTACCATATGTATATTCAATGTTTAACGTAAGAAAACGCAGTAAATTTTTTATGATCTTTTTACTAATAAATATTTTTCTAATTTCTGTTCAATGATTTCATTTACGTACGTCATATATTTAATCAATGAAAATGATATTGTGGATTATTTCTTTCATGTGTCAAGTCGAATTTTTTAACCAATCACAATATTTGAAATTCAATTCAAAGACTAAATCCCTCGAGCTAAAGCTCTCGGGCTTTAGTCATTATTAACGCCAAATATGGTCTTGTCAAATTGACAACCATCGCACTCTCGAATAATTGATGACAATATAATAGCTGACTGTTTATCAAGGTCTTATTATATTACCTTTATTATTTCCTCTATACACTAATCCTAACGTAACGTAATAAATGTAACAAATTTCGGTACGCGGTACTCACTTACCTCACTGTTTAAATATTTGAGATATGTGATATCAGTAGTTTGTAACCATAGGAAGTTCAAAGTTTACTAACACTAACCAAGTTCATATTGCTTTTATAAATATAAATGCAACCGAATACTATAGAAAAATAAATAAACAGTCGTAAATAAACTCAGACTTTATTTGTGATTTTTACAGTTTGTATTTTCTTTACTAAATTTCGAGTTGAATGAGTATATATGGAATAATATTAGACAATTTATTAGTATGAACAATTTACAGAAAATATTTTTAATGTCTTGAGCCACAAATCTTAAAAAATAGAAATGATTTCCTGTGAGAAGGGTTAACCCCTAAATTTCATCGAATCCCCTTATCATTTTCATCAGAACCGCTGTCAACTCTGTCAAAATCACGTTCCTCTTATTCTATACCACTGATCTCTCCTGTGATCATTACAAGATCTTCTGGAAGTATTGGGCCATCGCGCCACTTTTTAAGTTACCTTCCATTTTTCAAATACCAACCGAGTTCAATATAATGAAACCCATATAAGGTTTTTTACAATTTAATCATTTTTTAACCATAATACTGCATTGATTCTTTTTTATATGGAGGCATCAATGTTGGGTCAATTCTTTTAACGGTAGATAATACCTTAGGCTGGATCATGGGTGCTGTATTATGATAAATACTACCACAGTTCATTTCCGGCTGAACCGGAAGTACTACGAAAAGTGATTTCCAGGCTCAAATTAATTCGATATTTTTAATGGAACATCCTGTATTGAACCTTAAATTTACATTCTATTAACCTTGCTGGATATTTTTTGTTTCTGGTGTCCTCTGCCTAAACCTAATAATTTATGAGATATCGGCGACTGAATGTTCACCTGCACTGTCACAAAGGCTGAACAATAAATAATGTTTTAACAGAACTTTGTTTCAAGAGGGCTGTGTAAAACAAAAGAAGTACTTACCGATTTTTATTTAGATTTTAACGGTACTGCTGCATTATTTAAGAGTTTCTCTCGACAGTTGTCATTTAATTTTTGCGTTTTGTTCTTGATTTACCTTTTAGTAAGTGTTTAAGTGTTAATTGGTTATTCAAAATGACTGTGTTTAGGCGCGAGCGTCAAATTGATATGTTATTAGTATATGGAAAGGTAAGAAATGCCAGAGCATTGTATGTTCAACGTTTTCCAGAACGTGACCAACCTTGTGAATGATATTTTCCATGGTTGGAAGAATATTTAAAAAGGGAAAATGATAATGAACATGAGAACGGATTTATTGTAAATGAGAAGGCAGAGATAAACACACTGGCATGTGTTGAGCTTGATCCAACAAGTTCTACAAGGCAAATTGCCAGTGGTATCGGGATATCTCCCGAAAGTGTTAGAAAGATTCTACATAAACATAAGTACAAATCATTTGAGTACCAAATCCATCAGCATCTTTACGATGGAGATTATAAACGAAGATTGCAATTGGTATCTAGAAACTGAGCGTCATCAGCAAATATAAAATCATGCATTTTCTTTTCGGACGAATCCCGATTTACCACCATGAGGAACAATACGAGATATTGGGCAACTGAAAATAATCATCTATTTAGAGGAGGGGCTTTCCAAGATAGATTCGGCATCAATATTTGGCTGGGCGTTATAGGAACACTCATGGTAGGACCAATATTTTTGTATGGATCTTTAAACGGGGCCCGGTACCTACATTTTCTACAGAACAAATTCAAAATTTCATTGAAGAAGAATGCAGAATGAACATGTCTTCTATCAGCAAGATGGTGTACCGCCGCAGAACGCCCGAGTAGTCACCGACTATTTAAGTGAAACTTTTAATGATCGCTGGATAGGTACCCACAGTCTTATACGGTGGCCGGCGAGATCCTCAGACCAAATGCCAGAGCATTGTATGTTCAACGTTTTCCAGAACGTGACCAACCTTGTGCATGATATTTTCCATGGTTGGAAGAATACTTAAAAAGGGAAAATGATAATGAACATGAGAACGGATTTATTGTAAATGAGAAGGCAGAGATAAACACACTGGCATGTGTTGAGCTTGATCCAACAAGTTCTACAAGGCAAATTGCCAGTGGTATCGGGATATCTCCCGAAAGTGTTAGAAAGATTCTACATAAACATAAGTACAAATCTTTTAAGTACCAAATCCATCAGCATCTTTACGATGGAGATTATAAACGAAGATTGCAATTGGTATCTAGAAACTGAGCGTCATCAGCAAATATAAAATCATGCATTTTCTTTTCGGACGAATCCCGATTTACCACCATGAGGAACAATACGAGATATTGGGCAACTGAAAATAATCATCTATTTAGAGGAGGGGCTTTCCAAGATAGATTCGGCATCAACATTTGGCTGGGCGTTATATTAACACTCATGGTAGGAGCAATATTTTTGTATGGATCATTAAACGGGGCCCGGTACCTACATTTTCTACAGAACAAATTCAAAATTTTATTGAAGTTTTACCTCTGCAGAATGAATATGTCTTCTATCAGCAAGATGGTGTACCGCCGCATAACGCCCGAGTAGTCACCGACTATTTAAGTAAAACTTTTAATGATCGCTGGATAGGTACCCACGGTCCTATACGGTGGCCGGCGAGATCCCCAGACCTTATATCTTTGGATTTTTTACTGGGTCCATATCAAAAAGGTGTATCACACACAACCACATAACATAGGATACTTTAGAAATAGAACTACACAAGTGATAAACGCTATTACTCCAATTCAGATGGAAAGCGTTCTTCGGGAATTTAAAGAAAGGATTACTTCTTGCCGAGAAGTCAACGGTTAAACATTTGACTTATGGTTAAAATAAATTATACCATCCTATTACTTTTAGTGTTTCATTTTTGATACTTATTAGTAGAATGTAAATTTAAGGTTCAATAAAGAGTGGATATCGAAGTAATTTGAGCCTGAAAATCACTTTTCGTAGTACTTCCGGTTCAGCCGGAAATGAAATTGTTATGATCTTATCAAATTTTACTCACCGAAAAGCTTAAATAACCGTAAAAGATTTGTTCCTACATTTATTTTACATGAAAATGAAATAAATTATGATCGTTATAACAATTTCAACTGCCATTTTCTCGAAAACTGTCAAAGATAGTTATGGGGTATGCTACATATTTTATACCTAGAATTTCTAGGATAATCTAAATTCGGATAATTCACAGGGTGTTCCATTGAAAATAACAAAGTTTATACTGTTTACTGTTTCTTTTTTACAAGAAATTTATAGGCTGGCTAGTAATATCATAGGCACCCGGTATATGTCGTTTTGATGTTCCGCTCTACATAGCTACAGATCGGGGTGCTCAATTTGAATCTAGGTTATTTTCACAATTTTCAAAACCCCTAGAATTTCGTAGAGTACATACTATTGCATATCATCCTCAAAGTAATGGGTTAGTTGAAAGATTTCACAGAATTCTAAAAACAGCGTTGAATGCCAGACCTAATTCCAGGAATTGGAAAAGTGAATTTCCAATCATTTTATTAGGTATGTGAGCAATGTCAAAAGAAGATTTACATGTGATTATATTTTTATCAGGACAGAGAAATTAAAACCTTCTTTATCGCCGATGTACGACGGACCTTTTAAGGTTATATCTCGTACGGATAAAGTCATTTGTATAAATAAGCATGGAGTAGAGTCTACAATTAGTATAGACAGAGTAAAACCTGCTTATCTTTAATGTTGTTAACCCAGATGTGGACGTGGCTTGATTAAACGACTTTGCGCTACCAGCTCACCACAGTTACACATATTTAAACGTTGTACTACATAATCTAGTGGAAGTCATATTGATGACATCACTTCACATCCTTCCACCACTAGAATTTTGTAAAAACTTACTTTTAAGAGACCCTTAGAATATGTTTAAACTGAAAATATTACAAGACCTTTTACACTCTTCGGATAAATAATTTCTGGTCTGGCTCTTGGAGTAGAAAAATATTTTCTAGTAATTGTAGAAAAATAAATTTGTTCAGAAATGCAATGTTCGCAGTTGGCTTCTCTCGACGCCACTGTTTACTCCTAAGAAATTTAGATTGATTTGCTTTTATGTACGCACACTATCCGATTTTTCAACGTTTCTATTTCAGTAGCTTCTTATTGTCTCCTATTCATGATTCCTATATTATTTAATTTTGTGTTTAATATTAGTAATTATTTTAGTAACTGCCACAGACGATGGGAAATTTATGTGCGTAAGATGCGGGAAAAAGTATGGAAGAAAACAGCACGTTGTTAGACACATACAGTACGAATGTGGAAAACAACCGATTTTTCAGTGTCCCTTGTGTCCTAGAAAATGCAAGAGACACGATGTTTTACAGTCCCATCTGAGAAATATTCACAGAATCCAATAAAGTTTGTATATACTTCCACAGCAATCTCCAAGACTTATAGATAATTATTGTAGATTTTATTTTATACTTATTTATTTACTCGACTAAGTTTATTAATTGTGCTACAGATAAGGACACTGTTAGGTACTTATTTATGATGATATTGCAATGACAGCATATAATATTTTATAGTATTAAACATATCGTAGTTCTTTTTATAGTGGCCGGGCTAATGTATTGTCGTGGAATGTCGTGGGAATAATTAAACAGATCTATTTTCCCTGATCTATTATGCCTGAGAAGGAGTCTTATGCATTACACTTCCACTTGCTTGTTAAAATCCAAGAAGTTGTCGGATCCTTAGCACATCTCTCATTATGAAAATTAAGAGAAGTGTCAAATGTGATGAACCATCATAAGGCTGGTTACAGTTCTTTTGGTGTTAATTTTATTATCCGCCTTAACTGTTTCAAGTGTCCTTTCCTTCCATCGAACCGTTTTTGCCGTCACATTTTGCAAACAAACTTCCAGCTTCTATATTTATTACCATTTGCAAGCTCATAAATAGAATCAGCCCCTAAGCAAATAGAGAGATACCCTGTATATAGTATCAGGAGAATAGGTCGCTTGTTTAATCATTCGAAGCTCAAGAGCTTCTCGGTTTTCAAACATAAGCCTTACGATTATTATATGTATTTGTAGAGTGACCCCATTTCTCAACAAACTGATATTTATTATTTAGGAACATATATATTTATTTTTACAATAAACATATAAATCTTTTTATAGTGTTTCATTTTCCAAGGGATTGTGCTGGGTGGGTTAGCTTGCAACGCTCTCTTATATTTGCTTTAAAAGGGGTTTCAGGTTACCCTGTGAAACTCAACCAGAAATTAGTTTTATAAACATGCGCTTCAGTTTGAACATAGGTAGAACTGTCAATATTTTCTTATATACTAAACACGATCGATCTCTAATAGACCGTCAGCCCACTGTACCCAAATCGGCAATGATTATAAGCAGTATGCCCTTCAGGCTTATGATATTTTGACATATAACTGTGTAGCGTGCTTTACCACAATTAAGCACGGAAATACCATAATCGTAAAACTAACAAAGGTTATACCTTTAAGGCAAAAATGCCGACAAGCTGGAGGCAATAATGGCCATCTACAATAACCAACCGTAATTTGTAAATCACGCTCATTTACCCATTCCTCGAGAGGTATACGAGAGACCGCCGAAATGCAGGCAAAAGAGGTCAGTCATATTTCTGTTCTCAAACCATTCACTTCATATATTTAAACTTAAGATTCGTAACCACTTTTTGTTAAAGTTTTGTTTAATAAATAACTCCTACTGAAGAATATTCAATTAGTTGTACCCACACAACAAACTGATTGTGAAAAATGAAAATTAAAATGTCTTCGTGGACCATTCGCTGGAAAATGTAATTGTTATTTTTGTACAATAATAACCGTTTTTAAAACGATAATAGTCAGTATGCCAAGCATACCACATGATATTTCATTGAAAAATAATTCAGGAAAACGATCGACATACAGGTAGGGTGAGACCTAAGGGCCTATAGGCCTTTATATGTGTAAAAAATAATATATAACATTTTGAATGACAGTCAGTATGACCTTTTGAAATTGAGAAGATTTTGTCACAAGTTGCACAATACTGACTATTATCGTTTTAAAAACGGTTATTATTGTATAAATAACAATAATTACATTTTCCAGCGAATGGTCCACGAAGGCATTTTCATTTTCATTTTTCACAATCAGTTATATGCCAAGTATTACTTCCTTTCTCTTATTATTTATTTTTGAGAAAGAATTGAGGCAACATATGCGGACGACTAGCTGGTTTAAGTCGGAGCAGAGAGCCGTAGGTCCAGAGCATTCGTAAGAGTGGAGAAACTTACCCTTTCTGACATGTACAGCATAAGCGACAGATTTCTGTTTATTTCGAGAAAAGGAGACAAAGAAAAGTTGATGTTAAATTGGGCACCATCTATAGTAAAATAAGCAAAATTGTCTCTTTTTCTCGAATAACCAGTCTACTATAGATCAGACTGAAATTGTTGGTAAGAGAAATAAAAAGATAGTTTAAAATGAATGACAAAATATATTACATGAAAAATAGACAAATCGGTTTGAAAGACAAATTGAAATTTAAATATATATATATATATATATAAAACAAATTTATACCAGTATCCTAGATGGATTATGGTTGAGGTGACTGGTTCTGGGACAGCAATCCAGGCCCACAATTGTCTCTTGTTGCAAGAATGAATTCTATAGTTTCCTTGGCAATTTACGTCTCTCAATGAAATGGGGTGAAAGTTCGAAAGTTGTAGGAAAATTAACCAACTATGTGGTTTAATGTAAAGATAACGAAATTTTATCTATGAAAGATAAACTGTGCAAAAACTATGCAGGAATGTAGAAGAAGTGTCTCAGAATTTAAATATCTAAGAATATAAGCACGTACAAAATTTATGCAAGTTAGCTATGCAAAATTTAAGCAATGTTAGCTATGCATATATAAGCAAGTTAGCTGTACAAAATATATTTAAGTTAGCTGCACGAATATATTTAAATTAGCTGCACGAAATTAATTAAGCTGATTTCTTAGACTATAAATTGCCAAAAAAATGAAAAGGAAAGAGAAAAATATTTTTAAAACCATGTGGTACATATAGTATTTTAACTACTTATTAAATTAAAAAGAATTGACTTTGAATTCAAATTTATTTTAAAAATAATTGAAATTATATCAAAGGCAAAATTTGAAGATTAATTACATTTTAAAGGAGTATAATGAAATTACCTGTATGTTAAACACTTTGTAACTGGGATATAAAAATTGTAATATCAATTACTGAAGTCCACAGTTAAAAATTATATACGTATGAATCAGTATAAAGGCTGCAAGCAAATGACTTCCTGGTGAATTTTATTGATAAGGTAAACTTTTTGTCCTGTTTACTGGAAAACAACGCTACCAAAAAAACTAACCTGACAAATTTAATTCCCTAATTAAATTGAAAGCCATAAAATATAAAAATAGTACAAGTATGGCCATCTGTCAGTGGTTGTGTTAAGCGCACCAACTTGCCTTGTAGATTCCCGCACTCACAACTAAAATAGTGGCATATAATCGATAAAGGGAATCTATAATAAAAGTTTTTATTCCATACCAGAGCCTTTGCTTCACAATTCGTAATACAATACATAACCACAAATATGAACAGATGTAAATAAATAGTAAAACGTATTGACTATGGTGTGAACTTAGTAAATATATTACATCTTATTGGATATACTAATATAGTAACGGGAAAAGGTAAGAAAAATCACCAAATGTACCCACATAGTAAACGAAAATATAAAAATTGAAAAATAGATATTTGATGTAACTAAATTTAGTAGACAAATTGTTCATTGTTTCCTGGGATGCTGTGTAGAACGAAATACATAATAATTTAGAAAATGACAGTTCCTAATATATAAAACTAAGTACATAAACAGTGTGAAATGGTTTAGCAGTTATACATGTAAAATTCTGTTAGTTGAAAACAGTTTCACTTACAAAAACTGAATCCTGCTAAATATCCACAAAACACTAGTTTTTAAATAAAACTGTTAAATGGACATAGGCCATGTAACACAAGATATCATAAGCTCGAGGGGCATACTGCTTATAATCATTGCCGATTTGGGTACAGTGGGCTGACGGTCTATAATGGCTAGGGGTAGAGAAAAGATTAATTTAATTAATATTTTTTGAGCAGCGAATATCCTAGACAAGTTATTGCCTACGCCCCAGGAAACAATATTATTTACTATATGATTGTAGGCCAACACGTTTAAAACTCCTTCAGTATTCAAGCAAGATTTCAGTTGTATTATAGCATAGACTGCTGAATTTTTTTAGAAGAAACATGTTCAGTGTGCCTATTCCAGTTCAGTTTATCACCTAACGATAAACCTAGGAATTTTGATGTATGCGATGGACCGGTTAAACACTATTTACTCATTCATTCATTTACAATGAACTGGAAGAAATGGTCCCACTAAAAGGCCTCATTTCAAAATTGCATAAAGACGTGTGTCAATCAAAATGGGCAACACGTTGAACACCTATTATAAATTTTTTTAATGAATTATTTGAGGGAACCTCTTTTTTTAAGTTTATTCTTGAATTTAACACTTATTTATTTCTAAAACGAACATGGTTGCAATTAGCCATAGGGAAGTACTTAGAAAAAATGTTCGTTTTTCATTTCTACATCACATCGTAAAAAATATACAGGGTGTTCCATTTGAAAAAATTGGGAAAATTCAATTTAAAATGTTCTTAATTGAAAAATAATTTTTGGCCACCCTGTACATTTTTAGGAAATGAAATGAAATGAATTGTGACTATGGTGATTTTTTTAATATCCATCTGTAGATTGTATTATTTCAACAAAAAATTTCATTACATCCAAGTGGTTGGGAGATGTTCAATGCTAATATAGGAATGAACAGAGTCTAGAAAAAGACTTCAAAAAATGTACTGATATACATAGCATTTTATTTTTAAAACAAGCACTTGGTCCTGTAATTTCGTCTTTGCTCGCCCTGTATGTTCGATAATAATTTCTAGTTATAGACTTTTTTTATCTAGTTTTTTTTTTTTTAAATTTCCAGCTATCGTAGAACTCGAGATATCGAAGTCCGATGCACTATTGCCCCACTCTCTATAGTGCCAGTGTACATTTTTGAATAATATTAATTTTATGGTCAAGATCTGCGCGACCAGCGAGTGAGGAGAAAACAGATTGTAATTCAGCATGTTTAAAAGATAATTCCAAGGACCAACGATTTCAGAACTAAAGAATACAGAGCCCCAGGAGCATTAGCATTAAAAAATTGTTTACAGTTTCTTATTATAAAACCCAGTAGCTTTATTGCTGAGCTATTATGCGTACAGTAGAATAAATAGTCACATAATATACTTCATGAATTAATAATAATTCATAAAAGCATACAAAAAATGTCGAGTTATTTTAAGTGTATGTCATTACATTTTATAAAGTTCATTCCTAGTTTGGTACATGTACTTTGCTATTCAATTTCATGACTGTTGTAAAACCATGAAGTTGTAAAAAATAACAATAATGGGCATAACATATATAAGTTAAGATTTATAATCTTGTATTTTACATGTAATTATAGTTGCAGGTTTACACAAATGCACTTGTGGAAGGGCTTATTCTAGACCTCACAACCTCAAACGTCATCAGCGCTACGAATGTGGAAAGGAGCCCAGTTTTCAGTGCCATTCGTGTGGTTACAAGTGCTCTAGGAAAAATGTCTTACGCCTACATTGTGTGAAAAAACATAGTTCTGATAAACCTTTCTTTATATAAATATAAACGCATTGTTGCTATTAAAACAAGTCGTCTAACAATCTTGTTTTTTTCTTTTATAAAAGAGGAATCAATCTATGCCATATTTATTTGAACGTTTTCAATTTCCGTTTTGGGAAAAGGGGTTATGTAGTTGCAGTAACAGTTAGTAACATCAGTGGTTGGGTATAGCCGAGTTCGGCATGGCCACAGTGGCGCCCCCCCTTCAGAGGGGCGTCGCTGCAATATAGTGTGAGTTGAAAGGTTCCATTTCAAGTTAAGTATTTCACTCGCACATTTTGTGTTGTGTTTACGAAAAAAATGACAATTTGGAACAGAGCATTTCTGTATAGACTCCGGACCATGCCGGGAATCGGGTGGACAGGATGTAGTGTGGATCCTTTCTAAGCGGAAAAATGGAAATTTGTAATCATATTTTCTCTTGTTAGAAAAAGCTACACAGCTGGCACTTTTGAACTACATTCCTTCTTTCAATATTCTTGCTGTAACCAGATAAACTGATGTGTTTAAGACATAGATTTCCCTTTCTGGTACATTAGACCTACCGCATAATTGTAATAAACTCATATTTGTGTTTACAAAAAGCAAACTATAGCGGAAGCAACCCTTATATGAAGAATTGCACGCTGGTACATTTGAACTACCTTATATGTCTTTCCGTATGATCTGTGTAACCAGATAAACTAATGTGTACAAGACATAAATTCTCTTTTCGGTACATTTGATCTATCGATTTCCTTATGCATTGTACATCGGTTATTTAATCGCGAGATTTTCTAAACTGACTGAAGGATTGCGATAGACTGTCTATTTTTTTGTATTAGAAAAGCTCCATGGCTACTCCTGTCGTTTGTTGACTGGGCATTTGGAAAAAGCTGCCATTGGTATACAAAATCAACTTCTGTAGTTTGTAATTTTTTTATCGTTTGAATTGGATTTCTTAATTTTAGAGTTTAGTGAACATAGCGAATAGGTGAATTTGTATAGATTTTAAATGTGACTATTAATTATTTATTGCCTGTGACGAGGAAAATTAATTATTGTATACAACTTGATTAAGGTATAACATAGAGTAAATCGTAAAATTGGTGTAATTTTACCTTCTTTTTTACTTTCTTACCTTTGTCCAATTAAAACAAACAATAAAGTAGTTGTTAAGAAAAAAATAAAGTGACTATCTCACGAAAACAAAAAAAACATTTCCTACAACATACTCCCTTGCAAATATACATTTTTTGAAGTCGCACCTAAACCATCAAATATAAATTTTTCGATTCATAAAATTGCATTCAGATAAATTATATACCTAGTCGGTGTTTAATATGAAATATTATTAAAACTTAATATTTTTAGTCCCAAACTCCTCTATAAAGTCCTTTATTTTATTATAAGGAACGTAACCAGACTGCAACCAATAGCTACTCTCCGGGTTATGTGCCCCACTGAGCGCTGAATTACAAGTTACAAGCTTGGCGCGTTAAATGTAATAATTGTATATTACCAACAGAGCGCTAATGCTTCGATTGTAACAAACACCAGCCGAAAGACTGATCCTACTTAAAGGAGCTCTAGTGCTAGTCGTCCCACACCACTTGCAAACCGCAGTTTCGAGCTGTTGGCTCTCGTCAGTGTAAGGTAGTTATGTGACGACAGCAAAGAGCTCTCATACATTTAAAAAACCGCTGTCCAAAGAATCCAGATTTTGTACCCAAGTCTTATACACACTAAATTCCAATGTAATATTTAATTCCCCTTAATAATATGGTGGGGGTGGTAGAGGGGGTGGCTAATGCCACCAAAATTTTTTTTAAAGTCCCTTGGTTCTCGCATACACAATAAATCCCGATTTAATTTTTTACTCCCTTTAATAATAGGGCGGGGTGGTAGAAGGGTAGTTAATGCCAAAAAATTTTTTCAGACGTTTCGTTCTTGCATACACACAAAATCATATTTTAATTTTTTTATTTCCTTTAATAATAGTATGGGGGTCGTTAACGCCAAAAAATTTTTGAGACGTTTTGTTTTTGTATACATACACTAAATCACGTTTTAATTTTTTTCTACTCCATTTCATAATAGTGTGGGGGTGATAGTGGGGTGTGACTGATGCCAAAAAAATTTTTGAAGCCTTGACTTTTCGTACATACCCTAAATTGCAATTTTGTGGACTCTTACCAACTTGCTTTGCCTATGTATCCTTATTTACAACGGAATTAGATCAAAATATAATCTATTTCCAGATCTCATTATAATACATCCAAATTTCAACTCAATATCATAAACGGTTCCAAAGTAAACGTACGCACAAAAAAGTTACAGACAGACCTATTGACAGAAATTTTTTTCGCTCAAGTTTAAAATCTTGACGTTTCATGACATTTTAAGGATTGGAAAGTGAAAAAAAAGATTTGTACAAATAGGCTTAAAATATCATTCTGTCCGTCTGTCTGTCGGTCTGTAACTTTTTTGTGCGCACGTTTACTCCGGAACAGTTTATGATATTGACTTGAAATTTGATACATTTATGTATTATAACGGTATCTGGAACTAGATTATATTTTGATCTAATTCCATTGAAGGGTTCGGGGGCGGTAAATAAGGGTAAATAGGCAAAACAACCAGGTAAGAATCCATAAAATTTCAATTTAGGACATGTACGAAAAGTCAAGGTCTCAAATTTTTTTTTGGAATCGACGACCCCCCACTATCACCCCAATACCAACCTCACACTATTACGAAAGGGAGCAAAAAAATTAAAATGTGATTGATGATCGAGAGGTAAGCGCACTTGCCTCTCACCAAAAAGTCCCGGGTTCAATCCCCGGCCGTGGAAAATACTGTGAGAGGGATTTTTCCTCTATAGACGGATATTGGGTGTGTGTCCCTCGTCTTTAAATGTGTAGCTCCCTCCCACACAAGGCTCTTCTAGAGCCTTTCGGAATAAAGGGGGTCGTCATTACCTGTAGTGTATATATTATTATTGTTTAATGTGTATTCGAGAACGAAAAGTTTCAAAAAATTCTTTTGGCGATATGCGTATTTGTTGGTGTTATATCTGGCATATCAAGAAACATTACAACTAGAACTATCAATATAATTAAAAGGGGATCAAAGTATAGTTAATATCCCTATACAGTGTACATAGTATCCGTCATTTGTTAAATGCTTCACATGCATGGTAGGGTAAGAAGTTTTACGATATTTGTAAAACGGTCTCTCTGCTAGAAAGCCATTTTTGTCTCTTATCAAAACAAGTACTTTGCGAAAAGTGTCTTGTGTACAAAAACGTACACAACGTGTTCGTAATGTTCACCGTTTGAAACACTCGAAACCATACCAAGCATTAGAAGCAAATGCTCTTTGTGTCTAAATTAAATTACCGAGACGGAGCTGCTGTTATAACCAAGATAATTAAGATTATTCATATATAATTTCAATTCTATTCTGTTATGTTCTGTTCTGTTCTGTTCTATTCTACCCTATCCCATTCTATTATATTAATAAACAAGAGTTTCGAGGATAGCGAATTTTCATATTGTGCAATTTCGGGACTTAACCAAAGCCTTTGACTGCGGGTTCCGCAACATCTAATAAGTAAATTATCGTTTTACAAATTTTCGTCAAGTAGTAAAATTATATTTTGAGGATAAGTTCCAATATGTATAGTATCTAAGCAAGAAATCAAAGTTAATCGAGACAAACCTTGGTGTACCCCAAGGGTCAGTTTTGGGTCCGATACTATTCCTTATTTATATGAATGACTTTCCTAACTGTCACCTAAATTTAACTTCACTTTATTAGCCGACGATACTACAATGATTTGCAAACACCATGATATTAACACCGTATTATTTAATATTCTTGTAAATAAACCGATAATTCATCATTTTTCTTAAGTAATCAATTAGTCTTAAATAGGGAAAAGACGCAATCTATGGTTTTTAGACTAAGGCAACATACTGTCGATATGAATGTGCCCGAAAAGTTCTTAGGAGTCTATTTAGACCACAATTTGTCTTTTGAAAGTCATGCTGTCTATGTTTGCAAAAAAGTGTCCAACATCTTTTTATTACGCAGTCTGATATACATTATATCACAGTCGACTTTATTAACAGCCTATCACGGTCTTATTAATTCAGCTCTTTCATACGCAATTTTGGTTTGTGGACATTCCACTCAAGCTAAGCATGTCTTCTCTAGGCAGAGAAAAGCGATAAGAGTGATAGCAGGCTTAGGCTTTAGAGACAAATGTAAGGATGCTTTTAAGAAACTTACAATATTAACATTACCTAGCACCTACATTTTACATTTCCTTCTATATATTAAAGAAATACGTAAGACGTGCCTGTTACATTCCTATTCAACGCGAAATAATAAGAAAACAAACCATAATTTTCTGCGTTTGTCGAAGATAAGAAATGGCCCAGGTTACTATGCCATAAGATTTTTTAACATGGTACCGGAGAGCATTCAAAAACTACAATAAAATCGTTCTAAAAGTGTATTAAAAAAATATCTGCTCGAAAACGCTTTTTATGATCTTAATGAATATCTACTATCTGACTTGTCTTGTATAACTATTGTTACCTCCTTTGTCTTATTATTTATTTTTGAGAAAGAATTGAGGCAACATATGCGGACGACTAGCTGGTTTAAGTCGGAGCAGAGAGCCGTGGGTCCAGAGTATTCGTAAGAGTGGAGAAACTTACCCTTTCTGACATGTACAGCATAAGCGACAGATTTCTGTTTATTTCGAGAAAAGGAGACAAAGAAAAGTTGATTGAGGTGACTGGTTCTGGGACAGCAATCCAGGCCCACAATTGTCTCTTGTTGCAAGAATGAATCCTAAAGTTTTCTTGGCAATTTAAGCCTCTCAATGAAATGGGGTGAAAGTTGTAGAAAATTAACCAACTATGTGGTTTAATGAAAAAATATCGATAGTATATAGTATTTTAACTACTTATTAAATTAAAAAGAATTGACTTTGAATTTAAATTTATTTTAAAAATAATTGAAATTATATCAAAGACAAAATTTGAATATTAATTAGATTTTTAATGAGTAATGAATTAAATTACCTGTATATTAAACACTTTGTAACTGGGATATAAAAATTGTAATATCAATTACTGAAGTCCACAGTTAGAAATTATATTCGTTTGAATCAGTACAAAGGCTGCAAGCAAATGACTTCCTGGTGAGTTTTACTGATAAGGTAAACTTTTTTGTCCTAGTTACTGGAAAACAACACTACCAAAAAAATGTGAGAAATCTAATTCCCCATTTAAATTGAAAGCTATAAAATCTAAAAATAGTCAAGTATGGCCATCTGTCAGTGGTTAAGTTAAGCGCACCAACTTGCAGGTCGCAATTTTACAATTTCCTTTACTCACAACTAAAATAGTGGCATATAATCGATAAAGGGAATCTATAATAAAAGTTTTTATTCCATACCAGAGCCTTTGCTTCACAATTCGTAATACAATACGTAACCACAAATATGAACAGATGTAAATAAATAGTAAAACGTATTGACTATGGTGTGAACTTAGTAAATATATTACATCTTATTGGATATACTCATATAGTAACGAGAAAAGGTAAGGAAAATCACCAAATGTACCCACATAGTAAACAAAAATATAAAAATTGAAAAATAGATATCTGATGCAAATAAATTTTGTAGACAAATTGTTAATTGTTTCCTGGGATGCTGTGTTACAACGGAAATGAGATACATAATAGTGTTAATAGAAAAACAGGACTAAGTTCCTAAGATATAAAACTAAGTACATAAGCAGTGTGAAATGGTTTAGCAGTTATACATGTAAAATTCTGTTAGTTGAAAACAGTTTCACTTACAAAAACTGAATCCTGCTAAATATCCACAAAACACTAGTTTTTAAATAAAACTGTTAAATGGACATAGGCCATGTAACACTATGTGACATCGTTCTCATTTGTTTGTTATTTTTTTAACTGTCTACATATTTTTCATTGATTTTTTCGTTTATCTTATTACGGACTTGTGTAAACTCCAATGTATAAAGCACCCATAAATATCTATCTATTTATTCAAGCGACTAAAGCACCTTCCTAACAAAATAAAAGTTATTATTATCCGCAAATATACATTGTCTTTAAAAAGTATATGCTTATTTTATATACTTTTAAGTACACTTGAATTAAACTATATCAAATATAATATAATTTTGTTATTTATATCTTGAAGATTCAAGCCTAGCCATCACTGGGTTGAAGAACAATTAGAAATCACGTAATATTTGGTCATTGGTTTTATTAACATAAATGACCCCTGCAATAGGAATATGCGATCAATAAGGTTAAAAATATCATCAATAACCATTGAGTTTTTGATTCCTATATTTTTATCTGTAATTATAATTCCAGGTGGACATAAATGCACTTGTGGAAAATCTTACTCCAGACTTCACAACCTAAAACGTCATCAGCGTCACGAATGTGGAAAGGAACCTTGTCTCCAGTGTAACTTGTGTCATTACAAATGCTTTAGGAAGAACGTCATACGCATGCATTATTTGAAAAAACATAGAATGGATATTTGTATTGTATAATGTAATCGCTATTATTATTATTAAACAAATTATATTCAATATGAATTTGATTTTTTCCGTTATTAAAGACTTAAAATTTGTTTACGTAGGTAGATTAATCCCATGTGAGTAATAACTATTCATTTGGTGGTCGAGAGGTGAGCGCATTTGCCTCTCACCCAAAAGTTCTGGGTTCGATCCCCGTCGTGGCAGTGGAAAATACTGTGAGAGAGATTTTTCCACTATACACGGATATTGGGTGTGTGTCCCTTGTTTCTAAATGTGTAGCCCCCTCCCACACAAGGCTCTTCTAGAGCCTTCTGGGATAAAGGGGGTCGTAATTACCTGTGGTGTTATTTATTATTATTTATTATTATTATTTTTGAAGGGAAAGAGGGATCAAATCTCACAAATTCTTTATTAAGTGACCGGTTTCATGAACAAACTTTGGCACGATCTGGGTTTTATAACTTTCAGATGATGCCAATTTACTAGGTGTGTCACCTTATATATTTTTAGTATCTTAAATAACAATTGTATTTGAATAACCATTGTTTGCATTAATTCTAATTAGAAAAAATTGAGGTACATATATTCACAGTACATACCACTTTTCTATAAATTGACGTTTGTATCTGTTGTAGGTCGGAGATATTTCTGTCATTGCGGGAGGAACTACAAAAATCCTGAAAGTCTGTGTAGGCACAGGAAGGAATGCGGGGCAGAGAAAAAGTTTCAATGTCCGCACTGCAAACATAGAACACATCGACAGGATAATCTCAAAAGGCACATGGCCCTTCACTTCTTAAATAAATCGAATTTTGACCACTTTATATTTGGCTAAAACTTTTGGGATCTTCGGCAAGTGGGAACAGTCGGCGAACCTGCAAACGATTCTTAGGACATTCGTCTTTCAGTTTTGCTTTTGACGACGATAATACTTAAAAATGAGGAAAATATAAAGGACAAATGTATTTTCAAGGAGGAAATAACCTCTCTCTCCTAATCTGCTCTTTGTGTGGCAATACGTGATCATTTGATAAACTAGGTGCCATATCCTGTAACATATAATTATCATCATTTCTATCAACTTGACGCTTTGCATGTAGCGACATGTATAGACCGTGATACTGTTAACGATTCATACTTACATGTCTGAGGGACGTTTTGTTACTTCTCCTAAATTAACTAATAGAACGTTCACCTTATTCAGACGTAAAATACAATATTTATACTTACTTTCGATTTTTTCTTAACTGCTTTCACCAGATGGAATTCTAATTAACCTGAAAGGGAACTTTGTTAATATGGACTCAATAAGACACAATGAAATAGGATAGGATTTTAGGTAAAGGTATATATTGGTAAATAATTTTCTGTAAGTTCAAATTTTGAGATACAGAGTGTCTCACCGGGAACTGAATCGATCAATATAGAGAAAAGTACGCATCAGAAAATTTTGAAAATTTAGGTAATTACTAATGTCGGTGTGGCCAATCCAACTAATATAATTACAAGCAGCTGACACTTCTGCTTATACCGGAAGCTGATACCAACTTGCTTATTTCAAATGGAACACCCTATATATTTTAGGGTTTTCGAAAAGAGAATAGTCGAAAATATGTAGCATATCCTATACCTAAACCTAGCCGTTTCAGAGATATTTGACATTTTATAGGAAATTTGATAGGTGCAACGGTTTACAAGAACCGTTATAACTTTCTTCGTGTAAAAGATCCTCATTTGCTTCTTGTCACGTAAAAAGAACACAAGGAGAACTACGTTCTACAACTGAAATAAATTCAATAATATCATACCAAGTGTTCCGTTTTCCCGTTACATTTTGTTAACTTCAAACCGCGAAAACTTGTTTAAGTCAAATGGAACACCCTGTATTTTTTTACGTCAAGTTGTGTAAAATTGAATTCCATTTTTTCTGATATTAGCATTGTGGGGGTTAAGGTTACAACTTTTTGAAATATTTGCAATTTTACAATTTTATTAGAAATTTATGAATTGTTATAATCATTTCATCAAAATATCCATGATTAGAAACAATCAGTCATTATCTTATGTCAAAAAATGCCAGCACGTTTAAATTACACCCACGAAGACTTCTTAAATTTGTTTATTATTTATGGAGAATGTAATAAAGTAATATCAAGAACTTGCAGCACATTTGCTACTCGATATCCACAAAAACGCAAAATAACACTAACACTGTAACATGCGTATTAATCGAATTGAAGATATGGCATGAACTAAAATAGCAAAGATAAGATCAATTTAAAATACGATTTCATTTTAATTTAATAATTGCTCAAAATTCCGCCCTGGAACCTCGACACATTTTTCGCACCTTCGGATTAGTTCCTCATGGGTAGCTCTTCTAATTGATGATATGTTTTGAAATGCATTTCTTGCTCCTTGCATACAATCTTCAATGGTTGTTAATGGGCTCTCATAAACTTTATTTTTAATAGTTCTCCAAATTAAGTAATCCAGAACTGATAAATCGGGCGAGCGAGGAGGCCATAAGAAAGGTCCATTATTGGCAATTCATTGGTCATAAAAAGTTTCTTGTAAATAATTATTAATTAAATATGCGTTATGTGGCGGAGCACCATCGAGCAGATAAAAAAATGTTTCTATGTTCGGCGAGAGGTAAATTTTCTAAATAGTTATTATTCAAATTTTGTAAGATATTCAGATATCTTTCACCTAACAAAAAAAAAACAAAAATTTACCTATACATATTTTCAGAAGAGAAAATTTAATTTACCGTTTAAATTTTCCTGATAAAATTGTAATGCCACCACTCTATCGTTTCTTATGGCACAGTAAACATTGAACTGCCAACTTTCCTGAAAGTTTCGCTCTCCGAACATATGAGGATTTGAGTCACTCCAATAATGCGAATTGTGTCTATTAAAAAGTCCATTTTTAGTAAATTTTGCTTCATCTGTCCATATAATATTTCTCAAATAAGAATCGTGACCCTCAGACCTTATTAGAATAAACTCACAAAAATTCTGTCTTCTTAGGAAATCTGTTTCTCTTTGAACCATATGGAATGAAAACGGGTGTTTTAATAATATTCTGTGAATTGAATCCTTGCATAGTCTCGATTCCAAAGCAGCTTGTCTTAATGATCCCAGAATGACTATTTCAATGTTTTCGTCATCAACAATAGGCTTTCTTCTTTGCATTTTTGCCTTGACAGAGCCATAATTTTTAAAATTTTCCAGTATGCGTTTTACAGTGTTTGGTGACGGTTTCCGTTTTTTTGGATATCGAGTAGCAAATGTGCAACAAGTTCTTGATATTACTTTATCACATTCTCCATAAATAATAAACAAATTTAAAAAGTCTTCTTGGGTGTAATTTAAACGTGCTGGCATTTTTTGACCTAAGATAATGACTGATTGTTTCTAATCATGGCTATTTTGATGAAATGATTACAACAATTCATGAATTTCTAATAAAATCGCAAATATTTCAAAAAGTTGTAACTTTAACCCTAACCTAACACAATGCTAATATCAGAAAAAAGGGAATTCAATTTTACACAACTTGACGGGGTGTTCCATTTGGCTGCTAATATTTAGCGCAAATTAAAATATCTGTCTCTGATTTATGTTAAGATTTTATGTGTCAAGTTTTTAGGAGAAAAAAAGTATGAAATAATTTATTTGAAACTAAAAAAATCTCCAAACCTTTAAGCACATATTCTTATTACGGTATCTATGGTCATTAGTATTTTAATAATAATCAAACTACTTAGTCTAAGCAGAACATAGACATGTGTTTTTCTTCTTGCACCATAATATTACTTTGTCTGCAACGATTGTTCTCTAGCAATGTCTCGAAAATTTTGAGTAGTCTTTTTTTTCAGGAAAATCTTTGTCTATTAAATAAAGCCTTCAAAACTCCACATACTTAAATTTTAAGATGAATTTTGCAGTGCCGAGCTCTCTGCTATTGTTGCAATTCAATAACAAATAATTTATCCAGAGTTTGCAGTTACCCCGACCAATCCTGCTTGTCAAGTACCAACTCTCTGTACTATTATTTTTATTTAGAAATTTTTACGTTTTGTATATTGACAAGAGGTACTACTCTCAATAAACTTATAGACATATCACAATTTTTTTTGTTACTTATTTACCTATGTAATTAATTTAAAAATATTCCTCCCATTATTAACGGATGTATCATTTTGTAGGGTCGTCAAACAATTATACGTGTACGAGGTGTGGAAAGACTTACAAATATTCAAAAAATCTCAATCGGCATAAAAGTGAGTGCGGACAAGAGAAAATGTTGACGTGTAGATTTTGTGGACAAAAATTTTACAGAAAATATAATTTGAAGTCTCATATATTCCTAGTGCATTCGGCGGAGGAGAAATAGATTTTGAAAAAAATTTCTGGCGAGGGAATTTATTTGATGAAATTTGAAATCATATGTAAAGCAGTATGATTTAAAGCATCGTATTATATCTGTTTTTTTTTCAAATATCTATGGTGGTTTTTTCTTTCTATATCATATCTTTAAAATTGTATATATATTTTATTAGGAGTAAAAGTGATACTTTTGTGACGAGTCTGTAGGTTAAAACATAATATTTTCAGTCGCAAACTCCTGTATCAAATCCTTATTTTACTATAAGGAACGTAACCAGACTGCAACCAACAGCTACTCTCCGGGCTATGTGCCCCGCCGAGCGCTGAATTACAAGTTACGAGCCTGGCGCGTTAAGTGTAATAATTGCATATTACCTTCAAAACGCTAATGCTTCGATTGCAACAAACATCAGCCAAAATACTGATCCTACTTAAAGGAACTCTCGTGCCAGTCGTCACACACCACTTACAGACTGCAGATTTGAGCTGTTGGCTCTCGTCAGTGCAAGGTAGGCATGTGACGGCCGGCACGAGGATCACTGACCATTTAGTACATTTCGGTATCTTTGGGATAGCGACATGTAAAATAGTCAGCAGGCGCCATCTGGCGGTCCAGTGTCTGTTGCTACTTTTGCGACTCGTCTATAATTGGCGGACGAACAAAGTGAATGACCTAAAGACTCGTCACAAAAGTATTACTTTTACTCCTAATAAAACAATATACTATTAAGGCTTATTCAAGCGAAAGTTCCACATGAATAACAAATTACCTAGTTTTTATATATTATGAATTTTTATTTCGCAAATTCATCTAACACATTTAAATTTACTTATCTAAGTATAGTTAATTAGAAGATATATAGAAGATACACACAATAATAAAATAGTGCCATTATTTATTGTTATCTAATTTGTTGATGCTCATAAAAATTTTCAAGTCGTCAGCGAAAATAAGTTTTTCAGAATCATATAAGTGGTGCCATTGATAAATATCGCTAACAGAAGGGGTCCTTGATGCACTCCCGAGGTTGTTCTGATAATAATAAATTCAGTTAATTTACATTAGAATACCCCGAATCGGCCCCCGGGGGTTGAGGCTAACCTCGCCCGCAATAGTAATAGCAATAGAGAGGGTGGTTTTTATACGTTGGGGGTAGATGCGAGAAGGTAGGCTGAAACATAGCATCTCCATCATGATCCCTGCCCTCGAAAATCCTTGTCGAGTTCGTATTTTTTTATCTCGTTACTATTCCATTAGAGAGATGACCGAAAAAGGTGTATGAGTGATGATGGCGTAATTATAGACTCTTTTTGCATTCAACGGAGCAACTGTTAACAAAATAGGATGCGAAACTGTTTACAATTTTATTACTGTCATATATTTTCTTTATATCAACAATTAATTTAACGGGTTTTCTTAAATTTATTGTTTTTCCTAGTCTATGATTTACAATTTCCCAAGATTTGCATTGATTATTTTGTTATTGTAACATATTTGTTTAGTATTTCTTTTGTGTAGGCGTTTTTATTTTGAGTGCGTTTAAAGTTTATGAAAGTGGTGTTATTGATATACATTTTTTTATGCTTAACAGGACATGCTACATCGAAACACAATTTTAGGTCAGTCAAACAGAAAGTAAAAGCTTCATTTGCATCTAGTGAAAAAATATAGATCCGGCCACTGTTAGATAATTGTGTGTTAAATTCATAAAGGTTTTCCTCAGTGATAAATCTTTTCAACTGGGAAATCTTATCATTATAATGATTAGTTGCAGTCCTATCGTTAAATGAGAATAAATTCACAGATTGATTTGCTAGCAGTTGTATAAGGTGGTCGTTTTGATATACTCTACAATGGTTTGGTTTTTAAAGTTTTTAAAATTTCGTGCTACAAAAGCACTAGAAATTGTTGACATCAATTTTGACAGACATTAATGGGTTTCGAGAGAATGCAAAAAAATGTGCATTATTTTTTTTGTGGTGAATTTGAGCGTGAACCCGCAAAGATATCTGCTCGAACCTTTTTGCTGTTCATTAAAGTAATCAAAAATCTTATTTATTGGGGTATAAAAATAAATTAATAGAAATATGAAACTAGATTGCGTTCCACAAGGATCTGTATTACGACCAATGTTATTTGTGCTGTAAATAAATGGTAAATTCTAATACTATTAATAAAGGTTAATAAGGTGTAATAAATAAACTCATATTTTGTTTCAGTTGATAAAGAGTATATATAATAGTATTTATATAGGATCGTTAAATATAGATTTGAATTATTCTATTTCGTGTACTTTCTTCAAAATAAAACGTTATACATAATAATATATCAGTTTTAGGTACCCAATTTGCCTGTGAGAAATGTGGAAAGACTTACAAATACTCACGTGGTTTGAGAAGACATAGAATTGAATGTGGAAGAGAGAAACGTCTGATGTGTTTATTTTGCCCTCACAAGACGCACAGGAAAGAAAACTTGAAATCGCATATGCTTATGAGGCACAATACATTGATTTAAGTTAAGAAAATGATGAAAATATAGTTCAAATTGAGAAGAGTACAAACTAACCAGGGGTTATTGGCTAACAAGTCATATTTGATAATAAACTCTGTGTCCTAAAATTATAATAAACGTCTCAATTGCAGAAATTTCAACTTTTGAGTTATAATTATTAGAAATATGGAAAAAGTTTACCTATACTAGATTTTATATTTCACTTACAATCACGTTTCCTCGGCAAATCAAATATAAGAAAATATTGTCTGAAAGTTATTTGTGGCATTCTACGAATATTCTTTCCTATTATTTGGGTTTTCTACCACATGTACTATTATCCTCTTCAAAACAAATCACCGAATCTACAAAATAATAGAATTATTGGAAAAAAGAGCCTCTGCGCCCGTGCCGTTTACGCCAAAGGAAAAGTCAGAGGTTATGTTTTGCAAATAATATAAATCGGAATAAACACAAAAATAATGTATTTTGCTGACGTTTCGGAAAGTAATCTCTTTCCGTTTTCAAAGCTATTTTTTGAAGAACTCTTATTTTGCTGTGTATGTCAAATACACAGCTTTAAGATTCTGTTTATGTTATTTCCATAGATACTTACTACTTACACAGAACATAGAACTGATGATATTTTTTTTAGATAATGTTGAGTTTGTTAAGTTCTTCTTTTAACATTGGTAGCCAGGTTGTACAAATATCTACAGAACAATTCGATACGCACTTATCTTCATTTAATAAGATTATTGCTGATTCTTTAATTTTTCTTTTTTTGGTATCTGTTTCTTTTGTTAAAATTTTTGCCGAGTCCCAGTTTATTCTATGTCCGTTTTCCCAAGCATGTTCACAAATCTTTGATTTCTGAATTTCATTCTTTCTAATGTAGCTCTTGTGCTCATCCAACCTCACACTGAAAGGTCTGGATGACTCACCCACATAACATTTATCACATTCGCACGGGATATTGTAAATACAGTTTTTTGAATTCTGCTCCCTGTTTATCGGTTTTGTTTTTGTTAAAATAGATCTTAAAGTGTTCCCCGTTTGAAATATCGTCCTAACATCAAATTTGTCACCTATACGGCGTAGCTTTTCCGATAGTCCGTATACATAAGGAATTATTGCTGTATAATGACGTTCAGGTTTTTGTCGTACCTGATTGTCCCTATTTTCAACATTTATGAAAATTCTATCAACAAAGGCTTCAGGATATTGATTTTGTACTAGAACCTCTTTGATAAATTTTTTCTCGTTATTTAATATTTCATTATTAGATGAAATTATTTTGGCCCTATCGTATAAACATTTTACAACACCCCTTTTAACATTTATTGACTGATTTGAGTTAAAATTTAGATATCTATTAGTATGTGTTGGTTTTCTATAAACGCTTGTTTCAATTGTATTATTTATCCTTCTAATTAAAACATCTAAAAACGGTAGTTCATTCCTACTTTCTACTTCTAATGTGAATTTAATAGACGGTTCCTTACTATTTATATTTTCTAAAAAACTATCTAGTAAATCAACACCATGAGGCCAAATTGCAAAGATGTCGTCAACATATCTCCACCAGACAACCGGTTTGTTTATACAATTTTGAACATGTGTGTTCTCAAAGTTCTCCATAAATATGTTGCTTAAAATTGGTGATAATGCAGACCCCATAGCCATACCAAAATCCTGCTGATAGAACTCATTATCCAATTGAAAATAGGTTGTTTTTATACACAGTGTTAAGAGTTCCATTATGCTATTTACACTTAATTTAGTTCTAGTTTCCAAATTATTATCATTTAGCAACCTGTCTTTAACTATTTTTAATGTTTCATCTACCGGAACATTGGTAAAGAGGCTAACTACATCAAAACTAACCATCAGGTGTGATTCATGAATATCGGTTTCATAAATTTTTTCTATGAAATGTTTACTATTTTTAATATATGAATCGGTATTTCCAGATAATGGATCAATAATTTTAAGTAAAAATTTTGCCAAATTATGACATGGTGAATTAATAGAACTAACAATTGGTCTTAAAGGAATATTTTGTTTATGTGTCTTTGGTAAGCCATAAAAATGAGGGGGCTTACTATGATGTGGTGTAAGTTTCCTTCGTTCAAAATCATTAAATTCATGTTTGTATTTAAACAAAGTTCTGTAAATTTTGCTCTCTATTGATTTTGTTGGATCTTTGTTTAATTTTGAGTAGGGTCCCTCATTTACAAGAGTCATGATTTTTGTGTTATATATATCTTTATCTATAATGACTGGTCTGGTGGAGATATGTTGACGACATCTTTGCAATTTGGCCTCATGGTGTTGATTTACTAGATAGTTTTTTAGAAAATATAAATAGTAAGGAACCGTCTATTAAATTCACATTAGAAGTAGAAAGTAGGAATGAACTACCGTTTTTAGATGTTTTAATTAGAAGGATAAATAATACAATTGAAACAAGCGTTTATAGAAAACCAACACATACTAATAGATATCTAAATTTTAACTCAAATCAGTCAATAAATGTTAAAAGGGGTGTTGTAAAATGTTTATACGATAGGGCCAAAATAATTTCATCTAATAATGAAATATTAAATAACGAGAAAAAATTTATCAAAGAGGTTCTAGTACAAAATCAATATCCTGAAGCCTTTGTTGATAGAATTTTCATAAATGTTGAAAATAGGGACAATCAGGTACGACAAAAACCTGAACGTCATTATACAGCAATAATTCCTTATGTATACGGACTATCGGAAAAGCTACGCCGTATAGGTGACAAATTTGATGTTAGGACGATATTTCAAACGGGGAACACTTTAAGATCTATTTTAACAAAAACAAAACCGATAAACAGGGAGCAGAATTCAAAAAACTGTATTTACAATATCCCGTGCGAATGTGATAAATGTTATGTGGGTGAGTCATCCAGACCTTTCAGTGTGAGGTTGGATGAGCACAAGAACTACATTAGAAAGAATGAAATTCAGAAATCAAAGATTTGTGAACATGCTTGGGAAAACGGACATAGAATAAACTGGGACTCGGCAAAAATTTTAACAAAAGAAACAGATACCAAAAAAAGAAAAATTAAAGAATCAGCAATAATCTTATTAAATGAAGATAAGTGCGTATCGAATTGTTCTGTAGATATTTGTACAACCTGGCTACCAATGTTAAAAGAAGAACTTAACAAACTCAACATTATCTAAAAAATATCATCAGTTCTATGTTCTGTGTAAGTAGTAAGTATCTATGGAAATAACATAAACAGAATCTTAAAGCTGTGTATTTGACATACACAGCAAAATAAGAGTTCTTCAAAAAAATAGCTTTGAAAACGGAAAGAGATTACTTTCCGAAACGTCAGCAAAATACATTATTTTTGTGTTTATTCCGATTTATATTATTTGCAAAACATAACCTCTGACTTTTCCTTTGGCGTAAACGTCACGGGCGCAGAGGCTCTTTTTTCCAATAATTCTATTATTTTGTAGATTCGGTGATTTGTTTTGAAGAGGATAATAGTACATGTGGTAGAAAACCCAAATAATAGGAAAGAATATTCGTAGAATGCCACAAATAACTTTCAGACAATATTCAACCTGACATTCTGGATTATAAACTGATAATCCTGTTCTATAATGTTTCTGCTTAATTCATTCTCCGTGTAAGTAATGTCCCCAATAGTTCGTTCTTTTTGGTATCTATGATATTGAATCCTTTCCCTAACCATGGACTTGCTTGCCTTGTCCAAAATTTTTCTGGTTTTCGCATTTTGGAAAGGTACTTTTAGCCGTAAAAACTTCGGAATTACATCATGTTCCCGACATTTACACAAAAAGGTTATACTATTTTCTGATCTGGCTAGTTTCTTATAACATTTTTCTAAAAAAGTTATTTGTGGCATTCTACGAATATTCTTTCCTATTATTTGGGTTTTCTACCACATGTACTATTATCCTCTTCAAAACAAATCACCGAATCTACAAAATAATAGAATTATTGGAAAAAAGAGCCTCTGCGCCCGTGACGTTTACGCCAAAGGATTTTCAGATTTTTAGAAAAATGTTATAAGAAACTAGCCAGATCAGAAAATAGTATAACCTTTTTGTGTAAATGTCGGGAACATGACATAATTCCGAAGTTTTTACGGCTAAAAGTACCTTTCCAAAATGCGAAAACCAGAAAAATTTTGGACAAGGCAAGCAAGTCCATGGTTAGGGAAAGGATTCAATATCATAGATACCAAAAAGAACGAACTATTGGGGACATTACTTACACGGAGAATGAATTAAGCAGAAACATTATAGAACAGGATTATCAGTTTATAATCCAGAATGTCAGGTTGAGTTACGAAAAATATTTTAATCTGCAAAAAGGTACGCATTTACATAAATTTAGAAACTTAATAAGGGAAAAACAGATTAGGCAATTACAAAATATAAATAATAATCCTTTAATTGACAGGACTGTCATTAATATGTCAAAAAGACTTTTGTCCATTTCAGACAGGCTTGTACTATCAAAAGGTTTAAATTTTGCAATAAACCCGAAAACTGTTCCAAAATTTGACATAGTAGCGGCAATAGAAAAAACGGCTCAAAATTTGCCAACAGATAGTGGTAATGAATATCGCATACGGGCAAAAATTGCTTTAGAGAAGCAATACAAAATTAAAGATAATTTAACTCCAGAAGAAAAGTTATCGATAAATTCTTTAAAACGCGATGAAAGTATAAAAATATTGCCAGCAGACAAAGGTAATGCCACAGTCATTATAGATAAAGATATATATAACACAAAAATCATGACTCTTGTAAATGAGGGACCCTACTCAAAATTAAACAAAGATCCAACAAAATCAATAGAGAGCAAAATTTACAGAACTTTGTTTAAATACAAACATGAATTTAATGATTTTGAACGAAGGAAACTTACACCACATCATAGTAAGCCCCCTCATTTTTATGGCTTACCAAAGACACATAAACAAAATATTCCTTTAAGACCAATTGTTAGTTCTATTAATTCACCATGTCATAATTTGGCAAAATTTTTACTTAAAATTATTGATCCATTATCTGGAAATACCGATTCATATATTAAAAATAGTAAACATTTCATAGAAAAAATTTATGAAACCGATATTCATGAATCACACCTGATGGTTAGTTTTGATGTAGTTAGCCTCTTTACCAATGTTCCGGTAGATGAAACATTAAAAATAGTTAAAGACAGGTTGCTAAATGATAATAATTTGGAAACTAGAACTAAATTAAGTGTAAATAGCATAATGGAACTCTTAACACTGTGTATAAAAACAACCTATTTTCAATTGGATAATGAGTTCTATCAGCAGGATTTTGGTATGGCTATGGGGTCTGCATTATCACCAATTTTAAGCAACATATTTATGGAGAACTTTGAGAACACACATGTTCAAAATTGTATAAACAAACCGGTTGTCTGGTGGAGATATGTTGACGACATCTTTGCAATTTGGCCTCATGGTGTTGATTTACTAGATAGTTTTTTAGAAAATATAAATAGTAAGGAACCGTCTATTAAATTCACATTAGAAGTAGAAAGTAGGAATGAACTACCGTTTTTAGATGTTTTAATTAGAAGGATAAATAATACAATTGAAACAAGCGTTTATAGAAAACCAACACATACTAATAGATATCTAAATTTTAACTCAAATCAGTCAATAAATGTTAAAAGGGGTGTTGTAAAATGTTTATACGATAGGGCCAAAATAATTTCATCTAATAATGAAATATTAAATAACGAGAAAAAATTTATCAAAGAGGTTCTAGTACAAAATCAATATCCTGAAGCCTTTGTTGATAGAATTTTCATAAATGTTGAAAATAGGGACAATCAGGTACGACAAAAACCTGAACGTCATTATACAGCAATAATTCCTTATGTATACGGACTATCGGAAAAGCTACGCCGTATAGGTGACAAATTTGATGTTAGGACGATATTTCAAACGGGGAACACTTTAAGATCTATTTTAACAAAAACAAAACCGATAAACAGGGAGCAGAATTCAAAAAACTGTATTTACAATATCCCGTGCGAATGTGATAAATGTTATGTGGGTGAGTCATCCAGACCTTTCAGTGTGAGGTTGGATGAGCACAAGAGCTACATTAGAAAGAATGAAATTCAGAAATCAAAGATTTGTGAACATGCTTGGGAAAACGGACATAGAATAAACTGGGACTCGGCAAAAATTTTAACAAAAGAAACAGATACCAAAAAAAGAAAAATTAAAGAATCAGCAATAATCTTATTAAATGAAGATAAGTGCGTATCGAATTGTTCTGTAGATATTTGTACAACCTGGCTACCAATGTTAAAAGAAGAACTTAACAAACTCAACATTATCTAAAAAAAAAATATCATCAGTTCTATGTTCTGTGTAAGTAGTAAGTATCTATGGAAATAACATAAACAGAATCTTAAAGCTGTGTATTTGACATACACAGCAAAATAAGAGTTCTTCAAAAAATAGCTTTGAAAACGGAAAGAGATTACTTTCCGAAACGTCAGCAAAATACATTATTTTTGTGTTTATTCCGATTTATATTATTTGCAAAACATAACCTCTGACTTTTCCTTTGGCGTAAACGTCACGGGCGCAGAGGCTCTTTTTTCCAATAATTCTATTATTTTGTAGATTCGGTGATTTGTTTTGAAGAGGATAATAGTACATGTGGTAGAAAACCCAAATAATAGGAAAGAATACAAATATAAGAAAGTTTACAAGAGAGTAAGATATGTAGTAAGCAATGTTTTCTGTGAGATATTGTGTCCGAGATCGCGTATAAATATATATTTTTGCCTACTTCTCTACATATATAATTTTCTCAGCTTAACTTATTGTCAAGGTAGAGTCCTAGGAATTTTACCTCATTACTAAAAGATAAATCGTTGTCGTCCATATTTTTTAGCGTAAAAAGCACATTTTCAGTTTTAGAATCATTCTATACTGAGTTTTGTATCGAATTTATTTCAGATATTAAGTATTGAACATATTTAAATGATTTTGTTATTGTTGTGTCATCAGCAAATAGAACAAAATTTACGTCTAATGCAATGCTTGGTAGATCATTTACATAGATCAGGAATAGTGTCGGCCCTAACACTGATCTCTGAGGAACACCGTATTTTATGGGAAGGAGGTTTGAGTTTCTATTTTGCTAGGACACATATTGAAAACGATTAGTTAGATATAAAATTATTAAGATGGTACTATGGATGGTATTTTATGTGACCCACGGTTAAAGGCTTTTATAAGATCTAAAAATTGTGAATATGTTAATAAACGGTCTTCAAAACCTGCATTGATAATTTTAATTAAAGACTAGGAACTTTTACTGTTCAAGTTTTATCAGGAATTTAAATGCCAAGAAATGCGCATTTTTATTTTCTTGATACGATAAACACAGCCTTACATATTTACAAAAAAAGCGAAAAAAAAAAAACGTAGTCCGAAAACTAAATTGTTAAGGAAAAGACATTCAGAATTGGACAAAATAATTTCCCACATCTATCCATCGGAACTAAAATTATATTTTTAGATAATTTTATATCTGGCAAAATTTCGGAATTGAGCTGAATTTTCAGATTTATGATTTGTTGTAAGCCTGTCACGTAGTACCTAGACAATTATTTGGACCATCCGGTATATGATTTTATTCGGGAAACGATTCCGATATCTTAAAGTAAAGCAAGTTGCTGGTTACAATGTAGCTGTAAATCCAGCAAACTCAGCAACGGTGCACACGGCCCGCTAGTTGCATAAATGCTGAGAGTGCAAGTGCCGGGGATAAGGAAACGGGAAAAGTAAAGCGAGTTAGTTGTCTTCTGGGTTTTAAAAGAAGCAGGTCTTAGGTAGAGCGTGGGGCAACTCCCCCCCAGAGGCCATACCTCGGTGTGGCCAGATCTGCTATGCTATGTAAGTACTAGTACTTACATAGTTTTACTTTTCCCGTTTCCGTTTCCCCGGTACTTGCATTTCTGCAACTAGCTGGCCGTGTGCACCGTTGCTGAGTTTGCTATGCCATGCTACATTGTAACCAGCAACTTGGTCTACTTTAAGATATCGGATTAAATTAATTCTGTAACTAAATCGTTTTCTGAATAAAATCACATACCGGGTGGTCCAAGTAATTGTCTAGGTACTGAACGACAAGCCTTTTAAGCAAATATTTTGACTGCAAATTTGGCACGAATTTTTTGTTTAATAGGTAGCATATTCGTATTAAAAATAATGTAAATTGGCTTGCAAACATTTAAGACAAAATTTAAAAAAAAAATAGCCATTTTTTAATTTTATTTTTTGCAACTTAAAAAATGGACAGAAACAACTTTTAGTGCCCTAGCATAACATTGCTTTAGGTTAATAAATGTTAATCATTTGTTAAATCAGAATTTTTTAGGTACCACGCGGTATTACTGTCAATGTGGAAAAGGGTATACCAAAAAAGTGAATTTATTCAGGCACCGCAAAGACTGTGGAAGTGATGAGCGAAGACTTCAGTGTCCTCATTGTCAACATCGAACGAACCGAACAGATTGTTTAAAAAAACACATCGCTATCCGCCATGCCACTGCAGTTTTTTATTCGACTGAGGTCCAAAAATAAAGTATTTGAAAACAGATGTTATTTGTTTTTATATGGAAATCATTAAAGATTTTCAGTTGCTAGATTTATTTCTACCACCCTCTAGTAAAATTCTTCACGATATGTTTACTTATCATACATTTTGTTCTATCCAATACTTTGTAGTGACATAAAGAATTAATAAAAACTAGAGTAAACAAATAGACGGAGTAGTACCTGTCGGCTACCCTACGTTATCAAATGTCAGTACGAAACAAATTTAAACCAATAATTGAATATTAACTTAACATAAAAACGCTGGTGTGTCTAACTTCCTATGGGCGAAATTGCGGATAATAAACTACTCCCAATACGCATTCTTTTGTTTTCCTACATCATATACACATAAAACTCTAATTTACTTATGTGATAAATAACTGAGTGTGTTATATTATATTAGAGAATCAGATGAGGCGGCTTTGGCAGCGAAATTGTGATGTCAGTGTCAGGGTCGAGATCACTAGGCCGCAAAAAACCGGAAATGAAGAAACAAGCTGGAAGTACTTAGCTTAATCGTCAGGACAACTCGCTGTAGAAATTGGCGATGGCCCTAAGAAATATGCCGGAAAACATTTTATTTAGAACCAGCGCCAACCGACCCAGAAACCTAGCTCCTTTTGACAGTGATGAATTAAAAAGATAATACCATTTAAAAAACCAAAAAAGGATCTAAATAATTAAGACTTGGCATTTAATAAAGGTAAACGAAGCACTAAATTAATTTGAGTAGCTGAAACGGAAAAACCTCAATTAAAGAAAACTCACTCGAGCTAACAACCGCGGAGCAGTTGCCAGAGTTATTTGTGAAGAGGAAACAGAAGTGAAAAGGCCGGCAAGAAAGAATGAAATATATAAAGTGTTTGGTAGGTGAGGGTGGAATTGAAACACGAACTGGCCTGGATTTTTGAAAAATAAAAAAATATATTTGACTTGAGACTCATGAAAGCCTGACCGTATTCAAACCAGAGCACCCTTTTAGTTTTGTAATTTGCAGAAATAGTTAGGGCTTCAGCTATCGCCCCGTATGTTACCATTTTCGGATTTCAGGTTCGAAATAACAAGAAATCTTTGATACGGGTTACCATTCTTCTCAGTACAAAGGACGTCAAGTTGGCCCCTGCCATTTTAGCGCCAAGCGCAGCAAGCTGAGTTTCAGCAGATCTTTGCAAATTTGCTATTTTAACTATGAAACGATGACATTTATTGGGAAAAAAGTATATGGGATTAAACATAGAATGATTTATAAAAGTCCTAATATATTTCCATTTGATAATTTCTATTTGCTTGCTTTCTATCGATTAATTTTCAGATCTCTGAAATTGTCCTCTTTGGGCCTGCGATGTCGAAAAGTGGTTATGCTGGGCCGTTGGGCTCCTCCCCGATGAAATAGGGGATTTGCTGCCTGCCGGCCATGCGAAAATCTGGGGCACTCTGGGTAATGTGCGGGCCTTTGGGAGCGTCTAGTCGTGGGTTTCGTGACGCTTGGAGGACGTCGTTGGCCGATAGATGTCGGGATGGTGACCGTGGGTCCATGGCGTCGGCTTGCTCGGTTTTGTTGTCCCTATGGGATATTTTCTAATAATATCTGTATGGTTCCCACTTTGCAGCGTTTTTTTCATTTATTTTTTTTTGTTTTGTGCCCGTGAGGATCTTTTAATGTTTTTTTAAAATTTTATGTGTCTTTAATGGACCTTTTCTGATACTTTGTATTGTTCCTATGAGATCATTTAATATATTTTTTAATGAAATCAATGGCCGTTTACGTTTAGAAGAGTTCCAAAGAAAGCCCTGCGAGTAGTTACAGCTCCTGCGTCGGGTGCGCTGGACAACTGCCAGATCCGGCGACAAAACTTAAGATTACTGTAATTGGGTCTGGACTAGAAAATGTCTTAGGTAGCATCGAGCTTGAACAAAAAGTTCTCCGAATAGGTATTTCTCGATGTGGAGCTGAGCTTTGTAGTACGGTACATTTAGGTAGGTTGTGTAGACGATATTTTCCGCGAACCTTTATTTGTAATTACTATGAAATTTAAACAAATGTTATGGAAGGTACATAATCGAAAATTACATTAATAGAATTTGAAAAAACTAATTTGGTTTCTTAAATATCTGAATTTAAACGATGTAGGCAAGCAAATGTCAATTTTTTAGTAATGTCAATGAAAACTTGGTTTTAGAATGTATTACAAAAAGTGACAAAATACATTAAAATGTGGATTAGGAAGTATACGAAAAGTGATTTGGGAAAAATATGAATTAGGAAGTCATAAATAAATTTCATGGTTTTGGTTCTTTTCTAGTGAATTATTTATAAAAGAGTTTTCTGTAAAATCTATAAAAATGAAAATTAGCAATTGCAATTAAAATGTGATTGAGGACGTATTTTTCGTTAAGTACTTTAAAGTTTGAAGTCAATATGTGAATATTTCTGCTTTTTAAGAAAATTGAAATGGTAAACTGCTTTTTAAATATATTTTGAATAGGAAAAGTTAATAATTGAAATTATTTAATTTGAATTTTCCTGATTTGAGTCAAATTAGAAAGGTATAGTTTAAGTAATAAATTCCCGGCAAATAAAAAACGTAACAAAAACTTTACGACCTAATTAAAATTCCATTACTCTTTGTGCTACCTCGACCGCAAATCAGCTCGCTTACCTTTATAGGTTTTTAATGTGCACCGGGTCGTTTGATGTAGCATGCCGCCATGGCCAGCGGCGATAATAATTATGTCGTAAAGTTTTTGTTGCGTTTTTTATTTGCCAGGAAGTCTTTACTTGGACTATACGTTAACAGAGTAAAAGGAAGTTGTAGTAAGTGAAATGTTCGAAAATGGGCAACGCCTGGCAAGGTAGGGTGTGTTTCATTGCCTACTGCTATCCGAGCGTCTAATGCTGCTACGCTATGAGCTATCAGATGGCAACGCGGTAAATCTAATAAGCGCCTACGCTCCCACTCTGGATGCAAGTCACGAAACCAAGGAAAGCTTCTATCAACAGCTGGAAGAAACCCTCTGTAGAATACCTAAAACGGAACGACTCGTTATTCTTGGCGATTTTAACGCTAGAGTAGGGAGAGATGCAGACACCTGGCCAGGCATCATAGGCAAGAACGGTTTGGGCAACATGAACGCTAACGGTCAACTACTCCTAACTAAATGCGCCGAACATGATCTAGTTATAACAAACACCATTTTCCGACAAAAGGATAAATTTAAAGGCACCTGGCGTCACCCCAGATCAGGTCACTGGCATCTACTGGACTATGTTATCATACGTAGGAAGCATCTCAAGGACGTCCAAATTACAAAGGCGCGCATTGATAGCGAATGTTGGACCGATCATCGTCCTGTTGTCTCTAAAATGAAAATTGTTATGAGACCCAAACACCGAATAACTCAAGTAAAACGCAGACTCCGTCTCTGTATTAGTAAATTGCGTGACCAACAAACCGTCGAACAGCTAAAGCAAAAAGTTCAAGAGAATTTGAGTGCACTAGAAGAAACCAATTCTGTCGCTGCTACCTGGACACAAATTAAAGACAGTTTAAAAAGTGCGAGTGAGGAAATTCTTGGCACTGCAGCAAGTAAAAAACAGGAGGACTGGTTCAATGATAATGAAGCTTTTATACAAGAACTTCTTGACCGCAAACATACTGCCTTCCAAAACGCTATCAACCACCCCAACGACTCATCAAAAGCAGAAGCTTTTACCCAATCTAAGTATGAAACGCAACGCGAAATCAGAAGAATAAAGAACGAGTGGTGGGCAAGCAAGGCCAGAGAAATTCAAAGGTACGCCGATTCACACGACTACAGGAATTTCTTTCAAGGAGTAAAAGCAGTGTACGGCCCCAGTAGGAAAAATATGTGCCCTATTAAAGATTTAAATGGAAATCTCCTCAAAGAAGACCAGGAAATAAGAGCCCGATGGAAAGAACACTACTCTAGCATTCTTAACCAGCAAAGTCAAGCCGATCACGATATTATAAATCTTATCCCTCAATATGACACCTTCGAAGACTTAGATAAACCACTAACAACGGAAGAGATCTTAACCGCCATTGGGCAGCTAAAAAATAACAAATCTCCCGGCGCCGACTCACTCCCAGCTGAGATCTTTAAAGCTGTGTCGTCAGAGCTCATACCCTACCTCAAAAAACTGTTTGATATCGTGTGGGAAAGTGGTCAAGCTCCGCAGGAGTTTCGTGATACACTTTTAATCAACCTCTTCAAAAACAAAGGGAGCGCTGCGGACTGTGGAAATTACAGGGGTATAGCTCTCCTGGCTGTTGGAGGGAAGATACTCACTAAAGCGATGGCAAATAGGCTAACACCTGTTATGGAAAAGTTACTTCCTGAAACACAGAGTGGCTTTAGACCAAACCGAGGCACATCGGATTTAATCTTCACACTTAAACAGCTTCAAGAAAAAGCACTCGAACATCAAGGAGAAATTCACATGGCCTTCATTGATTTAACCAAGGCGTTTGACTCGGTGGACAGGGAAGTGCTCTGGAAAATTATGTTCCGCTTAGGTATCCCTAGAAAATTTGTGGAAGTATGTCGCAGTCTACATACAAACAACAACGCCCAGGTTATGTATAATAATGAGGCAACCGAACCTTTCCAAACTCTCACTGGAGTTAGGCAGGGATGTGTCCTGGCACCCCTACTCTTTAATTTGTTTACCACTGCTCTAACAATTATTGTTGACAACAAACTGACAGTCAGAGGAATAGGTCTCAGATACCGTTTTGATGGCGGTCTCTTTAACATAGGGCGCTTTAGAGCTTTCACGAAAACACGCACACGATTCATTTGTGATCTCCAGTATGCGGATGACTGTGCACTTTTAGCCTCTACGCCGGAAGAGCTTCAAGAACTTTTAGATGTGTATGCCCAAAGCTATGATTCTTTGGGACTTAAAATCAACATTGGAAAGACTAAGATTATGTCAACTCCTCATCAAGTGAACCAAATAGACATTACACTTAACGGAAATTCTCTTGAAGTGGTGGATCAGTTCAATTACTTAGGCAACGTTGTTAATGACAAAGCAAACATGGACAGCGAGATTCGCAATAGAATTAACGCTGCATCTAGAGCATTCTGGGGACTTAGAGAGAGAGTATTTGACAACCACGACCTTGCTTTGTCAACGAAAATGGCTGTCTACAGAGCAGTTGTCATTCCAACACTGCTATATGGATGTGAAAGCTGGGTCACTTACCGTCGTCATGTGAAAGAATTAGAACGTTTTCAGCAAAGACACCTCAGAAGTATGATGAAAATCCGTTGGTTCCATCACATATCAAACGTGGAAGTACTCAGGAGAGCAAACAGCCTTCCAATTGAGGTGCTTATTTCAAGAGCACGCCTAAGATGGGCAGGTCACATTCATCGTATGCATGATAACCGCCTTCCTAAATGTACACTTTATGGTGAATTGCTAAGCGGTAGAAGAAAGCGTGGCGGTCAACGAAAGAGGTTCAAAGACGCTCTCCATGAAAGTTTAAAATCCTGCGGTATTGCAGACGAGCAATGGGAACAACTTGCAGCGGACAGAACCGAATGGCGAGGGGTTGTGGCCAGCTATCAAGGAAATGTTGCTGCAAGAAGGCCGAATCCAAGACCTAACCAGGTCTATGTTTGTCCTGATTGCGGTCGACATGTGCTCTCCCGAATTGGCCTCTATAGCCATAGTCGTGTGCACCGTAGATGAATGGGAATTACAATAGACTACACCTTTTACTTGTTTTTTATTGTACGCAATTTATCGACTGTAACATTTCTATACTCGGACTCGAGTAACGGCTAATAATAATAATAAAAATAATAATAAGTTTCATTGCACGGTACTAAAAACTTAAACACACTGGACTGTTTAATACATAACTAAATTAGAACTTCATGTATATGTGATGTAGTAAACTGAAGTTATAAAATATGTGATCACCATTGTTTGACCAAATTCTGAAAGTAGCACCAATTTTGTACATAAATGTGGTTTTGGGATTTAAGGACAGACTTATTTAAACCTTACAATCCCACATATTTACCTAGTTTGTTTTTAGGCATGGCATGGGAAAGAATATGTAAGAAAGGACACGGTTGCATGAGATGTGGAAACGTTTTTACTAGATTGGACAATTTAAGGAGGCATCAGAGATTCGTTTGCGGAGTTCCGCCTCAATTCAAATGCACCTTCTGCAACTATGCCACAAAGCACAAATATGTGTTAACGCTACATATGAAGACTAGACATCCTGACCTTCTTGATAGCATAATATAATAAATATTTATAGGTCGTGAAGAGTGGAATGACGGTTTCACACATACCGACATTGATTAACGAAGAGCTGCAAATATTTAGTATAATTATGACCGGTACAAAATGGTTATGTTTCAATTTCAACCTAATACAAGGTTCAGGAAAATATCTAACTTAACTTTAAATACTATCATTAAAAAGCAACAATAGTTAACATTTAACACTGGTATTATCACGAAACCACTGAATTCAACTACATTCAACCTGCATTTTACAACTAAACAATCGTTATCTTTAACTTACACTTATATAGAAATTTTGTGTAAAACAAGTTGTCTAGATAATTTTGCAAAAAAATTTATGTAAAATTTTAATTCTTAGAGACGGAATAAAATTTGACAATAGTTTGTGGTTTGTTAGAGGAGATTTCCTAGTGTTTAGTTCACCATCACATCCCTATCCCTGATGAATTCTCGCTTAGTAGCAGCAACCGGTCGTGTAATGGGAAGGCGTTGTCTCAAAATACTCTACTTAGAATATCTCGGTAACAGAACTTTAATATTTGCCAGAGCTAAAATGATGTGATGTAACTTTCGTCGTACCCAGCTTAAGTATGGTCAAAGATTGACTCGGAGCCTAACGTGGTGAACCTTTTTTTTTCCATAAAACTTTTCGCTGTCTAAACAGAATAAGTGGTTTTGTATATGCAATTCAGTGTTTTGGTGATTATGAACATTCCTACTGTTAGCGGAACGTTTAAATACTTTTTAGGGTGGACATTTTATTTGTTACAAATGCGTAATGTTGTTATATAGATGTTTATTTCGGAAGCTAAGCGAAGCAAAGTAATACAATCTTCAAAAGTACGTTCCTTTTGTTATGCATTTCGGGGGTAATTTTGAGGATGTCATCAAGCAGATTCAATTTGGTCCATGATGAAAACATCTCAACACTATGAAATCCCTAGTCTAAATTTGATATATTACTATTCAGTTATTTTCGATATCAGTAATTGATTTTTTCTTCTTCTTGTGAATTTTTCTACCATATGCACTTGTAAATATCCAAGCAATTTGTAATTATACATCAAATTGTATCTGTTTTTATTTCCAAATAATTTTCTTTTTCAATTTACCCACAAGCTGCAGAATTTTTACATTGGTCTAGAAAAACTAGTTTTTGTTAATTATTCATATCAAAAAGGAACAGAAAATAAAAATCCTATTCATCTATAGCAAATAATGTACAATTTTACTTTTAAGGTATTAACTGGTATTAGGAAAATGGGTTAAATTGTTTATATGTATTCTTTTTGACTCAAAAATATTTATTGTTTAATTTTTTTTATAATCTTTGTATAATTGTAGTTTTTTTTGTTATGAGATATATACTAATATATTTTTATAATATATTTTTTAATAAAATGTTTAGAAAACTATAGGTAGATACTTAATTTTTTTTAAAATGCCTATAAATCGCCTCTTCATAAACCGGAAAAACTTAGTATCTTGTGAACTCGAATTGACATTATCCTTATTTATTCTAGCTTTAAAACAAATTAAATTAAGCACACGAACAATTTTTTTTCATTTCATCGGTGTATTAGGTATATAACAGTGCAGAAAAAAGTTATTATTAAATATAAATGTTCTCCTATGTACGGATATTGATTTTTGTTCTTGCTATACTTATACTGTATTATCCACTATCAGCGCGAGCTGAAAAGGAAAAGTTGTTTTAACCAAATTAAAATCAATATAAATAATAATGGTATTTGTTTAACGATGGGTATTTTTCGATACCCGAATAGACATTCATTTCGCTATCCATACACCTCATTGTTTAAGTACCTAAAATAAGTGATGACATCAACATTTTCTAAACGCAAGCAAAGTAAGTTTACTGACACTGACCTTTATGTTGCTAAATTAAATGTTTATAAATATAAACGTACTTGAAGAATATCAAAACAAAATAATAATTCTAATGATAAAATGTTGAAATAATAATAATAATAAAGCGTCTTTATTCATCATTAATGGCACAAATGCAAAATTTAGTACATTTTATGAATTAATGAATGAAGTGGCGAAGTCTCACCCAAGATGAGCACTTTTCAAACCTTTAAAGATTTGCTGGATGCACCCAAGGCCTCAAGATTACATTAAATTCACTCAATTCAATCAGTATTATCCATTCTCAAAAATAAACACCGTAAACAGACTAAAAACATCACGAATCGCGAAGAAAACTTTGATCATTTAATGGCGTCTATAACGAAAACGATAAAGCACATAGTATAATTTTTCGACGGCAGAGGGCGACATTTGAACATTTAGATTTCATAAGTAAATTTATTAATGAGTAGTAAATATTTACTATACAGAACTAAATATTTACTTCACATATTATGATTAACTCTTTGCTGATATATTCATTTCTAGGAAATAAATGTAATATTGCAATAGATTTGGGAGAAGCAAATATCTTTCTCTCAACTAAATCTATCATTTTCGTACAGTAATTTACTTTGGAAGCACAAATATGGCGGAAATAAATCATTTAGTTTTGTCAACTAATTAAATATTTGGTATGTTCTTGTCGGAACAAAATTGTTTTAAATAATTGTTTGTCTGTATTAAATATAATAAAGGATAACAAATATTTACTAAATTGAAAAAAATAAGGCTTCTTACTTATTTCAAGCCTCATATTTCCCTCAGTGAACTTAACCAGCGAGTTACATAAAAAATATTACAATAAACAAAGTTTAACATAATAAAACTCAGTAAGGCATATACACGCTTATATGCACATACTAAATACATAAATGTACTTCAAGTTACAAAAAAAATTACCTACTTTTAAAATACGAATACGTACAAGTAAGAGAAGAAATGTTTGTCTACATACGTACACACCATTATAATACACATAATACAAATATTTTGCTTGAGTTTAGACTGTAGATAATTAAAACTTTGCCCTGTCCCTATTCAATTTTTCCTTAAAGTTTTTTAAAGAGTAATTATAAAATGCTGGAGACAAACTATTATATAGTTTACAAGAATTGTAACTAAACGACGGTTTAAATGCTACAGTTTTATGTTTGGGCATTACTAAAACTTTGGAATTTCTGGTGAAAGAGTCTAAAACAAGATTTTTTTATTTTCTGTAATTTGTTTCTGTCAGTGGCTAACAGAACAGGCCAATAGACACTGTCACAATACGACAACTTGGAAATAACTAACGATTCGCATAATTCTAGTTTCAATTTTGAACTCATAAGACCTCTATGGGAAAAAAGTTGTCTAAGGGTATTATAGGAAAATTGACATTTGTTAACATGTTTAGTGAACCTTACGTCTGTATCCATCCATAGTTCTAAGCTTTTGACTTCAGTTTTGACGGGTAAAAGTTCTCCATTAATATGTATATTAATGGTAGTCATTGCAGATTTTTTCTTACGTTTAGGACCAAAAAAAATTACAGATGATTTACTCGCATTAAGCTTTAAATTATGAGCAGTTATATATCAGCTAAGAATTGTAAATCTCTATTTATTAATAAACATATATTTTGTCCATGTTCAAATGAAAAATCGACCTGAGTGTCGTCAGCATGAATTTAGCAGTAAAGTCTGAAATATATAAAGAAAACAACAAGGGTCCGAGTATGGATCCCTGTGGTACCCCTTAGATTATATGTTATGAATACTCTAAGTCATAGGATACTATCTGAAATCTCCCAGTGAGGTAATTTTGTAGCAGTGGGAAATGAAATTTAATTATGACTAGCTTTCATTTTTACAATAGTATGCGAAAAAGGTGAAAGAGGAATTGGATTTGACAGTGCAATCCACAATTATTTTATGACAATAATTATTGTTTCTTTTTTTAGGTAATTTAAATTTTATAACCTTGTTTCTGAATCGACCATATTTTATAATACTGTTCAAGTTAATAATAGAATATTGCCATTCCGAACAAACTAACAAAAATAATTTTAATTAATAACGTCGCAATATTCAGTGTTCCCAGTCAAAGTAAATAATTTTTTTATCATATAGATAATTAAATAGAGAGCTGTTGTGACACAATCGACCCATTTCAGTGCAAGGCCAAGCAGTCTACTCTTATGCTGTGGGGAGCTATACTTATGATAAAATATCTCGCCTCTCCAATTAAAAATAAATTCGTGAAATATCAGGGGGCGTAGCTCAGATGGTAGAGCGCTCGCTTAGCATGCGAGAGGTACCGGGATCGATGCCCGGCGCCTCCACTAGCTTTTTTATTCGTAATTTTTTTCTACATTGCATACAGGGTGTTCTAAAAGGTCTGTACAAAAAGCTGCCATATATTCCTGGAGGTTTTTATTCGTAATTTTTTTCCACATTGTATACAGGGTGTTTCTAAAAGGCCTTGTACAAAAAGCAGTCATATATTCCTGGCATCAAAATATAACGATTTTGAGTGTTTTTATCGTTTATTCTTTGATATAAAATATTTTCACACGCTTCACAAATTGTATAAAAGGCGAATAATTTGAGAAAGTACAGTTTTTTGCGTGATGTATATTTGCAGATATATTTTAACTTTCGCGTTTTAGCATTTTCGTAATAAACAAATCAAACTGACTTGAAATTTAACCGGAACTTCATCTATACCAGTAGATTTTTTATTTTAGGTAAGTATATATTTTCATTTTCATAAGTCAAGGTTATTAAAATGTTACAGGAAATTAAAAAAATAATAATTAATGAAGAAGTGCGCGCAAGATTGTGCATCCCGGCGAAGCCACTTTATATAAGATATACTTACACAGGGTGCCTGGAAAGATGGTATTTGTAACAATATGACAGAAGTCCCTATAGATGTGTGTCAGGAAATGCTTCTTAAGGGAGCTATGGCCCTTTGAATATGGTGCCCTAGAGTAGGTTCTGTTTAATATTTCAGAACTTTTTGTGTTACAGCGATGAGATTTGGTGCGGTATTTAATATCAGTAAGTGTTATAATTTCATGGTATTAACCAAAATGAAATGCAACCAATGCAAGGAAGAGTGGGATATGTTCCTTTTGATCAAATGTATTCTATTTAGTTTTTTCTTTTAATTTTGGTACCCAAGTATGGTTCTAGAAAGAATCAAAAAAAGTTTCATGAAATTATATTGTGACCCGAACCATCCACTGTTAAAGTTCAATAAATTCAAAAGGTACTTTTGTTTCTCTCAAGCATGTGTTGAATATACGTTAGCTTATTCTGATGTTCTATATTTATTTCATTTTTAGCTTCTGAACATGGTTGTTTCATTTGCGGCAGATACTATAAATACAAGAATAATCTCCTTAGGCATCAACAATTAGAATGTGGAGTTGAGAGAAGATTCAAATGTCACATATGCAACAAGAGATTTAAACAGAAACATCATTTAAAAAACCATTTGAAAGCTAAATCCGATTGCTCTATTGCGATTGCCAACAGTATTTTAACTATTTGAACAGTCCGCAAACATATGCATTAACTAACAATTTTTTTGTATATACAGTGAGTTTCCGGAGGAGGTGCCGCCGAGGGCGCTGCACTTTGTTTTACTTTTAATTTGCCGAGGAAAATACATTCTTTATAAAAGTCCTACTTGTCTTAGAAAATCATAAACAGTTGTCAAACTTAAGATAAGTCATACAGAATGTTTTAAAAATTGAAAAATATGAAATCGACTTAAAGCAAAGTACCTTTTTTCAAATTTTTTATGAAAATTTTAATTAACAAAGATTTTTAAAATATAAAGCCGTGCTTAAATACGACGTTTAGTTACAAAATAAGGAGAAACCCCTTTTCAAGAAAAATGTTTTTCATTCAATTAAATCGAAAAATTAAATATTTTTCCACATGTATTGTAGAGGAAAACGATAAATGAAAACAATCACAGACGTAGTGGGTAGTGGCGATGCATCATCACGTCTTACGTCTTTTATGCCGCGTGGATTAAAATTAGAGAGAAGGTTTGCGGGGTCTGCCTTCTTAGCGTCTCACCCCGCATCCCCTTCTCAATTATAGGTTTCCCGCGCTATAGACCTCCTATTAGTATACATAAGACTGTCTCAAGAGACCAGAACAATCTTAAAAAAGTTTAACAGGAGGTTTACACGGTTGATTAAACTCTTATTGTTTTAAAGCGATTTACTGTTTATGACTTTCTAAAACAAACCTAACTTTTTATAAAGCATGAGTTTTTCTCGACAAATCAAAAATTAGCAAGTTTGCGCCATTCGGCACATTGCATGCATATATTTAATTAATTGTGCTAATACTACAAGCAGTTTGAATTATGCAACTCGTGGATGTTGTGAGAAAATATTTATTATGTTCGTAATTTTTAAAATTATATCATATAGGTAATATAAAACTGCGTGCATTATTCACCAACCAAACGCTTTAGGGCTTGCTGCTAAGACATAGCGCCAAATATGGGCCAAACGAAAGTTTAGTATCAAAGATAATGTTAAAGGTTATGGACCCTTTCGATCAATACTGTCAAGATTATTGGGCATTGACGCATACACTCTGCCGACAATGTCATATTATATTTATTAGTATTTATTTACTTTTTCTTCATTTATTTCTACATATTCTGATATATCGCTTCAGTAACTCAACGCTTACGTGTTAGGTCTGCAACCAAGGAGTCCCGAGTTCGAATCCTGACTAGGGTATGGATATTTAGTGGTGTTCTTCATATGTCTAGCGAGTTGTAGGCAGTGAACTAGATGAGGTTGTGTGAGAGACAACACGGCTTGTTGCTGTACCACTTTTGAGTTCGGGTCTCAACTGCGGCAGATGGCAATGTCGTAAGGAATGGTCGTTGTATAATTGTATATATTATGTAGGTGTCCTGATTGAGTGGTGAAATAGCTAATGTTCTAAACTCCACCAGGACGTTAATCTAAAGAAAGCGATAAAATAATTAAAAAAATAAAAGTAAAAAAAATATAAGCTGCTAGGAGATTGGGTGAAAATCTAGCCACCAGTACTTTTCCTTTGTTTCTCGTGTCGAAGTACGACTATCTTAAAGCCACTTGCGGTCGCGCCCATTAGCTTTAAAACTACTTAATCTTCCTGTTATCAGACATGTCTGATATGTTTCTTTGAAGTCTTAGTCGTTAAAACTTTGTTTAGTGGTGAAAATCCTTAATTTATTGGCATCAGTGGGTACATCCAGCATATATACAATATCATTAACGAAGTCATTAAACAGTATGGGTCGGATAATAGACCCTTGTGGAACATCCGATCCCAAGTATTCGGCGGAGATAAATCTATTAAATATGACATATTGGGTTCCGTTATGTAATTGTGACTTGAAAAAGTTTTCTTATAGACGTGGACAACCAAAATACAAATTATATTAGGTATTGTGTTGTGCTTAAATTTGCCAAATGCTTTCGAAATATCTGTGCAAGTACCTGTAATGCTCACATAGTGATAAGATGTCACAAACCTCGAAATTAATTAAAATTGACTTAATCGAGTCTATGAAATTAATTCAGATGTACATGTTATTTTAAACAATGTAGGATAATGTATTTTTTTTTAGATTTTGAGTTTCGCTGCGACTTCTGCAGTAGGGCATACAAGTATAAGTGCTCCCTGCTCAGACACCAACAGCTAGAATGTGGAGTGGAGAGAAAGTTCGAGTGCCAAAAGTGTGGTAAAAGATTCAAACAAAAGCATCATCTAAAGAACCATATGAATGCCAAACTGGAATGTATAAGAAGAAACGACTTGCTAATATAAATGTGTTTTTCATATGTTACAAGTAGTATCGAACCTAAGCTTTGACAAAAGTTATATTTATGGGTCTATTACGACCCTCTTTATTTATAATGTAAAACATCAGAAATTATAGTCTAGGGCAATACGTCACATTTTATTTACAGTGGTCAAAGTATCCTTCGATGGCGATTTCTTTATAACAAATTTATTTACGCTCCTGTATTCAGAACCAAATTTCATCGGTCACTTTATATTTCCATTAATTAGTGATATTTAAAAAAATAAGTTTTAAATTGTATTAATTATATTTATTTATCTCAAGGATATTATGTCACAGGTATAATTAAAAAAGATACAGATAAGTTGAATATTACACACTCCTATTTCTCATATTATATAATTTTATCTAAATCTTACGTAAATAGAAATAACTTAAAAATCCCAGAAGGTTGTAAATAATTTTAGCATTTCTATGTCACTAGTCACTATATTGGGCAATACTTAAATGGAAAAAAATATTCATAGAAGTGATTTTAGATGTTGTACTAGTACAGATATTATTTTCTGCCGAGTACTCTATTGATGGACATCGTGCACAAATTTTCGGCATTAATGGAAATTATAAATAGCGGTGGGCCCAGAACAGAGCCATGCGGAACTCCTGATGTTGCTAATACTACAATAGATGAAAACCTATGATATTTCACGTTTACTGTTCTGTTACAAAGATATGAAACTTATAAAGTCGAAGCTTAAACCAATAGAGGCCCATGATTTGTACGGTATTTGAAAAAATATCAGCAATAATAAAACCATTAAATATCCACGCTGTTTCGAGAGGGGTGAAGTAGTTTCTTTACTGTTCTGCGACCTCTCGAAGGCGTTTGATTGCGTGTTACATCAAATACTGCCTGAGAATTAAGTTATTGCGGAATTATGGGTGTAGGTCATAATTTTATGACGTCATATGTAACGGACAGAAAACAAATTACAGTTGTAATGATGATGATGATGACTGCACCGAGTAAAAGTATAATGTGATGCGTTAAGATGAATTTTCCTAAATTTATTTTTGAAAGAAATTGTTTATTTGCAGAGATTTGAAAGTTGCTGGTACATTATTATAAAGGAAATAAATATTATGCGAAAAACATCTTTTAAACATGGCGGATTTATGAGATACAGGTGTGGTAAGTCCTTTAAATCTTAAATTTAAGGTATGGATATCCGTTCTATACTTTACCTTATAGATAAGGACACTGGCTTATGATGATATTATGAAAAAGGACTGTGGAATGGAATTTTCGTCTGTCCTGCATATTTAACCATTTTGCCTTTTTTAATTTATAAGACACAGCTTCCAACTTTCTGATGAAATATATAAACCGTAGATACGACTTTTGAATTTTTTCAATTCGATTTGTCTAGCTTGTCTAAACACGACCCGTCTATAAGCATCACAATAATTAAAATGACTTAAGAATATCTGCAAGTTTTACTTGAAGGGACTGTGAGGGCAAGTGATGGTTTGGAAATAATATTTTTAGGGAAGCATGGGCATTTTGAATTATTTTATTTATATCTTTCTTAAAACGTAGATCTGCATCTATCTTAAGACCACTCTGTGTACATTGCAGAGTCTCATTTTTTATTTTAATAACAAACTCTTTCTTGTATTTATTAAATGCCTTATATTTAAGTTTAATCACAAATTTTATATTATTCGTTAACCATGATGGCTTTGGCCTTTTTATAACAATATTTTTGAGAGACGCGAATACGTTAAAAATATTGACATTCAACTTTATCATTTATTTATATCATCCAAATAAATTATACTTTCAAGCGCTGTATACTCATTTGGTTATTCGTATGCACTTCTTCTTGCTAGTGATTTTTACATAACAACTGCAGTTCTTGTGTAGATTAAAGTGACTTACAACTAAATTTAGATTCAATTTCTTATTTGCTCTTACGCGGTTAAACACATTTTCTTTATTCTGTATTGCATTCAGTTAAAATTGTTCTTCATGTTTATTCTAAAGCTGATTTTGTAATAATATATTTATAACAATCTTGCCTCCTTGATTTATGTGTAAAATTTTTAATATTTTCTTCTATATTTTCTGTTTTTTGTGAATTTTGTTACATATCCATTTAAGATCGTAGTGGATTAGGAGGGGATTATATAGATTTTTTAATAAATGTTAACGCAATTTCTTTAATTTTAATCCCAAAAAATCGGCAGCTACTGGAAGCGGCTGGAACCTCCCCACCCGGTGGATCTTTGAAGCCTCGCATTAGATTGTGTGCCAAAACGGCACTAAACGTAATTCGATCTCATCCAAAACCTTTTCAGATCTTCTGAGGCACTAAAAAAACCCGCAACTTAATGAATTTACAAAATTCGCCTGCGGCTCGTGCTGCAAATTTCATATATGCGAGTTATTACCTACATTATCGCTCGTTGAATAATATACCATTAGGATATTAACAACTTTAACATCACTTGAACGACTAAGAAAGTCTAGTTATCCTAAATACTACAGATTTGTAAAGCAACAAACTGTAAATTGGTAAAGTGATAATCTATAATAAATTCACCAACGAAGGTACAGAAAGCATATGATATTGATATTGTTACACCTACCTTTAAAGTTTGTGACAATCCACTGGTGCGGTCACTAAAAGTTACAATCTTATTAACATGACATGACACTAACGTTATCGGATGACAAACGATGACAATGACAATCGTCAAAATTTGCTCATTGCAATCCGATCGCTCGCAACTGTCTTTATTAAATGAAACATTAGCATTTCAGTAATTTTACTAGATTTTAGAGGAATATTTGTACATATATTTAAAAACGGTACTAAACGTAATCCGCTCTACTTCTAAAGCAGTGAAAAAAGTCTCACACGTGAAATGACACGAGATATAATGAGTTTCGTAACGGCTACGCGCATCGATCATGCCACGCGAAATGCGATCCATGCTTCATATTTGCTTTGTTTTTAATTTTTTTCACGGAAACCAAATCGAAAGAGTGGAAGTGTGATATATCGTTGAAATCAGAATTTTAACTGCTTTTCAATGGTTCCATTGCAAATTGAGAGTAATTATAAAATAAACAACTTGTTGCGTCAAAACGGCACTAAACGTAATCCGATCTCAACCAAAACCTTTTCAGATCTTCTGGAGCACTAAAGAAACGCACATGCAAAGTTTCATTCAAATCGGTTCAGTAGTTTCGGCGCTATCGTACTAACACAGATACACACATACACACACACAGGCATTTTTCAAAAACCACTTTTTTGGGTTCCTAGGACCTCAAAACGTAAAGATTTGATGTTATCTCAATTTTCGTTTTTGAACCAATTTTAGTAACCTCTCACAATTTTATTGTGGTGAGGTTAAAAAAATCGAACTAGGTTTTGATTGCTGCGAATGAAATGTGACGTTTTGTCCTAAAGTATATTTTTTTGGTGTTTAAAGAAACCCAGTCGAAATGAATCGATAAATATTACTTTTACTAAGGTGTTCGGGTTTGATGTAGATCGTATTGTAAATATTTTCGCGCACAAGCCAAAGAACACACATTTATTAAATTTATTTTTATTAATTACGAGGCCCAAAACTAGGTCGAAACCGGTCTGCAGTTACTGACATCCTGCGATATGAAGGAGGCCTCACATCTTCCTCGTAGCATTCGAGCATTCCAAGTCATTGTATTTTAGTGCTAACTGTGTTTAGACAAAATACACAAATTTTACCATATAATTTTTTTGATTTAATTTGTTGAGTCCTTATTTACATAAGGCACTTGCAGATAGGTTGGAATATTATAATTCCTATATTTTATATTTTTATAAAATTTCCTTCTGCTATAAAATTGCTTATTCAGTGATGATTATTAATTTATTTGTTTGGAGTAAATATTTATATAATTTATTGTTCCTATGATTCCATAAATATAGTAGTTATGAGTGAAAGTTGCGGTTCTAGCAAAACGTTAATTAGAACGGTTTCTCAGTTAACCACGCTCTACAGCAACTTCTGCTCGTTTATATTAAGTTTCTTAACTTATTAGTGGTGACTGATGAGTCTGTATAAAATTATTTTAGCGAAACTAATAGAATATGGTCCGTAAATTTATTGTAATATGTACAAATCGTAAATGTATACAAAAATAGTCTACACAATATTATCTTTCACAATTTTTTTGACATGTAGTGACTAACTTTTTAGATAAAATTAAAAATATTTCGCAAAAGACTCATGGAAATTTTGTTATTTAATAAAAAATCAACTATCCCAAAGGTTGTTTCACTTAAAGTTACTTCACTATACACTAATATTTCAAGAGTTTTCAATATAATGTATAAAAATAGTATATTACACTACAAAGGAGGTAAGTTGGTTTTACTAGTCGAGAACAATTTTGCTCCCGAGCGTGGCGAGGTCTAGCATCAGAGTACGAGACTGGTCAAAATTTACCTCCTGCGTGGTGTATAACGTTTTATTTGCTCCCCTACTGTTCATGAAATAAAAAATCAGATTTTACATTTCTTGATCAATTTATTTTGACAGTAATACTAAATAATTTTTTACATTAGTGGAAGTGAAGTAGTCTGCTTTGATTTTGTTGTTACTAAGGCGTTGTTTACAAATTACGCGACGCTTACATAAAAGGTGTAGTTTATTTGTCCAAGGGAGGTAAATAACTCACTTACCTCCCGTCGTCAATAGTAACTAGCACTTTACCGGTAAAATCAACTTATCTGCTTGAAAAAAATGTGACTATAGTCTACTTACCATAGTGGGAGCATTTTTTTTAAATTTAACGTCGACCTATTACCGCTACTGAGGCCTAACACCGACGCCTGTAGACGAGCTACCCCCAACCAGGAATTTTTGCCGAACCTCTTCCCTTAAGAAGAGTAGGGCTCTTTTACTTGCCTAACATTTAATAGACAAGGGACCGACGGCTTTACATCCCCTCCGAAGGATGGTATATCCCCTATACAACCCTCGCCTAAGGTTGTATAGCTTCCGCTCATACACTGATATACAAGCCGCTGGAAGATGTGTGCGGCGTGGACGCGGTCTTCGTTGGAACGGTCACACATCCAACTACTAACCGCGCCTTACGTTGCTTTACATCGCATATCGTAGTATGTACATAGTAAAGACGCACACACGCTTGCCCCCTATAGTGGGAGCAGATAAACAAATATACGTCTTTTACCGGAAACGATTTTTTAGTGCTACTTCTTCATGTCTAAACTCCACTTATTTTATATACAAGATAACCAATTATATTGCTCGAAGTGCCAACCTCCAGCTTACATTCAGTAATGCAGATTCTCCTCAAAAAGTTCTCACACATTTTGAAGCATTTTTGGGGTGATTTGGCGACATTCGTATGTGATTCGTTGACGTAAATCTTCCAATGAAGTAGGCGGTGAGGTCGAATAAATTCTTTTAGAGAGAAGTATAATGGTGAAAGATTTGGTGATCGTGTGGACCATTCCATGGAACTCCTCCTCCCAATTCAGGGACCCAGGAAATGTTAATCCAAATAATGTCGAACGCATAGTCGCAGGAGCGCCATCTTGTTGAGATGTCAATTGACCCTCCACATAATTTTGGTCGTTTTCAATAATGCCAATCAATATGAGGTTAATGGTCTGCTCCAGAAATTCCAGATACATTTCTTCTGCTAGATCGCAAAAGGGCCAACGCTACGATCACCAAAAATTTCAGCCCAAGCGTTTAATTTTTGGGAACGTTGGGTATGTACTTCGCGAAATATTCGAGCATTAGAATCAGACCAATAACAATGGCATATATGTTAAAAGGAACATGTGTAGAAAATGCAATCCCGTAGGATAATTTCAATCCCGGTATTTGCGGGACTGAATATTCCAATTCCACGGGATCCAGGTATTTGCGGGATCCCGCAGGGTGCTGTAAGACTTCGCAAATAAATCATAAACTAGTACCACATTTGCAGGGTTTTAATTGAAATCAAACAAATTATAAGCATCTTTATTAATATTTTTCAGAGGAACTAGGCACTATTATTATAAAAAATTAAACATTACAAGAGAATTAAATATTATGTCGAAAATAACTGCGCAACAAAGTTAAAATGCTAATTATTTCATCGGCTAAGTGGATCCTGACCTTACATACTGTGGCCAGCAGCGGAAAAGGCTCGTTCTGCTTCTACGCTAGTAGGGACAATTAATGAGTTAAAGGCAAATTGGAAGTATGTACCTTTTAATCAATTCGACTCAAAATAATTTATCTTCTTCCTTATCAAAACCTCAAGATTCCTATTGAAAGATCTAGAGTATCTCCCCGTGCCCTCACCCCCTTCGCATGCACTACACAGTCAAATTTAATTTGTTTTGCTTTCATCAGTTTGCGCGTATCAGCCCGCAGAGTAAAAAGCGTGAATTTCATTTCTCCCCAACCCCGCAAATCCCGCCACGGGATCCCGCACTATTTACGAGCGAGATTAGTCCCGCATATTACATGCGGGATCCCGGTATCATGGTGTTGCATTCCCTAAACATGTGGATTTTCAATCTCTCGTTCAGTTACTACCTCGCAGAATTGTAAACGACGATCACCAGTATCTTCATTCTGTTCTTGTGTCATTTGTGACACAAAACCCTGTATATACTTTTGCATATTTAAATTCCATATGAAATTCTTGTTGTAACGATGTATCGCAAGTACGTATTTAAAAATAAAAAAAATTGTTACTACTTCCCGAAATACTTTTTCACTCAATAACTGCACAATTGGACTTCGGTTTTCTCACATAACTCGATCTAATGTTAAGATCGCATTTTATGAACTTGCCAGCTGTCGAGCGGATGAGTGTTTGTTTGAATTTTATTGAAAAAGTTGTGGGTTTCTGACAATTTTTCTAATGTTCTACACCAAGCTTACGTTGCCTAATTATTTTTACATATTTTAGGATTAGATGGGTTTACAGGTCAGAAATTTTCTTGCCCGGTGTGCCTGAAGACGTACAAGTATAAGTCAAATTTACGAAGACATGTGAAGTACGAGTGCAACAAGAATCCAGCCTTTATCTGTAACATTTGCTCTAAAGCTTACACGCAAAATAGTAACCTTAAGTACCATTTGTTAATAACCCATGGTTTAGAACAGGTAAATTTATCGTTTTAACAATGTTTCAGAACGTTGAGTGTGTTTATATTAGTGTAGTCATTTTATGAAAATTAGTTAAAGATACTCTTACAAGCAAGAGATTTGGTGTACATATAGTATTTAGTCACCCAACAAAAAATAAAGTTGTGCTACGGCCGCCATCTTGGAAAATGTCGGCCGAAAACTCATTTTTCAAACTTATCTCGGAAACTCTTCGTTATAAAAAATGTTTCAAATGAAAAATGTTTGTCATAAAATTGTCTATACTTTTTATTCTTAGCATTTTTTATATAACTTGCCGTTTAGTCAGAAATTTAATTTTTGACTGTTAAAAATAGGTCAACACCATGTTCTCCTCTGTCTCCAGCATTCTCTCTACCATGTCGTCCGGGGACAGTAACGGCGCCCCACCGTGTCACCTCTCTTCGCTCCACCTGTTGCATACTAACACGGTGTGTTCGGCGTTGTCGGCCTCCCCACAATATATACACTCTCAGCTATCAATCTTACCGATATCATTTAAGTATTCCATGAAACACCCATGTCCACTCAGGGCTTGGATAAGATAATACCCCACTTCCCCATGTCTCCGTTCCACTCATGTCCTTACATCTGTGATAAGGCGTCTGGCCCACCTTCCCTTGTGTGCGACCTCCCATCGCCCCTGCCACCTTTCAAACAGCCTGTCCCTGGCTTCTGCCTTCGCAACTTCCTCATAGACTTCCAGCCGCTCTTTGGCCATCAAATCCAAAGGGGGGAATCCCCGCCACCACCAATACCGCCTCGTACGAGATAGTTCTATATGTGCTGCACACCCTTATCGCAGCGCAACGCTGGATCCTGGTCATCCTGCTCCTCGTCCTGTCCACTTTCATCATACTTTCCCAGACCGGAGCCGCATACAAGAGGGTAGAGTGCACGACGCTGCACATCAATCTCCTCTTGCTAGCTCTCGGTCCGTGAGTGTTGGTCATAAGTCTTCCGATGGCTGTGGCTGTCTTTCCTGCTTTTTCGGCCGTTTTTGCGGCGTGAACGCCAAATTCAACTTAGAGTCCAGCCAAACCCCTAGGTACTTCAGATGGTCAACTGGGCATATCTCCACTCGTCCCACCCTAACTTTCATGGGCGGTAAGGTTTCTCTTCCTGGTAATAACTAGGAACTCCGTTTTCTCAGCAGCTAGCTCGAGCTTCATCCTTGCTAGCCATCCCTCTATCTTTCTGATGGCCTCGTTGTCCGCCTCCATTATGTGGACTGTCCACCTTCCAGTCACTGTTATGGCTAGATCATCCGCATAGCCGATGACTTTCACACCATCTTGCCATCACAATCGGAAGACATCATCAAACATGTTCCACAAGGTCAGCCCAAGCACCGAGCCCTGCGGAATCCCACACGTGATATTTTCCAAACAATCTCTCCCTCCGTCTCATACCCGATCATCCTATCCTGGAAGTAGCTCATACTAATCCTTACGAGGTACGGGGCTATCCCCATACTCTGCATCTTCCTGACAATTATCGCCCATCTCGCCTAATTAAAAACATTTTTGACGACCAAAGTCACGACGGCGCATACGTTCTTCGCTAGGGCTTCCTCCGCCGACTCCTTTAGTAGTCTAATGGCGCCGACCGGCAAAACATGCTAGGAGAAAGTATGGAGGTGCTTCTGTTTGCACATGCTGTGAGAGGCTGTGACACCACCTCTGCCATGTTCAAAAAAGGTAAACTAAACGCATTGAAGCTAGTACTAAAAGACAGTACCCTGAGGGAAGGCATGAAAGTGGTTAACAATCCTTCTTCAACCAAGGACGAGGTAGCTGCTGCAGGAGAAGAATTTTTACTTCGCTTATATGGACGATCAAGAAGTGCCTTAGATGATTTACGGTGGTATAGATACAATCATCTAATTTCCAAACAGACAGTCGGCAAATCGTTTAATCTTGCATCTTTGCCTCCAACTAGTGATGCAGCAGCTCATCATTCATATCGTGTCTACCTACAGGTTCAGCAATGGAAAGATAATGAGATTAACCCTACTGACTGGGGATGGATACGAAAGGGACACCTTAACACCAGTGTGTATGACCAGAAACCCTGTTGAGCCAGAGTTGTTAACACTCATTTCGTGCGTTTGTAAATCTAACTGTACCAATAGATGTGAATGTAGGAGATCTGGATTAAAATGCTCTGCCATTTGTCGAGAGTGTCAAGGATTATCGTGCATCAATTCTGAAAAAGGTATTGAAATTCTGTCTGATGACGAAGATGATAGTTTACTTGTCTAGTGGCTGTGTATAATTTTAGTATTGTTTTATTCAGTGGAATGTGTCTTTCTAAGCTTGATATTTAACTTTTATAAAGAAATAAACTTTCTTTAAACATTAATTTTATAAACCTTTGTAAATATAAAATCAAAAAACAATTTTTTTTGTCTATGGACAGTTACATAAAAAGAATACTTTAAGATTATGAGCTTTCAGCAACATTTCGTTTCTGGAATGTAATGTAATTTTTTCTAATTGTTTCAAAATCTAAATGATGGTTGATAGTTGCTTAAAAGTTTATGGTCTTTCATTTTGCACCTCTACATTTTTTATGTCGGAGCACTCATTTATGACATTTAGACAGATAAAGAAAGACGCGCATGGTGTTGACCTATTTTTCAACAGTCAAAAATTAAATTTCTGGCTAAACGGCAAGTTATATAAAAAAATGCTAAGAACAAAAAGTGTAGACAATTTTGTGACAAACATTTTTCATTTGAAATATTTTTTATAACATGAATACTTGCCGAGATAAGTGCGAAAAATGGGTTTTCCGCCGACATTTTCCAAGATGGCGGTCGCAGCACAACTTTATTTTTCGGGGACTTTTAGTACCTTAGTCAGGTGGTTAATTACTATATGTATCTCTTGCTTGTAAGAGTGTTTTAAGTGATTGTGAAATTTTGGGCTAAAATGACTAGACTATATCTTCATAGGAAGAAAATCTTGCAATAGGTGTTATATGCTATAAGCAAGTTACGTTCTGTTACATTTTAAAATTGATATATGAATACTTGTTGATAAGGAAATTGCATTAATCTCAATTTCTGGTATTTTGCATTAGCGTTGTTAAAGTCCCTTAAAATTCTTTAAACTTCGAAGGGTGTTATATGCAAGGTATTCCATGAGTAATGGTACACAGAGCAGCAGCATTCCTTACATACAAATTTTACGATTCAGCTAAACTCACCTTATTTCAAAAGTTAATAGCCATTAATCTACAGGAGGTCAAAGTTGTTCTTTATGTCTATTGTTGTGTCATCCGAAACCGGATATGACATTAACTTTTTTTTCATAAATTGAATGACTATATTTTTTAAGATTTCTTATTAAGCACCACGAAATTCTAAGTGCAACAGTTTTTTCAAAATTACCGCGTCGGATGAATGCGATGCGGTAAAAAAGTTACTAAATAGGCTATGAAAATTTTTCGTAAAATTGTAGAGGACAAATGACAAATTGAATTTCCATGTAATGAAAAAATGGAAAAACCATTTCTAAATCCAAGCAAATGAACAAAATAGGCCAATTTTACATTTAATTTGTTGAGAAATACCGTTTTATTCAAATTCAAATTTTTTAAAATTTGTTCCTGAATTCCAAAGCCAACTAGAAATAGAAAATAAATGCCATTTCCTAGGTTATTTTTCATCCGATTTTAAATCTGAAAAAAGCATTGGAAAGGGAAATACAGCTTTATGAAAAAAATTACTTACATATACAGGGCGCTATTTAAAATAAGAAAGTTGTTGAAATTTCCGGTCAAGTGATTTCTTTTACCACCGAATGGCCAAAACATGGCCATTGATACCTATAGTTGATTTCCCAAATTTCAGAATTTTATTTTTAAAACTGTAAAATAAAGTGGGGCTTAGGTACTTTCTGGGTCACGTGGTATACATATTTTGTCCTGGCCTAGACACATTTTAGTTCTTGGGATTAACTTTTGGAATAAGGTAAATTTGGCCAAATCGCAATATTACTTTGCGTATTGTTATTTATGGTACACCCTGTATAAAACAATTTTAGTCATGTTAAGTGAAGAAAAAATAACTTAAACCAGATTTATTGCGTAACATTGTCAGAAAGTAATTCTTGTACTAGTCAATATAAAATTCCTGTCACAAAAATTATTAAAATAATAAATGTCAGTATATGCTTGTTTTATTTTTTACTGTACTTATTTCCTTGGTAGCTATTTTTTAAATAATTTATCTAGTTTTTATTTTACCTTCATACTTTGTTACAATTTTAGTTTCTTTTCCCTCTGAGTGTGATTCTTGTTTCAGATATATGTGAGTACCATTGCCCAAAGTGTTCCAAATCCTACAAATACAAATGGAATTTACTTCGGCACACTAGATACGAATGCGGAATGGCCCCGCAATTTATTTGCAGATTTTGCTCGAAAGCCTTTACTCAAAAAAGTAGCCTTAAGTCGCATGTTGCGTACATACACGGTTATTACTTAACAATCAAATAGGTTTTAAATAAACTGATTATACATGAAAGTGATAATATGATTTGACTGTATATTTTACTTATATTTGCAATGCTAAAATTTACTTTATATTAGAGATTGCTAGTAGGGTACTCGTCGATCAGAAAGTCGCTAGAAATTTATTCTGTGGAACTCAAAATGCTAAAAGCTGGCATATGATAAAAAGTTAATTCCCTAAATGGCTTAAACTCAAATCTTCCCAAAAATTGTCCTGAGCAAAGGACGCTGTTAAAAACGTTCGATTTATTAGCGTAAATGGATAGCCGACATCGTGTTCTATGTTGTGCCAAATTTTGGATACCATAATTGTGGCTGTTTTGATGTAATAAAATCAAATACTTTAAAAAAATAGACTAAAGAAGCAAACATGAAAATTGGACGCTATGTCGAAAACTATAAAATAACAAACTATTCTAACAGCAGCAGTACGGTTCAGAACTTTTTAAATCTGGTATATCCAACTTTTGGAACTTTTAATCAAAATAACTGGTCATACCAAATACCAAATCAATAAACCCGGATCTTCATATATATATATAAGGACCATCATTCAACTTTAATTTCGAATTTAAGAAACCCTACATAGGCCAGTCCTCCGGGAGTTGAGATTGCGTAAATACCGTTTTAAATCAGATACAAGATTTTACTGTTGGAACTAGTTCATTATAGGCCTCTTTTAGACGTACTAATTTTTCCTCCTCTCCCTCCCACCGGAAAATCCCCAATTTTGGACCATCCAGAACCGAGATATTTGCAAACAAATTATTTTTAAGCGATATTGCGCCAAAATTGATGGTGTTCCGAGGGAGAAAAATTAGTTTATCTAAAAGAGGCATGTAATGAACTGGTTCCAATAGTACAATCTTTTGTTCGATTTAAAACGATGTTAATCTACCCAACGACTGGCCTAACGAGCGTAATTGCAAATAATTCTGTTAATAACTTAAAATTGGTAAACCATGAAGAATCTAAAAGTAATGGCATTGTTTATATATTTATAATTGGGTATTATGTATATCATATATACATTATATACCATGTTCGTGAATCTGTTAATGCAACCCCTAACTTCAATACCTGATTTATTAAAAACCTCTATTCTAAACAATTTAGGTAATAAACACTTTTTTATGCAGAATATTACTGGGAATATTTTTTTGTAAGTATAACTGCACATTAGGGGTGTGTTTTAGGGATGAAGCTCCTACTTGTTGCTTGGGAACTATTTTTATTTTGAAAGTACATCCCTTGACAAGTTTAATTCCCAAGTGGCAAAACTTTATAATTTTGTTTTCTATTGGGCTATTTTTAAGCTAATATGAATGGCCATCATTTTTTTACTTTTGGTTTAAAAGCTTATACAACAAATAGGTAGTCATATGTTATTATCCCTTGGCCATGGATACGTTTTAAAAAACACATTTAGAAACATAAAATGTATACTCCATGCTTCTTTGGTAGCGAACTGAAAACTTGCCACAACATTTTTTGTATGTCCTCAAACCTTCTCAGCATGATTTTTTGTTTCAGATTCTTATAATTACAAATGCTCAAACTGCCCCAAGTTCTACAAATACAAATGGAATTTAATTCGGCACACTAGATACGAATGTGGAAAAGCCCCTCAGTTCATTTGTAAAATTTGTTCTAAAGCGTTCACTCAAAAGAGTAGTCTTAAGTCTCATGTTGAGTATGTGCATGGTTTTTATTTAAAAATACAGTAAACTGCGGCGGTTTTAGGTTATGAATGCGATCAGTTTTATTTGTTGGCATTTTCTTTGGATTATATACCACTAACGATAAAAGGGTCAAATAATATACTTATAATATAAAGTCGGTCTGAGCCTTTATGGCGTGTGTACGGCTCGAATTACGCCTTAAGGATTTTATAGAGGAGTTTGCGACTGACATATTATGTTTTACCAAAAAATACTAAAATACTAAATTAGAAATCAAAAAGTTTTGGGGAGATGTACCTGTTAGCTGTACGAGGTTATGAACTTTTTAGAGAACTGACAGAAGAAAATGTAAACTGACTTGAAGTTAGCATAAAACTAAATGACATAATTTTTGTATTCTCAATTCCTACTGGAGGATACAGGAATTCATACGTAATATCAATTTATTTAGTTAAAAGTTAGTTTCTTCTCGTGTATTTTACAAATATATAATTTCACATACTTTGTAAATGTATATTAGTTAGTGAAAATTCTTATATATTTTCTGTGAGATACAAATAAAATGAAATTCTAAGCTATGTTTTAACCCACTTGATAATAATCTTTATTAGCCAGAGCATTAAGAGTCAAGTTCCAGTGCATTCATTTCACGCCATTAGCGTATATTAGGTTGCCCAATACGTGACGTCACACTAATTGAGTCCATTACCCATAATTAGTGAAACATTAAACATCGCTCGTGACGGCTGGCCCGCTGACGAACGGATACTGACTGAACAAAGCTATTGACTGGGTTTGGTGTTGCATATACGCCCACTATACTTAATATATTTTTATATAGATGGCCGATACAGAAACAGTGGAGTCCAGTTTGGGATTAAAAAATTAAAGGCCAACCGCGATTTTTGATTTAACAAATATCGATGATAGTAACACTTAAATATATGTTATTTTTCTATGTCGAGAGAAAAACAAACATAAGTAATATCCATATCTCCGAAATAACTGAATTGGTTGTCACAGTTGATCCGGCCATAACATTACTTTAGTTTAAAAAATAGAGGATGAACATTTAGATTTATTTAAATTTTAATATATCCAGATGATGTCAATATGGTCGGCGAAACACGTCAAGTATAATATTCGAGTATTTTAGTGTTTGTGGAAACCCGCCCAGCAGCATTTGTTTTTCTTTTATATTAAATCGTAACCTAAAACCGTGAAACGATTTGCTGTAGTAGGAAAGAAACGTCAACAATAATCTAAAAATTATATCTTCCGGAGTATCTCACTCAGATGCATGATATTATTTGGTACCTTTCACCTAGACTTGCTTGCAATTATTTCAGAATACATTTATTATATTTGTATTAAGTGTGCGCTAAAATGATTTACAAAATTTAACTTTTTACTTCCCTCCGCAAAAAATTAAATTTATTTAATGGAAAATGTATCATCTTTCAAAGTAAATATTAAGAAAGAAGACTTTTTTGAGCGTTATATTGTTTCCTTAAGGAGGTTTCATTTTATAGACAAACGTTATTGTTATATCATAGGCGACTAAAACAGCTGAAAAATTAATAATAAAAACTAAGCATCATCATTTCCTTAAGGAGACATCCTCTATCTCCAATCCTATTCTCTAAGATGATCGAAGATAAAATTGCTTTCCCAAGCCAATCTTTTACCCGTTGGCTGAGAGGTCTAAACCATTCACCTATTAGGAAAACTTTGGAAGCCCCTCGGCATGACGTACAAGTATTATGGTGAACCATCAACCATTTCATCAGACCAATGCACGGACAATTTTCTTCTTTTCAGTCCGTTTAACCTCCCTGAAACTAATAACTTCAGCTTATTTTTTGTGTCTTCTTTCGTTTGCCATTAATTATGTTAATACAGTTATCTCAACAAAATCATCTGTTCTGTAACTCACAGCTTAACTACATCTTGTTACATAGTAATATAAATAACCTTGTTGTCTGGGTGAAGGGAACTCAACCTACGGAAAAACGCGTTACCTACTTTTGTTTTGCGCATACTACTTTTTTATATACTCGAATAAATATTCTGTTTGATGTTTCATTTATCTGAGATTTGTGCAATTCTATTTGACTGTATTTTTATCCACTTCAAACTTATGCAGTACTGGTACACATAAGCGGTACTTTATTAGGAATATTGTTTTGTCAAAATGTAGAATAATTACTGTGTAAGTTTGACATAAGATTATTAAATATATTGATTATAAATGAAATATTTTTTACTGATTTTATTACTTGATTACATTACCTTCATCAGCACTTATGTAACTCCGGCTTCTAAAAATTCCAAAGAGATTAATGTCATTTTAAGGATTGTCTGGGTATTATCGAACCCCATTCCTAATTTTTGACAATTTAGCTTCTCTTTTAATGGTGTCCTAAAAAATGATGCATTTTTTGGACTCTCTTCTTGTATGCAATCCTTCAATAATGTAAAAGAAGAATTAATTATTTTGGCTACTTATGCTAGTAGCGGCGATGTTTACTCGTTCAAGCAATCATAGCTAATGATAAGCCTATATTGCTTACGGTTCTAAACAAAAGTGAAAGGAATTATTCGATAATAGAAAAGGAATCATTTGCTATTTTTGGTTTTGTAAAACGCTTTCGGCTTATCTGTATGGCCGATGATTTAAAACGGTTACTGATCATAAACCGTTTGATTGTTTACTTAACTGTAAAAAAAATAATTATATGTTAATACGTTGGTAGATTGATTGACCTATTTTCTTGAACCTGAAACAACCTACTATAATATATAACAGGTTAATGTTGTTTGTAGGGTTTGAGTTGGACAATATGTAAGTTATATTTGACACAGTCTTCGTATTCTTTATTAAAAAGGAACGAGAGGAATGTGGTAATATTTCGATATTTTAAAAAAGTTTGTGTCATAACTTTATTATTGCCTTTATCGTAATGATTTTTTAGATATCCTTCCCACGGCGGATAATAAATTCAGTTGCCCCCGTTGTTTCAAAAGATACAGATATAGGAGCAGCGTGAGCCGGCATATGAACTATGAATGCGGAAAGGCACCACAGTTCGAATGTTGTATTTGTCATAAAACCTTTACACAGAAAAGCAGTCTGAAGTCTCACGTGATATCACTTCATACAGATTCAGCTGTATTCGAGAACTTCAAGAATTATGTATCTTAAACGATGCCTAGAAATATTGAACTTTGGTTTGAAAATAATTTATATTTGAATTATGTCAGAAAAAAACCAAGTTGTATTTGGAATAAAATCATAAGGCCCGCTGGAATTTGTCGTTTCATTTGCGCAGTAACCCCTAAAATATACCAAGTAAGTTGCAATTTTGGGAGAATATTCAGCTATTGTTTACGCATGTTCCTAAATTTCTCAGCTACAATTGACGTACGTACGTCTTTTTCTAATGGTAAAAATAAAGATGCTGCAGCATGTGGATTGTAGATATCGTTCGTTGCTGCCTAAAAATATTCTACACGCTGCCAAACGACTTCGTGCATTACCATAAATGCAAATTTTAGATAATAATGGTGACCAAGTCAAGTTTTAGTACTGCAACGAAATTACTCGTTTCTACAACCTTATGTTGATTGAATATGTTGAATATTTAGAAAAACGAGATTTTAGACACATGCTTTCTCCATTTTTTCTGTGTCCACCTGTCACTTAGTCACTGGTTGTATCTTGAAGCTTTACATGGAGCTGCAGTAGCTGATTGAATGTCGAATGACCGTACCTTATCCCAAGGTATGTATGTAACTTTAATCACCAATGTATTAAAACATGAATAATTTTAAACAGTCAAGAGGAATTATAATGTTTGCATATTATTTGTGTTTTCTTTACTCTAACTTAATGATTTTCTAGATCATTGTTTCCTGGCGACGGATAATAAATTCAGTTGTCCACGTTGCTTCAAGCGATACAGATACAGGAGCAGTATGAGCCGCCACATAAACTACGAATGTGGAAAGTCGCCACAGTTTGAGTGCCATATATGTCACAAAAATTTTACGCAAAGAAGTAGTCTGAAGTTACACACTATGACAATTCATACACAAGAAAATGTGTTGGAAAATATGCCATATTTTGTCGTTCCTAATTGAGAGCATTAAATGTTTATTTTGAGGGGATTTAAGAAAAAACTCAAATTAAATCAAGACTGAAGAGCCTCAAGTGTGCGCACTATGAAATATTGAAGTATTTTTAGTTGTTGGGCTTTCGAGTTCTTTAAATATTTTGTATGATCATAATATATGACAAAATAAGAAAAGCATGTGTATTATTTTAACATAAGGAGTGGACATTACTTAAATATATTTATGAGAAATACACAAAAAATAAGTTTGATTGTTTGATTTTCGCTTTATTTTTGACTTAAAACATAACAATTGCTTCGCCACACTGTGGCTTCGTCAGATGTTGAGTATAATACTAAAATTACTAAGTAAAGCACAGGGTATTTATAGTCTAAGACAAGTAATTATATCTAAGAAGTACATAAATAGTTTAAGACCCTAATTTAAAAAGAAATTTAAAAGTTTATTTATAATCTAAAACCGGAAATCTTCTAAGAAATATATAATAGTTGAAGGCTTTAATTGAGAACAAAAAAAGTGGTGAACGATTTAAATCTAATTAATCATTTAATATGACATCTGTATTTTTAAATTTATTGGTTTCTAAAGATTCTAACAATGTCAATTTTAGTCCTTTATTTTGTTGATGCAAAATTTCGAAATTATTATTAAAAATATGGTTTTTTCTATTAAATGGTTTGCGTATGTCGAATCTTTGGTTTTTTAATTAAAGCTCAGTGTGTGTTCCGTCAATCTGGTTTGAAAAGTCCTTCATGTTTGTTCAATGTATATTTTAGGGCATGTACCACATGTTATCTTATAAACTCCTCTTATTTTCTTTCTGTGTTTTATCTGTATTATTTTTAAAATATTTTCCAAGAATATTATTCGTTTTGTAAGCTATTCTTAAATTGTGTTTTTTCTTTAAAAAATAATAGCGTATCATTTAAAGAAAAAAGACAACGTAAGAATTGGTTACAAAATGAATAATACTCTTGAAAAATATATTAAAAATAATGTGGATAAAACACAAAAAGAAAATAAGAGTGGAGTCTATAAGCTGACATGTGGTACATGCTCTAAAATATACATTGGATAGATAGGAAGGACTTTTAAAACAAGATTGAAGGAACACGCACGGAGCTTTAAGAAAAAACCATAGATTCGACATCCGCAAACCATTTAATTGAAGAAATCAATAAATTTAGAAATACAGATGTCATATTAAATAATAAATTTGATTTAAATTGTTCATCACTTTTAAATTTGTTCTGAATTAAAGTCTTCAACTATTATATATTTCTTAGAAGATTACCGGTTTTAGACTATATATACTTTTAAATTTCTTATTAAATTAGGATCTTAAGCTATAAATACCCTGTGCTTTACTTAGTAATTTTAGTATTATACTCAATATCTGAAGAAGCCACAGTGTGGCGAAACAATTGTTATGTTTTAAGTTAAAAATAAATTTGTGAAAATCAAGCAATTAAATTTGTTTTTGTGTATTTGTAACATGGATTTTCACCGAGTGAAGGTTCAATCTATCAAATATTTGTAAGAGGCATATTTAGGTCAAAAGTGTTATTTGAACGCGTATGAACTATTATACAAGTTTCATAATGTTATTCATCGTTAGCAAATAAATGGCGAGAAACAGCACGAAATAAACAGTTACTGTCACCCCAAACAGAAACAGCATGATATCCTAGTTAAAAAAATTAAATTGGTAAGGTAACAAAAATGAAAATAGCATTAATTTCTAACAAATAACAAAACAATTCTTTCTTTAATGCTAAGTTAAAACGAGTTGAAAGAAAACGGAACGTTTAAGGCCCTTCAGTCCAGATTTTCAAAGTTCATACCTAACTGCAATGAGACCAATGTAAAAATGATTAAATATGCATGACAAGTAGCCCAGGCGGTGTTTGTTTTGGGTTGGGGGAATCGGGTAGTATGGCAGATTTTTGCTTAATCGAAAAATCATAAGAAATGATAATTTCACTATGCGCTTGTTTGAAAACGTGGGCGTAATTTTTTATTAAACAAAATGTGAAAAAATTCCTAAAACTTCCGTTTTTTTCTTCATATATCTCAGTAACTATTGCTTTTAGAGAAAAGTTATAGAAATGAAGAAGTTTTGTAATTAAATTTTAAATAAGGTGCAGTTGGTTGTAAATCCAAAAATTTATTTTTACTATTGCAAAAGTAATAAAAATGGAGAAAAAATTTCAAATAGCAAGTTATTTGTTTTTCAAATACTTGTATTATACGCAGAACCTTCATACTTGGCTAAAGAACACTTTAATATAATAAATCTTCCCACCAAATTTTCTCAAGATCGGACTTTCAGTTTTTGCATAATAATTTGGCAATCTAAATTTCTCAAAAAATTTGCAAATTTTCAAAATGTTGCTGAGGCTAAACTAAATAGTGGAGCACATCTGGCTTTGGAATAAGAAAACGTCCAATTGTGATTTTTTCTTTTGCCAATAAGTTGGGTCCCCCCAACATTCCGACACATTTGTGCTGAGGAAATCAAAGGGAGTGGGAGGAGAAAATGGCATGTTAAATGTATGGGAAAATGGTTTTTCGAAGATAACTCGGCGGCTTTTGATCTAACAAAAAAATCTTCAGACCAAAAATGAAGAGCTCACGAGAATAAGCAAATTTTGTACCCAACGTCAGACCATTGATTTGCGAGAATCCAAGGTGCAAAAATTAAAAAAAATAGAATCCATTTTTTAAATTAATTAATTTATTAAATTAAGCCGGAGCTCTACCCCTAGAATCGGCCCCCTTAGGACTCCAGACCCCTCGCGTTTGGGCTCTGCCCCTAGATCCCCGTGCTGTCACAAAATGGGCCCTTGTGCTGCAAAAAAATGGGGGCAAGAGGCTGTCAAAAATGGGACTCTGCCCCAGGGCCCTCTTAGCGCTCTGCAGCCCCCATGGTGTCAAAGGGCACCGTGTGCCCCCTTATTCTGCGTGTCCCGCACTAGGGCCCCAGCCGGCCAACACAATTTTGGCAACCCGGGAAATTCAAACAGTTCTAATCTCACCAGTGGGTCCCGTTTCGACATAACCTAACGCGTCCTCTGAGGGGCATAACTTCACTCAGCAAAAAAATTGCTAAATTTTTAAACAATTCCCTAGGTTATCCTAATTAACGGATTTTAATATCTCAAAATGGATTTGAAAATTTCAATGCTCTTTTACATGTCAAAAAATGTTCAACTTTCTAAATGGTTTAGTTTAGCCTCAGCAACATTTTGAAAATTTGCCAATTTTTTTGCGAAGTTTAGATTGCAAAATTATTATGCAAAAACTAAAAGGCCAATCTTGATGAAATTTGGTGGGAAGATTTATTATATTAAAAAGTTTTCTTTAGCCAGGTATGAAGGTCCTACGTATCATATAAGTATTTGAAAAGAAATCCACAAATAACTTGCTATTTCAAATTCTTTTTCCGATTTTTATTACTTTTGGAATAATAATAATGAATTTTTGGATTCACAACCAACCAACCATCTTATTCAAAATTTAATTACAAATTTTTTCATTTCTATAAATTTTCTCTAAAAGCAATAGTTATTGAGTTATATGAAAAAATAAGGAGAAAAAAAACGGAAGGAGAGATTAAGCCAAAAATGTGCCATACTACCAAGCAGATACCGCCTGGGCTAAAGTGCATAAAGATATTTTATACGTTTATTAAACCTATTGTAGATGTGCCTGAATTTGTTCATCCAGTGGTGACGGATATGACCAAATAAAAATTTGCTATGACCTTCTCACTACTTCTATTTAATTTTCTAGGTGAAACGAATTCTCCTCGTCACTTCTGCGCAAGCTGTAATAAGTCATATTCATACAAATACACTTTAAATCGCCATATACGCTACGAATGTGGGAGAAAGAAACTGTTTAAATGTCACCTTTGTCCAAGGAGGTATTCACAGAAGACAAACTTAATATGTCATATACGAGCCTCTCATTCAACGGAGATTTCGTCTTATTCAGGCCCAACATCATAATAATTAAATGGAATATTGCGAATTGTAGTTTTGTGTAAAATTTTAATAAAAAGTCATAGTATAATTTTAGTTTCAATTAAAATAGTTTTTCTTTAAACGTCAGAAAATTATGACATTTCTTACTCGTTTCATAACATTAAAGTTTGATACTTCAGACGGCTGTGTGTTGCCATTAGCAGCGGAAGTAAAGTACCTTTCTTCCACTCGAGGACTTTTACTTCCGTTGCTAATGGCAACGCACAGCTAAATTTTTTATCTTTATTTTTTTTTATAGCTAATCGACGTTTGAATAAAAAATAACATGTCTTATGTGGAGGAAAAGCCACTTTTATGATTCATCTCTAATTGACATTGTACGGTCGTGAGCAAAAAAAATAGGACAAGTCTTATAACGGCATTTTGCTAAAATCTAGTTGTGTACATCTAACTTTAATTTTTGTGACATTTTCAGTCAGTTGTCATAATTTATTGCAAGTGTGCAAAAAACTAATATGCCTCATATAAACGCCTTAGTTAAATCTGGAGTTACTGCTAAAGCAGAAGATGGATGGTCAATGAGACAAATTGCACTGCGTTATAATATTAACAAAAATTCGGTGTGTAACATTTTAAGAAAGTGGAGAATAAACGGTACGATTAGTAGAAATCCTGGATCAGGGCGACGAAGGATATCAACTCAACAACAAGATTTGCAATTGGTAAATGGTTTAATAGAAAATCCATTTTACTCAGTTATTCAGGCAGCTGAAGAAACGAATTTTCCTGGATCGAGTAGTACTGGTCGGCGGCGAGTAAGAGAATCGGAGCTACGCTGTCATGCAGCAGCACAGAAATACTGACTTAAAGCTGAACATAAAGAAGCTCGAGTAGGATTTGCGCTTAAATTTTTAGCGCATGATGTAAATTTTTGGAACAATGTAATCTTTACAGACGAAAAAATTTTCCAGGCAATACACAGCGGTCGTATTCGTGTTTACCGCCCTCCGAATACTCGATTCGATGAGAAATATATATCTAACAATGATGAAAGTGGTAGATTTTCCGTCAATATGTGGGCCTGGATATCGGCACGTGTTCCTGGTGTTTTGTTGCATATTGAGGAACGATTTAATAGTGAAACGTATATTAGGATATGCTCCCTTCTGTGTCACAATTATTTCCTAATAATAAATTCATATTTCAACAAGGCAATTGTTCCGTTCATACTGCTTATACCGTAACTAACTCAACCGCTCAATATTTTTTTAAGGTAGATAAAAATAGTGAAAATAAGAGAAAATGGGCGATAGTTGAGAGTAGATGAAAAGTGAGAGAAGATAATGATAAGATGGAAGAAGATGATAGGAAAGTGGAAGGAGCTGGTGAGAATGTGTGAATGTGAATAAGATCGGAATAAGGGAAGGTAATGGGAAGATGGTGGGTATTTGAGGAGATGATGGAAAATAAAAAAAACATAGTATGGAGACGAGAATAAGTGAAGGAAGTTTTCAGTAAAGTAAAGTGAAAAAAGACGGCCAGGGTAGGGGAAGGAAAACAGTGGGAAGGTGAAGAGAATAATGGGGAAACGGTGGGATAAGGATGGTGGATTCATGAAAGTATCACCGCTATATAAGACAGTTTTGGTGTATTTCTATACTTTTAATATTGCATTTTCGCGTCCTCCTTTGATCTCTTGCAGCGGCTTGTATATTAGTGTATGCGCGGAAGCTGTACATCTTAGGCGAGGATTGTGTAGTAGATATACCATCCTTCGAATGGGATGTAAAGCAATCGACCTCTTGTCTATTAAATGTTAGGCAAGTAAAAGATCCCTAGTCTTCGAAAGAGAACAGGTTCGGCAAAATTCTTGGTTGGGAATAGGCTGAGGTTAAATAAATATTTAAAAAAATATGTTGCATTTTATAATTAATCTGATAAAATAAAAGACACAGTATAGTTTGTTCTTCTGCAAAAACATACTGTATTAATATAAATTCGAATTATCGCAGAATATTTAGGAATAAGAAGGAAAAAATTATTGTGTGCTTTAAAATATTGGAGCATTAGAGGCCGATGTATTTTTTAATAAACAAATTTGCGTTCAAAATATCTATTTTGTCGAGTGCCTGCCTGCCTGTTTGTCCATAACCACTTCAGAAAAGTATGTACGCAGAACTGCAAGCCTAATAAAATGTTTTTTTAATAAATCTACTGTACCTGGCCGGGCGTGGTTAAAAAAATATTATTAGCAGAGGTTAAACATTTATATACATACACATATACATGCTTTCGCATTCGTTATCAAGTTAATATTTTGATCTACTGTATAAAACAGAAAATGATATGTATCTTCATTCTATCCAATAATAGGCTGTATTATTAACTTTTCCACACATTATAACACACATCCAAGTATCAAGGGTAATAACATGCAAAACAATTTCAAACTTATAGTTTCAGTTCCCCCATTTATTAAGTTAGTCGTATTTTATTTTTAGGTAAAATTAATCGTCACATGTGTCTAAACTGTAGTAAGAGTTACACGTACAAGTATAACTTAAACCGGCATGTGCGTTACGAATGTGGTAAAGAAAAACAATTCAAGTGCCATCTTTGTCCTAGAAGCTATTCACAGAAAACAACTTTAAGATTCCACTTGAACGCCTCTCATTATACGCTGAAGTTTCCTCCTGGACCCTTTCCTGGATCATCCCCAGCGCCAGAATGATATGTTGATAAGTACATTAAGTTAGGTTAAAGGTGAACAGTACTAAATTACGAATGTAAGAGTTACAGTACGAAATACATTTTATTACAAACTAAAAATATTTTTTTAAATTGTGCTTATATTTATAATTTCTGGATAAATGTTATTTTAACTGACCAGGTACACACAATTCTTTATTTTTAAACCACATCACTTACATGGTATAGAAGAAAGTGTACCTCTCTTTGTATGTGTGACTGTCTTTCTGATTGTATGTACGGACGAGTTGGTTTGGAGAAGAATATTTTTAAGGTAAAAATTATCGTCGTTTTTCTATTACTAGCGATTATTTAAAAAATCTAGAATGAAACTTTCAACTTGGGATTGCTTTTCCATGGATGAAGCGGGTTACTTGAGTTTCAATAAAGAGTAGGAAGGGTAGAATTTGATTTTGAATATATCCATACCAATACAATAGTCATCCAATATAAGGTGAGAAAAGGGATAAATATCAAGATGAAAGATAATAAGCTATAAACTTGTGTAAATATTTATTTTGACACTTTATAAGTTAGCTTCAAAGTCTGATAGAATCTCGTGTACGCGAGTCAAGATATTTAAGGACAAAGGTAGCAAAATCCGATTTTTTTGTAAGTATCTTATTTTCTTTGCTCTAATAGAATTTGGAGTTACCATCAGTTCATGGTAAATCTATTACAATTCAAGTTTAAAAGTGAGGGGGTTTTTTTTTCTGTTATTTTGATTATTAATAGCAAGCATGCAGCTTGCAATACATAACAAAGAATGCAAATAAAAAGAACAAAAAATCGTGGGTAACAAACGAAATAATCGAAAAAGTTACAAACTTAAAAAATTTATTCTGGCTACAAAAAAATTCTAATAATATAAATATTATTGAATATTACAAAAATCAAAAAAAGGAGTATAAAACAGTAATTCAAAAAACCACAAAAGAATACTATGATAATATCATTGAAACATCTACAAATAAACCTAAAAAAATTTGGCAGAAATAACAAAAACAAAATAATTATACTTAAACACGAAAATCAATACATAACAGACCCTGTAAAAGTAGCTGACACTTTTGGAGATTACTTTTCAAATATAACAGATATATGCTTGAAAAATCATTACGGTACATTTGCTTCTAAAAACTGGACGCTTTCACCTGCCAATGCAAAATCATTCTTTTTTACACCACTGATAGAGAGGAAATTCCAAATACTATTTCTCAATTGAAAAAAAAAGTGTTGGCGTGGACGGTATTCCAACCAAATTAGTTAAGACTATTGCCGAAAGCATTGTAAACCCACTAGTTTACATTATAAATTTATCTCTCGAACAGGGACAATTTCCCTCATTGTTGAAAATTGCATCAATAATTCCAATTTATAAAAAACAAAGGCGATCCTAATAGTGTAGACAACTATAGACCTATTGCAATTTTAAATGTGCTCTCAAAGATCTTCGAACGACTTATTTATAACAGACTAACAGCTTTTTTAAAGAATCAAAACATCTTAACTGACTGTCAATATGGTTTGATTAATTTGATTAACAGATCAGCGGAAACTGCAGCTTACCAACTCATGGAATATGTTTATAAACATTTAGATCAAGGAATGTTGGTAGCTGGAATATACTTTGATCTGTCAAAGGCATTTCATCATGGATAATGTCCTATCTTGAAGATAGAAAAATATGTATTAAAGTACAAGATATTACTTCAAATTGCTATAGTATACATAGAGGTGTACCTGAGGGGTCGGCGCTGGGCCCATTATTATTTATTTTGTACGTGAACTAGTTGCCAAATTTTCTTACGTCTACATGTGTTACAATGTTTGCAGATGACACCACAGTGGTGGTATCAGCACTTGCTGCAGAGGATTTAAATAAATCTATAATTAGAGTTATATATGATTTTCAGAGTTGGTGTAAGAAAAATAATCTCATTTTAGTAGATAAAACTATATGCTTGAATTTTTTATAAGAAAAAGAAATACCCCATCGATGAAATTGTTGTCAACAATATTAGATTAAATGAGAGTTCAGTAACAAAATTTTTAGGGGTCTTCTTAAATGATAATCTTAACTGGTCAGCCCGTATAAGCCACGTCAGCAAAAGATTAGCAGATCATTTTATGCCATTCTAAAGATGAAAGATGTGCTTTCTACACATTATCTACATGGTCTACAGCCATCTTTCATATAATATTCTGCTTTGGGGAAAGTATAAGAATCTTTATAATGCAAAAAAAGTTATTAAGATTAATATTCAACATGAGGAATACAGAATCATGTAAATCTGTTTTTACTGACAATAAAATTATGACGCTCCCTTGCATATATATTTTTAAACTATTACTGTTTATAAAGATAAATATTAGTAAGAAAAATCGGCAGCTACTGGAAGCGGCTGGAACCTCCCAACCCGGTGGATCTTTGAGGCTGAAAAGAGCATTAAATTGTGTGCCAAAACGGCACTAAACGTAATCCGATCTCATCCAAAACCTTTTCAGATCTTCTGGGGCACTAAAAAAACCCTCAACTTAATGAATTTACAACATTCGCCTGCGGCTTCTGCTGCAAATTTCATCTATGCGAGTTATTACCTACATTATCGCTCGTTGAATAATAAACTATTAGGATATTAACAACTTTAACATCACTTGAACGACTAAGAAAGTCTAGTTATCCTAAATACTACAAATTTGTAAAGCAACAAACTGAAAATTGGTAAAGTGATAATCTATAATAAATTCACCAACGAAGGTACAGAAAGCATATGATATTGATATTGTTACATCTACTTTTAAAGTTTGTGACAATCCACTGGTGCAGTCACTAAAAGTTACAAATATGCCGAAATCTTAATAACATGACATGACACTTACTAACGTTATCGGATGACAAACGATGACAAACGATGACAATGACAATCGTCAAACTTTGCTCATTGCAATCCGATCGCTCGCGGCTGTCTTTGTTAAATGAAACATTAGCATTTCAGTAATTTTACTAGATTTTAGAGAAATATTTGTAGTTTAATTCTTCGATTTGTCTGTATATATATTTAAAAACGGTACTAAACGTAATCCGCTCTACTTCTAAAGCAGTGAAGAAAGCCTCACACTTGATTTGACACGAGATGTGATGAGTTTCACGACGTAACGGCTACGCGCATCGATCATGTCACGCGAAATGCGATCTATGCTTCATATTTGCTTTGTTCTTAATTTTTTTCACGGAAACCAAATCGATAGGGTGGAAGTGTGATATATCGTTGAAATCAGAATTTTAATTGCTTTTCAATGGTTCCATTGCAAATTGAAAGTAATTATAAAATAAACAACTTGTTGCGCCATAGTGGCACTAAACGTAATCCGATCTTTCATTTTCAGATCTTCTGGGGCACTAAAGAAATGCACATGCAAAGTTTTATTCAAATCCGTTCAGTAGTTTCGGCGCTATCGTGCTAACACACATACACACACACACAGACATTTTTCAAAAACCACTTTTTTGGGTTCCTAAAACCTCAAAACGTAAAGATTTGAAGTTATCTCAATTTCCGTTTTTGAACCAATTTTAGTAACCTCTCACAATTTTATGTGGTGAGGTTAAAATATTAGTTTGTATGAAACGAATTGTAAATATCACAATAATAATACGAGAAAAAGGAATGAATTGATTACGGTAAATCATAATACGTCTAAGTATGAACATTCACTATCATATGCAGGAGTAAAATTATTTAATAAGCTTCCGAAATACTATAAAAGGGAAAATTATAATTCATTTAAAAACATACTGAAGAATCTTCTTGTTAACAAATGTTTTTACACCAATACTGAATATATGAATGATACCCTAAACTGACAAATGTTTATATCTTTTCTTTTATGTGTATGTATAAGTATGTATTTACCCAGTGTTTGTTATATTTATATATTTTTTTATTATTACGACGTTAGACCGACTAAACCAAACACATTTTCTCTCATGTTATTTAATACTTTTTGTACCCATTGTAAAAATGGCCTAAGTATGAATAAATTATTATTATTATTAATATTCCTCTTGTTAGTCATTGTCTTCATCTTCTGGTCGCCCAACTTTAATTTCTGATACATTATCATAATCTTCATTGTCTGTTATATTCGACTCTAAAGCTTCAAGGACTTCAGGTACACATTCACTTTCTTCATCAAGATCATTTGGATATGACGAAGCGTTGAGGCATGCTTTCCCGTTACACTGATCACAAACTGAGGAGCATTTCACCCTACTTTTCTACATCCGCAAATCGAACCACAGCCTTTCTTGCAATTGCAGAATATCGTATTGAGCAGTTTTTCTGGTTCGGGTGATAATAATGTTGTTGTCGGTTCCTGGGTTTCATTTTGCAATACCCATCCCCCCATTCCTGGGGTTCTAAATCATTCCCTAATCAAGTTAGGATATGGTAGTAGACATGATTGATATGCTGTCTGATCGCTGCTATTCTTGTAAGTGGAACAGATGATAACTTTACTGGTTTGAAGAGTCTTGTTGATTTGATGAATTGCGTATATCGAAAATTGTCGATACTGTGCTTTGATTTTGAAGCATTATACATTGCTAAAAAGACATGTACTCTAATTTCAAACAATGTTCCGGGAGGGCAGTTTTCTTGTTGAAATACTTGAGCTGATTGATCCCAATTGGAATATTTCTCGAACATTTTAATAATTGACAGTTTTTCTTTGATGTTGTGTCATATCCACTGATCGCGTGCAAAAATTTCCCGAATTTGTAGAGAATTTTATGCTCTACAGCTGTTCTGATAATTCCAAATATCATTTAAAGCAAAGGAAATAAATTATTTACAAACATCCTGTTTTTGCGAAATTTGACCTTCAATATCTTGACTCGCGTACACGAGATTCTATGAGACTTTTGAGCTAACTTATAAAATGTCAAAACATAGATTTATACAAGTTTATAGATTATTATATTTCATTTCGAGGTTGACTCACTATTGGACTGGATTAATAGTTTACAACTGTGTTACGGACAAAATTATAGTTTTTGGTGTTTTACTCGGAAAATAGGCATTAAATTAAAAAATGTCAAGAAACCTTGAAAGTAATCAAACTTATTATTAATTAGTAAGCATATTATTGACTTGAATACTTACAATATATTAAAACGAGGTTTTGATATAAACATTTAACCTCAACCACGAAGCACGAAAGAGATCAAGCATTAATCTGGTCGATAGCCGAGTGGGTTAAGGCGCGAGGTGGCAATCGTGATTAATCACACGGACATCGCACCACCGGGTTCGAATCCTGGCTCCGGCACTGGCACGTCGGAGGAAATGGTTGTATGTCCGTGTTTTTTCAATGTGTAACCCCCTTCCGCACAAGCCTTGGTTTCTGGAATTGGGGGTTGTCTAATTTCTGTGGTGTTTATTATTATTAAATATATTACATACGTTTATTAATCTTCTGGTGCACATGTTAGAGTACGAACAGACTCTAATATTTTCCCTGAAACCATTCCAGCTTGATGTTACAACGTTTGATTTGTTTATCAATATTTATGCTTCTAAGTACTCATGGGTAATTTGTTCTATGAATGTGGTGACGGTGATCTTTGAATCTTGAATGGCGAGAGCTCTTGAACTAGCTAACTTAGGAAGTTTAATTGTTGTGACATATAAGTTTTTTTTTAGATTTTTACATAGTTGGCAACATGTTCTATTGTTCTAAATGCAATAAAAAGTATCATCACCGGAGAAGTGTTATGCGGCATGGAAAGTTTGAATGTGGAAAATCTCCCAATTTTAAGTGTGATTTTTGTGACAGATTGTTCTACCACAAGACTAACCTTAAAGTTCATGCATACGCCAAGCATAAGGAACATCTAAGATACTGAAACTGTTATCGAAGGTTCCAGCAGCACCGAAGTACTGAAGGCTACAATGCCACATCATTAAAACTGTTTTAAATAATACCCTAGGTGTCGATGTAGTTGATAAAATATACACCGATTTTTTTGCTGTTCGGGCAATTTACGTAAATGATGACTTGACATGAGTGTGTGCAATTTAGAAATATAAAGAGAAAAATAGGAGATCAGTGAATCGTTCTGTTGATGTTCTTTTTACTTATTCTTGCACGACTGCTGAAGTCGAAAAATAAGCTCATTAGCACAAGATGTTAAGACCTTCTCATTAATTTGAAATTTTTTACTGATCCCTGATTTTTCCTTTGTATCTTCGTATTATAAATTTCACGCCATTTTTAGTGCACTATATTTAAATTATACAAACATATGTCTATATTTAATTGTCATATTTATTATTTTCAATGCTTATTATACCTAGTCAAGGCGGTATGTACTTTTGTTTATTTATAAATTTCTTAAAATACAAATATAATTAATTGTATTTATTCTGAGAAGAAGAGATATTATAGTAGTATATATACTGTTGAAATTTTTTATGATCATATTTATACGTATGTACATTATTATCTTTTAAATGATACGGAAATTTACCCACACGTGCAATAAATCAATTCTATAATTTATGCATTTTATTTATAATTACCTGTTCGGCAGTGGAGGGATGGTAGTTCTGTTGGACAATAGACTTACCTTACTTAAGATATTTGAAACTGCTCTGTTCATTTTCGGAAGATGCGTCCATTAAATTATTCTGGTGTAGTGTTTGAGTGTTTTGATATTTGGTGAACCTATATCTGTGGCAACGTCACACTAAAGGTTGACCATCCTATGTACAGATATATCGTTATATTGTCTACTGAATCACAAATGTTACTGTCACACTCTCTACTGATTTTCTTTGTAAGTTTTCTAGAAACCACGTAATACCACGTTTCTGTGCAACGCGTTCCTTTATGTATTGTAGTCGATTCATGACATAACAAATAGATAGACGTAGTTTACAGTGGGTGCGACAGTTAATACATGTTTAATTGTGTCCCAACGGTGAAAGTCTAGCACTTTACAAATAAATTGAGAATAACACTTTTACTAAGATGAATATAGAAAATTTCAAGAGACTGATTATGCGATTCGATCCAGACTGTACTTATATGGACAAAATAAATGAGTGGTGATTTGTTATTAGTATGATATACCCGTGGAATTGTTAATGTTATAAGTTACTCACAATATATAGGGTGTTTGGTAAGGCGATGCCGACCCTGAACAGGGATCTATATGACCAAACATACCTATATGAAAAATGCTACGTTTTTTTTATATTGCCGATTTTGTACTTTTTTAAAAATCTCCATATTTCATCATTTATTTAAGTATTACGTACTAAATTTAACTTTCGATATTCTGAAATATTTTTTTCAAATACATAAACTTCCAACCAAAACAAAAAAAAATGAAATAAAAGTTTCTGTCGCCTGTTAAAAAAAATGACCTTTATTAGAAGAAAATTGTAATGGTAATTAAAAATGTCTATTTTCGTAGTCTTTTTTTAAAAAGTCATCTAGATATTACAATTAATTTAAAACTTCTCTATTTATTATATCTTCTTTAAGTGGCAATATCTGTTACGTAGTTATTAATTATTCTTGTATTTGTGTGTTTGCAAACCATATATATATTAGCCTTGTAATATTAGTTGCCTATCCAAGGCATTCCTACAATATATATTTAAGTCCTATCATTTAAGTTTTTTCAGAGTTTTTTACATCTTCGCGTTTTTGCAAGGTGGTATAGAACGAACTTCGAATAAGAGGAAAAACAGTCACTTGTTCATCGCAAAATTTTGTATATTATTCGCTCAATAATAATTGTTCTAACTTTGTTTTGTCTAAAATTTATGTGTTGTATAATTTGTGCATCGAATACTGAAGAATCGGCCGGCAGAACCGGGAGCACCAAAAATCTCAGAGGTGATTTTTATGCCACTCGATTTTAAGAAATACAGTCCATTATTTATTCTATTATTCATTTGGGATATTTACAACCGAATAACGGTTAAAACCCATACAATGTCAAACATACCATCAAGTTTTACCAGCCACTAAAAATAGACGAAAGACTAATCAATCTGTAAAAATTTCTTATTTCATCAAAAATTAAATATGCGCGTTCTTTCAACAAAAACAAAGCTATCGTTTCAAAAGCAATCAGAACCACAGTCATTTTTTGTTAGTAATATGGAGTCGTCCATTAATCACGTGAGGTCCAAATAGGGGAGGGGGGCTTTGGATAACATTACTATTGATCACAATGGGGGAGGGGGGTTGTTGTTACATATCACGTGTATATTTTCGGGCAACCAGGCCCGAGAATGCCTTAAGCATAACGCGCAATTGGCGTGGTCGATCCTCGTCTTGTCAGTGTCGAAAACAGTCAAGTAAACCTATGGTCCGAGGACACTGCTTTTTAAATTAATATGTGCTGTATTTTTGTATTTTTCATTAAAAAATATTCTGAAAATATTCAAGTTTTCCTCACCAACGTATCACCAGGGGGGAGGGAGGGTGTAGTAGTGACCTAAAAACCCCAGGTGATTAATGGACGACCCCTATCACTGACAGCTGTCTCACGCACACTTTCGTATTTCTTGTATTTTTAACGAAGTTTATAACTATCCTCAGTTTTGTACCGTGTTGTACTAATAATTTGTTTTAAGTTTCTGACATATTGAGTAAAATTAATTTCAATGGCTACTTATAGTAACCAAGATTATAGGTAGATGGATAAACAAAGGAGCCTTTACGACCGCGACCTTTTCAGGTCTATTGTGGTGCCCCTACAATACATTCCTTATAGTACCTCATCCAGCTTTGTCCTTTGTATTAGACTCCACAGCTTTGATAAAGGCCCTTTTGTATAGCTATCCGTCCTTGGTTTTCTTCTCCGAGTACTTGGAATCTGTGTCGCCAGGCCTTCACAGTGGCACAATACGTTAACTGAGGTTTCCTCTTCCTCTTGACAGAACCTGCATGTTGCGTCCTCTGCCAGGTCCATTGAACTCCAAGAGTATGCTGACATACTCCTTTACTATGGCAAAACAGACGGGAATGCTTAACTTGCTGCAAGATTGTATCACGAACGATTTCATCCACGTAGAAAGATTCCAAATCCTCGTGTATTCATAACACTTATCGCCGAATGGCGGAAACAGGTAATTTACATCATCATGAGCATGCTGTAGGACCTGCACGCCATCACCCCGAAGATGACGAAAATATTCTAGCCGCATTTATTCCAGATCCCACAACAAGCGTTAGAAAAGTAGCACAGGAACTTGGATTGACAATTTGGAAGACTTGGTCAGTAATGAATACATAAAAAACATCCTTACCGTTATACTTCAGTACAAGACCTCAAAGCGGGTGACCCTGTACAAGGAATAGCATTTTGTAGCTTCTAATTGAATGCCGATATTGCGGACCCTCATTACTTAAAATCTATTCAATGGACAGATGAATCAAACTTCTCCCGTGAAGCCATAACTAATTTTCACAATCTCCATTATTAAGCGGAAAAGGGCGACAACCCGCGAATGAAGAAATAAACTTCCTTTCAGAATATGTTTATTGTCAATGTTTGGATGGGTGTAATTGCTGAACAAGCCATTGGGCCTCATTACCTACCAGATAACCTGAACGGAGACGCTTACCTCGACTTCTTGCAGAACTATCTTCCTCCGCTCCTGGAAAATCTGCCAATTAACCTTCGCCACCGTATCATATTCCAAAACGACGGATGCCCAGCTCACTACCGCTTGACAGTCCACCAATTCTCGAAGATATCCTGTTCGGTGGATTGGACGTAGTGGACCTATCCTGTGACCTGCAAAGTCCCCAGACTTAACGCCACTAGACTATTATGTATGGGGTATGATGAAGGAACTTGTGTACAATGAGGAAATACAAAGCCGTGTTCAACTAGTGGCAAAAATAGAGCGAGCCGCTCTACAACTCGTAGGAAAAGGGCGAGGAAAAGCATTAGAAATAATAAATTTGTTCTCAAATAATAATTTTTGTATTAAATAAAGTTTTTTGAAACAATAGCTTTGTTTTTGTTGAAAGAACGCGCATGTTTAACTTTTGATTAAATGAAAAATTATTGCCGATTGATTAGTCTTTTGTCTATTTTCAGTAGCTGGTAAAACTTGATGGTAGTTTTAAAAGTAATTGTAATATCTAGATGGCTTTTTTTAAAAATTTTGTAAGACTATGAAATAGGCGTTTTTAATTATCATTACAATTTTCTTCTAATAAATGTCATTTTTTTTTAATTGGCGATAGAAACTTTAATTTTTTTTTTGAAGTTTTTGTATTTTGGGGAAAAGAAAAAAATATTTCAGAATATCAAAAGTTAAATTTAGTACGTAATACTTAAATAAATGATGAAATATGGAGATTTTTTTAAAAAGTACAAAATCGGCAATATAAAAAAACCGTAGCATTTTTCATATAGATCTGTTAGGTCATATATATGCCAAATGATCCCCTCTACCTCCATGTTCAGGGTCGGCATCGCCTTACCAAATATCCTGTATAACAAACCAGTGCAATTAAATGGTAACAATTTATTTCACTATATAAAACTTACTGTATTGTTTTTTTAGGATTTTTTCTACTAAACGACGCTTATGTGTGCTCCAAATGTTCTAAGAAGTACAAGTACATTCATGGGGTTCGTCAGCACATAAAATACGAGTGCAACAAGTCGCCCCAATTCCAGTGCCAGATATGCAGCAAGAAATTTACGAGAAGCACAACTCTAAAATATCACACTTTCCATATGCACACGAAGAAACCTCAAGGGTACGAGTATTTTCCGATCTTTGCACCACCTCCTGTTCGGACTTACAAGAATTTTAAGCGAAAGTATTCTAATAACTTGGAGAATACTATTTAGGAAGATCCATCCTCTTGACATTCTCAAACCATATAACATTCGAGAGGAGCAACGATTAGTCGAAAATATACTCTTCTCGTCCACGATCTTCTGTTCCGAGGCTGGAACATTAATTAGTCTCTTTCTGTAAAATTCCTTGAAGAAAATTTACCGAAGAACTAACCGTGTCCGAAGAGTATTTCTTTATGAGAAAGACACTTAAATAGGTGTCACATTTAAAAAATATGGTTTTCTTCAACATGACTTTGATGACAAGTTACGTGAAATTAAACTATTATTTCTCTGACAATCCATCTGGGCGGTAGTAAAAGTTTTTTACTGCCGCCCACGAGCGACATTAAAAGTAGTTGAAGGAAAAATGACAATACTTATTTAGTTCATATTCTAAAAAATATCATGTTTTAAGAGCAGTAAAGTGATTATGTTTCGGCTGTTCTTGCCGACCTCGCTTGTTCGTCCACCAAGTACATTCTCGACACAAAAATAGTATATTGTTTTATTAGGAGTAAAAAAGGCTTTTCCTCTGAATAAGACATGTTATTTTTTCTTCAAACGTCGATATGCCATGATTTTCTGACGTTTGAAGAAAAACGTAATTTTTGCTGCATATAAGACATAATCCTATTTTATTCAAACGTCAGAAAATCATGACATTTCTTACTCATTTCGTGACACTAAAGTTTGATATTGCGTTACCATTAGCAACGGAAGTAAAAGTCCGCTCGAGCGGCAGAAAAAGTGCTTTTACTTGCGTTACTAAGGACAACATACATACTCCTCACAAAAGTATCACTTTTACTCCTAATAAAACAATATACTATTATTGACTATGTCAAATAATGCTGCATATTGCCGAAAGTTATGAAAATATTTAAATAGCACTCAAAGTGAATAAAACATTTGAATGAACTAAGTTATAAAATAAACAGTAACTTTACAGCTTTAATTAATAATGTGGAAATGCTATAAAATTTCTGTGGTATTATTATGTTAACGCTTGTATAATCACGCCTGTGTGTTTAATTCAGTCACAAGACGAAATAAAATTCTGCAATCGAAAGAAGAAATTATTCGATGTTATACAGTATGGTCGAAATGTAGGCATGTGGTTTTAAGAAGAATCCAGAGAGACAGTTCTATTTTATGTTTAAATATACAGTGTGTGCGTCTCACTTTTTACCACTACATCCCTTGCAAACGGCAATACTCCGAAAAAGTAAATGTCTGGTGTGGAATTTTAAATGCAACCATTTTTCTTTGATGACTGTAAATAGTGTGAGATTCCTACATTTTTTAACACATGAATTTCGAGATGCCATTAAAAATTTACCTTTAGCTGTAAAGTATATACGATTGGAATTGAAACTGGTCAGTTTTAAAGCACAGGACCGTGCGTACTGAACTTGATATTTTGTCCTATATATTTGGCAATGGTATTGAGATTCGAACGGTAGTTGAAACTGTGCAGGCGAGTCCGAGACTGGCAATGTAATCCGCCTGAATGAACCATCTACGACTGCACTAAAACATGGAAGATTGCGGTGAACGAGGACAAGTCCCAGACTGCCACGTTTCACCGCAAATTCACGAACATACGGACTATTACAAAACTTAAACTTAATAACAGGGACATCGAGGAGAAGACGACAGTCAAATACCTCGGTGTCACCTTGGATACTAGACTTTCCTACGGACCACACATAACGAGGACTATAAACAAAACTTACGCGACTCTCAGCAAGCTCTATCCGATTTGTAATCGAAGGAGCTTGCTGACGACGGACAATAAACTGGTACTCTACAAGACTATTTTCAGACCGATACTGACCTACGCCTGTCCTGTCTGGAATATGATTTCAGACATGCAGTGCAACAGACTACAACGTACACAAAACAAGCTACTCAGACTACTGACAAATTCTACAAGATACATTACAATTGACGAACTACATAGACAAACGAGACTCCCCAGAATTAGAGAATTTATTGACGAGACATCACAGAAATTTTTTACAACTAAAATTACATATTCCGCCCTGACATGCGACATCACAGCTACCAGACGATACCACAACACTGGACATACCCATCGACTAATCTACCAACGACTACCTATATACGAAGAAAGAATAGTACAAGACTGACTATACATCCCTCCCTCTACCTCATTTTCCCTACACCACCACCTACCCCCTATCATTCCTTTTTACACATATATTTTAATAACTATAGTACACACACCATTAAGTGTGTATTACATAAATAATATTGACAGTTCCATAAATAAACAGAGTAATTTTTTAGTAGGTTTTTTCTTTTATGTTTTCCTACACATATTAAAACTTAACACACAATAACATAAATGCCCGTTCCGTAATTATTTGAAATTACATAGTAATGAAGTGGCTGAAAGCTTAACATACCGAATACTCTGGTGAGCGGTTATTATTTCCCCATACAGCTAAAAATTTGCCTTTTGTCTCAGCGAGAACATCCCGCAACTGTGGCGGGTCGATGTCATTTGACATTTTGTCACGCCGCAGTAACCATTTATACATATTGTTAAATGAAATGAATACTATATTGAGTTATTTAAGGCAAAATGAATTGTATATAATTTTAAATGATAATAAAGATTTTTTAATTGGTAATTGGTTTAAAGGTAATAAAACGGACAGGCCTACTAGCACAAAAAAACTCGTAAATCGTTTCTTTATCTTGGAACGTGGAAGTCTAGTATCGTGCTGTCTATGTGCCAGTGCAGCGCATAAATACCTATTATAATATCAAGCGTAGGAGTTTAGTTAGTTACTGTTCATATTTATAAATATTTACTACTGTATAAAAGGTAAAATATTTTAATTATTTACTAATTTACCATGGCTTTCTGGAGACCATTTGAAACAGAGGATAATATAATAACGCCCGAAAATCTTATCACTTTGTTATGACAAGCATTTCTATTTACCTCCGCTCATGTACAATAAAGAGATGCCGACTGTTTTTGCCGGCTTTTAGTTTTTATACGGTTTCAATTCCAATCGTATATACTTTACAACAAAACCTCCATTTGCAACTAGATAGGGCTTCCTCTCATAATATAGTAATAGTTAAAAATAGGCTGAATAACAACTTCCCTATGCGTTGGATTGGAAGAAATAGTCCTTTAATTGCATGGCCACCTAGATCACCAGACGTCACCCCTATGCCGGCCTACTTCTCCTTCAACTGCATGAAATTTTTCCTCCATATCACTCATTTTTCCTTCGGCGTCAGTAACTTTTTCTTCGACGCCAGTAACTTTCCCTTCAATATGCCCGACTTTTTCTTTGATTTTACTGACTTCAGCTTTTACATTGTCTTTATCCTCTTTATTTTTGATTTTATCAGTGGCTGAACGGATCGTTGCACCTGCATAATTTTTTTCAATTCTTCCTGGCGTGTCATTTCTTCCTGTTTTTCCTCTTGATTTTTTATCTCCAAGTCTTCCATTATTTTCTTCAATTCTTTCTGATGTCGTCGCGTTTGTTCTTCCTTTTCTTCTTGACTTTTTTCCTGATCTAACATCATTTTTCTTAGTTTTGCAAGCAAGTCCAGTGTTTGTTTTTCTCCAGCCATACTTCTCGTTTCCATTAAAAATTTTCGAAACAGCACTAATAACTAATTTAAAGTTACATCAGGTACAAGTCAAATATTTTCACAAAATCCAAAATAGAAAGTTCTAGAAATTTCCCTTAACCCACCCAGCCTCGTGTCCTTTATTAAATTTGAAATTCAAGATATTTTGTAGAATGCCCCACATGGTGAATTTTTTAGCCTAATAACGTAGCGGAGTTACTAATTTTACTGTTTATAAGAGGTTTTTTTATATGAGAAAACTGGGGTTTGTCGCAGTCAGTCGGCCATAATATTGCAGAGGCTGTTATCTGCTTACAGACAGTCAGAAAATTAACAATGTAAACTAGTATAAGCAGTGAATATATTTTTGTTATTTAAAATAGTCTATCTAACAGAGGCTTTCGTTCTGTCACAAATTCTAGTTACATGTCTTAATAAATTTGATTCTAAATAAGAAGTTTTCGTCTTTAGACCAAAGCGAATTGTGTTTTTCACAAAAGCAGCTTGAAGAAGTCATTTGTAGTTTTACACCAGCAAAATATTTTGTATTATTCACTGTTTAAGGGTTAAATATAATTTTAGCTGTTTGTTCAATATTTTTCCAGATATATACCTATGGAATACATAAATTTTTCAATCAAAGTGTAATGTTGGCTGTATACCTTGTGGTATTTAGACGTTTCAAAATTGCAATGTCTAATCTTGTAGTTGTAAAATTCGAAAAAGTAGAAGTTACAGAGGGCAGAGTAATGTATAAAATTAGAATGAGCAGTTTAAACCAGGAAAAATTGTTTAATGTTACTAGAAATTTTCTAACACCTGTAATTAATTTATCTTTACTTAATTTTATTTCTTACGCACAAAAGTATGCTAATATTTAAAAAAAAAATGTAGATAATTAATTTATTATTGTCTGATTTCTGTATACAAATAAAGTACAATAAAAAATGATTTAATACTGATTATCTACCTCACAACTAAAGCATTTAATTTATTTTGTTACTGTAACACACACAAATAGATAGACGTAGATTACAGTGGGTGCTACAGTTAAATATCCACATGTTTGTGTCCCAACGTTGAGAGTTTAGTACTTTACAAATAAACTGAGAATACCACTTTTGCAAGATGAATATAAAAAAATCCATGAGACTGATTATGCGATTCGATCAAGTCTGTACTTAAATAGACAAAATAAATGAGTGGTAATTTATTAATGTTAATGTTAATAGTACCCACAATGTATAACAAACCATTGCAATTAAATGGTAACAATTTATTTCACTATATAAAACTAACTGTATTATTTTTTAGGGTTTGTTCTACTAAACGACGCTTATTTCTGCAAATGTTCTAAAAAGTTCAAGTACATTTATGAGGTTCGTCGGCATATAAAATACGAGTGCGAGAAGTTGCCCCAATTCCAGTGCCAGATGTGCAGCAAGAAATTTACGAGAAGCACAACTCTAAAATATCATACTTTCCATAAGCACACGAAGAAACCTGAAGAATACGAGAACTCTTCGAATTTTGCCCCACCTCCTGTTCAGACGTATGCAGATCTATTACAATAACTTGAAGAATACTATCTAGTAAGACCCATCCTCTTGACATTATCAAACTGTATATCATTAAGCAGTTTGCAATTTTTATTACCGGCAATGTTTCTTGTTACTTGACTTTACATTTAGTAATTCCACGGAATAAAGTGGCAGTTGTTTTAAAATATATCTTTGAAATAAACAGGTATACCATCTTAAGAGACAGAACCTGATGTTATGGTTTGATTTTCTATTGACAGCTGTTAGGAAGAATATTCAGGTTATCTGGTATTGTGATTTTGCAATGTTGGTCTTGAATAGAACAGCAAAAGTAGCAGCAGCAGCAGCAGCAAGTATATTAATAGCCTGTTCTGCAGTAAAAGCACCAACTTGTGTCTCTGCCAATTTTCTAATTTCTATAACGTTGGCAACAAAAATCACCACAAATATCACCAGAATTGCAACCGCAATGCAATAAAATTATGACAGGCTCTAATTTCTGCCACAACTGTTCAAAATACGTAGTAGTGCGCAAACTCGCAAGAGTATTTATTGCCGGCAATAAATTGCAAACTGTAAAGTGGCTTTTAGAGAGGAGCAACGGCTAGTCGAAAATATACTCTTCCTGTCGACGATGTTCTGTTCCGAGGTTGGGGAATTATTCTCTTTCTGTAACATTCCTTGAAGAAAATTCATTGAAGAACGAATAAGAGTGGAGATTTCACAAATAACTCCAGAAACAAAGGAGGTAGGTTGTAACCGAGGACTTGATGATGATAACAATAGCTGGCCTCCTTTTTCTCTCAACTGTTGGTTAAGCTGATCTACTTCTCCTTCAACTGCATGAAATTTTCCCTCCATAACACGCTTTTTTCCTTCGACGTCAGTAACTTTTTCTTCGACGCTAGTACTGCCCCTTCAATAACCCCAATTTTTTCTTTAACTTTACTGTCTTCAGTTTTTACATTACCTATATCCTCTTTATTTTCATTTTTTTATTGCATCAGTGGCTGAAAGGATAGCGCCTTCTTCGTGACATGTCATTTCTTCCTTTTTTAATTCTTCCTGTTTTTCTTCGTGAAATTTTATCTCCAGGTCTTCCATTATTTTCTTCAGTTCTTCCTGACATCGTCACTCTTGTTCTTGTTTTTCTTGTGGCCGTTTTTTTCCTGATTTAACATAATTTTTCTTAGTTCATTTTTGTTTTGACGTTTATTTTCTTGCTCTTTCTTCTTTTTCTCTTTTCCTGGTCTAACACCATTTTTCTTAATTCCACAAGCAAGTCCTGTATTTGTTGTTTCTGCAGTCATACTTCTTTCTTCCATTATAAATTCTCGAAATAGCACTAATAAGTCTAATTTAATGTCTATATCAGGTACAAGTCAAATATTTCCACAAAATCCAGAATGGAATGTTGTAGAAATGCCGATATCACTTTTTAGTTGAAAGAACTGAAGTACCTACACTAATTTCTAAACAGAAAGTTTCAGAAATTTCCTTACACTAACACAAATAATAAGTTTCAACTAAGGTCTACTGTCCAGTTCAAAGCGCTTCACTATCTCCAGTGGTTTCCAAATAGATTGCTCTGGAACTTCCTCGAATTCTCCAGAAATTCTCTGTTGCAGCTCCGCTTCTGGTACCAGTTGTGTCTGACCGATTTTTAAATATTACAATTGTATTGTTACTTAATCCACCCAGCCTTGTGTCCTTTATTAAGTTTAAAATGGAATCCGATATTTTGTAGAATATTCTACATGGTGAACTTTTTGGCCTAATGACGTAGTGGAGTTACTAATTTTACTATCCTTTCCTTTTACTTGGGTTTTGTACCACATGTATTGTCCTCTTTAAAAACAAATCTACAAAATAATAGAAATATTGGAAAAAAGCCTCTGCGCCTGTGATGTTTACATCAAAGGAACAACAGTCAGAGGTTATTTTTTTCAAATAATATAAATCGGAGTAAACACAGATATTAAACAAGATATTTGGTATGGTCCTCGTAAAATAAACAGACGGTATACATTTCTCAATCAAAGTATAATGTTGACTGTATACCTTCTACTATTTTAATTTTAATAAATTTTTGTTGTTGTTGTATACCTTATGGTATATAGACCTTTCAAAATTGTAATGTCTAATTGTGTAGCTGTAAAATTCGAAAAAGTAGAAGTCACAGAGGGCAGAGTAATGTATAAAATTAGAATCAGCAGGTTAAACCAGGAAAAATTGTTCAATGTTACTAGAAACACCTGTAATTAATTTATTTTTACTTCTTACGCCTAATATTCCTAATATTAAAAGAAAATGTAGGTAATTAATTTATTTTTGTCTGATTTCTGTATACAAATAATGTACAATAAAAAAATATTTAATACTGATTATTTAGTTCACATCTAAAGCATTTAATTTATTTTTGTAAACGGACCCACTTGCACCCCAGTATGTCTAACCAAAATGATGGTAAGGGTAGTTGTTACCGGGCGAACATGCTCAAACGTGTGTGGGTTCGAATCGAGTTAATTTCAATTCAAGGTTCATGGTATCATAAACATGTCCTTAGTTAATAGTATGAATCATGTGGATTCATACTATTAACTACTATCATACTTCATACTATCCAGGTCGATACACATCATCCAGAATTATTAAGGGAGTGTATTTGCAGTATTTTAACTTATTAGATATTAATAATAATAATAATAATAATAATAATAATAATAATAATAATAAATGCCTTTATTTCCAATAATATTCTACATAGAGAAAAAAAGAACATACAATATATATTTTAGGAAATCTCAAGGGGAAGTTCACAACAAGTGTGCTCTACCACTTAACCCTTGGTGTACATTAACAATGAAAAATTTAGTACATTTACAATAAGTGTAAGGTAGTATAGAAAAAACTAAAACATTATATGCATGAGCAATAAATAAACAAGTAAATAAAATAAATAGGCACATAAAACTATTCTGACTAACCTAACAAAGTAGTTTTAAAATATCTTTTAAATTTAGCAACACTAAATGATTTGGCACTAAATGAGACCTGATTATATAATTTATAAATGCAATATCTGAAACCTCTCTCGTAGAAGGAAGTTCTGTGCATAGGTGGACTAAGTAAACCTTTAGACCTGATATTGAGGTTATGATCATCGCTGCGAAATGTTATTTTATTGTAGAGATAAGACGGAGCCTTCATTGTGATAATCTTGTGAAAGGTATAAGCTGAATAAAAGTTTCTCCGACCTTGCATGTTCAGCCACATGAGTTCAGGCAGCTTATGTGAAACATGTTCATATTTACGTATACCATAGATAAATCGAATACACGAATTTTGCACGCGCTGTATACGACTGCTACAATCCCTGTCCAAACAAGGGCCATAAACTGGGGCACAGTATGTGAACTGCGACAATACCAATGTCTCACAAAACGTCTTTTTAGTATTTATGCTTAAGTAACTTCTGTGTGGATAAAGAAGTCTTAGGGCGGAGTAAGCTTTTTGTATAAATTTACAAACCTGTTTTCTAAATCTTAAAGTTGTGTCTAAAATTAATCCTAAATTTCGGGCATGTTGCGAAAATTCTAAACGACATCCGTTTATTTCAATATTAATTAGATTTTTCAAATTAGCACAGTCTGACTTCTTACCGAATAAAAGCATAGCTGATTTTAATGGATTTAAAATAAGTGAATGCTGCAAAGAAATGTCCGATAAACTTTTTAGGTCATTGTTGACTTGTTGCACAGCAGCTTCATAATCCTTAGCATAAAAAGAATAGTAAATTTGGGTATCGTCTGCATACATATGAACCGAACAAGATTTAACAAAATTTACAAATTGAGACGTGTAAATTGTAAACAACAGGGGGCCTAAAATAGATCCTTGTGGAACACCTTTATTCGTCGCCCTTGCCTGGGAAAGTTTATCGGATATCCTTACCATTTGTAAGCGTCCTTCAAGATATGATTTGAGCAGTTTACAACCTGTATTATTAACACCACATGACTTTAAAATTGCTAAGAGCAGTTCGTGATCAATTGTATCGAACGCCTTACTATAATCTAATAATATCAAAATAGTACATTTACCTTGATCAGTGGCCTCAACAACATCATCTGTAATATGCATTAAAGCTGTAGAGCAACTATAACCAGCCCTAAAACCTGACTGGATTGCTGGAAGTATGTTAAAGGTATCAACGTGTTCCCTAAGCTGAATCTCAATTATTTTTTCTGCCAACTTTGACAATCCTGTGAGAATACTAATAGGTCTCAAGTCTGAAAATGCCTTTGGATCATTTTTTTTCGGGACGGGAGTTACTAGAGCAACCTTCCATGCAGACGGAAACTGATTTTCAATAAACAAACTATTAATAATATGGGTTAAGAAGTTTAGTAAGTACGGACAACACAATTTAATAAAATAAATGCTTAACATGTCAGATCCGGATGCAGAATTTTTTAAACTACAAAGAACTCTTTGAATAATTTCAGTGGAAACTAAGCTGAAACTGAACTCTGAATTAGTGATTTTATTTTGGTTATAATAATTCGAAACATCTGCAATACTGTTGTTGTTTTGAGGGATACTGTCTATAAAATAATTATTGATATTATCAGGGTCTAGTAAATTGCTAGGTATTTGTGATTTATTACTGGACATAATATTTAGTGACTTAAGCTCACCCCAGAGCTTTTTAGAATTTTTGTTTCTAGCAATATAATTAAAATAAGCGCGTTTTTCAGCGGTTTGGGTATGGTTTGTAGCATTTCAAACTTGTTTAAAATAGTTCCATTTTGCAAGTGAGGGATTTCTCTTATATTCAGATTTAGCCTTATCTCTTTGCTTCATCAACAGTTTTAGATTATCAGTCAACCAAGGAGCCTTATTTCTACTTATACGGACTGTTCTTAAAGGGACATGTTTATTAAACAGATTTAATAAGTGTACTGTTAAATGATTTACTTTAGCATCAATATTATTCATGTAAAACATATCTTGTAGTGGAAGCCCTTGTAAGTCGATATAAAATGCATGTTCATCAAAATACTTAAAGTCTCTATAAGTTACGTAGGTCGGTTTAAATTTAGAGCTACTCGTTATTATTTTGCACTGAACTAGTTCATGATCAGATATATCCAAACCTCCTCCTACTTTTAGAGATGAGACAGATTTTAGATCATTGCATAACACAACATCAAGTAATGATAGATTATTAGAGGTAATATGAGTGGGTTCATTGCCAATTTGATGGAATTCGAGAGATTCAAACATTAAAGTAAAATAGTGAGTTGCGCTTAGGTCATTTAGTAAATTGATATTTACGTCTCCAAAACAAAAAATTTTATCTCCATATTGCATAGATATTGATAGTGCCTCCTCCAATTGGTCAGTAAAATATTTAAAATTCATGTCAGGTGGCCTATAACAGACTCCAAAAACAAAAGTGTTATTATTTATAGAGACAGAAATCCACAGTTGCTCAATATTATCACTAGTATCAATAAGGTCAAATTTATACGAATTGTTGAGATAAAATGCTACGCCACCACCTCTAGTTTGCCTATCCTTGCGAATTAGAGTATAGTTATTAATGTCCACAGATAAATTTAAAATAGAAGAATTTAGCCAGGTTTCACTTTATTAACGAAAACGCATTAGGTTTAAATAAATATGATATTCATACTTTATACGCCCCGTCGCAAACTACGAACTGAGATCCTCTCTTAAATAAATGATGTAACCATAGCTTCTCAATATTTTTACCAAGTGCTCCATAATCAATTTCATAAATATATTATTAAGAAAGGCGTGCTCTCGAAGTGTGAGTATTCTTTATGATACACTAGACAAATTATACAAATGGTGGAGTCTTTTATATGGACGTATATCCTCTCACACTTGTACTCGTCTACTTCTTGTAATATGGTCATCAAGACGTGCGAAATTACGACTTTTGAGGTCATTCCCGATGCCAGGGTTCGTGATTATTGAGGCTCAACTGAAGCTGGTTAGGATCGGGCGTGTATTCTAATAGACAGGCATGCTCGTGACACTTTTCTCCCAATCCAAGCTTGTTACAGCTCTTTAATCGAGATAAGTGATTTTAAAAGTAATAAATCTTCCAACAGTTCATGCTGGACCTCGTGTTATTTCTTTAACCTTACTTATTGTTTTAGGATATTCAATGCAGGATGGTAGCTACGTATGTATTACGTGTCTCAAAAAATATAAGTACGTTCATGGAGTTCGACAGCATATAAAATATGAATGTAAGAAGTCGCCCCAATTTCACTGTCACTTGTGTCCCAAGAAGTTCACGAGGAACAGTACATTGAGGTATCATCTTATGCGGGCCCATGATGAAAGAGCTAACATCATTTGGATGAAATCATAAAGAAGTTGCAGCACAGTACAGCGTTAACATAGAGGGTGTAGGGAAATAAATCGTGATGGTGTAACTCTTTACTTAATACCTTTTTATGAGTGTGTCCAAAAAAAAGTTTCTAAATTTTAACTCAGTCGGAAGACTTTTTATTTGAGCGCGGTTGCCACCTATTGGATCTAATAGGGAATACATCTTTAAGAAAGAATTTTTTACGAGAATTGTTATTGGAAAATTTACACCGACTTGAGATTTACGTTTTTAACTCGAAAAGTTGGTATTTCGGGACGGGCATCCGCTATCCATATTTTTATTCTTTCCTTACTAAGCGGGTAGTATTCTAATGTTCTATTTATAAAATGTAATATAATAATATTAATAAAAAAAAGTCTAATTACGTTGTCATTTTGTTCAGATACACATACTTACTTGTGACAATAGTGATTTGTTGCTCAACTGCTGATTTACTATATTTCGCAGTTTCATCTCGGATTTAAACACCATGTGGCTTGTAGCTTGCTGCGCGAATCGTACGACCGACGTTCAAAGAATACAGTTTTGAATCCTTTCCTGGGTGCGTGGCTACCCAGTTTGCCTCTGTATTCACTCCCACTACCCAGCCGTTATTTATCACATACATACTGCAGTTTGTCGTACGCATCGAGAACGACGTGTGGCTTGTGATTTAAAAATGGGAAAGAAAGAGAAACTGAAAAATGAATGAAAATATGAAGAAAATAATTAAAAAACAAAATCAAGAGAATTCAAATCTAATAGATCAAGTAAGCTGCTACCAATTTAAGACCACATGGAGAAATATCAAGTATACGAGGTAATGACCGACATGACGTGCCATGAGTGTGGTCTAAAAAATGTCGGCTCACATGAGTGCGAAATATAGACGTTCTTCCCGTCAAATCGTTAGAATATGCCATGGAATACATAATAAATAATACTTGGTTAATTACTGTATGGTGATTGAAATACTTTGAATAATTGAGTTACAACAAGGGCTATGCATTATATGCCTGAATACAGAAAATGCAGAAAATTTAACCGAGAACCATTTTATATAAGAAAAAGTGCGGGGTCCATTGGGGTACTACAAGTGGACCTTCAAAACTAAATGCTTAATGTGCAGATTATGTTTCATGAAGACCAGATTCAAATTTTTGTAGTGTTCATACTTTCAGCATGCCTTGGCAATACAATATGTTATTTTATGCATTTCCACCTGTTGCGTTAAAATCCAAAGTGGTAAAGAAAATTATTAATGATCAGGCGGAAGGTACTGAGGTGGTTTCAAAATGATTTGTGAAATCATAGTACCCAGTTGTTCTTAGAAACCTATTAGTTTGAGAGTTTTTGTGTCGGTTCTTGTAGGGATTCACTTTTGTCAGACAGCTTCATCAATTATGGGAAACACACGGGGCACTTCGGAGACGTGAAGTGCAAAGGCTCGTACAGCATGAAAATTTGGTGCATGTTGTTTTTAAACAAAATTGTGGGTTAGATTCGTTTGTCTCTTAACATTTGGATTATACTTGTATGGTTTTAGGTGGTCAAATTTACTATAAAGTAGAGGACAAACCCAATAGTATTACTTGGTACCATTGTAAAACATGCCATAATCGATATAAACACGTGAACTCAATTTACAAACATGTCAAATTTGAATGCAATAAACCTCCGCAATTTAACTGTGACATGTGCGAAAAAAAGTTTAAGCAGAAAGATAGTCTTAGGAACCATAAATCCAATAGGCACAATATTAAATAAGGCAAAGCAGTTCATATTTTTTTGTATACTGTTTTAATAATAAAATGTTTATTTTGAATTTGTTTCATTTATTTGTTTACCATTTATGTACGCGCTGCAAATTTTAAATGTAAAAAAATCCATAATTTTTATTCAGTTTGGGAAATACTGCCATGAGTACTAAATTACATATACCTGCAAATGTCTGCGAATGTTAAATATTTAAATAAGTTTTTATTAGGGTGTACGTACCCTCATCTCAATATTTGTCCCTGTTACTTTCATTTCTATTTATTATTTAAAGAACTCTATTTAGATGTATAACAATTTAGGAGAAATTTATAATGTAGTTATTATTCCAATGAAACTAGGAAAAATCCATGTACCTATTGCTACTCTTATATCTAGGAAGGGGTACTAGAAAGGAGACATGATTTCACTTTACATTTTGTGAGTTCACATTTAGATTCCGAACGAGAAACACTTTCCATCTAGATAGACACTTAAACTTGTAAATTACCAATATCTGCATATATTGTAAATATACGTGTAAATATTAAACATCGTTTTGGAATAAACTATTGTGTTTATTTCAATTACTACCAAAAAACAACAAACTTCAGATGTGGTGCAGCAGCACAACCAGAGTGATTTAACCAACAATCACAAAAAATATACATGGTCCTTCGAGCCGGATAGATAAAATACCACAACATGGTCCTTTGAGTTGAATAAGCAAGCGAGTGCAACGTAATAACTAGCAGGAGTGCCACTTAGGAACGTATCAAGCCGGAGAAAGCATCTCTAATCAAGACTATCCACTAAAAATATTCAAGTAAGTGTGTAAGTGTGTATTCTTAATATTTTATCCTTTTTTACCCACTTTTTTACTTAAAACTAACTTTAATTGGCCACAATGGCAGAGTTAAAAAATTTAACTTCTCAAAGACTAGCCTAATAAGACCAGATAAATATTGTAATTTGATTTCAAATACCGAAGAAATTAATGACGAGAGTTTAGTTATTTTAAAAAAGCGCCTAATTCAAAATGAATGAAAATGAATCATTATTGACAGAATTTAAACTTATTCATTCAAAAATAATCCTAAAATCTGATGATGAAACTCACGAAGAAAAGTTAGAAATGTCTTGCATAAAAAAGCACAAACTATTGAATTGCATGGTTTCTGTGGTCTTCAGAAAAGGCATATGAAGACTGTATATATGTTAAAAGTACAGATATATCGGATCTCATTCAAGTTAACTTACTCTGCACCAAATCTCATGTTGCTCTTTTAAAAAACGTTACTCTTCCACGCCTCGAATTATGTGGGGCTAGATGGCACTGGACCGCTAGATGGCGCAAGCTGATTGTTTTGCATGTCGCTATCCTATGGATACCGAGATGTACCAAATAGCCCAAGGATCCTCATCTAAGTGTATAACGACCGATTTTCCTCAAATTTATAAATTAAAAATTTTGCCGCATGTTTACGGAACCAATCGAAATAATTTCAATTTCTATAACACACTTCATTCGTTTCCTAGATACGAAAGTTTTACCCTATTTAACCGACTTTGTAACTGTTATGCTTTGTGAGATAGCGATACTGTTCAACTTACAAGGTGGCGACCCTGTATATTACAAAATGCTTAATAAGACTTCATGATTTATGCAGTCAAATGCTTTTGTGTAGTCTAATAATACTAAACCCGTTAATTTATTTTTATTTGCTGCACTCAAAATGTCATCAATTATGTGAGTTAGCGCAGTAGAACAGCTGTGATTGGATCGGAAATCAGGAAACTGTGGTAAAATATCATATACTTCTAAACGTTCTTTTATTTGGTCAGAAACCACCCCCTCAGGCCTCTCATGTAACTTGGATAAAGGACACAAAATACTTATTGGCCGTAAATCCTTATATTCAGTAGGTCGATCGACTTTGGGTAGAGGAGCTAGTAAAGCAATTTTCCAAATATGTGGAAATGTATTACTTATAAACAATTTGTTATGTGTGTGATTGTCTACGAACGGCGGTGTCTGCGGCTTGTTGGAGAGCCGGGCCCGTTTCCGCCCCGTACGATGCCGGCTGTGGTTGTATTGGTGACGTGTCATGCTGTAATTCCGATTCCGGAAGTGGCTGTGAGGTTGGTTGCATAGGGCCCGAAGTGGCCCGGGGCGAAGCCGGGGGGTCGTGGCTTGTCCTCGTCTGTAGGGCTAGGTGCTGCAGGAGTATTTCGGTGGTGTTCGTTAGCTGTTGCAACGCTTTCGTGAGTGCATGTGTTACTGCATCAGCTTGGCTTGTGTTCCTCCCACTTGGGGTGAGAGCAGGGGTAGCAGGCATTACTAATGGCGGTGGCTGTACTCCTTGAAGGCTTCTGGTTGTGGAGTCCGTGGTTGCAGTAGGTAGGCGTTGGCTAGTGGATGGTGTGAGGAAGGGCTGTGCTTCTTGTCCCCTTCCTGGGGTTGGATATGCATTAGGGCTAGGGGCAGCCCCCTGGCTGGCCGGGGCTGAATCCCATTGACCGGTGAAAAATCGTCGGGCCGCGACGTTGGGCGACAAGGGGTCCACCGTTTCCATTACCAGACCTGCATCCTGTTGACCAGTGAGAAATTGACGGGCCGCGACGTTGGGCGACAAGGGGTTCACCATTTCCCCTACCAGACCTGAGTCCTCTTGACTGATAAGAATTTGACGGGCCGCGACGTTGGGCGACAAGGGGTTCACCATTTCCCTTACCAGACCCGAGTCCTCTTGACTGATAAGAATTTGACGGGCCGCGACGTTGGGCGACAAGGGGTTCACCATTTCCCTTACCAGACCTGAGTCCTCTTGATTAGTAAAGAGAGCGTCCGAGACCTGGGGCGAACGGCTCTGTGTTGGTGGCGAGTCTACCTGGCTAGATGGGACGCCGTCCCTCTGCCTAGATCGACTCCTGGTGTTCATAACGATTTCTTTTATATTACACTAACACCCACTTCACTTTTCACCACTACTGTGCACTCCAAACTACTAATTAGGCAGGTTGTGGAATAAAAGAGATATTTACTACAATACAATACAGTCTTCAGGTAGAGGTGTCAAAGGCAGGCGCGAACTGATTGATCGATGTGTAGCGGACGACGGATGCGAGCGGACTGATGCAGGGCTAGCGGGCGTGCGCATATTTATAGTTTCCCGGCGGTGTGACGTAGCACGGGCTTTGCCGGTCGCGAGCTGTTGCGCTGCAGGGCCTCGCCGCGTGGCTATTTTGTGCTATGTGTTGGGGCTGTTTTGCCCTATATCTTTTTTGGTGTTTATCGTATCGAGCTGTACGATACGTCAAATGAAAGGTCTTTTCCTGTAGTTTCCGAAAATGACGCGTGAATGCGCGTACTTTTAATGTTTATGAAGTTATAGTGAATTTTGTGTGGAAAAAATAATTTTGGTCCCGAATTTTCGCGGTTTTTTCACTCATCTGCCGATGACATGATAAAGAAAACAATGAATAGACAGCAGTATTATTGCTGAATTTATATTATTATAACCCAAAGCATTACTAGGACTGAATGATTTGTAAATTTTTTATTATTTGTTCATGTAAATTCAAATTTTGTACAAAATTGGTTTTTAAGTTGCTCAAATAATACGATTTTGCTTCCGGTGTATTTGGTTAATAGTTCTATATTTGTTTTAGCTATTTACTATAAGGTTGAGGACAAGCCCAATAACATCACCTGGTACCATTGTATATCGTGTCATAATCGATATAAATACGTGAACTCTGTTTATAAACATTTCAAATTTGAATGTAACAAACCTCCACAATTTAGCTGCGACATGTGTGAAAAAAAATTTAAACAAAACGTAACTCTTAGAAACCATAAAGCAAAGTGCCACAATTTTTCTATATAGAACAACACAGTTTATGTATTTTTATATTATTTTTGCTAATAAAGTAAAATTTTATTTTGAATATGTTTCAATTATTTCTTTACTCTTCTTGATTATAGAGTTCAGTGTTTTCTTAATCGTAAAAATCCTCACGAGTAGGAAGGCGGGTTTTATCTGTGTTGTTATTTAAAGAAAAAAATTTTCAAAATCTTTTTGAGCCAACTTTCTTAGTCTCAGAAACCATGACAAAAACCGTCATATTGTGATCAGAAAGATGTATCTGGAAAATTGCGCAGATTCTATTAAATTAATTAATAGTTCAAATGTGCTTTTAGAGGGCGGAATATTAAAACATAATATTTTAGTCGCAAGCTCCTCTATAAAATCCTTATTTAACCAGACTGCAACCAACAACTACTCTCCGGGCTATGTGCCCAGCCGAGCGCTGAATTACAAGTTACAAGCCTGGTGCGTTAAGTGTAATAATTGCGTATTACCATCAAAACGCTAATACTTCGATTGCAACAAACACCAGCCGAAAGACTGATCCTACCTAAAGGATAGGACATGAGGTAGTTCAGCGCTCGGCGGGGCACATAGCCCGGAGAGTAGCTGTTGGTTGCAGTGAAGTTTGTGACTAAAACACTATGTTTTAACTTAATTAATTAATTAATGTAGGTTTTTTTATTGTATAGAGACTAATACGGTTTAAAAATTTGGCATTGGTAGTTTTTCAACACATTTGTGGGTGGGTGGAATCGGTTGGTTTTTAAACATTCGGTTAATATTTATATGCTTTTAGGTAGTTGCGTTTATTATAAAGTAGAGGACAAGACCAATAACCGTACTTGGTACCATTGTAAAGCCTGCAATAATCGATATAAACACGTAACCTCAACTTATAAGCATGCCAAATTTGAATGCAACAAGTCTCCACAATTTAACTGTGACTTGTGCGAAAAACAATTTAAACAAAAAGGAAATCTTAGGACGCATAAGGCCAAAAGGCACAATATTGTTATTTAGAACAACGAGCAATTGTACACTCTGTAATAATAAAGTTAAATGTTTATTTTGAATGTTTCATTTATTAGTTTATGTATTTGTTTGCCATCTAGATGCCACAGCTGAGACTCGAACTGAGGAGAGCTAGTAACGTTGACTAACCGTGTTTTCGGACTCAACCACGGTCTAGAACAGACTGCTACCGTCTTTGTAATATTATTAATAACACCTTATTAAAATGTATTGACACTGAAAAACAAATAACGGAATAAACCAACGAAATCATTTTAACAGTAGATAATGATCAATAATTAGTATAACTAATATTGTCTACATAAATATCAAAGAAAAAAGAACAAAACAAAAATAATTCTTATGTTTCATAGATAAAAAGGAATACACTATGCCCTTAATACACCAGAGCTTCTCGTCCTGTCGTCTTGTTCTTCATCACTACCGTGCATGTCAGTACCAACTTATCACTAGCATTAATTGATGCATTGTCCCAGCTAGCAGTGATACTTAACAGCTCATTTTGTAGCTGCGCTGGAGTTGCTGCAGGTTCAAATTTCAATGTTTTCTGTAAAAGAGCTTGATGGTAATCTCAGGGAGAAGAATTGTCAAATCCTCGCATAACTCTCGATTGACAGAAAACCGTTGCTCCATGGACTGCAACGTCCATCAAGACATTGTAAGTGTATATCCTGTATTTCTCAGATACAGTTTCTGGTGGCTGATCTCTTGAATTCTCGCCGAAAATCTTTTTCTCACCCTGCTACGGACTAGAGGAAAATCTTCTTCAATTTCTAGATCTTCTCGTGAAACGATCCGGTGCCAAAGTCACCGACCCGACGGGCATTTACTTGCTTGCCCTTCTGTCCCATTCACCCCTGATCGAAATCTTAACTTTTGTAAAAAAAATTGAACTTATTAGCCTTTCAAAATACACCACATGAATATATTATTCATACTCATACTCATTTTATTTGACTACGTTAGGTCATAGTACAATTCATAGATAATGATAAATATATAAACTTGAAAAACAAGGCAAAAAATGTAAAATTAGAGTTAAATACAGATTAAAACAACAAGAATACAAAAAGGATGCAAATTCATATAAATGATTTCCACACCAATATAAATGTTATAATAAAAAAGGTTGTTAATTAAGAAAAGACCAGAGTAGCATCTAAATAATCAGCCACGAAATAAAACAGTTTCTTAAGATAAGATATTTTATTTTTATATACATAATATATTTTAAAACCATTGAAACATATAATTAATTTAGTATTTGAGACTGGAAAAATTTCCAGAAATACTAAAAAAGGCTGTCATAAAACCCATTCTAAAATCTGGAGATCCACTTGACGTAAAAAATTATCGCCCAATTTCGTTGATCAGTAATTTTGCTAAAAGCATAGAAAAGTGTATCAAGTCTAGGTTATTGGAACATATCAATAAACATAATTTAATATCACCACTTCAATTTGGTTTTAGAGAAAAAATGTCCACGTTGATGCAACATATGCTTTAACTCATGAAATATACAATTCCCTAAACACTGATCAGAAGCCCTTGGCGATATTCTTGAATCTCGCAAAGGCTTTTGACACAGTCTCACACAATAAACTGCTTCAAAAACTAAATAATTATGGTATTCGCGGTATATGCAACGATCTGATCAGAAATTATGTAACAAACAGAAAACAAGTTGTATCGATTGATTCGGTCTACAGCGAAGAAAGAATTATTGAGTACGGAGTTCCACAAGGAACTGTGTTAGGACCTATCTTATTTCTATTATACATCAATGATATGTTAAAACCAGAAATATCTAGGAAAATCGTTTCATATGCTGATGATACCGTATCAATATGTTCAGACACTAGTTGGCAAAATGTGAAAATTAGAGCAGAACGTGATCTTTTCAAAATAAAACAGTGGTTAGACGCCAATCTATTAACATTAAAACATTACATTAAGATAATTTTCAAAAAACCTAAACAATATAATACTAAATTATTATTTGAAAAATCGAAATTGCAGGATATTGATACTATATATATAATCTCGTTATTAAACTATATAAGAAAAAATAAAAAATTACAAGGACAGCTAATTGTAACACTCGCTCTCAAACAAATAAAAACTACTTAACACCAAAACCCTCTAAAACTGCATATGTTAAATTTATAGATTATAGTGGAATAAAATTGTTTAATCTACTGCCACCCTGTATAAAAGAATCAAATAGTTGGAAACTATTTAAAAAGAGCATGATTAAATATGAGTCTGAAAATATTGATAGTTTAAAAAATACATTAAAAATGTAAATATATCTAATTACTAACATATAATATAACCTTCTGTTTGACTCAACTATTACTGTAACGTGTTAGATAATTTAAATATTTACATAACATAAAAGTTTTATAATGGCTCATAATATAATTTATCTACCTTTCTTTATAGGGATTTCTATAGGGAATCTATAAAAGTATAATATCTTCTATTGGTGACTGTATTGTAATTTATGATATGTGAATCATATATAAAGCGCACAAAACAAGGTCTTTTAGACCTTAGGTGCATTATTCTGTAACAGTCTTATTCATGTATATCAAGGAATTATAAATAAATATTATTATTATTATTATTATTATTTTGTGGTTGAAACAGCTGTAATTCAATGAATTAATATTCTTCGGCAATTTATTATATATATTTAAATTTAGTGCATTTTTTTGTGATTTAGTTAATCTAAAACAACGAGTTCTTAATAAATTACTAGATCTAGTGGGATAGTGATGTATATCAGATTGACTGTTAAAATTACTCATATTTTTATAGCAGATATGACTGTGGAATAAGAAAAAATAGGCCGTCGACTGTGTCACTCACCAATGCATGTGTGGTTGAGCAATTTTTACGAAAACCAAATCTATGGGAACATAGAAGATAGTTATCTTCTAGGTACTTGGTCAGCCTGGGTTTTATAATTATTTCCATGATTTTCGACAAAATAAGAATAATGGAAATGGGACGGTAGTTATTTGCAGAATTTGGATCTCCTTTCTTGAAGACAGGTATGATTATTGAAAACCGTCTGGGTATACCCCTGCGCTAATACACGCATTTATCAGTATTGCTAATACAGGTGCAATTATGTCTGCAGTTTCTTTTATAATCGTACTATTTACCTGATAAATATCAACAGAGTGAGAATTCTTTAAAGATTCTATCGCATCGGTACTGTCAGGTTGAAGAAAAAAAGATGATGATGGAGGATTATGCTTTTATTAGCTACTTAGCTTTTAGATCTACATCGGGTGGTGATAAAATTATATCGTTTGCAGTTTCAGAAATGAATAGATTGAAAGCATTCTGCGATAAATTGGACGTACTTTTGTGCGACCTGTTTATTCTTCGTTCGAAATTAATGTCTCCAACTATCTTTCACTATATTTTCGGATGTTAAAATGAACAGATCATAAGCTGTTTTTTTCGTTGGAATAATTATAAATATTCAAAAGAATAATTACAATACGCACTTGGTTTATTGTTTCATTAGTTTTGTTCAGACTTCTCTGACATATGTTTCGGCCTTGCGGCCATTATCAAAGAGTCTTAAAAACTAATGAAACAATAAACCAAGTGCGTATTGTAACTATTCTTTTAAGTATTTATAATTATTCTATTGAATATGTTTAATCAAGAACCTACCGCAGATTCTATCCAACTGATTTCATCGTATTTGCAAAAGCAAGTTTATAATCTTTACGACAGTTGCAAGCCGCTAAAAAGTTCTGGATTTCTACTAACAGTAATATACGCCACTGAGAAAATTTGCAGCACTCACTACACAGATTAGAACTTTATAAGTCTAATCCTTACTACGTCGGCACGGTCCTATATAAATTAGATTTAAGTATTAAAAATTATAGCTTTAAAAAATTGTCTTTGCTGTTAAAAATTTGTTACTTACCAATGCCTTCTATAATACAGTTGAATATTTAGCGTATTAATTTTTGATTTGTTGTATTGTTTAGATATTAATTAATAATGTATTTGATTTACCTATCCTATATCAATAGCTGTTTGATTTATCGGATTAGTAAAGTGTTCTTTTCTATTTTTTCCTCGTGAACGATGCGCTTATTGTTATTATATTTTTAATTGGAAGTAAAACTTTTAGAATCCACAAATATAATTCACATTGCGGTTATTATAGTAATTAAGTCACCAGTATCTCACAGGGCTATGTGTACTATGTTTTTTATTTTAGGTCCTAGGTACTACAAAGTGAAGGATGAGATAAATAACATTATTTGGTACCATTGTAACGTCTGCCACAGAAGATATAAACGTCATCAGTCCGCAAATAAGCATGCGAGGTTCGAATGTGATAAATCCCCACAGTTTAAATGTGACCTATGTGAAAAGAAATATATGCAAAAAGTAGCGCTTAGATTTCATAGAGCCACTACTCACAATGTCGTTACATAAATGAATGGCTTGTTATCAATCTTCTAAATCAGATGTGTAAACAATGTTCTAAGTTCACGGATTGTTGATTTTGTTTTAATACTTATAACTTTATTTTTTGACAAATATGTTTATTGTACATTTATTGACCGTTTTGAATGATGATTTTTCTAATTAGATAAATAAGTATTTGGTAAGTTACAAACCTAATCATGACATAAGTTATTGAGCGACAGGAAAGATAGAAATATAAGATTCCTTAAAGAAACTTAAGAGAAGAGCTTGCGAAAATTTTATTCACCGCCAAATCTGTGGAGAAAGGACCCCGCAAACTTCTTATGGAAGTCCAGCTCCCGTTAATTTTGCGCATTTTTTTATATGATATTATACACATCATCCAGATCAAAAGTCCCAATGGGCAGAAAGTCCTAGGACCCAAGGTTCTGTGATACAGACCTTCAAAGATCGGTAACATACGTGCTTGAAACAGGACTAAGTAAAAACAGCGTGGTAGCCTTTTCTAATAATACTTTAGTGCATTTTCTAGTGGTTTAACTAACGGTACTCATGGTAGTACTTAGAAGAGTACTTTTTGAAATATTTGTTTAAAGCCTCGGCGACATCTTTATATTGATATATTCAAAAACAATTTTTATCTAAACTAAAGCTCTTTCTCATGAGCTACTGAACGTATAACTAGGTCTTATATTTTTAATTATAAGCACAACTGCTAGAATTCACAAATTTAATTCAAAAAACACATTGCGGTTATTATAATTAACTAACCAGTATCTTATTATTTTACAAAGCTATGTGTAATATGTCTTTTATTTTAGGGCCCAGGTATTACAGAGTGAAAGATAAGTCCAATAATATTACTTGGTACCATTGTAACGTCTGCCAAAGAAGATATAAACATCAACAGTCCGCACATAAGCATGTGAAGTTTGAATGTAATAAATCCTGTCAGTTTAAATGTGACTTATGTGAAAAGGAATATACGCAAAAAGTAACACTTAGAATCCACAAAGCCACTGTTCACAGAGCAGCTATATAAACCGATCGTTTGTTATCAATACTCCAAATCATATGTTCTACGTTTATTTTATGGATCTTTGATTTTTTCCTCGAATGTTTTTTAGTATAACTTTATTTTTTGAGAAATATAATTATTATGCATTTGTTGGCAGTTTTGAATGAAAATTTTCCAATTAAATAAGTAGGTATTTGGTAAGTCACAAACCAAATCATGAGATATATCAAAGACTGAAATGGCAGGTAAATCCAGTAGGAGTATTAGAACTAGGCTAAGCTAGATAAACCATATTTAAAAATGCTGTGTGAACCCGGCGTCTCAAGCAAAAGAGGATGTATCCACAAGGAATACTTAATACATTTTTCAATTAAATCCAGGTAAATACCTCCATAACCATGTGTCAATTATTATTAATCCTACCGTACCTACCATTGTTAGGAAGCGATCTTTATTTAGAATATATCTACAGAATGTTGGATATGTAGTGACGCTGCTATTCGACTTATCAGAAGCTTATGATACTGTTGATAAAGTCATATTAAAACAAACAATATATCATATACGTTTGAAAAGAGATCTCTTGTCATGGATAGTGAGTTACATTTAAAGCGAGATTAAGTGGGTTAAAGTCAGAGTAGCATGATATAGTAATGGAGGTTCCTCAGGACTCTGTTTCGGGTCCGTTACTATTTCTGTTGTACGTTAATTATCTCCCCAACCATCTTTCCTACGGCCATCTAACGATGTTTGCTGATGACCTTACGTTAACCCTATCAGCAGAACCATCTAAGAAGCTACAAGAATTAGTCAGTATTACGTTAGAAGAAGTTAAGTTCATGGTCGTAAAGAGATAAACTGATATTAAATAATAAGAAAACCGTGTTATTAATTTTTATTTACATAGAGACCGCTACCACATAATATACAATTCATTGACAACATTAGTCTATCGCGCAGCACTAAGTTTCTCGGTACTTATCTAGATAGTAAACTGTCATGGAATTCACATATTGAACATGTCTGCAACCAATTGAATATAGCCTATCTCGGCCATTCATATTAGCATAAATAGAAAAATATATATAAAGTTTTGCCACTTGGGGATTAAACTTGTTAAGGAATGTACTTTCAAAATAAAAAGAGTCCCCAAGCAACAAGTGGGAGCTTCATCCCTAAAACCCACCCCTAAGGTGCAATTCGGTAGTTTTTTGCGTTTTTCTGGAAAACCGTTTGTCCTACAAAAAAATTATACTTATCTTTGGGATAACGACATGTAAAATAGTCGGCAGGTGCCATCTAGCGATACCGAAATGTACTAAATAGTCAAGTGATTCTCGTGTCGGTCGTCACATGCCTACCTTGGACTGACCAGAGCCATGAGCTCGAAACTGCAGTCTGAAAGTGGTGTGTGACGACTGGCACGAGAGCTCCTTTAAGTAGGATCAATCTTTCGGCTGGTGTTTGTTGCAATCGAAGCATTAGCGTTTTGATGGTAATAGGCAATTATTATACTTAACGCGCCAGACTTGTAACTTCAGTAATTCAGCGCTCGGCGGGGCACATAGCCCGGAGAGTAGCTGTTGGTTGCAGTCTGGTTACGTTCCTTATAGTAAAATAAGGATTTTATAGAGGAGTTTGCGACTAAAAATATTATGTTTTAATTTCTTTTTGTGGGACAAACGGTTTTCGAGAAAATCGTAAAAAACTACCAAATTGCACTTTAGGGGTGTGTTTTAGGGAACTCTTTTTGAAAGTACAAGTTGACAAGTTTAATTCCCAAGTGGCAAAACTTTATAATTTTTATTTCTATTGGGTTCTTAACGTTATTTATGAACTTTTCAATACCACCTTGTGGAATTTATAGATATAACGTTCGTAGGACGAAATTAATTCAATGAATCAGGCTGAAACGGTATTTACATTCTCCGAGTATATTAGGTTGCATATAGAAAGCAAGAATAATTAATTGGGAATAATAATCGCAGTGCCGGCTCAGCCGTGTCACTTGTGCGGAATTCGATTTATAATTAAGAACGGTTTTTCATTGAGAATTTTTTCGAAGGTGGATTCGATGAGGTTTTGTAGAAAAAACGAGAGATTGGTTCCTGTCGCCATAGCGAATCTGTTTAGTACAATTAATTCACTCACGCAATTATTAAATTAGTGAAAATAAGGCTATTTGCAACTAAAGGTACGTTTTACATTGTTGAAGTAGAGTTTCTGTTTATATTCTGTATTTGATGGTAGTTGATTATTTACCGGGGTAGACGAAATTTAGCAAAATTCCATTTCAGATTCGACGGCCTTATCTAATTACGGAAAATAAAGGAGGGAGTAAGAACTTTTACAGTGTTAAAATTTGCTGAATTGACTAGAGTAGAAGTTACCCAGTCTCACCTTGCCCAAGGAAAACACGAAAAATCCTCTTAATGGAGAAAAGCGCGATGCAGAAGTAGTAATTTCTGGGAACGTCCTAAGCCCCGCCAAGGGCTGCCAGGTTTCAGTTTAATCGAGGATATTATCAAAAGGTCAGAGCTAACCAATTTTGTTTATCCACTGTAACACTTTTATTGGACAATTTGAGGGGAGATTGTTGTTCGTTATTGTTGTTAGTTATTATAATTCCCAATTATAACCTAGCTAGACTAGAGTCACTAAGGATTGTCAAGTAGTAGTTAACTTTACCTAAAACTATTTATTTTTGTCCTGATAGAATTTCGCACCGTGTTTTAGCATTTAAAATCCCGAGGTGTTAATTATTTGATATATCTAGATTTCTTATGTGAGAAAATTCTTCAACACATGTAACTCTACGTAGTACTACTAACGGAGGTGAAATTGTCGATACATATGCGAAATTTTACATAAGCACCTGACACCAAAACAGACACAGAGTTTTTATACGCCAAATCAGAATTTTAAGACTCATATGTAATATCGGGTATAACGAGAACTGCAGAATTATGTACAAAAGCAAAACAATTCTCACGACACCATGTAAATTTATACTTAAATGCCTTTATTACGTTCAAAAAGTATGGACCCCTTTATAAAAATAAACAACTGGCATTTATATAATAGAAGGCATGTTGAGCATATCAGAACATTCAGCAATATTTAAACACGCTCCTCATTATAGCTGCATCATGTTTGTCTTATACAATACACAATATTATACAAAATTTTGACTTAACCATATATACATTTTTATATGCTAATGGTGGGGCGAGCGTAGGTGCGTCTTTACTATGTACATACTTTGATATGCGATGTAAAGCAACGTCAGGCGCAGTTAGTAGTTGGATGGGTGACCGTTCCAACGAAGACCGCGTCCTCGCCTCACACATCTTCCAGCGGCTTGTATATCAGTGTATGCGCGGAAGCTATACAACCTTAGGCGAGGGTTGTATAGGGGATATACCATCCTTCGGAGATGTAAAGCCGTCGGTCCCTTGTCTATTAAATGTTAGGCAAGTAAAAGATCCCTACTCTTCTTAAGGGAAGAGGTTCGGCAAAATTCCTGGTTGGGGGTAGCTCGTCTACAGGCGTCGGTGATAGGCCTCAGTAGCGGAAATAGGCCGACGTTAAATGTATAAAAAAAATATGCTAGTGGTGAATAAACCATTATTATTATTTAATAGTATGTTAGTTTGACTTTTTGGCGTTAGATGTATGAGTCTAATCTTACCATGAAACTATTTTATATTGTTATTGTCAATTGGACTGTTTATTTTAGTGTACTTTTAAAGAGAGGTTTTTAAAGCAAGAGTGTTGTGTTACGGTGTGATTGTTTTCGTTTATTGTTAAACAATGGAGGTAATAGAGCTGAATATATTTGTGATGGAAAGTAAGTATATTATATAATTAATAGAGTCTGATTTATTGATAATTTTTTAAATAGGCAATAGAGGAAGTCGTGTTAGAGTTGCCAAAACACCTCAAAAACAAAAAAAAAACGTAACGATAAAAGTAAGCTTGACTAAGCTTTGTAAGATGTATGTGTCATTCTCTGTTTAGGTATCAGGACCTATCAAATATCAGTTTTTTTCTTAATAGAACACTGTTTATAATGGATTTATCTGATTTTGTCTGGCTGCTCCACAATTATTCTATAGAGACCAATGGCAACATTTGAATTCAAATATATCGAAAACGGTTAAATTTGTAATAAGAAAACCTACTTAGAAATGCATTTTCTTTCACACAAACCGCAAGTCAAAGTTTCTCCCATCCCAATATTTCTTTAAAGCTCAGCGATATCTGCATATTGATATATTCAAAACCCATTTATACTAAAGGCCTCTTTATGAGCCACAAACAGGTTATTACAGAATTAAAATGTCCGTATTCATTTAGAAGTTATCCGGCCAGGGTAGTTTTTATCGAGACACCCTGTATGTACTGAATGTATATCTAGATCTTATTATATTTTTAGTTGTAAGTAAAACTGTTAAGAGTCCACAAAAACACATTGCGGTTATTATAATTAACACCAGTAGCTCATTATTTTACAAACCTATATGTAATATGTTTTTTATTTTAGGACCTAGGTATTACAAAGTAAAGGATACGTCCAATAACATTACTTGGTACTATTGTAACGTCTGCTACAGAAGATATAAACATAAACAGTCCGCACATAAGCATGTAAAATTTGAATGTAATAAATCCTGTCAGTTTAAATGTGACCTATGTGGAAAGGAATATACGCAAAAAGTAACACTTAAAATCCATAAAGCTACTGTTCACAGTGCTGCTATATAAACGAAACGGTTGCTGTCATTATTTCAAATCAGATCTGTATTTTTTCAATACAATATTCTAGGTTTAGTTTATGGATCATTTATTTTTTTCCTCGAATGCTTTTTAGTATACAACTTTAATTTTTTGAGAAATATAATTATTATGCATTTGTTGGCAGTTTTGAATGATAATTTTATTTGATACTGTCATGTAATTGTTTGAATATGTCATTAATTTGAGTCCGGAAAATGGGTTATTACGGGATCAGAGCCGGAAAATGGTTGCTGGGCAACTTTCCGGGCCGTTTTCTTATTAACAAAATAAAACGTCAAAACGTAACTTTTTTTTGACAAGACAATATTGCTAAGAATCAGGAAGCCCCATTAAACTGTACCTATGTCTGAAAAAAGCTTAATAACTGGGTGTCAGGAATTACTCTTTTTAACGTAATTAATGATTAAAAATTATGTCAGTATTAACATTTCTTTAATGAGATCACTCGTGACGGGCATCGCTTGAATTCTTGCCTCGACATTATGCGATGTAAAGCAACGTCAGGCGCAGTTAGTAGTTGGATGGGTGACCGTTCCAACGAAGACCGCGTCCTCGCCTCACACATCTTCCAGCGGCTTGTATATCAGTGTATGCGCGGAAGCTATACAACCTTAGGCGAGGGTTGTATAGGGGATATACCATCCTTCGGAGGGGATGTAAAGCCGTCGGTCCCTTGTCTATTAAATGTTAGGCAAGTAAAAGATCCCTACTCTTCTTAAGGGAAGAGGTTCGGCAAAATTCCTGGTTGGGGGTAGCCCGTCTACAGGCGTCGGTGATAGGCCTCAGTAGCGGAAATAGGCCGACGTTAAATAAATGTATAAAAAAAAATATTAATTTTTAAGATTTGTCTAGTCATTTACATTTTGTTTATATGTAAGAATTAACTATTTATTTGTCCTATACAACATTTGACTTACCATATATACATTTTTATATGCTCGTGGTGAATAAAGTATTATTATTATTTAATAGTATGTTAGTTTGACTTTTTGGCGTTAGATGTATATAAGTCTAATCTTACCATCAAAATATTTTATATTGTTATTGTCAATTGGACTGTTTATTCTGGTGTGTTTTAAGAGAGGTTTTTTAAGCAAGAGTGTTGCGTTACTGTGTGATTGTTTTCGTTTATTGTTAAACAATGGAGGATATGGAGGAAACATTCGACATCAGTCGTTCAGGTCTCAAATTTATGTACTTATCAATGACATGCGATTTTTCTATCTTTGCAAATACAAAGCGCATAGGATGTGAATAACCGAAAGTCACGTCTGCTGAGGCTACGACAGAAGTTCCAAACGTAACGATTCGTTTTACAAATGAATATTGCAAGCGTTATTCGTAGCCACAATCAACGTTGAGCAGTCTGTCAGTTCTTTGTCAAGTCAGTAGCGTGCGGTAGACATGACTGAATGCAGTAGCCAGAGCCGTGGTGCTGAAATTAAACGAGTGCTTTAGTCAGGAAAAACGTAACGGGTGTTCCCTTTTACCTTTGCAAGAAATCTATGAGGTAAATTGTAAAATTAAATGCGGCAACGGATGTTAAAATTTCATTTTTCAATTTCATCACAAAATACTTGTCTTTTGTATACTTTTATACGCCCATACGTGCCATTCTGTGTGACCTTGAGATGATTTGATTAGAAAATTAAAGGATGATGACGTGAATGACAACATTCATGATTTAAACAGTATATCTGTGATGGAAGGTAAGTAAATTAAATAATTAATAGACTCTAATTATTGATGATTTTTTTAATAGGCAATAGAGGAAGTCATGAGTTGCCAAAACGCTTCAAAAACAAAAAAATACGTAATGATTTAAAAATTATCTTGATAAAGATTTAGAACTTTCAAATAATAATAATAATAATAATAATAACAATAATACCTTTATTGCCCAACAGGTAACACCCAATAACAAGACAATTTTTTAAGAATATTTCACAAAAGAAATACCTAATATAATAAACATTACATTAAGTAACAATAAGAAGTACAAAAAACAAAAAAATACTTATCTAGACAAGTGCATTTGAATAATAACAATAATAAACCACAGAAGAATGTATTAAAGAAATAAAAAAATAGAAAATTAATAAATATTTAAAAAGGAAACAGATAGAACACAGTACTAATTACAGTGCACAATTTAGAATTCAATAATGTTTGGTTAAAGATTATTTACAGCCGTATGTAAGATTACTTTCTTTGAACAATTATTAATGTCACATAAATGGCAAATTTGGTTCAAATTACTACACATCCTATATATGGGCGATTTCAAAAGGAGATTACTCCTGGCATGAGGACAGTAAAATGTGTAATTCTGCTTAGCGGGATAATTTGGTACATTGAAGCATAACCGAGCCAATAAATCAGGACAGTCAATGTTGTTATTTAGTAAATTGTGTAAAAAAGAAATAGAGCTGCACTTTCTTCTTAATTCCAAGCTGTTCATTTCAAACCTAGATAAAAGTATGCTTTGTTCAATACCTCTTTCAGGGTAAATTGCATCAATTTTGAATGATAAAAATTTAAGAAACCTTCTCTGCACATTTTCTAAAGCGAATTTATGATTTATGTAATAGGGGTACCGGATAAGTGAACCATACTCAAGTTTAGACCTCACATAGGGAAAGTAAAGGATTTTTAGATTTTAGGTTTTAGATTTAATGCTGGTAAACATTTTGCAGTTCCTGATTATGAAGTCAATCATTTTAGTAGCTTCATCCACCTTTAAATGAATGTGATCAATGAATGATAATCTAGAATCAAATATGACTCCAAGATCTTTCGTAGAATTGGATCTAGATAATGACATTCCATCGATATAGTAAAGATTTTCAATACTGGAGAGCTTCTTAGTAAATGTGACAACTTTACATTTAGAGGCATTAAGATGTAATCTATTACTCATGCACCAGTTTTGAAACTGATTAATATCATTTTGCAGCAAAACACAATCTTTCCGATAAATTATTTTCTTATATATCTTAAGATCATCAGCAAATAATAGCCGACTACTATTGTCAATAATTGAGATAATATCATCAAGAAAAAGCAGAAATAGAAGAGGTCCCAAATTAGAGCCCTGGGGAACCCCTGATGTAGCTATAAACGGCTCAGAGTTATAACCATTATAAGAAACAAATTGTTCACGGTTGGTAAGGTACGATTACATAAATGATAGTAATGAAGAACTTAAGCCCCAGTTGCCTAATTTAGTAAATAAGATACTGTGATCAATCCGATCGAACGCCTTAGAGAAGTCCGTATAGATCACATCAACCTGTCCAGACTCATCAATAGCATGAGATACAAACTGAGTAAAGATAGCCAAATTGGTAACTGTTAAACGGTGGGACACAAAACCATGTTGGTATAGTGATATTCTCTTACTGACTGGCATGTAGATGCGATCGTATAGGATAATCTCAAAGACCTTTGCAAAGTTCGATAGAATTGCAATCGCTATATAATTACTAATAATAGACGAGTCACCTGTTTTAAAGACTGGACAAATTTTCTCCCTTTTCCACGTGTTAGGAAACGTTAAAGTTTTCAAAGATAAATTAAATATAATTAATAAAGGCTTGACTAGTACATTGCTACAGTCCTTAACAAGAAAAGAGGGTATTATTAAGTCAAGGCCTGAGGTCATCTTGTTTTTTTAGTTTAGTAATTGCATTTTGGTTTTCTATCTCAGTTATGTAATCGATTGTAATAGAACAGTTATTTGGCATGTTTACGATGGAATCAGCAATATTGGGATTATCATTTTTAGGCAAATAAATGACTATGACTAAGCTTTGTAAGATGTATTTTTCTTTGTTTAGGTATCAAGGTGCAAATACCAGTTTTTTCTTAATAACAGAAAACTGTTTATAATGGATTTATCTGATTTTGTCTGACTGGTCCACAATTATTTTATAAAAACCAATGGCAATATTTGAACTCAACTATCTTGAAAACCACTAAATTTGTGACTTTTATTTATTTAAAACTGAGTGACATCTGCATATTGATATGTTCAAAATCCATTTACATCTAAACTGAAGCCCTCTTCACGAGCTACAAACTGGTTATTACAGAATTAAAATGTTTCTATTCGTTCAGAAGTTATCCAGCTGGAGTAGTTTTTATCGAGACCCTGTATGTACTAGATCTTATTACATTTTAAATTGTAAGTAACCGGGGCGGGCGTAGGTGCGTCTTTACTATGTACATACTTCGATATGCGATGTAAAGCAACGCCAGGCGCGGTTAGTAGTTGGATGGGTGATCATTCCAACGCGTCCTCGCCTCACACATCTTCCAGCGGCTTGTATATCAGTGTATGCGCGGAAGCTATACAAACTTAGGCGAGGGTTGTATAGGAGATATACCATCCTTCGGAGGGGATGTAAAGCCGTCGGTCCCTTGTCTATTAAATGTTAGGCAAGTAAAAGATCCCTACTCTTCTTAACTCACTAATATCTCATTATTTTACAAAGCTGTGTGTAATATCTCTTTTATTTTAGGGCCTAGGTATTACAAGGTAAAGGATAGGTCCAATAACATTACTTGGTACCAGTGTAATGTCTGCTACAGGAGATATAAACATCGCCAGTCCGCACATAAGCATGTGAAATTTGAATGTAATAAATCCAGTCAGTTTAAATGTGATATATGCGAAAAGAAATATATGCAAAAAGGAAAACTTGAAATCCATAAAGCCGCTGTTCACAATGTTTTTATATAAACAATTGGTTTGTTATCAATACTCCAAATCAGATCTGTATTTTATCAAGACATTGTTTTGGTTTTGCTTTAAGACGCGTTGATTTGTTTCCTCGAATATTTTTTTGTATAACTTTATTTTTTGAGAAATATATTTATTACACATTTGTTGGCAGTTTTAAATGATAATTTTCCAATTAGATAAGTGGGTAATAATTGGTAGGTTAAAAACCTAATAATATATATATTATTGACTGTCAGGAAAAAAAGAAATACGATATAATAATAAGACACGAGGTACGTCAATGCTTTGCTGCGCAAAGGCTGGCCCAAACTTTGATTTTAAACATTGCGATTCCACAAAGTTTTGATTTTGTAAACATTTTGCGATGAGAAATAACTTTAGAGACAAAAATGCACAAAGGGAAAACAAGAGAACAAACGTGATAAAAAGGTTGCAAACGGAAAGGAACAGGGTACATTTGTTGGTAGTTTTAAATGATAATTTTCCAATGAGATAAATGGGTAGTTGGTAAGTTACAAACCTAATTATGACATATATTATTGAGTGTCAGGAAAGAAAGAAATACTATGTAATAACAAGAATCGTTAAAAAAATTTAAGAGAAGAGCTTGCGAAAAATGTTTCCTTACTGAATCTATGGAAAAACGTTGACTAATTAGAATTAACTCGCCAGTATCTCATTATTTTGTATCCCCTATATTCCTAAGTAAAATTAAATCAGTATTAAGTTGATTGAAATTATACAATTAAATTTGTCTGGGTGAAAGCTCATATTGGTCTTAATTCAATTCAAAGCTACTTTATTAACTTTAACATTACAAAAAATACCTCCCCAACGCCTAGCCTGGGAGCGCTCGTGCAATCGTGGATTGCAGGATCAGACGGAGTAGGCCTGGCCTGGTTAAAAATGACAATTAAAAACGCTAAACTTACCCTTCTTCTATAAAAGCAGATGAAAAAGGTAGTAAAATTGATATCTAGGAACAGATTAAACTAAACATAAAATTACACATTAGCTAGGAACTCGCGCATTTACACTTTTAAATTTGGTATCTGTTATAACTAGTTATACCTCAATTCGAACAAAGCGCCTCCCATGCGATACGTCAGTCTGGGCAGAGCAAAGGCTGGCCTAAACTTTGATTTTAAAAATTTTAATTCCACAAGTTTTTGATTTTGTAAAAAGTTTGATGAGAGATGAGAAATGAATTTAGAGACAAAAATATACAAAAAAAAATCAAGAGAACGCAACAAAAAGCTAACAAACAGTAAGGACGAGGGGGGACAGGAAAGATTTAAAGACACAAAATATATGAAATATTAGTACAGGTGGGTAGGGTAAGCGGGGAAGTTTGGCTACAGGGGTTACCGGAAAAGGAGGAAGGAGGTGTATCTTTCAGGATTTGATACGAGGGTCATAAATTATGCTCAAGTACTTTTAACTTTTTCATTGCCGTGGTCGATATGCACCACACCGGCGCCGCATATATAATGGACGGCCTGACCATCATTGTGTACAACAGTATTTTATTCTGCCGGTCAAGTCTGCTACTCCTGACCATGAGAGGATATAGACTCCTGGGTAGGGAGTAGACTGTTCATATTGTTTCATTGATATATATAAACGTCATATTGACCCTGTGAATGATGAAATGGTGGACCAACTAGCTGAAGAATGTATCTCATCGGGAATATTCTTATGCAATGTACTATGTCTGGAAGATGCTATTTGTAAGTGTAAAACTCTGTTAAAAAAGTGGTCTCGCCAATGGATGAATATTATTTCACTAATCCAACACACTATAAACTTTTTTTTTAACATTTATTTAACGTCGGTCTATTTCCGCTACTGCGGCCTATCACCGACGCCTGTAGACGAGCTACCCCCAACCAGGAATTTTGCCGAACCCCTGCCCTTAAGGAGAGTACTGATCATTTACTTGCCTAATATTTAATAGACAAGGGACCGACCGCTTTACATCCCCTCCGAAGGATGGTATATCACCTACACAACCCTCGCCTAAGGTTGCATAGCTTCCGCGCATACACTGATATACAAGCCGCTGGAAACTATGTGAGGCGAGGACACAGTCTTCCTTGTGGACACGAACGGAGCCCTCGTGTTGACAACATAAAAAAATGTTTCAGCAAATGAGCAAGAGGTGAGACCCTTGAGGGCGTTCGTGCACTTAATATGGTTTGGTAGAGTCTCAGGGTTCGATTTCTGGTAGTGATGTTAGGGTCAATTGCTACACCCTATCGTCGACCTTAACGACATATTTAAAAATTGTTACTACCCCACCTTTTGCAGGGCAAAAGTTCCTACTGACTGGATCAGATCTGTAATTTTTAAAAACAATATTTTAGGTTTATTTTAAGACTGATTTGTTTCTACTTTGTTTTTCAATATAACTTTATTTTTTGAAAAATATTTTTATTATACATTTGTTGACATTTTTAAATAATTTAATTCTAGGTTTGTTTTAAGAATCCTTGATTTGTTTCCTCAAATTTTTTTTAGTATAATTTTATTTTTTGAGAAATATATTTATTATACGTTTGTTGGCAGTTTTAAATGATAATTTTCTAATTAGATATATGCGTATTTGATAAGTTACAAACCTAATCATAACATATATTATTGAGGTCAGGGAGGAAAGAAATACAATGTAATAACAAGACTTCTTAAGAGAAAAAGAGAAAAGCTTGGGGAAAAATGTTTCGGTATGTCTAATGTTTTTATTTTACTTTTAGTTGGCTTCTATTACAAATTGGAGGATAAGTCTACGAGCACCACTTGGTTTCATTGCAATATCTGCCACAAACGGTATAAACATCTCGCTTCTGCATACAAGCATGGGAAATTTGAATGTAACAAAACGCCACAATTTGACTGCGACATGTGTGACAAGAAATTTAAACAGAAAGGAAATCTTAAAGTACATAAGTTCAATATGCATAATGTTCTTTGAGAGTATCAAAAATGTTTCTTAACTTCATTTTTTCTAATAAAAATTATGGTTATTTTTAACGAAATCTAGTTTTTTCTGTACGGTTTTATGGCATCTTTATTTGAGGAGATACGAAAAAAGTTAAAGAGATGAAAGTTGATGGCAAAGACAATAAGAATCATAATGTGTATCAAAAAATTCGAAAAACATAGTTGGCTTTGATATACGCTCTTGTGCAAAAATGAAAAGAACAAATCTCAAAGTAGGCCATGACACCATTATTAATTCTATTTATTTTTTCCCTTTCCAACGATATAAAACATGTCACGAAAATGTTAACTGACTGTCAATATTTAGTATTTTACCAAAACCACAATTGCCATGATTAGTGGAAAACAATGTAAACAGTTATTAACAAATTTGACAGATTGTCACTGTTGTTGTTGCGTTGTCGAGTTCTAAGACAAGTTTTTTATCAGTAATTATGGTGTACACCAATAATAACAGATTCGATATGATTATGCTAATCATTAGTCAGTGCAATTTTGACGCTGAGATGGCAGTCACGGTTTACTTAGATAGATTTCCAGATGTCCGCAGCCAAATCGAAGCATTTAAAATATTTATTTGAAAAAGTCAATAGTTTGATTAATGTCTGTGGCAGGGTTAATTCTCTCACCCTGTATATATCTTCTTATAATAAGAACACTTGTGTTTTGATTAAAATATATTTATTTATCTGGTCTGGTCGATAGCCGCACAAGCCCTGGCTTCTGGAATTGGGGGTATTGATATCAGAAAATCATGCATGTCACATAGTCATCAGCTTTAAAAGTGTCAACAGATATAATTTAATTTACCTACTCACCAGATGTCTAATTTTACTAATATCTTTTTTAGTTCACTATTACAAATTGGAAGATAAGTTGGCACGTATCACTTGGTTTCATTGCAAAGTCTGCCACAAAAGGTATAAACACATCGCTTCTGTATATAAACACGCAAAATATGAATGTGATAAAATTCCGCTGTTTAACTGCGACTTGTGCGATAAAAAATTTAAACATAAACCAAATCTTAAAACACATAAGGCCAATGTACACAATGTTTTCACTTGAAAGAATTTTTATTTGTTAGTGTAAGAAGTATGTTTATATTTAATCACAACTTTTCTAATAAAAATAAGTTTTGTTTTATATTTCATGAATTATTTATTTATATTTTTGATCATTTATTTATTTAGGAGCTTTTTGGCTAAGCAATACTGCCTGTAGCCTATCTTGAATGATTACGTACCCCTTGATTTTTTTTTGTACCGCGAGTTATTGACATAATCGTTAATTGATATCGTGGTTACTCACATTATAATTTTTTGCCATCGCACATATTTGCACTTAGACACGCCATCAAGTTGTTCTCTTCCCATGTGTTATAAAATGAAGCGTACCCGTTAAACATTTTGTTTTCAAGTTCTAGTCACATAACACATAACTATCCACAAACGACCTGTTAAACCAACCGTGTACGTGTTAAGTATTATTATGTTTTAGGACTATGATAATAGCCATTTTAAAACAAAAAATATTTTACGTAGTATAATTAAATACGTATAATGCATTAATTGCAGTCATCTACATGCATTATTATTATTACATGTATATAACGCAAAAAAGCTACAAAGGCTCTATCCGGAAGACCTTGCAGACAGTCTGCAAGATGAATGTGTGCTTTTCAAATATTATATAAAATTCAAAAATAGAAAGAAACCAAAGAGTTTGACACAGTTATGGACTTTGATCAGATAAAGCAAGCTGGAAGAGGTGTTCTCGTACATTGAGTAATTACGTATATTCATCTGCACAGCAGTGACAAACTGCAGTGCAGACCATTCATTCTCCGTATTACAACGAATCAAAAAACAGTTGCTCAAGGAATCACTACTTCCACATCCAGATTTTGTATCCAAGTCTTATACACACTAAATACCAACGTAATAGTTTACTCCCTTTAATAATAGAGTGGGGGTGATAGAGAGGGTGGCTGACGCCAAAATAAATTATAAATAACAAATTGTAAGTTTTTATTTATCGGCTCATAATTTTTTCATTTTTGCTATCGGGTACTCATTGGGGCGCGGCCGATCATATTCGCCCGGGGCGTAAAATTTATAAAAAGTCCCTGGATATTATTGGTTAGTAATAATTTTATGAATTAAACGCATTCTACTACACATGCTATTTTTATATTTTGTTATGCACCGTTGAAAATGTTTATAAATCAATAACATAATAATAGTTATTCTAAAAATGGTTTAGTATAACTGAGATGATTTTGAACAAAACTTTGTGATGCATTAATTGCGCAACGTGAGTATGTTATGATTACGTGTTTTATGTACAGTCGACATGAGTGCAATTTATTGGCATAATAATAACACTTGTCAAATAATGTGATCATATGAATGCTACGAATGCTTACTAATTTCATTCTGATAAATATGACATTAATATCAATATCAGTAATACAGTTTGTTGTTCAAATGTGCTTTTAGAGGGCGGAATATTAAACATAATATTTTTAGTCGCAAACTCCTCTATAAATCCTTATTTTACTATAAGGAACCTAACCAGATTGCAACCAACAGCTACTCTCCGGGCTATGTGCCCCGCCGAGCGCTGAATTACAAGTTACAAGCCTGGCGCGTTAAGTGTAATAATTGCATATTACCATCAAAACGCTAATGCTTCGATTGCAACAAACACCAGCCGAAAGACTGATCCTATTTAAAGGAGTTCCCTTGCCAGTCGTCACACACCACTTGCAGACTGCAGTTTCGAGCTGTTGGCTCTCGTCAGTGCAAGGTAGGTATGCGACGACCGACATGAGAATCCTTTGACTATAGTACATCCCGGTATTTTTACAATAGCGACATGTAAAACAGCCAGCAGGCGCCATCTAGCGGTCCAGTGTCTGTTGCAATCGAAAAATAAATAGCCTGACTTGGCTTAGCATAGTTCAAATGTGCTTTTAGAGGGCGGAATATTAAACATAATATTTTTAGTCGCAAACTCCTCTATAAATCCTTATTTTACTATAAGGAACCTAACCAGACTGCAACCAACAGCTACTCTCCGGGCTATGTGCCCCGCCGAGCGCTGAATTACAAGTTACAAGCCTGGCGCGTTAAGTGTAATAATTGCATATTACCATCAAAACGCTAATGCTTTGATTGCAACAAACACCAGCCGAAAGACTGATGCTACTTAAAGGAGCTCCCTTGCCAGTCGTCACACACCACTTGCAGACTGCAGTTTCGAGCTGTTGGCTCTCGTCAGTGCAAGGTAGGTATGTGACGACCGACATGAGAATCCTTTGACTATAGTACATCCCGGTATTTTTACAATAGCGACATGTAAAACAGCCAGCAGGCGCCATCTAGCGGTCCAGTGTCTGTTGCAATCGAAAAATAAATAGCCTGACTTGGCTTAGCATAGTTCAAATGTGCTTTTAGCCCGGAGAGTAGCTGTTGGTTGCAGTCTGGTTAGGTTCCTTATAGTAAAATAAGGATTTATAGAGGAGTTTGCGACTAAAAATATTATGTTTAATATTCCGCCCTCTAAAAGCACATTTGAACTATGCTAAGCCAAGTCAGGCTATTTATTTATCGATTGCAACAGACACTGGACCGCTAGATGGCGCCTGCTGGCTGTTTTACATGTCGCTATTGTAAAAATACCGGGATGTACTATAGTCAAAGGATTCTCATGTCGGTCGTCGCATACCTACCTTGCACTGACGAGAGCCAACAGCTCGAAACTGCAGTCTGCAAGTGGTGTGTGACGACTGGCAAGGGAGCTCCTTTAAGTAGGATCAGTCTTTCGGCTGGTGTTTGTTGCAATCGAAGCATTAGCGTTTTGATGGTAATATGCAATTATTACACTTAACGCGCCAGGCTTGTAACTTGTAATTCGGCGCTCGGCGGGGCACATAGCCCGGAGAGTAGCTGTTGGTTGCAGTCTGGTTAGGTTCCTTATAGTAAAATAAGGATTTATAGAGGAGTTTGCGACTAAAAATATTATGTTTAATACAGTTTGTTGTTAATCACATTTTACTACTCATACAAAAGTGATAAAATATAAAGTGACAAGTCTTAAGTTAGAATTATTTTCAACTAGGTAAACAATCTTTTAACATGCATATACAAATGTTTCTTATTAGTTTTCCTCACTGACGGTCTACAACTTTGTGAGTTTCTTGTTTATTTGTAATATATGTTTTACACGATTTATATACTACATTATGTACCTACTTGACTTCAAATAAACCATATTATTATTATTTCTGTATTATTCATGATCTAAGGGTGTATCTAAAACCTCAATAGTTTTAGGTCGGGCTTACGACAAAAAGGAGTACAATAACGTCACTTGGTTCCATTGTAAAAATTGCCCAAAAAAGTACAAACACTCCTCCTCGATACGTAAACATGTCAGATATGAATGCAATAAAGATCCCCAATTTAATTGTCACAATTGTGACAAAAAATTCAAGCAAAAGGCGAATCTTAAGACTCATATAGCGTCCTGCGTAATGCACAAAGTGGGTATTGGGCGACAAGATTTTGTGAGGAAAACTTGAGGAAATAGCCAGTAGTGGGGACAGGCACTTGGAATTTGAAATCCAACTTGAACATCGATGTATTTCTAGCAGTAATAGGATAAACTGTTTTATTATTTATATTCAGAAATTGGTTATAAACGAGCAGCAAGCTGCAACAGTCAGAATCGCAGATTTAAACTCAACCTTATAAGTGTTAAAAAAAAAGTTAATGCTCCACATACTTTCATTTCTAAAATATTTGCGGCTATGAACACAGAAAATGAATATGAGTATGCAAATTGCACGTTTTTTAAACAGTTTTTTTTTTGGCAAGAAGGGAAAGAGTGAGGGAAAAATCCGTTTCGCCACTTGATAGCTTTTTTATTAACGTCTAGTTCGCGCCCTGCCAGATCGCGATACATTGATTAGGAAGGGAGATAGAGGACCGCAAAAAAACTGTTTGAAAAAACGTGCAAGTCTTATTTCGTCCACCAAGCGTTTGTTTGCGAAAAAAATTATTTTATGCGAGTGCTATCTTGTAGCAAAAATGTACGTCGGTCTGATCGCGATAGATCAATTACACGGAGAGTTATCAGCATGTGAAATATTTTAGTTTTCTCCCTCTACCATCCCTCCTAATTATCCCACCGCTCCAAGTCTCCGACCCAACAAAGTATCTGCCTGTACCCTTCTATAAAAAAAAATGGATCTTCAACTCTATTCCTTCATGATAAAAAAAATTCAATTCTTTTAATTTTTTCACCCTGGATTCGCGATGTCTCGCAAATCAATCTAACGTTGATGAGGTAGGGAACAAAATTTGCTTATTTTCATGAGTTCTTCATTTTTGGCCTGAAGATTTTTTTGCGTTAAATCAAAAGCCGCCGAGTTATATTCGAAAAATCATTTTCCCATACATTTCATTTGTTGTTTCTCCCTCTTCGCCTTTGACATCCGCGGCACAAATGTGTCGGAATATTGGCGGAATCCATTTTTATTTCCTTATTCGAACCTGGTTTTCCTCCAGATCTGCTCCATTAAACCTGTATTTCCAAGAAATTCCATGACGAACATGAATTGAAGAAGTCCGATTTTTTAGATTTCGCAGTTCCAAATATTTTTGTACAATCGGAAGCCTACTCTTTAAATAATTTTAGGTTTAGATTAGTGGACAAATGGAAGAGCTCTTTGAAGAAAAACCTAGTTTGTACCATGTTAACTTTGAATGAAATAAATGTACATTACTATTATTTGTATTATTATTACCATGAGCCGAAGAGCAGTTCCTTCTACCAATCATATTATTATCAGTTTGAGTGAGACTGCTGGTTTTGAGGTTATGGCGTCACTTTTGAGCTTAATACTTATAACAGCACGGACAAGACACGGAATTTCAAAAACGAATAAAGCTAGTGTTTTTTCATTTATTTATTTATTTATTTGATGACCGGTTCATAATGACTTTCGCATCTGATTACCATAATTTATTATAATTGGTCCGATTTTAAATAACAATTATTTTCAATCAGTCACACGTCAAAACTCAACTAATCTTGCTCACACTGAAATAATATGTACACCCACTGCTTCACAAGACGTACGTTTCGCCAAGTTCGTTTCATCAGCAAATGAAATTTTAATGTCTTCCAAATGGTGTAAATTTGAACAGGGAAAGTGTTTTGGTGTTAGTGTCACAGTAGATATTTCAACTCATACCCTTGAATTTTTGGCTGATAATGTTGTATTTAATCGTTTCAAAAAAGCAGCTAGAAAATATTACGATAATATTTTCCATCCAGATGAGAACAACGTAATAAAATGTTTATTTTTTCAGACTTCTCCGAGGAATACTTCGAATTTGGTGGTTATTACTATTGCAGAACCTGCAACAGGAAATATAAAAACAAAGGCGCAGTAGGTATGCATATTAAGTATGAATGCAACAAGCCGCCGCAGTTTACGTGCAACCTTTGTTATAAGAGCTTTAAGCAAAAGGGAAATCTCAAAACTCACTTAATAAGTGCGACATGTATGAAAAATCTCACAAAGTATAGAAGATTTAAACTTCAAGCCATTAACGATAGTAATTGTTTTTCTCTCACTGATACTCAAGCTATGAAGCAGGAGTAGAGTTAGCTTTTTTTGTATAGTCGGGCATGTAATGATATATGTTATTGCTAATCCATATATAAAATGCATAATCATAGTACTTTCTGCATTTTTATTTAGTAGATGTAGTAGTTCTTGCATAGCCATTCCAGAGATATTTTGATGTATCTTCAAGTTTTCCAGCAATTCCAATTATCGTTGCCCTAATTCCCAGCTACTCCTTAAGCTTCTACCTACTCCCCCTGCTTCAGTTTGTATAAAAATGATATATGCAAACGACCTATTACTTCAACATTGTTATTTTTCCTCAAAAATGGGTTGCTAACTGTATACAGCACAATGAATTTATGTCTTTTCGGTCAAGCTTTTTTGGGTTTGGTTGTTCTGCAGCTGTTCTCCGTCATATATTTTTGACAATAATTCGTACTGAAAAATATCTCATAATACCATTCAGACAGAGATTAATCATTGGCGCTATTCAGTCAACCAGTTGTTTGGTCTTATCAAATATAAAGTTCCTTACAACCCCTTTATGGTTTACTGTCTACGATAGTTGAATGCATCTGTAAATAGCTTTCACCATAAGGATTTTAATTCGTATGAATATATTTGTTCTATTGCAGTGAAGTAAACTGTAGATCTTTCCACTGCTCTAATCCTAGTTCCACATCTACCTTTGCGTGGTCTTTTTTAGAGTACAATGCAACTCTATGCTCTACAGAACCATCGAGGCGCACACCGGGCAAAATATATTTATGTTATGTCTAGAAAGTTTGAGGTTGGAATTAATCCCAGCAGGTATATTAAGCCAGTTACTAGAGGAGTCGCAAAGAATCATTCGCAAATTATATTTAATTTTTTTAAAAAATTTATCGAGGAATTCCTAAATGTAATAGTCTCAGTACTCTCAGTTTTAGTATTTGTAAGTGTGAAGTATTGTTTTCAGCACTGTTTTAACAATGAAGACCTGGTTCTTAGAATAAAAACTTAAAGCTTAATAGACCAAGGATATTTTGTGAAGAAAAAAAAGTACACATATTTTCTTTCCTATACGATATTTCCTTTAAAAATAGCGGATGTAAGAACTTTCTACTCAGGTCAAAATGTGCATTTTCTAGCTATCATATTACCATGAAAATTTGGTACCGATATTATTTAAACTTTTTAAGTTTGTTGGTAATAATTTGCTAAACTTTGAACACCACTGACGCTACACCAGTAGATAGATCTCATCAAATACAACAAAAATGTTTATAAAAGACTCCGCTTCAGGTCCTACTTCCGGAAATTCCGAAAAAAACGGGTCCCGCTGCGTATGTGGAGCTTTTTTTAAAAAAACCGAGATATTCCTTAAACTTATGAAGCTTATGAAGCTAAGATGCTACTGACATCAATTTTTGTGTCACCGAAAGGGTTAATATGCATAAATGTGTTTTGTAAGCTAGTTAAATAAGGTACTGGTTCAATGATAATGAAGCTTTTATACAAGAACTTCTTGACCGCAAACATATTGCCTTCCAAAACGCTATCAACCACCCCAACGACTCATCAAAAGCAGAAGCTTCTACCCAATCTAAGTATGAAACGCAACGCGAAATCAGAAGAATAAAGAACGAGTGGTGGGCAAGCAAGGCCAGAGAAATTCAAAGGTACGCCGATTCACACGACTACAGGAATTTCTTTCAAGGAGTAAAAGCAGTGTACGGCCCCAGTCGGAAAAATATGTGCCCTATTAAAGATGTAAATGGAAATCTCCTCAAAGAAGACCAGGAAATAAGAGCCCGATGGAAAGAACACTACTCTAACATTCTTAACCAGCAAAGTCAAGCCGATCACGATATTATAAATCTTATCCCACAATATGACACCTTCGAAGACTTAGATAAACCACTAACAACGGAAGAGATCTTAACCGCCATTGGGCAGCTAAAAAATAACAAATCTCCCGGCGCCGACTCACTTCCAGCTGAGATCTTTAAAGCTGTGTCGTCAGAGCTCATACCCTACCTCAAAAAGCTGTTTGATGTCGTGTGGGAAAGTGGTCAAGCTCCGCAGGAGTTTCGTGATACACTTTTAATCAACCTCTTCAAAAACAAAGGGAGCGCTGCGGACTGTGGAAATTACAGGGTTATAGCTCTCCTGGCTGTTGGAGGGAAGATACTCACTAAAGCGATGGCAAATAGGCTAACACCTGTTATAGAAAAGTTACTTCCTGAAACACAGAGTGGCTTTAGACCAAACCGAGGCACATCGGATTTAATCTTCACACTTAAACAGCTTCAAGAAAAAGCACTCGAACATCAAGGAGAAATTCACATGGCCTTCATTGATTTAACCAAGGCGTTTGACTCGGTGGACAGGGAAGTGCTCTGGAAAATTATGTTCCGCTTAGGTATCCCTAGAAAATTTGTGGAAGTATGTCGCAGTCTACATACAAACAACAACGCCCAGGTTATGTATAATAATGAGGCAACCGAACCTTTCCAAACCCTCACTGGAGTTAGGCAGGGATGTATCCTGGCACCCCTACTCTTTAATTTGTTTACCACTGCTCTAACAATTATTGTTGACAACAAACTGACAGTCAGAGGAATAGGTCTCTGATACCGTTTAGATGGCGGTCTCTTTAACATAGGGCGCTTTAGAGCTTTCACGAAGACACGCACACGATTCATTTGTGATCTCCAGTATGCGGATGACTGTGCACTTTTAGCCTCTACGCCGGAAGAGCTTCAAGAACTTTTAGATGTGTATGCCCAGAGCTATGATTCCTTGGGACTTAAAATCAACATTGGAAAGACAAAGATTATGTCAACTCATCATCAAGTGGACCAAATAGACATTACACTTAACGGAAATTCTCTTGAAGTGGTGGATCAGTTCAATTACTTAGGCAACGTTGTTAATGACAAAGCAAACATGGACAGCGAGATTCGCAATAGAATTAACGCTGCATCTAGAGCACTCTGGGGACTTAGAGAGAGAGTATTTGACAACCACGACCTTGCTTTGTCAACGAAAATGGCTGTCTACAGAGCAGTTGTCATTCCAACACTGCTATATGGATGTGAAAGCTGGGTCGCTTACCGTCGTCATGTGAAAGAATTAGAACGTTTTCAGCAAAGACACCTCAGAAGTATGATGAAAATCTGTTGGTTCTATCACATATCAAACGTGGAAGTACTCAGGAGAGCAAACAGCCTTCCAATTGAGGTGCTTATTTCAAGAGCACGCCTAAGATGGGCAGGTCACGTTCATCGTATGCATGATAACCGCCTTCCTAAATGTACACTTTATGGTGAATTGCTAAGCGGTAGAAGAAGGCGTGGCGGTCAACGAAAGAGGTTCAAAGACGCTCTCCATGAAAATCTAAAATCTTGCGGTATTGCAGACGAGCAATGGGAACAACTTGCAGCGGACAGAACCGAATGGCGAGGGGTTGTGGCCAGCTATCAAGGAAATGTTTCTGCAAGAAGGCCGAATCCAAGACCTAACCAGGTCTATGTTTGTCCTGACTGCGGTCGACATGTGCTCTCCCGAATTGGCCTCAATAGCCATAGTCGTGTGCACCGTAGATGAATGGGAATTACAATAGACTACACCTTTTACTTGTTTTTTTATTGTACACAATCTATCGACTGTAACATTTTTATACTCGGACTCGAGTAGCGGCTAATAATAATAAAATAAGGCATTCTTTTGCAGAGACTGGAATATCAGAACCAGTGGTCTAAATAAGGTTTTTTACTCTAAAAATGTTGCCCTAGCTCTAAATTTAAAATGCTCGACAACAATTTTATCCAATTAACTCCCCTTATTCACCCCTTTACCGTAATCAGCTTTAATTACGCAAATAAAACATAAAAAAAATTTTTTTTACCATTAATTCCTCACCCCCTTGTCAGCCCCTAATAAACGCAAACATGTGTCGTCTCTTGCGCTCTTTTGGAGGATTTTGTGTAGATTAGAAAAACGTTTTATATCTTTCATGTAAATAAAACAAAAAAATATTTTGCCATTAATTTGTCACCCTTTTACCACCCAATCCCTAAATAAGGGCAAAAAATGATTTCACGAAAAATATTTTTTCTTCTGGAGGCTTGCATGTATTAGGAAAAGATGTTAACATATTTTAATATGTAGTTCATACATATAAAACTCTATCGACTCTTAACTCTGTCAACAAAGGACGGTCATAACCGAGCGGACAAAACAATGATCTATTATTATTAAAGCTTCTCTGGTTGGCTTATTTAAGGATTAAGAACGCTTGCTCGTATTTGATTACAATTAAACTAAAATTTAATCCGGAATTTACATTAAATTGTAATGGAGTTAATTATAATGGTATAGACGAAATTACTTAACACTTATTTATTATGTAGGCAGCATAGAGGATGTGATCGTTAGCACTGGTGTAAGTATTGTTGACGAGGAGAGTGTGTATCTATCAATCGGGTTTACGAGGTAAACATTTCTGTGAAACAGCTTTATAGTTCATAATATCTGAATGGAAACAGCAACTAAACAAACCGGGAACAGGAATATATGTGCAGTATTTATACATATATCTTAAAAGGGCTTTAGAAACGATTGATAGGCAAATTCTCTTATTAAAATTAAAAGCATATGGCTTTTCAAATACATTGGTTGAGAGTTATCTTTCAAATCGTAAACAAATAATTAAAATAAATAACAACAAATCCGGACCTATTGTAAATAATTTTGGTGTGCTCCAAGGAAGCGTCCTTGAGCCGCTGCTATTTATACTGTATATCAATGACCTCGGGAATGTTTTGGAAATATGTAAAATCCGCCTGTTTGCAGATGATACGTTAACATACGTATTCTGACAATGATTTCAATCAGTTGGTGGAGACAGTGAACCTGGCACTAAGTAACGTCTCAAATAAATTCAAAGAAAATAAGTTAAAAGTAAATGAAATGAAATCAAAATTGATGTTTATTGGTTCAAATTGTTTATACAACTCTTTTATAAATGCCATTTTAAATAATGAAAAGGTGGAACATGTAAAAAATATGAGATACTTGTTATTGATAGAGACTTAAATAAATGATCACGTTAATTATGTGTCGAAGAAAATAGATTAAAAAATTGATTTCTTTAGAAGAGTCAGCCAGTGTTTATCAGTTGGAAGTAAAATGACTGTATATAACTCTTTAACCCTACCACATTTTACATATTTCTGTTAATTAATCTACACCTCAAACGCAAACATGGAAAAGCTACAGAAACTTCAAAATAAAGCAATGCGGATTATTTTAGGATGTAACATGTATAAAAACATTAATTTGATGGTAAATGTGTTAAACCGGTTTGACATTAAAACTTATTTTTACATGCATACAATGATTTTTATTTATAAGATTGTTAATAATTTACTACCAAATTAGTGTATATAGTGTAATAGTGTATACGACCAAAATTGAAACCGTATAAAAACTAAAAGCCGGCAAAAACAGTCGGCATCTCTTGCGGAGATATACAGAAATGCTTGTCATAAGAAAACCAGTAAAGAGATGTCGACTGTTTTTGCCGGCTTTTAGTTTTTGTACAGTTTCAATTCTGATCGTATACACTATACTTAAAAGAAAAAATAAAATTAAGTGATGTCCATTAATACAGTACTAGGCAAGAACATAACATTTATATTAATACAATTTTTAAAACCAGTTCTATGAACAGTTTTTTTCATTTTGGTCTCATCCAATATAATATTTAAATAATGACATAAAAAATGCTAGCTCTGTACAAGTATTCAAAACAAATTGTTAAAACCACCTTACATCTTTACATTAGGTTATTTCTGCTAATCAAGACTGTAGACATAAGCATGTAATACTAGATTTAGGTTAGGTGTATGTAGTATTCAACCATCCCATCATTCTGAAGTCAATTTTCCAGTAAGTTTTGGTCATAATTAACTTAAAAAAAAAAATTTATTAAATTTTATTGGATTTCGATTGTGATCAATCTTGACATTAACGTGCTGCATAAATGTATACATATAAATTGTTTTATCTTAAGGACAAACAAATTATAAAGAAATATTTAAGTTAGTTATGTTCAAAGTCAAAAATTCAAATTTGCTGCGCCGAACCATGAATTTAAAATAATCGAAATTTATGCGAACTTAGCAGAACAACTTTGCAGAATTAAAAAAACTATACGCCTATTATTTACCGCTAATCAGCCGCTAATTAATCGTGAAAATAACAATTTTACCGTTGTTAATTTTGAAAACATTTTCGGGTGTTCTGCTAACTTCACATGGAAGTTAGCAGAACATCTACCAAAAATTTATTTTCATTAAAAGTAGGTAGCTCAGAATTTGCCATTTTTTAACCGTAAACGAATGGTGAAAATGAAATTTAAAAAATTAAAATTAAGGCGGTAAAACCAAAAAAATCATTTTCTAGAATCAGCAAAAACTTTACAGAATTAAAAAACCCATAGGCCTATTATTTGCCGTTAATTAGCCGCTAATTAATCGTGAAAGTAACAATTTTACTGTTGTTAATTTTTTAAAATGTTCAAGTGCTCTGCTAACTTCACATGGAAGTTAGCAGAACATAGATATATTGGTGGAATTCCAAGTAACCATACATGCAGGAATTTATTCAAAGAATATGGCATTTTGACTCTTGTAGGAGTCTTTATTTACGAATTAGGTATATACGTTTTTATTAACAAACAAAAATTCATTACAAATAAAGACTACCATGAAAACATTATTATTATTATTATCATCTACCAAATTTTAAAGAAATAAAAATTAAGGCGATAAAACAAAAAAAATTTTTTAGAATCAGCGAATTAATTCAGAATTGAAAGTTACGAAAGAAAACACATAAAATACGAGATAAAATGATAATCAAAGTCCGCAACAGACTCGAGGATTAAATTAAAGATTTTTAAAGGAAGAACATTAATGAGACAGGCGAAACATCGTGAAATCAGAAACTGACTCCCAAAAGCCATTTTGAAACGAGCTTAACGGCCTTTCTATTGAATTTTGGGGAAGGAAAATCAAATAATGTCCAAAAAAATTGCAAAATTATCACGGCAAGATTAATTAAAGAACGGTATCGGTAAATTTCTGAAGGAATACTGAGCCCCAAAAGCCATTATCAAACGAGATTAATGGCTGTTCTGCTGAGTTCCAGAGAAAACAAATAAAAAGAAATTGTAAAGACATCACGGCAAATTCGATAACGACACGATTAATTATAGAAAGGGGAACGGTAAATTCTTGAACGGAAACTGAGTCCCAAAGCCATTTTCAAACGAGCTTAATGGCTGTCTGCCGAGTTTCGGGGAAAAAGAAATTTAAATTCTTAATAAAAAATTGCAAAATTCGCAAGACAAATTCGAAAATGTTATGATTAATTAAAAAACGGCAAATTCTGAGCTATCTACTTTTAATTAAAACAATTTTTTGGTAGATGTAGATGGCAAATAATGGGCCTATAGTTTTTTTAATTCTGCAAAGTTGTTCTGCTAAGTTCACATAAATAATAGCTGTTTCAGTGGAAGCACAAGCAGCTCGTATACGGGTAGACCCTGTGTAACCATTCAGTTAGTTAATCGGTGTTCCTCTGTAAAAGGGTTGTGTACTCAAAATAAAATGACGAATGTAAAGTGCAAGTGCTCTTTAGCTATTTGAGAGAATCAGAGAAATTTTAATAATAAATGTGGATATTTTGTCCGCTTGGTTATGCCGACAGAATTAAAGGGTCGATAAGGTTTTATATGTATGAACTACATATTAAAATACGTAAATATGTTTTCCTAATACATGCAAGTCTCCAAAAGTGAAAAAAAAATTCGAAATAATTTTTTGCTTTTGTTAGTGATGGAGGTGACGAATTAATGGCAAAATATTTTTTTGTTTCGTATTTACATGATGAATCATGTTGTCCTACCACACACACTATTTAAGGGTAGAAACTTTTCGGTTTAGTAATTCTTATGCTATTCTTAAAATTTCTGTCAATTTCCAAATTTTCTTAATTTTGTCTAATATAAATTGTTATTTTACTGAACTACTTGCAAAACAGATTTTTATATATTAACCCTTTCACCTTTAGGCAATTTTTTAAGAAAAAGCTCCTTGTACCATCATGGGCACTTGGGCCTGTGTTTTCTGAATATCCGGAAGTTACGACCCTTGAAGGAATTATCATAAAAAATTCAAAGAATTACTGTGTTTATTATATTCTTCGCAAGGTACACTAGGCTCAAGTCCAATGCATTTAAGCGTTAAGTTTTTATTTACAAAAAACTACGTTTACAATTTCTTGATAAAGAACTCCACACTTACAAATACCAAAACTCGAGACACGAGTTAATTATGGGTTATTTGACAAAATGATAAAAGACATGTTGTTTAAATGTATAGTTTAAATGTACAGTATATTAGTGCTAGTCTTACTATGTAAACTAAACATTTGTAAGTTAATGTAGGCTGGTCAATCGCCCAATGGCGATAAAGGCGGATACTTACAGTTAGTTCTGATCCAGTTATTATTTCTGACTGTTTTTACTCTAGTCATTAACTGTAGTTTTTGTGTATTTAAAATTAAAAGCACTAAGTTTCACTTGTCTTTTATTGCCCTGGTTATTCTTTTCATTTTTTTTTATATACAGTTTGTACTACATTTTTTTCGGAAGCGCCTATTTTAGTCCTTAAAGATGTCATATTCGCTCGCGAGAGAGAGAGAGAGAGAGAGGGAGACAAATCCGAAATGGAAATATTTATTATTCTGGATCATATTTCTTCCCTGCTATTCCTATTGATCAAAAGTAGCTTTTTACAATTACGAATATTGAAAAAAATGATAACCCAAAAATCATCAATCTTTTTCTGTCTCTCTTGCAATATACGACATCAATCGTCTTAAAAAGGCAGTAATCAGTTTTTTCTTATCGGTACGTGTTAACATTGACAAGCCTATAAGCAATAAGATAAATGTCATCGCTGGACTGCATAGAGAACTGTTTTAAGTGTGTTGCTGTGTTTTCACCTACGATTTTATCTATTTTATTACATGTTCATTTTTCTGTTTTTTTTTTTTTAGGATTCTATAAACATGATAATTATTTTTTTTGTTTAACGTGTCACAAGAAATACAAAAACAGAAGTGGAGTTGGGAAACACTTACGTTACGAATGCAACAAGTTACCACAGTTTAGGTGCCATATTTGCTACAGATCGTTCAAGCAGAAAGCAAACCTTAAGGTACACCTAGGAGCTGTACATAAAACAGCTTTAATTAACTGATTGAAGTAATTGAAATGTTCCTGTGATTTATTTTATTTATTTTAATAAACGTTCTTGACACATCTTAAAATAGAAATGTTCATAATACGTGTATCAAATTGGTAAATAAATATTCTGTTCTATTACACTCTATTGTATTCTTGATAAGATGAAACGGTAAGTTGTTTTAGTTCTTTCACATATCCATCTGCTGTTTCTGTGTCGATCAAAATTCTCATGAATAGTAAATAAGTAAAAGCCATGTTGTCTAAACGTTAACTGTGGTGTTATCTTCATATTCTTTTCTTCCTTTTTTTGGGCCTTTTCTACCTCACGTACCTTCATAAATGATCATAGGCGAAAATCACAGAGTGGGCGACATCTACATTTTGACAGTATAACTGTATGCATAGTGAACAACAAAAACCAATTTACTATTGAAGTTAAATGGGGCCTAATTTTGTTGACGTGATAATTATGTAACTTATGATTTTTTTCAAATAAAAAGTGCAAATCGTTTTACAGGTAAAATGACGCAAACGGTTAAAAAAATTATTTCTGTGAAATCGAGAACGTTTTAAGTTTCTCGGTGTTCCAGCTGAGCTACTAATCCTCCCTGCAGATTTAAAATTATGTTAAGATGGAAATATCGGAAAATTAATATCAGAGAAGTAGTCTCTACATCTGTGAGGTGTTAAAGGGATATAGACCGGGTGGCGGCTGCAAGAATCGTGTACCTATTGATTTAAAAAAAGTTAGTTTTTGTAGTAATAGTTTAGTATTAGTAGGTACGAGAAGGTTAAACCTTTAACTTTTTTATCTCATTGGTCTTCTAAATCACAGCTTGATGATTTTTGCTGGCCGACCGATTTTATAGTAGGGGAGAAAATAGGTAAAATAATCGGTTTGTCGCAAAAAAAATCGGAAAGTATCAATTTTACTGTAAACTATGTGCACATGAAAATTATAGGTAATAAAAATCCGCACAATTTAGTTTTTTTTATTAACTTCGTACGACCTATTGGATCGCAAAATGTTTCAAATGAAAGTTGTAGAGAATTCGGCTACGAACAATTTCCTTTATTATTCATTTCCATTCGATCAATATTGGCAGAGATATGAATTTTTAAAAATCTTTATAGCGCGTTATCAGAACACTTATTTCATGATAAAATCGATAAAAACTCGAAAACGATAAATTGTATGTATATAGTGTATGGAATGAAAGTTAAAGAGAATTAAATGTTAAATATGTTGGTGTATGTACAAAATCGTTTTGATAACGAGTGAATGGAGATAAAAGGGAGAAACGTGAAATTTTTTTATTTTCAAGTGCATTTTGACAAATAGCTATTTTTTTATTGACTTTAGGCAATAATAGAGGAAAATTGAAGAGAATTAAATTATCTCTAAAATGAGCTCCAAGTGACCTTCATACGATGAATGGTCCACGAGTTACAGCTGTTTAAAGCTATGAGTAAAAATTTCTTTTTTATTATAAATTAAAATTTTCCTGCAAAAACCGTGCGTAAGTTTTTTTAAAAAATTGGTTTTGACCTATTTCTTTTTAGTTTATATACATATGAAAGTAATGCAATAGCATAAATCGTTCGCAAGGTATATTTTCTTAAAAAAATGTTCTTGAAAACTGTCTTTGTTCAGAAAAATTGAAGCAAAATTTTTTTCCATTTTTTTTTGTACATTCATCGCTTCTTTGACTTTACGACAAAATTTCATAAGACCTAAACGAAAGCTTAGAAAATTTCCTACAAAAAACACTTTTTCGTGTATGATTGAACTGACGATTTAAAATTCGGTTGATTTTGAATTTTTAGCAAACAGGCAATTTTCGTCGCGTTTGAAGTACAAAAAAAGCACATTTAATAATATTTTTTCACAGAAGTTATTCTGTGAGCATTTCTGATACTTCAAAATGGGAAAAATATTATTAAATGCACTTTTTGTAGTTCAAACGTGACGAACATTGCTTATTTGCTAAAAATTAAAAATCAACCGTATTTTCAATCGTCAGTCCCTTGTCGCTACTTATTGAAAATTATACACGAAACAGTGTTTCTTGTAGGAAATTTTCTAAGCTTTCGTTTAGGTCTTATGAAATTTTGTCGTAAAGTCAAAAGAAGCGATAATATATACAAAAAAAGCAATGAAAAAATATTGGTTCAATTTTTCTGGACAAAAACAGTTTTCAAGAACCTTTTTTTAAAGAAAATATATCTTGCGAACGACTTATGCTTTTGCATTGCTTTCATATGTATTTAAACTAATAAAAATAGGTTAAAATCAAATTTTTTAAAATTGTTATGCACAGTTCTTGCAGTAAAATCTTAATTTATAATAAATACGAAGTTATTGCTCATAGCTTTAAACAGCTGTAACTCGTGAACCATTCATCGTATGAAGCTCATTTGCTCATTTTAAAGATAATTTAATTCTCTTGAAAAAAACCTTTAGTGTTATTTATTGCCTGAAGCCAATTAAAAAATAGCTATTTGTCAAAATGCACCTGAAAATGGCAATTTTTTATGTTTTTCCCTTTCACTCGTTATCAAAACGATTTTGTACATACACCAGCATATTCAAAGTTTGATTCTCTTTAACTTTCATTAGATACACTATATGCGTACGACCTATGGTTTTATCGATTTTATCATGAAACAAGTGTCCTGACAGCGCGCTATAAAGATGTTTAAAAATTCTTATCTCTGCCAACATTGATCGAATAGAAATGAAAAATAAAAGAAAATTATTCGTAATCGAATTCGCTATAAGTTTCATTTGAAACATTTTGCTATTCGAACGGCCATTTTTGAGATTTTAGCGAGAACGCGCGCGTTTCCGTTGCGTCGCAAAACTGTAAAAATTTCAACAAAATCATCTCGGCTCCAATAGGTCGAACAAAGTTTAAAAAAAAAAACGAAATTGTGCGGATTTTTATTACCTATAATTTTACGGTTAAATTGATACTTTCTGTGTTTTTTGCGAAAACCCGATTTTTTAACCTATTTTCTCTCCCCCCCCCCCATAAAATCGGTCGGCCAGAAAAAATCACCAAGCTGTGGCCTGGAAGACCAATGAGATAAAAAAGTTAAAGGTTACACCTTCAATTTGGTGTAAAGTTGATCTTTTAAATCGACGGGTGAAAAGTACCCCTTAAAAATTACCACCAGTTTCGGTTGGCCCGCGCCACCCACCAGGGTATCACACGACAGACCATTTTATTTTATAAAAATATAAAATATAGGAATTATAATATTCCAACCTATCTGCAAGTGCCTTATATAAATAAGGACTCAACAAATTAAACCAAAACAGCTATTCCCCCTTACGAGCGCTGAATTATATGGTAAAATACGCAAATTTTACCATATAATTCCTATATTTTATATTTTTATAAAATTTCCTTCTGCTATAAAATTGCTTATTCAGTGATGATTACCATTTTATTTTATTGCGCTACTTAAGTACAATTAGAAAAACATAATTTTATTTTTTAATTACATGCATGAGTGTTTAGTGCAATCTCAGAGAGGGGTGAACTCACCCTCTTACACAAATCCTACCAGGGCAGGGGTTGAACGACCAATCTTTCTCGTATCTACTAATAATAGACTATTACTACAAAAATGAAACTTTCTTTAAATCGATGGGTATACGATTCTTGCAGCCGCCGCCCGGTCTAATAGTTAAGAAAATAGAAGAAAAGAAAATAATAAGTAAAAACCATTTAACAATACATAATATTACCTCGAGCTCATAAGGAAAATATAGAATAAACCATGAGGTACTTCAGGGATCAACTCTGGATTTACTTCCATTTCTAGTTGGCATAAATGCAATATAAACATTATATACCATTTATTTGTTCTTTCTCATAGTAATAATCTTATCGTGTGTAACATTAATAAAATATTTTGATTTTAGGGTTCTACAAGGACGGTGAAGGAAACCACTGCTGTTCGAAATGTAATAAAAAGTACAAATACAGTATTGGATTATTCCGGCACACGATATACGAGTGTAAAAAAATGCTGTCTTTTAAATGTCACTTATGCTCGCAAAAATTCAAACAAAAATATAAGTTTCGGATGCATTTGGCTTCAAAGCATCAAATATTTGATTGACGTTTTTGTTTGTTTAGTAATGTTTTTTTATTATTATGTAATCTGTTTATCACACGTTTAAAGTATTTGTTTTTCATTTACTTCTATAAGTTTAAGCGGTGGGTGGGGATGATAATTGTTTATAAAAATTCGTTTATTTACAATAAAATTTGCAAGAAATATATGAAAGTTATGAAATAGATGTTTTTAAACTCTTATCCTGCTTGTTATAGTTCAAAAGTTTCTTTATTTTAACTAAGTACTTTTATTCAAGAAATGTTTTTGTGTCTTATAATATTGTCATTATTATTTTGCCCAAGTTAGGCTCTAACAAATGGACTTAATTAGCTGTGACATCATAATTTATGCAACCAAACATAGAAATTTTGGTCCCGTCGAATAATTTTGGAATTTGAGCCTTGTTCATAAAGATTATAAAATATGATGCTAAAACATTGCTATACATTATATTGAAATTATCAATTGAGAGAAGTATTTAAAATATTCCAGTGCCAACCTCATATATACAAGATATGTCAAAATATATGTATTTATATAAGATTTCATAAACCTTTAATTTTATTTTAATAATGCCAATTATAAAACAGCAACAGTTTCCTCCAATGGGAATGAAGAATGTGAAAATTTAAATTATGTGGGCGGAAAGCAGTGCAATTACAGCTAACTTCAGTGCTCTTGTTTGATTTCACATTCTCAGTTCATACCCTAATCTTTCTTTCTCTAATCAAATTTTGTATTCTTTTTAAATTATTTCAACTATGGGTTTTTTTTTTAATACATTTATTTAACGTCGGCCTATTTCCGCTACTGAGGCCTAACACCGACGCCTGTAGACGAGCTACCCCCAACCAGGAATTTTGCCGAACCTCTTCCCTTAAGAAGAGTAGGGAACTTTTACTTGCCTAACATTTAATAGACAAGGGACCGACGGCTTTACATCCCCTCCGAAGGATGGTATATCTCCTATACAACCCTCGCCTAAGGTTGTATAGCTTCTGCGCATACACTGATATACAAGCCGCTGGAAGATGTGTGAGGCGAGAACGCGGTTTCCGTTGGAATAGTCACCCATCCAAGTACTAACTGCGCCTGTCGTTGCTTTACTTCGCATACCGAAGTATGTACATAGTAAAGGCGCACCTACGCTCGCCCCCTATGGGTTTATGTTTTGTCCCTGAATGTGACAGTGGCGGCTGCTCCTAAGGGCACAGAAGTACGTGCCCCCCAAAGCTAATTCAGCTAGCTAATTAATTTCTATTTATTTTTATTCATTTTAACATGTTTATCAACATAATAAACCCCAAAACTAATTTCCGACGTCATCGCTACGTTACAACTTAAGTTTACAATATCTACTTCCCAAAGTGCACCACATCAGTTGTGTACGGAGACCGCGTCATGTTTCTGCATGTGGCAGATCTGGTTAGATTTTGTTTACGACGTTGCTATGGCAACGACAAGCGCCTTATGCTCTAATGCGGGCACAATTCACTTGTGTACACCTCACTTATCATAGAATCGTATCTCTGTTATATGCTTAATCAGCTGATATTTATGTTTGCCTGCTCTCGCGAGTTCTGTGTTTTGTTATTTGTTTATTTCGTTTCGTTTAGGCACACATAAGACATTTAAAAATGAATTCAGTGGCTTATGTTTTAAGTAACAGACCGCTGAGCTATGAGGATAAAGTTAATATGAGGGAAATAAGCTGTTGTGTTTTGTTTGCTGTTTCGCTATGTTTAAAAGAATACAATGTTTTCTAAGGAATACTATGGGCCAAGAAAGGCTTAACGCATGTTATCAATTGAAAAAAAAATATGATTCGGTTAATTCCTGACTTTGACAATAAAGTAATAGACATTTTCGCAGCTAGTAAGGAACGTAGAATGGATTTTATGTATAAATAAAATATTTTTGTTTGTGTGTGTATCTGTATGTACTAAACTTTAAAGTGGGAGGACATATTTGCAATTTCTGGTTAATTTTTTATGCAGAACACAATTTTATATTAAGGTGAATGGTTCTCTGGTAAGCTAATTTTAATATACTATTTCATAATGTCAAATATGTACCCCCTATAAAATTAACTACGAGCCGCCACTGGAATTCCGGTGCCGATTTTTATACAAAAAATTACGTTAATTTTACTATTCATATGAATTCTATTCAAGATTTATTATAAATTGTGTACCTAGATAATTTTATTTGTTCTATTTTTATAAGAGGCGATAGAAAATCTAATGTTTCATTCTTGCCACTTTAAAGATGGCTACTGAAATAATTAACCAGCGATATTTAAATCGAATGTTGGGAAAATGTTAATATATTCATCTCCAGAAAGACGAATTCGTCTATATATGCGATATATTAACATGTGGATATATACAGCAAAACAATTATTATTATAAGTACCAGCAGAAAATAATATAATCTTCATACTTTATCGACATACCATTTTAATGCGCTATTATATATTTTCCATACCATGATAATAACAGTATAATACATATCTTGCCCAATGCTTTGTAAGGCACATAATTTAGTAGCATCTGGCATATAATTATGTATATTATAATGTATACGAGCACAATTGAAATCGCATAGAAACTGAAAGCCGGCAAAAACAGTCGGCATCTCTTTTTGTTTTTTTTATGACAAGCATTTCTATTTACATTCGCCCATGTAAAATACAGAGATACCGACTGTTTTTGCCGGGTTTTAGTTTTTATACGGTTTCAATTGTACTCGTATACACTATAATAGAGTTGGTAAGTGTAGTTTGTGTATTTCTTTCATTGTTTTAACTGTCCTTAATTGCACGTATTTTTCTTCTAAGGCAAAATCTAGAAACAATAAAAGCATATTTGTGGTAAATAATATTATTTATTTGTGGTTAAATGCTTTTGGATTAGCTATTAGTAGTTGTTTATTATTTTCATATTTATTTTTAGTTTTAGGGTTCTATACGGACAAGGAGGGTTATTATTTTTGTAGTACATGCGGGAAGAAATATAAATACAGGAAAGGCGTAGCCCAGCATATTAAATATGAATGTAATAAAGAGTGTCAGTTTAAATGTAGGGTTTGCCATAGTAAATTCAAAAGAAAGTGTAGCCTAAAACGACACTTAATTTATATTCATCAACTACTATCTTAAAGGTCAAGTGGCAGTGATAACGGTCATGTATTATATATGTATATTTTATAAACAATTTTTGAAATGATTTTTGTGGTATATTTCATTGTATACCGTTAATAAAGATCTTAGTCCACACATTGTCGATGTAATTTAACTCACGAAAGGTCTTTCAAGTCGAAGGTCGAAGTGAAGTAAGCCTACTCAGAACCAAGCGACCCAGAAACAATCTACAAGTGCGGTACCCCACCCGGGGACATTTCACAAAAAAAAAAAAACGTTCCGTTACAAACGTTACTGTAACATTCTTTTTCTACCAGTAGTAGAGGGAAATTCTGGAATGAAACATTTCTATCGGAACGTTTCTTCAACTTTATGATAAGGTTAAATACATTAACATTTTATCCTACCAAATATAACTTTTATGAAACCTAAAACGTAAAACGTTTTTTCTTTCTTCTTGCCGGACGTTTTTTAACACAACCGTTTTTAGTGTACACGTTTTTAAGTGTTCAGATCTAATTGGCTACGTTTTAGTTACAGTGAGAAAAAAGGTGTTTAAAATTAGAACTTATTTCAGTTGTTAATATTCCTAGCACCAAAGAACTATCGGAAAAAGGATTCCTGTGGCCATAGCCTTAACCGCCTGTACATTTTAAATTACTGTTACTGCAACTAACTGTGATACTTCATTACATAGAATATATTTTTTTATTACCATCTTCAAAATGACACATTATTGGTAAAAGAGCATCTAATGCAGATTAAATGTAGGTAAATCTTTTATTTTATTTTTAGAATTCGAAGTAAATGAGGATGGGTCTTTCTCCTGTAGAGTGTGCGTTAAAAAATACAAAAATAGAAGTGGAATATCGCAGCATCTTAAGTACGAATGTAATAAACTGCCGCAGTTTGAGTGTTATCTCTGTTCTTACAAATCCAAATGGAAGTTTTCATTAAAAAAACATTTATTTAATAAACACAAGGTAGCGAATTTGTGATTTAGCTTTGGTGCTGTTGTAAAGATGTATTTATTGAGGGTAAAAATAAGTTTAAGGAATGCATTCCATGGTCAAAGATATTTTATTTTTGTATATCAAGTAATTTATTATTATATTGGCAAACAGTTTTAAATAAAAGTCTGCATTGATGTATATGTTTTATTTGGGGCCTTTAGAAAGATAGCGACACCATCTTGATAACTTATACGTATAAGATGATTCTTAACCTATACTCATAGACTTAGGGAATGTTAGCTTAAGCTGAATAATGACTAATAATGAAAAATGTTTAGTTATTTTTTCAATTTGCGGAAATAATGCAGTAAATATAAAAAATAACTAATTAATGGAAAATTCACATCAATTATTCAAAGTCATTTGTGACATTTTCAATGCACTTTTCAGCTCGCCGAGTACATTGACTCCCTCAAGTACGGTCTAAGCCTGAATGTTTTCGGATTGTCGCAGCTGCAATATCTATGTAATTTACCAATTCTTTCTTAGTGTTAACTTCTGCAACGTACACGATGATTTTTATGTGTCCCCAAAAATAGAAATCAAGCGAGTTGAAGCCGGGCGAATGTAAGGGTTTAGTAATTGCACCTATTCATCTTCCAGGAAACACATTATCTAAGTGATCTCGCACTTCTTGCTGAAACTGTATTGGAGCACCGACACCTATGCAGTCTAACATGGAGAGCAACTTCTTCTAGGAGAACTGGCAAAGTAAGTAGGACCTTATAGCTTTTGATGCTGCCTGGACTAGTATATAGATCTTTGCCCTTCGAATACCTTTATTTAGGTATTCCTGGGTACACAGATCTATAGCATGAATTTCTGCCTCGAAGATGGTTGGGGTGTTACCCAGGGCTCTAGAAACATTTAGGCCCTGCTACGTCCACTCCTACCCCTTCAGCCATCTTAGATCTATCTGTATACCAGATGAGTGATCCTTGTTCCAATCGCAGTGCTTCCATCTTGCACGTCTGATGGCTTTCGATTAGCATGTCAAACGGACAGTCAAAGTCATGTTTGATTGGCATTGAGTTAGTGAGTTTGATCATGGACTCCAAATGGACTCCTTAAATGACCAACCAGATCGTCTGCTTTAAATGTATGTGCCTGATGCAGTCATAGGGCACTAAGTGCTGCCTCCATTCTCATATGCAAGTGCAAAGGAAGTAGGTCAAGCATTGCCTCTATAGCTGCTGTGCGACACGAGTACATTGCTCCTGTAGTCCCTGAATAGGCAAGGCGTTGCAGTTTCTGCAACTTTCTTTGTGCTATTTTTTCTCTGTTTTTGTCCACCATACACATGATATGCAGTTGTCGTCTGACAACCGAAAGTTAAGACCAATGCGATTTTCGGCCTTAGACCCCCAAGTCTTACCAAACAGCCTACGGCACATCCATATTGCCGCTGTGGCTTTAGTATCTTCTCCAGATGTGAGATCCAGGTAAGTTTTTGATCCAGAATTACTCCTAGATATTTGACTTCATTGGAAAACTTTTGGAGACATTTTTTTAATGTCATGGAATTATCTCGGTGACTAAAAAAACTATTGCTACATTTTCTTTTTTTTCATTATTAGTCATTATCCATCGTAAATCGCGTTTATGCGTATAGGTTAAGATCCACCTTGTATAATTTGGGCTTGCCAGTTTTTAGACAGATAGCTGACTTGACATATATCGAAGAAAGTAATACAGTGATTGTAAGTACAAAACTTGAATCAAGGCCCATGCAAGATAGAAGAGAAGATATATGGCAAAATAATATGCTGAAAAGAAACATATATAAACTACGCCGTTGCCATTTTTCTCTTTAACGCGTGCGTGCATTACTTTGCTATTTATATTTCACTCTATCCTATTATAGGGAACGACCCAAGATTTCTTTATGTCACTACTGTATATATAATAGTCTGATAATGTATATATGTTTATTCATTGTTCTTATACTTGTATATATGATGTTAAAACATGTATACATGTATGTATATATATTTTTTTAACTCTCCCATTTTTGTATTTAAGCATCAGATATACCTTCTGTATCTTTTGGTCAATAAATATTGTTATTATTAAATAATTGATATTGAGTATATGAAAGTTATATGCTAAATACCCATAGTAAAGTTTTTCAACGTGTATATTTTTTAGGCGTAAACTTTTATATTGATGCAGGTTTCTTCTGCTGTTCAACGTGTAATAAAAGATATGTGTATAAGCATGGAGCAGTCCAGCATATTAGATATGAGTGTAACAAGCCCCCGCAATTTAAGTGCGATCTTTGCACGAAAGCTTTTAAGCAGAGAGGAAAATTGAAACTGCATAGAGCTAGTGTTCATAATGTATACAGTTAATGGGGAACGGTAGCACAGTGGTTAGCGCGTCTAGCTTTTACTCTGGGCATACCTAGCGAGGCGGGTTCGAGCCCCACTTACTGCACAGTAATTTTCAATTGTGAATATCCTCAAGAAGTGGTTCGAATCCCACTATACACTGTAGGGCCCTGTCTCCTTTACTCACACAAGTCTAGGGTTAAGAGGGTCATTAAAGTGATCTGGAAGGCGGTTAAAACATTTATAATATTTATTTATAATACTGTTTCAAATAAATCCTTAACGATATCTAGTTTTTTATTTCACTTTCAGCCGCAGTTCTAGCAAGCTCTTGAAATGTGTATTATAGTTTTCTTAAATCTCGACATAATTTTAGCTTTGTCTGAAGTCCTAGGTTCCTCAGTCCTGTCTTGTTTAGAAGTTCTGGACCAAATTGCAACCTTTGGTGTGACACGATCTTTGACTTACAAACGTCAAAACCTTGAACACTATACTACTCGATTCGTTAACTATGTTCCCATCATCGAGGGATGATTATAAGTTTTAATCGTCTCCCGATGATGCTATCATGAGTAGCGATACGCACATCGAGTAGCGAACTCGAGTATAGTGTTTAATTGTTTTGATGATTGTGGACACTACGTTAAATATTTTCAATACTAGTTGATTACTTAAAAACTAGCCTTAAATTATCGGTAGATTGCTACGAGGTTCATCTAATTGTGTGTAGAAATCTGTGTGAGGTACTTTACTCGAGTTCGAGTATAAAAAAAATGTTACAGTCGATAGATTGTGTGTAATAAAAAACAAGTAAAAGGTGTAGTCTATTGTAATTCCCATTCATCTACGGTGCACACGACTATGGCTATAGAGGCCAATTCGGGAGAGCACATGTCGACCGCAGTCAGGACAAACATAGACCTGGTTAGGTCTTGGATTCGGCCTTCTTGCAGCAACATTTCCTTGATAGCTGGCCACAACCCCTCGCCATTCGGCTCTGTCCGCTGCAAGTTGTTCCCATTGCTCGTCTGGAATACCGCAGGATTTTAGATTTTCATGGAGAACGTCTTTGAACCTCTTTCGTTGACCGCCACGTCTTCTTCTACCGCTTAGCAATTCACCATAAAGTGTACATTTAGGAAGGCGGTTATCATGCATACGATGAACGTGACCTGCCCATCTTAGGCGTGCTCTTGAAATAAGCACCTCAATTGGAAGGCTGTTTGTTCTCCTGAGTACTTCCACGTTTGATATGTGATGGAACCAACGGATTTTCATCATACTTCTGAGGTGTCTTTGCTGAAAACGTTCTAATTCTTTCACATGACGACGGTAAGTGACCCAGCTTTCGCATCCATATAGCAGTGTTGGAATGACAACTGCTCTGTAGACAGCCATTTTCGTTGACAAAGCAAGGTCGTGGTTGTCAAATACTCTCTCTCTAAGTCCCCAGAGTGCTCTAGATGCAGCGTTAATTCTATTGCGAATCTCGCTGTCCATGTTTGCTTTGTCATTAACAACGTTGCCTAAGTAATTGAACTGATCCACCACTTCAAGAGAATTTCCGTTAAGTGTAATGTCTATTTGGTTCACTTGATGAGGAGTTGACATAATCTTAGTCTTTCCAATGTTGATTTTAAGTCCCAAGGAATCATAGATCTGGGCATACACATCTAAAAGTTCTTGAAGCTCTTCCGGCGTAGAGGCTAAAAGTGCGCAGTCATCCGCATACTGGAGATCACAAATGAATCGTGTGCGTGTCTTCGTGAAAGCTCTAAAGCGCCCTATGTTAAAGAGACCGCCATCAGAACGGTATCTGAGACCTATTCCTCTGACTGTCAGTTTGTTGTCAACAATAATTGTTAGAGCAGTGGTAAACAAATTAAAAAGTAGGGGTGCCAGGACACATCTCTGCCTAACTTCAGTGAGGGTTTAGAAAGGTTCGGTTGCCTCATTATTATACATAACCTGGGCGCTGTTGTTTGTATGTAGACTGCGACATACTTCCACAAATTTGTGGATTTGAATTTAATAACAATATAATAAACACCACAGAAATTAGACAACGTCCAATTCCAGAAGCCAGAGGCTTATTCTGAAGGGGGTTACATATTGAAAAAAACGCGGACATTCAACCATATCCTCCGACAGTGCCAGTGCCGGAGCTTGAACCCGGTAACGCGATATCCGTTTGATTGATTAACGTTTCGAATTCGCAGTTAATCGTCTAAACTATATGTACACAGCGTATTGCAGGTTTCATGGGGCCATTCTTATATCTTAGAAACTACCAATTTCATTACAGCCCGTAATTTGAATTTAATGACACAGTAAACTTTGAGGATCATCATAGGCGTGTCCTTACATAGATTAACGGAAGGGTGAATTTTCCGAAAATTTATATTAACGATTTTAAAGAGAAAATATAGTAGGATTTTCTTAAACAGCACCTCTAAAAACTCCTTTGTACAAGATTTTGTTATAATGGGTTCAAATGTGGCTTCAAAGAAAGAGGCTTCAAAAATAAATTTCATTAAAAAAAAATACTTGACCATTATATATACTTCTTGGTTTGTCCTACATATTCAACAAAAATAATTTCCTGCTATAGACTTTTTTATCCAGTTTACTTGTATTTTTTTTCAAATTTGTAGCCGTAACAGAACTCGAGCTGTCGAAGTCGGACACACTTTTGCCTCACCCTGTGTATAGAACTTTTACATTGAAGGGAAAATCTATTTACATTCAGGTAATACGTCCCATGGGGGACTTTCCATATTCTAAATTTTATTGTCCTGTTCAGGTAAATCATTGATAGGTACTGCATCCTAAACTTTGGAAGATGTATAAATGTCGAAACATCTGTCTGTGAAACATGTGTCTGTGAGGTGTTTTGTTTTATTTGTTTTTAATTTTATTCAAGGCCTGACGTTATTGGTAAGAGTTGTACTTAACAAATACGCATATTATCTTTCTAAAAGATCAATATCTACCGTGTTATATGGTCGACAAATTGTTGTTCTTGAAGGAGATATGTTTGTACTTATCTCATGGAATAAGTTTTATGAAAGTTGAATTGTTTACTACTATGTTGGTAAAGTATTTCATTTTGTTATATCTAAACGAAGCTTTTAGATTGTGAGGGTGTGTAAGGGTGATACATTTGAATTCGAGTAATATTTTAATTCTAGTGGATAGATTCTTTATTATATATATATGTGTGTGTGTGTGTGTGTGTGTCGATGCGGGAGAGCACCCGGAAGTACAATAACACTTCATATATATATACACACAACATCACCCCATAATTTCTTATGTTCTGCCTCCATTAACAGACCCTCAACCTCCCACCCACACGAACCATTCGTATAACTGTGTTGGGGCTTAGCGTGGCGAGACGACAAGAAATTATTCTTGTCGTTACCTTTATCACAAAATAAATTATTGCCTACCTTGTATATATTATTTAATTAATATTATTGTATGGTTAGATAGACAATAACATTCCTTTCCGAAAAAAATTGAACGAGCTATGTTCCTATTTAAAAAATAATCGATGACGTCACTACAATAATGCGGATGTCGTATCAAAGTGTGTGTATATATCAAGAGATTCCCTTTAAATATAAAAATCGACCGATCTCTGAATTTTTGTTAAACTATATACCTATGAAATTACGAATTTATTTCATACATTTCCACCACACTGTTATATAGTTCCACTTTGAACCATCAAAATTTAGACAAATAATAAGCTTTCAGATAAAAATATTTAAAAAAATATATGCACCACTTGCCTCCAATGAACATTTATTTTTATTATTACTATTTATTATACGATATACGGCGTGTGTTGTAGGTAAATGTTAAAGATAGCAACCTGTTTGTTATTAGATTTCTTATTTTTCGTATATATATGTCTTCGGCGTACTGTACGCATGCATCAAGCCCGACATGTTTGCACGAGTTTCGACAAGTCATTGCGTGAAACTTAAATGCTTGGTTACTGGATATTTTATTCTGCTTACCCACCCATTTAACATGTGATAAAGTAGAGATTATTTAAAAAATCCTGACCGCTATAAAACATGCAACAAAGAAAGCTATATGTTATTCTCCGTCTTCATGCAAATCGATAGCAACAATCGTGCGTGCTCTCCCGATGCACGCGACAGTGAGCAGAGACCGCGACCGGAGACAACGAGAGACGGCGGCAAGTGTCGCACATTGCACCGGTTTAGTGGAATTAAATCCCGATGCGAGTGACAACTACTGTCTCGCTCTCTGGTCGCTGTCGCTCGAGTAGGTCTCTGGATTGGTTCGGTAGCGGTGCCGCGACACTTTTTCCTGTCGCGTTGCGCTGCTGCAGTTTGATTGTCTTCGTTCATCACTCGTACAAGAGTGTTGAACGTGTGTGTTCAATGCACTCACAACTGTGTGTCGCTGTCGCGTGTATCGGGAGAGTAGCCTTCCCTGTCGTTGGTCTCTAGCTTGTCGCATGGTACATATCTCCGGTCCCAGTCTCTTGTCGCTGTCGCGTGCATCGGGAGAGCACCTTACAGAGAGCGTCCAGTGTCCGTTCCTCATAGGACAAGACACAAGCTCATTTTAGACGAGCGGCGGCCGCTCGAAGGAAGCCTATTACCGCACATATAGTTGAAATGTTTTCGTTCACATCATCAATTCACGGAGACCGCTCGTCTAAAATGAGCCTCACGTGTCTTTGTCCCTAGTGTTCCATCTTTTACCATGTAACTGAATATGTGTTAAGAAGTTATATTTTTTAGGAATTTTATCTTATTATTTATTACTGCTGTCATAATGTTAATTTTTTAGGTATGAAGTTTTATATGAGTGAAGATTTCTTCTGTTGCTCAACGTGCAATAAAAAATATACATATAAAAATGGACTAATGAAGCATATCAGATATGAGTGTAACAAACCTCCTCAATTTAAGTGCGAGCTTTGTAAGAAAGCTTTTAAGCAGAAGGGACATTTGAAATACCATAGTACTCATATACACAATACCTGTATATTATAACCGTTGAAAACTTAAATAACTATAATAACATAATGTCAGATATTCGTAATGTGAAACTCATCAGAAGAGCGCCTCAATTTGTTATATCTTTTTTTACTTTCCCATATACGTAGTATATAAGGAAAATATGGTGATCGTGCAAAAATCCTAAGAACGGTTTTTAATATAAATACGTTCTTAAAATAACAAAATAATTATGAAACCAATAATAAAGAATTGACAAATGACTACCTTCTTAAATTGAACAATAACCTAATCGATCATAAAACTTCTCGGACTAATTTGTTCGAAAGTGTTTGCAATTTTCAACCGCTCCTCGAGATTATTAGCCCTGTTCTCCTGGAAGCCACGAATTTGAGATTCTACGTGGCCCCGTAAAAAAGTCAATTGGGGCCAGATCAGGAGATCTAGTTGGCCACACGATGTTTCCCCCTCCACTCAATAAACGGCCTGGAAAGTAATATTCAGAACTGCAACACGATCATGAAGACGACAACCATCTGGTTGAAACTAGTTCTCGTTAAATCTTCTCTCTGTTAGCCGTCTAATTTCCGGAACAATATGATGCTGCAATAGATTTAAGACTTAAGGCCTTTTAGTATACCATCTCTGGAAAATGGACCGATCATATGATCCCCTGCATATCACCCCATACAATTAATTTTTGAGCCCAGTGAGTTCGTGATCCAAAAAATCTATGCAAATTTTCCCGAGACCAATAACGAACCATTGACCGATTATGTCGACCATGTAATGCAAAGGACGATTCATCAGTGAAAACAATGTTTTTGATGAAATTTTTATCACGGTTCGCCTTTTCCATTACACTTTCACAAAAGTCATTCGTCTGATATTGTCCTCAGGAAATATCTCATGGGATTTTCTTACTTTGTATGGTCGGTAATCATTTTTCTTGAGAATCCCTCTTACTATCCTGTCACTTGAATCTACCGCCTCAGCAATTGGTTTAGCAGAAACTGTGGGATTTTCATTAACAGTGGCCAAAATCATTATTCTCCTCATTTCATTATCATTATTGTGTTGCGGAACTGATTCTCTCTTATGTCATCTAGGAGAAACTCACCCATGTTTTTTGAAATTATTTATGATTCGGCTGATTTTGTCAACTGCAGAAAAAGGCCTATTTGAGTATGTAGTTTGAAATGTTTCTTTAACTGCACGCATTGAACGGTCACCATAATACCTCTTAATTATCTGTATTTTTTCGGTAACCATTTCACTAAATTAATAATATAAAATATTGTACAAAACAAACGATTATACGCTTCTCTCAAAGTGGAGTAAATATAAATACCTTCATATAGCATGCGATAAGCTGCAGCCGTCTTGATCGAGCCCCACCATTTACATTCCTCTGTGCATTCAATCTGCTTAGCACCTGTGCCACTTCTAAGTAACTGTTTATTTTACTATTACATACTACGATATACCAAAAATAGGACTATTTTCTTTAAAGGAAACTAAATTCATTGCCACCTATCCCCATTCATCAGTTGGAGATGTAGAAAAGACATAGGCACTGGCAGATAGATATACTGGTTTTAGATAAATACATAAACATATTTGAAGAGATACGTCACAAGAAATTTTAAAATATAGTTCACAAACAGTAATAATAAACCTAACAAGTACAAAAATATTTAAATGCAATACAAATATACAAAATTCAATACAAAAAACATTACTTGGAGAAAAATTCATTCAGTGTGTAACAGTTTCTGTCTGTTAAGTATTTTTTGAGCAATCTTTGGAAAATATACTGATTTACAGAGTTCTTAATTTCCGAAGGTAAAAAGTTCAATAATCTACAGCCATTGTATACAGGGTGTCCCACGACGAACTGCGGCGATCGATATCTCGAAAAGTAGACATCCGAAAATTTTGAAAATTTGGTAGTAAACTAATGTCGATGGGGGCAACTCGGCTAAAGTATTTTCAAGATGGTGGCACTTCCGGTTATACCGGAAGTCGATACCAACTTGCTTATTTTAAATGGGACACCCTATATATTATTACATTTTTGGATTGTACGCAAAATTCTAGGCCGATTTTGTGTATCATGTCTTATACCTAGGTCTCTCTGTTTTCGAGATATTTGAATTTTTATGTCAAAAATGACGTTTGCGGGCCCTAAAAGAATGACCAATTTTTCCTATAAGGAAGCTTTTATTATCTAATTTGGGTTCGGGTTTTTATAATATTTTGAGTAATTGAGAAAACTGTCAAAAATCAATTTTTTCAAATGGAAACCCCAATTTTTACAATCTTATCTTATTCGCCATTAAAAATAAGGGTACGTTTGTATCTGGATGTCTATTCCGAAAATTTTTAGTTTTCGAGATATTCCCAATTCAATATTTCTATATGGGTATTTTGTTATGGATATTAAGTTAAATTAGTCTTAGTTGGCTATGACGGCGTTGAGTGCTAAACAAGTATGTAACTGTCACTTACCATTTGACAAATATCAATTATCATGCCGGGGCGCTTAAATTATACGCACGAAGATTATTTAAATTTGTTTATAATCTATGGAGAATGTAACAAAGTTTTATCAAGAACATGTGAAACAGTTGCTAATAGATATCCAGATAAACAAAAACCGTCTCCGAAAAATATTAAACGAATAATCGAGAATTTCAAAAATATTGGCACCGTTAAGGCAACAGTTCATAAAATAAAACCAATTGTCGATGATGAAAATATCGAAATTGCTATTTTGGGATATTTTGCGGCATATCCTATGACATCCTTAAGACAAGTGGCCTTACAAACAGGAATCTCCAAGAACTCTATTCATAGAATTCTTTTGAAACACAAATTCCATCCCTATTCCATTTCTATGGTTCAACACCTAAAGGACACCGATTTGACCAGAAGAGTTCCCTTTTGCGAATTTATTTTATTTTAACAAGGCGACTTTCGATTTTTGGACAACATAATTTGGACTGACGAGGCAAAATTTACGAAAAATGGACTTTTCAACAGACATAATTCCCACTTTTGGTGTGATTTAGATCCCCATGCCGTGATATTGCGAAATTATCAAGAAACCTGGCAATTTAATGTGTACTGTGCTGTGAGAAATGATGGAGTCGTAAAACTTAAGTTTTATGAAGAAAACTTAAATGGTAATTAATTTATTCCTAAAATGGTTTCTGTTTTTCAAATTACGTATCAACTTTTTTTTAGGTGAAAAATATTTATTACAAGATTTAGATAATGAATATTTGAACAATTTACCGCTAGCTAGTGCCAAATTTTTTGAAATTCTCCATTACTCATTAAATACTGTTCGGAGACGGTTTTTGTTTCTCTGGATATCTATTAGCAAATATTTCACGTGCTTTTGATAAAACTTTGTAACATTCTCCATAGATTATAAACAAATTTAAGTAATCCTCGTGTGCATAATTTAAGCGCCCCAGCATGATAATTAATATTTGTCAATTGGTAAGTGACAGCTACATACATTTGTTTAGCACTCAACGCCGTCACAGCCAACTAAGAGTAATTTAACTTAATATCCATAACAAAATACCCGTATAGAAATATTGATTTGGGAATATCTCGAAAACTAAAAATTTTCGGAATAGTCATCCATATACAAACTTACCCTTATTTTTAATGGCGAATAAGACAAGATTATAAAAATTGGGGGTTTCCATTTGAAAAAATTGATTTTTGACAGTTTTCTCAATTTCATCTTTATTCTTATTTTTTGAACACTCTGTATTAATACTTATCAAAATATTATAAAAACTCTATTAAAGTAGGTCTTTTTCAACAAAGAATCGAACCCAAATTAGATAATAAAGGCTTCCTTATAGGAAAAATTGATAATTCTTTTAGTGCCCGCAAACGTCATTTTTGACATAAAAATTGAAATATCTCGAAAACGGAGAGACCTAGTTATCGGCCTAGAATTTTGCGTACAATCCAAAAATGCAATAATATATAGGGTGTCCCATTTAAAACAAAAAAGTTGGTATCGACTTCCGGTATAACCGGAATTGCCACCATCTTGAAAATATTTTAGTCGAGTTGCCCCATCGACATTAGTTTACTACCAAATTTTCAAAATTTTCCGATGTCTACTTTTCGAGATATCGATCGCCGCAGTTCGTCGTGGGACACCCATGCTCCTTTGATATAAAACGGTGGAGTGAAAATCAGATTGAAGCTGAATTTTATGACTAGTATCATGGTCATGAAGAATTATATTTTGAGTATATATATAGTTCTGTTTTTGAAAACAGAGCAGCAGTCTTCAAAAATCTGAATCTGAAGAGTTATAACCAGAATTTTGCCCTTGTCTGTAGTTCATATTGGAAAGTTATTATCCAGTGAATAAGTAGATCTATGTGATGTAGCACACACTGCGTTTTTATTATTCATACAAGTGTCATAAGGGGTTTATATTTTTTTCTATTATTAATATGTTAGTATCATCAGCGTCATAGATGTTATATTATGTAAGTAAAAATTTAGATCGTTTGCAAAAACAGAGTAGGGCCTAGATTTTTGTAAGGAAATAAGTTAACTCATCATTTTTTTAGGTTTGGGCTTTTATATGAACGACCAAGGATTGTACTGTTGTCGTACATGCAATAAAAAGTACAAATATAAAAATGGAGTAGGCCAACATATTAAATACGAATGTAATAAATCTCCACAATTTAAATGCGATATTTGTTTTAAAGCTTTTAAGCAGAAAGGCAATTTAAAAATACATACGTCTAGTATTCATAATGTGTTCATTTGATGTTTTTTTTTTTCAAAATAAAGATAGATACGAAGCAAAATTATCGAAATGTGTTTCTTAATCCTCTGAAATATAACTGAATCGATTATCGGAGGAGACTTAATTTGAAGGTTGTATAATTATAGTACCTTTCAATAGTGTAACATGCATGTCTTTACATTTTATGAAAATTGTAAAATTTTGAAAAATCGGAAACTGTAAAATTCGATAATTTTTGAAAATTCTAAAAATTGGCTGAATTGTTTTTAAAACTACATAACTTTATGAAAATTTCACAAATTTTAAAAAATCAAAGTGTTTCAAAATTTCTGCAAAATAAACACATGTTGATTTCGTTCACTATAAACTGTAAACTAGGGAACAGTTTACAATAACATTTCTCAGATGGGAGTGAAAAGACGAATAATATAGAGTTTAGAAATTTAGATTGTTTGCAAAAACTAGAAACAGAGTAGGGCCTAGGTTCTTGTAACGAAATAAATTAATTCATAAATTTTTTAGGTGTGGGCTTTTATATGAACGACCAAGGACTGTACTGTTGTCGTGCATGCAATAAAAAGTACAAATATAGAAATGGAGTAGGTCAACATATCAAATACGAATGTAACAAACCTCCACAATTTAAATGCGGTATTTGTTTTAAAGCTTTTAAGCAGAAAGGAACGTTAAAAATTCACATGTCTAGTATTCATGATATGTATATTTAATGTTTTTTTTTAAATAAAGATATATACGAGGTAAAATTATCAAAATATGTTTCTTAACTTCCTGAAATATAATTGAATCGGTTATAGGAGGAGACTTTGGCTTGCTTTAATTTGAAAGTTCTATGATTGTAGTACCTTTCAATAGTATCACTTGCATGCAAATTACAAAATTTTGAAAAGTCCGGAACTATAAAATTCGGTAAGTTTTGAAAATGTGGAAAATTGAATTGTTTTTAAAACTTGACTATTTTTAAAAACTTAATAATTCTATGAAAATTTCACAAATTAAAAAAAAAATATTTCAAAATTTGAAACTTAGAAAACCTAATTATTCTTCACAATATCCCCAACAATTTCAAAATTTCTGGAAATTTGAAAATATTTTAGACAGAAAAGTTTTGACAATTTGATCATTTGAAAATATCTTAAATTTGAACATTTTTGAACTTTTGAATATTTTTCGACATTTTATGTTTTCGAAAACTTGAAAATTTGTTTACAAAAGTTTTTGAGGAACAAAAAGTTTTCTTAAACAAGGCGTAGTAGAGCAAAACTATTTTATTTACTTTTTTATCTGAAATAAGTTACAACAGAAACATATATTTCAGAAAATTAACGTAAAAAGATTTTTGCACTTTTTCTTGCACATTTTTAAAAAAATAGATGGTACAAAAAATAATGTATATGTTATGAACCACTGCCCCATTAAGTACACAAATTTCATGGTATATTTTATGTACCAGTACCCTTCAAAGAGTTAAGTCAACACTTTTTTTGTTTGAAAATTTTTGAAAATTAAAAACTATTATTATTATTGTATTTGTATCAATTCATGAATTTCAAATTCTTTGACTTTTGATATAGTATCTGTAGCATTTTGCCGATTTTAGAATTAGGTAATTGGATTCTGAGACGGAGACGCGACGTTTCGACTAAAAACAACTTCTTTAAAATTGAAGTGAAACCGCAATCCATTTTCAAATCCTTTAAGCCAATTAAAGAATAAGTTAACTCATCCATTTCTAGGTTTTTATATGGTCGATGGATACCACTGTTGTCTGACCTGCCAAAAGAAATACAAATACAGGAAAGGAGTACTACAACATATCAAATACGTATGTAACAAACCTCCCCAATTTAAGTGCGATAAGTGTTCCAAGGCTTTCAAACAGAAAGGAACATTAAAAATTCACAAGTGTAGTCAACAAATAGTAAAATTCACTTAACACATTTTTTTAAATCCACAATAACAAATAACAAGAGAAGTAAAATCTTTTTTCTTCAAACGTCAGAAAATCATAACATTTCTTACTCATTTCATGATATTAAAGTTCGATATTTCAGACGGCTGTGCGTTGCCATTAGCAACGGAAGTAAAAGTACTTTTTCTTCCGTTACTAATGGCAAAGCCGAGCTGAATTTTTTTTTTGTAGCTAATCGACGTTTGAAGAAAAAATAACATGTCTTATTCGGAGTAAAAGCCACTTTTGTGACTCGTCCGTAATTTCCGGAGTCATTTCGTTCATCCGGAAAAATCTACAGACTGGTCACAAAAGTATAATTTTTACTCCTTATAAAACAATATACTATTTCATAAGTTTTAAAGATGTACAATTGTACAATATGTATTTTTGTCTTGTCGGTTGTAAACCTTAATATTATTTTGCAAAACTGACTAAACAAATGTTGTTTTTGTTATACTATGTAAATTTTATCGACGAATTATTCTTTAAACAATAAATTGACATTCTTTTTTCATTTTGTTTATTTTTTTTTTTTTCGGTTGCTCGATGCCGAACAGTGGCCTCCGACACCACACAAAAATTGCGCAATCAATTCACTACAGCCAGGCATGTGGAGTTAGTGACTGTAAATATCCATCTCGTGTGCCCTAAGTAAACGTACAGAGCCCAGGATAACCGCTTTCTGCGGTCCTTAGTCCCCCCATTGACATGGAAGGTACACACGGCGAACGGACGAACTAGGATCAACGCTCCTATAGATATTCATCATCTTGCGGATACTTCTATCTAATTGACGACGCTCAATTATCACCTATTTCACCACTCCAAAAGATGAAAAAAAAAGTAGTTTGCTTAAAGTCGATTTCATATTTTCCAATTTTTAAAATACCCTGTATAATTTTTCTATATAAATAATCTAGATCTGTATAATTAATCTAGACCAATATTTCATAGCTTTTGGATTTTACCTCTCTAAAAATGTTAGTACAAAATTCAAGAAAAAAACTGAAATGAAGTAAAAATGAGTTTTGTAAAGCATAATTTGTCATAGAAGGATGGAAACGTATGTAGAGTTATTTACGGATCCTCAAGTCATCGGCCGCTACCTAAGGTTCCTAGCGTGGCCTAGCCTAATGTTAGGGCCTAGACCCTTCAGTCTTTTCTTATTTACCCCTTCCTTCGATCCGACTCCGCTCATACGCGTCTCTTTTCGCCTTGCTCGACGCTCCCTCGTTTCAGTTGTGCCATTGACGCGTGTAAAATGAGTTCTCCCAGTACGGTGGAGGGTTTCATCTGCCAAGGTAGTAGATGTGGTTACAGTGCGACAGAAAGGCGTGAAAGCTCTACTAAGCTCCAGTATTCAAAGGAAAATCAATCCTCAAAATTTGAGGAAGGAGGAATCCAAGCGCAATAGACAGGAGAAGATGCAGATTTATTAATTGTATAAACAGCTATTTCCCAAGCAGCAAAATCCAACAGTGTGGCAATGTTAGAGAGGACATTGACGTTCTCATTCTCTTAACGGGTCTCGGAAACAAGTGCGAGAACTTGTACTTCCACAACCCAGTGAAAGGGAAGAAATCAGGTTTATGGTACTCAAACACTTTCTTCAACTTTGATCCCACACATGTACTCTACATACATGCATTTACTGGGTGAGCCACCACGTTATCTTTTTCTTTTGTCAGTGGAAAGGAACTCAGTGAGCAATGTCCACACCTGACAGCACAAGCAGCGTCATGTGTTTCTCAAGACTTGATAGAACAGGCAGGGGAACAACTAATCCTGACACTGTACGGACAGATGCACAGTGGGCATCTAGATGAGCTGAGATACGAGCTTTTTATAAAATCCGCCTTAAAAAAATCGGTCAACTTATCATGGTTGCCACCAACATCGGATGTAGCAACTCACTCAATGCGCGCATACCACCAAGTGCAACAAACCCATGCGAATGGGGTAGAAGGAAAGCTCGTCAGGCTTATTGCCTATAACAATGTCAAAAGATGCTGCACCCGACATGCTGCTGAAAATGGTTTCGTGTACATGCAAAAAAGGTTGCAGCAGCATGCAGCTCCTGAGATTGAGTTGCATGAAGATGAAGACGACGACGAAGATTGCTTCGAGCTTGAGGAAGTTGGTGATTCTGCTGCAATAAATCAGGAATATAGAATGCAGTACGAGGATATTAGTCAGCCTCAATCCAAACGGATTCGACTACTATAAACACTACACGCAAATAATTCGCTTGTTCCAAAACTCATTTTTACTTAATTCCAGTTTTTCCTTACACCTTTTATTGATATTGCACTTTGTATTTGTTTATTTTTCTACACTTTGTCGTATTACTACTACTGTTGTATTACATACATTTTCTCAAATTAATGTGGAGAAATTAGATAAAAAGGAATAAAAGAAAATAATAAATATATTTATGTGTAGGACATTTTGGATTTGGTAAAAATTGTTGTTACGCTCATTCCTCTTGATGAAATTTCAACTTTGAGGTATTAATTCGAAGTAAAATTTAATTTATAATTTATTTTTATTTTATTTTTTTATTTAATTACATGACCTGATAGAAATTTACATTATAATTTACTTTACCTTACTAATTATGAATATTACATTACATCTTACTTTACGCTACAAATATATTACTTTATAGATCAATAAGAAACATTACAAAATGAATTAAATCCGGTGGTATGTAAGAAAACAAACTAGATGGAATATATGCACCTAAGTGAGTGAGTTGTCAATAAAGGTTACAATTTATAATAATGTTCATTAACCATAATAACTATACTAATGCTAATTACATTACAATATAATATTAACTAATTTTCCATTAGTTTGGAGAAAAGATGATAGTGATCATGGATGTACTCCTTACATAATGTTTTAAATTTTTTTATATTTCGACTTTGTCTGGCTTTCATAGGTAATATGTTATAGAATTTTGGTGACAGATATGTTACAAATTTTTTATTTAGCTTTTTATTGCTAGAAGGAATTTTGATGTGACTATTTGCTACATTACGTGTTGTATATATTTTTGAGATATAATTCTTTAAATTGTCTTTTTAAATGTGTATACACAAACACTAAGAACATATAAAGATCGTATATTAATTATTTCTTTAGAATACAGAAGGTTAGTAGGATACAGTTTGTTTTTGTTAAAGATAATTTCCAATATGTAGTTTTGTATTACGCTTAATTTTTTTTAGTGCATTTGAGTATAAACCCCCCAAACCAGAATACCATAACGTAGAATCGATTCAGCAAGTGCTTTATAAACTAGTAACATGGTTCTTTTATTTAATATTTCCCTTAATTGATAGAACTTGAATATTAATGTTCTAACTTTGGTTACCAAATAGTTAATATGGTTGTCCCATTTAGTGTTTTGGTCAATAATTATGCCTAAATATTTTATATGATCAACTTCCTTTATATCATCATTTAGATTTGCGATGCTTATTTTGTGAAAGTTGGGTCGATTTACGTTTGTAGCCGAGAAAGCAATATATTTAGTTTTGCCCACATTAAGGGAAAGCTGATACGTGTCCAACCAGTTTTTTATTTGAGATATACCATTCTTCACCTTTTCTTTGGCATTATCCCATGTATTTCCATTAAATAGAACAACTGTGTCATTGGCATATGATATTATTTTAGAGTTAGTGTTTAGCTGTAACATGGAGTTTATGTAAATAATGAAAAGAATAGGGCCCAGGACAGTGCCTTGAGGGACACCTATTTTTACTACCTTCGGCTCACTTAAAATATTATTAACCCTGACATGTTGTTGTCGATTTGAGAGATAACTTTTGAAGACATTTAACACGGACCCACGAACACCATAGTGATTTAACACATTTACAAGTTCTTCATGATTAACTGTGTCGAACGCCTTTGCTAAATCTAGAAATACCTAGAAATACGCTATACATTTTTTATTTAAGTCTAAGTTCTCGGTGATGTTTTTGACAACCTCATACATGGCATCAGCCGTGCTTTTTCCTTCTAAGAAGCCAAATTGATTATCATGGAGGATGTTGTTTTTCTTAAGGAATTGGATTAGTCGGTCTTTTAAACATTTTTCTAAAATTTTACCAAAATTATTTATCAAACTTATGGATCTATAGTTGGATATCAGGGTTTTGTCATTTGCTTTATGGATTGGTGTTATGACCGAAATTTTAAATTGATGTGGTACATGGCCTGTAGTGAATGTTAAGTTTATAATGTGAGCAAGTGGACTGAGAATAAACGGGTGTATGAATTTAATCACTTTAGTGGTAATACAGTCAATGCCAGGCGCACTATTACTTTTCAAGGAATGGGATATGATTTATTAGTTCATTTTCGGATACAGGCGTTAGAAACATGATGTTGGTTGTGCTCGCTAAATTGTGAGTATAATCTTTGGGTTTAGTGATTTTATTAGCCATATTTATTCCTATATTAGCAAAATATTCATTGCAGTAATTCGACATTAGTTTATTGTCTTGAAATAATTGCCCATCTTCATTGGCGATTCTCAAAAAATTTGATTTGCTTAATTTTTCATTTGTGACATCATTAATGATATCATATACTTTTTTTCATATTGTTTTGGTTTACTGTAATTAGTTTTCATAGTAGATGTGTTTTGATTTTTTTTATGAGATTGTTTAATTTGTTCCTATATGTTTTATATTGACTTTCTAAGATATAATGCTCTTTAATTTTGATAATAGGTGACTTTTCGATTGGATGCATTGTTTTTAAGTTACAAGCCACAAACTGAAGAAAGTGCTAAAAACTCGTGGCTTTTTCGGTCGCACAAAAATGTTTGGAAGTCTAAAATTTGGGTTCTTCCAACTCTCTACAATATATACAAGACAAACAAAGTCTACTACCCCGTTTAAAGTAACTATGACCCCCTTTCGATGACGCCGTTCCTGGACTATATTCTTCTTAAAACATTAAAATTTTATTTAAAAGAAATATATTTAGTTCTGTAATTTGATACAACGTCATAATTTTTAGTTCTGAACAAATTTTTCTAATAAAATTTTTCGCACAGAAAAGGCACTTTACCTGATGCGATTTGTATTTTCAGGTTGTTACCAGCGCCCTCTATAATTTTTTTAAAATCCAACATACTAAAAATAGTTTTGGATGAAGCAAGACCAAAATACAAAAAAATGTGTTTGTATCCAAAAAAAGTTATCATTTACATCTATAATATCGCTTTGCCGTGGACACATTGTATATTATTAAGATGTCCTGGAATGTGTTTTGGAACAAAGAACTTTTTTATTTATTTGGAAGTAAAAATAATTAAAAATTACTTCAAATTTTTATACTATCGTCCACGCGTTTGTCCGAGTCTATAACATTGAAGAAAAAATTGAATAATCGATATATTTTTTCAAATGGTTTTTTATTGAACTTCAATACCAAAATTTTCCCTAATGCGCCTTAGTTACATCCACAGTATATATTTCTTTATAAATTTACTAATAAAACTATTTAAAAGGAAAAAATGCCTAACGGCATTTTTATGTTCAGTAGTGGATATACTAGTGGTGTTTTGTTTTCTTAACATTGATTGTATAGTCGGACACAATTTTACTGTGCAAATAAAAAACGGAACAAAAACTTTACGAGCTCATTACTAATTACGGCGAACCAGTCTGTATGGTATCAGCAGACAAGCTAACATACATTAAAAATCTGTAAAGGTAAGTAATTCAATTTACAGTCGAGATAGCACAGAGAGTAATTATTTTAACTAGGTCGGAAAAATTTTGTTGCGCTTTTTATTTGCACGGTAAAATTGTACTCGACTATAATAATTGTTCTAATTAATAACAAGAATAATAGTTTTTAGCACACCTTCAACAATTGGAGAACAGAAACCACATAATCCAATTCCAAGTGGAAGCCATGCACCTCAAATTAACAGCGCAGCCTCAACAAACAAATCTTGGGTGCCATACGGTGGCAGTCTAATTGCAAGTGATTGCCCACAACAGCATAGCATAGCTCCAAAAATCGAAGAAAATATACCAAGCAATACTATTAAAAGATGCTTTGGTTACCGTTATGGTCGAACATACCTTTCTCCTTCTACTGAAGACTTGCGTGGAGAGCAACAGCTCAATACTATTCAAAAAGCATGTGATTGCCCACAAGCACATAATATAGAACCTTCAAAAATCGAGAATCAAGGAACTAGCAGTGGTTTTACTGTACGTAACCGTACTTTATATACCGATGAACAACTCGATATTCTGAATGAGTTTTATGCCAACCGCAGCACTTTTCCTGACAAAAGCCAAAAACGGAAGTTAGCAACAGAAACTGGCCTGCCTTTTCGAAACATCGTAATTTGGTTCCAAAACAAAAGACAGCAAGAAAAAAAGAAAAAGTCCATGAAGAAGATGTCGCAGGAAAATAAATAAATAATTTTATACGGGAAAGTTTGTAACTGGTTTAGCCATAACTAAAAATAAAAGCTCTAGGAAATAAAATATAAAAAAAATATTACAACTCGTATTATACAAAATTATCTGATTTAATGTTATATACTATTCTTGTTTGAAATATTATTATCTGATGAAAAATTTTATTTTGGCCCATCCTGGAACCTTCCCGCTAATATCATACGTATTTTCCTAAGAGATATGTATTTTAGAAAAAATATAAAATTTCAATAGACCGACTTTTGTTATAACATTCAGATCAAAGAGTTTCAATGTACCAATAATCGCTGGTATATATCATAAAAAAGCGCGCTTGAAACTACCTATGATTATATTGATATATAATTGTGACAAACGATGTATAAATGCAATTCATCTATTCAGGACAGAACATTTTGAAATAATGCATCATTTTAGTTCGAAACTCAATTTGTATAGTTTCCACCAAAGCAGCGTAGATACGTCACATTTCCTTATTCTGTTGAGTGTTCTTTTGCATAAATTAACTGAATTAATGACTGGTATCCATACCCTTTTGAAGCTTACAACGCCAGCTACAAATGTTTTGAAAGTATGGTGTGAAGTCGAAGCCCGCTCATGTGAGGGTGAAAACATGAGTTTTCTTAAATAAAACAATATAACTCAACAGAAAAATTATGTTTCTAACTTTAATCATTTATTTCTCACACCATGTCACATGCGCTTCCACTAGTAGCTGCTAAACTCCACTTAAAATTATGATAAATGTACTGCTTTCACACTCTCACCCCTATAAAACAACGCGAATGTTAAAGAAGCAAGAATTTGTATATTGTCATTGTTTCCACGCCACCACAGAGGTAAAGTACTTGGCGCGTTTTTGTTAAAGTATATACGATTGGAATTGAAACCGTATAAAAACTAAAAGCCGGCAAAAACAGTCGGCATCTCTTTATTGTACATGGGCGGAGGTAAATAGAAATGCTTGTCATAACAAAATGATAAGATTTTCGGGCGTTATTATATTATCCTCTGTTTCAAATGGTCTCCAAAAAGCCATGGTAAATTAGTAAATAATTAAAATATTTCACCTTTTATATAGTAGTAAATATTTATAAATATGAACACTAACTAACTAAACTCCTACGCTTGATATTATAATAGGTATTTATGCGCTGCACTGGCACATAGACAGCACGATATTAGACTTCCACGTTCCAAGATAAAGAAACGATTTACAAGTTTTTTTGTGCTAGTAGGCCTGTCCGTTTTATTACCTTTAAACCAGTGCAGTCGTAGATGGTTCATTCAGGCTGATTACATTGCCAGTCTCGGACTCGCCTGCACAGTTTCAACTACCGTTCGAATCTCAATACCATTGCCAAATATATAGGACAAAATATCAAGCTCAGTACGCACGGTCCTGTGCTTTAAAACTGACCAGTTTCAATTCCAATCGTATATACTTTACATGATATCCTCTGTAGGCCTAATCCACTATCTATCAGAAGGTTACCTACGTTAATTAACCTTCGTCATCTTTCATAGATTGAACATTCATGCATGCTTGTCCGTGGCAATGGTAACACATAGTGGAGCAACATAAGCCTGCTCTCCATCTGAGTGGGCTCGGATACGATCAAGCGAAGAGTTATTTCCTTAAACAGGATTATGCGCCATATAAATAGAAGAAGGTTCCCAAAAATTCGTTAACTCTTGGTCTATATGGTACCTTTAATTGCTTAAAATATACAGTTTCTATGGAAGTATAAATAAACTTAATAACCAACGAACTACGGTGCTATTCGGCGCCATATTTTTAATCCACAATTTGTGAAAAATATTTTTTACTAATAAAATTGTAAAATAGACCTTAGCTGAAGACTGTTCTCTACCATTTCAACATTTTCACTCAGGTGGTGACGAGGTGGTAATTTTCAGGTCAGGGCTTCTGTGCAGTGGATGTCCAAATATTACTGATTTTTGAAATTTTATCATTGTTGCAATTAATAACAAGAATAATAGTTTTTAGCGCACCTTCGACAATCGGAGAACAGAAACTGTATAAGACTAGTCCAAGTGGAAGCTATTACCCTCCGACCTATAGCCTAACTTCAACAACAGAAGATTGGGCAACATACAGTATAATTCCAAAAGTAGCAACAACAACAACGAGAGAACCATACAGTAGTAGCCCAATGGCAAGTGATTGCCCGCAAACACGTAAAGCACCTTCAATAATCGAGAGACAAGGAAGTAAGACTGGTAACCGTACTTTATATTCCTGTCAGCAACTTGATATTTTGAATGGATTTTACGCCAACTGTCGTTTTCCCGACAGAATAGAGAAACGTCAGCTAGCAGCAGAAACGGGTCTACCTTTTCAAAGCATCACAGTTTGGTTTCAAAATAAAAGACAGAGAGAAAAAAAGGATTAGATGAAATCTAAAAAAGTGTTGTAAAGAAGACTAGGCCAGTCATATGTAGAATTTTAAAAGTGTTATTTCAGTTTTAGCCTCAATTCAGGAGGTCTTTGTTATTAATAATATCAATTTTTTTTGTCTAACTTCCTTGCCGCGAGGCCAAATACGATCGAAAATTGAAATTTATTTGTAAAAAATTTGCAACGAATAATAATTTAATTTTTGGGGTAGGAAAGATTTAAATTTTGCATATACAGGGTGAACCATTAATAATAGGAATCTACCCCTGAACTATGGCTTATTATTAATGGTCCAACCTGTATTGTAGCTTTTATCAAAATAATGGGCATAAATCTAAATTCGTCAAAATCTATTCCTTTTTGTGAGTGCGACCTTTTTTTATTTTTCATCTTAATCTGATGTTTGTTCACTTAACATAGGTTCTGGCCGAAAAGAGTAAATAGTAGACGCAGGGGCGTGCGGATTTACGAATTTCGTAAATTCCATAACATATCGAAAAAATGAAGGCCTTCGAATTGTGTTAATTATGCATGAGCTACCAGGTTTTAAATTAAAATTTAATTATATTATTTTTTGTATTATTTTATAAAATATAATAAATATATAATAATATAACACCACATAAATTAGACAACCCCCAATTCCAGAAGCCAAGATTTGTGCGGAAGGGGGTTACACATTGAAAAAACGCGGACATACAACCATTTCCTCCGACAGTTCCGGAGCCAGGATTCGAACCCGGTGGTGCGATGTCCGTGTGATTAATCGCGATTGCCACCTCGCGCCTTAACCCACTCGGCTATCGACCAGACGATATGAACAATATTATTATTTTATATATAGCTACTCGCTACTAGCTACCTGAATTTTTTACCTTCGTCTATAAAAGCTCCGCCTATTTCACAGCGGTCAACAAATTATTAGGTGTAAATGCGACACGTTCACACATTCAACCCATTTGGCCGACTATAGCAATTACACAGAATGTCCTAGTCGTGGTTTTCATTTCTAGTAGGAGGTAAAAACGAATAAAATTTAATATATTTCTATGGTATAACGAGGTGCCTCTTCAATATTAAACAACAGCTAAATTCTTTGATGAGAATGCCGCTGATTTTTTTCTCTGCTATGTACTCTTTTTGGCTTCACTTTAGATAACGCTTAGTAGTTTTGGCAACAACGAAGAACCGCCTATCTTACATTTTATAGCTTTTAATCAAGATTGACAGATTTAATCAAGTTCAAATGATGTTACAAGTGAGGATTTGTTGCACTTTTCAGCGATTCAAAAAACTTAACGTAAAAAGTTATATTTATAAAATCCACTTTAATATACTAGGGCAAAATTAAGACATACTTTTATTACAGAGCATCTAGTACAATAAATGTAAAATAGATTTTTTGTAGGTATTGCGATAAGATTTTGTAACAGTATTGATTTGTAACTTCATGACTAAGGTTAAGAATTTTGTAATTTCTTAATATTAAATATGACCTAATAAATGTTCTTATATTAAATAAAGTCTGTTGTCTATTCACCTCAGGCGATCACTTTATGGGGGAACAATAAGAATCCACCTCGTAATGTACATACCGTAACTATCGAATTATCCCAGTTAGGTTAATGAGTATGTTGCTTCATGCTGTAGAAATGAGTAATTCAAAGATTGTCCCACATATCCTAACACGACTGCAGAGGTAATCAAGTAAAAAATGAAATATACATGAATTAATTATTTTAAATATTCCGAAGTACGCTGAAAATGGAGCAAACCGGGTTGCAACAGAGACCTGGGTGGTTACCTTCCGGAAAAAAAAATGGGCTATGTGAATATAATGGATTTATTCCATACGTTTCGACTATATTGTATATTAGGATTTCTTGAATTTCAGAAGACTCTCTACTGTTTAAAGTGTTTGATAATTTTAAGTTTCCATACATGGTATAAGATTATCTGAGTTTTAACAATTTGGAATTCAGATATTTGTAACTGTATGCAATACATCGATATATACACCATTTGTGTAATTTCGCTTATATCTGTACTCGCCCGGGTTCTGTTTCTTTTAGTATCTGTAGCTAACATAGATTAATAGTTTTTAGCTTGCCTTTGGCCATAAGCGAAGATATATTGAACAGTCTAACTAATTATCCGATACGTAACCGAACTGTGATATCAGAAAAGCAGGCCAATATTCTGAAGAGCTGTTACATCGTCAATCCGTTTCCCAATGGGAAGATCAAGCGTCAGTTGGTGGAAATAACAGGCTTAACCTATCGAGTGATCTCGGTTTGGTTCCAGAACAAAAGACAGCAGGATAAAAAAAAGGGCGTTGGAATGGAGAAATGATCGACAAAGAAAACTAATTAGGGGTCAGTGCTGTAGAAGAGCGTAATTTGAAACAATTTCGAAAGTCGATTGCATTTAGGTGTCATATAACAAGTCATATTAAGTACAAGTGTAAAATTGTTTTGTTTATTGATACGTAGTTCGTAAGAATTGATGTACCAAAAAATATGTGTATGCACTTAGTGGTGTCTTAGATATACAGTAAAACCTCTTAGGTAATAACGGATTGTGTGGAGAATTGAACATTGTCAATGTAGGAAGGTGATCGGTATTTGGAGGTTCGTGAAAAAATATAGGTAAAAATATATTTCGCCCTTCTATCCAGGTACACAATTTTCATTTTAGACTTTTTACCTCGTTGGATTTGATAAACATCATCATTGATCCAGGTGATAACAGAATACGGTCCTTCCCAAGGTGGGTGAGGCTTCAGAGATCTTTCTTTCTTCTGCTTTCTTTCGTTATAGCCAAACCCAAATCTTCCCCTTGAATAATATTGGAACTGACGTTACGGTCATAACGAACCCTCATTCCATCACTACTACCCGTAGGTGGTCCCTTGGTGGCCGTATCCGCACAACCTTGGATTTGCGAGACCGAGCCTCCACATCAGGATAGATACATGATAGATTTATTGAGCGTACATACACAATTGTGTATATTTTTTTTAAGTTAAACGAGCAAAATCACAAGGCAAGAATTCGTCAAAACCATTCGATGTTTATTTAGTAAAATTTTTCCCGTGTTCTAATCAAGGTGTTATTTATGTCCCAAAATGTTCCCCGGACATTCCATCATGCACTTATTGATGTAATTTTGGTACCCGGCAGCTGGGAATCGCTAGACGCATAGTAATGTTTCGCATCTGGTTTCTCCCATTGCGCCCATAAAGCCTTCAGTTCAACATTTTTATCTGAAACGTCCTACAATTCTGGTCGGATTCCTTTCGCCCTTAATATAGGTTCAACTTTATTGCTGTTCAGTTCTTTTGTTAGAATTTCCTTCGTCCAGTCATTCGAAATTTTTATCTTAATAATTATCTATACCACTTCCACACACTGCTGTTTCCCAACATTCACAGCATTTACCCTGTTAGGATTTCTCTGTCGACAGTGCCTTTTGACATGGCCTGTTTTCTGGATTTATAACAGCAGATTACTCTAGTTAACCTCTCGTTGTTTTGTTGTTGCTTCAATTCCGGTTGCAAATTCGTGTTCCGCTGTCGACAATCTCGCTTAATATGTCCTGATTTGCTGCACTTTTAATAGTAGATACCGCATTGTCGTTTATCCTGTTTTCCTGGAGAATCTGATTTTATCATTGAGCGAACGTGTTATGTACGACCTTGACGCCCAGATTCTGTTTCTCTGACTGGATCTCTTCTACAGAGACAGCTCGTACTTTTTACCATGGACTATTCATATGGGCACCCTCAACCTTAAGTGTATGTACCAAGGCTTCCCCCTAGTCTTATGGAAAGATACTCCAAGAACTCCTCTGATCTTTTTGTCTCTTATGTTATCAATGAAGGTCCCAATTGCCAATTGCTCCTGGAATTTCTTTGGTGTGTCCAAGTAAGCTAGTTCAACTAACAAAATAAATTTTATAAAGATGGGAAGAACTGTTATATAATTGTATAGCAGTTCTTACAAACACTATACAACTTATATTGCTATTTGGAAGGTCTGCCAGTCTCTAAAACAGATTCAATTCCTTGTAAGCTTTTTCATATTTTCGTGTACGTGCTTTCAGACTACTTGGGTAAGGTGTTGGTTCTCATATCTGGAGTCTAATGCAACTCCCAAAACTTTAAAGTCTTATTGTTACGCTACTGGAATCGTCTGGGGCAACCTGTTAGTACTAGAACTTGTTCTATAACCTTGTCTTCGTTATTCCAGTTGTTAGCACACACAGCTACCCCAAACTGTCTTCTATATGTCGGCTATGAAGTTTGAGCCTCAAGGGAGGAAAGTAATCGAAGACCTAATGATACTAGTAGCTGGCCTCCTTTCTCTTTGATTCCAGTAACCTTTCCTTCGATATCACCGACTTTTGTTGACTTCACTTACCTTTTCTTCGACCCGATTTACCTGTTCTTTGATTTTACTTCATTCAGTCTTTATGCTGCTTATATTCTCCTTGATTTAATTTTTAATTTCTTCGGTAGCTAGAAAATAACTTCTAGTTGTACCTGTGTGATTTTTCTTAATTTTCCCTGACATATCCTTTCTCCCTATTTTTTCTCATGAAGTCTTATTTCCAGGTCTTCCATCATTTTTCTCAGTTCCTTGCTGACGTCGTCGCTCATAATCTTCTTTTTTCTTGGCGTATCTCTTACTCTTCTTTTTCTTTTTGTCGTGTCTTTGCTTTTTCTTCTTGACCTTGGACCAGATGCAGGATTATTTTTGCTCCGTGCGTTGTAAAACCGTTTAAATCCTGCTTGGTTCGCATCCATTTTATAGTATATCTGATGTAGAGAAGCCTCCATTGTAAAATTCTGGTAACGCAAAATTGTCCATCATTTAGAGGTTTTACTGTATTTAAGTATTTATTTTAAACTGTTTTCAACAGGTAGAAACTATTTATTACTGTAGTTTAAAGATAATGCCTACCGTACTGATTAGCGAATTGTAATTATAACAATATAGAGTAGAGATTAATGTATTTCTGATTGCATTTATTAGCTACGAAGTTATGTTAAATTGTATTGAATTGTAGTACAGTAAATTTTACTAGGATAATCATGTAACATATGATTTTTTACAGAATAATGAAAAGTGCGAATATTGTAATAAAACTTGGTACTATAGGTAAATGTTAATGTAATAAAAGAGATACATCAGTTTGTGAATCTCTTCCATATATTCAACAATATACGTACACACATTCTAATAAACTTTTTAAGTTATTACAGCCCGTTTGGACTTAATTGGCCCTGAGTTAATGTTTTCCCTTTTTAGGATACGTTTACGAAGAGGATAGAAATCTGTTCGTTTGTAAGACCTGTTTCAGAGGGTACAAGTATAAGAAAAACGCTCTGGCGCACGTGAAATATGAGTGCAATAGACCCAAACAATTTCAGTGCAATATCTGTTACAAAAGCTTCTCCCAGAAGAGATACTTGAAATATCACCAGCTGTCTTGGCCATGTTCAATAATTAGTTTTTAGTTTTAATTAATTTGTACAAAGACAACACCTGAAATGGGGGTTATCCTTTATAGAACGTTATGTTAGTAGACATGGTGGCGGTTGAGCCCGGGAACATTATGATGACCGTGGGAACTTTTTTATTTTTGGTAATTGGCCCATTTGGGGGTGGGCCAATTGCCAAAAATAAAAAAGTTCCCACGGTTATAAAAAAATTTCCAGCCTCAACCGACGGCGACGCCTACTTATGTTTATTTTGATTTTTTTTTACAATTTTTTTTTATAGTGCATATGTGTATTTGACAGAATACACATACCAACCTGCTCAACGTCATTGAACATATGTTGATGTAGGAGGCCTTTGTGATAAGCATTTGTGTTTAAATTTTCAATGAACCACGATAATAGGGTTAATTTTTTACCCTCCCATGTTATAAGAATTAACGAGTTTAGCATTCCATTAAAAACAACCGTGACCGTTATTAACATGATTGAAGACAGTATAAACATATATTTAAAAAATAACACTAGGAAATATCCTCACATATCATCAAATTCAAAAGGTTTTTTTAAATCGTGTCACAATATCTATCATCATAATAGTGTAGATTTTAATGAATTACTTGAAAAAAAAACTACTACGAAGCCAGACCACGCAGTTAGTTTGTTTGAACGAGAGTTGGGTCGACAATCCCCTTACCGAAAAATAAAAAGTGGAATTCCGCAAGGGTCAGTATTGGGGCCTATATCATCAGGTAGGACAAAAATGCGTTCGACTTCGATAGCTCGACTTCTACGATAGCTAGTCATTAAAACATACAGGTAAGCCACATAACAATGTCTAGAACTGGAAATTATTTTGGAATATGCAGAATGAACCAAGATGATTGTATAGGACCATGTGCCATTTTTTTCAATGGAAACTTCATTTCAAAGACGCTTAGAGATGTTTGTCATTCAAAATAGGTAATAGTGGAGCGCTTTATATGGATGATAGTCGAGAAGGATCCGAACTCCTAATAACCTTACATGCTCCATCCAGAACCATCCTGCCATAGAGATTCTACAAGCTCAAGAGTCCACGGTCTCCTCGATGTCGTGGGAGATAAAGCCGTGGAACGGACGATTTAGGATGCAAGCACACTAACAGGATTATTTATTATATTTTGCCCACCATTTATATCGTTATTATTGGAGATAGAAACAAATCCGAATAAGAACTAAACCCCGTTAATAAACTAATGGAAGCACAGTGGCGTGCAGAAATTGAGGGGTACAAGAAGTAATAATATTTTTTAAATGGAATGCCCTGTGTATCGTTGAATTTTTCAGTTACTCTTTTTTTTCTGATTTGAAAAATATGAAATATGTCGGTCCCATCTTTAACCATTTTCGAATTATTAAACATTGAATATCGTATTTAAGATAATTATTATACGAACGTAAGTTACATTTATTAAAATAGTCTATGAAAATGATAAATATTCTCTTATCATATGACATTTATTTAACCAAATCAAAATGGGATACAGTGACGCAGAAAAAGGGCAAATATTTACTTGTTATATAAAAAATAATAAAAGTAAACGTGCAGTACGAAGAGAATACAGAGTGTTGTATCCAAATCATCCAACACCATCAATAAGCATGTTTGAAAATGTTTACCGAAAGGTAAATAATACCTCCAGTTTCAGTAGAAAACAGCGTTCTGTTAGAGTAAACGAAGAATAACAGTTAGGTATCTTGTTACATTTTGAAGCTAAACCTATGTTTAATAACTATTAAGATACTATTGAAATATTATTACTTTTAGGAAATTCAGAAAGCAGTCTGAACAATGCCGCCGTTCAATTGGTTAATTGTTACTCTAAAATTCAACGAACGCTAAAAAAGAACAGCTACATACCGTACAAAATATTACCAGTTCAGCATTTAACGGAAGATCAGTAAAGGAAACCGCGGGATTTTCGCCACCAGATGATTCGAAAATTAAATGAAGATCCTGATAATTTCAATAACTATTATGGGCAGATGAATCATCATTTTACACAGCGAGTGTTTTTAAAAAAAAAATCGGCGCTCCTGGGAAAGAAAAACAACAGAAAAACATTGGTTCAACAAATAAAGAAAATACAGCATAAAATCTGTCAGCGTTTGATGTGTCATTTTCCACAGTAAAATAGTGGAACTATTAGTCTATAATTTTATTTTAAATCGTGTTACCTATCTAGAAGAAATTATCCCAGAAGTTGATAATATTCTTTTACAGAATTTTCTGGATAACCAACTTGATAATATGGATTGGATGCAGAATGGGGCAGCTCCACATAGCGCGCTAGAAGGTCAAGAGCATTTAAACAATGCATTTTCAGTATGGATGGGGAATAAAGAAACTATTAAATGGCCACCGAATAGTCCCGATCTTACTCCACTCTATTCATTTTTATGGGTGGGGATTTTTAAAGGACGTAGTTAATAAAAATAATAATCACAATATTCCTGCTATTGAAGAAGCTATTCAGAATGAAATATATAGTTTAAACGTTGTAAATAACGATATCATCTTGATTATTTTTCGGAATTTAAAAAGATGATATGATCTCTGCATCCAAAATAATTGTGGTCATATCGAACAACTCTTATAATTCATTATTTGTTGTTGTTTTGTTAAATACATTTCTAATTAAATAATTGAAATAATACTAATACTTCCAAAAACCATCTTCCGACTGCGTTTTTATGTGAAGCACGCGTTTCATGCCAAAAAGTCGGATTTGGTTGCAGTTTCGAAAAAATTCTCTAGGGTTTGGCGTGTTCTTTAACAATATAAACGATTTTTTTGGCAAAACTTTGCAAAATGGTACTTGTAATTAAGAAAATACAGGTTTTAGAGAAAAGCCGTTGGAGAGAAAGTATACCGGGTGGCCACGAGTCAATGTACCCCCCAATATTTTGTTTGTTTTTGTATTTAAAAATTTGGTTTTTGGTACACATAAATTAGATAATAATGGGCTACTTTTAGACTAACAGAAATGAAAATATCACTTCTGGTTGAACCGGAAGTGACATCTTTTTTTCTTAAATCGAATGACTATATTTTTTTATGGTTTCTCATTAAGCACAAATTTCTAAGTGAACAGTTTTTCAGATGTAAAAAATTCCAAAAAATAATGAGATACGAACAATTTTTCAATTTTCTCAAAATGGCCGCGTCAGATGAATGCGATGTACTACTAAGCAGATGTACTAAGTAGGGTATGGAAATTATTAGTAAGATTGTAGACATTTTGTAAAGAAGAAAGAAGACCAGTATTTTTAGGTTTTTTTCAAAAAACGGAATTTAATTTTCAGTTTCATATCCGTAGGGGTCCTATGGAAAAAATAATGATTCATAAACTATAATTTTTTCACCCCAATTAAAGAAGAAATAATTTTAATAAAACGTTACAACCATAAATAAATAGAATAACAAAACTATTTAAAACCTAAATTATAATAAACCATTATAAAAATTGTTCAAACTGTTCACCGTTATGATTAATATATAAAATAGCGCGACATATCTTGCATGTCTAACATTCTGTAATTGTTGAGGTGTTATTTGTGCAATTTCGTGTCGAACTCTTTCTTCCAGATCTTGCCTTGTGGTTGGAGATGTCATGTAGACTCTATTTTTCAAATCCGTCCAAATAAAAAAATCGAGTTGATTTAAGTAATCCCTAACGATAATAGCATTGTGTGGTCCAGCCCCGTCTTGTTAACAATAAACCTCGTCAATATTGGTATTGGGAATTTGGTTAATCTGTGGAAATATTTTGGAGAAATTCCAGTTAGAGTTCCGTCAAAAATTATTGGACCTCTGATATGGTCGCCCAGTACGCCTAACCAAGCATTGAAGCCAAACCGCTCCTAAAGTCGCCCCTGTCTCATAATGTGAGGATTTTCAATTGCCCTATATCGAGTGTTGTTTCGATTAACTAACCCAAGGTTTGTAAATGTCGATTCATCATCGGTGATGTTTTTGATAAAATTCTTATTTCTTAATTGGCGTAACTGTAGCCAATTACAAAATGTTATTCTTTGTTGATAATCATTCTCTTAAAAAAAATTATACAATTGATATTTATAAGAACGATAGCCGTGTTTCTTTAAAATTTTCCTGGCTGATTCTTTGGAAACATGTTGAATTTGTCTTACCGAAATGTTTGGGTCAACATTCACTGAAGCTAACAAATACATTAATTTCCGTTTCTTCATCCACAATAAATCTTTCTTCCATTTCTATATTAAGTTCAGTTCTAAATTGATGCTCCAATCGGGCGAAATGGTTTCTCGGTGGTTGTCTTCTTTCTGGATATCTCTGTCCATACAGAGTTTGTGCTCTAGTTGCATTACGTCGAGTCTCTCCATAAATAATGAACATGTCAACTTTTTCATCTCTTGAATATTTTTCAGCCATTTTATATTAATTTTCTTGTTTATAACAACTTTATACACTTGCTTCAGAAAATTAGTGAGTAAGTCAAGAATAGTTCAATTGTTGCGAATGTCTGTAATTTTCATGGCTATCTGCAATTTTTGATTTAAATGTAGATACCTTATTAAAATGATTTGTTGGCTCTTACTTACTTACTTCTATTATTATGAAGGATATCTTTAAGAAATTATTAATGGCGAAAAAGTTATAGTTTATGAATCATTATTTCTGATTAATAAAAAAAATAGCACAGTTCCATTAAAACAATTTCCATAGGACCCCTACGAAAATGAAAGTGAAAATTAAATTCCGTTTTTTGAAAAAAAAAAAAAAACTAAAAATACTGGTACCTATCAGTAATTCTAACAACTATTTTCTTCTTTACAGACAAGTCTACAATCTTACTAATAATTTCCATAGCCTGCTTAGTACATCTACTTAGTAGTACATCGCATTCATCTGACGCGGCCATTTTGAAAGAATATAAAAATTGTTCATATCTCACTTATTTTTTGGAATTTTTACATCTGAAAAAACTGTTGCACTTAAAAATTTATGCTTAATGAGGAACCATCAAAAAAATATAGTAATTCTATTTAATTCCGGTTCAACCAGAAGTGATATTTTCATTCCTGTTAGTCTAAAGGTAGCCCATTATTGTCTAATTTATGTGTACCAAAAACCAAATTTTTAAATACAAAAACAACCAAAATATTGGGGCCATACATTGACTCCTGACCACCCGGTATAAATCGAAAGATTCAGATTTTAGAAAAAACTGTAAAAGAGAAAGTTGTTAGAATCGCTTTAAAGCTCTAGCGGAAAATGGGGTGAAATTTTTTCATTCTAACTGGCCTTCTTTTGAGGAAAATTTAATGTTACACAACTTTCCCTTCTACAGCTTTTCACTATAACCTATTATACCAGGATTATAAGCTTTTCTTGTAATTTTTTTCTATTTTGCTAAAAGTTAAAAAACAACTTTTTCCAACTTTTTATGCAAGAACAAAACCCTGCTATGAAAATTTTTCGGATAATATCGTATTTGAATGCATTTTGACAGATAAATGCATTAGTTAAGTTTGTATATACATAATGTTTATCAAAACCGCACTGTTTAGTTAGATGTTTTAATCTGTTATATATAAAAACATAATTTGTATCCCTTGAAAATAAGCTTAGGTTGTACAAAGTACAGAAATTAATTTAGAAAATATATCAGTATTAATGTCATTAAATTTTTAGACAGGTTCTCATGTGCCATCTGTGGAAGAGGATACCTTCATAAGTTCACTCTTATGAGACACATTAGGTACGCATGCAATAGCGCGAAGACTTTCTCCTGCTCATTTTGCGAAAAGAAATTCACCAGAAAAGATATTCTTGCAAGACACATACAACAAAAACATTTATGAACTTTTTATAATAAATTTTAAAGTATCGAACCCTGTCTTTGTCAAGAGGAATTCTCTGCAAGTGTAAGGCTTCTCAAATAAGCCTAGTTCTATATGTGTAGAAAAACGATTGATTCGACCTTTACTGGATGAAAATCCATGAAATGAGGATTGTGGATAAAACGTTTTTTTTCTACGTTGAACTGAATTAAACTTAAGCTTGTTTTAAGATTTTTACAAATTTTTTAAAATTTATACATGGTAGGACAATAGTGCATCCAAGTTCTACAATAACTGTATATTAAATATATATATATATATATATATATATAGTGCAATTTTTGAAATGGAATGCTATAAAGATCAGTACATTTTTAAAAGTTACTTTCTAGACTATCTCCCAACCATTTGGATCTAGTGATTTTTTGGTCGAAGTATTGCCATCTGCAGATGCATTTTGAAAAAATCACTACAGTCACCATTATGGATTTTGAGAAATTATTTCTGTATATATATATATAATTATATATATATATATATATATATATATATATATATATATAGTGCAATTTTTGAAATGGAATGCTATAAAGATCAGTACATTTTTAAAAGTTACTTTCTAGACTATCTCCCAACCATTTGGATCTAGTGATTTTTTGGTCGAAGTATTGCCATCTGCAGATGCATTTTGAAAAAATCACTACAGTCACCATTATGGATTTTGAGAAATTATTTCTGTAAAAACCAATTACAAGACATATGTGTGATGTCTTTGAGTCATTGTCATTTACTAAAAATATACAGTGTGGCCAAAAATTATTTTACAATATGCGTTCTTTAGAATCGCTACAGCTACACATTTTGCAGAATAATCCTTTTTCTTCTTACATCCAATATTACTATCGTTATGTTGATGACATTTTATTACAAGATTTTTTAATTTACATTAATTCTATTTATTGTACTATAAAGTTCACATTAGAAACTCAAACCACAGATAGTTCAATAAATTTCCCTGACTTAACTGTTACATTAAAAGACAAACATTTCGATATTTGCAGAAAACCTACACATACAGGTTACTCCAGGCGTTTTAGCTGTAAAATTGAGCTCTGTGCTAAACTCGTGGTCTACGAAATTTTTTTTTTTATTGTGTTTATTTGGACGTCCTGAATAACACTTGGTAGTTACGCCACGATACACCTGGAGGAATTCGTAAAAATCGCTTCGGAAGGTCGCGGAAATCGCGGATTCGCGATTAACTCAGTTTTTATGGCCCAAACGGGAACAACACTTATTATAAAAGTTGTAAATCTGTAAATTCTCTACCTTAAAAGTTGTATATATTTTTATCGTACGCCTAAACGTTTTGGAGATACGACACGAACTAAGTGAAAAATGCATTTAGTTTCTTTTTTTATATATATTTTAAATATTTTTGTTATATTGGACCGGTCGCCATTACGAAATTAAAGAATTTAGTGAGATAAGACCTTGTTTGTTTTTACTGAGTATTTGAATTATCCTTTTTTCAATGTATTCAAATGGAACACCCTGTATATTTTTCTACCATATGATGTAGGAATGAAGAATAAAAATTGTTTGTATGCTCATCTCTATGGCTATTTGTAACTATTTTTGATTTACTGAGCAGTAAGTACAAAATTCAAGAATAAACTTAAAAAATTAGAAGTTTTCAAATAATTGAACAGAAAAAATGATAATAAGTGCTCCACATGTTGCCCATTTTGATTGATACATCTCTATGCCTCTTTAAAATGAAGTTTCTACTGTTCTACATCTAAAATATGAAAGAATAATAACAACTGCTTTTCGGTCGGTCACACCAGTAATTTTAAAACAGTAGATATACAGGGTTACTGGTAATTCGATACATTCCTTTGGAGATGTGATGGGGCATGATCTAAGAAGTAAATTTAGCCCTAACATATATTATGCAAAACTCAATAGTTTTTGAGATATTTAATTTTTTTTATTTTTCTCAAAAAGTAGATCTTAATGTCCTAAAAGTTACTTTTCGAAAAATCTATTTGACATTTTTAAATTTTTTTTTTACTGGATTTACTTGTCCAATATTATAGATATCCGATTGGAATGAAAAATATCTGGAAACATTTCGATCATGTGAACATCTGAAATAAAACTTAATTTTTTTTTTTAATCAGCTATGAAAGTTACCTATTAGGTTTTTTCAAAAAAATATTAACGTAACACGCGTATAAATAATTATTATAAAAACTGCCTTATTTCAATAGCTATCTAACACGGTACAAATGTTCAATGTACCCTTAATAGTTCTAAGAAAATACTAGTAAAAATAACACAAGTAGCACGAATTTTATTTTTAGATAAACAGTAAGAAGCATTTTAAAAGTAGAGTTTAATTCTTCATTAATTTCAAAGTTGTACTTTATTTTTTATATGTCTTGCTCAAAATGGGAGCCCCTATTCCGTATACAGACACGGCAGCGTCTTCTTATTTCCGTCCTTGTTACTCTGGTTGTCAGATTATGCCTTATGTGTTGGGCAGCATCGACTATCCTTTGTCTAAGGTTTTCTATAGTATTGACTGGTGTGGCATAGACCATCTCCTTGATATGACCCCATACGTAATAACCAAGGGGTGTTAAGTCAGGGCTTCGCGCTGGCCAAGGTATTGGGCCCGCTCTTCCAATCCAACGGTTAGGGAAACGTTGATCAAGTAACTGTCGTACTGTCAGCCGATAATGTGCTGGACAACCGTCGTTCTGAAACATCATTCGCTGTCTGACGGCGAGAGGAACATCTTCTAAAATCACCGCCAGATCATTTCTTAAAAAAATTTCATAGATTTCCCCGTTTAAATTTTGAGGAAGAAAGTGTGGCTCTATTAAATAGTGGCCAATGACTCCCATCCACACATTAATAGAAAACTTCATTTGGAAACTAGTTTCACGTGTTAACTTGGGATTTTCCTCTGCCCAATAATGTAGGTTGTGGAAATTTGTTATATTCTCGCGATTAAATTTCGACTCGTCCGTCCATAAAATACTTGTTAAAAAATTTGCACTTTCTGCATCTGAATTTAACATAAAGCAGCAGAATTCCACTCTCCTTCCAGGATCACCTTCCTCCAAGCCTTGGACAGGGGTATAGTGGTAAGGATGACATCCAACTCTACGTATCGTAGACCAAACTTTCCATTGTGACGCTCCGGTTAGTCTTGCGACTTTATTAGTTGAAATAGTTGGGTCTTCCTCAAAATACCTCAACATTTCTTCCTCATCATCTGGTTCATAAACGGGAGGAGCACCAGCGTCGCTTCTTCTACATTTCACGGAGCCAGTTTCAGCGATATTTCGATATGCCGTACTGAATGCACGTGGCATTTGGTAAGCGGCGGTTAGGGTACCAAAGACCATATTCTCGGCGAGCTTCAGCAGCGTTGCCGCCACAGTATCCATAGACAAACAAGATATCAGCGTATTCACGCGGCCATGGCACAGAAAATACAATAACAACAACTACGAGCAAAATCAAAATCTTCGATAACTAATTTAACAAGACCAACAAACTTAAGGGACACGGAGATAAGAGTGTCAGTTAATGACATATATGCACAAACGTCAAAGTCAAGGACTGATAATGAACGATTAGTCGTTTAATAAATTCCGCCACCAGCATTATCTTTACTATTTTTTTATTAGAACTATCAAGGGTACATTAAACATTTCTACCTAGTTAGATAGCTATTGAAATAAGGAAGTTTTTATAATAATTTGTACGCATGCTACATTAATATTTTTTTGAAAAAACCTAATAGGTAAATTTCATAACTGATTTTTAAAAAAAAATTTACAAGTTTTTATTTTAAATGTTCACATGATCGAAATGTTTCCGGATATTTTTCATTCCAAACGGATATCTATAATATTGGACAAGTAATCCATTAAAAAAAAATTAAAAATGTCAAGTAGATTTTTCGGAAATTAACTTTTAAGACAATAAGATCTACTTTTTTGAGAGAAACAAAAAAATTGAAATATCTCAAAAACTATTGAGTTTTGCATAATGTATGTTAGGGCTAGATTTACTACTTAGCTCATGCCCCATCACATCTCCAAAGGAATGTATCGAATTACCAGTAACCCTGTATATTTCTCTCGCAAACTGTATATTTTCTGCAACACTAAATTACCCTTGACTGTCGCTATACCTATACATCGAAACCGGTTGCAGAAAATATGGAATTTATGAGAGAAAGACTTATTATTTTTATCCCAATTCATAGTATCGGAATTCAATTGTGTGTTTGTGTGTATAAAATAAAAATATAGTTCCCCCCTCTATATTTAAATCTGTAAACTTTATTTCTCATGTTTCGCACGACTTTCGCAGCGTCTCCATTTAAAGTTTAGCAATTAGTCTGCCTGCTTCCCTCCGCCATGCTGGGCTCTTCTCTTGCATATGCCAGACGCGAGTTGACAATAGTTTACTCTCACTGCTCTGATTAACATTATTAATCTGTTATTAATGTAAAATCACTATATTCTTATCTAGGACTGAACATGGCACGCAACATCATAATATAAAAAAAAAATGGATGGATGGAGCTCCAATATTATTTTCGTGGAAAACTCAGATCTACTACTCATGTTGCATGCTCAGGGTTATGTTAAATGGACAAAATTAGCTGTTGTTTTTTTTTTTTAGGAATTGGGCGATTTAAATGCGACAGATGTGGGAAATCATACAAGCACAAACCGAATCTTTACCGACATTCTAGGTTTGAATGTGATGGGGTTCGGCAGTTCAAATGTGATTTTTGTGGAAAAGCTTATACACAGAAAGCAAAATTAAAATACCACGTATATAAATCGCACGTTAACAGTGTTCCTAGTAATTAGATTCATTAAACATGAATAATTTACACTATCATAATTGCATGGTTACAATGTCATGTTTCGTAAACTATGGGAGCAAGCTCAAAAATAAACAAACTTACGGAAAAATGATAGTATTTATTCATGAAGTAAATAAAAATAGGATATGTCTAAAGCAGTTTTTCTATTTTTCGGCTATTTTAAGCATGTGCAATTAAAAAATAGTATATTGTCTTATTAGGAGTAAAATGATACTTTTTTAACGAGTCTGTAAGTCGAGTCACAAGTGGCTTTTAATCAGAATAAGACATGCTATTTTTTCTTCAAACGTCGATTAGCTATAAAGAAATAAAGATAAAAATCTCGAGTTTTACGACCAAAAACACATTGTGTTAATATCGGAATGACTGGCATATTAAATAAAGTAAAGTATATATGATTGGAATTGAAACCGTATAAAAACTAAAAGCCGGCAAAAACAGTCGGCATCTCTTTATTGTACATGGGCGGAGGTAAATAGAAATGCTTGTCATAACAAAATGATAATATTTTCGGGCGTTATTATATTATCCTCTGTTTCAAATGGTCTCCAGAAAGCCATGGTAAATTAGTAAATGATTAAAATATTTTACCTTTTATACAGTAGTAAATATTTATAAATATGAACAGTAACTAACTAAACTCCTACGCTTGATATTATAATAGGTATTTATGCGCTGCACTGGCACATAGACAGCACGATATTAGACTTCCACGCTCCAAGATAAAGAAACGATTTACGAGTTTTTTTGTGCTAGAAGGCCTGTCCGTTTTATTACCTTTAAACCAGTGCAGTCGTAGATGGTTCATTCAGGCTGATTACATTGCCAGTCTCGGACTCACCTGCACAGTTTCAACTACCGTTCGTATCTCAATACCATTGCCAAATATATAGGACAAAATATCAAGTTCAGTACGCACGGTCCTGTGCTTTAAAACTGACCAGTTTCAATTCCAATCGTATATACTTTACGCGTTGCTGTGAATATAGGTACTGTACGCGTTGCTCGATTTAATGTGTCAGTTTAAATTGTACTGCGAGTGTCCTCACAATTTGTAAGTGTAAATATTTTAATAAATATCCCCTTGATATTATTCTTTTAAACCACACTTCTAGATTAGAATGACAGACTCAGTTTTGATTGCATACCCCCTGAGGTTGAGGAAATTGCCGCAAATGCCATAAATAATTTACAAAATCGGATAGTGTTTATGAAGCTGCATTTAGAAGATTCCGGACGTGGTGCTGTCCACAGGACTGGCGTTGGGTTGATGTAAATTTCGCCCTTATGGCGGACGTTGTCAGGAGCTCGGTACGAATTTCTTAGAGAGGTATGTGGGCGCCAGTACTCCTTTGGTTTGTAGGAACACCAGTGTTGAACTAGGTTGTATCTCGGGGCGTTTTCCCTTTGGATCGGGTTCGTGAGAGAGACCAGGGATTTGTTTTGTGTAGAGAGAGTGTTTGCGCCCAACTTCGCCGTAGTCACTTAGATTTTAGATATTGTTTTTATATTTTGAACAAGGAAGGAGGATGATGCCTACTTTATATTCGGGGAAATTAACTCTGCTAGGGAAGATGTCCCTAGATGTAGGCGAATGGCAATGGAATGAAAGTAACTTTTTCCAAAAGCTAGTATATTAACACTCTATTTAAAATATTTATAAAAGGGAAAAACAATTTATTTTGTTTATTCAATTTACTGTTGGATTTTAGCAAGCACTTTTTTGTAGCTAAGACGCGTTACTAGTTAGGATGTCGTGGTTAAATGGTCGCGGCGGACTGAGTAATGATAGGTTAAGTCGCTAGGGACAGAAGTTGATACGTTGGATGAGGGCGCGAGCGACTGTTCGAACTTCACTTTTGGTTAAATGCGCGGTGGCAAAATGGCTTAGAGCTTTTTTACTTGGTACAGCCAAGGAAGCAGCTGCAGTGGCACGGTTATAGAGATAACGTTCGCGACGTACATAATGACCTGGACTTCTTTTACTTGAACTTTTTGTTAAATGCGCGATGGCAGAATAGAATTGATTTAAAATTCTTTTTTACTTGGTTATGGCCCAGGAAGCAGCTGTAGTGGCACGGTTGGAGATTCAACTTTCGCTGCGTACGTATCGGACTGGATTTGTTCGAGCTCATCGTGCTCGGCTTTTTTATGGTTCGTCGGGGACTCGACGTGCGGAGGTCTGGAAAGGTCTGGAGATGTCCCCGCCCATTCCATGCGGGCTCTTCTATTGCGCAATATTGCATAAAAAATATAAAAATGGAAAATTTGGATATGAAAATTATACGGCCGTCTCAGCATTAAAATGACAAATTTATTGATATATGAACGAAATTTGGATCGATTTGATTTTCGAAGTTATAAACGAAAATTTGTTGAGATGATTTATCAAATTTGAAACGACCCCGTAAAGTCGTCCCGAAGATCTTCGCACTTAAATTTGAATATGATATGAAATTGTGCCGATACGTTCACGGTGAATGAATGACGTGTATTCAATTTAATTTGATACATAGCTTATGTTTTGGAAGTAAGTTTTGATAATGATGAGGGTGAAAGTAACTTCTATTGGGGCAACTTGAATTCATTGTATGTTGATATTTAGGACGCGGAATTAAAAGGAAGAATAATTTATAAAAAGTTTGTGTGATTGAAATAAAATATTTTGAATGTGGGTATGGAAAGTAGTTTTGATACTAATGAGCCAGCAATGTATACATCGATTCCACCCCTTTCATACAATCATGCGTACAATCATATAAAATGCGCGCACGCCTTGCTTTTCTTGCATTCGTACATTAGTGCTTTTTTTTATTTTTTACTTTTTAGTACGACTTTTTACAGAAAAGCAAGTTTTTACATTTAAAAAAAAAATTTTTTCTTCATAAAATTTTAATATGTTAAGCTGTCTAAATACGTACAACTAAAAATTATCTGGAATTTTTTTATAGTTGCATTTTTTGCACAAAAAGTTGGAAAAATGTTTGTTTAACTATTAACAAAAAAAGAGAAAATTCCATCGTGGCAAAGTTGTTTTCACCCGATTTTCCGCTTGATCATCAAAGCACCAATATGTTAATAAAATATTTTATAACTGGGAAGGTCCAGGATTTAGAATAAAACTGTAACCTTGGCTTTTGAATGTACTGACCAATCGGAGGCGGCACCTGTTGGTGAACAACGTAACTGTTAACCATTGGTTTTAAATCGTGAGTCTTGATGGGTTAGTAATCTTTAATTTAGATTACAGTGTTACTATTTAAGGGAAAATATAACTTCTTTTGATAGTAGTTTCTAGAAACACCCAGTCCATTCTACGGTATTCAATTTGCATTTTATCAATCAAGTAAGCATCATCGGGAGGCGATTAATCTTATCGGCGTGTTGTGCAGTAGTCGATGTTTCTCAACAATTTTTTATTTTGACAAAATGGCCAAGCATTTATTTGAAACTAACTCCATATAACAAATCATTGATTTGCTTAAACTGCCGCTTATTTACATTTTATGTCTTTCACCTTATTGTTACCTTGTACCTTATAGTAAAATATATATTTTTTTAGTGCTGGACAGGAAGTTTAAATGTGAAAAGTGTGACAAAGCATACAAACACAAGCCAAATCTTTATCGCCACTCGAAGTATGAATGCGACGGTGTGCCCAGGTTTGTATGCGAAATATGTGGAAAAGCCTATACCCAAAAAGTGACCTTGAAACAACACAAGGACTCTCTGCATTTTACAGCTGTTTTTAAATTTAATAAGTTTTAGATTCTTTGTATAGTTACTTTATGCGGTCATGCCTTCTTAATATAAAATATTTTTATGACATGAGATTGTAGTTTTTGTTTTCCTAGTGTGAAAAGGTTTTGCGCCCAACTAGATCCATACATATCCTTTTTTGCTTCCTAACCTCTTATGTAAAACATTTCTTAGCTTTTTCGGCTATATCCCAGTAAAATGGGAAAATTTCAATGAAATAATTAATAAAATAATAATTTGGAACAGGCTTATTTTGTGGTAGTTTTTAAGGGGGGAGAAAATAGTTAAAAAAATCGGTTTCAATTTGACTGTAAAATGTGTACACATGAAAATTATAGGAAATAAAAATTCGCACAATTTTTTTTTAACTTTATCCGACCTATTGAAACCGAGATAGGATTTTTTTGAAATTTGGACAGTTTTGTGACGCAATGGAAGCGCGCACGTTTTTCGCTAAAATCTCGAAACTGGTCATTCGGATCGCAAAATGTTTCAAATGAAAGTTGTAGAGAATTCGATTACGAACAATTTCCTTTTATTTTTCATTTCCACTAGATCAATATTGGCAGAGATATGAATTTTTAAACATCTTTATAGCGCGCTAACAGAACAGATAAATTCGATAAAAACTCGAGAACGATAGATCACACGCATATAATGTATCTAATGAAAGTTAAAGAGAATTAAATTTTGAATATGTTAGTGTATGTACAAAATCGTTTTGACAACGAGTGAATGGAAATAAATGGGAAAAACATGAAAAATTGTCATTTTCACGTGCATTTTGTCAAATAACTATTTTTTGATTGGCTTTAGACAATAATAACACTAAAGGTTTTTTGAAAGGAATTAAATTATCTGTAAAATGAGCTCCAAGTGACCTTCATACGACGAATGATTCACAAGTTACAGGTGTTTAAAGCTATGAGCAAAAATTTATTTTTTATTATAAATTAAGATTTTCCTTCAAATTTTCTGTGAAATTTTTTTTTTTAAATTGGTTTTGACCTATTTTTATTAGTTTATATACATATGAAAGTAATGCAATAGCGTAAGTCTCTCGCAAGGTATATTTTCTTTAAAAAGTAGGTTCTTGAAAATTGTTTTTGTTCAGAAAATCTAACCATATTTTTTTATTCCTTTTTTTTGTATATATCATCGTTACTTTTGACTTTACGACAAAATTTCATAAGATCTAAATGAAAACTGATGATTTTTTTAACCTATTTTCTCCCTCCTCCCCTCCGCCGGCTTCTACCGGCCAGGACTTATGAATATGTTAAAAAGTATCACAAATTAAGCCTGTTCCCAAAATTTCGGCCTGCTCTGAATTATTTCAAGCAAATCGACAAACCTCAGCCCATTTTATTGGACTCCTAGTAATGGGAGTCAGATCAACTGCAAGAAAATGATTTTTCAATTTTTTTTTTTTTTCATTGAATTTTCTCAATTTTTTCAAATGCTTAGTGGTTCCATTTTTATGAATCATCAAAAAGTAATTGCTACCCAAACAAATGTTTTTATGCATGTTTAAATTAATTGGGCTAATAACGGCTAGTTTCGGTTTAGAGCGAAACAAGCTCACAGATATACATCTGCAATTGCATTTGACTCTCGAGGGGACAAGTCGTACCTAGGGCAGGTAAAAGGGTGACAACTGGATGGAATTCCCAGCAATAAAACTAAGTGACAGTGATGTGCGTGCACCACATGTTAGTATAAAATTGAGGTCCAGTGTTTAATTTATTTTATATCTGTTTTCTATGAATGTGATTGCATGCCACGTTATGCTAGTGCTGTAACAACAAAAAAACAAGAGGTATCTGGTGGGGCCTATTGTTTCATTTAGGCGACATGGGAAAAGGAAATGTTTTACCCTTTATTATTAGAGACATACTAGAATCATCATTACCATTGGATATCTGCGACAAGAAAACGTATGAAATTTTCGAGAAAAAACTAAGACTTTTTTATGTATTCAGCCATCTTTTTGCATCAGTTAAATCGTACACGCCGAAGAAAAAGTAGCTGAATTCATTCCCAAAACTAATAACCCTTCTAATGTTAAACCATCGTATGTGTCTCTATTGTACAATAGTGCATGAGCAGCTATCATTATGAAACTGAGAAACTAATTATAAAATCTAAAATCAGTCGAAGTGATATACCTAAACACCAATGAAGTCAATCAGACTAAGGAATAAGGTCTCATATTAAGCTGTAATTTTACAGATGAAATTACTAAAAAAATATCGGGCTGAAGAAAACTATCAAACGATTAAGAAATCTGAAGGACTACACGATTGCTGAACCTGGATACATTCCGTGTTATTGTTAAACATAATAGTGATTTATTTTCTGGCACCTCTAAATTAATTAAATTGTGGCGCACTCAATAGATCCAGAAATACGTCAAACTATCATTCAACTGCACGTTCGGATTAGAGTAAGATAAAATTAATGTTTGTTTATGTTTACTTATAGATTTAGATATCTGTAATAAACTAGAGAAATGATCTCTTGCGCTAAATGCTATAGTCTTAGCAAGAATTAAAGCTTTTCGAACTGAAAAACTTATTAATGCGTGGACTGCTCAATTTTAGTGAAATCATCCCATTCAGATACAGAAGTTCAAAATAAAATCTTGGTTAACAATGTTCGTGGCTTAAACACCAAATTACTAACTCTGTATAACAATGCGTGGTAAAATGGAACTCTAGCAAACCTTAGGATACTAGATAACAATAAATTTAATAATTTTAGATCGAATCGGAACTTGAGAGCTATTAATTGTAGTTATTTTACCAATTAGTACTGATATATTTGCTGTAGATTTAAGATTATGCAATTCGAATTTTAAACACATTCCATCTGTCGACATCGTATTTTACTATAAATTAGACTTAATCTTTAACATCTTGGCGCCAAAATTAAGTTACATATGAACTCTCTTGAAAGATTCTTCTTGTTTTCTGTTCAAGATAATGTTATCTTTTTATTTTTTATGCTTTCAGTGCCTAGTTAGTCTTTTGCTCTCATAATTAATAAATGATAGATAATCTTGTAAATATTATCAAAATTATGCAATATGATGAGGATCACTGTTCTTGAGCCAGTTAAAGTGTGTTCCATTTAAATAAATCGTGGGGATTTCGAGGTCATTAGTTTTTCAATATGACCTACAGCATCTTGCAACTTACAAGAAAACGTTTTCATATGGTATTCTAAATTTTTCAATGGATCCAAGGTACAGAACAGAATATCTATCTATGGATATGTACGCGTTTTTAACATTTTTTGCAGGTAAAGAAAAGTGATGGGTTTAATGATCTACCAAGAAGGGCCTGCAATTTTTCTGTGTCTGGCCTTCATTTAGCCAGGCAGCATTACCAATTCTTCTAATGTTTTCAAATATAAAAGGGCGACTACCCTTCAGCAAACTAGTATTCGCAAATTTCAGATAACGGTTGAATTATTATACTAAATTGTTCGGTATTTACAGATGTCTTGTCTACAAAAAGCATTTTTTTCATAGCATGCCAATATTAATAAGATCCGGATTTTTAGGTTCCGATGAAATTCACGAGAATCACATAAACTTGGAATACATATTTGAAGATGAAATAGAACCGGCAACTGAAAATATGAATAATGTTACTGAAATTGTAATAGAAGATAATACGACGGAGTTTATAACAGATAAATATGCAAAAAGCAACGATAATAGCGAACATGCAAACGATGACAATGAAGGTGATGTCACTGGTAAAAAAAATGAATTGACCCATTGCTGCGTAACGTGTGGAAAGGTAGGCTTATGGTAGGATAAGTATATAGTGGTTTCTCAGGGAGAAATTATTGTGTGTCTGTTTTCTGGAAACATTGTTGTCAAAAACACATTTCACTTAATTTTGTTTATTCAGAGAGTGGAGATAGAATCTCTAATTACAATTAAAATATGGCACTCCACGTTGTTTGAAACCATGTTCCAATGTAATATACAGAGGCGTGCCCAATAAGATCGCGCCGCGTCCCACTAATTTTGCCGCGTTGTAGAGAATATAGACGTTTTTTTGGCAAATGGTAGGTTGAGCATTCAGCTTAAATAACATCTTTTTCGACCAAATCACCCTCAGACATTTTTCAATCCGTCTTTTAAAATTCGTTTGTTTCTCAGTTGTTGTGGAGTCACCTCTTCGTAGTTCTCTCTTATTCCCTCGCACAACTCTTCCCTTTTTGTTGGTCTTGTCTTGTAGACTTTTTCTTTAAGTGTTCCCCCCACAAAAAGAAATCTAAGGGTGTAATGTCCATAGACCTGGGAGCCCACTCAATGAGGGGGTATTGCGACCTATCCATCATTTGTAAAAATGATGGTTAATTCACTCCAGTACAATAAGATCGTTATGAATTGAAGCTCCATCTAATAATGAATAACACTTGGCGATATTTTCAAAATATCACGGTTAACAATGTGGAAAATGTCACCTATGATTTTTCTTTATTGGGAAATACAACGCAAATTACCAAAAATTGGTTTAACAAGTTCTGTCAAGTCGCCTATGGATAATTGTATATTTCCCAATAAACAAAAGTCGCAGATGACATTTTCCACATTTTTAACTCTGATATTTTGAAAATATCGCCAAATGTTATTCATTATTAATGACAATGGATGAGAATCGTCTTATATGAAGAAAAATTAGAAATAGTAAAATTAGTAGGTGACAATGTGAGCTCTTTTCGTGAAGCAGGCGTAGAATTTAATAGAAGACATACAGATCGCCTCTCAATATCTAACACGACAGTACTTTGAATAAATCGAATGTTCAATTCTACAGGAGGAGTGAATAAAAAGTAACAAACCGAAACAGAAATCATGTTTAGATGAAGATGTCTTCAATTTTTTGAGAAATAATGAAAATAATGCAAATCTAAGTTTTAGGCAGATGTCTTGAATTTTAGACATTTTTATTCATAAAATTCGTGACTTTCAAAAGAAATAAAATAAAGCCATTTACACCAAATTTTCTAGTAGGTATAGCGCCGGTTGGGGCAGACGGTCACGTGATTATCATCAAGTATGGGATCTGAGTTACCGACCGGGGGAAATTCAAACTGTATTACCGATCGCGGGAGATTCAAAAGTATGGGATTTGCTTTGCCGGCTGATCACATTTACCGAGCGGGAAATTCAAACTATGCTATGGGCTCCCAACCTCACTAGTGCCTCCATGGTATGGTCTTGAAAGAGGAAGATCTAGTGAGGAGGTTCGAATTGTGTATATAGCTTCAAGGAGAAATCTTAAATGATCGTATATTTTTGAAAAAAAAACCTATGACAGATGAAGCAACTTTAACTACTAATGGCACCGTGTCTGCTCAAAATTGTAGATATTGGACATTTGAGAATCTTCAATGGATAATTAATTGCAGAAGTATTCTGAAAAAGTGACCGTGTTTTGGATTATTGATAATAATTTGATCGGTCCATTTTTTTATGGAAAATCTGACGGCTGCTAGACTATTGTAATTCTTTAGGACCATTTTTACAGCGGCGCTAGAAGAGCTTGTTCCCCTCAATTTATACTTCGACATGTTTCTTCAATTACATGGGAGTATCAATTCATAACGCTCTTACTGTAGGGGAGTGGATTAACGATCATTTTTACAATAGATGGATAGGTCGCAATAGCCCCCTCATCGAGTAGACTCTCAGGTCTGCGTGCATCACACCCTTAGATTTATTTTTGTAGGGAACACTTAAAGAAAAAATCTACAAGACAAGACCAACAAACAGGAAAGAATTATGCGAGAGAATAACAGAGGCGTGTGAAGAGCTGGCTCCACAACAAGTGAGAAACGCAAGACTGAATTTAAGGAGACGGATTGAAAAATGCATTTTGTCTGGGAGTGATTTGGTCGAAAAAGATGTAATTTAAATTTTCTCGAATTTTGATGAAAGTTGGGATTTGGGAGTTTCAAGTGATTTTGAATAACTTTCTTTATACAATTTTTTCGATAAAAAATGCCTAATATAACTTCTTCACTTTTGGTATCATATATCGAATCGTGGTAGGCATTGGAAATTCACCAGAAAATTGTTAATGCTCAAAATAAGTGAAGTTCAGCTTTGGCTAGTGTCTTACGTGAATCTTCCGAGTACTGTATCTGGGTTTTATCAGATGAACATGTAGAGTGGTATTATCTGGAAATAGTAAATAATTTGTTAAGTGGTTCCCAAGTTAGAGATCGTTGATGAAAACTAGGAATAATAGAGTTCCTAATATAGACCCTTGTGGCAGTTCGACTGTTATTTTCTTGTGAGCGACAATACATCCCCTACTCCTATATGTTGGTACCTGTTATCAAGGTAAGATTTAAATAGTTACATTTGAAGTTGTCAAAGTTGTATTACTTTAACTTCTTTAAGAGCAGTTCATTTGAGACACCCAGTCAACCAACTATTTGCCAAAAAATCGTCAATATTCTCTGCAACGTGGCAAAATTCGTGGGGCACTGCGATCTTATTGGGCACACTTTGTAGATGTTGTCCACGCGAAAAAAATGTCTTGGTTCTTGGTTATCCGAGCACTGGGTTCGATTAGCACTCCCGACACTAGCAATGTCGATGAGTAATAAATGTCTGTATGTGTAACAACGTTCTGGACATACTTGATTCTGGAGTTATGTACCATTTTGTAACTTTGATGCGGCTAGCCATCGTTTAAGTAACATCTAATGGCTCTATCTTCAAAATATAGGAAATAACATTAATATAGAGAAATAATATACTTATGTAATAATATTTCATAATGTCAATTTTATTGAGATGACTTTTATCAAACATTGAAATAGATAAAAACAAGACTTAACAATAATGTTTCCCTGCGTGTACTTAAAAAATTTCGCCCTGAGAAAATCTCTTTTTTTCTTGCCTACGACACAAGAGCACTTGAACACTACATTCGAATAGTGTGCACTGGACGCTTGTCCAACTATGTTAATATCATATACAGATATTTGAAATTCAGTTTTGTTGTGTAGTGCTCAAATTTTTGTGGTGGGTCCATTTCTTTAATTTATTTTGATCAGTTTATTATGATTTACAATTTACAATAACAACATTTTAGGTATATCAAACCAAGGGAAATTTAGTTCGTCACATGAAGTATGAATGCGGAGTTCCTCCAAATATCTCATGCCCAGTTTGTGGGGTGCAAACCAAATATCTGTCCAGCATGAAGAGACATGTTAATAATAGACATCCTACTATGAAAGATCAGTTTATTTGGGAGAAATAATCGTCAAATAATTTTTATTGATATCTTGCGCAAAATTGTTAATTTTTAATGGGTAACCTAAGGTTTCTAGATATATATTTTTCGAAATCGATATTTATTTGTTTGATACTAAGCAGTCGAAATTATCTGTTAATAGTAAATAGGCTAGGCGCCAGGACAAAAAAGGCTCAATACGGAAATAAGTCCCGAAGTCTGGAAATTGTGTTAATCGCTTTTCTTTGTAGTTTGTCTTTAACACACCAAGTTATCCCCCTCGTTCGAGGTCTGCGTTAGCCGCCATATTGACAAAATGGCGACAAAATTAAGTTTTTCGCTTGTATCTCCTGAACCGTAAACTTTCTGAGGAAGGCAATTATTGTGAATACTATGCACTATTGAATTCTCTACAGAAAAATTACTTAGCACTTTTTACCTACAATTGACCGTTTCGGAGATACAAGCGCGACAAGTTCGGCGTATTTGCGCGAAAGAAATAAAGTTTCCACTTCTGATATACTGTGTTTCAGATAATATTATAGGTAATCAGACATTAACATTTAATTTAACATTAAATAAAATAATGTCTTTCTGCATCGAATATTTGATGTTTAATACTGGTTTATACATCATCATGCGGCAGAGTAAATGGAGCGTTTTGTAGACCTAATCCACTAAATCCCTTTTAATGCATTTTTTTTTTGTTTGTTTTAATGTTGAAGCCTGCTCTATTCATTCTTCAACATCTACTTCTTCACTTCCCTCATCTGACTTTCTCCATGCATTACATGCTCCATCGGAACGTCGATTTCCTCATCGTAATTTTCTGTTTCTTCTATATCCTTGAGGTTCGAGCAGGATTGTCCTTGGAAATTAATACGGTGGAACATTGGAGACTAACTTTTCTGCACCCGCAAACTACCTTGCAGCCTTTCAAACATTTGCGAAACATAGATTACAGGAGCATTTGTGGAGCTGGATCCTTCGTGGTTGTGATGGGAAGCAAACCATATTTCGAATTTTTCCAGCAGAGATTGAAACAATATTTGGTCAATGATTTGGCAAACACACAAGCATGTCTAGTAATAACGTCAGCGACTTATTGTAAATGCTATGAGTGATGGCGAGCAAAGAGGAAGCTGTATGTAGAGAGTAGCATAGACCTAGCGTAAGCATCGCTATTCTAATTGGTGTAGTATAAATTCTAAATAGTGCCAGCGGTCTGTGCTGTTCTACGATAGGCCGATTATATTCCCCTACAACCCCCACCGCTCGTCAACACTCGTGCTGTTTACTGTACGTAGAGTTTTCATGGAATTTAGGCTACACCATTGATGTCAACGACTTACGTAGGCTCAATTACCTTCCGTAGAATTTAGAACCTAATTTAAGAAATAGACTGCTGACGTCTAAGGTCTAGACTTAATTCTGTGAATACTACTTGACTTTAAATAGGTTGCTGAAGTCAATGATTTCGGAAAAGTCATTAACGCCAGTGCACTTAGGGAAATCTAATTAACCATTATGTCTGTTGCTGCTAATTAAATTTTGTGAGCTACACTCACTACTTAACCGCCAGTCGCCATAAACAATTAAATGCAGGAATTATGCATAAACACAGTATATCAGAGGTGGAAACTCTTTTTTCGTAGTCGAGCAAATACCCCAAACTTGTCACTTATTGTGCCTGTATCTCCGAAACGGTTAATTGTAGGTAAATAAAGCTGAGCGACTTTTCTATAGAGAATTCAATACTGAATAATAATGATAATAGCTCCCTTCATCAAAAAGTTAATGGTTCAGGAAATACAAGCAAAATACTGAATTCTGCCGCCATTTTAGCAATATGGCGGCCAACGCAGACTTCGCACGAAGGGGAAAACTTGGTATGTTAAAGACGAACTACAAATACAAAAATTAAAACAATTTCCAGCTTTCTGTGAATTATTTCCTTATTCAACTACCTATCGCCTGGCCTAAAATAATGACTATTAACAAGATATAGAAAATATGATGTCTGGGAACAGGTGCAGTGTTGTTACAAGTACATAGACATTTCGATTGAGAAGTAAACCTGCAATATATATGTATATACAGAAGGCCTCAGACTTTCATGATAATAATTTAGAAATATATAGATGGGGTCGAAAGAGCACATGTTAAAATTTTTTAATTAAAATCCAATAGCTTGGTAATTTTATCAATTTTCAGATTTAGTAATAATATATTTATTCCGGATGGCACAAGTTTCTGACTGGATCCTATATTTCCTTTATTTTTTCTTTTAAATTTATTGACATGAACTCCTGAGGCAACCTTTAGTGCGTATGTATGTGCACGTGTAAATAGTCTTTAAATGGAAATCATACACACTTCAAAGATGGTACAAATGTAATTTAATCATTGCGTCGCTATTTTATATAAATCGCACGAAATGGAAAATACTTTAGGATTGTAAGCGCATGTTTGATTTTAGGTTTAAGTTAGTTTATTAAATTTGCCAATGTTTTGTCTCAGTATTATATTCATAAAAATTAAACTTATGCGATATATAACAAAATGTAATTTTTGGTTTTACACTCCCAAAAATTATTGTGTCGTCAGAATAATCACAGATTCACAGATATTCTATAGTATTTTTTTTTTTTGAGTACGGGATTGTGTCTGAAGCCGAACATATCGAATATAATGAACATGACGAACATAACACGCATACTATGGGCGTACGGGATCAAATTCCCATGTTATTTCTTATGGAGGTTCAATCAGATCATTTTCGCCAGGCTCCACCCACCCATGGACTTGCGCGTCCACTAATTGGCGGGAAAGTCAAATTGTCTGATTGTCGCGCCATCTAGTGACCAATCCGGAAACTCTTAATACCCGCAAGTTTCTATAAATGTCATCACGAGTTAATTTCTTTATCAGCCTCAGGTCTGGTGAGAAATTCAAACGTTGTGCCCCCTATTAAACAGATCTGCATCAATAATAAATAGGTCTGTATGAATAATAAACGGATCTGTACGTTTTTCAAATAGGTCTATACAAATAATAAACAGGTCTGTACAGTTTTCAAACAGGGTCTGTACGATTTTCAAACAGGGGTGTCATGCGTTGTTCATGGGGGTGATGACCTGTTTGAAAGCTGTACAGACCTGTTTGAAAATCGTACAGACCTGTTTGAAAATCGTACAGACCTGTTTGAAAACCGTACAGATCCGTTTATTATTCATACAACCCTGTTTATTATTGCTTGCCTTTAATAGGGGGTGCAACGTTTGAATTTTCCGCCAGACATAAGGCTGCGAAAAAATTAACTCGTGATGACATAGGAACTTGGGGTATTAAGAGTTTCCGTATTGGCCACTAGATGGCGCGATGATCAGACAATTTGAATTTCCCGCCAATTCCTGCGCTCGCAAGTCGTGGGTGGGAGGAGCCAGGGGAAAAGTAACCTTGAAAACCCGATTGAACCTCTATAAGAAATAACATGGGATTTTGGTCCCGTGCACCCATTGCTTATCTACTTACTGACTATAACTAACGTGACGAACATAAGTGCGTATCTGTTTTTTATGTTCGTCATATCCATTAGGCTTGTAATGTTCAATGAAAACTATTCACTCTAAATAAATTTTGATATATTAATTTTTGTAAAAAACCCAAAAACATATTAAAAATAAATAATGGACACATTTTCTTATGAATAAACCTAGTATTAGCTCCACCTCACCCTCAGAACCATCTCTACAAATTTTTTTAATGATCACTTTTAGCTCATTAGTTTCCCCTCGAAGAACTTATTATAAAAATGTAGGTCTTAATTGAACAGTTTGTGAGCTACACATTACTTTATATTGGAACATGTTTAGAGTAATAAATGATTCAATATCAAATATTGCTTTATCAGGTGTTCATACTGTGTGGGGTTAACTATTGACGTTTTTGAACAATCCTTCATCAAATACCTCCACAAAAAAGTTTATAAAGTAGCCAAATCTGATGACCGAGTTGGCCACTCCATCGTCGGACCTCTTCTGCATATCCAACGGACAGAAACTATATTATTAGAAATTGATGGAGAGTCACAGCAAAATCTGGAGGTGCTCCTACTTGTTGAAATGGAAGGAGATTTTCAGAAAGAGTTTGGTGTGTGTAGGGAGTATAGGCTTGGCTCTGGGGGCGAGGGAGTGGATAACTACTGCGAAGTAGATACCTTTGCTGACAATTTCTTGTTGAATATGTTTCTGAAGGGTATTCACGTTGGACATTTAATTTTAGTAATTGTGTTAATATTCCCCTATGAAATTTAATATATTTTTTTAATATATTTAGAATAGATAGCTTTTTGACAATACGTGTGCTAAAAAAATTTATGGCCAAAAATAATGAGTACTTCATTAGATTTCTATGTCTCTCTTTCCCTCTCTTAAATGTGAATCTATTAAGCTTTAAGTGTTGGGACAGGCAAGTTCAACTTAAGCAGATAACTAGTCTCAAAACAAATTTTTAATTTAATTGATTTGATTTTCAAGATTTTCTATCCATTGAAAGTACTTGACACATTTTATTATAAGTCTTGTTTAGTGACTCTACATCGCATATCAGACTCATTAAAATTGATTGAGGAAAAAAAATATATTTTCAAAAATTCTTATAATGATTTTTTCGGAGATCTAGGGTGCTCATGAACCTCAGAATTCGCAGAATAGTTAGGCTTTGTAAAGTGATTATGGTAAAAATATCAGGCCCAATTTTTCTTGGGATAGCCAACCCATGGTAATACTGCTAGACTTTTTTGGATGTAGACAATGTCCATTCTGCATGGCGTCTTAAACTTCAGTTTGAGCAATAGACATTCCATTAATTTTTTGGCTTTAAATCTTAAAACTGGCCGTCACTAATCTGTATAAAACTATTTAGAAAAGTTGATTAACTAGAGCGAACAAAACCTATAAAACTGGTTGACAAGACAACAAACAATGAATTAATATGAATTAAATTAACTACTATCAACTTTATGAGTTAGTTTCATTTAAACATTAAGTTATTTATCATGTCGCAAACTTGTGTATTAAAACCATGTAAATAAATATTGTACAAATAAAATTAAAGTTTATGCCGAATATTTGTTTATTATGGTACCTAATTTTAGTAGATGTGATAATATTCTTTTATCTGCAGGCTAATGTATTCAACGCTGCATTCTTCCTTATCTACGATTATTCAACTTTTGTTTCTTGATTGTTTTTATTTGTATGTCATACTAAAAACATCAACTTTGCCACGCTGGAATCTCGGCTGTAATGAAAGAGAATGATCTATTTCTTTTTTCTTTTTTTTGAGTTTTTAAATTTTAAAGACGGCATTAGTCTTCACATTACGTAAGGACTCTCATATTAAAATATATGCATGTATTTCAAAAACACACTGTATATATCTGTTTTACTCTTAAACGTCGCATTAAATTAATATTTCTAATTCTGTATTATTTAAGTCAAAAACACTAAATTGTTTTAAGTTACACCTGATGCAAGAAGATGCAAATAAAACCAATCAATGACAATTTTTTCTTATATATTTTAGCTTAGAATTCCACAAATGACTAATGCCAACGTATCAAAGTATTTTAGTAGTATTATTTGCAGCATCATAATTAATTGTTAGTTGTTTTTAATAAAATTTACTAAAGTAGCTTATTTTTAGGGTCGAACGAGGAGTCGAAGGACATTTTTCCCTGTGCGCAGTGCGGCAAAAAGTTCTCAGTCTTGGGATCCCTCAGAAGACACGTTAAATACTACTGTGGCACGAAACCTCCACCAGTTACAGGCTATATTGAATATGACAAAGATAACTACGAATGTCAGACATGCCATCGGCAATACAAGACATTTAACACCATGAAACGGCATTTAAAATACGAATGCGGAAAACCTCCTTCCATTGAATGCCCCATTTTGAACTGCGATTACAAAGCCAAAATTAGGGATCGCATGAGGCAGCATGTCAGAATGAAGCATAAGATACAAATTTAAGGCATTGTCTGACAAATGGCGTTATTATATTAAGTGTAATTGAAGTTTAATTGTTCATCCATATATCCACAAAATATAGAAGTGCTATGATTCGCGTCACCTATATAGATAATTTTGATTGGGAAGTGTACTAACTTTAACTAGGTTAATTTTTTACACTAACTTTACAAATATGATTAATTGTTATATTTTACACTGTCGAAATTTGTTTTAGACCAAACAAGGGTATGAGGTTGCTAAAGATAATTTTTAATTAGTTTTTTCTTTTTGCATTTCATTGCTCAAATCAAATCAAATCAAATTGTTCGTGCCTGATAAGTAATTTGAAAAATGTGTTTTTAAAACATACATCGCGCTATTAAATCTACGGTTTGAGCAAAGATTATGATTTTTTCTAAACGTACTCAAAAAACTATAGCGCATCTAACACTACTCTCCAAATTTTCAAAATATTAGGCCATTTCGAGAAAGTAAGCCCCAAAGTCGCCATTAGCAAATCCATGCATCGAAAACTTCTCAATGTGAGCAAGTATGTTACTTATTCAAAATTTGTGTACTTATATATGAAGACAAATAAAAAACAAACCTATAGAAAAGTTTTTAAAAAAGATTCAGCTCGCTGGGTCTTATAGTTTTCGAGCAATCGAATGTTTAATACGCCTCATTTTCATAGTGTGCGCTCGAACTTGAAGTCGCACTTATACGAGTACTACTTATAAGAATACTAGCATGTATATAATTTGCTTCATTTTCGTTCTAGTCCATATGAGATATAAATGTCTTTCTCAGTATACAACCCGTGCTTAGCCAAAACTGTTGCCATACTTCTTACATCATTGTAAGAACACGAAAATCCCATGTTATACAGAAGATTATTATTTTTTTGCTTCTAACGTTCCTTATTCTCATCGGGTGTTTTTAAAGCGTCAATAAAACGTCAGTAACTTTCGAATTCTTTTTTTGTCATTTTGTCAAGAGAGGGAAAGGCTTTTCTTGTTGTCTTATGGTCAGATATAGGTTTTTGTAAAATTTCCACAGCTCTGTGAAGGATTTGATTGTCAGAGAGGTTTAAAAAAAGTATCCTGTGAAAATTCCTTATCTGAACTACTAGATCTAACATTATCAGCATTCACAGAAAAAAAAGTTGTGCTTCAGTAGACCCTCAAAAACATTATTTTTTCTTGGAATTGTGTTTTGCACTCCAAAGATGGAATTTTAACGAAATTATTAGAAATTGTATGTGTATATGTTGTATAGGGTTTTAAAAGTAACATTTCTATAAAAAAAATTGTTTACCTTAATTTTTTTTCTGTGATATGGAGGACGGTGTTTTCAACTCCTTTATCTTAGACATGGTGCAAGAAATTAAAAAGGAAACGTATTAAAATTTGTACTTGTCGAGATCTACTGCTAATTTTTTTCATCAATTCTGAAACCGTAGATAGTAAGTAGGTACCTGCTTGTATGGACTCGGTCAAGTAGAAGGGTTGGAAGCCATTAACTTGGTACTAATATTTCCTTGACTAATATACAAACTTCGACAAGATGTATGAAATTTAAAACTTTTCAAACCAGACAATATTGCATTTTTATAAGATTATTCTTGGCAAATTCGTCTTGTCGAAATTCAGCTTAGTAATCCTTTTTTTTTGTTGGTTTGTTGACAATATATCATATCCTTAGAAGTGTCACAAAAATTCCCACAAGTTATACATAGTGTTGTGTGGGTACAACTAATTAAATGTTCCTCAGAAGGAGTTATCTATTAAACAAAACTTTAACAAAAAGTGATTGCGAATCTTAAGTTTAAATATACGAAGTGAATTGTTTGAGAACAGAAATATGATTGACTTCTTTTGCCTGCATTTCGGCGGTCTCTCGTATACCTCTCGAGGGATGGGTAAATGAGCGTAATTTCCAAATTACGGTTGGCTATTGTAGTTGGCCATTACTGCTTCCAGCCTGTCGGCATTTTTGCCTTAAAGGTATAACCTTTGTTAGTTTTACGATTATGGTATTTCCGTGCTTAATTGTGGGAAAGTACGCTACACATAGCAAATTTTGCTCCATTTTAAAAAAAAACTACAATTATATTTAGCTAAAAATATTCATCCTCGCCTAGTTTTCATGTAAGAACTTACTTACGAAACTTTATTTGTCAAATTTCAAAAGATTAAGTATAAACACCAAATAGACTACTCTATAGGAACCTATATATTTGTTCAATAAATACTGTATGACTGTCGACTGATCATCGAACGTTATTACAAAGTACAAATGCGACCCCGCAGGTCCGGCGCATTAAATTAACTGTGAAAATGAAACGCATTAAAAATTCAATTTTTCGAAAACTATGAGACCTGTTACGCTAAACCTTTTTTAAAAAACTTCTTATAGTTTTGTCTACATTTGACTTCATCTATACAAACATGAATTTTGAATAATTAACATACTTGCTCATATGGTGAAGTTTTCAATGCACGGATTTGCTAGTGGCTACTTTGGGGCTTATTTTTTCGAAAAGGTCTTACATTTTGAAAATTTGGAGAGTGCCATTAGAAGCGCTGTAGTTTTCTGAGTAAGTTTACAAAACTTCACAATCGTAGCTTAAACTATTGATTTAATAGCGCGATGTAGTTTTTTAAAAAACAAATTTTTTAAATTACTTCTAAGACATGAAAAACGATTTTGCAAAATTCGGTCCTACTAAAAAAAAGTTTTAGAATAGTACGAGTACATAAATGCTAACGGGTTTTATTTGCTTTCCAATCAATACTTTAAAGTATAGGTCACGCAAGTCTTGATGATATTTTTATTTAACATTATTTCGAAAATAATTTGTATGTTTTTTATCATGCCCAAAGTGTTTTCAGTAAGTAGATAGACTATGGGAGTTCTGGACTGTAATTTCAAAATTTTTTCGTCTCGCACTATAAGTCCAGTTAAGAGGTAGAAAGTCTACATTAACAGCTGCCTTTATGGTTTATATACCTGTACCTCGTAGGTGGGGGTACTTATTAAGTCTATACATATATCAGTATATAAGCTGTAGAACCATATTTACCAGAAATTATCCGGTAATACCGAATTTCTATGAAATCTGTTCTACTTTGAAATTTTGACTTAACCTCCATCATAGGGGAAAACATGAAATTTTAGTTCAGAACATTCCTAGATTTACTACTTACTTTCATACTTTCTAACCTTTCTAATAAAAATTCATAGCATTTCTATAATATATAGTTTATATGCTGGTTTATTATTTTAAGTAGATATAATTAATAGTTATCGACGTCCTCTTTTGAAGTTTGTTAACTAGTTACTACTATTTCATCTCGATCGTATGTCGATTTAAAGTTGTGTAATTGTTTGCAATTTCAACAGATGTTAATGACATACATGACTGAAATCGGCTAAATCGAATATATACCCAAATTATTAGACGAGGAACCATTGGACAAGTTGAAAATTGTACAATTTGTTTTTATTATATTTTATTGGTAGTTATTTTAGTAGCTTAGGCTTATTATTTAATAAAAATACGCCACAATATTTGTGCATGGTATGTATATGTATCTACCTGCTGTCCGCTGTAACTGGCTCAAAATTGGTACTTCCCTGCCCAAATTTCCCCGACACATAAAGATGCTCACAAACAGTGAAACGCTTTAGGTAATGTAATTTTCGCCAACCGAGTTGGTATCATCTGGAAATGACTAATGATGGCATCTTAGTTGCCCAAATGCGCATTGTCTGTAGGGTTCAATATTTGGAGGTTTGTGAAGAAAATGTCTTCAATCTTGCAGTTATCAATGAGCCTGTTAGAGTGGGACCCTTACATTTAACATTTAAGAAAAATTCTCCATTGTTGGTTTTCATTAGTGCTAATATAGTTTATATTCGAATGTTTCCACTCCTTAACTAAACAAATTGTGTGTAGGAAAAAATATGTTTCAAAAATATCATTTGTATGAGTAGGTGAATACGTTTTTAAAATATTAATGATGAACGCTGCCGAAATGGAGAATTTTATGTTATATTGTTTATATGCGATTGGATGGTTAAGTCTATAAAATAATAATAATAATCAGCGGCCTTAAGAGCTGTGAGTTGTTAAGTGTTACTCTTTTGTTTAGCTATAGTTTATATTTAATTGTAATATTAATATTATTGTATTTCTAAAATTAGGACATTTCCATGTCACATGTTATTAATGTTATTTATTTAAAAATGTAATTTGTACAGATATTATATAGATTGTATATCCTAGCTTTCAGTTTTCAGTAGCTTGTACTTATTTTCGCTAAATATTCAGATTCAGTAGGTTTTTGTTTAAGCTTGTGTTTGTTTAGCCAATAGAAGCTATCATCAAACTATGTAATTGTTCGGTAACCTAAATAGAAATATCTAACAACGTATATATCTTAAGCATATTGTGAAGTATATTTGGGAAAACTACTTCTTTATTTTTTTCTTTGTAATTGCGTAATTATTTTTTTGGGCCTTGTATAATTTCTTGTATACTGAATAAATATAATAAATAATTGCGCGGGATTTTATAACCTTTATGAAGCAATTTTATGTTTTTACTTCCCTCGCCAGCGGAAAGGAAGTATGGGGAAGTATCATGGAAATTTCGCTCTCAGAAATTTCTTCCGATTTTCACGGCTTAGATGGTAAATTGTGAAAATTAAGAATTTTCAAACCGGTTGGAGCGTTAGTTTGCCTATCAGTATATTGGAAACATATCTAAGAAACTATTTTACGGAAAAAATAATATTTGGCAGGCGGAAGAAATTGGAAACATCGGAAGATGAATAAGACTATTTTTAAGTTTCAGTCATTTCATGATGGTTAGCGACTAGTATAGAATTGTTTCTTAACAAAAAATGACAGAATCTTCCGATTATTGTGGGTCTAGTATTCTTCCATTAAAGTCTATTAAACATGAAATAACTAGTAATAGTGAAACAAAAAGCAAGTTCTACTCAAATAAAATTCATAATTCCAATAATTCAAATAAGACCACTTGGCTTATTATATCTGAACTAACAGGTAGACATTGGTAGAATGCAGGTTTTCACGACCGTTGTCTAATGAAGTAGTTTCTTCGGGGTCTTGCCGTGGTCGTGGTCGGTCGCTTCTTCAGAAGGATTCTAAAGACAGTCTTTAGAATCCTTCTGAAGAAGCTGACAGGATGATCAGTGAAACGTCAAGTCAAGTTCGACGACCACGGCAAGACCCGGAAGAAACTATCTCAGGTAGACATTGATTCCAAAAAATATTGAATTAGAAGTAATCTTATGACTCTTTATAAATGCATCCTATGAAACAATAATTTAAACTTAAATCTCAATGAAACCACAATTCCTAACAGTATGTTTCTGTCATACGTTACAGAGGAAGAGGTTCTGTTCATCATAAAACATAAATTAAAAAACAAGTATTCCACTGGAAATAATTACATATCAGATAATTTAATTAAAAATATTGCTGAACACATTTACATCCTTTAACTCGTGTAATTAATAATACATCATTTAGCTAAGGAACATTTCCATCTCTACTTAAAACATTAATTTAATTTCTCTTCTTTCAAAAAGGGCGATGTTAAAGACATGAACAACTATCTTTTGTGATCTGAGCCGGGCGTTTGATGATTTATTGCTGAATAAATTAAATAGATATGGAGTAAGAGGCAAACCATATGGTCGGTTTGTCTCCTATCTTAGTAAAAGAAACCAAATGGTGAAAATAAATTATTCAGAACAAAATAGGAAAACTTTTTCTTGCACATCATTATTACTAGATAATGAAATGGGTGTGCCTCAAGGCTCTATACTGGGCCCCATTCTGTTCATTATTTACATTAACGAGTTACCTAGCATGCTTACTTAGGCTCTTATTTCGTTGTACGCTGATGATGCAACACTTCTTTTTGCTGATGTACCTTATATTTCACTGCAATATAAAATTGGTACTACTGTTGATCATTTCTGTAACTGGTTTACTAAAAATTTGTTGTTGTTCAATGTTTCAAAAACAAGTTGTATGACATTTTACACTCGTCAAAAGACTAATATTTCCAGTCTTAATGTAAAAATAAATGCTTTTAACATTGAGAAAATTAGTTGCATAACATTTATTGGCATATATTTTGATAACACGGTTACATTCAGTAATTGTACTTACTAGTACTTTACACTCTAAATGTTTTCAAACTAGAATACTTAAAAGAGTTTTGGATATGTCCGATCTACTACTCTTTTATTTTTGAGATATTCATTCAAGAATGTCTTATGACATCACTTATATGGGAAACTTTTCCAGTGTTCATGACATCTTTCTTGCCTAAAAGCGGATCAATGGCGGGAGTACCACAAATTCATTTTTGTCGTAACCTTTTTCGACAACATAGAATACTTCCTCTACCTAAATATATTCTAGAATTATTGTTATATGTATATAAAAATCAATATAATTTTAATAGAAATGATACCATACATTCTCATGATACGCGCGATAAGTGCAATTTCCACGTCCCATTTAAACATCTGAGTGTATCAGCAAATACCCACAATATCTTAGGACTAAGATTATATAACCATTTACCTTCATCATGTATAATTTAAAAAACACCTTGGCTTTTATGAAGCTTATCAAAAAATATCTTTTTAAAATATGTGCATATTCTGTTCAAGAATACCTTGATAGTTTAAGTATATGTATTTGTATATTATAATTCTATACATCTTTGTGAATTCTAGTTATATATACGGACATATTTTTCTCATTTTTATATGTAGATGTGCGTATATATATGTTTTGGATTTTAAAGTCGGGCTAAAGCTAAAATATTAAATAAAATAATCGATAATTTAATTTTTTTATTGGAAAAAATTAAGATTTCATTGGTGTTATTCTGAATTACCAATTTTAACTGCTAATTTCTAATATGGCAGATTATATACGTAAATCTGTGTGTATATTTATATGTTTTAATATTCTTTTTTATTTTGTGTATCTTGACTTGTTCAATAGCATACATGTAATGCTCCTACTGGATCAGTAAATTAATATTCTATTCTATTGACTTTCCATGACAATTGACAAAATTAAATTTAAAAAATGTATCTAATAATTAATTTGAAATGTTTTAAAGTACATTTGACTGGTTATTCCTGAACGCGAGTTGAAATATTCAATATAACACTGAAACTGATGTAAGCACTATAAACACTATTACTCAACGAATGTTTCGCCAACTATGTTTGCATCATCAATAGATAGAATTGGTTGAACAAACCAGTGTTATGTTTCGCCGTTTCTGGAACTACTTCAGAGTCGTTAGAACTATAAGGGAAGTATTGTAAAACGATTTTATTTTTTAGAAATGCCAACGTATGGGTGCGACATATGCGACCGACGATATCTACGCAAAAGGTCACTTTGGCGACATAAGAAATTTGAATGCCAAACCGAACCGGCTTTTGTCTGCATGATTTGTAACATGGCCTTTAAGCATAGATACCATATGACAAGTCACATGTCAGTGCACAAATAAATGCGAGAGAAATTGGGTTTTGTGTTTATTTTCATTTATTCGAACTAAGTACTCTGAACTGTTTGTTTATTTTTTATTCAGACAGTTACTGTTTTTTCGCTTAGTGAATAATATGATATTTTTCTTCCCGATATTCAACAGCAGTATATTTGTTAGTTAGTTTCAATCATGTCACATTCAGAGACGCAGATTTAATGTTATTGATATGCTGTACTTCATCTGTTTACAACAACAACAATAACATTACGGTTTATATCGTCAACAAATAAAATTAACATAGAAACCGTAGAATATATCCTTCTGTAACTTGAGGAGCTGACGTAAATATAATGAATAGGAAGTTATACGTCCAAGAAATTTAATTTTAAGTAATAGAATAATTAGTAGCGTGCAAAATTTATTTTAAACATGTCTTTGCTAGGTCACTTACAATTACTTTTAATTTGTCCCTAAAATTGCAAGTATTTCCTGATGTTTGTGTCCAGTTTATAAAAAAGACAACAAATATAATGCGGATAATTATAGACTAATAACCATCATTTGCATTTTTGCAAAAGTTTTCGAGTTTACGCTGAATACGTCAGATACGTACAAAATAAAATTGTATCAAATCGATTCACTGAAATTAATCTAACTTGTGTTACACAGTATACTTCTGAAAAACTGAATGATAACAAACAGGTTGATATCATTTACACTGATTTTTCTGAGGCGTTTGATGGCCTAGATCACGGTATTCTGATACAAAAACGAAATTAATCTGAATTTTCGTTGGTGTTATTAAATTTAATGATTTCATATTTATAAAATAGGCGGCAATATGCAGAATACCGTGGTTTCAGATAGTTCGATATCTTAGCTAGTTCAGGAGTTCCCCAGGGATCTGTACTGGGACCATTACTCTTTAACATTTTTATTAACGACATTGTCTCAGATTTGGACGTACTAAGCTATTATATGCTTATGACTTACAAATATATAGTGTAATTGAAGCTGAGGATGACTGCGAGAAGCTTCAGAATAATTTGAATAAGATAAATGATTGGCGTATACTCAATCATTTACCTCTCAATTTATCTAAGTGTAGCGCATTTACATTTTATACAGCTGGCACTCATGTCTGTTATAATTATCATCTAGATAATCAACAGTTGTAAAGACCAGATACGATTAAGGATCTTGGTGTTACTTTTGACAGGAGCTTAAGTTTTAATGAATATGTAAATTTAGTTGTGTCCTCAGCATTAAAGCTTAGGATTTGTAATTAGAAATTTTAAGGTCTTTAATAATATGTTATATTTTTCCTTCGTGCGGTCAAAATTAGAATATTGCTCACTGGTATGGTCTCTGGGATATGTTGCATACATAAACATAGGGAACACATTTAGCGCCGTTTCGTTAAGTATTTGTGTTTTATCGAAGATGGCCCTACAATTGGTTACTTGCAAAGCGTTACATTAGAAAGATTTGACATGTCGAGTCTACAAAACAGAAGAATAGTGCACTCTATAGTTTTCCTATATAAAATTATTCACAATATCTTTGATTGCCCAGTTATTTTAGAGCAATTATATTTTCGTACACCTCGTATAGAAAGTAGAAATCGTAAAATATTTTATCTTACTATTCCTAAGACTAATTTATTGAAAGTTTCACCTGTACATTTTATATGTGAAAATTATAACTCGCTGCAAAATGAGCTTGATGTATTTAATTGTAGTCTTGCCTCAATTAAACATTTTTATCTGTATATGGTCGGTTAAGTATTAGGTAATATTATTTGTCATTTATATTCATGTATACCAATGATGTACTGCACATTTGATATAAATATTTGTACTTTTTGTGTAATTTCCTCACCCTATAACTGGTTATCTGTTGGGTGGTTGTATCAAAAATAAAATAAAATTAGCAAATAATAAAGATGCTAAATCATTGTTAAGAATCGCTTAGTCTCTAGAGCTTATGTAAGCTAGTCCTTTGCAGCTTAGGATATAGTTGAAAAGTCTCAATTAAAAGGTAGATAAGATCCATTACCCACGGATATTGTCCGGATCGGAGTTGGGGATTGAACTCAGAACACGACAAAGTCTGAGTAAGCGTGTTTGCCATACAATACGTTCTAGACGACTGAGCTACAATGCAGGCCATCAATGACAATAAGAAATTTAAACAACGCAGTAAGTAATTTGATATTTTTTAAGTGCACTTACCTAACTCCCAACCATTTAAAATATTCTTGGACGAAGATTGAAACCCTGGTTATCATAGTGATGCTAATGTTGTTACCATAAAACCTAAAGCGCTGAACTCTATATTAAAAAAAAATTGGCTCACTGCAGACAATTAAAACTGGATATAGGTTTATAAATGACAATCAGTTTTAATTAATTCTACGTTGCAAGGTTTGCGGTAACTATTTCAGAACTTTTGAAACTAAGTGTTATAAAACTATTTCCTTTTTTAGAAAAGCCGACATACGGGTGCGACATATGTGGCAGGCAATATTTACAGAAGAGGTCACTTTGGCGGCATAAGAAATTTGAATGCCAAATCGAGTCGGCTTTCATCTGCACGATCTGTAACATGGCCTTCAAGCATAAATATCATATGACAAGTCACATGTTAGTGCACAAATAAATGCGAGTGAATTTAGGTTTTGTGTTTGTTTTAATTTACTCGAACTTTACTTTGAATTGTTTATTTATTTCATTTAGTGTAGAGTCTTACCCCACTCCAATGTTCAACAGCAATATATTTGTTAAACACTGGTTTCAATCGTGACATATTTACCAATAAATTTAATATTATTAAAATGGTTTACTTCGTCTGTTCACAGCAGCAAAGATTTATATAGGTAACAAGTACAATGAAAATAGAGGCCCTAGAACAGATCCTTGTGTAACCTCAGGAGCTGATGCAAGTGTAATAAAAAGGAAGCTAATGTATTCTATATATTAATTACGATGCAACAAGTAGCCTAAAAGGAATTGTACCTACACTTATTAGAAAAGATACTAGCCGGTGCAATTGGTGATATCTTCGACAATTTAACAACGTACCAAATGCTTCTCACACGTTACTTGATTTGCTGTTGTCTAATATTAAATGTGAAGTACATGATAATACACTACTTGTAGAGGTGGATTTGTATCTTCCAGCGTTAATAATAAATCTAACTAATATATCTGAGAAAGAATCTGAAATACTACCAAATACAGATGCTAAATGCTATAATATTAAAAAAACCAATTTAGTGCACTGTATAATACAATATTACAAATGATGTGGTGCTCACCCCCTCCATTAACTGAGTGGGCGAAAAAAAAAAAAAATTTATAAAAAAATACAAAATTAATAGAAAAACTAAATAGAAAAAAATAAAAATAAGGTAACGTTTGTTGCTGCCACCACCCTGTAATATTACAAGGAAATTAAATTAACCATTTAAGGTATGCGTGCTTCGGGGACGTTAGTCCGTAGCCCTAATTCTGAAAGAGGGTTTCTGAGGTATGATGCTCTAGAGTAAAACACTTGTAAAAAGTATAAATAAAATTTAATAAGAAAAGTTAAATTTCGGTGAAAATATATAAACAAAAAAAAACATTTACGATCTCTTTAAGCGCCAACACATTATACATTTAGAAGGAGATTACATACAAGAACAACAAATCAATTACTATGAATTTCAAAAGAGAATAGAGCATTTCGACACTCGGGTATCACGTTAAAACGAAACCCTTCAATCAAGATAAACGAAAATACAATTAGATGGATCTCACCCATATCCTGATGTAGTTCCACTCACTGACACACTCGTTACATTAATTTAAATATAAAACAAAACAAGCACCATTGACATATCAAATAAATTTTTAACTTTCTTCATTGCTTTCAAATTTTAAGAACAACAACGTTACTTTACTTCATCGCGCCTCATCGTCGTCTCTCCTTTTCTCGCGTCTCTACACATCTACAATTTTGCTGTCTCAGCAGTCTGTCAGACTATCGTATCTACATAGGGATATACATGGTGGACCAATTACATATCGATATACCGAGTGGCACAATGAGTTGATCATTTTTGTTGAATTTGGATGATATTGGGGTAGCATTGAATAAGTCTTACTCAAGGCTTAACGCGATTTTTGTGGTGATCATTCAAACATAAGTATCCTTATGGGTTCAACTCAGAAATTATAAACAACGTTGGCTAAATTCAAATGTGCTTTTAGAGGGCGGCATATTAAAACATAATATTTTTAGTCGCAAACTCCTCTATAAAATCCTTATTTCCTTATCCTTCCGGGCTATGTGCCCCGCCGAGCGCTGAATTACAAGTTACAAGCCTGGCGCGTTAAGTGTAATAATTGCATATTACCATCAAAACGCTAATGCTTCGATTGCAACAAACACCAGCCGAAAGACTGATCCTACTTAAAGGAGGTCTCGTGCCAGTCGTCACACACCACTTGCAGACTGCAGTTTCGAGCTGTTGACTCTCGTCAGTGCAAGGTAGGCATGTGACGACCGATACAAGGATCACTTGACTATTTAGTACATTTCGGTATCTTTGGGATAACGACATGTAAAATAGTGAGCAGGCGCCATCTAACGATCCAGTGTCTGTTGCAATCGAAAAATAAATAGCCTGACTGGGCTTAGCATGGTTCAAAGGTTCTTTTAGAGGGCCGTATATTAAAACATAAAATTTTTAGTTGCAAACTCTTCTATAAAATCCTTATTTTACTATAAGGAACGTAACCAGACTACAACCAACAGCTACTCTCCGGGCTATGTGCCCCGCCGAGCGCTGAATTACAAGTTACAAGCCTGGCGCGTTAAGTGTAATAATTGCATATTACCATCAAAACGCTAATGCTTCGATTGCACATTTGAACTATGCTAAGCCCAGCTAGGCTATTTATTTTTCGATTGCAACAGACACTGGACCGTTAGATGGCGCCTGTTGGCTATTTTACATGTCGCTATCCCAAAGATACCGAAATGTACTAAATAGTCAAGTGATCCTCGTGTCGGTCGTCACACTGGCACGAGATCTCCTTTAAGTAGGATGAGTCTTTCGGTTGGTGTTTGTTGCAATCGAAGCATTAGCGTTTTGATGGTAATATGCAATTATTACACTTAACGCGCCAAGTTTGTAACTTCTAATTCAGTGCTTCGCGGGGCACATAGCCCGGAGAGTAGCTATTCATTGCAGTCTGGTTACGTTCCTTATGGTAAAATAAGGATTTAATAGAGGAGTCTGCGACTAAAAATATTATGTTTTAATTAGCTAAATTATTTAAAAAGTATAAAACTATAAAAAATCAGGCATTAATTCAGACTTAGAAGAGTTTAAGAGATTAAGAAGCTTGATTAAGGAATAAACGCGAGTTGCTTATGAAAATTATATTAATGAAGTTCAATCGATGATTCCTCGTAATACGAAGCAATTTTGGTATTTTGTTCATTAAAAAAATAAGACAAGTAGGATACCTGGTAAAACATCATAGAAAATAGTTTTTAATCAATCTCTGGATATTGTTAATGCATGTGGTAATTTCTTTGCTAGTCTTTTTACTATGTCTAATGAATAGTTTACTCCAATAGAGAGTAATTTTAGGATCTACAACATTCATTTAGAATCCATTACGTACCAATGCAGCCAGAAAGTTTAAAAACAAACTTCCTTCTGGACCAGATAATATACTACCTTCGTTTACTGTAAAAAATGGTGCACGTGTATGGTTGTTCCGCTGTGTTTTTTTATTTAACGTAGCTGTAAAATGTGGAACTTTCCGAAAGTATAGAAAACTGCTAAGTTTTCCCAATATTTAAAAACGGTAAAAACCTTAATTAGCAATTACATGCTGATTTCTGTTCTATTGAATTTTGCGAAATTGTAAGAAATCGTTTTATATAACCGTATGAGATCAAATATCGCCATTTCAGCATGGGTTTTTAATAGTAGAGCAGCTATGGCCAATGTAACAATATTTACTCAATTTATATATTGTAAAGTCCTAGATATGCAGGGGCAAGTAGATGTAATGTGCGCTGATTTCGCAAAAGCACTTGACAGGATTGACAATTGTATTTTGTTAAATAAACTAGGCAGCTTTAGCTTTACTATTTCATAGCAAACATTTCTTGTTCCTTACTTAAAAGACAAAAAAAATAGCATAACTCTTCCACATAGATAGCAACATCTGGAGTACCGCAAGGGTCTAATCTTTGACCGTTATTATTTCTCTTGTTTGCCAATGATTTAAGCGAAATTCTTATGTGCAATAACTCTCCTTTGCTGATGACTTAAAACTGTTTACTGACATTAACTGTGATGCAAGATATGTATTTTATAACTCCCTTGTTAATAGATTTAATTTTGTTAGTTTAGAGAAGAAAATGTGCTTTCCTTACTTTTTTGTATAAGCTCTTACGTAACCAAATTTATTCTCCCTATTAGGTTAATTAAATTTGCTCACACATACAGGTTTATATTGTGGCAACGAAAGCTCATAGATATTCAAGTTCTGTAAAAAACCTGTCGTTCAATATTCTTTGTGACTTTATTCTCTCTTTCAAATATTTCTAATGGCAGTGTCCTCTGCGGCGACGCCCGAAAGAAAATTTTTTGACAGGAATTTTGAAAGTGTAATGCCATTAAAGTATGTTTAATTCCATTAAGACCAGTGGTTTTCGAGATAAAGCAAAACAAGTTCCCAGTCGAATATTTCATAACTAGCGGGGAAATTAAAAATTCGATAAAAGGTGATCGCTGGGTATAATAGATAGCTTTGACTTTAAGTCAAATTTTTCGAAGGGCTGTACAAAGATGGCGCTGAAGTGCAGCATTGTTTTTCGACAGCTGGAATATTGAACATGGCATACGTGATAGGGTGACAAATTGTATATAATTTTGCAGGAATAATTTTTTTTTTGTAAAACCATTAGTTTTAAAATTATCTGATATTTCCTATTTTTAAATTTTTTAATGTATATTTTTAAATTAACCTCTGTATCTCTTTTGTTAATTGTTTAAATTAATGGCTGTAAGTCTAATTTAATAATGTAAAATCAAGTAGGTAGTCTAAAATAGCTAGTGAAATATTGTGACTTGTGTAAAATCTGGTAATACCGATATTTCTATTTTACTAGCTATTCTGGATACTGGGTATATGTCAATATATTCTGTATTTTATTGTTTAGGTGCGGTGTTGCCTTTTATTTTATAACTAACTGTTGAATAATTTTAGGCGAAATTTGCTCCTGTGAATCTTGTGGTGTGATGTTCCTAACCGAAAGTTCTTATAAATTTCACAAGGAGAATGAGTGCTATTCAGTACCTGTTACTTCAAAAAAGCATGGCAAAAGAAAAAAACCGAAGAAGAAGGAATTGGTCTATAAAGATATGATCGACTGCCCAGTAGAAAATTGTAATTTTGTAACCAGGAGAGTTGACATGACAAAGCACATCGCCATATGGCATTGTACATCAAATCGGTAAAGCAGATGATTTCATAGTGATGCCATCATTCCATCTGGAACAGACAGGATAACTTGTTAAGTTAAGAACCCATACATTTACACCAGCAGTTTTTGTATTGTAGTATTTATTTTCAGTATACTTCTTATTAAATAGTTAAATAGGACTAATTCATTCAATTCTATTAGAGCATTCTCTTACATCTGTGTTAATAGTGGAGCGCCGTTAGAACGTAAAATCGATAATAGATTTTTACAAAATTTTCGGAATTATTTATAGTCACAGTAAATTAGCAATTAAAATGACAAATAGGAGAAATAATTTATAAAGTTTTAAAAATTTGGGTGCGGACTCTTAATAGACATCGAAATACAGATCAAAGAGTTCTCACCTCTCAGGAGGGTGCTTCATCCCCTTTTGCTACAGAAACCACCCTCTAGTGTGACCTCGCGTTAGTTTGTTTAATTTTTCTCAAAAACTGTTACTCTGACGAGGAAAATGAATAGAACCTAAAAAATTTGCTATGAAATTATACATCATTTATGTCTTATATATTTTTTCCTATATCCAGCCCTAATCTCACAAATGACGTTTGAAGTTGGTTAATGCTTTAAAAGACAAGACAAATGCCCTATATGACATTTATAACTTATTAAACTGTACGGTCAGAGAGTATGCTACGATTTACACGTACATAAACAAATAAATACGTTGGATATTAATGATTATAAGATATTACATAACGAAATCACTTGGGCTACTGTAGCGTAGCAGATATCGTAGGGCACAAACTTAACCCGGATAAGTGATGTACGTGCCTACGATAAAATTTCTCTAGCTCAGACTATCTCAGGGCGTTAGGCCCAAGTTTACATAAACTATGACAAATTATTAGTTTACTTACTTAACAAATCACTGAGGCTTCCATACGTAGTGGTCGCAGACGAACTAATGACTAAAATTGAAATGCACTATATTACACAATTTACAGATATTGGTTCTCTAGCATGTAACCTGGCGATGTACAAAAGGTGTGGCAAATTTCTCGATTAATAAGTTACAACATTAATAAAGTGCCTCGTGTAGCTACACATCGGTTTACAATGTCCTCATAAATGGTCATAAATTCTGCCACAATGGGTCTGATTTAGAGAACCTCCTTAAATAAATATAAATGCATAAAATCTTTAAATATGTACAAGTTTGAATTGATATAACCGAGCCGAACCACTGAAGGTGGTCCCCGGTAAGTAAAAACAAAACAACACACTTATTTAGAGTGGTACGATACCGACTTCGACGTGGAAGAACTGCAGCCCTACGGAGGTGTCTTCGGGACAAAGGAAATTGACCCAAGGATGGGGTTGATTATAGCCTCTCCAGCTCTGGAACTTTCTACTGTGTGTGTGGATGCCTCGTGCGTGGTATTTCACTGATGTGTGTAGAAGCCTCGTCCGTGAAACCCTAAAGATATCACGATTTAATTTGCAAAGTCAGAAATGCACGTGAAGCGTGCCTAATGTGGGCAATTCAAATCTGACATAACCTACAAAAGAAATATAATTTACCTCACTGATGAGGGAACAATCCACCAAGGTTCCTCGAAAGCCACAGTTGGATGAATGGGGTCGAGTCCGCCTTTCAAGTCGACACGGTATTTCCAAAGGAAAGCCTGCAAATTTGCGAAACACGTGGGTAGAGAACGAGTTAGATGACGTGAAGAGGTTAGTTTACCTTGTATATTTAAATATCCTGCTTCCGCAGTTAAAATTTACTCACAACAACAAAATATTCCGCTAAACGGAACAACAGCAGATTGAGAAAATTTTCCTGTGTTGATAATTCCAAAATCCACCAGGATGCCTTGGATAAACCGAGGTTCGTAGAATTATCAACTACCTACCCAACAAAAATGGTTGCCTCCCGTTTCTCTGCTTTTCACGTGCCACAAATATATCGCCCTCCTGTGGAGAATAGCGAAATGTGTTACGGACGTAGCAGTTGTTATTATGCGGCCCACAAAACGCTAAGGCGTATGGTGGGTCGCATATGCTAGAGGTCCGCAACAAGTAATCGTAGTATTAGACATCATTTATGTCCTATATATTTTTTTTTATATCCAGCCCTAATCTCATAAATGACGTTTGATTAATGCTGGTAAAGGTAAGACAAATGCCCTATATGACATTTTTAACTCTATTACAGATCGTCCTATTACTTCCGGTGAACATGCATATATTGTAGAGGGGGTAATTTAATTCATATATACCGCTTACATTAATTTTATTAAAAAACGGTACGGCCAGAGTGTAATCATAGTATTTGACGGTTATTCTGAAAATAAGGAGAGTACAAAAGGCATTGAACGACAACAAAAACTTTTAAACCGAATATCTGCTGAAATAATATTCAACGAAAAGAAGCCTGTTCCTGAGTCACAGAAAAATTTGCTGAGCAATTTGGCGAATAAAGAACACTTGATTAACCAACTGATGGAAAAATTGGAATATGCCGGTATCCAAGCTCTTTCCGCAACAGATGACGCCGATGCTTGTTCTAATTGTCCAAACTGCTATTAAGCAAGCCTATAAAATCCCACGGTAGTTGTCGTGGGACAGGGTGTTGACCTCCTCATGCTCATAATTGCTCTTTGTCCTCTTGATAAAGACATTCTATTTTTAAGAGATAATCGAGGAAACATCAAGGGAAGGGTATATTCTCTCGATTTGCAGAATTCGGCAGTCCTTCTTAACTGTAAAAGAAATATATTATTTGCTCACGCATTCAGTGGATGCGATACAACATTGGCATTTTTGGTATAGGAAAAGCACACACTATAAACTTGATAAATACTAGAAGAGACTTGGACGATGCTTTGTATATATTTAACAATCCATTATCGATGCAACCAGACATTGTACGAGCTGGAGAAAAAATCACACTAGCTTTATACAAGGCACCTCGAACTGTTACATCGTTAAATCAATTTAGATTCGTTTCATTTAACAAATTTGTTCTAATCAAGCAGTGATATTATCAAGACTAACATTCGTATCGCGTTTTTCAATAAATTCATTCGTGGCGTGGAGAAAATTTGAAGTCTAATGCCTGGGGTTGGAAAACAATCAGCCAAATTTTGGTGCCATCTGAGATATCAGCTCCTACTTTTATTCTTCAATTAATATCTCGCGGTTGTAAAAAGAGTTGCGGCGAATGATGCGGTTGTGCTAAGGTTGGATTGTAGTCTTTAACAATGTGCTCCAATTGTCATGGTCAAGGATGTCTGAATTCAGTGTTAGAGGAAGAATTACCTGAAGATAACCCAATTATTGAATAAACAATAGTTAGTTTTTAGTGGATTAGGCTTCAAGGAGAAACCACTTTAAAGAAAACGCGCCGGGAGCTCTACCTCAGCGGTAGTGTGGAAATGGGCTCGAATATAAGAGACATAGTAGTAATAAAAAAAATTTCTATAGTCATATTTCTTTGTCCTTTTAGCCAGGTTTGTATAGGAAAATCTGCTTTGCATGTAACATTTTTCTATGGCCAAAGTATTTCCAGACATTTCACTTTACTCGCTTTTTCCTAACTTTAGCAACATATCCTAATTTTTCAAACCATATTTGTGAGAGTTGAGTTAAAGATAGAAAAAAGTTTATGGGATATAAATGATGTAGAATTTTATACTGAATATTCCCATTTTCCTCGTCAGAGTAACAGTTTTTTGAGAAAAAGTAAAAAAACTAGCGCGAGGTCACACTAGAGCGTGGTTTCTGAAGCAAGAGGGGATGAAGCACCCTCCTAAGAGGTGGGAACTCTTTTGATCTGTATTTGGATGTCTATTAAGAGTCTGCACCCAAATTCTAAAAACTTTATAAATGATTTCCCCTTAAAAACCTAATTTACTGTGGCTATTAGTAGAAATCCAATATAAAAAAGTTTACCACTTAAAAATTCTTTCTATATGATGAGTAGTCTAAATATACGGTAGTTTAATGATAGGGTCGCCATATTTTCAGACATAAAATAACGAGCGCATTTTTTTATTTACATTTAATTATGAAGACGATGGCTGCTCATTAACACTATTAGGAATTTTATCGCTGGTAGCAAAGGGCTGGGGTGGGCAGATTTCAGCAGTACAATCAGTCCATGTTCTTAGTAACCCGCAACCTTTTGTAAAAAAACATTTGTTTTATTCATTTATTTAACGTCGGCCTATTTCCGCTACCAAGGCCAATCACCGACGCCAGGGGATAAGCTCATCAGTGACTGTGTAAGCGCTGGGACCCCTAACCTGGAAGTTTTGCCGAACCCTCACAGTTTGTCGTGGGGTAGGGATCTTTAACTTGCTCACATCGTAGATATACGGAACCCACAGATTTACATCTCTATCGAAAGATGGCGACGCGAGGAGATCCGCTAAAAAAACATTATTACATTTAATTTTCTCATAAAATGCACGACATTCGTCAAAAGTCATGAAAATATTAATGATTCGTAATTCATATGTTTATTGACAATTTCAGCAGAATTTTCAATAACAGTTCATTTTTTTAAAAGCTTTTATTTAACTTGCAATGTTTGTTAGTTAGTTAGTTTGTTTAGGTCAAATCTTGCAATTAAAATTTCGATTAGTTCTAATTAAGCTAGAGCTTTGAAATTTTGCACATGCGTATAAGTCCGGTGACAATACACTTTAACATTTTCTTATAAGAAAAAATAAGATAGAGGACGACTTTACCGTTTATGATCCGATTCGTCTCAAAATCGATATCTGAGGATTACAGCATATCAAAAGACTAAAAGTAAAAATAAAGCTATTTAAAAAAATATTTAACGAAAAAGCTTTTATTTAAATGCTCTAAACAGTAGAAAACAAACTTTGAAGTAAATCAAACCCATCATTTCTGGTCGATAACCGAGTGGGTTAAGGCGCGAGGTGGCAATCGCGATTAATCACACGGACATCGCACCACCGGGTTCGAATCCTGGCTCCGGCACTGGCACTGTCAGAGGAAATGGTTGTATGTCCGCGTTTTTTCGATGTGTAACCTCCTTCTGCACAAGCCCTGGCTTCTGGAATTGGGAGTTGTCTAATTTCTGTGGTGTTTATTTATTATTATTTATTTGGTACATTTATTAAATAAATAAACAAATAAGTTAAATAAATTATATAAATTTTTTATGATATAAAAGGTTGTCGCGAGCAATCTCCTTTAGGACAGGAAAATCTCGCGACAAGGTTTTATATATATAAAAAAAATAGATATAATTTTAGAGCATTTAAGTAAAAGCTCTTTTTTTTAAATATTTTTTTATATAATTGTTTACTTTAACAGAATCAACGAAAAATATTGAACAGCTGTAAAGTTTGTTTCACACAAATCTAAATATTTTTCCAATCTTCATAAAAAGTATCTACAATCCCATAGAATTTGTTCTCGCCAAATCCGTTTTTGTTTTTTAAGTTTATTTAACAGGTGTGTCATCAAAAGGAATAAACCTTTACATTTTCCTTCAAACAATTTAAACTCTAATTCAGAAAATCATACAATTATTTCTGTAGCTATCGCTTCATTTAATTTAATTTTCAAAATAGTTATATTAAATAATTCCAGTGGGCCGTGGATACACCACAAATAAGGTTCATTAGAGGGTCTTCAAAAAATGGCCTTAACACATTTGTACCCATTACTACTTTCTGATAGAAAATAAGATTTCAAGCCATCAAATATTAATATTATTCTATGCATTGCAGGAGGGGTGGGGACCACCCCCAAGTAAGTAGCGGATATTTTAAAGTGGCAAACTTTGTTATGTAGGGTGTAGAACACTCTCAAAAGGTCTTGCATAAGTTCATGCATTAGAAGTGTAAACCGAACGGCACTCCATTAGAACAGCTGGTTGTACAAATTATCTTAATTAATGTTTACTTTAAATGATTTTAAGAAAGCTATTGTATACAATGGTGCAATTTGTGGTAATTCATTTGTAATATATATATTAGAATTGCTTACTGTGTGTGAATGATGATTCGCTATTACCCACTTTTACTATCTTTATTCATTAATACCAGAGCTGTGACCAATTACCACCAAACAAAACAACTGCTGAATGAGGTTGAAATTGCTTATAATATAGAGTTGACGGCAATCGCCAAGCATGTCATGAATTTTGCGAAAATTACTTGTTGAATTATCAAAATAAAATACTCGCTCAATTTCTCAAGTACTCAGCACAAGTATATTGCAAACATATACTGGAAATTTACAATACCAGTACAGAAATATTAAAATCACTTAAAGTAAAGTACCTACTTAGAATATCTAAACTACTGCAGTACAAATTTACAGTACATTTTTGTACTAACGTACTCAGTTTTGATTAATACTCTGTTGGATGCAGGTTTTAAATTTAATTTTAATGATAAAATTATCCTCAAGAAGTGGTTGTGGTTCCACTATAAACTGTGAGGTCTGTTTTATTTTATTTCCGATTTTTAATTTTCAAGGAGTTACCTACAATTTGACAGGCGGTTAAGAAAACATTTAAGAAACATTGAATAATAAAAGAATTTCACTTTCTTTCCAATTTTTACACACAAAATCAAAGTGTTTGACATAATATTATAGCTAAATACAAGCCCCTAGCGAAGCCATTCTTTGGAATGTGGTACCGCCCGAACGTCCAGCTACCGCCATTTTTACGCAATAAAAGTTTAAGAATCACTCCGGCTATCAACACTTGCTACAAAGATAGATGAGAATTACTCGGAAAATTTTATTTAACTACAAATAAGAGAAGTTTTCATTAACTGTAATTTAAGGTCCTATCAATGTGTTTAATAGTTATAAAAGTTTTTTTAGGACTTCCCCAGTTTGCCTGCACGAAGTGTTCGAAAACTTATGATAAGAGAAATTCACTTTACAAACATTTAAGATTTGACTGTGGAAGGAATAAATCTTTTTTATGTGTGTTTGGTAATTGTAATTATAAGTCTAGTAGAAAAGAAAACGTTAAAAAACACATCGTGATGTCCCATGGAGATATAGATAGCAGCGCCGTTAGCTCATACATTTCACAATGTTAACTTTAATCAATCGTCGTATAATTTCTTATGATCTCGAACTGCTTTTATAATATTTAGTGTTATTCTTTCTGTTCTGTAATTATATATTGTTATATAAAGAAGGAATTTTTTTAATTATTATTTCTGGTGTGATATTTGTTTCCAGAGACAACATTGGTTTTAACTCTGTAGGTTGATTAAATAGTTTAAAAAAATAAAATACAAACACTGTCGACAATGACTATTCCTGTATAAGCAGTTTAGTCCATGAAGAAGTTGAAAAAACCCCAAAAGTTTTGTGACGGGGATGAATCATGGGTACCCCCGTTTTTCGAGGGCGCTGAACTCGATGGTAATAGGTTCCCACCCCCCAACAACTAACTCTAAATTCGAAAAACCACTCCTATTTTGAGTTTTTCCATCGTAGGCATGCAGATCAGTTTTTTGGGCAGGATTTAAGTAGACCGTATGAAATTCCACCATACAACATCTTATCCACCCCAGGATTGAAACTACCCCCTCCCCTAATGCTAAAATCAAAATGCATGAAAATTTGTTTATCCCCGTTTTCGAGAGTGCTCAACACAATGTCGAAATCTCCTTAAAAACCACGATCCAACGAGTTCCCCAGTAACAAAATATAGGAAAATAGGGTAATTTTAGGGGTGGTTGGTGGAGGATGGGGGAGAAATAAACAATAAATAAATAAACACCAGAGAAATTAGACAAATGAATATTGTCATTGTATTGAGCACTCTTGAAAAGGGCGATAAACAAATTTTCATTCGTTTTGATTTTTTTGAAGGTATTTTAGTATTAGGGGAGGGGTAGTTGCAACCCCGCTAGTGGATAAGAGGTTGTATGGTTAAATTCCATAGGGTCTACCCGAATCCTGCCCAAGAAACCGATCCGCATGCCTACGATGGAAAAAGACGCGAAATAGGGGTGGTTATTCGAGTTTAGGGGTAGTTGCTGAGGGGTGGGAACCTTAAAAATATCACCATCCAGTTCAGCGCCCTCGAAAACGGAGGAATACCCATTTTTATCCCTGTCACAGAACTTTAGTGTTTTAAGCCCTTTTCTGCAACTTTTTCATGGACTAGTTGAAAAGGGCCCCTAGAGCTATAATAGAAAGACTATGCCCAAATATTGGATTTTACAGATGTGAATCATGTTACAAAGTTTCATCCCCGTGTGGCAGCTAAAAGGGTTGAAATGGCCATTGTACCTTCAAATTGTTCTAATTTTTTCTCATTTTCTAACCTTTATCGTACGGAATATTAACATGGAGATTTGACTAAACTGCATTAAAACTTTTTTATTAAATAATGCAACAAGTAAATAATATTGCCAAAGCTAAATTATATAAACGAATATTTCGTAAAGATCGGTGATAAAATGACAACAAAAATCTAAAAAAAATTAGAGCCCGGAAGCTCTGTTTGACGATAGAAATGTAATTCTTATTTATTTCTTCATCCTACCACAAAAAAGAAATTATAGCGATTACCTCAAATCTAAAAAGTAAATCTGCTGTAGATTCAAATGGCATATCAGTAATAAAATATATTCACCAGTATAAAATAAACCCATTGATTTATCTAATAAATGTCGCGTTTACAAAAGATACTTTACCCTACCAATGAAAAGAGTCGATAGTTACACCAATACTCAAGTCAGGTGGTAAAACAGATGTTAGTAACTACAGACCTATATCAGTTATAAACACCATGTGATTACGGATAGACAATTTAGTTTTAGAAAAAACAAGAGCACTGATCCAGACAATAGGTACGGTCGTGAGCAAAAAAAATAGGACGTCTTATAACGGTATTTTGCTAAAATCTAGTTGTGTACATCTAACTTTAATTTTTGTGACATTGTCAGTTAGTTGTCATAATTTATTGCGAGTGTGCAAAAAATTAATATGCCTCATATAAGCGATTTAGTTAAATCTGGAGTTATTGCTAAAGCAGAAGATGGATGGTCAATGAGACAAATTGCACTGCGTTATAATATTGACAAAAATTCGGTGTGTAACATTTTAAGAAAGTGGGGAATAAACGGTACGATTAGTAGAAATTCTGGATCAGGGCGACGAAGGATATCAACTCAACAACAAGATTTGCAATTGGTAAATGCTTTAGTAGAAAATGAATTTTACTCAGTTATTCAGGCTGCTGAAGAAACGAATTTTTCTGGATAGAGTAGTACTGGTCGCCGGCGAGTAAGAGAATCGGAGCTACGCTGTCATGCAGCAGCACAGAAATACTTACTTAAAGCTGAACATAAAGAAGCTCGAGTAGGATTTGCGCTTGAATTTTTAGCGCATGATGTAAATTTTTGGAACAATGTAATCTTTACAGACGAAAAAACTTTCCAGTCAACACACAGCGGTCGTATTCGTGTTTACCGCCCTCCGAATACTCGATTCGATGAGAAATTATTATCTAACAATGATAAAATTGGTAGATATTCCGACAATATGCGTGATTGGATATTGGCACGTGGTCCTGGTGTTTTGTGGCATATTGAGGAACGATTTAATAGTGAAACGTATATTAGGATTTTAGACAATATGATGCTCCCTTCTGTGTCACAATTATTTCCTAATAATGAGTTCATATTTCAACAAGACAGTTGTTCCGTTCATACTGCTAATAACTGGTTTCAAGATAACAACATCTATGTTCTTAACTGGCCCAGTCATAGTCCAGATCTTAACCCTGTGGAAGAAGTATGGGGACTACTCGTAAGAAGTACCCAAAAACGAAATGTGAGACCACGGAATGCCGAAGAATTACTGGAAATGGTAAATAATGCATGGGAAAATATTATTACTAATGATTATTGTATAAGGTTATTTAATTCTATGACAAACAGACTTATAGAAGTTATAAATAGAAATGGTGCAATAACGAAATATTAATAGTTAGTTTCTTGTTAAGTAGGATATCCTTTGTCCTTTGATCCAGGAGTTCTACTAATCGTACCGTTTATTCTCCACTTTCTTAAAATTTTACACACCAAATTTTTGTTAATGTTATAACGTAGTGCAATTTGTCTCATTAAACATCCATCATTTACTGTAGCAACAACTACAGCATTAAAATAAAAAATAAATTAAAAGCGATATCTGTTTTATTTCGGTTACTTATTACATATTCAAATAGAGACAGATTTACATTAGAAGAAAAAAAGTTGTCCTATTTTTTCTGCTCACGACAGTTCTTTTTGACTGAAAGTTTTATAAAATTTTTGATATTTTGCACAGAGGTACATTTTGGATTGAAAAGAAGTGAGGTATGTTTTGCGTACAAAATTTTTTCCGGGACTGGTATTGCCAAGTACCAACACAGTAGTAAGTCTCGATCAACCAAACACGACGAATGAGCAGCGAAGCGAACCAAGCACGACGAATGACCAGCGAGACGAAGCAGCGCCTAGGTATATAATGAGGAGTGTAACACAGCAAATTCAGTCTTTAGAATCCTTGTGAAGAAGCTGACTTGTTGATTAACGAAACGTCAAGTCTATTTCAACGACCACGGCAAGACCCGGAAGAAACTATTTCATCAGATAGATAGGAGATCATTACTTCTATTACACAAAGAAAATACAATATAATATAAAATTTAATGTAGATATAGGTATGCATAAAACATACTTATATATACAAGGAATATATACAATAGATTGGATACCACCAACAATTTACATTCAATATCTGTTGCATTTTACATTATGATAGAAGTTTTTTAACTTTTCTTTAAATCTGAATTAATTCTCACAAAATTTTTATTTCTGTTGGTAGAGTATTAAACATATTTAGACCTTTATATAATATAGTTTAATTAATTGGATTGAATCTGCGGTAGGTTCTTGATGAAACATATTCACTCGAATAATTATAAATATTCAAAAGAATAGTTACAATACACACTTGGTTTATTGTTTCATTAGTTTTGTTCAGTTTTGTATGATATATGTTTTGGCCTTGCGAGCGTTATCAAAGAGTTTTAAGAACTTTTTTTTACTTCTAAAGTTAAGAAACCAAAATAAAAAGGCAAATAGGTTTCAGATTGTTCCATTTATATAAAAAAAGAAGTACACAAACAGTTACAATGTTATGATAACTATATGTAATATGCGTATATTATATATTATGAAATACACCTATTCTGTGTTGATACTTTGCAGAACCAGCCACAACGTGTTTAGGCGTCTGTATCGTCACAAATTGGTGTCAGAATATGCCTTTTTTTCCCTTTTATAATAATTACATTAATGTATGTATATATAATATATACATACATGTATGTGTGTAACAACTATCCAACAATTGTAATTTAATAATAAACGATTACAGCGAGTCTAATACTACTAAGATTTCAGGCTGTTATACTTGTGAAAAGTGCAAGAAAGTATATACCAGGAAATCATCGCTGTATATTCACTCCAAGTACGACTGCGGGCAGCTGGGCATGATATGCCTTTACCAAAACTGCGGTGCTAAAATAACGAGGAAAAGCAGCATGAAAAGACATATGACGAAGCATAACGTTGTGGACTGGGAAAATTTTGTAACATACGATTCTAACGATGTGTCAGATAAGAAATTGTAGAATTTAGTCCATTAACCAGGATTTCATTTAGTATGTGGCTTATAAGGACGATTTAGTTAATCTGTAACCAAATTCCATAACATCCACAGTCAATTTATTATAAACACCTGCTCTAAGAGGATTAGAGATATTGGAGGATTTAACGTTGAACTAACATATACATAAACACGCATACTTGCTTTTTTCTGTTAATTACCTAGAAGAATAAAAGTATGTTATTAATGTATCTTCTAAATATTCTTTATTTTTATTTGGGTTTTCTACCACCTGTATTATCCTCTTCAAACACAAATCACCGAATCTACAATTTAATAGAATTATCGGGAAAAAAAGCATCTGCGCCTGTGACGTGTACGTCATAGGAACAATCAGAGGTTATGTTTTACAAATAATATAAATCGGAATAAACACAGAAATAATGTATTTTGCTGACGTTTCGGAAAGTAGTCTCTTTCCATTTTCAAAACTTTTTTCTAAATGTTTTGGATATAACGTCGACACGTTTTGTTGAACTTCCTTACTTGCAAACCTTACATGAAAATTTTAATAGGAATATGAATATACTGACGTCTCCATCAAATCTATAATACTCCACTTTAGCATTTATTATCAGAATGTGTCTGGCGTCAACACAAACGCTTCTTATATTTGTCAGTACCAAATTCTCGCTCTTACAGAAACGTAGACTGGTTTACCACTGGTTCAGAAATTATCAGCTACAGTGACATTTACAATCTTCAGAGACTAGTACTACTATTAAGAGAGGTGGTGTAGTTGTGCTGGCTATTAACAAAAAATATATCGCTATGCAACTCGACCTTGGTGATCTACAGCTCACAGGTCCACAAATAGACGTTCATAAAATAATCATATTTGTGTTCCATAGAGTACTCGCAATGAATCCCGAATACTGTATTGTATTCTTTGAGGATATTGAGGTTTTTGTGTGTCCTCTTCTATGTCTGATCAATTAATTTTGGCAGGTGTTCCACAAGGGCCCATTCTCGGACTACTGATGTTTGTTATCTATACAGGCGATATTTTTAATCAAATTAATCGTTCCCATATGCTGATGACATATTCGAGAAAATTTTTATCGAGTTACTTTATTTGTTTAATAATTAGACAAGAATAATAATAACCTGGTTTATTATGAAATGTACATATAAAAGCACATTCACAGAGCGAAGTATAGCCATGGCTATTCTTACACTTAACCTTTTAAATCACTTACCTCTAATTATGTAACAAAAAAACATAATAATAATAATAAACCGCCTTTATTTATGACTTTACAGTAAAATGAACAAAAATACATACTAAATGGGTTAGCGCTATTCGACCTCGGGTTGCTCTTCCATACAACCGAGACAAATTAGAGAAATAATATAATAATGAAAAAAAATTATAGGACTAATACAACACACAAACTATTCGACAGCAACCAAGCTTTGACTTGTTTGCTAAATGAAGTAATATTGGAAAGAAGTTTATGGTTCAAGGGTTATTTGTTAAAAATGTTGAAGGCGTTATATGTGAAATTCCTCTGAAACTGCACGGTATTATGCTTGGGGACCTTATACAGGTACTTAAAACGAGTATAACGTTCATGTGTATCGCTACCTTTTAAAAGTTCTCAATGTAAATATTCAAGAGTTTGATATTTACCAATTTTGTAAACAAAACACACTAAATGGTGCTTCAAACTTTCATTTAAATTTAACCATTTATTTTCCAAAGAACATTCAGTAATATGGTCAGACTTACACAAGTTGAAACTAAATTTTATACAAGCATTTTGTACTTTTTGGAGAGTGCTTTTGTCATATAATATCAGTTTTATATCAAAAGTACCTCAATATACATGTATAGTAGTTTCAACTTTCCATATGATTTTTGTTTCAATTTTGCAATGTGAGTGGAAAATCTTAACTTAACATCGAAATATAAGCCTAAATTTTTTGTTTCATTAACGGGGGTCAAGTTTTTCTGTCTAAGTGTAACTTTAAAATAAGGATCACTAACCACTTTGCACATATGCTTACCGAATACTAATAACTCAGTTTTTGACTCATTTAGAGCTAATCCATGAGAATTAGAGACCTCAGCAATTATTGTGAGGTCAGAGTAAATCTTAACCTTTGCTAGTAAATAACCATTAAAACCGAAAGAAAAATATAATAGGGTTTTCCCACTAATTTTATTTTAACAATTTGTGTCGTGAAAATAATATAAAAAAACATTTTATTCATTTACAACAATTTACTTTTCTAATAAGAATTATTTCTAAGAAAATATCGTTAAAACAACTTGCTGATAATTTCACTGTTTTTTAAAACGGGCATTTTACGCGCCAGAATTACGTATCTACCCGGAAAACCAATGAGATTATGGATATAATTAATTTGTAATAGATTCTATATGTGTTAAAGAAAGCTTTCCTCTAAAACTTCTCAGAATTTCGATTTCTAATGCTTGTTCTGTGATTGGTCTAAAGCAGTGGACGTGTAAATATTGGCCAATCAGAATCCAGATAAATGCCGCACAAGTTATTCGTGAAAACGTCGGACGTTAATATTTTGTACTGTAGTTTAGGTTTAACCTTCACCGATATTACACGTCAGATGACTAACCTAAAACGTTAAATTTATATTTTTATGTTTGTATTGTTTAGAGTGAAAATATTATTTTATCAGTTTCTGGTTTATGTTTTATTAATTATACAATCAAAATGGAATCAAGTGGAAGAGGGATATGTTAAAGGTGCCGCTGATAATTTACCTAAAGTAGAAAAGTGCTGAGTGCTGTCAATAAATAGAGGTTATGTTATTTTAACAGAGACCAAGATTAATAAACAATCTTGAACAGAAACAACCTCTGTGATTGGATTTCAGGGTGTTGACGTCACAACGCGCCAATTTATGGCTGTTTAAAATGAACCCAATATTTTTCAAACTTCAAGTTTTTTTGTTACTATTAGTAAAATTAATAAGATAATAAATATGCTATAAATCATTTTTTTACGTGAGTTAAGTATTTCAGCAATAATTTTTTTTCTGGGAAAACACTATTGGGTATCCGACTATTGATGAATTGAGCAAAACTCTAAAAATGAGTGAAAATAGGAAACATACATAGAAAATAAAACAAGGCCAAGGATACTATCTTGTGGAACACCTTTAGTAATGGGGTTCAAATTCAGAAAAATTATGATTAACACAAACCCTTTAACGACGGTTACTTAAATAGTTAAAAAACATTAATGCAGTGTTACCCAGCACAAAGTATTTTAGTTTCTTGTATAAAATAGAATGGTTTAATGTATCAAAAACTTTACTAAAATCAAGTAATAGTAGAAAGTTCAATTTGTTGGAATAACCTAAAATTATTTAAGAAATCTAATAACATATGTGTTCTATTTTTATTGTTAAAGTCAATATTAAAATCTCCTCCGAAAGTTAAATGGCCAAATTCCGGTAGATATGCGGATATATTTTCTAAATGATCTAGGCAGTCTAAAGTTATATTTAGGAGACACATATAAGGTCCCCAAGCAAATAGTTTTACAAGATATTCTAATAGTCACCCATAGGCTTTCCAATTGACTGCCTTGCAGATCGGGAGTTTCCAGTATTTTATACTTTAGATATTTTTTTTATATAAAAAGTAACACCCCCTTCCCTACCGCATCTTTCCTTATCAATTTATAACCTTGAATAAATTATACCACTAGTAGGAAATGAAGAATGAAGTCAAGTGTCGGAGAGACCCAAAACATAACAAAAAACATGCATTACTGTACAATAAATTAATAACGTACGTACAATGTTTAAAATAAATTATATTATATTGTCTATAAAAACATTTAGAAAGAAATTGGATACACAGATGACCATATTATGAAGAAAAAAATATAATAAAATAACAATCATGCATAATAAAGAAATCCTAAGCAAAATAAAAATGGTACTTAAAATTTATTCTAGGTGTTATTGGTATAAACTACGCTTCAATTTTATTACGGAAAATCTTAACTGGCAATAGATTCTTATATATATATGTGATCAATAGAGTTGTATAAAATCATGGATGTAATAATAATATCTTTATTTCCAACAGGTAAGCACCCAATTACAGGAAATACATGAAAACACATATGATAATAGTGAATAAAAAAGAAAAATAATATTGACACTTAAGTTACAAACAAAATTAAACCTACTATTCAGTAATAATTATATGACTTAATATACTGCCTAGACTGTCAAAATTTATATCACATAGATGGGAGACTTTATTAAAATTATTGCACATTACATAAATTGGAAACCTCGCCATAATATTTGTCCTATAGTTCTTGACATAGAAGGTTGTGTGATTTCAAGTCTGGGTATGTGGAAATTTATTTTATCTAACAAAAAGAGACAATCAATAGTATTGTGAATTAAACTGAATAAATATTTAATGGAAATTATTTCGCGATGAGTTTCTAATGAAACGATTTTAAAACGGTTCTTTAAAATGGACGTATTAATTCCTCTCCGCGGGTAAATGCCATCCTCCTTAAAAAACAAATATTTTAGGAACTTCCTCTGAACTGACTCAATATTATTCACGTGACATGAGTAGCACGGATACCATATGATGGCACCATATTCCAATCTTGAGCGAACGTATGCGTAATATAACAACGTTAGGCTAGAAGTTTTGCTAAAACACTTGCAGTTTCTTAATATGAAGCCTAGCATTTTATATTAGTTTGATACAGCACTATTAATATGGGTACGAAATCTTTGATTTCTGTACATCTGGTTATACTCTCTGAATTCATTTTATAATCATATTCTTCAGGTTTATTTTTCCGAGAAAAAGAGATAACGTAACATTTTTGAACATTAATGCACAGATGGTTCGCACTACACCAATCAGATACGGCTTTAAGGTCATTCTGGATCATTCTACAACCGCTTATCGTTCTTATCTCTCTATAGATTTTCAAATCATCCGCGAACATTAATTTAATGTAAAGTTCATCTGTTATTGGCACTCAAAAACGCAACAAAAACTGTACGACCTCATTAAAATACCGATACTCTCTGTACTATTTGTTTGCAAATTGACTCACTTACCTTTATAGGTTTTTAATTTGCGTCGGCTTGTTTGATAAGAGCATACCGCTTGGCCCACGGCGATAATAATTATGTCGTAAAGTTTTTGTTGCGTTTTTTTTTGAGTGCTGATAATAGATGAACTCGGCTATACAGGAAAGCTTAGATATATGATAGTGCGATGGTGCGGATTTGTTAGAATGTAGCTATCTAATGTACTGCGGATTTCAAAACTAACTTATCCCTTAAATTACTTGGAACAGAGGATAAGAATACCGCGAAGTTAAATTTGACGAGTTGTTTCATCTTTATCCAACGCACCTCAATATATATATATATGTTTGAAACAGGATCAAACTTCCTCAAGTTGTATATAAAACAACGAGAATTTTGCATAACTTGTAACCGATTTTTGGTCGCTTGATCCAAGCGGAAGAAATAGATAAAATTGCATTAATTGAATATAGGCATAACTAGAGTTGCACAAAAACTTTTATGCTGCTTATAATAAAAAATATGCCTGTTAGCCTGTTTAGCAGGTAATAATATTTTTTGTAAAAGCATTTTTATGTTACACAAAACGTAATTTGTAAACCAAAATAAATAATTATTTTGTGAATTAAGATATTTTATTATTTGTTTATAGCATGTTCGTAATGAATTTCCTGTATTTGTGAAATTCTATTTTGAATATAAAATTAGTTATGAATATTGCTAGGGTTCTCAGGTATGAGACGTAAGATTGTAGTAGGGCGAGTACAAGAAAGAACGTAACTAGTATAGTATAAGGGAGAATTCACCAGAATTAGTATTGAGGGGGCTGAGTACAGAGCCGAACTATGCCGCAGCTTACGATGTGTACAAATGATATGGTGACAAATGTATGAAGTATAATTTTGACTTAGTTGAACAGTCATTTTTAATATGTAATGCCGCACTTTACCTCGGGAATTAACCAGCACCATATCTCCGCAGAAAAATTTCGAAACACAATCTATTTGTTATACAGTGTGTTCCAAATTGTGGCTGCATGTATTGCTATCTCCGTTATTATTAAAGATGAGACAGAAACTCGGTTAAATCTTTTAGGCATTTCAATCGTGCATTGAGATTTGATGTAACTTCCACCAAACCATGGCCTACTGATAAAAAAATATTTTATTTCTTTTTAAACTAATTAAAAACCCAATTTTACCATATTGTGATACATCGTTGAATAGAAAAATAAACGTACTAACGAATATAAAAAATATATGTATCCAATGTTGTGCTCACATTAAAAACTAAAGTTGTAGTCAATATCTCAAAAAAACACAATTATTTTTCTGTTATCCTTACTATAGAGATCTTAAGAAAGTGCCTCTACTCTACCATGTGAAAGTTAAAATGATTGGTATGTCGGTAGTTAAGTGCAGTCTGTACCACGTGACTTAAATAAAGGCGCGGTATGCACTTTTCCATTTATGGAGAAATTTTCCTTCGTTTAATGACAGTTTATATACTATACGCAAAGACAGGTCTAATGATGGACTATACATTTTTGTAATATATGAAGATATCATGTCTTGTCCAGCACTTTTATAACTGTCAAAGTATGCAAACTCGTTAAAAACATCATCTATACTAAAGCGCGTGTGTTAATGGAATATATATTGTCTTAATATTTGATACATTTGCTCATTTAATGCTATCATAACTGATTACTGTAGGTATTACACGAGTGATTCCAGTCCGCCAAAAAGTCTGCACTATATGGAAGACTTTTTATTCAATTGTTTTTATTTTAAACGGGTTTCGTTAGTTCGTTAGTTTTCGCCTGAGCAATAACCACAAAATAGGGTTTTCCCAGAAAAAAAAAATTATTGCTGAAATACTTAACTCACGTAAAAAAATGATTTATGGCATATTTATTATCTTATTAATTTTACTAATAGTAACAAAAAAAAAAGCTTGAAGCTTGAAAAATATTGGGTTCATTTTAAACAGCCATAAATTGGCGCGTTGTGACGTCAACACCCTGAAATCCAATCACAGAGGTTGTCTCTGTTCAAGATTGTTTATTAATCTTGGTCTCCGTTAACATAACATAACCTCTATTTATTGACAGCACTCAGCACTTTTCTACTTTAGGTAAATTATCAGTGGCACCTTTAACATATCCTTCTTCCACTTGATTCCATTTTGATTGTAGAATTAATAAAACATAAACCAGAAACTGATAAAATGATATTTTCACTCCAAACAATACAAACATAAAAATATAAATTTAACGTTTTAGGTTAGTCATCTGATGTGTAATGTCGGTGAAGGTTAAACCTAAACTACAGTACAAAATACTAACGTCCGACGCTTTCACGAATAACTTGTGCGGCATTTATCTGGATTCTGATTGGCCAATATTTACACGTCCACTGCTTCTGAGAAGTTTTAGGGGAAAGCTTTCTTTAACACACAGTTAGAATCTATTACAAACTAATTATATCCATAATCTCATTGGTTTTCCCGGTAGATACATAATTCTGACGCGTAAAAATGCCCGTTTTAAAAAGCAGTGAAATTATCAGCAAGTTGTTTTAACGATATTTTCTTAGAAATAATTCTTATTAGAAAAGTAAATTGTTGTAAATTAATAACATTTTATTATATCATTTTCACAATGCAAATTGTTAAAATAAAATTAGTGGAAAAACCCTATTGCCAAAAATATTTGTCATGTCACAACTATGACACCTCCAAAATGTCATTAGAAATTTTAAAATGCCCTCGAATGCGCTTATTTATCAAAATATGGAAAGGTACCATAAGGAAAAGTTGTTTGTAATTACATTAAGAATTTAAACGTGAAGTTTGGTTTGAAAATATAAATGTTTAAAAATTGCTTGCTAATGAAGAAAAAAATGTATTTTAATTCACGTCGGAAATAGAACAAATAGGGACAGAGCTGATATTTTTAATTAAAGATATCTCCAAAAATCTGTTTCCCGTTAAACAGTATTTGACGTATTTTCCAAAAATTAAAAATAACCGTCTCAGTTGGAAATCTTTACAAAGAGCCACACACCAATTGGAGAATTGATGAATATGAAGAAAACGTTCTGCTTGATGTAATAGAACAAAGCAAACTTCGATTGCCGGAATTCCTCACAGAACTGGCGCAGGAGAAACTGCTGTAAGGAGAATTTTGAGGAAACGCAAATTTCTCCGTACAAGCCAAAGTTGATTAACATGCTTAAAGAACGCGACTTTGATATTGTTAGATTCTTTTCGTGCGTTTGGATACAAGGAGAAATAGAAGAAAATCTATCTTTTGCTACACAGATCCTATTCAGTCGAAGGAACATTTTCTTCTAATGGGGCAGTGAGTTATGTATTTTACATGACATCAAAACACAAATAAAATTATCCTGAGGATGTTTATAATAATAAACGAAACGTCGACAAATTAAAAATTGTGTTTTTTGACAAAAGGTTGATCCCAATACCCATCAAACTCGTCAAACAGTTATAAATATTGGATCACTAAATTTAATTAATATTATTATTTACATTTAAAAAAGAACTGCATCATTTACGTATTTTTTGTCGCGTTGCGCCATGTAAAATTTTCTCTATCGCCTTATTTTGGACTATTTTTACTCCACTATTATGGTATTTTTCCACATTTTAGTAAATAAGGGCATTTCAGTCCATTCTTAAATTTCTAATGACATTTTGGAGGTGTCATAGTTGTGACATGACAACTATTTTTGGCAATTTTGTATTAACCCGTTTAAAAAATACAATGAAATAATAAAGTTTTCCATATGGTGCAAACTCTTTGACTGACACTGTATATCCAAAGTGATTTAATATTATTTAAATAGGAATCATAGCATTGTGTTTTGATCAGTTTGGTTTCAGATCTAAGTGGTGCGTATCTATCATGTAAGAAAATATTATATCTATCCTTTTTAAGTTTGTTATAAATGTTATTTCGTTCTTTAAGTTTATTCTTTTTAATTTAATCCGTTAATGATACTTGTCGTGCAGAAGTAGCCTCTAAGCGAAGGAGTGAATATTTTGGAACAACACGATTTATTTTTATGACGTAATGTTCCCTGTTTCTCATTTTTAACGTATGTTACATACCTACCAAACAGTAATTGATATTTATGTTTATGTTTATTTACCGATATATTAACTGCTTGTTGATTTAATTGTTTTATACTGGACTATTTTGTACACTTAATTTTTTGATTGATCATTTTTGTACATCACAAAATAAATTAATATTTATTTCATTACATAGCTAATTAAAAATAAATATAAATAGTTAGTATGCAAAGTGGTGTTTCATTTCAGTTATTTCGATCATTACTTGTTTCAATTTATACTCTTTTCTAACATAAGGGCAAACTAAAAAGGCACAATATTTGTCCCCTACAAATATAAATTCAGGTCGAAGCCAACCCTGAGTCCAGGTTTAGTATCCCTCCAAATTTACCTAACGTGGCTTATACAGCTGTCATTATTTTGAGGTTAGTTTCTTGTTGTTGTGTTAAAAGTTGTGCTTGTGATATATTGTTTCTATTTTTGTGTAGTTTACTGGTTTATTGATGTTTGTGGCATGATATTACTTGTGTTTTAAATTTCGATATGTGGAGACAAATACAAAAACAAGGCATGTGCAACAAGTTGGTGTTTACGATGAAGTGAGATTATTTAGGTTGACGATGACGGTGAGAACAAAATATAGGTGTTTTCTCTTGAATTTTTGTTAGAAACGGGATCTGTTTTTTTAAATATATGAAATAAATAAATTCTTGTTTGTTTAGATTTTTGAAATATAGGGAAATTTTACAAAAACTGATTAGGTGCTGTAATACAAATATGCTAATTATAATTCACAGTTGTTAACTTGAAACTGGTAATATTTTTTCAAGAGGCTGAGATGTTGTTTAATTTCGTTATAATGCTCAAACTGCATCCTCAATTATGCATAATTTCGGTAATCTGTATTGATATAATGCAGTGGCGGCTACCAAGACTCAACGAAGACGTTTTGTGGAAAAACATGTTTGATTGAAATTTGCTACGTTTGTTTGCAAAAAGTGCATTGCCAACCACGGAATGTGGAAAAGTACTTGTAAATGTCTGCACTTTTTTCCCGAACAAGGAAGAAAATATAAGGATATGTTTTTAATTTTGTCAAAAAATCTTGATTCGTTAGGCAATTACACCATTTCGAAATTTTTCAAATGGTGTAACTTTATAAAGAATCAAGATTTTTTTTATAGAATTGAAAACATATCCATATATTTTCTTCTTTGTTCGGTAAAAAATACACCGCAGATTTTTAACTCTCTCACATTTCAGAGCGGGCATTTTCTGAAAACAAACTGCAAATTCCATTTTTTTTTTTTTGACAAAACGTCTTCGTTTGGTCTTAGTAGTCACCCCTTAAAAGTGTGATATGGGTTCCATGCTCCATTAGTAAGTTATAGCTTACGAGAAATACACTGTCTTCAGAACCTCTCACATCTCCGTTATTTTATTAGCATTACTTCCACGTCCAGTGGAAGTATAGTAACGCAAAAAAATATATAATTTTCTAAACTCTCTCTAAACTCTAAATTTTTTTCGGCATTAGCCACCCCCTCCCCCTCACTATCACCCCCAATACCACCCCCACACTATTATGAAAGGGAGTAAAAAATTTAAAATGTAATTTACTGTGTATACAAGAACGAAACGTTTTTTTGGCGTTAGCTACTCCTTCTACCACCCCCAACTTATTATTAAAGGGAGTAATAAATTAAATTGGAATTTAGTGTGTATACGAGAACCAAGAGACTCTACATTTTTTTGGCATCAGCCACTCCCTCCCCCTTCACTATCACTCTCACTATCAAAAACTCGTCAATACTATAAAAGGCGTTTCGTAGTAGTAAGTTCTTTACTTCTTTTTTATACGATAGTAGATTCATATCTTTAATTGATTGAGGCAAAACATTAAATAAGACATTACAATTATAGCGTAACGTGTTTTTGAAATTGGTTGTTTTATGAGCCGGAATAGACAATAATTCTTTATTCCTTGTATTATACATATGATCGGCTGAGGTAAGAAAAGTATGTAAATTATTTCTTGCAAAAATTAGACACTTGTATATGTAAACACTAGGAACAGTAAAAATATTTTTGCTCATATAAATGCCTCTACAACTTTTTCTTTTCTTTAAATTAAAAATTAATCTGAGTAACCTTTTTTGGGAAACAAAGACTCGCTGCAAATGAGCCGATCCCCCCAGGCTAGTATATTCAAGGAAATATGCGAGTAAGCCAAAGCATAATAAACGCTTAGCAATCTTAGCAATTGTGTCTTTTAACTGTAAAATTGCAAAATAGGCTTTATTAAGCAGTTTACATACATAATCAATGTGTGGTTCCCATGTTAAACTACTGTCAATGAATGTACCTAGAAACTTGGGTGATTTGGAAAATGTTGGGCTATCCAAAGTTAAGACTCTCCTGTAGTTAAAGTTTACAAAAACCGTTTTATCATTATTTAATATGAGCAGCTGACACCGAAACAGTGGTATCGTCTGCATACATTGTGGTAATCCCATATTTGATGTGATCTGATAAATCATTTATGTATAACAGAAACAACAGGGGCCCTAAAATCGAGCCTTGTGAACATGACTCGTTAGTCTTGAGAAATGCAGGTCTGGGGGTAAGATTATGAGAATTTAATAATTTTTTTTATCTATAACAGTTGTAATGATTGTGATGTAATTTGGCACATGGGACACTCCGTAGTGTCATTACAATATGGCATGGCTATTTGCTTCTAGAAAATTTAGGGAGGAATATTGCATGGGGTTCGATTTAAAGAATTAAATCTTTTTTTGTTAAAAACGGCTCTGACAATTTTCTTATAAATTTAGTAACACAAGATAAAAGCCTATTTGAATAAATAAAGCAAGATGGATTTTTTAAATTTATTTATGTTCCGGTTCCAGCATTGTTTTGGAATAACAGGTTATGTCATATCGTACTAGTACTAAAAGAGTATACATGTGTTAATTTTGATCAAAATCGTTAAAGCAATTATAGAGGAAAAAGTTATTTAATTTTTTAAAACACTCCCCTAGTAACATCTCTCCCCGAATTTTCTAGTCTGGTCAACTTATACTGATACTAAAGAAATAATATATGTGTTAAATTTAATCAAAGCCATTTAAACCGTTTTAGAGAAAGGAAATAATGTAATTATTTTAACCTTATACAGCCTGTGTCACTGCGTTTTAGGGAGTAACAGATTATGCCATCTTATACTAATGCTAAATGAGTACCTATCCATGTGTTAAATTTTATCAAAATCATTAGAGCCGGTTTTGAGAAAAATCGATCGAGTAGTTTGGGTTCTAGGAACCACTGACGGCAGACAGACATTTTTTAAAAACCACTTTTCTGGCTTTAGGAGACCTAAAATCTAAATCTAAAAAGTTGCCATGGCAATTTTTGAGGATTATTATGGTAAATAAGACAAAATGGTTCAATACAACAATTAAACATCTGGTTACTATGGTCACATGATAATTAAAATTCGAAGGTCACTATTATTTTCGAGAAATATTTGCTCTGATCAAAAATTTGAATATGTTTTAGGGACTTTTAACAAAAAAATGTTGTTCGTGACACGTACCTAAATTAGTTTTTTGGGACTCATCAACAGTTACGATCCATCCCAAAAGGCATGATTTTAGGTACTTGTTACAAAAATAATTATTGTTGAGACGAATTGTAACTGTTTCCGGACGAGGCAAAGCCGAGTCCAGAATAGTTGATGAGTCCCAAAAAACTAATTTTGCATTATTTACCTAAATAATCCTCAAAAGTTGCCATGGCAAGTTTTTGGGATCGAGTCCGGAAAAGACTCATTTTATGGAATCAAATGAGTTCCTAAAATAGCTATTTTAGGAACTAAATACAAAAAAAAAATATTTTCGACCTAAGGCAAATGTTTTGCCATGTTTTGCTGGTGAATATCTACAAAAATTACAAAGTTGCCAAATATTCAACATCTTTATAATACGAAATACAAAGAAAAATGAATCAAAATACCAAAGATGGATGAAATAAATGGCTAAATTTGCTTTAAATGCCTAGGATCATTGTCTCCAAATAATTTCCATAACAAATAAATCTATACTTATTTTTTATATTAAATATCAAAAAGTGGATTAGCCAACACAAGCTATAAATATATACTCTAATTGATGATATAAACCACCCTCGCGAAAGTACCCAGTTTGGTTCAATGGTCACTTAATTTTCTTGCTGAAAAATAAACATAAAGCTTACGATGCTTACAAAAAATGTAAGAACGATGAAAATTATGAAGTGTGTAAAAAACTGAGAGCCGAGTTTAAAACTGAAAATAATTTGGCATACCGACAGTACATACGTAAAATCGAAAATGATATGAATATGAATCCTAATAATTTCTGGTCCTTTTTAAAAGCCAAAAGATCTCTTTCGGGCATACCGTCTAATATGAAACAAATCTCGATAATCCCACTGAAATTGTTTCAGCATTTGCCGACTTCTTTTCTGAATCTTTTTCAGATACCAAAGTTTTTTTTTTTTTTACATTTATTTAACGTCGGCCTATTTCCGCTACTGAGGCCTAACACCGACGCCTGTAGACGAGCTACCCCCAACCAGGAATTTTGCCGAACCTCTTCCCTTAAGAAGAGTAGGGATCTTTTACTTGCCTAACATTTAATAGACAAGGGACCGACGGCTTTACATCCCCTCCGAAGGATGGTATATCATACCAAAGTTAACACTACCCCGTGTAAACTCGATGGCATCACTCCAAATAATGTATTGCATTTAAGAAAAGTTACTTTGGATGATGTAAAAAACGCTATTAGTCAGTTAAAAGCAAATATGACTATGGGACCGGATAACATTCCTGCATTTTTAATTCGAGATTGTACCATTATAATGCGATCTTAGAGAATTCTGTATTTCCAGACTTATGGAAATTATCTAAAGTTACACCCATATTTAAAAAAGGTGATAATACCGACGTAACTAATTACAGACCAATTACTATAATTTGCAATTTTAGTAAGTTGCTCGAAATTATTTTATACGATCCTTTAGATGCCCACGCTAATAAATAAATAAACTCAATATATTAGTAAAGTCTTGGATCAGAGAGGTCAGGTAGATGTTATCTACACTGACTTCTCTAAGGCCTTTGACAAATTAGATCATAATATATTATTACATAAGCTTCAATATTTGAATATATCTACAGAGTTCTTAAATTTAATAACATCCTACCTAAGTGATCGTTGGCAATATGTTCAAGTAAGGGGTTACAAGTCGAACAAATTTTTACAATCATCCGGAGTCCCACAGGGATCCATTCTAGGTCCTTTATTTTTCATAATTTTTATAAATGATATTATCGCCAATATTGATGTAAAATACCTTCTATACGCTGATGATTTAAAAATATTCTGTCAAATTGACTCGGTGGTCGATTGTGAACACTTGCAAATCAACCTAAATCGCGTAAATACATGGTGTATGGAAAATAATCTGTTTTTAAACGTCAACAAATGCAACGTTATGTCGTATTCAAGAAAGCAATTCACTTATGAATTTGATTATAAAATTGAAAGTATCTCTCTGAATAGACCTAGCAATGTTAAAGATCTCGGAGTTATGTTTGACTCAAAGTTAACGTTTGTTGATCATATTGACTCTACTGTTACATCATCTTTTAAGACATTAGGATTCATCTTAAGAAACATTAAAGATTTTCAAAGTATAGATACGTGCAAATTATTGTTCAATTGTTTAGTAAGATCAAAATTAGAATACGCCTCGATTATATGGAATCCAATATATCATTGTCACATAACATCATTAGAAAATATTCAACGTCGGTTCCTAAAGAATTTACACTTTAAATCATTTGGCAACTATCCACATGATATTCTTTTATCTACTTTTAATTTTACTTGTCTTTTAAAGAGGAGGGTGACGCAATCTATAATTTTCCTCTATAAAATTATACATAATTTTATTAAATGTGGAGACCTTCACAACAGTATTTTTTACGCTGTACCTCGTCTTAACTCAAGACATTGTGAAACTTTCTTAATACGTACTCCAAGAATCAACATCTTAATTCAATCCCCCTTCTTTCAAATGTTTTCTAATTACAATAATGTCAATACTATAATAGATATTTTCAACACAAATATTCGCAGTATTAAACAGTTATAATTATTTAATGCTAGGTGTTTATCATTATATACTTCATTTGTTTGTTCCATAGATACTCGTCATGTAATTTATAATTTCATGTTTGTTTGTTCTTATTTACCTGTTTCTTTTATCTTTTTTGTATTATATCTACTTTTGTTCTAACCTTATCCTGTAAATGGACCTCGGTCTGTTGGATATTGTAACTCAATAAATAAATAAATAAATAAATAAATATAAAAAACGATTATTAGTAAAAATTATTCTTACTTACCGGAATTATCATTACTCCTTAATCATGTTTATCATGTTTCATGCTAAGCCAGAAATAACTTTGCATCGCAGCGCCATCTGTATGCACTGCAAGGGAAAAGTTCTAACCACAGTTACTTAAGGCCTTTCTTGGTATTGATCATTTTCCGTTTACAAAAATCAAATATGTTTATTATTTTCAACTAAAACGCCCTGTCTGTGTATTCAGTATTTGTAATTAATGGAATTGTAAACTGTATCTTATGAATAAACATTTCTAAACCAATTTGATTTTTGCAATTTAACCTGTCTTCATTTTAATGTATTATTAATTATCATTTAGGATACCCATTTTAATTAGGTATATTAGTTCTTCTACGCGTATTATGTAATAAGAGCATTATGATGTCGATTTTAAATAAGGAATGACCTATATTCCAGTGGCTGATATGTAATATTTATTACATGCCTCTAGAATGTAACAAGCATAGGTGGCGCCATCCTGTAGTAGTGAAATTTGTAATACTGTTTGCGTTTCTGTTGACAGTTGACTGGTTGACGTTTCTATTGACAGTTCACGTTTCACCGTTGAAGTGGTAAAACAAATAGATATATAGACACAAATAAACCTAAACCTAATTTATAGGCGTAGGAAAAGTATAGTCTGTAATTCGTTTGGAATGGCATATTCTCCGCTCGCGGACGGTCACCCGAGCGAAGCGAGGGGGATGGTCCGGGGACTTTCGCTCGCGCAGAATATGCTTCATTCCAAACTTATTACAGAATATACTATTCTGGTTCTTTTTATTTATTAAAACATTACCTAGGATCAAGAGATGTTACTTCGATGCAAAATATCAAACACATTAGTCAGTAGTGTATTTTTTGTAAAATATTTGTTTTATAATATGTAGATAGATATTGTTTGTAGGATAGTTTTGCATGTTATAATTGAGGTTATTCTTGTACATGTACTAATCTTACGTATTTTTAGAGGATGTGCTAAGGCAGAAATTGAGAAATATAAATTTTATAAATAACACTTGCCCATTATGTTACAAAGTTTTCAAGAGGAAGGATCACGTCCAGCGTCATTATCTGGAGCTACATTTATTCCTGCCGAAGTTAGCATTCGAATGTTCCAGGTGCACCCAGAAGTTTAAAAGAAGATATTTGATGGAAAATCACGAGAGAGTGTGCACCGGCATAAGCCGACCATTGTATCAGTGTTCCGCGTGCCAGATGGTGTACAAAAGCAAAAACAAGTTAATTAGCCATTTCAATAAGTTCCACAAGTTTAATTAAATAGCTTTTATTTTTATTTGTTAAGGTATATGGGAAAAAATAATTCAGTTGTGTCCTGAATGAACTAATAAATTTTTGTCATTTACGTTGAATCTACCAATTGGGTAATTGAAGTGATACGTTTACAATACACATGCACATTTTACAACGATTGAACTATTTCAGTGCCTATTTTAATTTAAAATTTTGAGTGAAAATAGTAGTAAGTGATTCCATTTACCCATTGTCAAGTTTGTTTAAAGAGATCTAATATTGCAATATTTCATTTATTCAACTAGTAGTAACAATCCCGTAGGATTTACAGATCTCGGGGCGTAAATCTGTTTTCAGAAACTCAACATGACACAAAGGTTCATATCTGAAAATTTCGATATACCACCTCATTTTATTTGTGCCTCAAACTGTTTTAGAAACAGTTGTCCCATTTTTTGTGAGATATATTTCAATAAAAAGAAATTTGAAATCCATAGCCTCCTTTGTGAGTTATATTACAAAAACCTGAAAAATAGGAAGAACACAACCGGTTATATCTTATTTGAGGAGATACGAAAAAAGTTAAAGGGATGAAAGTTGACGGCAAACACAATAAGAATAATAATGTGTATAAAAAAAATCGAAAAACGCTGTTGGCTTTGACATACCCTCTTGTGCAAAAGTGAAGAGAACAAATCTCGAAGTAGGCCATGACACCATTAATTCCGTTTATTTTTTTCTTTCCAACGATATAAAACATGTAACAAAAATTTTAACTGATGGTGTCAATATTTAATATTTTACAAAAACCACAATTCATATCATTGACATTGATGAAAATCAGCAATGCCATGATTAGTGAAAAACAATGTGTACAGTTATTAACAAATTTGACAGATTGTGACTGATGTGTGTTGCATGTTGCGTTGTCATTATTATTCTTATTGTCTTTGCCGTCAACTTTTTTCGTATCTCCTCAAATAAAGAAGCTATAACCTTTTGTGGTTTTCCTATTTTTCAGGTTTTTGTGATATATCTCACAAAGTAGGCTATGGATTTCAAATTTCTTTTAACTGAAATATATCCCACAAAAAATGGGATAACTGTTCTATACAAGCGGTATATATTTTGTTTGATTGGGACTAACTTAATAAACGTTAAAACTGACATTGGAGGGGGACAACAATATCTATGATTTTAATTCTAGTTTGTGTGGGTATTCAGAAAAGCAAAAATCGCAGTTAACATTGGCATTACTCATATTCCAAGAGTTCTTATTATCTAAAGAAAATATTCAATTGATAATACGAAATGAATATTCTTAATTCAAATGTGCTTTTGGAGGGCAGTATATTGAAACAAAATATTTCAGTCGTAAAGTATTTTATAGAGGAGTTTTGCGATTAAAATAGTTTGTTTGAATATTCTTCTTCTTATTGGGCATGTTTTACTGTTATTGAAAGCGATACTTGTACTAATTTTCTCAAAACATGGATAGATTGATTGCTTCTTTTAGAGACACGGCCATATTTTCTGTTACTTTATGTCCATGTCGTCCTCATTCTCTAATTCAGATTGTAGCTCATGGAGAACTTATCTAGATCCCCTGAACTCATTGTTTGCTATAAATTTTTCCATTGATCACTTCATATTCAACATTGGCCACATTTTTGCATTACCTAAAAGATGGTGTAATTTTTTTAATCCCATCCTTTTCCTGCACTATTTTTTTATTTTTCAGCTACGGCCTACACAATACCTCAATTGTACACCTGTGTTGTTCATATATTAGGTGTAATCACATAATATCCACTGTACTGATCATAAAGCACTTTTTATAATATTCTTCACAGTTTTCATGAATCAGTAGTAACTTATCGAGAATGCTACAAAAACAGTTTTAATTAAAAAATCGTGTAAGCAATGTGGTTAACTGAAAAGCTTGTATTTAAACGATAATATACCAAAATGTACATGGTTCTGAAGGTTAAATCTGTGATTATACAAACAACTGAATTTAATGAAAACCCATAATTATAATTTTTATTTTAAGACACAATATTATGATAAAAATATCTTTTGTATTTGTCTCTTAAGAATTTGAGACAAAGTTTAGTTTTAGTTTTTTATTTCTTTAATATATTTTGTAATAATTTTGTTAATACATTATACATTTCGATAATAAATATTTTAAGTAACGTGCAATTATTTTTAAGCTAGTTACTGAAAGAAAATCTCTTGAACTATGGATTCGCACCTAGTTTTTCTCTTTTATTTTGTCCAGTTTTTATTTTCAAATGAACATCTTTTCAATTTTTTAAACAGTAGTAAAAATAATCTACACTTACAAATACCAGAACTTAAATTATTGTCACTTGACCAGATAAAACAAAAAAAAAATAGATGCATATTGATAGTTCATGTATAACTCTTTTTAACTCCTCCAGCGATTCCTCTTTAGCCTAATAGACCAAGAGCTGCCAGATGTTTCAATTTTATGGTACATAGTCCTACTTAAGGAGGGAGACAACTTGCCGGGTTCGGATCTTGGCAGTGGGGGCATTTTTATATGAGGGCTTATTTTCACAGGTCAATATCTTTATTACCTTAAACCACTTTTGCAAAAAGCCAAAATATTTGAACGCTTTACTATAGACGAGCGTCTCGTTAACCATCGGGAAATGAATAAGACTGGTTTTAGTTTTAATCACATCCTAATAATGCTAACATGGTTAGCGAAACGCGCATTAAGTAGAGTATTGGAGTGCAGTGTTCAAATGTTAGGCGTCTTGTTGTTTAGACAACAAATATTTGATTTGTGAAAAGACGCCCCCACCTCCAGAATCTAGATCCAGCGTAGGGTTATCTCTTTAAATAAGACTACGTACCATAAAAGTTGAATAAGGTTTTCATACACTCATTGAAAAAATCAGTAGCTCTTGCTCTATAATATCATAAGGCACACAAAATTTCATTTTTAGGTAACTGTCACAAAAAATTACGTTTATCGGATCTGACAGCATTCCTAAAGTGTCAACTCTTTGTACTCATTTGTGAATCTTATTTTTTTGGCCGTTTTTACTTCACAACCACACTTCACGGCTGCATATATTACTGGATATTTGAAATATGTCACGGCTCCTCAATAAACTACCTAGTGACACTTTCATTTGAAAACGAATTAAAACTGTCAGCTTAGTAGCCTTCTTGCAAAATGTTGTCCATGTCTAAATATTTTTATTCTACGTTTTGAGACAGTTTACTAAAAAATATTTTGTGCACCTCGGCCAAATAATCTTTCTCGGTCTTATCCGAAGTTTGCTTGGCCTTGGCTGTGCCTCGGCCGCAAACTTCGAATTCGGCCGAGAAAGATCAACTTTACGGCCTTGATACACAAATAACTATTCTAACAATATGTTCGAGACTTTCCTGTTTATTTGTTGCAATTATTTTAACAAACGATCAGACGTTTTATCTAGTGTGGTATTAATAGATCAATTGGATGCGTAAAGGTAAGTACTTTTTTCTTGGAAATTTCGATACTATACGATTTCTTTGTCAATCCCAGAAAATTTATTGCCATAATTTTTGGTAGGCTGTCTAAATATTTATTCTACCAAAACTCGGAAATTGCTCAATATATTTTGGTAAATTATTGTTCCCACGTAGATATCATTTCAACCTATAGAAAAGTTACTTTATATCTGATGCTTGATCCCTTAATGCTGAAACTATTGCCATAGCCTTTTCTTTATTATTCCAGTTATTAGCACAAGCCGCTGCCTCAGATTGTCTTTTGTCGGTTGACCAAGAAGTCTGCCCGTCAAAGAAGGGGGGTTGTAATTGAGGACTTGATAACATTAGTAACTGGCCCCCTTTTTCCTTCAGCTGCCGTTTGAGTCACTCTACTTCCGCTTCGACCATATTTACCTTCCCTTCGACAGCGTCATTAACTTTAGCCGTTTACAATCCTTATATCTTCCTTAATTTTATTTTTTATTTGATCAGTGACTGACAGGATAGTGTCTTGTTGCACCTGTATAATTTTTCTTGTTCTTTTTCTTCTAAACGTTTTCTTTCTTGTTCGTTTTTCTCTTCTAGACGTTTTCTTTCTTGTTCATTTTTCTCTTCTAGACGTTTCCTTTCTTTTCTTGTTCACGTCTTTCTTGATCTTTTTTTCTTCGTGACATCGTTTTTCTTGTTCGTCTTTTTCTGCCTGGCGTCGTCTTTCTTGTTCGTCTTTTTTTGCCTGACGTCGTCTTTCTTGTTCGTCCTTTTCTGTCTGACGTTTCCCTTCCTTTTCTTCTTCGCGTCTCTCTTGTTCTTCTTTTTGGTCTTTGGTATTTTGGATCATTTTTCTAAATTTCTCGAACATGTCTTCCATTTGCTTTTCGGCAGCCATACTTCTTGTTTTCATCCAAAAAATTCTTAAAATAGCACTAACAAATCTTATTTAAAGTCTATATTAGATATAATTCAAATATTTCCACAAATTCCGGAATAGAATGTTCTTGAAATTTTCTCAAAATATCACAAATAGGTCCTATTCAATGTCTATACCACTTTCCAACCGACAGAACTCAGTTAACTGCACTAATCTCCAATGGAATGTTCCGGAAATTTTGTCAAAATATCACAGCAGGTGTTATTTAATGTCTATACTACTTTCCAGTTGACAGAACTTGGGTAACTGCACTAGTTTCCAAATAGAATATTCTGGAACTTTTCTTAAAATGTCACAATATGTCTTATTTGATGTTTATATCACTTTCCAGTTGAAAGCACTTCGATATCTGCAGTGGTTTCCAAATAGAACACTATGGAACTTTATAGAATATTCTGGCAATCTCTTCACGCTAGCACGAATAAGTCTTGTCTAATGTTTATATCACTTTCCAGTTCAAAGCACTTCAATATCTTCAGTGGTTTCCAAATTGAACACTATGGAACTTTCTAGAATTCTTCAGACATCCTGTTGCAATCCCGCTTCTGATACCAATTGTTACGTGTTTACAATCTCCAGTAAGCATCCTGTATGTAGGTTTAATTATTACAACAAGAATCTGACTTATTAGTCACTAAATTACAATAATTATTCCTTATACTAAAACACACTAATTATACTTTTAATCTACTATAAATTCACTACTTTAATTTACAGCTCGATGCTGTTCCATCTTTTTCATCTTAACACTTGCTTATCTAATATAAAACTGTCCCAGTGTGCTGATCCAATTCCTATTTATACCCTCGTCGAATGTACCTGAATTTTCTAGAATAATCCAGTATTGTTCGCGATGTTTCTCGCCCGTCGCATATTTTCTATATATTCCAGTGGCGTAGGTGTGCACATAACAGTACTTTGCATTTGCCCCACGACAATTTATCATGAAAATAAGTACCCAATAATGTCGTGTTATCGGACAATATAATATTGTCTTGTAACACTATACCGTGGGGCAATTATCTTTGCAAACTGAAATTTATTACGACTGTCTTATCCGCGTTCATAAGTTTATCTCTCTGCGCTAAAGTATTGACCTCTTGGAAGGTTTGGTCAATTAATATTTGGATTTGCTCTGTTGTATCACCTGCTAATGTCACTGTTATATCATCAGCAAACATTGTTAAATGACCAATGGTTAAACAGTTAGGAAGGTTGTTTATATATAGGAAAAATAATAGTGGTCCCAAAACAGAGCCATGTAAATATTTATCCATGACAGTAAGTTTCCTCTTATTCCTACACTATATAGCTTTTGCTCTAAGAAATAATTGTTTACCATATCAAAAGTTTTTGACAAATTAAACATTATGGAGATCACATACTTGCCGTTGTCTAAGCAGGTGTATAACCAATTTAATAAATGATAGGTAGCTGTTTCTGTTGATTTTCCAGCAGTGAAACCATGCTGAAAAGCGTAAGTATATTATATTTTGTGGCGAAGGATATAATTCTGATGTAAACAATTCTTTGAAATAATTTAGAAACTATGCTTAATTGAGAGATTTGACGATAGTTTTCAATCTCCTCTGCTGATCCTTTTTTCAGTATAGGTACCACCTTAGTTAACTTAAGTGTATCTGGGAAACAACCTTGGTTAATTAATAAATTGAACAAATAAATTAACTGCTGTAATATTTTATCCTTAATAATTTTCATAGTATTTGCTGTTATGTAATTGATGTAAAATATATTGAATGCTTCTTATATGATGAAACAATCCAAGGTAGAGATATATTTGAACCAAAGTGACGTTTTATTTTGTTTTAAATATCTGTGGAGAAATAGCTAGCAAACATATTAACTATGTCATGTTTATCTGAGACTATCTCATTTTGGCCGTTATATAAACTTATGCAATCATTTGTTACATTTTTCGGCCCTAACTTATATATAATATCCCACGTTTTTTTGTTTTGTTGGAGGCGTCATCTATTTTACATAAAATTTGCTTCATTGTTTTTATAAATATTTTTTTGTTCGTCATAAAGAATTTTTAGTTCCCCAGAATTAGCATTAGTCGTAAGCCAGTGCAGATTTTTTATATAGTTGCTTTGTTCAATTAACCAGTCTTTTTTTGTTATTATGTTTAGTACTATGTGTTTTTACTGTCACCAATTTTACTGGACAAGTAGTATCATAACACCAAATAATTGTTTTATGACGCAATCAAAAGCGTCATTTGCTCTAGCAGAATATATATTAGTTCAATTATGCTTTTTTAACTCCAAAATAAAATTTTTGATATTATTTTCTAGACTACGTTTTTTAAAGTTTATGAATGTGGGGATGTCTTTTTCAGCTTTGAAACTATTAACGTTCAAGATATGTGAGAAATGGTCTGCTATATTAGGATTGCACAGTTTCAGGCTTAAATTATTAATAGGGATATTAGATATTAGAAACTAATGATTCTTTTACTATTATTATTTATTATTTTTATTATTTTACTGTCATTTTTTCTTGATATTAGGTTCATATGTGTATATTTCTTTTTAACATTTCTATATATAATATATTTTACAGTGTATATAATGTACGTTGTTAATTTGTTGCATTGTATTGTTTGTCTTCTGCTTCTTTTTGGACGTACTTAGAGATAAATGATTTAAAAGGTTAAGTATAAGAATAGCTAAGCATCTAAACCTTGTAAATCGCTATATATATAATGTGTTTGCATATGTACATTTGCTTTTTCCAATAAAACCACAATTATTATTATTATTAAAGATAGTTTGAAAAAGGGATGTTCAAGGATTTGCAGCATTGAAATTCTGTAATCTGAGTGTTTATATGTTTTTAACAATTTGTAAACCTCCCAATGTTTACTTATGTTGAAATTTATTTGTATTAATCACGCTTTCTTTGTAGGCACACGCATACGTAAAAGTAAAGTTAACAAAGTACATACATGTGAAGTCTGCCATAAGAATTACTCCAGAAGTGACCTTTTAACAAGACACTTTAATGAGCAGCACACCTATCAGGAATACTGTCATCAATGCGAAAAATGCCATAAAAAATTCAAAAGGAAATACCACATGGAACGACATCAGCTGACGTGTACTGCAAAGTTAGAAGTGAAAGTAGAGCAATTCGGTCAATTATATTGTCGGTTTTGTTTTACATCGTTTGCTGATGAAACAAGTTTGAGTTTGCACTGGAAGAAGCTGCATCTTCCTAAATCGTAGAAAAAATCTTCTTAACTAGTTTGTTGCATACTCAAATAAAAATTAAATTTGCGAACTTGTGAACAATTCGTTCGCACACAAATATAAGATATGGTCAAATATGGAGCTCTAAGTGTTATTTAGTCGAGATCCACCCTTTTCTTTGAAATTTTTTCAGTTTTTTTGTAATTAACTTTATGGTTTCCATTGTGATGAGCATGTTTTGCCACTGCCGCCTTTTCTTTGTATCGAAATCCAGTATTTCCCTAATATTCAAAGAACATTAGAGAAGCATTAGATAAGCCAGCGGTGCTAGAAGATATTCATCACAATGGGAACCAAAAAAACACAGAAGTACACGCTATTACCCATGGATTATTAGAGGATCATAACGAGAGAACCAGAAACAATTTCAAGAGATAGGATGGGTATCGATTTTTGACGAATGGTCCTGTCAGGTTATCTCCAAGTTCACCTGATTTGACTCCCTTAAATTTTTTTGTTCGGGGTCAATTAAAAAGTATTGTCTACGCAACCGCCGCGCCGTTAGAATCCGTGAAAATCTGGCGCTATGAGTAAGACGCGATTAATAATTGGCGAATGTTCGAAATACCGCTATGCGAGTTCCGAAAGTCACGTCTATTATAAGACGATATCTTAATGCCAAGCTGCAACTATTTGGGGATTTTAACATACCTAAGTGTACTTGGAGCAACGAAAACTCATCCAGCTGAAGCGCTACATCATCAGCGTCATTCCACCAAATTGAGGCAATTGAAATGTCTAATATTTGCTCTTATCGCAATTTATATCAAGCCAATGTTCTCCCCAATGAAGGGAGACTACTGGAAAATTAGTTATATCACAGGAAATAAATCAGACATTAAATATTAATTCAATACCAGTCCTAAGCACCATTCCTAAACTCTTTGTAAGTTTATTAACTGATCACTTAACCGCGAAGGTTAGTAATAAGATCAAGAGAGCAGATTGTTCGTGTTAAAGATTTTCTTTCTAACGACATTTTAGTTACTTGTGTTCCTCAAGGGCCACATTTGAAACCATTGTTGTTTAACTTATTTATTAGTGACATCAAAAACAGCTTTTTGAAAAAAATCTTCTATTTGCAGATGGGTGCCTTGCATTTGCAAGCTAGTTTAGATAATTGCAAATAGTATGATGTTAAATATCAATAAACATCATAACAGAGGTCTTATTATTTTTAATTACAGAAGAAATTAAGCATACAATTCCTGTTCAGTTCGCATGCTTCGTTTAGCAAATCTGTTGGAAAGTACAAATGTTAAATCTTTTAAATATCAACTGCATCAAACTGTAACAAACTAGTAATAATATTTCAATGCATTTTTATACTTATGTAGTTTATTGTCATGCCTCTTTAACTCACACTCTTTGCTTTTATTCAAACTTTGTTAGTATTTGTAATGAAATAAATAAGTAAATACTTATTACTGTTCCATTCGTATAATAAACGAAACAACTAAATTACGATTTTCAATGTCAATATGTGCTATCATATGTTATACTCTTTACTCTTGAAATCAGAAAAAAGAATAACTCAACAATACACATTTTTATTTTCAATCATTTAAAAAACCACTATTAATGCAGTCAAAATAGGATTTGAAGTGGAACTTTTTCCATAAGCACTTTTATGGTTGGATCCTGTTGGGGAGGTACCAAAAAATTTTTTGTACTTCAAAGACCCTGTGCTTCAATTGTTATTAACAGTTTAATTCTTTTAACCGCGTTTTTCAACCTAAAAATGTGAATAACTCGAGATATACAGGGTGGGGCAATAAGGCGTCGGACCTCGATATCTCGAGTTCTACGATAGCTGGAAATTTTTTAAAAAATTGCAAGTAAACTAGATAAAAAAGTGTATACCTGGAAATTATTTTCGAACAGACAGAGCGAGCCGAGACGAAATTACAGGACCAAGTGCCTTTTTTAAAATGGAATGCTATGTATATCAGTACATTTTTTGAAGCCTCTTTCTAGGCTCTATTCATTCTCATATTAGCATTAACTATCTCCCAACCACTTGGATGTATATTTTGCTTGCCTGTCTATTTACGTATTATCAGTTCACTAATAATTTGATTTGCTCCTCAAAGCTTAAAAATGCTTGAATCGCAATGACTTTGAATTATATTGTAGCAATTATAAATTCATATGTTCAGGCAAGGCGGTCCCATGCACATATGAGTACATGGTAAAGATACTTTTCTTACACCGAATTACCGAAGAACCGGTTTAGGGCAAATCCCGTTAAAATCCATCATTTTCCCGTCAAAATCGACTGCTAGAAAATGAATTGTCACCCTTGTCGCTAAAGGCTATTTTTGCCAAAACTCTCGAAATACTTTAACTAGAGACTGGAGTAACTTGTCCTTATATTTAACACAATGCATGAGTTGCAGTGGTGCACAACGTGGATTCGTAAAAGGGTTTTTAATTTTGAAATTTCCGGAATTAGTCGACTTTTGTTACACTTTCTAAATTTTTGGTGACATTACGTCCCCGTGCAGCGACATTTACTACACTTTCTAAAATTACACTCCTTGATGAGTTTTCAAGATCTTGTCGGATTTTGTTACAGTTTCGAAAAGTTTATCGAAGGTGTAGACGTGTTCTTTAACATCATTTCCAATGAAACCGGAAGTGGAATAAAAATGACAGTTATGCCACAAAGTGTCTTCTACATTTACCAAGTTTCGTCCTGATATTCTAAAAAATTAGGACAAAAATGGGAGTCTACCACGATTCGTTGACACCCTGTATTTTTAACGTTGGAATTCACATAAATCTACGTAGAATGTAATACTTATATAACATGTTTTTGGTAAATAAATCTAAATCTAATCGTTAAATAATTAAAGGCATAAATTGATTATTTATCATTTGTTTGCTCCTGGGATAATGTCAATTATAATAAAAAACGAAATTAAAAAATATCTTTATGTTAAGAAATCATTTTTGTATAAAATGAAACTAAACTTTTGGTTAACTCAATTCAAAAATTCTTAGGAGATATGCCTATACAGCAACGAATCGGAATCGTATGCTTCGAGTGACGGAACAAACATTCGAAATGGTAATAATATAAATCTGTCGACTGTCTTTCTTACATCAAATATATTAACAAACTCTAATAGACCTGTACCTAAAATGTAACACTTATTTATTTTTCGTTTTCTTTATTTTTTGAAGAGAAATCAGCATCTGCAAAATTTTACGAAGTATCAGAAAGCACACCTGCAGGACAAGACTGGTGCCATGAACTGGAAAACGTAGGAAAACGACGTCGTTGTGTGCTTTGTTACGAACAACTCTCGGTTAGGTTTGGAAGGAATGTTGCCCAAAGTAAGGCGCCGCAATCTCCGTGGGGCTGTACAGTTTGTAAGCGTAACTTTTGTGTTAACTGTTTTTTTGTAAAGCACAAAACGTTAAAATATTTCTAAATGTACTGACGGTGTCAAAAAGTGGTTTAAATAAAATCGTTAATAAAACAGCTATGTTACTTTTTATGTAGTCTGTGGTACTAAATTTTTTCAAAGGCTAACACACACCCCCTTCCCCCTCAACCGCCTACTTAGCAAAATACTTAGGAGGCACCCCTCAATACTTTAATAGAAAAAAATTGCATGACATTATTTTTGAAACAAAAAAGTGTGTACCAATTGATTGGACTAATACTGTAATGTAAACAAGAGGAATGTTTAACTCCTAACCTAAACTACCTACAGCTTTAAGCTTTATAAACTGAACGTGATTTTTAAAAAAATACTGTGCTAAACTTGAACTCAAGGAAAATCTCTTCAAGGACAATAAACTTCAACATAGAGAGCATATTTTACATACCGGGTGTTAACGGATCATAGTAGATCCCCCCTTTTGGCCTTATTTTTTAGAATGTCAGAATGAAACTTGGTAGATATATTATATTACCAAGAAGACACTTTGTGACATAACTGTAATCTTTTCCCCTTTTTCAGTTACACAGAAAATGACCCCAACTTTTGATTTTTTTAATGGAACACCCTGTATATTATTATATTTCTGGAATCCTTGAAAAATTTCGAATACGGTGATCCCCCCCCCCCCATAAGTGACATTCCGACTTCATGAAAAAAATTTAACTCAAAATTTGTTGGTGCATCTAAAGTGCCATGACAAGAAAATTTTAACAAAACTTAATTTTTTCAAATGAATCCATAATGGTAGAGTACAATTTTTTCTCGTCATGGCACTCTAGCTAACACATTTCGAGATAAATTTTTTTCATGGAGTTAAAATGTCACTTATGGGGGGGGAGTATCACCGTACTCAGAATTTTTCAAGGATTCCAAAAATTTAATAATACACGGGGGTGTTCCATTTAAAAATCAAAAGTTGGGATCATTTCCGATGAAACCATAAGGGGTAAAAAATGACAGTTATGCCGCAATGTATTGTCTTGGTCATATAATACATCTACCAAGTTTCCTTCTGATATTTTATCAACTTCTGAACCTGGTGGTAAGTTCGGTAGGCATGGAATGTTGCACCATCTTCCGTTGGCGGCAAACGGGCGAGGTTAACAAGGCAAGTGGAGGTGGCTGTTTTAAAAAAATTTAAAAAAAATTATAGCACAGGCTCTGGAAGGTATCCTCATTGTAGTCTCCTCCATACAGAGCTACTAGGCACTTCGCTCCGATCTCTGCGATGGCTTGATGGGTTGAAGTAGGTTGGAGGAACATTTCAGCTGTGGTGATGACTTGAGGGTATTTCTGGATGGCGCCCTACAGTCTGTTCTTTTGTTCTTCCCATACCAGAAAAGGGCAGAGGTGGTGTCGCATCCAGTGAATGCGTGAAGAAACAACTCAAATCCTGGGGGGACTTCCAAATCTCCACGATTGAATGAGCTTGACGAATATTGTAAGGGGTCAGCGTCACCTCTGCCACTTTTCTGGAAAAAAAAAACGTTCTTCACAGCCGATCCCAAATCATTGAGAAAGACGAGGAGGTCTACATCCTCTCCAGTGATTAGCAATGACTGAAAAGAGGTGCTTTTGTCAAGTGCCACCTTGACGTTGTCGCAGTCAGCATCCTCTACTACCTGCTTCGTCTCAATTCCTTGACTTTGGAAAGCGGAGCATATCAGAGCAATCAGTCTTCGTTTGTTGCTGTCATTGACCAGCAACTTCATTTGGGCCATTTTTATGATAGTTGACTCTTCAAAGATGACTTTGTTGGACTGCAGAGAACCATAGCGCCTTACGCGTTCGGCAGTTTTTGTGTTCTTCTTCTGCCCCATCCTCAGGATATCCGCTGAAGACCACAGCAACGTTCCGTACGAACTGATTGAAGGTATAGCTGACGTACTTTGTGACAATAGCCCTCAGAGAGTCGTGCAGTGTGCAGAAAATAACCACCATCTACCACAACAAACGTGTTGGCTCTTACTGAGATATTTTGCGCATACCCTCTTCTGTGAACAATGCCATGGGGTATAACTACAACCAACTCGTACTTGAAATGATCCGTCAACTCTATGTCCGACTGCTTGATGATACACAAACGCTGGAAGATAGTCAGTGGCTCTACATCCACACGTTTGTCTCTTACTTTGATGGAAGTGCTCATTGTTGCCACTTTTTCTTTCGCACTTTGTCTTTTCGCTTGAAGGAAACCTTTCCAAATGAGTTGCCCGTGATTTGCTTGACACCTTCTATTCCCATTTCTCGAGCCATGTGGCAATTAATCTCGGGGGCCCCAACGATGCCACTACTGATGGGTAAGTAGTTTGTCTTTCACTGGAAATGGAGGGTGGATATCAGGATAGTGCTTCAGTTTTTCCACATCACTAGTGTCTGTTTCAATCTGTGCTGCCCTCATATCAACGTGCTGCTCACTGGTGGTACACGAAATGTCCCAACACCCCTCCAGGCTCGCGCAAATATTGAGCATGAACACCATGCCTCCAGTCCATCGTGAAAGAACGCTACTTGATATCCCCCGACCATGGGTCAACCCTCCCTGGCTTTTCATTGACCTCATTAACACTTCTATTGTCAAATCTGACCATAGTCCCGACCAATGTTTTTTTGAGCGTTATACTTGGACATTGTGAGGAAACTATTAGACCTACGGACGTCGTTCTGTGCTTAAATTAAAGCTAATTATCTTCGCTACAACATCTCCTGCTATAACTTTTTCCGTAAAATGAGTATTTTCCCTGAATTCTGGGACGAAAGTAGACCAAATCTTAAAATTTCACTTTTATCGAAAAAATTGCCAATTTTTGGAGGGCTGTATCGTGGTAACAGCTGGTTCTAGTCTCAAATTGTAGCAAATTTAATCTACTTTACAAACGTAAATAAGATATTTTATGAAAAAACGCATAGTTTAGGAGAGATAGTGAAAAAACCGAAACAAGTGCGAAAATTTTGCGGTTTTTCGAGTGCTACGAAATTAGCACAGGTCTTTCGAAGCTGCAAATTTGATATACAATACTGGTAGTGGTCCTAACAACATATTAAAAAATCAGAACTAGCCGTTGCTTTGCGATTTTAGCGATTTCTAGTGTACTATTTGACTGGCCTAATAATAGAAAATATGCAATTGAACTAAAATAATTAATAAACAGTAATGTTTAAAATAAATTATTTACAACAAAATTTGGAAATAAATAATCGCATAATATGAAAAAAGGGTGTCAAAAACTATATAGAGCATAATAGACATATAAGAAAATAAATTAATTTTAAAATAAAACAGAAAAATACATGTAGAATCAAATTGTAATTGTGTGTTAAGTGAACTAACTTTATTAGATTTGGAGTATCTAAGAATTTCTAATGACTGTAAGTTATTAAGTAAATTCCCTTTACTCGCTAAATGCAAAATTTCAAAACCAGTTACTTGTTCAAAATTGTGGATTTTATTTAAGAGGTGTCAGGTAAACCTGAATTTAATCTGAGACATCTGAGGTCTTCTTTTAATCTCGTTTTAAAATTTCTGTAAGTTTTACCTATGTATATACTATTACAAACGTTATTATTTAAACATTTTAAAATACCCTTTTCTATAATGAGTATCTTATTTAGAGCGTAAACACACGGGTGTTAATTCAACGCGGGATCGACACGAGTATCGCTTTCTCCATTTAATATAAAACTTGTTAAATCCACCCCTTAAAAATTATTCATATGAATCATAATCTCCTAACAAAATGAATCTAAAAATAACAACATAAATACAAGTATTAGGACCTAAACACATCACAGTAGTGAGTATTTAGGATTGAAAGTCTTTACACCACATATTCAAAATATGAATTGCTGTCTTTGCAAATTCAACAGTTTATTAATCTCATTTTAAGACATACTTACGCATTTTAAATGACTAAGAAATGCAATTAAAAGTTCAGAAAATAATGAGCTTGCGACAGAAATTCAAGGTTAAATTCACCAAAATTCTACATGGCATTTCATATTATTGTATACCTTTAAAGCCAGCGCCAAAATATCAACGAATTACACAGTCACATAATTTAAACACTAAACAGATATTCAATAACATTATAGAGGAAAGAACACGTGAAAAACTATCGCTGAAACTCATAAACACGACACGACACTGTAGAAACTGCTCGTAGAAACAAAAAAGCATCGGTAGTGTATGACTGCGAATTGACGGTCCACGGCTAGCTATCTTTGCTAAAATTTAAGGCATCGTATGAGTTCATTTTGGTTCTAGGCAACTGTTCTTAATATATTTTTACCTTTGCCTCGTTTGCATTTAGATGTACATACTCACTTGATCTCTATTTAAGGAATATGAATTAGGAACTTAAAGCTTTATACTATTACACATAGAAATAAGATTAAAATTACAGTTGATTTTAGAAGTACTACCATAATAATACAATATCTGTGAAAAAATTTGATGAAACAACAACAATATAAAGTGGAATTCTAAGAAAGAAACATTTCATAACATTTTTTAATATCAAAGTATATCAAATGAAGTATAGTGGCTTGATAATTCCAATTTTACCTCCAAAAACAGGTACCACCAAATGCTTTTCGGATGCAAATAATTAGCAAAATATCACGTATAACTATCTCTTACAAATCAATGTCTTTGATATCTAAAAACCACTTAGACAAAATGCTGAAACACTTTAACAATACACTAAAATACACTACTTGACGCACGTTTCGCTAACCATGACAACATTATCGGGAGACGAATAAGACTGCTTTTCAATTGATCTCCTGATGATGCTAACATGGTCAGCAAAGTAATGCATTCCAGTGTAGTGTTCAAATGTAAAAGTGGTTTTTAGACACCAAAGGTATTGATTTGTGAAATATAGCCCTCATGAGAAAAAGCCCCTACTGACAGGACTCGGATACGCCGTAGAATTGTCTCCTTAAACAGGACCACACACCCTAAAAGTTGAAGGAAGACGCGCGTAGAAAAATTCAGTAGCTCTTGATCTAATCGTAGAGATGGTAGTTTTAGAATGTCGTTCGAATATTTTGACTAATGACGCCTATGTTCAAAATCGTAGTTTGTTGGTTATAAACAAAAAAAACATCAAGTAATATTTTGCTGCCGTTTTTAAGGTAATTTCAAGATCAAATTTGTCAACTCTTACACCAACTTTTGCCAAATCGCAAGTCAAGTCAAATCAACTCTCGAAGACGAACGTTTCGTGGTCATCTCAAGATCAACTTTGGCAACAGCAACTCTCAAGTCAATTTTTTTTAACTCTCAAGTATAGAACACAATGCATTTTGCTTTATTTTCGAGAGGGAAATAAAATAGTATTAATTATTCTTGACTCGGTGGACGTTTCCAAAGTCAACTTCGTAAAAATTCAAATCAAATTAACTCTTGAGAACGGCGCATTTTGAAAAAAAATATTTCAAATGAAAGCTGTTTGATTTCGAGGGAAACAAAGTGGCATTATTTATTTCTAGCTTGGTGGACGTCTTTAAGGTCAACAGCTCTAGTCAACCTCTAGTCATGTCAAAAATATTTCAAACAAAAATTGTTTGGTTTTGAAGAGGATAAAACGGCATTATTTATTTTTGTCTCATGAACATTTTCAAGGTCGCTTGAAGGGCGACTCTTCAACTCTCAAGTTTTTTCAAATAAAGTTGTTTGACTTCGAGGGGAAAACAAATCGGCATTATTTATCTTTGACTCGGTATGCGTTTACAAAGTTATTTCAAGGTAAGTTTTTTTGCCAACTTTGAGTAAAATTGATGTGTGTTGAGCACCGAGATATCAATTGAATTGTGGGAGTTTAGCGGATTGCAGCTGAACGTCGAATTAAGTGATACAGTGCGCTTGGAAGTTTTATTTGAGCTACGCGGACTGAAAGGTTGTAATAAACTTCATATAAATGTCTTGTATATCTTTTAATAGTTTGGGAAATAATTGAGTATATTTTAATTTGAAAATTTCGATCATTAATTTTATTTTTATTAACAAATTTGATTTTAAACAATAATTATTCAAATTATTTTATTTTTAGTATCATATTTATATTTTAGCTAGATGGGGAATCTTATTTCATCTTTTATGTGTATCGTATTTTATTGTTCTCATAATATACTGTTCCAATTGATTTGGGTTTGTTTTATTGCTGTGTGTTTTCTAGAATTGTGTTTAATTTCAATGGTCCGAACTTACGATTTTGAGATCTAAATTAGAAATTATTTACTGTGATATATTTTTAAACGCCGTCAGCTGATATCATAGCAATATTATTAGATAATCACAAGTATTCTGAAACCCACATTAATTTTTCGCATTTTTAGAATCGTCGTATATAATAGAAAAAATCGGAGGAAACTTCATGTTCACCTGCATAATATGCCGAAAGTCATACAGTAAAAAGAAACAGTACGGAAGACATTTCAGAGAGCAACATGGGGAAGGCGAAGGAAATTTTCCATGTGAAAAGTGCGGCAAAGTTTTCAAGAGGAATTATCACATGAAAAGGCATCTACTTAATTGTTCCATCGATGGTAAACACTACGAGTGCCAGTACTGTCATAAAAGGTACAAAGCGTTCGAAGGACTTATCACCCATGTTAATATGATACATGGACGCGAACATCAAGAATCATCAGATAATGAATAGACTGCAACTTCATAGTATTTATAAATGATGACTACTAATTGGATAAAAATACATTTTTGAAAATTTCCGATTACTCTTGATACCTAATATTCAACCAAAGATGATATTGTAAATACTTAATCATTTTTCAAATTATTTAAATTGAAGAAACTATTTTCTATTAGTTATACTACATACTCAGTTGTATGATTCCTTTACTTCTACCTTATTTTTAAAATGTTGATTCTGGAGAATATTTAGAATTAGCTGCTTTCTATGCAGCATCTATGTTATAGATAATTAGGTATTTTTACGTCCGTTTCTTGGATGAGTCTGTACTTCATTTTATTTATATGTATCTATATCTATATTATCGTTACCACTGTAAATTGACCTACCATTTATGTTATGTAATATCTGGGTGATCTTGCTAAATAAATGCTTGTGCAAATTAAGGAGGTTTAATTTATTCTGTCACCGATGACGATGTACGTTAAGAATTATTTAATGTTGTTGGGCTGTTGTCCCAAAACTGTAAATAGAGTAGAGTAGAGTCCGCAATTAATTATATCGGCAATTAGTAGCAATTATCAAGCAGCTGACACTTCCGCCTATATCGGAAGTCGATACCAACTTGCTTATTTCGAATGGAACATCCTATATATTTTAGGGTTTTCGGAAAGAGCATAAAATTCTGAGTCGAAAATATGTAGCATATCCCTATACCTAAACCTAGCCGTCTCAGAGATATTTGACATTTTATGGAAAATTTGACAGGTGCAACGTTTTGCAAGAACCGTTATAACTTTCTTCGTTTAAAAGATCCTCATTTGCTTCTTGTCGCGTAAAAAGAACACAAGGAGAACTACGTTCTACAACTGAAATAAATTCAATAATATCATATCAAGTGTTCCGTTTTTCGCGTTACATTTTGTCAACTTCAAACCGCGAAAACTTGTTTAGGTCAAATGGAACACCCTCTATTTTTTTACGTCAAGTTGTGTAAAATCGAATTCCCTTTTTTCTGATATTAGCATTGTGGGGGTTAAAGTTACAACTTTTTGAAATATTTGCGATTTTATTAGAAATTCATGAATTGTTGTAATCATTTCATCAAAATAGCCATGATTAGAAACAATCAGTCATTATCTTATGTCAAAAAATGCCAGCACGTTTAAATTATACCAACGAAAAGTTTTTAAATTTGTTTATTATTTATGGAGAATGTGATAAAGTAATATCAAGAACTTGCAGCACATTTGCTACTCGATATCCAGAAAAACGGAAACCGTCACCTAACACTGTAAAACGCATACTGGAAAATTTTAAAAATTATGGTTCTGTCAAGGCAAAAATGCAAAGAAGGAAGCCTATTGTTGATGAAGAAAACATTGAAATAGTCATTCTGGGATGTTTTCATGCATTTCCAAGGATGTCAGTAAGACAAGCTGCTCTGGAATCGGGACTATGCAAGGATTCAATCCACAGAATCTTATTAAAACATAAGTTTCACCCGTTTTCATTCCATATGGTTCAAGGATTAAAAGAAACAGATTTCCTAAGAAGACAGAATTTTTGAGTTTATTCTAATAAGGTCTGAGGGTCACGATCCTTATTTGGGAAATATTGTATGGACAGATGAAGCAAAATTTACCAAAAATGGGCTTTTTAATAGACACAATTCGCATTATTGGAGTGACTCAAATCCCCATATGTTCAGGGAGCGAAACTTTCAGGAAAGTTGTCAGTTCAATGTTTACTGTGCCATAAGAAACGATGGAGTGATGGTATTACAATTTTATCAGGAAAATTTAAACGGTAAATTAAATTTTCTCTTCTGCTAATATGTATAGGTAATTTTTTTTTTTTTTAGGTGAAAGATATCTGAATATCTTACAAAATTTGAATAATAACTATTTAGAAAATATACCTCTCGCCGAACATAGAAACATGTTTTATCAGCACGACGATGCTTCCCCACATAACGCATATTTAATTAATAATTATTTACAAGAAATTTTTATGATCAATGGATTGCCAATAATGGACCTTTCTTATGGCCTCCTCGCTCGCCCGATTTATCAGTTCTGGATTATTTCATTTGGGGAACTATTAAAAATAAAGTTTATGAGAGCCCATTAACAACCATATTAGTATTTAGGATCTTATCTCTGCTATTTTAGTTGATGCCATATCTTCAATTCGATTAATACTCATGTTAAAGTGTTAGTGTTATTTTGCGTTTTTGTGGATATCGAGTAGCAAAATGTGCTGCAAGTTCTTGATATCACTTTATCACATTCTCCATAAATAATAAACATATTTAAAAAGTTTTCGTTGGTATAATTTAAACGTGCTGGCATTTTTTGACATAAGATAATGACTGATTGTTTCTAATCATGGCTATTTTGATGAAATGATTACAACAATTCATGAATTTCTAATAAAATCGCAAATATTTCAAAAAGTCGTAACTTTAACCCCCACAATGCTGATATCAGAAAAAAGGGAATTCAATTTTACACAACTTGACGAAAAAAAATACAGGGAGTTCCATTTGACCTAAACAAGTTTTCGCGGTTTGAAGTTGACGAAATGTAACGCGAAAAACGGAACACTTGGCATGATATTATTGAATTTATTTCAGTTGTAGAACGTAGTTCTCCTTGTGTTCTTTTTACGTGACAAGAAGCAAATGAGGATCTTTTACACGAAGAAAGTTATAACGGTTCTTGCAAACCGTTGCATGTGTCAAATTTTCTATAAAATGTCAAATATCTCTGAAACGGCTAGGTTTAGGTATAGGATATGCTACATATTTTCGACTCAGAATTTTATGTTCTTTTCGAAAACTCTAAAATATATAGGGTGTTCTATTTGAAATAAGCAAGTTGGTATCGACTTCCGGTATAAGCGGAAGTGCCAGCTGCTTGTAATTATTTTAGTTGGATTGGCCACATCAACATTAGTAATTATTTAAATTTTAAAAATTTTCTGATGCGTAATTTTCTCTATATCAATCGATTCAGCTCCCGGTGAGACACCCTGTATAACCATCTCCCACAGGCTATAAAAGATGCTGACAGTTTTGTATCATTTAAAAGAATTGTTAAAAGGCAACTAGTTGAGCACTGTTTTTATTCTTATGAGGAATACTACCTGCCTGATAAAGATTGAGAAGTAAATGTTTTTCTTTTTTGCGATAGTTTGTCATGTAGCTTATATTTGTATTTTACTTTTAACTTATTGTAATGCATAATGTATATACATAACAATATATGCACTTTTTATAACGCATCTGTATATTTTCTACACTTTAATATTTTATTGTTGACAATTCCGATACTGTAATAGTCTTATGGAAATAAATATATTATTATTATTAAGCAGGTTATTTGTAGTAGGTAGTGCATGTTTTTTCAGAATACGTTTAATCCTTGGTCCAATCCATTATAAAAAACTTACATTGACTTTCTTATTTCTATGTGAAAAATATTTTAAACTGTTGCCAATTTGATGGAACAAATTTGCATTGTCGTTTGTGATAAGTATATGTTTAAAATATAGAATCAATGGTAACTGTACAAAGTTTTTGAAATAAAATTTATTAACATATTAATTTTTCAGTTGAGCATAACGGCACAGATCAGAATCAGGATGCAGAATCTGTTGACATCACCATCATAAATGATGCGAGTAAAATTCCTATGGTCATTGATAATGAAAATTATAAAAAATTAATGCATGACATTACTGAAATTAAAAAAGTAGTAAAAACTATATTAAACAAAGTAAATGGCATTGCAAATGTGTCTGGTGGATCGGAAAATATTTTAGATGATGGAAAAATTAAAAGCTTTTTACCTGTAAGAACCATAGAAGATTTATTATTGTTCGATAACAACCTTGAAGATGATGACGTGTCAAAGCAGTTGGTAAGTACTTTTCTTGTATAATTGCCCTACACTGTCTTAAGATTTACAGGGGGCAAAACGTAGAGGTTTCTATAGAGCAGATGTGAAATATTTTTTGTTTTTTTAGCAAACCAAATTGTCTCTTGTTGGTGGATCTAATTATAAAAATTTGATAAGGAGGTGCCTTCCTCTCCTTTTTGATGACAATTTAGCAATGTTGTGTTCCTGGAAGGGCCAAAAAGACAACTTTAAAGTAGGAGATTTAAGAATTTTCGAAATATTTAAAAGTATGTATACATTTCTAAATCATCAATAATATAAACTATTTATTTAATTAATATTGTGCTATGATACACACAACACATTTTATATATTAAATATATACCTCCATTACCAAAGAAATACACACACTACATACAGTGCGCCCCAAAAAAAACATAAGATTCATAACTTTTCTTCTGTTTTGCGTTCGCAAAAAATATTATACGTCAATTCGTCAGATTGCTCTATTTGTACGTAATAAGAAAAATCCTTTTACACTTTTTACGCCTCTGGTACTATGCTTTGTATTTCGTTTCAGCTTGGTTGTTTTAATTAATCTATTGTATCTGGTACACTTGCATACACTGCTTTTAAAATAACCCCGCAAGAAAAAATCCAATGGGGTGAAATTAGGTGAACATGGCGGCCACTCAGTAGACCCCTCTCCTGCCTATCCATCTCTCTGGAAATATTTCACTGAAAATTTCACACCTCTACTTTTTAACCAATAAGATACCTTAATTTTGACTAGTTACCATGGCAATTAAAAAAATTTCCGGAAATTTTGTCGAGGCGCCACGATATTTACGTGAAAATTTTTTGACAGTTGAAAAGGTAAACATATGATCTACAACCATTAAATAATGTAGATGTACCTATGAATAATGCAAAATTTCTGAATTAACATTATTTTTATTATTCGCTATAAAGTTTCATTAAACAGAAAACACAAATTTGTTAAATTATTATGCATTAACAATTTATAATTCAAAAAACGTAGGATGTACAAACATAGTAAGATTTAAATGTTGCTTGAATTCTAACCCATCCTCTCTTCTTAATGGTGAATAGGAAGGTGACGAATTAATTAGATGTCTGTGTTTTAAGACATATATGTAATATTTTGAAACAATTTTGTTCAAATCTCTGTTACGCAAAAGGCCATATTTACTTGACATCTGCAGCAGACTTTCTTGGATTTTCGTAAACAAACCATTCGACTCTAACGCTTCCTGGTCGCAATCTCCCATTAAATTCGTTAAATATATTAATCTTGGATGACATATTTGCGCTTGACTCAACTCTTTGCAGTATTTACATAAATTGTACTTTTCAAAGCATTCCATTTTTCTCAAATTGTTTAACGCAAATACTTACAAGAAATTTTTTACATAAAAATATCTTTGTTTGCTGGTTTACTATACAGTAACTTAATGTAATTTACCAATATAAACCTCATCTGTCAAAAGCATGGCCGCCTATATCACGGCCACCTACTGCAACAAACCATGTTAATATTATATTTTTTAAATTAGAAGTGTTATGGATTATTTTAACAAAAAATACATTTCTACCACCTTTAGTAATCTAAAATTATGAAAGGGCGATAGACTGAACTAATACCCATCTGAGTTTTAGCATTTGGTGTAACTAAAGTTGGTAATTTTTTTTTATTTAACGAAATATGGTGGATATACCTATATGATTTTTTTAAAATTTATTTCATGAACTAATGTCTTCATTGGCAAATCTCTAATGACAATTCAACATATGTCAAAAACAACAATACCCTGGCCAACTTGACAAGCAGTGAAATTAATTTAAAATGTCAGGTTGGATTAATAATTTTCTTCCAAATTATGGTGTTAAGTGGTGTGAAATTTTCTTACCGAATACCACGCAAGCTTAAATTATTCCTGGAAATTTTCTTTCGGGCACGAATATTTTAAGGAAATTATTCGTGCCCTCAAGAAAATTTCCGGAAATAATTTAAGTTCTTGTGATATTATAAGTGATAATTTCCTACTACAAGCCCGTAATCGGGTGGAGAGCCATCTTGTTGAAACAAAACGCATTTTCTTGGGACGCACTGTATAGTACATTACTATTTACGAGGTGTATGTGTGTGTGTATTATAAAAGGAATGTGTTCTATCCCACGTGAAAATCAACATGTTTTTAATTTTTGTAGGGGCTGTGAAAACTAAATTTACTATAACTGATAAAGAATTCGAACTGGTTGTAATGGAATGGTTCCGTTTCGCCAAACATAGGAAATCAAGACATAATAGACATGACTGAATAAATCGGTTAGTAAATATTTTATACTAAAAATCGTCTAGATCATCAAAAAAATCCAGATTTTTATATTTAAGCAACAAAATTACACAATTCTATAGTATATTAACGTATTAACCCATTCGTAATTAGGTAAAAGTTTAATAACTATAACCTGCGATTCCCTACTACTTCGAATAAGTATTTAGTCATTAGGAACACATTTAAATTTGTGTTCAATGAATTCATTAATTATCAAAAATTACACACTAATAAAAATTATATGCACAAATTTTACTATAGGTTTGTTCTCCTCGTTAATCGTATTATACATGGCGTGGCTTCAATAGCTCAGGTTCTATGATAGCAAGAAATTAAAGAAAAAAGTAAAGTAAACTAGACGAAAAAATCTATCCCGAAAATTACTTTCGAAGATACACTGAACGAGCCAGGAGGATTGTAATTATCTGGATTTATATTTACTTTGTTTAATTTTAATAAATAATTGTAAAGCGAACGAATGTTTTTATTAACCAAAACTGGACTCCTGGTAAAGCAAATGTAAATAATTCAATGTTCCTTAATCTGGTCAATAAACAAGACATCGAAAGAATTATTATGAGTTTACCTAATAAAAAGTCTACCGGGTTTGATGAAATTCCCGTAAATCTAATTAAAAAATGCGCTGATCTTATCTCAACGTTATTCGCAAAAATAATAAATTTTGCTTTTATTATTTGTAAGTTCCCGGATATTCTAAAACTTGCTATTCTAGTTCCCATTCCTAAAAGGGGTAACTTGCAGGACAAAATGTCAGTTTGACTTCAGAGAAAAAAAACCATTCAACGGAAAATGCTACTAATGAATTTATTCAGCACATCTTAGCTAAACTCGACGAATCCCAAAACGCAATTGGGCCAGTTTTGATTTATAGATAGTAGATTTGCTTCGATAAAATTAGATAAATTGGGTATTCAAGAAAATGCTAACCCTCTAATAATATCCTATCCCGAAAATAGAAAGTTCGCTGTTAAATATTTCAGCCAGTTATGAAACTGAACATGGTACCCCATAAGGCACATTTCTCGGTCTCCTCATTTTTATTTTATACCCATTTACACATCTAACTGAGTGCAATATTTTCATGCACAACGATACATCGTTAATTATGAATGATAAATGCGAAACAGAAATTATTCGTAAAGTGACTTGTAATAATATTTTTTAAAGAACGGGGTGATAAAAATAATTTAATTATCGATGTGTCTAAGGCTGTTGCCTTGAAATTTTCAAGTTTTTTACTTTTTCTATCGATAATGAAAAATTGAGATAATTAACACCACTAACTTCATTGAACCATATTTTCTCATTAAACATAATATTTTTAGTCGCAAAGTCCTCTATAAATTCTTATTTAACCAGACTGCAACCAAAGTTACAAATCTGGCGCGTTAAGTGTAATAATTGCATATTACCATCAAAACGCTAATGCTTCGATTGCAACAAACACCAGCCGAAAGACTGATCCTACTTAAAGGAGCTCCCTTGCCAGTCGTCACACACCACTTGCAGACTGCAGTTTCGAGCTGTTGGCTCTCGTCAGTGCAAGGTAGGTATGCAACGACCGACATGAGAATCCTTTGACTATAGTACATCCCGGTATTTTTACAATAGCGACATGTAAAACAGCCAGCAGGTGCCATCTAGCGGTCCAGTGTCTGTTGCAATCGAAAAATAAATAGCCTGACTTGGCTTAGCATAGTTCAAATGTGCTTTTAGAGGGCGGAATATTAAACATAAGTAAGATCAGTCTTTCTGCTGGTGTTTGTTGCAATCGAAGCATTAGCGTTTTGATGGTAATATGCAATTATTACACTTAACGCGCCAGATTTGTAACTTTGGTTGCAGTCTGGTTACCTTCCTTATAGTAAAATAAGGATTTATAGAGGAGTTTGCGACTAAAAATATTATGTTTAATATTCCGCCCTCTAAAAGCACATTTGAACCATATTTTCTCATGTTTGAAAAATTTACTGACGATTGATTGCCCTTTCTCAATTTATTACGGGATATTTTACTTAGATTAAAATATTATAGTATGAGGCAATTAGCAACAGCGCTTCAAATAATATTTAACATCTAAAAATATCCTTATGCCAACGGGCATCACATGAAGAACCACAGAGAAACCATCGGGAAGGACACACGACATTTATTGGTGTGGTGCAGGAAATGCATCGAAGTTGGGTTACGACATTTTGCGAACCTCATCTAGTTTGAAATGCAGCCATTCCTATTCTAATATTAAGATGTTAAGTTTGTGGAGAATTACCTATCGTTTATTAAAAAATTTCAGAAGTACAACCCTGTATTTTTCTTGCTATGTATGTTTTTTGCTATGAATTATGTGAAGTCTTAAGAGGGATATGGATTTGAAGCATTTGAATGCACTCTACCATACTATTTCATAAATAATGCCCGGTCAAAGTGTTAGTCGCGATGCGCTAAATTGTTTTGTGATTTTTTTGCTGAAACAGTTTAGGTGTGCCATCAAAATTGAATCGCTATTCTGATAGCATTTTTTTCTAAGCTTTCAGAATCTAATAATAGTTTTCCAGAAATGCGATAGAAAAATGTACTTTTTTGAAAAAAACGGGGAGGGCACATATTTTTCGAGTCCGTCCATGGATTTTTCAAAATCAAATAGGCTATTCTGACAAGTTCCAACTTAGGAATGTTACTGGTAAATTTCATTCGATTACATCCAACCGTTGCAGAGATATAGCTCATTCAATTTTCAGACCAAATGCGTACAACACCCTGTATCTTCTTAACCACTAGCCAAAAAATGTTTTCCTTGTTGATTTAGACTTACATTGAAGTGCTCTATCTGCCATTAGGCTATGGCACATTGTTCGCGAATCACCCTGTATATATATATATATATATATATATATATATATCCGACATATTCAAAGTGTTATAACTTGCAAACGCCTCAGCGCCATGGTATGGCGTTTGCATTATCATGTTCCCGGGCCTTTAAATTTAAGGTTTCATATACCGTGCATGTGTTGCAAATTATCAGCAAATTTTGATAGCTGCCCCCCTAGTCTACTAAGGGTAAATATAGTCTGTGCGAAAGGACATTATAATTCGTTCTCTGAGAGATTGTGAATGACCCATCTTAACACATCTTAAGGACTTTTACTACCCTTCCTAAAATAGATATTAAAATGTTCACGACAGTAACAATGCCTCTAACTACCATCCAATGTTTAGTTTATAGCAAACGATTACACAAAAAAATTCAATGTCTATGAATAGGTGGGCTTTTGCTCGCCTGTCTATTTACGTATTTTTTTTTAATTATCACAATGGTAATTTCGGACGCTCTTCTAGAGCTTAAAAATGCTTGAATCGCAACAACTTTGAATAATAATGTGGCTTTCATATATTCATGCATTCAGGCAAGGCAGTCCTATTTATATGGATGGTAATAAAACCTTTTTGCCACCGAATCGCTAAGAAATCGGTTTAGGACAAAAATGCGAAAAATACATCGTTTTTCTGCCAAAATCGATAGCAAAAATTGTAAATTTTCTTTCACGCCAAATTCCCCGTAAAATTTAGACTAGCAACTTTTTAACCCCTCCTCATATTTAATATGATGTGTGAGTTGGAATACATCACAACGTCGGTTGATAAAATGACGGTTAAAAGTTGGATTTCATAATAGTTTCTAAAATGTTGGTGGCCGGCGCGTTGTTACGCCCCGTCATTTAGGGTAGTTCCCAAAATTTGATCGCCTGTGCGACGTTACGCCCCAGTGCAGAGACATTTATGATAATTTCTAAAATTACACTCTACGGAGCAACATTTATTTTCGGATTTCGTTATAGTTTCGAAAAATTTCTCGAGGGTCTGGCGTGTTCTTTAACAAGATCACCGAGCTGTTGTCGAATTACATATTTTAACAAACTTCCAGGCGACATAGAATCAATAAACTCCCATCCGAAATCGTATATATAAATCTTGTACTGTTTGATTATTAATGTTTTCCTTTGTTTTCGTAGTTTATACTTAAATAATTAGTTGTGCACATTTTGCAGATTTTATTGCTTATATATTATATTTATACATATATTAAACTCTCAATTCATTATTGTGATTTTTACATAATCAGTCTACTTTTTCATTTTAGACTTAATACTGACTTGTGGATACATTTTTTATATAAATATTCTAACAACAATTAATTTTAAATGAATTTTTTTTCAACTACTTACTTTTTTCCCGAAAATCAAGCTTCGTCGCGACATGTACTTTCGATTTGATATGTGAGCCGGTGACACAACTCAACTTAATGACGACAGGTAGAGCTGAACCATGCTAAGTATAACGACTGGAAAAAATTATGCTTTGCAATCTTTCTCTTAAAATGTCACTTGTTCTGTTTGACATTAAAACTAAAATTAATGTAATGGAATTAATGTTAAATCCGTTTCAGGTGTAGTACTGAAAGAAGTTAAGGCCTTTTATAAAAAAGAGAAATACAAGGTCAAACCACCCTGTTCGGATAAGTGCAGCAGAAAATGTACGTTGAAAATAAATGAAGAACGTCGGAAGGAGATAAACAATCAGTACTGGTCAATGCCCAAACTAGGACAAAAACGGTTCATTTTGAGCAGAACGATTCGAGAAAAATGCAAGAGAAAGGTGGTCTCATTATCAAGTCGTAGAAATGTATCTTATAAGTATTTCCTGCAGAACAGCGACGGATCACAGGAACAAGTGTGCAAGTTTTTCTTTCTGGCCACGCTGGGATTCAAACCTGCAAACGACAGAGTTGTGCAGAACGTGTTGAATTCTAAAACGTAAGAATTGACCTTGTCATAGACGGACTTTGGTTGAAAGCAATTAAATATAACATGACTCTACATTACACTATTACTTATACATTTAGCAAAAGGCATAAAGATCAGTTGGAGAGTCAAGGGGGGAATATCATTTTATGTCACTTAATCACTTGTGTAGTTGCTGAAAATAGTTCTTTGTGTATCAAGGCCGTAAAGTTGATCTTTCTCGGCCGAATTCTAACTCTGCGGGCGAGGCACAATCGAGGGCAAGCACACTTCGGATAAGACCGAGAAAGATCATTTAGCCGAGGTGCACACAACATTTTTAGGCAACTGTCTCAAAAAGTAAAATAAAAATCTTAAGACATGAACAAAATTTTGCAAGAAGGCTACTAAGACAGTTTTAATTCGTTTTCAACGAAAACAGATGAAAATGTCACTAGATAGTTTATTGACAAGCCGTGACATATTTCAAATGTTAGTGATGATCAAATAATACTTGCGGCCGTGGCAGTGAAGTGCTGCCGTGAAGTAAAAAGAGACCAAAAAAATAATATTGACGAATGACTACAGAGAGATGGCACTTTAGAAATGCTGTCGATAAACCTCATTTTTTGTGACAGTTGCCAAAAATATTATTATACAAATGTCATGTGCCTTTCTACTTCTTGATCTAGGACGTATAGGACAGACCCTAAAATGAAATCCAGGATAACCCAGTGACTAGCAGTATTCATAATCTTCTACCAGTATACAGGTTGTCCATTTTATCAGGGCACTCGAGAATATCTCACTTAATATTATACATTAAAATATTTTTACGAAAATTGTGCTGATTTATATAACCTACAAAATGGTTTAAAGACATTTGAAATCCATGGCCTACTTTAAGGGTTATGGCGGAAAATATCGAAAATGCGGAAAAGGTCTAGGCCAAATATCTCCGTTATTTGAAGATACGGGAAAAATACTAAGGCGAAAATTTCTAGCAAAACAAAGTGTTTCAACGAGGTTTTATCTAATTTCTTTCAGCTGTATTTTGAGATTTACTCTTCAGGCTGTTAAAAAAATTATTTTGAAACGGGCGGGAAATGGCGCCATTAAATAGAGTATTTTCTTCCCTCTTCAACGATATATCACATGCCATATTTATTCATTGGTACTACGTTAGTAATTATAAAAACATTTTTTTTAAACCAATAAAAATTTTTTTAACAAGCATGATACTTGCCGTGGAGAACCTTGCTGAAACATTCTGTTTTGCAAAAAATTTTCGCCTTAGAATTTTTCTCGTATCTCTTCAAATAACAGAGATATTAGGCCTAGACGTTTTTCGCATTTTCTATATTTTCTGCCGTAACTCTTAAAGTAGGCCATTGATTTCAAATGCCTTTAAACCATTTTGTATGTTATATAAATCGGCACAATTTTCGTAAAAATAATTTTTTTTGTACGACCGATATTAAGTGAGATATTCTCGAGGGCCCTGATAAAATGGACAGCCTGTATATTTTTCTTCAACAAACTCTTTTTTCGATTGGCAATCTACATCATCTAAATAAATCCCTAGATGTATTTTGAATTGCTTACATATAAATGTGTGAATGAAATGAATGGCGACAGAATCTTATTTATAAAGACGGCGACGACTGCATCTCCAGAAGCAAACAGTCATGAAACGGAATAAAATAATCGATACGTTATAGTTTTCTACATGAAGGAGTCGAGGCAAAAAGGGATCTAAGCCACAAATATGCGCAAGGTCTCTTGTTGTGCCGACCTCTTCATATGTAGGCAAGATTTGGACAATTTATCTTTTGTAAATAAATTTATGTAAAATAAAAAAATATATGTTTTTCAATGAGATATATACGTATTGTTTTCAACTGTATTAATATTAGGCTAGTAAAAAAATAAGAATTTGATTCCGTATTTTAATTTCACATTATTTGAAATAATTTCAATTTATATTTTGAATGAAATTGTTTAGAAAGCTCAATTTTGTTAATGAAATGATTTTCGGTAAAAAATGTTGTTTTAACAGTACTGACAGTACTGACTCAATGACGGGACGATTATTCCTTGGATTTTTTCAATGTGTACATGTTGTTTAAGTCAATTTGTTCATTTATTAATAATAATTTCAATTGGCAATCTCCCGATGTTGCTGACGTAGTTGGCGGAATTATCGAGTGTAGTGTTCAAGTGTTTTGGTGATTGTGGACATTAGGTTCGGGGTAGTGCCATTGCAGAGGTTCCAACTCCTTCCAGGACCATTAACTTCAGTATAAGAGATGTTGAATACCTCCGGTTATGTTTACCATATCAAGGAAATATATGAGTTTCTTCGTAATTAAATTTTTCATAAAACTAGGGCACTAAAAGCTGTTTCTGTTAACATGAAAATTGAAAAAAACATTTCATTTTCAAAATTTGTCATCTTAAATTATGGTAAGCCAATATTGAATATATTTATAATATGCTTCTTAAACCTAAATATCGTGCCAAATTGGAATTTAAAAATATTTGTGCTTTAAACTCTTGTAACAAATTATACATTTGGCACTTCGATTCTTATTGCTGTAGGCAAGCTTGATAGTAGAGCGATTTTTTTCTTAGATCCTAGGTTTTGAAATATCAACCGCACAAACAATAATTCTTGATAGTAAATTAATATTAAGTGCGCTAATAAATTGTAAAGTGTAGGTTTTTGATAAAAAAAAATCGTTTTTTTTTTAAATAGAACATATCCCAAACAACACACGAAGAGCCAATGGACGTTCACTGTCTATCCATTGAACTGCCATCTTTAATATCCTGGTCATTCACGTTACCGTCTTTTTTCTGTACAATGAACATCGACTAGATGTCCAGTGAATATATTTTCGTGCATACAGTGGACATCCAGAATAACGCCAAATGATATCCAGATTGTGTATAGTCGGCCATAATCTGGACGTAAAATGGATATTAAAATATTAAAAAACAAATGATGAACGTTCATTAGCTATCCATTGAACTGACACCTTCTCTATCCTGGACATCCATTGAACAGCTACATTACAGCTTTTCTCATTACAGTGGATATCCATTGGTGTCCAACGTAGACACTTTCGTGCATAGAATGGACATCCAGAATAGTGTCCAACGTTATGTTATAGTGCTATGTTCGGTATATGTACAGATTTTTCGACCGAGCACGACGGGTGGGTCAAACCGCTAAAAAAACAGGTTGATATAATCAGACTATTTGGAGATGGAACTTGATTGCGGAAGAATTTAACAGAAGACATCCTATTATTTGACATAGAACTGTAGCCACCATTAATGTACTTTTTAATCATAGCGGAAGTCTATCAAAGACACCCACAAACGGTTCTCTACGTCGGAAGCGACGTATCCTAATGATAACAATATTTTAGCAGCACATCATTCCACTCCTTGATTAAGTTTGCGCGATTATGCTCTACTACTAAATTTCTGAAGATAACTCAGCTATTAGGCGTGAAAAAAGGGATATTTAAATTTTGTTCAAAATTCGAAGAACGCTAAAGAGTTATGGCGAATGTAACCAATTCTAAAGGATAGAACTGAGATTCCACCAGAATCTCTCAGATGCAAATGAGATAAATGAATACTTTACCTTATCTAGTAAATATACCCTTACCTGCAACGAATTGTTAAATTATTTCGATCCAAATAACTGAAAAATTGCTAAACAATTCTCATTTGAAGAAGTATCGAAAGAGCAAGTATATACTGCTGCAAAAAAATCAAGTCGAATGCTTTTGGTCTTGACTTTATATCCAAGAAATTGCTTTATCTTTTCGAACTGTACTGGTCTATTTAATGTTCATAATAAATCAATGTATTATTCAAAGTTTCCAGATACGTGGAAAGAAGCTGTTGTGAAATCATTTTAAAAAACTAACTCTGCTGAAAATTTCACTGATTTGCATCCTATAAGTTTACTGTCAATTATGTCAAAAATAATAGAAAGACTCATGTATGATCAGGTCATTAGTTACGCGGCAAAACATCAAATAATCCCTATAAATCAGTCGGGCTTTAGAGAAGGCCACAGCACCATGGGTGTACTTCTCAAAGTATCCGGCGACATAATTAGAGGCTACGATAAAGACAAAACGACTACTTTAGTGCTGCTTGATTACTCCAAAGCGTTCGGATTCTATTGACCACGAATTATTATTATCTAAATTGAAATATTACGACTTCTCCAACGATACTCTGAAAATGATAAAATCTTATTTTACTAACCGCAAGCAAAAAGTAGTAGTCATGAGTACTTCTATGTCCGACTCGAAAGTGCTGAAATCTAGTGTCCCGCAGGAACTATTTTAGGGTTCTTGTTTTTTATCCTATGTAGTGTTTTTTTACTGTCCTTACAACGTAAATCTCATTTTTACGCGGATGATAGCCAGATTTTTTATATTTTGAACCAGTGCAAATTGGGCATTCTGTTGAAAAACATAATCAGGATATTAATAACCTTGTAAGATATTCTCGTAAGCATTGTTTACAAATTAAAGCAGCTAAGTTTGCTGTTTTTTGTTTTTGAGAAGGAAAGTAATAGACAATTTATCACACAAGATCTTTATGGAAGATCATAAATTAATATTCACGAGTAAAATAAAAAACCTGGGCTTATTCTTTGACCATAACTTCAAATTCCAACCGCATTTTAATAACCTTTCCTTATGAAAAAATCGGCAGCTACTGGAAGCGGCTGGACCCTCCCCACTCGGTGGATCCTTGAAGCCGAAAAAAGCATTAAATTGTGTGACAAAACGGCACTAAACGTAATCCGATCTCGTCCAAAATCTTTTCAGATCTTCTGGGGCACTAAAAAAACCCTCAACTTAATGAATTTACAATCATCTATGCGAGTTATTACCTACATTATCGCTCGTTGAATAATATACTATTAGGATATTAACAACTTTAACATCACTTGAACGACTAAGAAAGACTAGTTGCCCTAAATACTACAGATTTGTAAAGCAACAAACTGAAAATTGGTAAAGTGATAATCAATAATAAATTCACCAGCAAAGGTACAGAAAGCATGTGATATTGATATTGCTACATCTACCTTTAAAGTTTGTGACAATTCACTAAAAGTTACAAATATCGAAATCTTATACACATGACATGACACCAACGTTATCGGATAACAAACGATGACAATGATAATCGTAAAAATTTGCTCATTGCAATCCGATCGCTCGCGGCTGTCTTTGTTAAATGAAACATTAGCATTTCAGTAATTTTACTAGATTTTAGAGAAGTATTTGTAGTTTAATTCTTCGATTTGTCTGTATATATATTTAAAAACGGCACTAAACGTAATCCGCTCTACTTCTAGAGCAGTGAAGAAACCCTCACATATGACGAGTTTCACGACGTAACGGCTACGCGCATCGATCATGTCATGCGAAATGCGATCTATGTCATATTTGCTTTGTTTTTAATTTTTTTCACGGAAACCAAATCGAAAGCGTGGAAGTGTGATATATCGTTGAAATCAGAATTTTAACTGCTTTTCAATGGTTCCATTGCAAATTGAAAGTAATTATAAAATAAACAACTCGTTGCGTCAAAATGGCACTAAACGTAATCCGATCTCAACCAAAACATTAGCATTTCAGTAATTTTACTAGATTTTAGAGAAGTATTTGTAGTTTAATTCTTCGATTTGTCTGTATATATATTTAAAAACGGCACTAAACGTAATCCGCTCTACTTCTAGAGCAGTGAAGAAACCCTCACATATGACGAGTTTCACGACGTAACGGCTACGCGCATCGATCATGTCATGCGAAATGCGATCTATGCCATATTTGCTTTGTTTTTAATTTTTTTCACGGAAACCAAATCGAAAGCGTGGAAGTGTGATATATCGTTGAAATCAGAATTTTAACTGCTTTTCAATGGTTCCATTGCAAATTGAAAGTAATTATAAAATAAACAACTCGTTGCGTCAAAATGGCACTAAACGTAATCCGATCTCAACCAAAACCTTTCCAGATCTTCTGGGGCACTAAAGAAACGCACACGCAAATTTTCAGTCAAATCCGCCCAGTAGTTTCGGCGCTATCGTGCTAACACACATACACACACAGACATTTTTCAAAAACCACTTTTTTGGGTTCCTAGGACCTCAAAACGTAAAGATTTGATGTTATCTCAATTTTCGTTTTTGAACCAATTTTAGTAACCTCTCACAATTTTATTCTGGAGAGGTTAAAATCATATTAAGTATTAAAAAAATTTTGCTCATATCATTTTCTAAATGAGAACTAAAAATAATTTTAACAGAATCACTTGTTCTTTCATTTTTTAACTATGGTGATATCGTCTATGGTCCTTGCTTAAATCAAATTAACGCCTATAGGATACGAGAGGTCTAAAATAGCTAAATATGGACTCTAGACGAAAACTACATCTTGCATTCTTCGTACATAAATTAATTTATATAGTAAATCCACAATATTTAAAAGACCTACTGACCCGCAGTTCCATATTCAAGATCGCGACCTCAACCACGGAATATTTAACAACTCTTCGACATTCGACAACGTTTTGCAAAAAAAATGTTTTACATACCATGCCGTAAACCTATATAACACCATCCCTGCTCTCGACTAACGCTTTTAAAATGAATTACAAACTTTTTTCTTGGTCAGTGAGCAAAGAAGATCAGTGAGATTTTTATTTTGTATTGTCAATTGCATAGTATCTATCTACATATTGTGTACATATTATATTTATTTGTCATATAATTCCTGTAAAATTTTTGATGATTGAGTATCTGAGCAACGCCTAGGCTGGACTTCGCCATATGTTGTTAAATGAAGACACTTTATTATTATTAATATTATAAAATTGAATGTTTCATTCATCATAAAATAAAGACTTACAATCCAAAACATGTCAAAAGAAGGTGACAAAAGCCAAAGATTAGACAATATGTAGAAGTTTTCCATAAAACTATCATAATTGCGGGTGAGGCAACATACACCACATTGTGGTGGCAAGTTCTTAGAACGTAGGTACTGTGGTACAGAAAACCCTCATTGGACTCAAGTAGGTCACTCCACTGACATCTGCCACAAACACTTTAGAAAGATTCGACTAGGTAAATGTGTTTACAATCTCCAATAAGCACTTCCAAGCGTAGGTTCAAATAATTGCAACAAGAATTTTCACTAACCGCTACTTTATTTAGTACCTAATTACAATAATTAATCGTTATCATAACACTAATTACAAGTTTGATCTACTATGGACACTAATATACTTCACAATTTATTACTGTTCTTTATTCTATCTGTTCACTTGCTCATCTAATATAAAACTGCCCTCCGTGCGTGTGATCCGCTTCTTATATATCCGTGGCGCTTTATTCTATAACTTTCCAGTCCGTGACTCGAGATCTTTCTAGTCCGTCTAGTGGCTCGTAACAGATGAATAATGCACAAGGCAGATTTCGTCGTATTCCTCCTAATTTCCTATAAGTAGTAACAGTGTAGAAAATGATTGAAATTGTAATCAACACTTTTTTCTCATGCAACAGGTATGTGTGTGCCAAAAAATTATAAAAGAATGATTCATATATTTGAAATTTCCAATATAAGTGTTTTCTTTTTCAGGTTTGAGGCAGTTCGTTTGTCCAAAATGTAGAAAGGGTTTCTCATGCCGCTCGGTATTAAGTCGCCATTTTCATTATGAATGCGGGAAGGAACCACAGTTTTGTTGTCCGATTTGTCAGAAAAAGTTCAAGAGGAAAGACAGGATGAAGGCACACACAGTGCTCATGCATCAACATGTTTATGAAGAAAATAATAAGGAACCCAGGAAGAAGAATTTCAGTTACTATATGTAGCAATAATAACAGCTGTTGATGTAAAATGGTTGTTATTTTGAAACATTGTATTTAGTACTTATACCCTTTTTTTATATTGATTTCCTCTACTAATTACAGTGTCGTTTCACTCATGTTTGCTGCTGAACTGAAGTTTTGTCGGGTTAGAATGTAGCGTGCAATGATATCTATAATTAAGAGGAAAAATTGGTGTACTGGATTTTTGGCTAGAAATAAAAAACTATTAACAACGTTGCTGGCAAGAATTAACGTTAAAAAACTATACGTACTTTCTTGTAGGAGATAAAACTATCTACAAAAATGGTTATAATAACTATCCCAGTGAAGTTGGTCAGTTTTGTCTTTATTTTGTAGCTTTGGGAAAAATGCTTTTTTGTCGTCATGGTTTTAAGATCTAAGAGCTTTGTAAGAGACATCTTAAGGATAGATAATTATAAATATAGTTAAATAATTATACATATTATCTTGCAGGGTGTAACACTATCTACAAAAATGGTTTCAAAAACTAGTTAGAAGTTAGTTAGTTTTTACCTTTATTTTGCAGCTATGGGGAAAAAATTGTCAGGTCTAAGAACTCAAAAGCTGCAAAATCAAGTGCATCTGTTTAAAAAGTAACAAAAAACTGTATGTTTTTTATACTCATAAATTATGATACATTAGAGACGACACGGAGAACATTTTTAATCAGAGTGTTAATGTGGCCCATTATGTTATCGTGTTGTTGAGGGGTCAACTCAGAGTCTTGCTTATACTCAACTTATATTGAACTGAAAGAAAAAGAGGCCACACAATTCTGCTGCTGAAAAAAGTGTATTAAGATCATATTAACGGACCTATAATTGTAGAAAAACTTGGAGCAAATGAAACTTTTATTAACCATAGTAAAAATCCAATGACAAATTCTTGCACATGGTTTATGGGTTCTGAGAAAGCATGTGGCTGACGAAGGCTCGCTCCCTTATCTGTTTATATTGTCAGGCAATGTTAAATAAATCAAAATACAATAGCTTAGATGACTAATCTGAAGTTGTTGAGATACTTTCTGAACAACGGGACCAAGAAGAGGAAAACAATAAGATAGATAGGACGAAAGTTCCATCAGTGAACAACTATGGAAATTCCACAAGTCGAATTTGTGGATACTGACAATTGAAATGTTATTTAAGATGCAAAAACAATGTGCCAACCTGACAGGAGAATTCTAATAGAATATAATATTCATGGCAATAATAAGATGTTAGGTCTGGTTCTAATGAGTTCTAAGACGTCATAGCATAAACCTCTAATAGAAAAATAATCGTTTTTTATATCCAAATCAACAAAATTATAAAAATGCATCAGACTTTCGAAAAGCTTTGCTTTTTGGTATCCTTCAATTGTCTTGAATTCTTGAAGTTTCTGCCATCATGCCATAGCTTTTCCTTTACTTTCCTCGTTTTAGGTAAGGATTATACCAATACAGTAGGAGCTTCAAGCGAGGCAATCAATGTGGACGCATAATTTTACAAATTGTATGAGAATTTAGTTGTGCTATAAAAAGTTATCTTTATGGATTAACGATTCACTTCACAGAGTAGCTATTTGGACCAATATTGTAGATAATTTCATGACCTACAAAAAATGCACTTTAGTTTTTGCGCTGTCTTGCTATAACTTTTCTATATACATAAGGAATAGAATAATTATAAATATTCAAAAGAATAGTTGCAATACGCACTTGGTTTATTGTTTCATTAGTTTTGTTCACATTTCTCTAACATATGTTTCGGTCTTGCGACCATTATCAAAGAGTCTTAAAAACTCTAGTCTAGTTTTTAAGACTCTTTGATAATGGTCGCAAAGCCGAAACATATGTCAGAGAAATCTGAACAAAACTAGTGAAACAATAAACCAAGTGCGTACTGTAACTATTCTTTTGAATATTTATAATTATTCTATTGAATATGTTTCATCAAGAACCTACCGCAGATTCCATCCAATTAAATACATAAGGAAAACCATGTTATACTCTTGATTAAATTATTCATAACATATTTATTTCTAATTAAAAATCGGGTAGCCTTTTTCTCAATCATTGCGCATCCAACTTGACTACTTGTTCGCAGCAGTTTGTTGGGACTTATTCTAGACATGAATATCTAATATGTTTGAGAAAGCTGTAATTTATAAATATTTGTAACTTATTTTGTTAAAACTTGAATAAACGATTTACATTTCTCGAATAATGAACTTTTCAAATTTAAGTATGATTGATTTAGGAGATAACATTTCAAAATATGAAAATTGCCTAATAGTGGTGTAAAAATAGCTAAAGATAAGGCGATAGAGAAAATTTTACATAGAGCAACGCGATAGAAAAATAAGTTTGTTTTGTTGAAACTAAGAATAACCTGAGTTTTCTACATCAATGGGGAACAATACATGCTAGTTCCTAATGTATCCGATAGATGACGCCATGCGTACTCGGTTTAATGTCATTCTCAATTTGTATCATATATAACCTTTTAATAGTTTGTCGGGAACGCTCATTTTTAGGAAATAAATGTCCTACTGTGTTAGAGCACTTTGGTACACAGCAACAAGTTTAAATTTTACATCCAGGGGCGAGCGTAGGTGCGTCTTTACTATGTACATACTTCGGTATGCGATGTAAAGCAACGACAGGCGCAGTTAGTACTTGGATGGGTGGCCATTCCAACGGAAACCGCGTCCTCGCCTGACACATCTTCCAGCGGCTTGTATATCAGTGTATGCGCGGAAGCAATACAACCTTAGGCGAGGGTTGTATAGGAGATATACCATCCTTCGGAGGGGATGTAAAGCCGTCGGTCCCTTGTCTATTAAATGTTAGGCAAGTAAAAGATCCCTACTCTTCTTAAGGGAAGAGGTTCGGCAAAATTCCTGGTTGGGGGTAGCTCGTCTACAGGCGTCGGTGTTAGGCCTCAGTAGCGGAAATGGGCCGACGTTAAATAAATGTATAAAAAAAAAAATTTACATCCTAATTATTAACTTTGTTTATACAAAGACATATTTTTTCGTATTAACGTTGACGGACAAACAACCGAGTACACCTGGTGCACTGTGGCGAATAAAATAAAAGAGAATGTTCCTCATTAGGTCCTGGAACTCTTTTTTACGCGAAAAAATGGTGAATTGGTCACTTTTATGGGTGGTTTTTCAAGTTTAATTAATTTTGGACTTTCTCAAATGCTAGTTAAGAAACGAAAATGATACCCTTTATTGTCGTTGTTCAATGAATCTTCAGTTCAAGTTTCGTAAAAAAAAATCGGTTCACCGCCCCCCCACGATATATACATATATATATATATATATATGTTGTTTTTTTTGGTTTTCGCGGGTGTTAAATGAAGTGTTGTTGTACTTCCGGGTGCTCTCCCGCGTCGATGGTCGACTCCTCCAGGAGTCATGGTTGTCTAAACGACGTTTCGGCAGAATCTCATCTGCCATCTTCAGGTTCTCGCTAAAAACTGCCTACTGCTGCTCCTCGTTGCTCGAACTGAACTGACGTTCCCCGCGTTGTGCGGCTCCTTATATATGCTCCAGTCTAGGGCGCGCCTGCGCGTTTGTCTACGTGTTACCGGTCCCCCACCACCTGTGGTAGGCGTGGCGGGCGCCTGAACCAACCCGACAAGTGGCCTCGCTGAAACGTCACGCTCCACGTGACTTCTCGGCGGTGGTCGGGCATCCTCGTGCCCGATCGGTGCCGCAGAATGCCGTGGTTCTCCTTGATTGGTCCGCGCTCGGCTCTGACTCCTCGTGATAGGTCCATTTCAGGCAGGTTGCTGTGCTTCTTCACTATTTGTCAATACTTGAACATGCCTCCTCGTGATTGATTCGTCCACGGTGGATCGTCGTGTGTTTTCGGTTACGTATTTTCCCACATGAGCGGGCTTCCAGGAACTGGGCAATCTCTGCGTATCATCTCGTTTATTAAGATTTTGTGGTCTTTTTTCGATCTCTATGGCCTCTCTGGTAATCCTTGACCTATAATGCTTCTACTGCTACTGTTCTGGTGTTGTCGAAGTTTATTTTGTGTCCTGTGGATTTCACATGCTGTGCTAGGGACGATGTTTTCTCCTCTTTTCGTACTGCATTCATATGTTCTTCCTTTCTTACACTAATACGTCTGTTGGTCTGTCCTATCTATGATTTGTTGCAATCTTGGCACGGGATTTCGTATACTCCTTGATTTTCTAGGGTAGTTTTTGATTTTGGATTACGGAGGACTGCACTGATTTTTCGGTCTGTTTTAAATATTGTTTCTATGTTATATTTACGTAGCAGTTTGCCAATTTTATCTGTCGTCCCTTTCACGTAAGGCAAATATGCCTTTGCTACTGGTTTCACGGTTATATATATATATATATATATATATATATATATATATATATATATATGTTATTATATATGATTTGCAGGAAACAACTACTCAGCGGGCAAATACCCCGACCTGCATTGAACTATACCTTACAAATCATGAAAGATTGGTAGCCAATGTCATTTGTCCATTCCCTGACCAGACATAGACCGGTTTCGAACATATTAGTTCTCATCAGTATGCCAGAGGTCATGGAACAGACAAATGACAGTGGCCAACCTGTTAGTTTTAAACAAACTTAAGTAAATGGTGTACCGGTGAGAGGTAAGTGAATCCTGTCCTATATATATATATATATATTTTAAGGTAAAATTAGCTCGACTGGCTATTTAAGGTTAAAATTTTAAAAATTTAAACTTGGGTATGCAGTCGTGTGGCACAAAAAATCAAAGAAAACTCTTTATTTCTGTTCTAGCTTTCGAGGCTTTATTGTCTCTTCATCAGGAACGGATATTTTGAGGTTATATAGAAGTTGCACATGTGAAACAATTTTTCAAAAATATGGACCAACACTTAACACTTATAGTAGTTAACAAACTTACAAGTTAAAAATTATTAAAAACATAGTTGGATGTCAATTGATAAAATAGAATTGTTAAAAACATTAAATTTAAAAAAGCATGGTATCCTGAAGGGATCCATCTTGTATTGTCCACGTATATATATATATATATATATATATATATATATATATACATACGCTGAAAAAAAAAAAACGTAAAAAATTTAATTACGTTTAACTTGGCCAAAATTCGACCAAATTTGATGAAATTTTAGATGGGAGTAATAGATATTACCAAAATTTTATTGCCAAACTTTAGCAAAAAAATATCGAATAGTTTGGCCGCAATTCTATTTTTAGTTAAAATTCCACAAAATTTTCAAAACGTTCCCCAATTTGTCCAAATGGTCGTATGATTTTTTTTACCAAAATGAAGATTCTTTTATGTACTTCCACGAGATGTAACTGAAAAATAACTTTTTTTAATTTAGCCAATTTTTTGTCACTTTTGATATATACGCGGTGATTTCCTGTCATTTTCGGTATTAAACGTATGCGCGCACAAGTATACGTGTAATTAGTCATTATAAAAATTTCAATATTAATAATAAAAAGTTTTAAATATTTGGATAAAAAAACTCTCAAAAGTAAGATATAATCTTCTTATATTGATTATTATTTTATTTTATTCGTGTTTTCTTTTTCTAGTTGTTGTACTAGATATGCTACTACAAGAAGTGCCTACCTCCGAATCGGTAACTGGAATTTTGAATATTTCTTCACCCTCGTCATAGTTAAAATCGTATACATCTGACATATTCTCTGAAGCACAAACATCTTCATAATTATCAACTTCTTCGAATTCTTCAATATCATAAATATCAGGACTAATTTCTAATTGCTCAGGCTCTTCATTAACTTCAGCTTCGTCAACAATATTTTCTGCATATTGACCCAAAGTATTCCTTCCATTGTTGACAGGATTTTGAATGGCAGCAAACAACAGGTAACGGACTGATACCAATAAGGACTGATAAAGCTCCCTTTCCTAACGAATTACTCAATATAACTGCTTGTGATTGTAAAGTCGGCTGCAAAACTAAACGTTGCTCATGCAATGCCATTAGTGTAACATGCAGCAATTTATGCCACATGTTAAAATGCTGAAAAGGTTGTTGATGAAGAGCCTAAACAATTAGAAATTAGTCCTGATATTTATGTTATTGAAGAATTACGAAGAAGATGTTTGTGCTTCAGAGAATATCTCAGATGTATACGATTTTAGCGATGACGAGGGTGAAGAAATATTCCAAACTCCAGTTACCGATTCGGAAGTAAACACTTTTTGCAATAAGTAGCACATCTAGTACAACTACTAGAAAAAGAAAACATGAATAAAATAAATTAATAATCGATATATGGAATGTGGAAAGAAGCAATAATATGCCCAATACCAAAGATAAATTGCCCTGCGGAAATAAAAGATCTTCGACCGATTAGTCTATTGGCAATATTTAGTAAAACATTGGAAAAAGCAGTTTATTTTCAAATAGAAACATACTTACTCAAAAATAAGTTATTCCCAGAATATCAATCAGGTTTTAGAGCAGGACACAGCACTTGTACAGCACTTACCAATATATCGGACAATATTTTACGGGATTTGGATAATAAACTTACTGACATTTTAGTTTTTCTCGATTATTCAAAAGCGTTTGATTCGGTTGATCATTCATTACTATGCGCAAAGTTACAATTTTATGGGTTTTAATAATGTATGTGTTAGGTTTTTTAAAAGTTTTTTAATTGGTCTTTCCCAGAGGGTTAAAACCGAGTCTGGAACATCAGAGTCAAAACTCGTGGTTTCTGGTGTTCCACAAGGTTCGGTTTTAGGACCACTTCTGTTCATATTATATACAATGGATCTTGGCAACAACCTTAAATATATGAAAATCCAATCTTACGCAGACGATGTACAACTTAAGTATAGTTTTAACAACGTAGACAATCTACCTGCAGCTGAAAGACATATAAATAGTGATCTCAATTCCTTAAACGTTTACGGTACCAATCACAATTTGAAATTAAACATAGAAAAGTGTTCTGCAATGGTAGTCTCTTCCAGATTCCGCTATAATTATGTAATTAACCATATAGAAATAGCAGTTGATAATATAATAATTCCATTTGTAGATGAGGCGAAAAACCTTGGCGTTATATTTGATAATAAATTAAGTTTTAACGCACATGTGAGCAACTTAGTTAAGAAATCTTATATATGTCTTACTATATGCCAACAAACAGTTTCTGAGTTTTAAAACAAGGAAAAAGCTGTGCGAAACGATTATTTTACCAATCTTTTACTATTGTGACACTATGTACTATCCATTTTTGGATACAGTTAACAAAAAACGCATCCAGAAAGTTCAAAATACTTGTTGTCGACTAATATTTGATTTAAGAAAGTTCGATCACATTAGCGAAAAATCCTCCGAGCTAAATTGGCTAAAGATGGACAGTACATGGAAATTGCATTTCTTAGTTTTTATACATAGAATTTCCATCACGTCTTCTCCTGCCTATCTTAGAAACAAACTAATTACTCGTAACCAGACGCACGATCTAAATATTCGTCACATCGACAATTTTACCATGCCGCATCACTCTACCGCAATGTTTCAGAAATCTTTTACATATAACGCTGTTAAATTGTACAATTCATTAAATTCAGAGATAAAAAAATATAACATTTTTACCTTCCGCAAATATTTAAAGTCACTTTTAGCAGCGCAATGATGAAACGGTTTTTATTGTTATTTATTAGTGTCATATTATTATTGTTACTAATTATTATTACTTTCTCATTATTTCCTTCTAATTGCCACTGTTTTCACCTTTTCTTTTTTTTCTCTTTCATATTATTTTACGCTTGTTTATATCTACATACTTAACTTGTAATTACAGGGTTAAGTGGAGGAATAGCCTTTGGCTAAACTTCGCCCTTTAAATAAAGACGTTTTATTATTATTATTATATATCTAAAAAGTTTAATAAAATACTACTGAAATACTATTGAATATTTTCAGTTTAAATTTGGCAGACTATCTTTTGGTTATATCGGCTACTTTCATCTAAAATTTCGTCAAACTTGGTTGAATGTTGGCAAGTTAACCGTAATAAATTTTTTTACGGTTCGCTATTGTTCAGTATATGTATATACATATATATCGTGGGGGGGGCGGAGAACCGATTTTCACGAAATTTGAACTGAAGGTTCCTTGAATATCGGCAATAAAAGGATATTATTCTCCCTTCTTAATAAGCATTTTAAAGGGTCCAAAACAAATTATAACGGAAAAACCACCCATAAAAATGACGAATGTTACCTCTTTTTCGCAAAAAAGGGTTCCCACACCTTCTTGGTATACAAAACTTAGGTTATTCTTAGTTTCACCAAAACAAACTTGTTTGTCTACATCGCGTTGATCTATGTAAAATTTTCTCTCAAGATCTATCTTTACTCCACTATAAAGGTATATTGTGAATTATTGATTCTTGACCAAATTATTTATTTATATTCCCTACGGTTAAGGTAAGTGAGAAATGTAACTTTTTCGTTGATTAAATGCTTAGAGCAAAGTGTTTTATTAACTAATGAATCTTAAAAGTATGTGAATGATCGTTGAACTGTTGGATATTCTTACACATTTGCCTGTTTCTTACAGAAACTAATTTTTACCACCAATTTCTAGGTAACAAATTCAGATACTCCTACCCGACTGCTTTTCCATGCGGACGATGTGATAAGGTGTACAAAAATCAAACATCACTGAGCAGGCACATTCACCACGAATGTGGAAAGCCCCCAAAATACGCCTGCCCTAGTTGTTTCAAAATGTTCAAGAGGAAAGATAGATGGAAAACCCACATTAAGGAAGTTCACCCAGCAGTCGCTATGGATTTGATGAAACGAAATAAACTGTAAAAATGTGTTTGTCATTAGATCGACTATTCAATTGTATTCGAAAATTTTAAGAAGTCTTATTTTCATTTACAATTTGTCACATTATCGTCGCGGCAAGTAATACATTCCTCTTGATTCTAAATAAAAATACTCATTATAATTGAGGTAGTTTCTTCCGGGTCTTGCCGTGGTCGTCGAACTTGACTTGACGTTTCGCTGATCATCCTGTCGGCTGCTTCAGAAGGATTCTAAAGACTGAATTTGTTGTACACTCTTCGCTTCGCTGGTCATTGGTCGTGCCTGGTTCGCTTCGCTGCTCATTCGTCGTGTTTGGTTGACCTTGACTTACTACGGTGCTGTTAATTGGCAATACCAGTATTACTCAGTCGATACCCATCCTCTCTGTTAAAGTTGTTCACGTTTTTACGACAAACAGAACGGCGTATCCAGTGTAGAATCAAACAACACCAGAGAAATACCAGATTTGGATACACGGATAGGTCGGCGATAGCAGAACATGTCCATAATAACGAGAACCATAAAATCGACTACGAGGACGTCAATATATTAGACAAGAATCCGCACTATTATCCGCGAATCATTAGGGAATCACTGGAAATTATGAAAAACGTGAACAACTTTAACAGAGAGGATGGGTATCGACTTAGTAACACGTGGAGACTGGTATTGCCAAGTACCAGCACCGTAGTAAGTCACAGTCAACCAAACACGACGAATGAGCAGCGAAGCGAACCAAGCACGACCAATGACCATGGAAGCGAAGCGGCGCCTAAGTATACAACGAGGAGTGTAACACAACAAATTCAGTCTTTAGAATCCTTCTGAAGAAGCTGACAGGATGATCAGCGGAACGTCAAGACAAGTTCGACGACCACGGCAAGACCCGGAAGAATCTACTTCATTAGACGAGTGCAGTGAAAACCTGCATTCTACTCATTACAATTGTCTGTATATTGGATCGTAAATATGTTGTGATTTTGTACATTGTTGTAAACTTGCATATTTTTTATTAGAAATGAGAATATATTCCTCAAAGCCAAATCCGTATTGATTTTATTGCCATCTCTTTAGAATGCAATTATTAGATACCTGCTTAGGTGCCTGCTCGAAAAAAACGAACACACTTTGTTCCAACGACCAACACACACCACATAATATAGTAGACCTCACACAAATCCAAAGCCAAAGCTATTCGGAAGGGGGATTACACATTTGAAAAACGCAGACAACGTCCGTCACCCAGTGTCGGTGCGGGAGAGGAAAGGAGTGTCATACCAGAACGAATTTGCCACATAGCGCGGGCTAGCCGACTGAGCTACAGTGTTGGTCAAACAGCTCAGGATGATCTAGAATCTGACTTTCAGAATCTATATTTGTAAAATAATAAATAGTAATAAACACCAAAGAAATTAATTGGCCCAAAACTTTCTCGTAAGGAATTATCTGGTATATTGGCGAAAAATCTGCGCTGCATGATTCCTATTTAATTAGGGCGCTGCAATACAATGCACATTAGAAGTCGCACGTGCAGATCCGTGTAACACTCCAATTGTTCTTAAACCGACTTCTTCTATCAACCCATGCTGGGTAAAATTTCACATTACGCAATGCATTGTGACTAAGTATATGTTTATTACATAAGTGTTTGTTGATTCCTATCGACTGCGCCAAACGCTTTTTACCGAAAATTTTATTTGTAAACAAATTAAAGAAAGTTAAGGAGACTTTCATAATTAGTGTATGTATATAGTGTTCTTAATTACTTATTTGGCTCGTTATTTGGATGAAATATCTAATAAATACATTTCTTTTAGGTTTCTACCCGAATTTTGGAACGCCGAACGACAGGTTTTTCTGCGTTCAATGCAACAAGAGCTATAAGCATAAAAGACACTTGTCAAGCCACGTTAAATATGAGTGTGGGAAACAGCCCACGTTTGAATGTTCAATATGCGTGAGGAAGTTTTACCAGAAGTATACATTAAATGCTCATTTACGACAGATGCATAATATATATAGCAGTTAAAATTTCAGAAATGTTAAAAAAAAATAGTAAATTTTTATAGACATGTTAACTTACCAACTGAAATAATGCCAAACCTGATAATTTGACAATTAGCATTTAAGATTTTTACTTTAAATATTTTCACCACAACAACAAGTATTCGAGCCGAGATCAAGGTAACATAATTCAAGCTTTCGTGGCTTGATGTACTAAAATATTTTACTTAATGAGGAACTACGGGCAAAAACTTCAATCCTACCTTGATCTTGGCCTTAATGCATTGTGAAGTTGAGCATTTTCCAACATCAGAGTATTTTTTATTTCAATAACAGTTGTACATAATAATTTAACAATCCAAAAGATTTGTCAAATAGTATTATACGTTCGTATTTTTTTTCTTGAAAAATAAAATTTACCCTAAAACATTTTTCTTCTTTAAATAACTGTAAAAGATAATATCTTCTATTTCTTCTACTCAGATCGAATATCTATCGAAATGCTAGGCAGGAATGAGAATACTCTTAGTCAGTGTATGTCAATAAAAACTACTAGGTGAAATATTTCTGAACCTACTAGAGATATTTGAGTTCTGTAAAAACCCGTCGGTAGAACATAAAAATGGCTTTAATATTGAATACAAAAAGTTTTTTAATCTGTTAAGGGGTAGATGGCGCTGCGCTACAAAGATTTTTTGGATGACAGGAACTTAGAAATGTTATCTGTGTTAAAGAGGATTTAATTTCAATTAGATCTCCAAATCAAAAGCCAAAGTCCAATATCGGTCTTACTGGAAGACTTTGGAAAATTATTTTATGGAATATTATGAAAGTGGTATAGTGTCCAAAGGCGCACATTTCAAAAATATTTTGAAATATACAGGGTGACTTGCTACAGTGGAGCATTTTTCATTTGGAACTGATCTAGTAACTATGATTTTGACATAAAGTGAGAATAATTGAAAGTAGTATTAATTTTTTTTCTGGATGCGTTTTGGTTGTCTCAGTATTATTTTTTCACAGTTTAATGAAATTACATTTGAGTCTATCTTAAAAATTTATAAATAATTGTTTAATATTACAAAAAAGTTGACATAAATAATAGGAACAGAAAATACGATATTGGGTAATACAAAAATTGGCACTATTTTTAAAGTTCAAACTTATTTTGAATCTAATTTAATAAAGTAAATAATACCTAGTGTTTATATGAACTGTTCAAAGTGGCCTCCTAGTACGTCTATTCATTTCTGTAGAAGATTTTCGAATGATCTACCGACATTTCTTAAAATACCTACAGCAGTTTCCTGAAAAACTTCCCTTATTCCTTCTTTCATATTTTACTTTGTAGTTATGGGAGCTTTGTACACTTGCTCCTTAACATAGCCCCACAAAACGAAGTATATTTTGGTTAAATCAGGGCTTCTGGCATTCCAACTATGGGGTCTTCCAATTCCTACCTGAACATTTGGAAAAGCGTCGTTTAAATGTTCGTGAATAGCTGCAATGTGGTGCACAAGTGCTTCATCATGAAGGTACCACATTCTCTCCCTAATAACCCTGGGGACCTCCTCCAGTAATTCTTCCAAACTGTCTTGCAAAAATTCCAAATAAATTTAACCATTCACACGTCCATAAAAAATGTGGTCCTATCACATAATCCCCAACAATTTCTCCCCAAACATTCAACGACCATCTTGTTTGGCTATTTGTTGGTGAGTGTCATAATAATGAAAATTATGACGATTAACAAAATAAAATAAAAAAAAAATTCTTTGTTGTTCTATTTTTTGTTTTGCCCATTAACAAAATTGTATTCGGTTTTCATAATCCCTATCAATTAGTTCCTACATTAGTTGAACGTGGTGGAGATGAAATTTGTTTTTTTGTAGGATTCGATGGACTGAAGATCGGCTTATATCGTCGTCTCTTGCCAGTTCTCTTATACTGCGATGAGGATCTTTAATCACACTAAGTATGACTGTTTCGTTTTCTTCATTTACTATGTTTTTTTGTTCATTTTTTTTTCTCATATTCCACTTTCCCCGTACTGTCAAATCGTTCCATCAACCTCTCAATGACTTTATAGAGGGCTGTCTTCTTTCCGGATATCGCTCCTTATAAATTCAAGTTGGTAGCAAACAATTTTTATCACTCGCATCCAGTGTTACATGCCTAATGCATGTGCGACCCGTAATACACCTTATGTGTTTTGCGGGCTACATATCGTCAACAGTCGTGAACCGAGAAAAGCCAAATCTCGGCTTTTGTCCAGTAGAGGGCGACCGCTTGCCTTCCAGCTGTTGGGAACGGTGACGCCACTTCCTTCTTATCCAGAGGTGAAATGTGCTCTTCTGTGTATACGTTGCCGATTAATTCTAGAAAGGGATTATCGGCAACGGTAAAATTTCCTCCGTGTTAAGTTGTTGCTGTTCATCAGGATATTTGGTTGTTACGGAGGGAGTTTAATCCGCATTTGCGGGATTTATGTGTGCACACGTGAGTAACCTTACGTTATTTTGCCATCTTATTCGACCTTACCCAAGTATTTCAAATAGTTATAGGCTGGTTGACCACTTTCTCTTGGGAGTATCTTCGCTGTCAATTGAGCTGCACCGTTGTACATGAATTTTGGTGGATTGTATCCCTCAAACAATAAAGAGGTAAATTATATTCCTTTTGTGGTTTATATCTGTTATCAATTGCTCTCATTAGGCACGTTTTCCGTGCATTTCCGACTTATAAATTAAATGGGTATTTCTTAAGGTCCACGGACGGGGTTTGAAAGTTCCACGGACTGAGTTTGAACGTTCCACGGACGGAGTTAGAACTTCCATGGTCTAGGTTAGAAAGATCGACAGACTATGCTGAAACGTTCCTCGGTTTACGGAGGTTATAAACCCACTACCATCATCTGTCCCCAAAGTCACCACCGTATGGCTGTAGAATCATTATTATTGACATCTGGGTATCGTACCAATTTTGTGATAAGTGTTATTGTGTCCGTTATCAGGAAACCTCCTTCAGTGGTTCTGCGTAATAATATTTATTTCCTTTTAACTTACATTTGTATATATTTAAAACCAAGATTTTATTCGCCCATATTGAATTAAATAAGTTCTCTAAAGTGACCTAATTGCGGCCAAATTTATCTTAGTTAACCCTTGTAAACCGAGTGTAGCTACACAAGGGGTATTTTATGTTGTAACATGTTGAACAAAATATAGCCACATAAGTGAACATCACCGAGTTCATATTAGAGAACCAAAAGTATAAATATTGTAATATAGTACATTTCGTGTTGAAAGAAAGTGTCATTATCTCGTCTGCGACCACTACGAATGGAACCCTCAGTGTTTTATGTTAAATAAGCAACAAACTTCTAATAGTTTTTGTTAAACTTGGCCTCAACACCCTGAGATTTCTGAGCTAGTGAAATTTTGTTGTGGGCACGTTACATCACTTATCCGGGCTAGGTAGTGTCTGCGATCTGCTACGCCTCAGGAGCCCAAGTGTTTTTAGTATTATCTTGCAACCATCATCTAACAGCCTTTTACAGTTCATACACCCGTAGCACTAGAACATAAGCTATATCGACCATTTCTTCTCTCGTAAAATTCATTATTGGAAAGTGCAAATTTTAAACTAATTTATAACTTTAAATAAGTGTAAATACTTTATCACAATAGTTAATAATTAAACACTTTATTTCAAGATCATGGCTACTAGATCAGTTCGAAATGAAAAGTATTATAGTTTAACGATTTTCAATGAAAAAGTCAAAATATCTCTGGAAATATCGATTTTAGCTATAGGATATTATTCACAAAAATCGTAGGGAATTAACGTACCAATTCAAAAATATAATAAAATGCAGAGTGTTCCATTTGAAAAAATTGAGAAAATTCACTTTGAAATTTCCTGAATTAGCGCTAGCATAAAATACACCCTGTATAGTTATAATCAATATTTGGTGGTTGTGTCGTAGTACATCCCTTGTCTACATAATTGCAAAATAAATCTTCTTAATTAAACACACAGCGAATTAATTTAATTTGTTAAACCTTGTTCAAATGTGCTTTTAGAGGGCGGAATATTAATCATAATATTTTTAGTCGCAAACTCCTCTGTAAAATCCTTATTTTACTATAAGGAACGTAACCAGACTGCAACCAACAGCTACTCTCCGGGATATGTGCCCCGCCGAGCGCTGAATTACAAGTTACAAGTCTGGCGCGTTAAGTGTAATAGTTGCATATTACCATCAAAACGCTAATGCTTCGATTGCAGCAAACACCAGCCGAAAGACTGATCCTACTTAAAGGAGCTCTCTTGCCAGCCGTCACACACCACTTGCAGACTGCAGTTTCGAGCTGTTGGCTCTCGTCAGTGCAAGGTAGGCATGTGACGACCGGCACGAGGAACTTTTGACTATTTGGTACATCCCGGTATTTTTACAATAGCGACATGTAAAACAGTCAGCAGGCGCCATCTAGCGGTCCAGTGTCTGTTGCAATCGAAGATCGAAGATTTGGCGGTCATAAACCGATTCAATAGCTTTGATTTTTTGTTTTGAATTTGGAATATACGTATATAAATTAATATATAATGAGAATTTGTAGAAAGAAGAATGAACGAAGAGAAAATATCTCTAGTAGTTTCAAAAATACTTCACCTGGGAGTTTTTATTGGCACACCCTTTGGATATTGTTTGTCTGTTGTGCTGTGCTTTTCCAAATTAATAAATAATTTTCGATCATCCTGTGTATCAAATCGTAATCCTGAGAAGGCTAAGGACTTTTCAGAAAGAGCAGAATTTATTATGAAGAATGACTTTTTCAAGTATAAGTATCGTTAAGTCAGTTCATAGGCAATAAAGTATATAGTTTATATTTTAATTTTCTCAATTGATTTTTTTCAGGTTTGAGACGGTTTCAGTGCACCAAATGCTACGCCAGTTACAAATATAAGTATCATTTGATTAGCCATTTGAAGTTTAAATGTGGAAAAGAGCCAAATATTTTTTGTAAATATTGTGCTAAGAAGTTCCATCGACAGTATGAGTATAACGCCCATTTAAGGGCCAAGCACAACACTGAGGAATTGAATATTCGTGTTTAGTATACATAATATTTCAAAAATGGTCTATTGTTGTTAAACCTCATAAAAAAATAACGCCTTACATTTCTGATCCTACATAGAATGAGATTTGTTTAAAATAGAGCAAATGACTGTACCTTGTACAGGTTGTGGGTTTTTTTATGTTATGCCTTGTAACTTTTAAACACTGAAAATTATATAGAGAAAAAATTTACAAATTTTGTTTTCTTTAATAACACAGTGGTATTTATGATATTTCTTTCTCGTGATGACAGAGGGTAATACAAACAACAAAAGCAACAAAAAAATAAATTGTGATTTTGAATTTTATCATTTGATTTTTTTAGCTCCTGGAAGATTTGCATGCAGTACATGCCACTCCAGCTACAAATATAAGAAACATTTGACTAGCCATATAAGATTTAAATGTGGCAAAGATCCAAAAATTGCCTGCCAATATTGTGATAAAAGGTTTCACCGACCGTATGAGTACAATACCCATTTAAAAAACAGACACAGTACTGAGAATGCATTTAATATATATGATAATTAATAAAAAACTGTTTACTGATATCATAAAATACAGGGTGTTGCATCATGAGAGAGACATAGCTTAATAGGAGGTAGAGAACATCAGTGGTAACCGGAACCTCCCATAGAAATGTCTCATTGGGCCTTCATTACGAGATTGCTGGGTGTTAAATAATTTTTGGCCAAACCTGTTTTTTGTCATAACTTTGACAGGGAATGAAATAACGGATTCATATTTGGTACGGCTAATGTACTAACGAGCCCCAAGAGGTACATGTATAAAAAAAATATATCCAGGTCCGGACTCACCATAATTTATGTTTCTTCTTTGCATCAATAAAACATCACCCTGTATATATTTTTTTGAAATTTCGATACGATATTCGAAAAGAGAAAGAAAAAACAAACAAAATGGCCTATTTCATTTTTTTGTTACACCTTCGTGGTTATTTAAATACGTTGTTAAATGTGCAAGAAAATGGATTACAGAACTCTATTAAATGAGAGGCACGTGAAATAAATAGTTTTGTAACTAAAATTTGCAAAAATTCTATTGAGCCTAGGTGGTCTGGGTGAATCCTAATTCCGGCACGTTTTAAAGGTCCATTTTGGTAAAAAACTGTGGTTCTAATAAGTAATCGGGTATGAAATAACAAAATTTTTAATCAATCACAGTAGGCTTGTTCAAAGAATAAAAGTGACAGATAATTTAAACCATTTAGGCCTAAGCAACCAGTTACTTTGATCAAGAAAATCATCAACATTTTATACTTAATAAAAATTGGAAAAGAGAACAAACTAAAATCTAAATAAATAAAATATTTTCCATTCAATTAACAATAAATAACAAAACAATAACTAAATGTGTTTAAAAATAAAACGTAATTGACACTAAAGTAAATTTTCAAAATGTCCTCCCCCACATTCTGTGCATTTTCTTGCGCGTTTAGAAAGGTCACCAATTGCTCGACGTATCATTTCTGGATTATTCCGTATTTCGTCGCAAGTTGTAACGATGCGCTGGATTAAATGTTGTCTACTTTCAATTTCAATGCTATAAACCTCTTTTTTTAAGTGGCCCCATAAAAAGTAATCACAAGGGTTACAATCAGGAGATCTTGGTGGCCATTCATGTGGACCCCCGCGTCCAATCCATCTATTAGGATACACATTGTTTAAGTGTTCTCTTACTTGAAGGTTAAAATGTGGCGGGGCCCCATCATGCTGAAACAACATGCCTCTTATACCGATATTTTCTAACATATTCAGTAAAATGTTTTGAAGAAAATCAAAGTAAATTTCACCATTCAATCTTTCTTCAAAAAAATGTGGCCCTATCAAATGTCTATTCACAAGTCCGACCCAAACATTTACAGAAAACCTGTGTTGCGAACGGCGTTGGCGTACCGCATGTGGGTTTTCCTGTGCCCATTTATGATTATTTCGTGAATTGTTTACTCCATCCCTTGTAAATTGTGCCTCATCCGTAAATAAGGTTCTGTAAATGACTGGGCGATGGTTAGACAACCAATGACAAAATGCCAGGCGGGGGATATCGTCGCCTTGTTGAAGACGCTGTACCTACTGGATATGATATGGATGGTAACGTTCTCTTTTTAGGGTTCTCCATACTCGCCAATGAGGAATACCAGTTGCCAAACTGATTCGTCTAGTGCTCATATTTGGGTTTTCTTGAACTACGTTTATAATATTGTTTTGTTCCTGCACACCTTGTTGTAAAACACGCTCCACAACTGCAGAATTAGGAAACTTTCCGTGTTGTCTTGCATACTGGAACACCGTACTAAAGGTTTTATGATTAGGGCATCGACGACCAGGAAAACGCAGCCGATATTCTCTTTCCGCCGACCTACCATTTCCATTACAGAAACCATAGATGAATGTTATGTCAGCATATTCCACGTTTGTACATTTTACTGGCATAGTTAAAATATTTTCACAAGTTTTCACTAACTAAATGCGGATTATTGACATATTAAATTACTAACAAACAATTATTCAACTGTTTAGGAGATTTCTTTTTATTATCTGTCACTTTGAACAAGCCTACTGTGATTGATTAAAAATTTTGTTATTTCATACCCGATTACTTATTAGGACCACAGTTTTTTACCAAAATGGACCTTTAAAACGTGCCGGAATTAGGATTCACCCAGACCACCTAGGCTCAATAGAATTTTTACAAATTTTAGTTATAAAACTATTTATTTCACGTGCCTCTCATTTAATAGGGTTCTGTAATCCATTTTCTTGCACATTTAACAACGTGTTTAAATAACCACGAAGGTGTAACAAAAAAATGAAATAGGCCATTTTGTTTGTTTTTTCTTGCTCTTTTCGAATATCGTATCGAAATTTCAAAAATATATACAGGGTGATGTTTTATTGATGCAAAGAAGAAACATAAATTATGGTGAGTCCGGACCTGGATATATTTTTTTTTATACATGTAGCTCTTGGGGCTCGTTAGTACATTAGCCGTACCAAATATGAATCCGTTATTTCATTCCCTGTCAAAGTTATGACAAAAAACAGGTTTGGCCAAAAATTATTTAACACCCTGTAACTTCGTAATGAAGGCCCAATGAGACATTTCTATGGGAGGTTCCGGTTACCACTGATGTTCTCTACCTCCTATTAAGCTATGTCCCTCTCATGATGCAACACCCTGTATATTAAGGGGGATTGAGTTCAATTTAGTGATTCAGGCTAATATGTGTGATTTTCTATTCTACAGCTTTAATTCAGAAGAATAAGGCAAATAATCTACACATATCGGAAATAATAAAAAAGTTTTTGATTGTTGCAGAAATATTAAAAATTTTAAATAATAATGTCGCTTCAGAATCAACAAATTAGAAATACTTTATTTTTTCGCATTTTTTAAAACGAATATTGCTATTGACTTATATCCTGTAAGGTGAACTGAAGTGGACTTTATTCAAGAATTGAACATATTGTAGGCAATCAGACTACTTTTTTGGTGCAATTTTAACATATTTTTATACTTTTGCTATTTATAAATGTTTTTCGTTTTAAATAAATTAGATGTGTTTTATCTATTATTTCATTTGTAAAACTGCCGTCCCTAATATTTTTCTCAGGATGTCCCTTCCAGCAGATAATAGAGTACAAAGAAGTAAATTCAATTTGTTAATTGTAATTGCCTAATTTTATATTTTATTCACAATGTGTGACAGGACCTTAAGTATAACACAGCCACACACAAGAAACTTTTTTTCTGATCTGGGGGGTCTGACCATGTTTACTATAAGTTTTTGGGGTCGCTGAAACCGAATCCGAGGTTTGTTTAACCCCATCCCATCAGGATTTTGCCATAACCTCAAAAAACCCATAATTTCAGCTATTAAGAATGAAAGATGATGGAATTGCTCCGTTGCCAACCATCATCACGTGGAGGTGTCCTGGATGCAGACGCAAGATATAATCGCTCTGAATAGAACCTGAGTTTTGAATTCTTTGAAAGAAAATACTTTCTAGAACCACGTACCAAAATACATCACTGATATTTTTCATTGATATCTAAAGAGTCATGAATGAATGTGCATAGAAATAAAGCATTTTTGGAGACCTGACAGATACGCGTACATATCAAGTTAAATGTCTGACATACGTGGTTATTGGAGTTGATAGATTTTTGGTTATGTGGGTTATGGGGTTCATTATGGGTTTCAGATTACAACTTCATTCTTAGGGTTATTTGCGTTTAGCTGACATTATGGGTTTTGAGGTTATGGCAAAGTCCTGATGTGATGGGGTGAAACAGACATCGGATTTGGATTCAGCGAGCCCAAAAACATATAGTAAAAATGGTAAGACCCTCAGATCAGAAAAAAAAAATGTGTAGCTTTACCCTTTTTGAATAGAGAACTTGTACTATCACAACCATTGACAGCCACGCGGCAATAAGAGCAATGAGTTCAATGCAAATCAATTCAAGATTAGTGCGGGACTACTTGATGGCCCTTACAGAGCTGGGAAGTCAGAATAGAGTGAACCTAGCATGGGTACCAGGGTACGAGGTACACAGAGGAAACGAAAGGGCAGATGAATTGGCCAAAGAAGGCGCATTCAAAGCCCCAATAGCACCGAGGCACTTCTATGGCGTGGCAAAGCCATGCATACGAGCAGCCACTAAGGAATGGGTGTAAAATAAGCGTCTGGAATGGTGGAGGAACCCCCAAGACAGAAACAATTCAAAGAGTTGATTAAGGAACGATCGGCCAAATTCATGGAAGATTTACTAAGCCAGAATAGGAACGCCACCAGAATAATAGTGGGCCTTCTAACTGGGCACTGCCAGCTCAATACACACATGAGTCTAATGGACCTGGCAAAGGATGCAACATGCAAGTTCTGTCAAGAGGAAGAAGAAACCCCAGTTCACGTATTGTGCCACTGTGAGGGTCTAGCGAGACTGAATACTCGGAGAAGAAAAACAAAAGACGAATAGCTACAGAAAATGGTCCTTATCAAAGCTGTGGAGTCTGGTACAAAGGATAAAGCTGGATGAGGTACTATAAGGAAAAAATATTTAAAAAATTTCCTTCATTTTGTTATAAATTAAGTTCGCTATAACCGTATCCAATTTTTTTTTTTATGAGGTTTCGTCTCTTCAAGGCCACCATTCTTTCGAAGAGTAGGGATCTTTCTTTCACTTGCCTAACATTTAATAGTCAAGGGGCCGAGAGTTTTACATTCCCCGAAGGATGGTACATCTACTGCGCAATCCTCGTCTAAGATTTTATAGCTTCTACGCTTACACTGATATACAAGTCGCTAGAAGATGCGGAGCAACTACACGTGTTCCCTTGGAACGGTCACCCACCCACATTTGTAATGTTCAAATGCCATTCATACCTTCAAAGATTCATACATTGAGAGACCATAAACGGTTTGCATTTCACGAATACATCCTCATTAAGGATGTGCAGATTGATATATACATTATTTAATCGACATCTCTTTCGTTAAATTAATTTTTATATACGATACATAAGACTGAGTCCATTCTATTACATGAGTCATTAGTAAATATTAAGAATTAGCGTGGATCTAAATCCTATCCTTGAGGTACACCAGAGTTTCCAATATACGCTTTCGACTTGAAACCGTTATGTTAAACAGCATTTTGTACTTTAAGAACTAAAAAAATTAAAAAGTGTAACACTAAAGATATTTACTTCATTATTTAATAGTCCTTGATCAGTGCCATCAGAAGCCGGCGTCGCGCCTACCTGCCCCCGTTTGTCTAGATAATTACAAATAAATTGGGTTAGACACGATGAATCCTCAACTGACCAACTTACGTTTATTAAGTATAAATAATTTCCTTTGGATTGTTTACTTATTTATAAATAATAATTCTTCTAGATCCTGTTATTTAAATATTTTGTTAACGATTACTAATTATGATTGTTCACCGGCACGGTAGCTCAATCGGTTGGAGGACGTTATGTGGCAAATTCACTTTGGTCAGACTCTTTGGGCTCGATTCCCCGGCACCGACACTGGCAAAGTCGGTGCGTAATGAATGTTGTTGGAGTTTTTTCAGATGTGTAATCCCCTTCCGAACACTTTTTGGATTTGTGGGTTGTCTACGATATATGGTGCGTTTATGTGTTAAGTGTTATTACCAGTGAAAATAATTGTAGTAGTTACTTTATTTAGAACTATTCCCATAACTCATACATTATTGTATTAGTAATACCCAGTATAGTTTGTTTTGTTAGTATTTCTAATTTATTGTAAATTTAGTAACACCATGTTTTTTTTCAGATACAAAATATCTTCCGAAATTATCCGACTCCCTGTTCCAATGCGACGTTTGTTACAAGATGTATAAATATTCTCATTCTTTGAGTCGCCACAGGAAATACGAGTGCGGAAAGGCGCCTTCATTCGAGTGCTTCGTCTTGGGTTGCAACTACAAATCCAAGAGAAAGGACAATCTCAATGCTCATGTGAAAACACTGCACTTAAAAGAGTTGAACATTACATAGGAGCATATGTTAATTCTTAGAGTTCTATTTACATTTTAATCAGACTGCATGCAGCTATCCTATATAATTTAATGATGTTATTTTTTATGTATTGTATTCAGTAAATTGGTGAAAAGAATTTTCACGCAACCGCTTGTAGCTATAATAGGTACTTCAGAGAGATCCGATATGGAAATATTCATCCTAAATTAATTTTTTATGACTGAAATTATTTAAGTCTTAACGTTTCGGCTCCCATTTTGCAGCCATTATCAAGAAAATAGAAGGTAAATAGAAATTCAAGAAAATGGTTAACAGATACATGTCAGAATATCAGAGAGCAAACTGTCAGGATAGGTCTGAATTCTTAGGACCGGACCGGTCTGATTCTGAGGCATTAATGTGCCTATTTCCCAGGTCTCACCGTGTTCCCTTCTTTCTAAGGACAAGAAGTAGGCATATTGAGGCCTTGGAGACGGACCATGGTTAGATCTGGGTAGTAGGCAGATCGAGGCCCCGGAATCGAACCAGGCTTAAAAATTCTGACCTATCCTGACAATTCTCTTTCGGACGTCTGATATTTTTCTCTAAAGCATTTCCTTGATATATCCCCGTATATACCGGGTAAGTCAGTTTGATATTGGCGCCCCTGTATCTTTTTATTTGAACAATAAATTACAACAAACCATCGTCTAGTCGATAGCTAAGGAAAAAATCCGACGGTGTAAGATGCGGAGATCTGGCAGGCCACTTAACTCCCCCACTATGATTTCAGATCCATCTACCTGGATAAGCTGTATTTAAATAATTTGTTATGACTATAGCATTATATGGCGGTACTCCATCTTGGTGTAATATCATGTTATGCCTAATATGTAGTGGAACGTCTTCTATGAAACTTAACAATTCTTCTCTTAAAAACTGTAAATACCTTTCTCCAGTAAGGGCGCCTTCGTAAAACTCGGGTCCTATAATTTCTCCGTTAAGAATTCCGCACCATACATTAATTCCACAGATATTTTGGAAATTAGTTTCTCTAAGCCAGTGAGGATTATCCTGAGACCAATAATGACAGTTATGTTGATTGACTATTCCATTATTATGGAAACGGGATTCATCTGACTGCATGATGCGATCTATGATAGTCATTTCTTGAACAACTGCCAACCATGCCACAAAATTTAAACGTTTCTCGTAATCTTCAAGAATCAGACCCATATCTGTATTTTATATGGCCTCAGTGTATTGTCTTTCAGATTTCTTTGAATCGAAGAATATGAAATCAGTTTCTGTTGCTAATTGACAAATAGAAATATGCGCGTCAACAAAAACACGGACTAAATAAATAAATAAATAATTTATTCTTGGTCATAACCAATGATTTAACATAAGTTAGAAATACAGAAATTGTATAATACATCACACAAAATAAAACATTGGAAATAAGTTGACATAGTATAGCAATATCACATAAATACTTTTCAAATGAATAGTATCAAGTGGAAACTTGTTAAAACATTTGGGCTATAGTAATTCGTTGCATTAAGACTTCTGTCTAACCTAGTAAGATCTACGCGAAACTCATTTCTCTATCTAGTGTTATGTTTATGAATTTCTCCATAAGAAACATAGTTATTTAATTTTTTTAACGTACATAAGAGCTGCGAGAATGAAGCAACTAGGAACTGTCGAACTGTCAACATATTCAGCTCACTAAATTTTTGTTTGACCTCCTCTCTAAATGGTAAACCCGACATTATTCTCACAACACGTCTTTGTAGTGAAAATATTCTGCTTAGACGAGCTGAGTGTCCCCAAATTATTATGGCATAGGAAAATACATTCTGAAATAGCGAGAAGCAGGTTTTTATCATACACAGGGGCAACTTCTTAATTCATAATCAGATAAACTACTTTGAACAATTTACCAGCCAGATAATCTACATGTTGATCCCTGCAAAGCTTAGCAACCACAATTACTCCTAAAAACTTGATATTATTGGAATTATCAAAATTTTCTAACCTGCGGGTTGAGAAAACCATAGTTTGTGTTTTCAATTCATTTAGGTTTAATTTATTTGCTCTTAACCAGTCAGCAGCCTTCAACTGTGACCGCTGCATATCCTGTTATAATTCATTTTCATTAACGTTTATCATGGTCGTATAATCAGCAAATAGTACAACCGAAATGTCCTTGACGTTGTCAGGTAAATCATTTCCGTAAATTAAAAATAAAAGTGGTCCTAGTACGGAACCTTGTGGAACCCCAAATTTTACTTTTGTCGATGATGACGCCAATTCATTATATACAGTTATTGATATCTACCAATAAGGTGCGATTTTAAAATATTAAGTGCCGTAGGCTGAAGACCATATTCGTAAAGTTCACAAAAACTGTAACTGTCAGTTCGTGCGGTTTTGGATTTAAAAACGTGTCTTTTTTCAAAACTTCCACTTTCGCCTATATTTTTTGTCAATTTTGCAAATATTTTGTCTGATGGTGTTGGCCTATTTCGAAAGCGTTCATGATGTAAAGGTTTGGCTGCTTTACTGTTCTTTCTGCACTCTCCATAAATTAATATCATGTCCAATTTTTCTTCATTAGTGGAAGATGCCATTGTATAAATTTATTTAGAAGTATAGCATAAAACAAAAAGGGATAACAGAATTACAAATGAACAGCATAATTGTATTTTCAATTTGACATTACTAACAATGTCTTAATTCAATTGTTTCCATGGCCAACTATGTTGATTCAGAAACAAAACCTTTTAATGTAGTTTTATCATATCTTATTAATTTAATTTTTCTTATGGAAGCGTATGCTTTTTTACACAGTTGTATGCAGAAATAAAATCTCTACAATAATCGGCAAAAAAAGTATTGCAGACCATTTGAAAAAAAAAGTTGACTGTCGCTGCTTTGGCATATGTGATCACAGAGATGATTCAAGCGATTTACAAATATATGGGGTTTGTTGTAATAAAAAATATACAGAAGCGCGAATACCAAACTGAATGGCCTGGTATACATCGTCGAACATTGTCCTCAAAATGCTTTTGGAATCATCATCAATATGTGCTATTATAGAATAGAATTGACACATATTTCCCCAGATCTCTCTTTGATTATTTCAACGTCAAATGTTTTAATGTATAAATTTTAAATAAAAAGCTAATCCTCCACAACTAATTTGTCTTGCAATTTGAATAGTGATTTTTAATAAACTTGCAGTTCGTGAATTATCTATTGCAAGTCTATTGCACTTGACCAAATAAAAATTGGCTTTTACCAAACTAATTACGGATTACTCTGCATGAGGACAGTGAGACTGCAGAATTGGGTAGCTATATATAAATTAATGCTCACAATAAATTTATGCGTTCCTAAACTAACTGATGAATCCAGGCAGTGTGACAAACATACTGAACATGGATCAATAGCGAGACATGGCATTATAGGTGACTTCAATGAGCTAGTAAGCAGGCTAGTACAATTCTAAATAGTGGACATTATAATATTTAACGTTAATGGAATAATAATGGGATTAGATTGAATTAGAGATAACTATGAATTTTCGATAATACACACGTATATTATATACATGGATGCAATCTGCGGAAATACAATATATTTTGGTAAAAAGATCCCTACCCCGAAATATTAAATAAAAAATAAGTGCAATCGAGATGATGCACTTGGGACTTAACAGAATCGTTGCATCACTTGGTAAAACGTTAAAACAGTTGACATGGACACATGTGAGTGAACTTAGGCCTAGTGTTATAAAGTATGAGACTGGGAAAAAATGGAGGTTAAGCGTTGGAAGGCCAAAGTTTAATAATGCATGCAGGAAAGATTATAGAAAAGTTGTTTCAGAAATAAGATTGAAATGGGTAATGATAAAATGAGCCTGTTGTAGTGCTAACGGCAGATTACTTTAGAATTCAGGTTTTCTCAATAAATCGATCCGTACGAAACCTTTTCTAGTGTTTTTGGAACATTATGTATAACAAAGGTAAACGCTTAAAGAATGCCGAAATAATCAATAAACTAATTGTAAACTGTACATAGACCTTGTGTGAGTTATAAAACCCAACATTTTTAGTACGAAAATTGTAGATTGATCAATCTGATTATCGGAGGACAATTTTGAGTCAAGCATACCAAAGTTTTTTTTAGATTCAAAACGAGTTTAGTCTATATACCTTAATTAGTAGTTAAATCAGTGTTTATCTTTTAATATAGGTAAGCATTTCCATGTTTAGTTGGGGATAATTTCCGTCACGCTAAACTTTCATCAACAGCAAATAACACTTTTTCGTAGCCGGTAATCGGTACCAAGCCATTAATTAAGTGCAAGAATAGGAAAGGGCCAAGGTTTGACCCTTGGGTTACTCCAGAAGTAGGAATGTTATAATATATAAGAATGTAATAAATTCTTCATTGATGTAGATCTTTAACAATTAGCAGTGCCAACAGTTTACGTTTGAAAGCTAAAACTATAAACAAATTTGACGAAGAGCAAAGAATGACGAAATACACGATACAAAATATAAAGAGTTGGAATGTTAGGTTAGTGGTAAACATACGCCATTGATTTCTCAAACGCCTTTGGCCAGCGTAGTACAAACGAAACTAGCGGGCATAACCATAGCTGCAAAAGAGATTGTTCGTAGACAAATTACGGGCAAAACAATCAGGATCTGCACAGATTGTATACAATCATTACTAGCCTTGAGGAGTTACAAAAATTACCACAGGAGCAGTATGGGGATGTCACCAAACACTTGTGGGTGCCTCCAGCATGAATAACATACTGGTATGCTGAATACCAGAGAACACCCACAATGAATTCAAGAAACTGTGGGATGAAACAAACAGCTGTCAGCTTGCTAGGGAACTACTAAAATATCCCAACAAGAGTACAGCATGGACTACTTGGCAGCGTCCAAAAGGAACCTACCTTTTATAATCACCACCTATTTCGCAAGATTACGTTGGTTGCAGGCCTAGGCGAGGGTCTGCCTACAGGAAGGATGTACAAGGGGCCCAACGGGGCCTAAGTGCTGTGGTTCAATAATTTTTATTACCCTCCCAACCAGTTCCAGATCCCGATCGATTGCCGTACGTTTATTATAAAGGTTTTAGGTCTAATACTTATATTGTCATATTAGGGGTAGCTCAAAGATCGAACTTGGGACCACTTCTATTTATCATATTTATAAATGACTTATACAATAGTTTAGGCTGATAAGAAACTGTTCATTACTAACGATTTCAGAATATTTAGTAAAATTAACAACATCGACAGTTGTTAGTTTGTAACATTCATAAGATTGCATGGTGGTGTACACAAAAAAAAAAATAACTGTTACAAAAATGTAGTGACATATACACTTAAAGTAACTTGAATTTCCGAATATTTTTAATAATATGACACGCTCAATATATCAAACAATCAACAATTATTTGATTAAATTGGACTTTGCTGAGCATGTTAGTAGAATAATAAAATGAGAACGGTTTTTAAGTATTCAACTTTGTTGTACATAATGTATCAAACACATTGCAAAGTTCATCGAGATGGATCTGTTGTTTTAACGACACTCCGCTTACTGTAGCGGAAAAATTTCTGTTGCGTAAAAAAAGATTATGTTAGTATTTATCTCAAACAATTTTTTTTCTAAACAATATTTATTGCTAAGGGAGGGGGGAATCTTAATCCTTAAGTTGTTTCGTTCACAAATTAATTCAAATCAATTGATTTTTATTGCGTTTCGCTCGTGAGCAGGTGCTTCTTTGTGCTATTTTTTTACGTAGCTAATAGTAACTAGTAGTTTGTTTATTATGATTTGAAATGTACATATGTTTATATATTTTTTAGTAAGCATATTTATGTTTATTATTATTGTATACCAGTGAGTAGTAAATTGAGAAATACATATTTTCTTGAATATACTCGTAATCTATACGTCTATAATTTTTCATATATTAGACAAATTCAAATTTGAATACATCCTTTCATTATTTTAATGAACCCTTATTAACCTGCCACTTGTGTGGTATATTGTGTTTTTTCTTTTTTAAATATAACGCAAGCAAATGACGAACATATATCTCAGAATCTGTATAAGGTGCAGTCATTTTAATCTGCCTCTATTATATTTAAGATTTGTTCTTATTTGGTTAATTAAAAATATGAAATGTAATCTGTATATAAAAGAAAAGAACTGAACCCTTATGTTATATCGTCATTATAACAACTAATAAATAATTTTTAAGTATAATTTCGTTTTTATATTGGGACTTTACCGATATATTTGTAGCAACTTATTTACCAACAGTGGCAAGTATCCGCTTGTTTAATGATCGTTGTTTCGGCAGTCTGCTAGTCCTCGCTGAAAGCTGTCTACTGCTACTCCTCGTTGCTCGAACTGAACTGACGTTCTTCGCGTTGTGCGGTTCCTTATATCTGCTGTGGTCTAGGGCGCTCATGCGCAACTGGCTGCGTATTATTGATCCTCTACTACCTGTGGGAGGCGTAGCGGGCACCCGAGCTAACCCGACAAGTGACCTCGTTGAAACGTCACGTTTCACATGACTTCTCGTCGATGGTCGTATATCCTCGCGTCTAATCGTTGCAGTAGGTTGTCGTGGTTCTCTTCGATTGCTCAGCCTTAGACAAATTTGAAAATTGAATAACACAAATCCTAATTCCTAAGCAACATTTCTTCGACTACCGATTACATTTTTACCAACTCCAACATCGAAATTAGTCCAAAAAGTAGTCGGATAGTAACTTAATTGATGTTAGAGCAACGTTGTGTGAACTTCGGAACTTCTTCAGTATGGAATATTTATTAACGTTGATGTGACGTTAGAAAATGACTTAATCTGGTTTGGTGTGTTTCAAAGTTAAAGTCTCTGTATTAGCAACTATTCGGAAATAATTAACGTTCATATTGGTATAGATTTCTGGACCTAAACCTACAATTGGTCAGTGGTGGCGGAATTTCCCGAACCTAACGTCGCTATTGGTAAACATAATGAGATTAAGTATGTCTAAATTATAAGCACCAAGGGGTTATCATATTAATTGGTTTTGTGTGAAACAGAAATAAACAACCATGTTGAATAAACCTTTACAAATAGCTTAGATAGATAAAATATGTAACTAAAAAAATAAAATTCACTATAAAATACTATTTATTCACAAAACTGCGTGGCCAACATTTCTCTTTCTTTTGGGAAAAGAAAAATAACTTCGACTGAGCTTCCATAAACACAAAAAATTTGATTACTATACTTGACGTGGAGAAGCTATAGTAATTTGAAAAAATTACCTATTAAAAATCACTTTCACTTACTTGAGGAGAATGATTTGAATTGTTTTAGAATTAATTTCTTCTTATTGCCAATCATCATTATTTACAACGTAAAAACGCTATGCTTTTAACACATTTATTGTTGTTAAATCTATTCCTTCTTTCAGGGCATAGTTGTGATCAATGCGGAAGGACTTACAAACATAAAAGGTCCCTGATTACCCACAGAAATTATGAATGCAGGCAACCCAGAATATTTGTTTGCCAGCACTGTAAATTTAAAACAAAATATAATTCCTCCTTAAAGAGTCATATTGTAAGAATACACAAAGATTTTAGCGAGAGGCAATTTAACGATTGAAAGAAACTTCTGTACAAAAGAAATGGAAAGATGTGTGTATTTGATGTGGCCTGTGCGAGATTTTGTGATAGATAACTTTAAACCTTGTGAAAGCGTGTCCAATATGATTAGAATTCACATTTAGGGACACTGATGTTGAAGCACCTCGAGGAACTATACTGGGGCCATATTAGTTTCTATTTTTTTTTTAATGTTTGTTTCAAGACTCTAAATTGATTGTGGAAATTCAGATGTTTTTAACAATAAATGAGTGTAAGTTAATCTAAAGTTCGTGATTAAATGTACCAGGAATCTAAAGAGGAATTGTTGGCATAATTATTATTATATGAACTCAAAACATGCACGTGTCATATGTACCTAAAATGTCAATATATAAGTAAAAGAAAATAAAATTTCATATGCTCATATCTGATACAAGATCCATTAGGGATTCTTCTATAATTTAAACTAATTAAGATACTTGTACTTAAAAGAACGGTAGTACGATAGCTGATGACTATGAAATATATTTATAAAGTGTAGTTTCGCATTTGATACAATGATGTGCAAGTTCTGTAACGATCCATTTTTTATCGGGTGTAAATTTAGTTCTATATTAGTATAAATCGGTACAAACAAAGCCTATAGCCGCGCAATCTATTCGATTCAACTCTAAGGCTGTGATTGGTGCATTTTTGGATCCAAGGACCCTAATTGGATTAGATATTTAACGTCGTTTTGATGAGCGATAGAGGATGCGCCGAGCGAGATTCTCGTTGATGAGGGGGTTCGCCGACAGCAACAAGGCGGACCGGCGATTTAAAAATGGTTAAAAAGAAGGACTGCACATGTGGTATTACCGTGAAGTAATGTGTAAGTTGTGTTAGTTAATTATAGATTCGTTTTGATATTATAGTTTGGCGATATTACCTTCATAAGTTCCAGTTTAGAGAGAAACTTTATTTGGTGAATGAAAGACACCATGTATTTACGATGTAAACGGCAAATCCGCCATATTAGGAGATTTTCACGTTCAGTTCTGTTATATTTATGGTACCAGTCCGTGTGTTATCAAGGTATAAACATGAGAAACTTATTCTCTGGTGCATTGACCCTTGTCTAGTGCGTGATCCCTTAGTGAATTAAGGGTTAATTTGTACAATTTCGAACAATATGTCCTCCAAGTAGGTATTTGGAAGATTTTCGTTATTGCCTCAAGTGACAAAGTGCAACATAAACTGTAAGTACGTTCTAGTTAAGTTCCCTGAATGGTTTTCGGTTACCAAAAAATAAAATCCGTTGCGCCCAACTTTCCTTTCGAAATTTTAACTTTGAAGATTAAGGTTATGTGTTAATGTCGAACTATGTAAATGAGTTTTGATTCCGGCGATACTCCGAATTTTGTTCATATTTGTAAATTATCTTTTATTACTATAAAATTCCATGTACTAGTTTAGTTATTTTTCTATGACTTTATTGCGTATTCGAATACCGTATAGTTTAAAGAACGTTTGATTTGTTTTTGACATTGATGTATTTTTATGTTCCACGGCTTCAGGGTAATATATTTTATTGTTATAATATGGGATTAATTTTACATTGTTTGTGTCTCATTAATCCAGTTTTCCCTCACATCTGCCGTTGAGCTGGCTAGGGCCGTTTTAGTAGAAACATTCTTAAAGAAATTTAGAGTAAAAATTATAAGTTGTTTCAGTTCCTGGGAAGTTTAGTGTCGGATATAAATGATCAACAGTTTCTGTACATTGATACTACAAAAGTAGATTTTGTAAGCTAAATCTAAAAAGCTTTAATTTGCACAATTATTCAATGATTTCTGCTGAAAATTACAACATAAACTATACAAAAATAACATTCTTAAAATAATAATACGTAACAATTTCTTCATAATAATTTGTTTCGCCAAATTTGTATAGAAATCGATACATTAACATGTTGTTTTCTTATGTTAATTATAAAATAATTTCCAAACTTAAATCGTGCGTGATGGCATTTATTTAAAAATGATTCTGCTAATCCCTCCATTTTATAAGTAATCAACTAGCATTCCTTATTAACAAGTGTCTGAGTGATCGGTCATTTCACGTAGCGTGGAACAACGTTAATGTTATCCCTATTCCCAATGTGGCTAATCCCTTTTTTGTAAATCATTTTCGTCCAATTAGTATTCTACCAACATTACCTAAAATCTTAGAAAAAGTGGTCCCGAAGCAAGTAACTAAGTATATAGCTTAATAATTTTAACATATTACCTACCACACAATCAGGCTTTCGAGCTTGGTATAGTACCAGTACAGCACTTTTAAAAGTAACGGATGATATTTTTAAAGAAACTGATGCTGATAATCGTGTTTGCCTAGCACTATTAGATTATACTGAGGCTTTTGGTACCTTAGATTGTGATGATCTTTCTTTACGACGACGAGTTGTCCTAAAAAATGTAACTTCAAGCTTTAATTATATTACCAGATGTGTTCTGCAGAGTAGTATTCTAGACCCTTATTGTCTTCTATTTACACGGCTGATTTTAGTATTTACAAATTTGCAATGTCACTAATACGCCAATGTTGCGCAGCTATATTTTTCCTTTGGATCCCAAAATCTGGTGGCGACTGTCTAAAATTAATGAGGACTTGCAAGTTATATCGAAAGTTCTTTCCTATTATTTGGGTTTTCTACCACATGTATTATTATCGTCTTCAAAAACAAATCACCGAATCTACAAAATAATAGAATTATTGGAAAAAGCCTCTGCGCCCGTGACGTTTACGCCAAAGGAATTGTCAGAGGTTATTTTTTGCAAATAATATAAAACGGAATAAACACAGAAATAATGTATTTTGCTGACGTTTCGGAAAGTAATAATTTCTTTCTGTTTTCAAAGCTTTTTTGGAAGAACTCTTATTTTGCTGTGTATGTCAAATATACAGCTTTAAGATTCTGTTTATGTTATTTCCATAGATACTTACTACTTACACAGAACATAGAACTGATGATATTTTCCTTTAGATAATGTTGAGTTTGTTAAGTTCTTCTTTTAACATTGGTAGCCAGGTTGTACAAATATCTACAGAACAATTCGATATGCACTTATCTTCATTTAATAAGGTTATTGCTGATTCCTTAATTTTTCTTTTTTTGGTATCTGTTTCTTTTGTTAAAATTTTTGCCGAGTCCCAGTTTATTCGTCCGTTTTCCCAAGCATGTTCACAAATCTTTGATTTCTGAATTTCATTCTTTCTAATGTAATTCTTGTGCTCATCCAACCTCACACTGAAAGGTCTGGATGACTCACCCACATAACATTTATCACATTCGCAGGGGATATTGTAAATACAGTTTTTTTAATTCTGCTCCCTGTTTATTGGTTTTTTATTTGTTAAAATAGATCTTAAAGTGTTTGAAATATCATCCTAACATCAAATTTGTCACCTATACGGCGTAGTTTTTCCGATTGTCCGTATACATAAGGAATTATTGCTGCATAATGACGTTCAGGTTATTGTCGTACCTGATTGTCCCTATTTTCAACATTTATGAAAACTTTATGAACAAAGGCTTCAAGATATTGATTTTGTACTAGAACCTCTTTGATAAATTTTTTCTTGTTATTTAATATTTCATTATTAGATGAAATTGTTTTGGCCCTATCGTATAAACATTTTACAACATCCCTTTTAACATTTATTGACTGATTTGAGTTAAAATTTAGATATCTATTAGTATGTGGTGTTGGTTTTCTATAAACGCTTGTTTCAATTGTATTATTTACCCTTCTAATTAAAACATCTAAAAACAGTAGTTCATTTCTACTTTCTACTTCTAATGTGAATTTAATAGACGGTTCCTTACTATTTATATTTTCCAAAAAACTATCTAGTAAATCGACACCATGAGGCCAAATTACAAAGATGTCGTCAACATATCTCCACCAGACAACCGGTTTGTTTATACAATTTTGAACATGTGTGTTCTCAAAGTTCTCCATAAATATGTTGCTTAAAATTGGTGATAATGCAGACCCCATAGCTATACCAAAATCCTGCTGATAGAACTCATTGTCCAATTGAAAATAGGTTGTTTTTATACACAGTGTTAAGAGTTCCATTATGCTATTTACACTTAATTTAGTTCTAGTTTCCAAATTATTATCATTTAGCAACCTGTCTTTACCTATTTTTAAGGTTTCATCTACCGGAACATTGGTAAAAAGACTAACTACATCAAAACTAACCATCAGGTGTGATTCATGAAGATCGTTTTCATAAATTTTTTCTATATAATGTTTACTATTTTTAATATATGAATCGGCATTTCCAGATAATGGATCAATAATTTTAAGTAAAAATTTTGCCAAATTATGACATGGTGAGTTAATAGAACTAACAAAATCAATATCCTGAAGCCTTTGTTAATAGAGTTTTCATAAATGTTGAAAATACTGACAATCAGGTACGACAAAAACCTGAACGTCATTATAACACACCACAGGTAATTACGACCCCCTTTATCCCAGAAGGCTCTAGAAGAGCCTTGTGTGGGAGGGGGCTACACATTTAGAGACAAGGGACACACACCCAATGTGTATAGTGAAAAAATCCCTCTCACAGTATTTTCCACTGCCACGACCGGGGACCGAACCCGGAACTTTTGCGCTCACCTCTCGACCACCAGTCATACAGCAATAATTCCTTATGTATACGGACTATCGGCAAAGCTACGCCGTATAGATGACAAATTTGATGTTAGGACGATATTTAAAACGGGGAACACTTTAAGATCTATTTTAACAAAAACAAAACTGATAAACAGGGAGCTGAATTCAAAAAACTGTATTTATAATATCCCGTGCGAATGTGATAAATGTTATGTGGGTGAGTCATCCAGACCTTTCAGTGTGAGGTTGGATGAGCACAAGAATTACATTAGATAGAATGAAATTCAGAAATCAAAGATTTGTGAACGTGCTTGGGAAAACGGACATAGAATAAACTGGGACTCGGCAAAAATTTTAACAAAAGAAGCAGATACAAAAAAAGAAAAATTAAAGAATCAGCAATAATCTTATTAAATGAAGATAAGTGCGTATCGAATTGTTCTGTAGATATTTATACAACCTGGCTACCAATGTTAAAAGAAGAACTTAACAAACTCAACATTATCTAAAAGAAAATATCATCAGTTCTATGTTCTGTGTAAGTAGTAAGTATCTATGGAAATAACATAAACAAAATCTTAAAGCTGTGTATTTGACATACACAGTAAAATAAGAGTTCTTCCAAAAAAGCTTTGAAAACGGAAAGAGATTGCTTTCCGAAAAGTCAGCAAAATACATTATTTCTGTGTTTATTCCGATTTATATTATTTGCAAAACATAACCTCTGACTTTTCCTTTGGCGTAAACGGCACGGGCGCAGAGGCTTTTTTCCAATAATTCTATTATTTTGTAGATTCGGTGATTTGTTTTTGAAGAGGATAATAATACATGTGGTAGAAAACCCAAATAGTAGGAAAGAATATTCGTAGAATGCCACAAATAAGTTTCAGACAATATTTATATCGAAAGTATTGTCGACTTGTTTTAAATGACTTGAAATCTGAATAACTGGTATTTGGAAGTAAAGCAGATAGGATTGTGACATTATGTATGGGCCCGCTTTACTTTGTATTTTGCAGAAAATTTAAAATACTTCTTATAATTTGTGTAAATTTGATTATATTTTGGTTAGTCTCTTAGCGTTAAAATAGCTGTCTTACCGAGCGATTTTATCTAACTACATATGACATGTACAATATGATATAAAATTTTAAAACACGGTATACCTGAATATTTTGCAGCTAGATGAGTTAAAAATACTGATTTATATAGGCATCCTATTCGTAAACGTGATCCGTTCAGTATTTCCAAGCATAGGACAATCAATCCACTTTTAGAGGTCTACTAGTTTTAATGCTATAAAAGTTTATAAAGCTTTACCAACCCACATCAAATTTCTCTCCACTATTCACTCCTTTAAAAAGTACACGAAATATCTTATACTTATGAGAAATAATATGCATTACTGTATCTTATACAGTATAACCCAGTGGCTGTATGGTGTATTCATTTAGTCATACGATCCATTTGATAACGTGCTCCAAAATTATATTCTTTCTCGATAACCTAGGGATGGTGATAACAAAAAATAGATCAACAAGACTTTTCGAATTTGAAGTATTATAAATAATAACGACAAGGATTTTATATTTTGATGTTCTTGATCAAATAGAATCCGTTTTTTCTAGCTCGCCTATTTTATTTTAGCGTTTTACTGCAAATTGCTCACCCCCATCAAACCCGATTTCAAATAAGTCCGTTTTGCTATTGATTCTGATTTTTTCATATGCAGGGGGAAGTATATGTGGCGTATTCACACTAGCTACTTGATAGCTTACTCCAAAATTATATTCTCTTTCGGTAACCTAGAGATGGTGTTAACAAAAAATAGATCAACAAGATTTTTTGAATTCCAACTATTATAAATAATAATTACAAGAATTTCATATTTTGATCTGCTAGATTGAATAGAATCCCTATTTTCTATCTCGTCCATTTTATTTTGTGGTTCTAGAACTACACGCTGCTTCTCCATTAGGTTGTCTAGATGGTGCCCCATGCACGGATTGCAGCACTGTGCAGTCAGCGCGTGAGGCCATTGACCGAGGATCTAGTGGAAAGGCCGTCATTGATTTGCTCTAAGGTTACCTATTTTTAGACTATTATATATTGCATGTTATTTGGTATCTTTATTCATACTTGTGTATGATTTTTTTTATTCAAAGCTTTCTATTATGTATGTATTTTAAGTTAATTTCCTGGAATATTTTCTTTTTCTGGATGGCAAAAGAGCCTATGGTATATGAATACCGCTGTCCTATTCTTATTTGTTTTGTTTTTTTTTAACAAAATATTGATTGGTGGTAATTAATCGATTTCCTTTCATAGGAAAAAGTGGAATACTGGACTTGAGTAGTAGGTATTTTTACTTCACTACACATTTATTATTTTTGTTTTTTTTTTATTTGTGAATGTAATAAAGGCATATTATTATTATTATTAAATCCATATTTTCGTACTTTAAAATGTCTTACAAATTATGTGTGTTTTAGGAAAACTTTTTTTCGTGACGGAACAAGGCCGCTTTGCCTGCCAAGTATGTGAGTCATCGTTCAAATGGAAACGAGATTTAATTAGGCATATCCGATTCGAATGCACTGCAGTACAGAGAAGATATAGTTGCGACGCTTGCGACAGAAAATTTAAGCGGAAAACCCATCTGCTGTCTCACCTTAAGTCAAAAATGCATTCATTGAAGGATAATACGTTCTTGTAATAACTCTTATTCTTGATTTTAGTCTATGTATAGATGGACAATTACCATGACTAAGAGGACTCTATTAATACGAAAACTAACTGAAAACGAAATTTTACCCAATGACCTCGGAATCTCTCACGTACAGATCTTTATCAAAGTTTGATATTATCATCGTATTGGATCTGCAATTTTGTTTTTTACACTTTTGTGACCAAATTTGTGATCGGCGACCTCAAAAACCTTTAAATATAAAGTTCTGCAGGAATTTGAGTTCATTTGGGCTTTTCTCCAAGATTGTGCGAAATTTCACCTATGTGCAATGCGGGCATTGCTCTAGAGATATGAAGTGCGCAAAAACAACATCCTGAGAATTTTTTTGGGTGCTGGAGACTTACACATATACGTACATAATACATACAACTCGATAGAAGGACCAAAAATATTAAATAGGTTCACAGAATCTATCGTCTTCTGCGTTAACGGAGGCCGAGAACTCTTGACTGTGAAGTGTGAAGATTCTCAGGAACTCAGATCCACTCCTTCAGTTGATGAAACTGCTATAGCATTGGCTAAAGAGAACCAGATACAGATATAAATCAACAAAGCTGCCCTTCACTTTCTTACAGTGAGCTGGACTTAAGCCGGAGACCAAGGGATTCATTGTACCCTTGCGAATATCGTGAATGTGATATGACTGTAGAAATGTCACCTAAACGTTAATAATAACATATCCTCAAAAGTCTATTTTGTGTTGACGGTGTATTAATATCATATTTTCCTGGTTTAAGTCTTACTTAAATAGTACCTATTTTATACGTTATTAAATCATGACAGTTGAAATTTAACTAAACTAAGTGATTAAACGTCAAAAAAACGTTAGCAACAGTTGCTTGAAGAATTGTTCTACTATCTTTGTCAACTTTTTAAGCTCTTAATGATCTTCATTTTAACGTAATTTGATAAAGTCGCTTAATGTTGAATGTTGCAATACGTTTGATAGTGTTACTGGTTTTATTTCAATTATATATTGTTATTATATCATGCCAATTGAAACATAAGTCAGAGAAGCAATGGAACGCTAGAAAAAAACATCTATAGATAATTGGAAAATTATTTCTCCCAGCTTTTTTTACATGGATTTATTTGCATGGAAATAAACATGATTTTGACGTGAATTTTATGTCACTTACATTTTAAAAGTTGAAGTATTTTCAATGGTAATTGCATTAACGTAAAATTTACGTGCTTTCAGAATTTAATTCAACAACGTGTGTTAGCAATATTAATAATAGTCTTTCTATTTAGCTAATGAACTACAACTACCACTAACAATCTACATTTGTGGAGTATATTATAATATCAATTTAAAAATAACATACAGTATAAGATACTTTAATAGTAAATTATCATGTGAATTAGTTCAATATCATATTAAAAATAAAGTATTTTACAACGTTGTGTAATAGCTTATTACATAACGAGCACGGAAAGTGAAATTTAACACGTGAGTGCAAATATTACACGAGTGTGTAAGACACTTTCCAAAGAGTTGTGTACAATACTTTTCTCACGACAAAAAAAAGTTATTTTTCGCTTAACAATTTAATAATTCGATGTATGACGTTTCTTGTGACAGATAGGCTATTGACGTTTTCTTAACACACGTGTATCACATGATCAATTGTTGTTGAAAGATTAATTCTAGGTTATTCTAGTTGGTGACCTAATATAAAATCAAATCAAATCATTCTTTATTTTCAATAGGACTCGTAATACAAGTATATAGAATAACGTCAACACTTTCCTTGCAACTACAAAAAATTGCAAGAAAAACTACAAAAAATACTTTAAACTACAACTACAGAAGGCTGCAAAAACAGCAGACAAACAAACAATGAAATGTAAATACGAAGTATAAAAAACAAATACTGAAAAAAGTAAGAAAATGTGTAAAAACAAATATTCCAGGTATGGTACATGTGATATAAGAAACTAAATGTCAGGATTAAGAAATACGAGTTTTTAAATATAAATAAACAAAAAACTATTTGTCATAGAAGTGCAAACATCAAATTCAGAACAATCCCAGTACTCTGAAATGGAGTAAAAAACATTATTTAATAACAAACTTTTTATAGCTCTTTTAAATAAATAAACGTTTGATATTTCTTTAATAAAATTGGGTAGTTTATTAAACAATTTAATAGACATGATGGTGGGTCCTTTGGCAACCATAGCTAACCGGTGTTGTGGTAAACTAATGTTATTATTCAGTCTTAAACCATAGTACCCAAAGCCATCTCTCTTCTGAATAAAATTATTAGGGCTAGTTTTAACGGAAACGACAGTTTAGTATATACAAACTTGTAACTGTAAGTATACCTAATTCTTTAAAAAGTTGTCTACAAGAATATTGGGGTGATTTAAAAGTTATTGTTGGTATGATTTTCTTTTGTACGACTAAAATGTATTTTACTCTCGAGGAGTTTCCCCAGCAAATAATTCCATAGTTTAAACACGCATGTACATAAGCAAAATAGTACAATTTTAGCAGTTCAACACTAACTTTTGATCTTAGCTGCCATAAAACAAAGCAGTGCGTGGAAAGTTTTTTTGTTATCCCGCCTATATGATAATTCCAAGATAATAGAGAATCAACCTGCAATCCAAGAAATTTGGTAACTTCACTCTGTTCAGTAGATTTGTTATCAATTTTTACAAGAAGACTTTTGTTTAACTCACGAGTAGTGAAAACTATCAGTTCTGTTTTTAAGTTGTTTATATTCTGATATAATCGATTTTGGTATACTCAATCTGCAGGAAGATGCATGAATTTTAAAAATACTTAAATTTATTATTTTTTCATAATATGTACTATATGAGTCGAGAATATAATTAAAAAAACTTATAAAAAAAATTTTACTCGATAAATATTCGACATTAAAATTCGAATTTTTATATAAACAATATCACGTGATTGAAAACGGGTTTCTTATTTGACGTCGGGAGTGACAAATAAAAGTGCGTAAAAGTGTGTTTTTACTTATTAACCAAGATGGACTAATTGTGCATTTTGACTGTTTTGTGGAGTTTAAAGACTGTTTTAACTGAGCGATGACGGATTGACGGATACAGGATTATGCAAGCTCAGTCGGACAATTTACACAGTGTAGATGCAATCATGATGACAGAATTTTTTTGCAACAATCCTGATTTCGTAAGTGCCGGAATTAAAGGAGCAAAGACTATGAGGTTTGTATGTACGTTTATTTTTAATAAATATTGTATTAATTATTGTGCAATCAAAAAGTTTTGATTAAAGTGTCCTAACCTTGCAGAATTTGTCGTTTGTCAACGAACTAATTTTGGGGAATCTTAGTGGCTTTTCTGCAACTTTTAAAACCTGTTACTTAGCCGAAAATATTATGCACAATCCTCAACTGTCACTGTTGTATGTGAATACAATGTGTATCCAAGATAAATCCTTGCCGAGTCCATTTGTTTGATTTTCGCGTACTGTAAGGAACATAATATGTCAAATTATACAGGAAACAAAATTTTTATTTATTTAAAATCGATATTTTTTTAGTTTGTGTGATGTACGTGAAATAATCATTTGGATATTTGTTATTGCACATTCTCACCTAACCTTAAAGTTGGTATTACCAATGATTATTATATTGACATGAAAGACGGTATCTTGCTAATTGTATTTTAAGCAATCCAATTTATAACATTAACTTATTGGTATTAACGTTATATGATGATTTAGAGGCCCAGTGCTATTTATACTATGTTGTAGATATCTAGACAGTTGTAATGATGGATTATGGTGTAAATGTCACCATAATATATCTATTTATTATGCATTATATGTATACTTACATTAAAGTGATCCTCACAACATCATAAAGGCGTTTTTTCTGCCAATTTGATGTTTTTCGTAGTGTCACTCCATAGAGTACACCACTTTTATCTAACTTTGGAATATATTGAAACACTAAAGAATAATTTATTGACAGTTCTTATTATGGTACTTTTACATTTAGGCACATGTTAAATAAATGGGAAAATGGTTTTTCGAAGATAACTCGGCGGCTTTTGATCTGACGAAAAAAAATTTTCAGACCAAAAATGAAGAGCTCCTGAAAATAAGCGAATTTTGTTCCCAACCCCAAATACGTCAGATCATTGGTTCGAAAGATATCGCGAATCCAAAATGCAAAAATTTAAAAAATTGAATTCGTTTTTTTTTAAGGAATGGAGTTGAGGACTCAATTTTTAACCTCACCACAATAAAATTGTGAGAGGTTACTAAAATTGGTTCAAAAACGAAAATTGAGATAACATCAAATCTTTACGTTTTGAGGTCCTAGGAACCCAAAAAAGTGGTTTTTGAAAAATGTATGTGTGTTAGCACGATAGCGCCGAAACTACAAAACGGATTTGAATGAAACTTTGCATGTGCGTTTCTTTAGTGCCCCAGAAGATCTGAAAAGGTTTTTGTTGAGATCGGATTACGTTTAGTGCCGTTTTGACGCACAAGTTGTTTATTTTATAGTTACTTTCAACTTGCAATGGAACCATTGAAAAGCAGATAAAATTCTGATTTCAACGATATTATCACACTTCCAACCTTTCGATTTGATTTCCGTGAAAAAAATTATATACAAAGCAAATATGAAGCACAGATCGCATTTCGCGTGACATGATCGATGCGCGTAGCCGTTACGTCGTGAAACTCGTCACATCACGTGTCAATTTACGTGTGAGGGTTTCTTCACTGCTCTAGAAGTAGAGCGGATTACGTTTAGTGTCATTTTTAAATATATATACAGACAAATCAAAGAATTAAACTACAAATATTCCTCTAAAATCTAGTAAAACTACTGAAATGTTAATATTTCATTTAACAAAGACAGCCGCGAGCTATCGGATTGCAATGAAATTTTGACGATTGTCATTGTCATCGTTTGTCATCCGATAACGTTGGTGTCATGTCATGTTAATAAGATTTCGGCATATTTGTAACTTTTAGTGACTGCACCAGTAGATTGTCACAAACTTTAAAGGTAGATGTAACAATATCAATGTCATATGCTTTCTGTACCTTCGTTGGTGAATTTATTATAGATTATCACTTTACCAATTTCCAGTTTGTTGCTTTACAAATCTGTAGTATTTAGGATAACTAGACTTTCTTAGTCATTCAGGTGATGTTAAAGTTGTTAATATCCTAATAGTATATTATTGAACGAGCGATAATGTAGGTAATAACTCGCATAGATGAAATTTACAGCACGAACCGCAAGCAAGTGTTGTAAATTCATTAAGTTGAGGGTTTTTTTAGTGCCCCAGAAGATCTGAAAAGGTATTGGATGAGATAGGATTACGTTTAGTGCCGTTTTGTCACACAATTTAATGCTCTATTCGACTTCAAAGATCCACCGAGTGGGGAGGTTCCAGCCGCTTCCAGTAGCTGCCAGTTGGAAGATAACATCTACGCTTATGACTTTTATTTTTGTTAACATTTAATGCCAGTGTATTACATATTAACCACTTATCCACACATTTGAGGGCATTATTCAATTCATCTGTTATTTTAACTAAATTCTCACCCATTACCATTACAATCATTACCAACTGAGTGTATCATCTGCGAACATCTGTATGTTAATATTCAGGTTATGCAATTTTAATGTAGCAACAATGTCATTTATAAATAAAATAAATATATAGGTCCCAACACTGATCCTTGTGGTACTCCAATTGAAACTTCACAACATTGTGATGACACATAGTTAAACCTAGTGTTCTGTTTTCTTTCACTCAAATACGATCTAAACCATTTTAAGGCTACACCCTCCCATCCATTTTTTTTTAATAGAAGTGTTTTGGCAGATATTTTGTTGGGCCGGATGCTGGGGGCGGTGGAATAATTAGGAGGGGATGGATAGGGGGAAAACGAAAATATTTCACATACTGATAACTCCCCGTGTAATTGACCTACCGCGATCAGACCGACCGACGTACATTTTTTAAATTTTTCTATTAGCTACAAGATAGCGCTCGCATAAAATGGTTTTTTTGACAAACAAACGTTTGGTGCGCGAAATAAAAATTGCACGTTTTTTCAAACAGCTTTTTTGTAGTCCTCTATCTCCCTTCATAATCATTTTATCGCGATCTGGCCGGGCGGAAATTAAATGTGAATAAAGAGCTATCAAGTAGCGAAAAGAATTTTTCCCTCGCCCTTTCCTTTCGTGCGAAAAAAAACTGTTTGCAAAAACGTGCAATTTTTATTCCGCGAACAAAGCATTTGTTTGCGAAAAAAATCGTTTTATGCAAGTGCTATCTTGTAACTAATAAAAAAACAAAAAATGTACATCGGTCTGATCGCGATAGGTCAATTACAGGGGGAGTTATCAGCATGCGAAATATTTTCCCCCTCACCCTCCCCTCCTAATTATCCCACCGCTTCCAGCCTCCGGCCTAAGAAAATATCTGCCAATACCCTTCTATTAAAAAAATTTACTCCTCAAGTCTACTCCTTCATTATAAAAAATGAATTAAATTTTTTAAATTTTTGCAACTTGGTTGGTCGATGAAGTTGGAAACAAACTTTGCTTATTTTCATGAGCTCTTCATTCTTGGTCTGAGGATTTTTTCGTCAGATCAAAAGCCGCCGAGTTATCTTCGAAAAACCATTTCGCCATACATTTAGCATGTCGTTTCCCCCTCCCCCCCCTTTAACATCCGCTGAACAAATGTGTCAGAATGTTGCGAGGACCCAACTCTATTTATTGTCAAAAAAAATCACAATCGAACGTTTCCTTATTCGAGTCTGGTTTTCTTCCAGATTTGCTTCACTATATCTAAAGTTAACTGAAATATTGCTCACTAGACGCTTACGTTGTTAAGGACTTTTCAATTTTGTTGATAGATGGATTTGCTCGCAAATCGTTGGCTTAGCATTGTCCGTTGGTCTAGAAAGTGCTGCTCTCGCTAACCGTTGTCTGCAATTAGATACTTCTGTGTAGTAAAACATATTCTTCCTCCTCCCAGTTCTATAATTGCAGCTTTATGACTTTTATAAAAACTCTAACTTACGTATATGAAAAAAAAAACCTATTTGTCGTTCTGTACAAATTAAACAGCAAAATGTTATTTGTACCAAACCCAAAATTAGCTCTTATCAGTAGTATAGTGTTTTACTTCTCGTTATGTTTTAGGTTATAAATGTGACACTTGCAAAAAGAGCTACAAAAATAACATGTCTCTAGTTCGCCATAAGAAGTACGAATGCTTCCAGCCACCAAAATTCGCTTGTCAATTTTGTACGTATAGAACGAGGTACAAGTTTTCCTTAAATGCACACGTTGTGAAAATGCATGGAAAGGACATTTTCATGTGAATTTTAACTGAGACATCCAGAGGATTAAGAAGTACAGAAGATTTTAGTTTACGGGTTTATTTAAAATGAAATATTAATTTAATTGTTTGTTGTTATTTGTTTCAGTTGTTAATCAAAGCTGAAGAGCAATTATAAAAATAATGTTTTCAAAAAATTAAAAAATCGTTCTCTTTGATCTTTCTGTTTAATTTTTGATCTATTTTAAATTTTTAAGTAGTGCATTTGAAATTGTGTAGATTTCAGTTGTTTCTATGTTTGTAACTAATCTTTTTTATTTTTTAGTGGATATAGAAGGAAGTACGTACCAGTTTGATCTCAACAAGTTTCAATTTTTCTCTTGAAATAAAACACTAGGTCGTAAGGAGTCCAGTATTTTACTGTAAATTACTGTTGAAAATACACTCACCGGCAGACTTTGAACATTGATTTAAAAGCTGAGTTAATTGGACTGTCCTGAGAGACAAATACTAATTACCACACCAGAAATATATTTAGTGTACGTCGTCATTTTAACTTGAATCAAGTGTTAACTGTTGTGTCATAGAAATGTATAGGTGCAGTGTTAAGGATAATTTCAGATGGACTTCTGGACTATTATACGAAAAATGGAAACATATTTCATTATCTGTTTTTGTATCTACTTAAGTTTATATTAGGCAAACTGGCTTCAAATATTCTATTTTTGTACTACACTCAAATATTACGCAGTTTATAACCAACGATAATGCTATCAGAATGTCTTTTTCTGCCATAAGCTGAAAATTATTATCCAAGCATCGATTATAGATGGAAATTTGTGTTTGGGTCCAAATGATAGATAAAACATGGGCTTACTGATCACGATAAATCTAGTAAGTTTAAGTGTTTTAAGTCTAATGGCCTGATAGTGCACACTAAAACAGACGTTACTGAACTACAATAAGATAAGATAAGATAAGATAATTTATTCGTTTTTAAAAGTTTATACAGAATATAGCATACAATGTACAGACGTTAGTAAACTAGTCACCACAACACATTCAACATAAAATTAATAAAATGGGTATAGAGCAAAATCAACAATTAAGGAACTCATCTATGTCATAAAATGTTTTATCACACAAAAATTTAAATATTTTATTCCTAAATGACATGTTGCTGTCATTGTTGATACACTGACTAATTTTGTTAAAACATTTGGTACCAATATGTTTCGGCGAATTTTCTCCCAGTGCAAGTGTGGAATATGGCTGATACAAATTATCCTTGTTTCTCGTGTCATACACATGAATATCACTATTTCTAAAGAATTCAGATTCATTTTTTTACGTACAGTATTAACTGGTAGATATATAAACTAGGCAAGGTAAATATTTGCAAATCTTTAAATAGTGGTTTACAACTGGTTAAGGGGTGGATCTTACACATGGTTCTTAAAACCCTTTTTTGATATTGAAATGCCCTATTAAAATATGAGGAATTTCCCCAGAAAATGAGTCCATACTGTAGTTGAGACTGAACCAATCCATAATAGAGAGTTTTTAGGATGTTTATGGAGACGGTATCTCTTAGATTTCTTGTAATGTAACAGTGCTCAATTTTGTGCAAACCATATTTATATACGCTTCCCACGTAAGCTTTCGATCCAAGGTGACACCTAGGAACTTGATAGTTGTTATACTCGGGATGGATTTATTTAAAATTTTTAAGTACAGATCATAGTTAGTCACAATATTTTTTGGCAGGAAACGTATATAGCATGTTTTATTTACATTTAAATTTAGTCCGTTGTTACTACAGTAATGACTCGTTTCCTGTGATGCATTGTTACTATTTATGACAATTTATTCAATGGAGTTATGGGACATTAGCATATTTGTATCATCTGCATATAGAAGAAGTTGATTTGAAGTGATACATGTGTTGGGCATATCCTTAATAAAAATTATAAAAAACGGAGGTCCCAGAATTGAGCCTTGAGGCACTCCCAGGTTTATATTTCTAGTTTTGGAGTTAACGTCATTTACAACGGTAGTTTGAGTGCGATTTTGTAGATATGAGGCCGCCCACCCGTATGGTGCCCCTCTTACTCCAATGCATTCTAATTTTGTAAGTAACAAACTATGATCTATAGTATCAAATGCACGACTTAAATTATAAAAAAGACCTAAGACGTGACACTTGTTGTTCAGTGCATCATAGATAAAATCTATGCAATCTAAGATAGCAGTATTGGTGGATTTATTCATTTGAAAACCATTTTGGACATTTGACATCAAGTTAAAATTCTCTAGATAATTGGTCAGTCTTATGTAATATGACCGTTCAAAAATTTTAGCAATTTGACTTGGTATGCATATGGCTCTATAATTAGTAATGTCTGTTGTGGGACCTTTGTTTTTATATACAGGTATACATTTGGATTTTTTTATGTTGGGAAATACACCAGCTAAGAATGATTCATTTACTAAGTATGCTAATGGCTCATTAATAATGTCTTTTACTGGTTTAATCACTTTTCCTTTGATGTCATCGATCATCACCAATTATTTCACTTATTTCTTGTGGTGTCGTCAGTGTGAGAAAAAAACTGGTACTTGTCTTTTGAATGTTGACATTACAGTTAGGCTTTGATTGATTTGAGGCACCATTTATAAAGTAATCATTGATAAAATTACTCTTCTTCATGGCATGTGATATTAGAATACCCTGGTTATCACATATTCTATGGATGGCTTCTTTTCATTGATTGATTTTGATTCGTTAATAATTTTCCAACTATCCCGCATTATATTGTTGCAATTAATTAGGCGTTGGTCGTTACATTGTTTCTTGTGCTGCTCCACTAAGTTTTTGTACATTGACTTAAACTGCATATACCTTTCAGTATAGGCTGGATTATTTAATCTTTTCCTAATGCTGTTCATTTCAAACAGTTGGTCTTGCATTGACTTAATAGCGGGTGTAAACCACTTTTTATTCTTGAATTTATTAAAAGATTTCATAATAGGAAAAGCACAATTGTAGTGAAATAAAAAGGTACTATAGAATGCAGTGAATAGCTGTTGAAATGTGTCCAGTGTTTGACGGATATTAGATGTTGAAAACTTTCAATGTTTGTGGTGTTGTAGTTTCTTCTGTAGGTGTAATTTAGACTGCTATCATTATGTAGAAATAGATGGAATGAAAATAAATTATTATCTATTAATACTAAGCCGGGAGAAGAGCCAAAATTAATTTATATTAGCCTTTTTTTGTATAAGAGTCAGTAAAATATTCACATCAGTTGTGAAATTGAAAAAGTATGTCATATTTTAAAAAACTGGAAATTTGTATACAGGGCGTTTTAGTTTTTAATCCTAGGACTTTAGGAGGTTGTAGAAAAAGTTATTTTAGGCAGAATATTTCTGGTAAACTTATACTCAGAATCGCTTCCTAAAGCTACACCCCAATAAAGGATTAGGGGGAAACCATTTTTTATAATTTGTTTATCATATCTCAAAAACGTGTTCTAATATACTTTTATATGATGATTGGTTCACCAAATACCTTTGATTACATTGTATTTTGGTTTATATAAAATAAACAGAGGCGTCTCGTTTGGGGGGGTTCTTGAAGATTTTTTAACAATAATTTTTTTCTCTGACAGAAACTTCATAAAATCAATGGGGAAATGTAATAATGATTATACTCTTAGTCAGAATCGATAAGATACATAGTTTTCGAGAAAATTTGATTTAAAGTAAATTGGGCTCACGTATTAGTGTTAGTTATGAGAGAATACCATCGACGTTATCCTGAAAGAAGGAGTTCAGACCCAAGTGTTTTCGTCCAAATTCATATACCTTTCACGGAATATGGTATTGAAAGGAATAATCACGAAAAAAACAGGAATTTCAATAATAACAACGGGAGAAGAATTACGCGGATTCTTAGAGATTTGAATTACGTTCGAATAATTCAATTAGAAAAAAAATATTTTACACGAATTCTTAATTTTGAAATGATTAATTATTTAATATGCCTCAACAGCGTCAATTACCTTAAACGTGAATAAAAAAAATTATTATTATGACCACATGGTCCTCAGTTCTATCTAACATTTGAGACCAGGATGATTATATATTACGTAAAAAATTGAAGCAATTACAAACTTCTGTTTTCTGTCACCCAGATGTTAGTGAGGATGTTGCTGTTATTTAAAAAAAATCAAATATCAAATAATGTACCTGTAGGTAAACTATGCGTTACTTATGCCGGTAAGTGTTTTAGATTAGTACCCTATTATAAAAGTGTAACCTAATCTGCTGATGTGTCCTTAAATCTTGATAAATATATGCCGAAGATCAGGCATTGAGTTGAAACACATGCCAACTGATAGAATGTTGTATAAAAATACATAGATACAAGTTGCTTTACAATTTCAGTAGTGGGCCTTAACCCACAAAGCGTGCCTGACGATTAATTTTTTTTAACTTGAAAAAGGTTTAAATATATTGTGCAAACGTTAATCGTGGTGTTTTGTCAATATTTTTCTACTTTTTTCTTTTTCGGTTTCTCTATAGCATGTTGTGAAAGATCAAAAAAAGAATAAGGTTTAAATATTTAAAAAAAATATCACTGGACGACTATGATATAAAATTTTCATGTTGGCTCTTGGTTCATATTTTTAAAATATTATGTCCCATACATGTAGTTTTAATGTTAGATGTTAGAGATACATCGATACAAAGGTGGTGCAGATAAATTTTCGAAGGCAATGTTTAATTAGATGCTAATGGAATATTCTGCGCCATTTTTGGAGCAACTGGTTTTGTAAATTATCGGTATTTTCTGTTTTAGAACTAGGGAAAGGTAATACAACATGATTTTAACAGAAAATATTAGGCAAAATTCGTACTAATATGTTTTTAGTATCAAATTTTTTAGTTGCAATGCAAACTTGCAAAGCGGCAATTTTATACAGGGCGTTAATTAATTTCTAGCTATTCTCAGTAAGATAAGTTCCATGAATGTATCCCTACCTATTTTTTACAATGGCGACAATATCATGATAGTAGTAAAGGTCCTTATTACAATAAGTATACAGGCGAAGGATCATTCCGTCTTGAGTAATCATGTTATCATGTCTTTCCCTACTTAGAATTAAAATACCTCTTCCGTGCTTAGTTAGCGAGTAAGATTTTCATTTCGTGATTTATGTATTGGGTAATATATTTTGTTTCGTGATGTACTATTAGCTTGTTGTGGCAAGAAAAGTATATAATGTAAAATGATTGTTCCTTTATGTTAATAAACGTTCTTTGAGTTGCCAATTATAATTAATATTAATTGCTTGTTAGGTTGTATTTATACCAATCTAATTAAATTGCAAATAGTGCAAATTTTAAATATAGCAAAGTTGTTATGACCTGCTAAAATCTACGTGTTTTCATCATTTGATTGTATTCAGGTCAAATTAAATGCATACCAGTATAATTTAGAAATTGACAGCCACGTGTTATTTCAAATAATATAGCCACTATAGAGATTTATGAAGTATTGGTATGTCAGTATAATATAAATTATTGATGATAGGTCATAGCAACGTGGAACGTTGTATATATTAATTTTATACACATGAGGTTTATTTTAAGTATTGAACTAGGATTAAGACTTTTTCATGCTCTCACAGAAAAACGAACAGTGTTTTTTTTTCACCTGTTCTTTTTATATATTTAAGTTTATGTACTACACTATATTATAAAAGCATTATCTGTATATATTTTTTATTTTCCTAATAAAGGTAGATGATAGATATATGAGTGTTTTATAAATAGTAGCAAAATCTTGGTAGCCCCTTTATATTAATATTAATAATATTTTCGATAATATTTGCCCGTAGAGGGAATCCGCAAAATTTAAACTGGAAACTTTTACATAGCATAATTTTGTTTTTTGAGTAAGATAATGCCTGCTTCCATATATCAACTTCAGTGTTGTGTTCAACAGTTGCGCCAAGACTCTTAGACTGTTCAACCACCTATGTGTTACCACCATCGATTCTAATAATTACAGATTTTTTTATTTCTCTTCTAACCTTTTTAGGACCAAAAATCATTACGTTGGATTTGCTTGGATCTACGACTAAGCTATGACCTTTGGCTAACTTCACAAAATCATCTATATCCTGATTTATTTTTAAACAAGCATTCTGTTTTCAAATTTAAAGGAATTATAAAGTGGGCCCAAAATAGATCCTTGTGGAACTCCTGGCCTTAAAAATAACTAGAGCTTACATATCGATACAAACTATTTGTTGCCTGTTCTTAAAGTAATTATCAAATAATTTAATTGCGCAATGTTCAAGTCCGGTGTAATGAAGAATGGATAAGAGCATTTCGAAATTAATAGTAGAAGAATATACTAAGAAAAGCAATTAACAATGCGAGACCATTATGGAATAATAGTCAACACCACAGAAATTAAACAACCCCCAATTCCAGAAGCTAGAGGCTTGCGAGGAAGGGGATTACACACTGAAAAACGCAGACATACAACCATATCCTTTGACAGTGCCGGAGCTGCGGTTCGAACTCGGTAGCGAGATACTCATTCGATTAATCGCGATTGTCATCTCGCGCCTTGACCAATGCGTCTATCGGCTAGATAATGTGAGTACATCAGAGAGTATTCATTTTTAAATTGCACCCATCACACCCTGTACCATTAGAAGTGATTTCAATTAGTCTTTTTAGGACGGTTATATCATCAACCTCGTTGAACTTAAAATTACTATCATAGAATAGTTCAACTTTATATTTATTAAGAACCAAATCAGAGTGAACTGTATCAGGAAAAGAATTTATAAGGAAATCGTTTAATTTATTAACATCTTTTAACCAATCCGGGATATCATTACTTTGTTTTTGAGAATGTAGATTATTATTATGGTTTTTAATTTTCCAACATTGATTAGTAGGGCCATGATTAAATTGAAACAATATTGCTGATTCTATCGTAAACATACTAAATAACTGTGTTATTAGAATCGATTACATAACTGAGATAGAAATCCAAAATGCAATTACTAAACTAAAAAACAAGATGACCTCAGGCCTTGACGCAATACCCTCTTTTCTTGTTAAGGACTGCAGCAATGTACTAGTGAAACTTTTATTAATTATATTTAATTTATCTTTGAAAACTTTAACGTTTGCTAACACGTGGAAAAGGGCTAAAATTTGTCTAGTATTTAAAACAGGTGCCTCGTCTATTATTAGTAATTATAGAGCGATTGCAATTCTATCGAACTTTGCGAAGGTCTTCGATATTATCGTATACGATCGCATCTACATGCCAGTCAGTAAGAGACTATCACTATGCCAACATGGTTTTATGTCCCACCGTTTAACGGTTACCAATTTGGTTATTTTTACTCAGTTTGTATCTCATGCTATTGATGAGTCTGGACAGGTTGATGTGATCTATACGGACTTCTCTAAGGCCTTCGATCGGATTGATCACAGTATCTTAGTTACTAAATTAGGTAACTAGGGCTTAAGTTCTTCACTACTATCATTTATGCAATCATACCTTACCAACCGTGAACAATTTGTTTGTTATAATGACGACTCTGAGAGCCGTTTATAGCTACATCAGGGATTCCCCAGGGCTCTAACTTGGGACCTCTTCTATTTCTACCTTTTATTGATGATATTACCTCAATTATTGACAATAGTAGTAGGCTATTATTCGCCGATGATCTTAAGATATATAAGAAAATAACCTGTCAGAAAGATTGTGTTTTGCTGCAAAATGATATTCAGGTTCAAAACTGGTATTAAAAATCTTTACTATATCGATGGAATGTCATTATCTAGATCCAATTCTACGAAAGATCTTGGACTCATATTTGATTCTAAATTATCATTCATTGATCACATTCGTTTATAGGTGAATGAAACTATTAAAATGATTGGCTTCATAATCAGGAACTGCAAAATGTTTACCAGCATTAAATTTCTAAAAATCCTTTATTTTTCCTATGTGAGGTCTAAACTTGAGTATGGTTGACTTATCTGGTACCCCTATTCCATAAATCATAAATTGGCTTTAGAAAATGTGCAGAGAAAGTTTCTTAAATTTTTATCATTTAAAATTGATGCAATTTACCCTGAAAGAGGTATTGAACAAAACACACTTTTATCTACGTTTGAAATGAACAGCTTGGAATTAAGAAGAAAGTGCAGTTCTATTGAGACATGACGCGATGGTCATTTGACCATCTAGCTATTTAGCTCACTTGTACTATCAACGACGAAATACACATTATCATCTACATTATAACAATCGAAAATATAAAAAATGAAATACCAAACTCGCCCAAAATTAGAATAATCAAAATGTTTAAACTTCCTGCGAGTTATCAGTACGAAGCCAAGCTTTAGAAATGCAAAAAATATTATTAGAATTATCTGTCAGTGTTTGTTTTAAATAGTTAAATGAAAGTAGATTGTTGCTTGCTTCTCTTATGTTCTTTTAGGTGCATACTCAAGACTAAAGCAATGGCGTGAATGCTTATCTGCAAAACGAGCTAGGTAATTCCCAATTTGCTTTTTAGAAATGTTAATAATTTGCGTTTATTTTCAGCCATATACGTATGTGACGTATGTCAGAAGCGTTACAGCAAGCCGCATTCTCTATACAACCATAAGAAATATTATTGCAATAAGGATCGTGAATTTGTGTGCCCGGTGGGACTTTGTAAGTACAAAAGTCACTTGAAGAGCAACTTGAGGCGGCACATGACCAAGCACAATTCGCTTATCAGCAATGATGAAGTAATGCCCCAAAAGAATTAATGTGGCTCATTCCTTGTTATTATTTTGTTTCCCAAGTGGATTATTAATAAAGTACGGGGGCCATGAACCTTCCCGTGGCCCTTTGAGGTCGCGACGAGTAAATAGGTGTTTTCGACGTATTTTTTCATGCTGAATCCAAATATGCAACTCAATTTTACGGAATCATGCAAGAAAAATTGTTATTAACATTTTAATTGTTTATAAGGCTATAACTTCAAAGTTAACAATGGAAGGGAGAGTTTTCAAATTTTTTATGATTTCTGATGCAAAAACAAAGGAAACTCTTTTTGAAAAATTAAAATCGACTGATTAGAACCGGAGATATTGCACATTTATTATTAACATATTGCATAATTACGATTTTTCCGCACTATATCACTCATAACTCGGCTCCTATTCAATGTAGAAAGTTCTACCAGGTCTCATTTTAAAGCTAAAGCTTCAAGCTTTAAAATCTTTTGTAGTGAAATATCCCACCATGCTCTTGAAAAATTTTACATGTGATGAAAGCCTGAAATTTTAGCGGAAAAAAGATAACTAATTTGTTTATACGCATTTTGAGGAAAGTTAATCTATAAATATCAGCAATTGAGTTATACATTATTATTGTACATATCAAAACGAACATTTTTTGACTTGCTGAATGTATTTTGATTGATTTTTCGCCGAGTAATATTAATTTGTAGTAGAAGCGCTTTCGCGCGCAATGCGCACACTGAGTATGCGTTACATGTAGCGACTACCGTTTTATTCCTGGCTTTACTTAATAAATAATTTTTGAAATATTTACATTAATAAATAATTTGTAAATAATAATAAACAAATACATAATTTTTTCTAAAGTGTAATAATGAAAAAAAAGTTAATTCATTCTCTCATACTATGACTTTCTAGACTTTCTAGGCGAGGTAATTGTTTATTATTATTATTATTATTAATTTTTGTAATATAATACATCACTTCCATCAATACTTGCTAGTAAAGATTGCGTGAATTTTTCAATATCGCCCCATCAATTTTTAGCATTTTTGAATACATCAAAACATTTTTTAGATGTAATAATAATTACTCTTCACTATTTAGTTCTTTCAGATGAAACAATTCACATTGATTTGAGAAGGGAAGAGAAATATTTAGTGGAAGTTATGAAAAAAAAATGCAGGCTGTAAAACATTTGATGAATTAAAATTTAAAATATATTCCCATTCCAGTAAACACCTCATCGAGCAGTTACCACCCACATCTGCTACCATTAAATTACAAATTTTAAGATGTTTATATATAACTTTTGTACAGACTAACATTTTATAGGTTAATATTAGCCTTGTAAATCCAGAAAAATTTGGATGGATCAAGGAACAAGATTTACTTTTGCCCCCGATGAGTGAACTTGTACCAAATTGTACATGTAAGATGTGCACAACTAAATGGTGTCGCTGTAAAAAAGTTAATTTATCCTGCTGCATGTTTTGCACATTCAAAAAAGACAATACATGCAAAAACAATCAATAAACAGTTAGTATTAGTAGAAAATGAATTAACTTTTTTTTCATTATTACACTTTGGAAAAAATTGTGTATTTGTTTATTATTATTTACAAATTATTTATTAATGTAAATATTTCAAAAATTATTTATTAAGTAAAGCCAGGAATAAAACGGTAGTCGCTACATGTAACGCGTATTCAGTGCGCGCATTGCGCGCGAAAGCGCTTCAACTACAAATTAATATTACTCGGCGAAAAATCAATCAAAATACATTCAGCAAGTCAAAAAATGTTCGTTTTGAGATGTATAATAATAATGTATAACTCAATTGCTGATATTTATAGATTAACTTTTGTCAAAATGCGTATAAACAAATTACTTATCTTTTTTACGCAAAAATTTCAGGCTTTCATCACTTGTAAAATTTTTCAAGAGCATGGTGGGATATTTCACTACAAAATATTTTGAAGCTTGAAGCTTTAGCTTTAAAATGAGACCTGGTAGAACTTTCTACGTTGAATAGGAGCCGAGTTATGAGCGAAATAGTGCGGAAAAATCGTAATTATGCAATTTGTTAATAATAAATATGCAATATCTCCGGTTCTAATTAGCCGATTTTAATTTTTCAAAAAGAGTTTTCTTTGTTTTTGTATCAGAAATCATAAAAAAATTGAAAATTCTCCCTTCCATTGTTAACTTTGAAGTTATAACCTTATAAACAATTAAAATGTTAATAACAATTTTTCTTGCATGATTCCGTAAAATTGAGTTGCATATTTGGATTCAGCATGAAAAAATACGTCGAAAACATGTATTTACTCGTCGCGACCTCAAAGGGCCACGAGAAGGTTCATGGCCCCTGTACTAATATTACTTAGTGTAATATTGGACCAAGAAAGGCTTCTTGGTCCAATATTACACTAGCGGTAACTAAATAAGAACTATAATTCTGAAGGAAGCTCATGTGACACTGACACAGAAATAATTTTCATAAAGACCAACATACAAATCATTAAACCGACGCGCTTTTAGCCAACCAAGTAGGAATCATCTGTAGGTGATTCAATCTGACATTTGTTACTTCCTAATGATAGCTAATGTGTGTAATGGTATCAGTTACAGTGTTTTTTAACTACGTAGATATATCAGTTGCCACTATATATTTTAAATATTAATATTTGTGCTATTTAATTTAATAAAGAATAGATTGTCATTTAAAATTGAACTAGTGTTGATTGTCTTAATTGTTTTGAATTTCATTTTGTCCAGATTTGTTCGTGATTTAAAACCTATGTGATCAAAAGTTGGCTAACAATTCATTTGAATTTTTGTCTATTTTTATTTGTATATACATTTTTTTTGTTGGTGATTTGAAGAATGTATGTATTATATTTTCATATTAATTCAATAACATTGTTTAATATAACTTTTTTATTTGTATTAAAAATGCCCAGATCGCACAACATTTACACCTAGTTTGAAAATACATAAGTTCAAATGTTTATAAAAACATCTAAAAAAAATTACTAACCCGAAAACTGAATCAATTGTTTAGGTGTATCAAGTCGTCAAAAAATTGTGTTTGAATGCAGGCTACTTCATTTACTTTTCAGTGATGTTAACAAACAATTCTTTAAAAATATTTAAAGCCTTTTTTGGTTTTCTTCATTATTTTTAAATAAAAACAATTTTTTGTCAAAGCTTTGTTAAAAAATGAAAATGTATACTATGCATCAAAAAGACACTGGAAAAAACAATTAAAATAAAATAATGTTTCTAGACTAATTGGGAGTCGAGATATGCCATTTGTTTACACAAATAAATATCTATAAAAAAAGAGTCTAAAAAATGCCAAGAAATGGCTTAAAATATTTCTAAAAAAATATTTGTTCATACCACTGAAAAACTCTACATTATAAACGAAAATATGATATTTTGCGCATTGATACGCTTAACCAATTGACGATTCACTTTTCGACTTTGTTACTTTTTTTTAGCACTGTCACAACCATTTCCTCTTCAATTTGGCAGGCTGAATTAATTTCACTAGAAACATATTTTCCAGATATACAGTTTGGTTAAAATAAATCTAATTACCTATGTTATTGCAGATTATTTAAAAATGGTCATTCTTAACTTTCATTTTCCAACTTAACAAATTGACTTGACGAATGAAAAGTTACCTTTTTCTTTTGCCTTAATGAACTCCTAGTTCTATGTCATATATTTTCGCTTTTATTATTTAATTTTGAGGGTAATATGTATAAAGTAAGGGTAATTATTGCCCTTAATTACCCTTACTTGTATCTTATATTATTGTATTTTCCCTCATTTTATTCTTTAAATTTGATGAAAAGACTACCCTCATTTCGTAGCCTTGAAAGGGGTTAGTTGCGTTAATGTTGTGATATCACTGCCTGTTTCAATATCTACAAATCTACAACAAATTGACTTCAAATGAAAAGTTACCTTTATCATTTACCTTTGTTCCTTCTCGATATAATAAATACCCTTAATAACTCTTATTTCTGTGTCATATATTTTCGCTCATTTTATTATTTAAGATTGAGGGTAATATGCATAAAGTAAGGGTAGTTATTGCCCTTAATTACCCTTATTTATATCTTATATTATTATATTTTCCCTCATTTTATACTTTAAATTTGATGAAATGGCACCCTCATTTCGTAGCCTTGAAAGGGGTTAGTTGCGCTAATGTTGTGATGTCACTGTCTGGCCCAACACCTATATACAAGTTCTATATTCGGCAAAGGATTTTAACTAAAACAAATTATCAGAATAAAGTGTTGGGCGATATATGTAATTCTATGTCTAATTTGATGAAATGAACGCTTGCAGCATAAGTAATAATTTATTTGCACTATTGTGAAGCTGTTTTAATTGTGTGTCAAATATTTTAGGTTGCCTTTTTCGGTGCTACCCCTGCCGTAAGTTTTATTCGAAAGAGGATTCCCTGGTGATGCACAAAAGGTATTCGTGTAAACTGAGTTGTAGAGATTTTAAATTCAAGTGTACGGTGTACAATTGTGAGTACAAGACTAATTTCAAATATAATTTTAAAAGGCATGTTAAAATGCACTATTCTAAAGGCGATTGTTTAAACGACGAGTTATCGAAATATATAGAATAAAAATATGTTGTTTTCATTTAGTTTGTAACCTTGAACCAACCATTGTTTAACCAGAATATGTATGGAAGAGTCATAGGATGGCCAGGCTGAAATTCAGATGTGATGGTGTGCAAACAGTAGAACTGAAGATAGATAGGTTATACGATACCGTCGATACCTGTATTTTGCTGTGTACTGTTTTTTTGGTGTTACTAGTCATTGAAAGTTAATTTTTTATAGTTCCATTTACGTAGAGTTAAATCTAGTCTAGTCTAGTTTACACAAAACTATACCTTGACTATAGATATCCATGCGGACTATTATTTTTGCTTTTGGAGCTCTTGTGTCGACACTATTTTGTTAGTTTTGTGTTTGTCACAGTTTTTTAGTTGGTGTCGACCTTACTCGTCCCTGATAAGGGAGTATATTGTGAAGCTAGCGAGTACCACAATTAATTTTTAGGCCCTTAGTGTGGGTAGGTGTAAATGCAGTACAATAAGTAAAATATTTGCTTTAAGACTTTCGAGTACTCAGTAGTTGAGTCCATTTTGTGAACTTTGTGATAGTAGGTATCGTATCGCTTTCACTACAGATAGCTTTTGCTTATTGCTCGTTGTGTATATATAGTATTTTTTAAGCTTGCGCTTGCTTTCGTTGTTTATCTTTTATACGAGATTAAATATAGAATTTTATCTCATGTGTTTCATTTTCTTTCTTATCTTCCTGGGCTACTATAGCCCTGGCGCCCAAACACCTCTAAGTTATTCACTGTAGTATAGTACTCTAGTTAGTGGCCTAACCCTTACCTACGACCCTTGCCTCCTAGAAAAGCTGTCTAGTCGTGGCCAGTAAATTTGTGTAGATCTACATCAGCAGCCTCTGTGAACATCGAGATACTATAAGCTCATCTACACAAAGGTACTATATCTAAGTTAAGCTTTATTTTTCACCGCAGGGTGTACAGTGGCGACCAAAGCTTATATTTATTTTTTTACACCTCACTAGGATAAGGCGATTATTAGCAAAAATAATTACCATCAATACATTACGATATTTATCTTTTTTATATTAATTTAGAAAACGGTACCAGCAATTTTTTTCTTGTTTTTTTTAATACAATTTTTTAGTTACCTACCGCAGATAAATCTTTGTTTTTTAATTTAAACAAATCTGGGTCGTCATAAGTATATATTTAAGACAAGACCTATATGAGTAAAAAGTCTATACTTTCAAACACAACTCAAAGCCAAACTCTATGATACTGACTTCAGTTTATTATGCTTTAACTCTGATTAGAGAAAGAGATGTCTGCCAGTAACCCCAGTTCTAACAGCGATTGGTGAACTGGAATATCGATAGGGCTTTTTACCGCTTTTCCATTGATTGTGTAATAGGCACGATAGGTTGTGATTAGTTACGTTTACCTTTCAATGTATATTAAACAATTGCGCTACAGGAGTGACCAGTGAAGGATTTTATTACTTGATATGACTAAATTTTATTTCAGAATTTGATAATGCGAAGGAATAACACTATATGAGCGCCGTTAATTGAACCATTTTTTGGTTAAAAAAAACTAATTTATACATTTAGTGCCTGATCAACATTGAAGGTTGGTGTCTGACAAATTTTTATCGTTATACCTCAGCTAATCTTACTCATACTTTCAGATCTGCCATATTTTTGCCAAAGATGCGGAAAAGGTTACAAAGCAAAGAGATCACTAAGGAGGCATGAACATTTCGAATGCAACCAGGAAGCTGCAATATACTGCTCGTTCACCAACTGCTTCTTCAAGACCAAAAGAAAATATTTGCTAGCCAAACATTACACCTCAAAGCATGGTTCTATTTGTTAAAGAGATGGTGGCTTAATATGTTTAACATTTATAATCGGCCTTATTTCATTAAGTGTGTTAAGTGTTTCTGACATAGTCCTTATATTTGTTGTCTAGTCATCTACATCCATTTGTATATAATTAATATTTTTCAAAGAGGGGTTCAACTCGAATTAAAAGCAATATAATATTTCAAAACTAGGCGTATGTAATTAATGTGAATAAAATTGTTTTGTTATTGGTATTAATCAATTTATTTATTTATCATATCAAAAGTATTTCTGTCACATTATACTCATTTAACTTCTTAACTAACCTATTTTCGTTAGTATTTTTATATGCTCGCTAGATATATAAATGCGCTTAAAACTAAATTATCGTCATCTGCTTTCTTGAATATGCACACCCTAATTGTCAACTTGTTTCACATGATTATTTTATCCACTATCAGAATTACGTTTATTAGCCCGTATTCACGTCCTTTCCTTGTGTTTTTAACTTTATTTTTTCGGGTTTCATCGATGTATTTGATAAATTTAACGATAAAAATCCCAGACTTTCTAATATTGCTTTCAATAAGTTAACTTTTATTTATCGCTCCAATAGATTTATTTATTGCCTTAAACTCAAATAGTTTAGTAATTTCGGGCATCTAATTTCGCATCTCAGTAACTTCATTTTCAAATACCGGGTGTGATAGGATCGATCATGGTATACCCCCCTTTTCTAATTTAGTTTTGAAGATAATTGATTGCAATTTAGGATATACTACATACATAATAAGCGGCACTTTTTATAATTAATACAATTGATTTATTTTCACTTCCGGTTTCGCAGGAGGTGATGTGAACGATCCATCTTTTGCGTCTGAAGGACTTTTTTCTATATTTATCAAAAATGAATATTAACGTTCCCAAATAAGGGTTCAAAACGACTGTTTCAGATGGAGAATAATACAAAATTTATACTTACTGTTCGTTTATGCTTAACTGCTTCTCTGATGGTATTAATTGGACGTCGTAACACTATAAATCTAACACAGTAAGTACTAACACTTTCTCAAAATTAAACCTGAAAGCGAATTTTGAAACCACAAGAAAAAGACAATATAAAATTCAAAAAATATATATTAAATCTCTTTAAAAATTCATGTTTTACAACAACTTCAAGAAAAATGTTTTTACAAACTATAGTCTGGCCCGTGTACAACACAAGGTGAGGAACGGACGACTTATAATGTACCAACTACCATCCAATATGCGGTTTTTGAGCTAACGATTACACAAAAAGATTCAAGAAAAGTTCAATGTTTATAAATTTTTGGTGGGCTTTTGCTTGCCTGTCTATTGACGCATTTTCAGTTCAATATCAATTTTGATCGCTCCTTGGAGCTTAAAAATGCTTGAATCGCAACGACTTTGAATTATATTTTGCAATTACAATTTCATACGTTCAGGCAAGGCGGGTCCCATGCACATATGAGTACATGGTAAAGATACTTTTCTGACATCGAATCACTGAGGAACCAGTTTAGGGCAAATCCCGTTAAAACCCATCATTTTCTCGTCAAAATCGACTGCTAGGAAATGATGGGGGTCCCTTGTCGCTAAAGGCTATTTTCGCTAAAACTCTCGGTATACTTTAAATAGAAGCTGGATTAACTTGTCCTCATATTTAACACAACGCATGAGTTGCAGTGCTTAACAACGTGGATTCGTAAAAGAGTTTTTAATTTTGAAATTTCCGAAATTTCCGAGTCAAATTTTGTTACTGTTTCTAAATTTTGGTGGTCGGGGCGACATTACGCCCTCGCGCAGCGACATTTACTACACTTTCTAAAATTACACTCCTTGATGAATTATTGAAATTTTTGCATAAAAAACCGTAGAGCGAGAATATCTAATCTAATTTTAACATATTTAATCTAACTCAAAATAAATTTAAAAAAAAAATTGAAAACATATTTTTAGATATTCAATAAAAATAGTCCCCAGCATTTTTTATTTGATTTCAAATAATGAGATACAATGGTAAAGCAAATATATTGTAATTTTATGTTATTATTTATTCCTATGACGGTTGTATGTGATCTGTAGGTGTGTAATATTTATTGTCAGATTACCCTTTTGTAGTATATATTTTTTTCTCTTTATCTTTCTTTCCCTTATATATACTCTGTATAGATAGATAATTTTCTTATTATTATAGTGTGATGTAATTGTAAATCTAGACATACTCTTGTCTGTATTACATCAATAAATAAATAAATAAATAAATATGATTAAAAATATAAAAACCTCTTTCAACGATATTTTTACGTGAAGCACGCTTTTCATGCGAAATGTTTCGGAAAGTCGGATTTTGTTACAGTTTCGAAAAGTACATCGAGGGTTTTATCGTGTTCTTTAACAGTGACACTAACTTTGGATTATTAAATAGAACACCCTGTATATTATTGCATTTTTGAATTCTACATAATTTTCTGAATCCAACGATGCCAAATAAGTGACATTTCAAACGTCAATTTTTTTTATAATAAAATTTTTAATTTTCCATTTAAGTGTGCCTTGACGGTTCCGATTTATTCTAAATGATTTTTGTAATGCTACAAAAATCGAAGTCCCGTTGAAAACACTAAATTACGTGATTTATGAGCAAATACAATTTACCAAAATTGTTTTTGGGGCAAAACTCAATTTTTTCAAATGGAACCGTATCGGTACCGTGATACCATTTATTAGTACTATTAATAGGGAATTTATTCATATGTCGTATTAAAAAGTGCGATAAATATAAATAAAATTACAGCTAAAAGAAAATACAATTTTATTCTAATTACCTTGTTACACATCAGGTGGTTTTGGAATATAAAAAATTAACACAAAGCATTACAACAGGTGTTCAAAATGCTGTCCATTAACGTCAATAAACTTCTGAACTCGCATAGCTGTTTCTCGAAGAACGTTCGCCAATTGCTGAACCGTTATGCTATTAATTGCTCGTCTTACTCGTAGCTCCAGGCCTTCACGGGCTGTAACTGCGATTGCATAGACAATATTTTTTAAATGACCCTAAACAAAGGTCGGTCGATAGCCGCGTGGGTTAAGGCGCGAGGTGGCAATCGCGATTAATCACACGGGCATCGCACTACCGGGTTCGAATCTTGGCTCCGGCACTGGCACCGTCGGAGAAAATGGTTGTATGTCCGCGTTTTTTCAATGTGTAACCCCTTTCCGCACAAGCCCATGGCTTCTGGAATTGAAGGTTGTCTAATTTCTGTGGTGTTTATTTATTATTATTATTATTATTATTATTAAAGAAATCAAGGGGCGTTAAATCAGGTGACCTTGGAGGCGACCTCACAGGACCATTCGTCGTAATTACGATTTCTCCGAATCTTCGTTGAAGGTAATCAATAACTATCCTTGAATTATGGAGAGGAGCGCCATCTTGTTGGAAATACATTCCCAGTCCTAAATCTAAAGGTAACTCATCTAAAATGTCCTCAATCTCAAGTATCTGGCACCAGACAGAGGTCCTTCAAATATAATTGGACCAATGATTTTATTCCAAGCCGAACACTGAAATCGAACTGCATTTGATCCTGTAATAAATTTTGATTTTCTTGTGACCAGTATTTTGTATTTTGTCGGTTAAATAATTCCAAATTTGTAAACCTATTCTCGTACGAAAATCAGTTCCAAAAAATCATTGTTTGGCTGCACGTTATTATACAAAATCCAATTGCAATATTCCATCCTACGTTCGTAATCACTTTCGTACAAATGCTGGTGCAATTGCTATTTAAAAGATTTATAGTGACATTTGTGCAAAATTCGGCTTACTCTTTGGTGACTGATGTCCAATTCAAACCCAATTTGCCTTAAAGAAACAGTCTTATCAACTTCTATTCGAGCCAAAACATTAATTTCCGTTCCTTCGTCAATAATGAAGTTTTCTTCGGGATCATTGTTGGGCTCTCTTCGGAATTGGTTTTCAACACGTTTTAAATAATTTTTCGCTGGACATTGTCTATCAGGATAACGTTGGGCATACAGGTCGGAAGCCGCAACTGCATATTTTTTACATTCCCCATAAATAACTAACATGGCCACTTTTTCATCTCTTGTATAAATTTGTGGCATTTTGAACACACTTAACAGGAATTTTAAACCATTTTTAAAGACACAATAAAAACACCGTTAAACCTAAAAATGTTTGACAAGTTAAATATTTCATTGTAACAGACTACAGACCTATAGCTATCCTTTGCAATTTTGGCGAAATCCTAGAGATTATCATTTACGAAAATATATATTGTGAAATTAAAAGTCATATATCTCCGTATCAGCATGGTTTTATGGAAAAAAGATCGACCACCTCGAACCTGACCTGTATTACACAGTATATCTCGGACATATTGGACACACAAGGCCAAGTTGATGTTATTTATATGGGCATTCAAGAAGCTTTCGACAAAATCGATCATTTTCTACTCCTTTCTAAACTCAATGCAATTGGAGTGTCAGATATCTTGCTATCCCTAATTGAATCCTATTTATTTAATAGAACACAGTTCGTGAAATACGATGGATATAATTATCGGAACTTTTTTTGCAACATCCGGAGTCCCTCAAGGATCCAACCTAGGGCCACTTTTATTATTAGTACTTATTAATGATTTATCCCTCACTATGAGTTCTACACATTTATTTTTCGCGGATGATTTGAAAATCTACTCTGAAGTAAGCAAGCCAAACGACTGTTCTGACTTGCAACTAGCGTTAGACTCAGTTAACGAATGGTGCGAGAATAACTACTTAAAACTAAATACATCTAAATATAAGATAGTGTCCTTCTACAATAACAAAAGGCCAGTTTTATTCATATATACGATTAATGATACCGTTCTTGACCGATGTATAAATTTTAAGGATCTTGGAGTAACATTCGATTCCAAGCTCAATTTTTTTACTCATATAAGCACAATTGTTACTTCGGCTTCTAAAGTACTCGGGTATTGTATAAGGAACTGGAGCAGCTTTACGGATATCAACACTCGGAAATTTATATACATATCATTTATACGAAGCAAACTTGAATATGCTTCTGTCATCTGGTCACCTGTTTATCAAAATTCTAAAATGCAAGTTGAGTCAGTACAAAGACGATTTCTTAAATATATATATTTCAAATCCCATGGGTCCTATCCTGTTAGGGGCTTTGATCACAATACACTACTAAAGTCATTCAATTTTGACTCGCTTGAACTTAGAAGAATTTGCACAGCACTACAATTGTTATATAAAATACTGCATAACCAATTAGATTGTATTCACTTAGTAAATGGGATTAACTTTCATGTACCAAGGCAGAAGGCTCGTCTGCACAATGCATTTTACGTCAATACCAGCAGAACTAACATTCAGTTTACGTCTCCAATATTCAACATATGCAAGATATTTAATGAAGTCGCTCATATGTGCGACCTCAACTATGATACTCTAAACCACATTATTCATATGTACAAAGATTCATTTAACTGATTAAGTTTAATTATAACAATCTAATCTACAATATCTATCTAATCTTTTTTATAATTAATAAATAATAAATGTATGTAATTATGTAATGTAATGTATGTATTATGTATGTATTTTGTATGTATGCATGTATGTATTATGTAATGTAATGTAAATTAATGTAATTTTGTAAATTTTTGTCTCATTATTGTTATTTTTATATATTTTGTTCATTATTTTCTGTAATTGGGTGTCAACCTGTTGAAAATAAACTTATTATTATTATTAACATTTAATTAGAACAAAATTGTATTTTCTTATTTTCTTTTAGCTGTAATTTTATTTGTATTTATCGCACATTTAATACGACATATGAATAAATTCCTTATTAATAGTACTAATAAATGGTACCACGGTACTGATATGGTTCCGATTAAAAAAATTGAGTTTTGCCCCAAAACAATATTGGTGAATTTTATTTGCTCATAAATCACGTAATTTAGTGTTTTTAACGGGATTTCGATTTTTGTAGCATTACACGGGTCATTTAGAAAATCGGAACCGTCATGACAGTCTTAAATGGAAAACTAAAAATTATATTATAAAAAAAATTGATGTTTGAAATGTCACATCGTTGGATTCCGAAAATTATGTAGAATTCAGAAATGCAATAATATACAGGGTGTTCCATTTAAAAATCGAAAGTTAGAGTCACTTCTGGCGAAACCGGAAGTGAGAAAAAAATCAATTGTATGTCAAAAAGTGCCGCATATTATGTATGTAGCATATCCAAAATTTCAATCAGTTATCTTCAAAACTAAAGGACATAAGGGGGTATACTATGATCCTGTTACACCCGCTATATACTTCATACTATTGAAAATAAATTCAATACTGTCAGCATATAATTTGTTAACGATCCCTCTGTCTATTTAAAAAGTTATATTGTCCCCTTCAAAGTCTTTTTTTTTATTATTACCCGTTATAATTTTCATTTGCTATATCTGCTTACTGTTTCCCCGACAGATATTTACTGTTTGTTTAAAATGTACTTTCTTTTCTTGCCTAGTCAGTTGTACGACTTATTTCTTTCATTATAATTTCTGGATCTATTTGAGCTTATTATTTGATAGAACTATGTAAGGATATTCTCTATTAGAGAAATAACTGATTATTCAAGTGGTAATGACATCTAGCGCGTTGAAAGTTAACACTTTATATAAATCTCAGTAATTTTAATCAATTTTGCTTTATTTTTTAAATCGGGCTTATACATCCTTAATAGTCCCTTCAAATAAAATGCAGAGCTTGTTAACTGAGAAAAGCGTTATAATGAAAATATATATTTTTTAGGGTTATACGCTTGTGGGAAATGCGGAAAGAAATATAAGAGCAAAAACTGCGTGTACCATCATATAAAAGTTTACTGCGGCAAACAGGCCTCGATGTTTTGCCCACACTGTCCATACAAAGCTTATATTAAGGCCAACTTAAAGCGTCACGTCATTTTGAGGCATACGCTAAAAGCAAAAGATGAACCTTTTTAGTATGTCAAGTTATAGGAAAAATTGCCCAAGTTGTGGAACATTGTACTGAAATTAAAATTTATTGTAAATTTTTTTAACATTGTTTTATTGGATGATACCATATTTTTCTGTATTATGATAATATGGCAACTCATTGATATTAATAAATTTTTTAAGGACTTAAAGAAAAATTCATTTGCTATAACTGTGGAAAATCATATACAAATAAAAAATGTTTGTATGCACATCAGAGAATATATTGTGGGAAGCAGCCAACTCTAACATGCCAGCTCTGTGCGTACAAGACCTATATAGTTGGAAATTTGAAAAAGCATATACGCCGTCATAAGAAGTTAATCTAATACGACAAGGGATAAATATTTTTTCCAACTAAACATGACAAGCTATAAACATAAACAGTAACCAGAATAAAGTTTTTATGCAGTGTCTAAAAATAGTATTTCAATCATTTTCTCGTAAATTTTCTAAATTTGTTGTGAATTAATGTTTGAATAAAAATTATAACTTTCCGTACATAAGTTTAGTATGCACAAAATTTATATTAGGTAGGTATTTAGTTGATAGTTGGATAACTACCAACTAAATGCTTAACGTTGTAAATCAATCTAATTATTTCAACCATATACAGGGTGATAACATGAGCCCTGACCCAAAAATCCAAAATCTTTAAATCAGTAGCTTGCTCTAGTTTCAAAAATGCAGGCTCCTGTTCGTGTACAGTTGCAGCGCATGAGTTGTTCTGTATTTTCGAAGTATATTATACAGTAAGTATTGTTACGTGTTTACATTCGCCAGTAAACACTCTGTAGTAGGTTCAAAAAACTGCAGCAAGAATCTTCACAAATCACTGATTTATTTATCCACTTAAATTGTAATAATTAATCCTTAAGAATAACACTTGTTCGTCTAATATAAAACTATCTATATGTCAGAACTGTACTGTACTGTATATTGAACTGAACTGTGTACGTAGGATCGCGTTTTTATGTATCAATCTTCCCTTGTTTCGCTGTGGGTCATATAGCCAAACCAGATCTCCCTCCTTGAATCCTGCTGATCTCCTCTTCCGATCATAGCGAGCCTTCATTCTGTCACTAGCCATGCTAACTAGGTTTCGAATCAATTCATGGACATTCCTCAGCCGTCATCCACGGACAGTGGCTCCATATCTGGCGTGCCAAACACTAAACCACAAAATAGTCTGATCTCGTGCCCAAATATTACACGAGCCGTGTCTGTTTAGTAGTCTCTGAATGGCAGCCATGTATGCCATTAAGAAAAATGGTATGTGCCGATCCCAATCTCGCTGGTTTTTGTGAACTACCTTAGAAATATGTTTTATTATGTCGTTCCACCATTCCATCTCACTGGGGATGAAGAGCGGTTGTCCGAGTCTTGTGAATGCCCAACATTTCACAAATTTTCTGAAATACCCCTGATTCAAAGCCTCCTCCTTGATCGAAATAAAGCTTCAAGGGTACACCAAATCGGCGTACAAGGTTATCCACCAGAACTAGAACAACAATAACTGATTCCTGATTTGGATGGCATAGGCTTCTGGCCATTTACTAAAATAGTCCATAGCGACCAAGATTTATTTATTGCCATCAATAAACGCATCAACTGCCAATTGCTCCTGGAACTGTCTTGGTGCATTCATTCGGTAAGCCAATGTGCCAGTATCTCAACTGCAGCCACAAATTCTTATAAGCTCTTCTCAGCTTTTTATATACGCGATTTCAGCTGAGTCCGATATACTTTGGAGAGATGTTGGTCGCCATATCTTAAGTTGAATGCAGCCTCTAAAATTTTAAAATCCTTTTGCTGCGCCACTGGTATCGTCTGTAACAATTCTAAAGCTTGGCCTCTTAATGCTAAAACTAATACCATAGCCAGGTGTTAGCACAAGCAGTTGCCTCAAATTGTCTTTTGTAGGTTGACTAAGAAGTTTGACCATCAAAGGAATACGGTTGTAATCGAGAGCCTGACGTTGATAATACTAGCTGGCCTCCTTGATCTCTTAATTGTCGTTTAAGTCGTTCTACTTCTCCTCAACTACCCGAAATTTTCCTTCTATATCGGTAACTTTCCCTTTAATTCCACTAACTTCCTCTTCGACGTCAGTAACTTTTCCTTCGCCCTTATCCACTTTTTCTTTGACTTCATTAACTCTAGCCTTTACAATCTTCTCTTTGATATCACTTTTAAGGTCTTCAGTGGCTGAAAGGATAGCGTTCCGTTGCACCTGTATAATTTTTCTCAATTCTTCCTGGCGTTTTCTTTGTTTTGCTTCCTCACGCCTTTCTTGTTCTACTTTTTCCTCTTGACGTCGTTTTTATTGGTCTTTTTTCTCTTCTACGTTTTGACATTTTCTATCTTGTTCTTCTTTCTCTTCTAGACGTCGTTTTTCTTGCTCTTCTTTCTTTTCTTATCGTCTCTTTTCTTGATCTAACATCTTAGTTCATCTTTTCCTTCCTGACGTCTCTTTTCTTGTTCTTATTATCTCTTTTCCTGATCTAGCATAATTTTTCTAAATTCTGCGTACATGTATTTGTTTTTCGGCTGCTATGCTTCTGGTTTCCATCAAGAACTTCTCGAAACGGCACTCACAAGTCTTATTTAAAGTCTATATTAAGTAAAAATCAAATATTTTTCACAAAATTCGGAAAAGAGTGTTCTATAAATTTTGTCGGAATGTCACAACTATGTGTTATGTAATGTCTATCTCCAGTGGTTACCAAATAGAGTACTCTGGAACCTCGTCGAATTCTCCAGAAATCCTGTAGCAATTCCGCTTCTGACACCAACATAAATTCGCTACTTGAAATCACAACTTGTTACTATTCATTATTTCATCTGATCACTTTTTTGTCTAATATAAAACTCTCTGTATATTAGAACTATATTATTTAATGAACTGTACTGTGCGTAGGATCGCGTCTTTATATATTCGTAGCATACGGTCTCGATCACTCCAAAATATTCGGACCCGATTCTTCGGGACAACCGTTCTGGAACAATCTCCACTCTTCGGGTTCTGTGGCAATGGTCGATCGCGTATACTCTATGCCCATAATAGTATACACGCATGCAATGCAAAAGCCTAAAAGATTCTATTTTACTGGAATTCTTTTAAAACAAGGATATGCAACTGATATTCAAAAACATACGTGATTGTGACCACATTAAATTGTGGATAATCATTATTTTCACTGCTTATGTACCTCAAGATCATCTTCTTCCATTACAGTTTCATAATCACTGCCTATAAACAACCTTTAATTATTGAAACAATTTTTTTAAAAGATATATGTCGCTTGACAGTGCCTAATGCAGAATTTTTAGATATAAATAAGTTTGGTCTCAGGAATGTGTAGTAACTCTCTGTGCATGCCTTTTAGAAACACCCTATATAATAGTAAGTGTATTTGGATTTATTTCCCATAAACATTCAAAGCAGCAGTGCCTGAATCGATTAGACAGACGATATCTTGCAGATGGAATTTCAGTACGAATTTGACACGAACGGATATGATAAATATGACTTTAAGGTAAACATTTCAAACATAAACGATGTCAGAATAGCGACTCTCAAAGCCATTTGAAAATACTAACTCAAAAATAAAAGCAATGTCTTAGAATGAAGTGCTTGGCGTATGAAACAACTTTTTAGGAAACATAAGGGCGGAGAACTATCTAGACATGGAGATGAATGAATGATGAAATTCATCTTTGGAAATATGGGAGCCGCCTCAAACAAGTATGAAAAAAATTTAATTAAAAACTCACAAGAAAATAGGTAAGGTGGAAAAGTGATTCTATATTGATGAAAGTGTATCACAAACCGATCATGAGACTTTTCTCGAAATTATGAAAAGAAATATGAGCAAAAATTGTTTGTACTATCAAACGGACATCAATTTACTCAGTTGTAAAAGGTAAAAAACGGATCCTTTTTAAAATGTTGCGCCGGAAGGTTATAGAATATTGCACTGGGATCAAAATTTAATATAATTTTTTTAAAATATAAACGTGTAGTTTAATTGACGAACACCACATATAAAATAACATTGCAACTCGTTGACAGTAATACAAATTTGTTTAAGGTCCCAAAGAAAAATTCACTTGCTATACCTGTGGAAAATCGTATACAAATAAAAAATGTTTGTATATCCACCAGAAAATATATTGTGGAAAGCAGCCATCGTTGGTGTGCCAACACTGTTCGTACAGAACCTACATAGCTGGGAATTTGAAAAGGCACATGTTCCGTCATAATAAATTAACCCTAGATGATAGGAAGTAAACATCTTTTCCAACTCAATACGACAAGCTGTAAATACAGAGACGGCGTAAATTAGCAGTAATTAATGTTTTTACTTATTATTTTCGTATGAATGAAAATACATTTAGAGCATGTCTGTGTAAAATTATATTTATATGTGAGTGTGTGTGTGTGTATATATCCTGTCTTTGCTCTTACTGAATTATTCTATTCAATTGATATTTTATCATATAGAAATAATAAAGGATTGTCGCACTTACAACTGTAAGAAATACCCGAATCCATTCCATAAGCGATATATTTATCGATATATCTATATCAATTTTTAATTTATATTATTGTTCCGACAATTTAAAATACAATATGAAAAAAACATCTGACCGGTTTGAAGCCAAATTTAAGGAATGAGTAGTATCATTCAAAGCTTCCCTGCAGATAAAATATGCAACCAAGAACTTTACGATCTCATTAAAATACCCTTACTCTTTGTACTATTTCGCAGGCAAATTGAATCACTTACCTTTATAGGTTTTTAATGTACGTCGGCTTGTTTGATGACACCATACCGAATGGTTTACCGACGTTAATAATGAGCTCATAAAGTTTCTGTTACATTTTTTTACCTGCACGGTACAATTGAAGACCACTTTAACTATTTCAATATTTTAGTACTAATACAGTTTACTAGTAGCAAAACTGACAGTTCCGTTGTTGGTATCTTCTTACTGACAAAAATTAGTGAACTTTTTAAGTGACCGATTTATCCCAAAAAGTGACCAACAGACATTTACAAATTTTGTTCACAGTTTTTCATCATCATTCTAAAATACATTCCAGTGCTGGATTTTAATCCGTCATGAGGTAGTAGAAACATCATTTGTTTATATATTTAGGTAAACATCCCACAGTACAAACGAATTACAGGGTTGGAAAAGAGGTTGCACTTGGTGATATTTAAGGGTAGATTTAAAATCTTAAATAGGTACGGTCGTGAACAAAAAAAAATAGGACAAGTCTTATAACGGTATTTTGCTCAAATCTAGTTGTGTTCACCTAACTTTAATTTTTGTGTCAGTCAGTCAGTTGTAATTTATTGCAAGTATGCAAAAAACTAATATGCCTCATATAAGCGATTTAGTTAAATCTGAAGTTATTGCTAAAGCAGAAGATGGATGGTCAATGAGAGAAATTGCACTGCGTTATAATATTGACAAAAATCCGGTGTGTAACACTTTAAGAAATTGGAGTATAAGCGGTACGATTAGTAGAAATCCTGGATCAGGGCGACGAAGAATGTCAACTCAACAACAAGATTTGCAATTTCAATATTCAGGCTGCTGAAGAAACGAATTTTCCTGGATCGAGTAGTACTGGTCGCCGGCGGATAAGAGAATCGGAGCTACGCTGTCATGCAGCAGCACAGAAATATTTACTTAAAACTCACCTCACAGCGCCCCACGTTGGGCGCCAAAACTGCTACGTCAAATTTTAAAACTACAATCTGACGTAACTAGTTGGTCGTCGTCTGTTGACTAACTGTATTTGCCGGCCGACTGACAGTGGAGATGGTCGGGGTTCTAAATTACTTTGATGTATCAGGGCGCCAAGTAAATTTTTTTTCTCCAAATACCAGCTCAAGTACAATGTAACCTTAAATTTACTAAATAAATTACTTAGCGAGACGATAATGAAAAATTCAAATTCAGTTTTATCTTTTAATAACAATAAACGAAGTAGGTTAACTTTATAACATTCAACAGTACAATAACGTAGAGTATGGTATGACAGACATACAAAAAATATGTATCTAACTGGGTATACGCGTCTTACGTAAGTGCTTAACCCCCAACAAATATCATAGATGTTTTAATTAGTTGACAGAATATTTTCATATGATGTTTAGCAAAATTTAAAATATGTATATATATAGGTACAGCGGTGAAATTTTTTTAAAGCAAAATATACAATATATTTAAAAAAAAAATCAATATATATATATGGTATAAGAAGGATACAACTTGCAGGCAGCAGGGTTTCAGCTTCGGCTCAAATTTCAGGAATGGGCAACTTCCAGCCTATCAATTAACCCAGAAGATGGATGGCTCCTCCACAAAAAAGAAATTCCAGTCCAGCAAGGAGAAGTAACATAAGTACGTGTAGACCAGTGGAAAAAAAAAAGTTGTTTGTTTCAGGGGAGACAAAAAAAACGTAGAAAAACTACGAAATCCTAGGCGAAACCGTAGGTGAAAAAGAAGAACCCTCGTTTCGGAGGGTTTTCTTAGAGAAATGTTGTTGACCTTGGATGTCCTTGGCCTCGTGTAAATTTGGCAAAAATGGCTTTTACGTATAGATCCTTCCAATGAATCGATTTCCAATACCATAAAAATATGCACTCGTCCAAACATAAATGGATAACCGAAAAATATAACGTTGCGAATATATCCCAAAATGGTGAAATTACTTGTTTCAAAAATCGCAACGAGCACGTAAAAATACCACTTAATAAATTGCCAAGCGTTCGAGCAAACTACACGTGAAAAGTGACAGACTACCGGAAGACAAAACCTAAGCCAAAAACTATTGTGAAGAAATAAATCTGTGTTACCGATCGTCAGTAGGTTATAGGAATCTACCTATAAACTAATTAAAAGTTATTGGTTGCCTAGCTTAAGAATTACAGAAATAGAGAGCTTAAGTATATGCAACACGCTACACAACACGCTACACAACAAAATGTATAACGCCATGCCTATACTTAAGTGCAACAGATTCCTTACAATTGCGAATTCATATAGACAACTAAATAATAAATATTACGCGTGACGACGGATAACACGAATTCGTTAGACATTAAATGTAAGAGATAAAGCAATGAATTAGAGATTTTTTTTAATAACGTATAAATGTTAAATTGAACTGTAACAACATAAAGAAGCTCAAGTAGGATTTGCGCTTGAATTTTTAGCGCATGATGTAAATTAGTAGAATGCAGGTTTTCACGGCCGTTGTCTAATGAAGTAGATTCTTCCGGGTCTTGCCGTGGTCGTCGAACTTGACTTGACGTTTCGCTGATCATCCTGTCAGCTTCTTCAGAAGGATTCTAAAGACTGAATCTGTTGTGTTACGCTCCTCGTTATATACCTAGGCGCCGTTTCGCTTCGCTGGTCATCGGTCACGCTTGGTTCGCTTCGCTGCTCATTCGTCGTGTTTGGTTGACCGTGACTTACTACGGTGCTGGTACTTGGCAGTACCAGTCTCCACGTGTTACTAAGTCGATACCCATCCTCTCTGTTAAAGTTGTTCACGTTTTTCATAATTTCCTACGACGACTACGAGGACATCATTATATTAGACAGGAATATGCGCTATTATCCGCGAATCATTAGGGAATCACTGGAAATTATGAAAAACGTGAACAACTTTAACAGAGAGGATGGGTATCGACTTAGTAACACGTGGAGACTGGTATTGCCAAGTACCAGCACCGTAGTAAGTCACGGTCAACCAAACTCGACGAATGAGCAGCGAAGCGAACCAAGCGTGACCGATGACCAGCGAAGCGAAACGGCGCCTAAGTATATAACGAGGAGCGTAACACAACAGATTCAGTCTTTAGAATCCGTCTGAAGAAGCTGACAGGATTATCAGCGAAACGTCAAGTCAAGTTCGACGACCACGGCAAGACCCGGAAGAATCTACTTCATCATGATGTAAATTGTTTGAACAATGTAATCTTTACGGACGAAAAACTTTCCAGTCTCTGGATACTCGATTCGATGAGAAATATATATCTAACAATGATAAAAGTGGTAGATTTTCCGTCAATATGTGGGCTTGGATATCGGCACGTGGTCCTGGTGTTTTGTGGCATATTGAGGAACGATTTAATAGTGAAACGTATATCAGTATTTTAGACAATATTATGCTCCCTTCTGTGTTTCAATTATTTTTTAATAATGAGTTCATATTTCAACGAGACAATTGTTCCGTTCATACTGCTCATACCGTAACTAACTGGTTTCAAGATAACAACATCAATGTTCTTAACTGGCCCAGTCATAGTCCAGATCTTAACCCTGTGGAAGAAGTATGGGGACTACTCGTAAGAAGTATCCAAAAACGAAATGTGAGACCACGGAATGCCGAAGAATTACTGGATATAGTAAATAATGCATAGGAAAATATTATTACTAATGATTATTGTATAAGGTTATTTAATTTTATGCCAAACAGACTTATAGAAGCTATAAATAGAAATGGTGCAATAACGAAATATTAATAGTTAGTTTCTTGTTAAGTAGGATATCCTTTGTCCTTTGATCCAGGATTTATACTAATCGTACCGTTTATTCTCCACTTTCTTAAAACGTTGCACACCAAATTTTTGTTAATGTCAAAATGCAGTGCAATTTGTCTCATTAACCATCCATCATTTACTGTAGCAATAACTACAGCATTAAAATAAAAAATAAATTAAAAGTGATATCTGTTTTATTTCGGCTACTTATTACATATTCAAATAAAGACAGATTTACATTAGAAAAAAGAAGTTGTCCTATTTTTTCTGCTCACGACAGTACTCCTATTTTTTATTACAGCATCGGATTATACGGTAAAAAATACGTTAAGTTTATCTGAAACGTTTTTTCGAAGTTCAACTGAATATTCGTTGATCCACTTTTATACAATTGGGCCTAAGAAATTAATAAAAAAAAAATTTTGCGATTACAGCACCATCTGCCAGGAATCGAAAAAATGTTTCAGACAAACTTGACGCAATTTTTGCCGCAAAATTCGATTCTGTAATAAAAAATAGGGGTACCCGTTTAAGATTTTAAATTTGCCCCCTCGGGGCCGGCGATCGCGTTTGGTATCGTTGGATAGCTCTTTTAAAATTATTAAGGAAGGAGGTGTTTTTTATTTTTTGAGTCCAACGTGTATTTCTTGAAATATTTAACCATTTCCAGACTTTTTTGACATGCGGTATATAACCCGTAGTAGCAAGTCTAATCATTTGTTCATGAGATAAAAATAAAGAGGCCATGCCAAAGGCGGAACCTATTCTCTATCACAGTACTAATACTGTGGAATCTCAGATCAGAGTTGATATGCTCTACCTGTGTTTGCAGAATAGGTTCCGCCTTTGGCATGGCTAATGTGCTAAATTATCGTGGTTCTTCTTACTTACTACTAATAGTGAATTTCATTTCAACTTTAATTCCAGGATATTCTTTGTTATGTTGTCATGATGATTGGTCTATTACTAGTAGATAGTACATAAAAAACTTACATTTAAGACCGGCTCAAATATATGATAATGTGTGATACCCAAGCCAATTCTAATTTGATGTTAATTTAATGGTTTCGTGAAGTGAAAACTAGTTTACGTTTATTAACAAATATTATTTTTTAGGTGAATACAAGTGCAAGAAATGTGGAAGAAGTTACGCAACGGAAATCTCTTTATACTGCCACGTACGAAGACACTGTGGAATTGAAAAAAATTATTCCTGTTCATATGGCCCTTGCGTCAATATTAAAAGACAATACAGTCTTTATAATTTTAAGAAACATGTAGCTAGATCTCATCCCTATGAGTATCAACAATTTCATCGGCACTCACATAGAGAATGATGTGTAGGTTTATACAAGCAGAAAAACTTTTTTTGTTTCTCAAAAACAATATTTCAAATGATATAGCAACTGACTCAAAATTACCCATTTTGGAACGTTACACAGATTGCGGTAGAACGTGGCGCTAAGTAATTTTGGATTTTCTGATTTCCCTATCAGTGAATTTTATTCATTCAACCACGATTTTAAGCTAGACGCTAAGCAGTCAAATATTGTAATATATCATAAAATGATGCTATGCATGTTTAAAATAAGAATAAATAATAAATTATGCATGACTTTTTTATCATATTCTGTAAGAGCTAGTCTTACCATCAACTGAACCCTTCCAGGCCTACTTTGTCTGATGACTTTATACACTATATACGTAGAGATTTGATAAGTTATAAGATACTAAAGTATCAACTAAAAAGGTGTAAAACTGAGCCCCGTGGTATGCTTACTATCTATCATCCATTTCTTGAAGAAGAATCTAGTACCACACCACGAATACCAGAAGTATAAAATTTTATCAACAGTAAGTCAAATACATTGCTCATAATAAGCCTCTCATAAAAATAATATACATACATAATCAACAAGGGGGAAAACTCGGGCGATAGTATGTTCAATTTACGTTTGTCATGTCCAATATACAAATTGCTGCGGCAGTAAGTTCGAATGCTACGACATTTAAGGTGAATTTGCACAGGTATAGTAGTTTAAGCAGGTAACTAAAGCAAGTAACTAAATTTAGCTACTTGCATCATGTGAACGCATGAACTAAATACTAAATCCAAATACTAAATCCAACACATGATGCAAGTAGCTAAATTTAGTTACTTGCTTTAGCTACTATACCCTTGTAAATTTGCCTTTAGACGAATCTTAAAGAAGGCACTAACTTGTGATGCTTGTTTTGCTCGGGTAGCTGGTTTGGAGGTTATTCCAGGGTTCAATGTTAATATTAATTAAAATCCAGATCCAAAATAAGACATTTATTCTCCTAATAATTATATGTACACCGTGGCCGTATCTTTTATGACTTAGGTTGCGACAATCTTGTTATTACATAAGAGAGAGAGAGATAGTGTAACATATTTCTTCTATATACGTCGTCGTAACCCCAATTCTCTAATCGAAGTTCCAGGACATAACAGACGCGACAAAGAAATCTGTTTCAGGAGAGATCCAGTTCAACGCACTCGAATCCGCCCTAACAGATACTTGGCCAGCGGCTGCCACGGTGCCGAAGAAGCTTGATCTTCCGGTTATCCCAGTTCAATATACTCGAGAAAGGTGAAAGCCAAGCTCTGAATTTACTGGTTTCTGGCTAGCTATTTTATACCCACAAATCACGGTCACGTGGTTTGCACACGGCACGAAATGCACACGGTACGCAAGTTGCGGCCTGGTGAAGTCAGAAATAAAAGTTAAAAAAAGAACTAATCAGGTATTGAACTAATCTAAAACTGAACTACTTGATCCGTGCATGATTAAAATAAGTTAAACTGGAATGAAAGTATACAGTATTCCTGTAGTATTGTATACTTCATTACAAACTTATAAAGCAAACATTCTTCCCACATACAATATTCAGTGAGCGAGAACGATGATGCTCAAGGGGAAGTTTACGTTGATATTCTACAATTTGAATCCAGTACCTTAGAAATTAAATGTTACAGCAGGAATTTTGGAAGAAACTATAATGTCACATGCCTACCTTGCACTACGAGAGCCAACAGCTCGGACACAGATTTGGCTGATAGGACACGACGGATATGCGATTTACTTCTTTCGGGGTGGTTTTTGCCGTTTGAGGGGTGGGATGACCTCGGAGAGAGATTTAACCACCGCCTCGAAATCAGGGGGGACATAATCTCATTTGCTAAGAAAAATTCATATTCCTATCGACTTACAGAATGCACTAATATTTGACATTGTCACTTTGTTCAAAACTTTGCCCATCAATTCTGACGGGTAGGGTTTCATTAAAGTTTTTGGTGAGAATAAAAGGAAACCTGTTTTTTAGTTTATTAAGCGAAGCCCGTTGCCAATGCAATAATTTGGAATCGAAAATATTGTTGAACTTATTTGATATCTAATGTCGTGAAAATGTTACCTGAAACAGACGACGTGGCATCATCTACAATTACTGTAATGCATTATCCATTAATCAAATCGGCCAAAGTAACGGCATTTATAAATATAATAAATAAGAGAGGACCCAGTACACTACCTTGGGGCAGCCTAGGAGAAGATTGAAATAATTTACCTTTGTAGCTATTCAGTACGAAATTATAAAGAGCTAACGCTGTACCCTGTGTGGACAGGCCCTTTCTAAAACCGAACTCATTATTTGTGAGTAACTTTTAGCAGTTAAGAAGTTTGATAATCTATTTGTAATATTCTCTTTCATAAATTTTGGAGAAAATGGACAGAAGTACCACTCTATAATTAGAGATTTGAGAATTATCAGATTTTTTATTGGTACTACTATAGATTTTTTGAGGGTACTAGGAAATGTTCCTTCTCAAAAGGATATATTTATTAGTGTACTTCGTGAACCACAAATATAATCAATTATATTTGATAAGGGTTCTGTTCTGGGGCCTCTCTCGGGCTTTATAATAAGAAATTCAACCGGCTTTACTGACGTGAACACGTTAACACTGCTTTTTAATTCTTTGGTCAAATCAAAACTTGAATATGCTTCATCAATATGGAATCCCAGCTATTTGACCTATATCGACAACTTAGAGGCAGTGCAAAGACGGTTGCTTAAGTATTGATCCTTTAAGAAGGATATGATATATCCACCAATTGGAATACCACAAAGCCTTCTACTTGATAGATTCTCAATACCTAGTCTGAAAGATCGGAGAATTAGATAATCATTAATATTTCTGTATAAAATATTAAATAATAAAATAGACTGCCCTCAGATATTAGAACAAAAATACTCTTTCATGTACCAAGAACCGAGGCTCGTAATAACATTACCTTCTATCTTGCCAGATCGAAGAATAATAATTTGTTAAAACATTCACCGCTTCACTTTATGTGCGATGATTACAACAACCTGCAAGACAGAGTTGACATATTGTAGTATAAATAAACTTGAGACACTGAACATTGTGCAAAAGTTCTTATTTTTTGTATAGTTTCTGTTTTCTCCGTTTCTCTGTTTTCCTTTCTCTTTCCACACTTGTTAAAATTATATTATGTATTATATATTGTTATATATATTATTCTGTTTGACTTATTAATCTGTAATTTGTGATATCTGTTCATAAACCTGTATTTTCCCATCCAGTAATTGGCATTGGCTGTTGGATGGTGTATGTAAATAAATAAATAAAAATAATAACCAGCTAGCAACATGATCGAATAATGTGAAAGAGTGACTTTTATAACAGTTTGGGATACCACCTCGTTTGTAAAAGTGGAGTTTTGTATATTTAATTTAATTTAATTTTTTTTTTATTTTTTAATTCTTTTGTATCTGACATCTTTTTGAAGAACGAATTTTATTGTATATTTGTAGATCCACTTCTTGTTTAGAAAACCAATTTACTGCAGTCCGATAAGGACTTGAAAAATACTAAATGTGTATGATCTGGGCAGAGCAGTTTTTTTAGTTTAACATGTTCAGGGGGCCAAATTAAGTACACGGTTTAGTTTTGCAGTTTCTGGGAGGTCGGCATACTGTTTATTTAAACAATTGAATTTTTTGAAGCCTGTTTCCATAGATTTTTTGAAAATAACTTTTTGTATCACAGCGTTGAGATTTGGTACGTTATTTAATGTTAGTTGACATTCTAAATTCCCATTTAAATAAGTCTGGTGATATCGAAGTACAAACCAATTTTATGAGGCTTTTATTAAATAATATTTGTAGATGTTTTGAAAGTTTCCTTTGTTTCTGTTCAATCACCGTAATTAAATTTACCTCTTATATTCTAACGCAATAAGTTAAAATTATAATATACAAATATACATACCCATTACTAACACTTTTCTGAAAATGTTATATATAATCTGTTTTAGAACATACCTTAGAGCATCTGAGCAAACAACTGAAACAATTGCTGACGTTGCAGCAGGCGATATATAAAAAACTTGATAGAGTAGATAAAAAAATAACCGTTGTGTCCCCTATAGCAAATTCTACAGCAAATTATAGTGATTCAAATGATGTTCTGCCAAATTTACCACTTAACTCTGTTGAGGACGTGAAGAAGTTGGAAATAGATTTGAAAGATCCCCTAATACGACAAAGTTTGGTATGGGAATTTTGTTTTTATTTTTCGTATTTTGTGACGTCGTCAGTATTTTAGGAAATATATTGATCCCATTTCGATGGAAAAGATGAAAGGCAGTGCGTCTTTCGAATTCTGAATAAAACATTTAGCGTACAATTCAGTCCAAGCTGTTCGTGGGCCGGAAGAAATAATAACTTCGAAGTGAAAAATTTGGAAACATTATCGGTTATTAAAGGTATGTTATTACACCAGCTAAACATACAGGTTTGCTAGCTGAATAACATTGTTATTTATCTACTTCATTTGTGCCTTTACCTAAAAGGCCATAGCAGGATAAGCCATTGAAAAGTGTTCATGTAGCTATAACAGTAAAATTCCTTCCATCAACCATCCTCTTTTCATATTTATTGATACTGGGCATGTGGGAACTCGTTGGATCGCAGGTTTTAAGGGGATTTCGACATGTTGTCAAACTTTGATAATCATTTATTTTGTAGATGCATGCAGAAGACGCTTCCCACTGCTTTCAGCCACCTCATTTGAGATGGCATGCAAAGACTGGTTTCGATCAGCTGGACAGAGGTTTAGAAGAACCGACAAAGCATACTAGTAAATTGTGTGTTGTTCAAATGTGCTTCTAGAGGGCGGAATATTAAACATAATATTTTTAGTCGCAAACTCCTCTATAAATCCTTATTTTACTATAAGGAACCTAACCAGACTGCAACCAACAGCTACTCTCCGGGCTATGTGCCCCGCCGAGCGCTGAATTACAAGTTACAAGCCTGGCGCGTTAAGTGTAATAATTGCATATTACCATCAAAACGCTAATGCTTCGATTCACTTCGATTCACTTCGAGACACTGGACCGCTAGATGGCGCCTACTGGCTGTTTTACATGTCGCTATTGTAAAAATACCGGGATGTACTATAGTCAAAGGATTCTCATGTCGGTCGTCGCATACCTACCTTGCACTGACGAGAGCCAACAGCTCGAAACTGCAGTCTGCAAGTGGTGTGTGATGACTGGCAAGGGAGCTCCTTTAAGTAGGATCAGTCTTTCGGCTGGTGTTTGTTGCAATCGAAGCATTAGCGTTTTGATGGTAATATGCAATTATTACACTTAACGCGCCAGGCTTGTAACTTGTAATTCAGCGCTCGGCGGGGCACATAGCCCGGAGAGTAGCTGTTGGTTGCAGTCTGGTTAGGTTCCTTATAGTAAAATAAGGATTTATAGAGGAGTTTGCGACTAAAAATATTATGTTTAAATTGTGTGTTGTGAATAGCCTAATTAATAAAAACGCAATTTTAAAAGAGCCAGAATTTTTTCTTGTATATACTGATACTGATACTTTGTTCAATATTCTGAATTTATAGTACCTATTCACTCTCTAATCAAAAGTACTGACACTAGTCGAGGACCAAATAACGCTCTAGAACTGATCGAAAAATGGTATCTAAGTGCGACAAGCTTCTAAAACCACAAACTGAATTTTGTTTTCTTCCATATAATCTTTAAACTTTCAGCATATCCTGATAGTAGATATATGTATACCGTGACGCAATTTACATTTTTAACATTTCCTATAGGCATTAGACAGGCACGGTAGCTTAGTAGGCTAGAGAGCATTATGTGAAAACTCGCTTGGTCAAACTCTACTGTGTTCTGAGTTCAATTCTCAGCACCGACAATATCCATGTCGGTGGGTAATAGATGCTGGCTAGATTTTTTTTCAAATGTGTAACCCCGTTTGACCAGCCTTGGCCTTGGATTTTGGGGTTGCCTACTATATGTTTATGTTTTATAATAAAAATTTCCTGTATTTTTTAGATAGCCATCATCAGTGCGTACGATGTGGAAAAACGTATCAGCACAAGTACACTCTAAAAAGACACTTACAGTACGAGTGTGGAAAGAAAGCTGCTTTCGAATGTTTGGCATGCAAGAAGAATTTCAAAAGGAAAGATACGTTGCAAACACACATGCTCTGTCATCAAATATGGAATAATATTAATAAGTAAAATTATGCTCCGAAATTGTGCTCTTGTTGTCTAATTTCTGTGGTGTTTATTTATTATTTATTTATAAATAATATACAGAAGACTAAGTTAGTAGCTCGTGTAACTTATATCATTTTTACAAAGGTACTAAATAAACAGGATACTTGAAACCGAATTATTAATTTATTATTAAAACATTTTTGTTGTATTGTGGACTGTTTTCTATACTTAATTAACTTTTTTCTTTTTTGTATATAGCGCTCATTAAAGTAAACACATTCTTCAAATAACTTTATTAGACAATTCAAAAATAATAAAGGTATAATTTCCCCTTTATTATTATTTTTTAATACGGTCCTGTCTTTATTATTAAAACTTACTTATTAAATCTTGTGTCACGTCATCTGTATGTCAGTTTACTTTTGCAGTGGTTTTTCTCGTAATCATTTTATTAATTTGCAATTGTAACAAGAACTAAAATGGCTCACGTTTATGAAAATTATTACGACCTAAAGTCGAGGTCCCAGATCTTACGAATCCTTGTAGTCAGAGCAATCAATAAAAACAAGAAGTAAAAACAAATACAATTTATTATAAAAATAAGCAAAGTACAGTACAAAAACTTCTTACAAATCTTACAATAAAATATATCATATCATCCTTTTATTTGGGTTTTCTACCACATGTATTATCCTCTTCAAAAACAAATCACCGAATCTACAAAATAATAGAATTATTGGAAAAAAGCCTCTGCGCCCGTGACGTTTACGTCAAAGGAACAGTCAGAGGTTATGTTTTACAAATAATATAAATCGGAATAAACACATAAATTTTCAAACATTTTTTCGAAGAACTCTTATTTGCTGTGTATGTCAAATACACATACAATACACATTTGTTTTTGAAGATGATAATACATGTGGTAGAAAACGCAAATAAAAGGAAAGTATATTCGTAGAATGTCACAAATAACATTCAGGCAATATATCAAGACATGTCAGTCTGAGGCTAGGGAAAAGAATGATCAATTTAAGCAATTTTACAATAAGAAAATAATATTATATTTTTGAATGTTCTTCGAAGGGCCAGAGATACAGGTAATTTACGGGATCGAACAGGGCATACTGGAAGACCTAAGTGAGCTGCTAATGTGCGAATTGAAGAAGATATTTTAAATGTTATCTTTGAAGATCCAACAACAATTACTCGAGTAATTGCACGTCAGTTCCATGTCAGTCAGAAGAAAGTTCGGAAAACATTACTGGACAATCAATTACACCCTTATCATTAAAACTTTCCACAATTCTCATGTTTAGTCTGTTGAAAATCCACATGACATTAAGAGAACATACACCGATTTTCGGTAAATGTGGACAGCAATAGTCTTCTAATCTTACCAGACTGTTTATCTGGCGAAAACTACCAGAACCTTTTGGGAGCTCATTTATCCGGCTATTAGAAGATGTGCCATTAAATATCAGGGAAAATATGTGACTTTTTTGGGGAGTAGACATCTCCCCATTAAAGTCTTAGAGTGAGGCAGTTTCTAAACAACATTTTTCCGAATGGATGGATAGGTCGGGCTGAACTATTTGCATGGCCACCGACGTCACCAGACTTAACTCCATGTGACTTTTCATATGGGATTATGTGACAAATTTAGTTTTTAAACACCGGTAAACACACGGGAGGATCTGATTGAACGTAGCTGCAGCAACAGTAAGAGACAAACCTATTGTGCTCTTACGCGCCGTAACTGAGTCATGGTTACATCGCGCGCAGCTTTATGTAGATCGTAATAGTGACAACTTTGAGCAATTACTTTAATTTTATTTAAGAAATAATATAAACTTTAGAAGGCTATATTTTTCTTATTTTTGAGTTATTTAAATAAAGGTATTTTAAGAATATGTTTACTTTAATGAGTTATATATACAGTCAAAAAAGTATCAACTTATCAATCACCCTATATAATGCGATAAGTATGTCTTTAACCTACGATAGTATTGCATTCTACTTAATTGTTACCTATGTCTTGACATGCGTAAATAGTTATTGTATGTTAGCACCAATAAATTATTATTATTACTAGATATCTGACTTATAATAAAAAAAAATATCAACAATAGTTATGACTAATTTATATACAAAAGTAACAAGGACAATTACAAGAAAATTTGTTTTGTAAGTAGGTGTTGAAGATTTTTTTTAAATACATTTATTTAACGTCGGCCTATTTCCGCTACCGAGGCCTAACACCGACGCCTGTAGACGAGCTACCCCCAACCAGGAATTTTGCCGAACCTCTTCCCTTAAGAAGAGTGGCGATCTTTAACTTGCCTAACATTTAATAGACAAGGGACCGACGACTTTACATCCCCTCCGAAGGATGGTATATCTCATATACAACCCTCGCCTAAGGTTGTATAGCTTCCGCGCATACACTGATATACAAGCCGCTGGAAGATGTGTGTGGCGAGGACGCGGTCTTCGTTGGAACGGTCACCCATCCAACTACTAACCGCGCCTTACGTTGCTTTACATCGCGTATCGAAGTATGTACATAGTAAAGACGTACCTACGCTCGCCCCTGTTGAAGATTTATAATAAATAACAAGCTGTTCCTGTTCGAGCGCCAAATTTCTAACGTCTACAGTTTGGACTAGACGTATACTTTTTGCCCTCGAAAACTAATTTTTATCTAATGGTGGAGAAATGCTGTTCTTTCTATCAGCAGGATGGTAGAGGTATAGACAGATATGGTGAAGATGTTGCTGATTGTGAATTTTAAAGATTAGGCGTATGGGATCTGGTGTTAGAGCGGTGTAATATTTTCTGTCATATTATATCAGTATACATTGAGTACATGGGGTATTAAATATACTAAACTGTTGGCACCCCTGAAATTTCGCATGAGTCCATTTCAGCAATATCACTTTTCATAACTATTATTAATTATATACATTGCGATTTGTCATGCTACTTGCACCGAAAGACGAGATTCATGTACATATATTTATATATTTCTTTCATTAATTAAGATATTAAACAAATTTTACTTTATTTTTAGGCCATCCGGGTGTATTAAATTATGCAGAATGGAACAATACTTATCAATATATGCAAACGTACGAAACTCGTTCGGAATATCAATGTGGAGACCAAGCCCAATTTAGTTGCCCATTTTGTTCCCACAGGTGTAACTACAAGAGCAATTTGAAAAGTCATCTTCAACACAAACATAAACTTGTTGTTGACTCTGTACAATTGGATCAATATTTATCATGACAAACTGTTTCAAATTATTTGTTTCGAAATAAAATGTTTTGCATTACCATGTTTATTTGTAAATAAAAATAAATGAAACCTCTATTTGGAGTTTTAAATTAAACTATTTAAGTAAATTTAATAAACACTTCGGATGGTATTTATATTGCTTCTACATATAATTATCTACTGCAATTGGTTTCATTAAGCACTACAATGCCTCTATACACACATGCACCTATAAGAACTATAAGGCTTAGTAAAGCTCCTTGGCGCACTGATGTGGTTAAGACTATTATTAAACTAAGAGACAAATTATTATCTAAATATCATAAAACGAGAGATGATTCACATTGGGTTGACTATAAAAACATGACAAATTATGTAACTAATGCAGTTAAACGTGAAAAACAAGCTTATCTCGAATTTTGCTGTAAAAAAGGTAGTCGGGAAACTTTTTTTGTTTTGGAGACCTTAAATATAAATAATAAAACGAAAAATAGCCTGCCTGTGGACTGTTTTTAAAATTGTCGGTGTGATGGATCGAGAAGCAGTTATTATTCTTTCTTTCATATTTTGGATTGTAGAAGACGCAAAGATGTGTGTCAATCGAAATGGCCAACATGTGGAGCACTTATTAAAAATCTGTTCAATTATTTGAAAAATCTCGAATTTTTTAAGTTTATTTTGTTCTTATTGCTCAATAAATCGAGAATGGTTACAAATAGCCATAGAGATGTACATATAAGATATGTTGGTTTTTCATTCCTACATTATATGGATGAAAAATATACAGCGTGTTCCATTTGAAAAAAAAAATAAGAAAATGCAATTCAAAAAAGTTCTAAATTGAAGAATCATTTTTGGTCACCCTGTATATTTTGAAGAAGTGAAAAAGATTCAAAAACATCACACAGATGTTTGGCAACTGGCATTTACAATTTTTTTCTTTAAAATCCATATTGGTGACTGTATTTTTTCAAAATACTTCTGCAGATGGCATTATTTCAACAAAAAAATCACCACATTCAAATGGGAGACAGTCAATAATAACATAGGAGTGAAAGTAGCAGCCTAGATAGGGGCTTCCAAAAATATACTGATATTTATAACATTTCATTTAAAAAACTAGCGCTTAGTCCCGTGCAATCGTGTTGGTTTGCCATGTATATTCGAAATTCGAATTAAATATTATATTCAATATACCAATAAAATTTTAACTTTTATAAACTGTCTTGTAATTTAAGTTGGTTTCAATTGATGCTATTTGTTTATAATAATCGATTTTTAGGTGCGTACAAATGTCCTAACTGCGATAAGAGTTACTCCAGAAAGGATACATTTAAACGGCACGTCAACAAGGAATGCGGAAAGGAGAAACAACACAAATGTCCCTTTTGCAAGTTTGCCTCCCTAAGAAGTGCGTCAGTTAGACTACATATTGAATCAAAGCACTCCCCTGGGCATTCTAAATGATTAAATAGTCAACAGAAGAGCGACAAATTTAACTTAATCGTATATTGTTTATATCCAAGTCATTGATAACGTGCCGAGAACGAGTTAGAATCGTTGTTGTAACTCTGAAATGGCCGACAATGTCGATAGGGCAGAATATAATGGCGCAGTCGATCGGATATGGTTTTAAACTCAAAACATGAAACAATAAGAAAACAATGTTTTCTTAATCTTTACGCTTCTAAACTTCAATTACCTCCACCTGAGTGAAAACTTCGAGATTGTATACAACAATCTTAGTTATACATTTTTTCTTAATTTTTAGAGCACACTTAACAGCATTTAAAAATATATATTAATTTTGTAGAAAAAATGTCAGTCTATGTTATTAAATAAATGCACATATAAAGATAATAAAGCTGAAGTATTAAAATAAAATCACTAATTACTAACCTGTGCAGCCTTATATCCAAATGTCCCACTCAATTACAATAGCTTGGTGACTGCTGGATACTTTCACTTTTGAATGCAACCAAACCCTTTTAACCATGCGTAGAACAAGTTAAAATAAGTAGATTTTCGAACAGATTCACCTTAGGGAATCATGCCCCGCCTCCCTCTAAAAGGGCTACTTGTATCTGACTATGTATATAGTTTTTCTCAAAAACAGTGAGATAGAGGGAAATGATCTGGACACCATTCGATAGGGCATAACATTATGCACAAGTCCTTATTTTATATTTCACTTCTTTCTTCTATGTAAGGTCCTACAATTGAAGAAATTGATTGAGCCTACCGACATCAACACACTACTTCTGAACAAATTAGAAAATTGTTCAAAGGTGCTTTTAGAGGGCGGAATATTTAAAAATAATATTTTTAGTCGCAAACTCCTCTATAAAATCCTTATTTTACTATAAGTAACGTAACCAGACTGCAACCAACAGCTACTCTCCGAGTCATGTGCCCCGCCGAGCGCTGAATTACAAGTTACAAGCCTGGCGCGTTAAGTGTAATAATTGCATATTACCATCAAAACGCTAATGCTTCGATTGCAACAAACAGCAGCCGAAAGGCTGATCCTACTTAAAGGAGCTCTCGTGCTAGTCTATTGCCACTATTTTACATGTCGCTATTCCAAAGTTACCGAAATGTACTAAGTAGTCAAGTGATCCTCGTGTCGGTCGTCACATGCCTACCTTGCACTGACGAGAGCCAACAGCTCGAAACTGCAGTCTGCAAGTGGTGTGTGACGACTGGCACGAGACTAAGTAGGATCAGTCTTTCGGCTGGTGTTTTAATAAGTACCATTCTTGGCTTCATCGCCTTGGCTTTAGATTTACGAGAACAGAACAAATCCTTTTAGCGTATATTCATTGTAGATTACACAATTTTCAAACAACTTCCCCCTTAAAACTCTTCAAATAGATCTGTATTCACACATAACTCTTCTGAAATTTTTATTTTGTGGTAGTCAAATCAAAATTTTTTTTTGCACAGTAGTTACTAACATCAGCTAATACATCATACGGTACGGACTTACATCTGTTTCAGGTCACTATAGTTGCGAGAGATGTGGGAGTGCTTATAACAGAAGAGACAATTTGACCCGACATTTGAGATTAGAATGTGGAATACAGCCAAGCAATAGATGCCATCTTTGTTACTTTGCTACGCGTCGAAAAAATTATTTAAAAATTCATTTGAGGAAAAAGCATAATATCGGATATCTATTCGAATGTGTGCGAGATGAAACAAAGTACGTTTGACAGTGTACAGCTTGAAGTATAAGAAGTGTAGTTAATTGGCGAATAAGTATATTGTATAGTGACATTTTATAGGTGACAATTGTAAGGTGCAGCAGTACTGCGTAATAAAAAATAAATGAAAAAGTGTATTTGAGACAAGAAGTGAATATAATACTTTATAATATTTAAGCAACATAGCAATCTATAAATCATGAGAACAACAAGAAGAACTCTTCATTGAAAAGAGATCTTCAGAAAAGTTTTAAGAGGTATACTCCCATCGCTATGTACCGCAGAAATCAATGGGATTGATTAAGTCCGGTCGCATTTTTTTAATCGTTTGGGAAGATGGTTTATTTAAACCTTACAGCGGAAATGATAGTTAATAATCTTGTAGAACATTTAATCCTCTACAACACTGACTATTAGCATTTCTCCAGAGGATCGATATTTTTGTTAGTGTCCGCCAAAAAGTCTGCACCATAAGGAAATTTTTTTTATTCAATTGTTTTGTTAACGGGTTTCAGCATGATTAATAACCACAAATTCTAAATGTGAAGCTTGGTTTGAAAATTTGAATGTTTTAGTTTTTATTTTTTTTTTCCAAAAATATGTAATGTTTCATTTTTTGGCTACAGTTGAGTTAATTTGAAATATTGCATTGCAAGGAATACATAAGTGTTGCATTTCTTTTTTAAATAAAATTGATAATGGCATAATAAACATTTTTACAAAAAACAACAGGAGAGTCATAGACTATTTGCAGTAATTCTGGACCCTTACTGTGGAATTTTGCCCGATCATGGACTTGAATATTTAAAAAACGATTGTTCATTTAAATCAAATTTAAATCACATAAATAAAACTTAAAATTTCTTGAATGGAATCTGCGGTAGGTTCTTGATGAAACATATTCAATAGAATAATTATAAATATTCAAAAGAATTGTTACAATACGCACTTGGTTTATTGTTTCATTAGTTTTTTTCAGATTTCTTTGACATATGTTTCGACCTTGCGACCATTATCAAAGAGCCTTAAAAACTGACATGAAATTGGTGGTTCACAGTATATATCTTACAAATCCTCTACCCACCTAGAGGGGGACAATAACTTGATTTGCTATTTCTTAAAATTTAACAATACAGGCCGGAACTACGAACTTAATTTTAATTTTATTACTGTGTCTAGTACAGGATTAAACATAATATTTTTAGTCGCAAACTCCTCTATAAATCCTTATTTTACTATAAGGAAAGTAACCAGACTGCAACCAAAGTTACAAATCTGGCGCGTTAAGTGTAATAATTGCATATTACCATCAAAACGCTAATGCTTCGATTACAACAAACACCAGCCGAAAGACTGATCCTACTTAAAGGAGCTCAGTTTCGAGCTGTTGGCTCTCGTCAGTGCAAGGTAGGTATGCAACGACCGACATGAGAATCCTTTGACTATAGTACATCCCGGTATTTTTACAATAGCGACATGTAAAACAGCCAGCAGGCGCCATCTAGCGGTCCAGTGTCTGTTGCAATCGAAAAATAAATAACCTGACTTGGCTTAGCATAGTTCAAATGTGCTTTTAGAGGGCGGAATATTAAACATAATATTTTTAGTCGCAAACTCCTCTATAGCTGGCCTGCTGGCTGTTTTACATGTCGCTATTGTAAAAATACCGGGATGTACTATAGTCAAAGGATTCTCATGTCGGTCGTTGCATACCTACCTTGCACTGACGAGAGCCAACAGCTCGAAACTGCAGTCTGCAAGTGGTGTGTGACGACTGGCAAGGGAGCTCCTTTAAGTAGGATCAGTCTTTCGGCTGGTGTTTGTTGTAATCGAAGCATTAGCGTTTTGATGGTAATATGCAATTATTACACTTAACGCGCCAGATTTGTAACTTTGGTTGCAGTCTGGTTACTTTCCTTATAGTAAAATAAGGATTTATAGAGGAGTTTGCGACTAAAAATATTATGTTTAATATTCCGCCCTCTAAAAGCACATTTGAACTAGTACAGGATTGTTCATAATTTCTGTTTGTGTATTTGTAACATTTTTATGGTTTCTTAGGGCCTTCTTAATTTCTAAAATTTCAAGCATGTCTAGGATTTTTCCTTTGTTTGAATTATGCAAAATTTAACACTACTACCGTTAAAAACGTAATTTTGCTCAATGCAATGTTCAGCGAAACCAGTTCATTTTTATTATATAAAATAGACTGTTTGTGTTCTCTTAACCTCACATCAATGCTACGGCCACTCTGACCTATATATACGGCATCACAGTCATCACACTTTATTTCATATACCCCTGATTGTTTTAATATCTTCTCTCTTTTCTTTATTATTAACCAACAAACGACCTAAATTATTTCTATTCGTTGATATTGTATTAATACCTAATTTATTTAATCTATTACATACTGAGTTGCTAACCTTATTTACATAATTTATACTATGCCACTTTTTGTTTTCTATATTTGGCGCGTTATAAAAATGTTTTTTTAATAATTTTTGTTTTAATTTTTGGTGAACACCAACATGCCTCTTTCGATGGGAAAAATAATTGATTCTCGTTTAGATCGTTTAGCTTGAGACTCCTCCTAAGCCGAAGATGCACTTTATTTGTAGATTTGAGAAGGTGGAGGGGTTGCACTTGAAGATGTTGGACAGAGCCAAAGCTACGCCCTGTATAAATTCTAGTAATGTAGTTCGCACTGACTCTAATTTCAAAAGGTTTTATTTATCACTGTATTTATAAAATGTGTCCGGGTGGAAACCCTGTATATTAAGCGTTTGGTGCTTTAGATAATTTAAAGTTTAATTGGAAAGTTAAAAATCACTTTGGTAGAATTTTGAGTTTTTTGTCAGATGAAATTACAACACCCTGTATATGGTTTTCTGCAGTAGAACTGTATTTGAATGCTAAGACTGGTTTCTGACTAATTTATTGGGAAATTTAGACAATTTTTGTTTTTGTAGACACTTCTTGATCACGCTGTATATGGTAACTTATTGAGTAGTACTTGGTTTTAACGAGAATTACTGATTTGATTTAAAGTAATGAAAATACTTTCGATGAATTAATTTTTAACAAATTTATTTCGATTTTTGTACTAAAATGGTAACTCTTCGACAGTAAGAATGTTCGTAGATTGGTTTAAAAATGATAATACATGCGCGATGGCAGAGTTGAGTTACAAATTAAGATTATGACTTTTTTTACTTGGTTGAGCCAAGGAAGTTGTTTTCCTGCAATAAAATAAAGCGCGAAAAATAGGAAGCTAACTAGCCGTCGAAAACCAAAAAAAGTTATTTCAGAAATCTCAGGATTCTAGTATGATCACTAATTACAATTTTAAACACTATTTAGTTTAAAAGGAAACTATTTCACTCGCGATACTTCACAACACCTGAATTACTTCCGGAACAGAACTTCTAGTCGCTTGCAGCGAGGGGGATTAGGAACTGTTGCGTTTTTCGCGCCCCATAAGTCTCGCACGAACGTTTTTACCCCCGTTTTAAGTCTGGAAAAGTCTGGATACCGCTCCGTGTGGGCGAGGATGACACATCGTTGCATAATATTGCGCAATATTGTGCAATACTGTAAAAAATGTTGAAATTTTAAAACGAAACCTATATGAACGTGTTAGACATAAAGAGACGATTTTTTTTTATATAAGATTTATGTTTGAATCGATTTGGATTAAAAAGTTATTTAAGGTTTTTATTTCGATAAATTGAAAACATTTCGGATTACCCCGTAATTTAGCGTTAAAGTCACGCACGTACTTTAAAGTGGATACAATTTGAGTGCCTGTGCTGGCAGGCTGAACGAAGCGAACGAAAATTATGTTTATATTCTGACCCGTTATTTGGAGAGTATATTGAACGTGATCTTTGAGTATACAGGGGTGGTATTTTTTAGGTGATTATTTTATAACGTCGGGGCTGTAAAATTTATGTTTGAAACTTTTTTATGAATTTGGTGACGGATTGTAATTATTTGAGAATTATCGAGTAACTGCGAATTTTTTCAGAATTTGTTTTCGAAAAATGTGATTTTTTGCCAAAATAAAATTGAACATGACTTTTTTTCATAGTTTGACTGTTTGAGATGAAAGATTAGATTGAAAAGGATCTTTTAAAGTTAAATTTCTTATAGTACATGAGATGCACTATAACAGTGGCTAATGCCAAAACAATTTTAGAGTCCCTTGATTCTAACTAACACACACTAAATCTCAATTAATTTTTTTACTCGTTTTACTCCAGAGTGCGGGTGGTAGAGGGGGAACTAACGCCAAAAAAAATTTGTTGATACCTTTCGTTCTTGTATATACACTAAATCACATTTTAATTTTTTTTTACTCCCTTTCATAATAGTGATGCTAAAAAAATTTAAAGCCTTGACTTTTCGTACATACCCTAAATTGCAATTTTATGGGCTCTTACCTGCTTGTTTTGCCTATTTACCCTTATTTACTCCATTTACCCCGAACCCGTCAGCGGAATTAGATCAAAATATAATCTAGCTCCAGATCTCGTTATAATACATAAGTGTACCATATTTCAAGTCAATATCATAAGCGGTTCGAGAGTAAATGTGCGCACAAAAAAGTTACAAACATACCGACAAACAGAATTTTTTTTTGCTCAAATTTAAAATCTCAACGTTTCATAGCGTTGGATGTTATCGCTTCTAAAGTTCTACAGGATTTTAGCACTTTTTTACTAAATTTATGGTACTCAATACACATATCTCCGCCATTGGTTAATTATAGAGCATTGTATAATCACATATTAACCCATCCTATCTAATTCTGGTTCATACCAAATTAGGTTTAGATAACTGCAATAATAATGAGAATATAAATAAAAATCGATATTTTTTTTCAATTTCAACAACCAGTATCTCCAAAATGAAACGTTTTGGACACCTGTTTGTATGAAATTTGTTTCTTCAAATTATCTAAGGAATACCCCTCTAAAATAGTTTAACAGTCTTAAGTTATACCCTGTATAGTCATGCTGCTAACAACTTTCTTCAACTTTTTATGCAAAAAATGGCTGCTATAAAAAATGTACAAATAATTTTTTACTTGTAGGTCTTTTGACTGAACTATCTATAGCATGTACTATTTATAGCAAAATTATGTTTGTTAGCCGTAAGATTTTTATCCTTCAAAGGGGGGCATTATAAATAAAAACAAATAAATATAAAATTTTAGAAATTCTGTGCTTATTTTTATACTTTGTAGGTTTTCAGAAAACAGTTTTATCTGCTCTTGGTACAATATTATCTACTAACGACCAGATTCTGGTGGCAATGCAGGAAGTTTTGAGATATAACAAGAAAACTGCCATGGAGAAATTGATTGCGCCAGAACAGTTACCTTGTTTTCCGCTAAAGAGTTACGAAGAATTTATACATTTTGAGCAACTCGCAAAAGAGGATCCTACTATTAATCAATACATGGTAGGTGTTGAATTTACAAAATCAGTGTTGGTCAAAATTAACTTTGCTTTTGCCAGGTACGAAGGTTAGCTGCGCTGGGGGGATCGGGAATTGAAGGCGTTACTCGACGAATTATGAGGTTTCTATTAGATAATCAACTTGGACTTCTATTCAACTGGAAGGGACGAAATAACAAAACAGGCTTCGAACAAACTGCGACAATGGCCATTGTTTACGGTAATAAAAATAGGTAACAGTAAGAAATTAGATCATGTGATATGTTTTGCTTCAGAAGCCGCTAAACTCAACTTTCCATCGAACGAAAAGAACGACATGCTGATCGCGAGGAGTGTAAAGGAATGGCTTAAGCATTCATCCACAAGGATCAATCAAGTCAAAACTAAATAGAGATATTTGACAGTTTACAAATTCAGTTATATTTAAGTGTAGTAATATTATTATTGCTGATGTATCCTCGTCTAATAAACGCATAACTCTTTATCCACTGATAGATATCATTACAACAATTTAGTTCTTTCAGCTACCAACAATGGATCAGTAGCAGCTGACGTTACATCAAGCTACAGCTTCATATCATTATGCGCCAAAATTCTTTATTGCACTTGAGGTTATTTAATTATCCCAAGCTCTAAGAATTTTTTCTTGCAAACTTAAGTATTAATGTTTTCTTCTACTAAACGTTCGTTGGTGAATTTTTCTTTAATTTAGTGTTTTACTTGTTTTTTAACCGACGCACGATGTGTTATTTTGTGCACTGTCAGAAGTTATTTATTTCCAAAACGGACAGTGTCCAGTCTGGTTATCGCTGTGATTGGTAACAGACTGGCCGGGTCTGGTCCAAAGATACTTAGGCTTGCTGCCTTCTTGGCCAGTCTGTCGGCTACTTTGTTGCCACTGCACTGTGTAAGTCCTTTCACCCAGCATACCAGTATGTTATTCATGCTGGAGGCACCAATAAGTGTTTGGTGACATTCCCATATTGCTCCTGTGGTAATTTTGTAACTTCTCAGGGCTAGTAATGATTGTCCAACTTAGCTGTAGTCTGTTTGCTCTTAGGCCACCAAGCCACAACTTCATAGGATATCATTGGTCTTATGACGGCAATGTACATTCACATGGCTACTTTGGGTTTAATTCCTCAGATTGTCCTCACTGTCCTGCCACATTGCTCATAAGAAATGTAAGCCTTCTTGAGTCTTTTATCTATGTGAAGATTCCATGTTAGTTTGACGTCGAAGGTTACACCAAGGTATTTCACTTTTGATGCAAAACCTACTGTTGTATTCAGGAGAGCAGGTGCCTTCTGTGCTCCTAGTTCCCTTTTCCTTGTGAAGAGAATCATCAATGGTAAGTATAAAAGTGGAAGATTTAACTGCACCGTTAGATGTGATGTGGTGATAGATTATTTGTTAATTTGAACGAGTTCTGTGACCAATGACGAAGTTGGATTATGTAAAAGTTTAGATGCCTTTGCTTAGCTTACCTGTAAATGAATAGAATCACTGGATGCGAAAAAAAATTGCGAGAGGATATCTCATTGCTGATAAAGTAAGTATAGATCTATATGAAATTTAAAGTTTATTATCGAAGTATATTACTTATACTTTTGTATATAATGTCTAATCACAAATTACTACTTTTCAACATTAGAGTATAATTAAAACGGGTCAAGGATGAACGCAATTTTTGTTCTTTTTGTTTTAGATTCGGCATTCTCAGAGACTGTCAGAAGTACCTTTTTTTTAAGTCATGGATTGTTATATCAGAAGACGGTGCAATACTTGCTTGCAATTGTAAATATATTGATGGCTTAGGTGTAGTGTGTACTGACGCCTCAGCTGTATTATACGCATGAAAATAACTATGGATCGGTTATTCAGGCAGCCGTATTATGACGTCACTGCTAATATACCATAATCAGTGTAAAATTGAAACTACACATTTTTGGAATCAATTTTCCACGCGGTGTTTCCCGATTTCTGCCCTAATTTTTCGGTAATTAATTGGGAGAAAATTTTGTAGTTGATTTACGACTTTTTTTGCCGAACAATTGTTTAGTTAACGTCTAACTACTATTTTTCTTTGTAGGTAGGAAACTGCACACGTGTAATGTTTGCTTCAGGAAGTACACTTACAGAAATGGACTTCTTCAACACACCCGGTACCAGTGCGGAAAAGAGCCTCAGTTTCCTTGCCATATTCCAAGGTGCAAGTACAAAGCACATCTCAAATCTAATTTAAGGCAACACGAGTATAACGTGCATGGACTTCAAAGCAACGTTCATGCATCTAAAAGAAGAGGGAGAATAAGCCAATGTTCGACAGAAAAGGACACATTGAGTTTAAAATCAACTATTATGTAATAAAAGATTCCTATCTAACTAATTATTCTTAGAAATATGACATATAGCCTCGAATGTTAATACCACGATCATTATTGCTAATAATATACTACTCCATATTTCTCGCAGGACGTAATCTTTTCCTTTCATACCTGTAACTCTTTAAAAATAATGGTTGTTATTTTGATTTTTTAATATGAGAAAAATCCCAGTAGGTTTCCAATTTTTTAAAGCTGGTTCTTTATGTGTTAAGAAGGAGCACAGTTTCAATAGGCACTTTTGAGTATAATAAACCACAAGCTCATGCTAAATTTTTAGGGGTCATATGATACCGCTTGAAAAGGTATAATTTTTATAGTCCTACAGAAATAAATCACTTTAAGCCCTACGCCTACATTTTAGGTGGGACATGGGAAAGCCGCGGAAAAGTGAAAATCGTAACCCATTGGGGTTGCATTTTTCAAACGACCCTGTACGGCTTACGTTTATTTGGACTCTATTTATATCTGTGACTCTTAAAAAGAGAATGGCGTACAAAAATAATTTTCGAAAAGTGACCTCTATGTGCTAAGGTGATACGATACCGTACGGCATTTATGAAATTCGATTTCTATATTAACAAGGATGTACTTTTTTGCTATGCCGTACAAATTAGTTGGACCATGGGGTGGCAAACGCGAGATCAACCCCTTCCTAGATTATTTTAATACTATTTTATATAATAATAATTTTTATTACCATGCCATTGGCGTTGAACTAAGGGTACGTCTAGTATATTCTCATTTATTAACCTTGTTGCCATATTCATAACTTGCCTACAGTAAATTATTTAAAAATGTACTTACTGGTACCTGTTCTGCTCTATCGGTAAAACCTCCCTCCCATTTTATGCTAGGAAAGTTTCTTAATTTACCTCCTCCAATAATGAAGACCTTATCGGGGGTTTTCGTCACACCTTAGAACATTCAACTGAGACTGCAAGCTGTCAAATACCACGATCCCCATTAGGTCTGTACACGACAAAAATTAATATGGTGGATGGGTGTGTCGCTTTCAACCAGTACCACCAAACATGGCCCAAAAATATTGTTCTTATATGTCCATACGTGAACAATTATTTGAGCTGTTGCTAACTTTGTGTGCAAGAGAAAATTAAATCGCATGCGCAACATCGACTCATACACACGCCGAGTTAAAATATACTAGACTTTAACTATTTTTATACAAATATTTTTTTCTTTCAGTTCAAATACAAAAGCCCAAATGCTGTACCTCTTTACAAATTAATATTATCCCTAATTTGTTACGATCACACTTGTTTCATTTTATGTGTATATTTGCTAGATAGATTAGGAGGTTAGTAATATAATGTGAAAGAGCTTTTAGAGTTTCCACTTTTATAAGATCAACACCTGTCGATTTATTGATCTTCAGTTTGCAAATTATATTTTTAATTTTACTTTTATCTGATGGTTGCTTTGGGATCTTTGAGGTGAAAATATTGGGACTTTTCTTACATTATTAGCCAATACTTTTGATAAAGTCACAAATTCATTTGCTAGCTACTTAGTTTCAGTTAAAACCTCCCCATCTTCATGATTTATTGATTCAATGACCGTTGATATTGATTTACTTTTAGTTATTTCCTGTACTAGCTCCCAAAGACTTTTAGAACCAGCCGAAATAATTTATGTTTCGCTTTATGTACTAGAACGCACTATTCATGTCTATAATTGTTATAATAATTTTTGAACGGGATGTTATCTCAATCTCTATAAATTCTTGAACATAATGATAGCAATTTTCAGAAAATTTGTGTATGCAGTGGTAAGTTGGTAAAATATATGATCGGTCCAATTTCAATTGATAGCATGTTTGCTATTATTAAGTGTTTGAATTTGTTACAGCAGAAAGTTGTTTCGGAAAATCGACGTTATCCGTACCAAGGTTTATTGTGATTTTTTTTTCCATAAAGCCGTTGTTCTGCACACATTATTTTAGTTCGGTAATAAACAAATACATTTTTAAACCTTAAATTTAGTATACGGGGCACTAATGTGCATAACTCTCATTAAAAAGCTAAAATTTTATTTAAACAATTTCTATCTACATCTACATATTATAGACTTGTTACTTTTACATTTTATTTTTAGAGCGAAGAACTCACACATGTGACGTATGCTTCAGGCGATATAGTTGGAGGAAAGGCCTTCTTCAGCACAAGCGTTACCAATGTGGAAAGGAACCACAGTTTTGTTGCCCTTATCCGGGATGTTCGTATAAAGCGCATCTCAAAGGCAACGTGAAGCAACACGTGACCATGGTCCATGCAAGCTTTAGCTTAGGAAGAAACTTAGACGACTTGATTTTGAAAGCCAAAAAAGAGTAACATTTTAAAAACTAATTAAATGGGTCGAAACGAATTTTTAAAAATAAAAAATAAATAAATAAAATATTAGCCAAAACATTATATTATTTCAAAATAATTTGGAAACCTTAAATATGTCATATATCCAGAATTTAATTTAATTTAATTTAATTGCAAAGGAGCCAGCATATTTATTTTTTCGATATGAGAAACACAATCGGAGATACGAGAGAAATGCTTTGTTTAGGAATTATTGAAGCAAAACTTGTTCTTTCTTCTGAACATACCGTACAAAAGCGCTAAGTTTACAAACACAAACTAATAAATTATCCAACTTTTCTTCATTTATATGAACATTCTTAATTTCTACTATATCAACATTTCAAAGAAAATGTCATTAATTACTCAAAAAACAAGTTCCTATTCATTCGATTGTTACTTCTAATTAAGGTTGGATAGTATATAACCCCCTAGTCTCTATTTTCTGTTTGTCGGTGTTTCCCTTTGTTTGATTTCCCTTTTTACAATGTATTTTAAGTACTGGGCCACGGTATAGGGAAAATTAACATTAAGGATAGAAACAAAGGTATCGCCAATCTAGCTATTCAGACAGTATTTGTCCATATTTCTATACATATCCACACATACATAATATAACAACTTATGAGAAAAAAAGGTTTAAAGCTTTAGATTTGTATTTTTGATAAATTAAAAAATACATGAAAATATTTCTCTTCTGTTAAGGGACAACAGATATGGTAAATTAAAAGGTGTTGGTGTGCTGTAATTTATTATATCATTATATAGAATATTGCACCCATTATAGTTTTTTTCACAACTAAAAAATATATGTTCCAAGTTCCCATCAATGTTACAGTGTTCACAGAGATCCAATTGTACAATACCTATTCTCGCAAGAAAGGATGAATAACGAGCATGTCCAAATTTTATCCTATTTATGATGGTGATGTACTTTCTAGGTATATTAAAATTTTCGTGCCATTGTCTTGGCGGGATGTTCGGTTGAGTAAGAGTGTACCTGTTTTGATGAGTGTCACAATAGGATTGCCACTGTTTTGACCATAGTTGTTCCATACGTTCCTTGCATGCATAGATACAATCTTAATTAATGCTTTCCTTAGCTAATATATCGACTTCTTTGTTAAATTTCAGTCCTGCGTGAGCTTTTACCCAAATGAAAGCTATTTTTTTACCAGTTGATATTAATTCATATAGTCTATTTTTGATTTTAGTAATAAATGGGTTGAGCCGTGTGTTAGGATTGTAACTATGTTCAATGGATTTAAGCACTGATAGTGAACCTGACAGGATTAGAAAATTATTTGAGTCCTCTGGCAGGTCCTTTAAGACTGAAAGGATAGCAAAAGCTTCAGGTGAATAAATAGAAAAATTATCAGGTAGTTTGTATTTACTAGAAGTACTATTTTGTGGAATAAGGTAAGCGCATCCTATACCCTGTTGCGATTTAGAGGCATCTGTATACATACATAAGAGAGTAATTTTCATAATTTTGTATGGCAGTGTGCAGTACAATTTTATCAAGTGCGGGATTGAAGTAATACTTAGAATATCCTGAAAGGTTATTATGTGTTGGTTCTCTGGGATATAGATTCGCCATATTGTTGAAAAATTGTTGTGTTTCACGAAAGGAGCTACATAAAGGGGGAGAATTTTTTTTAATCAGTATTTACATAATATAATAAGTCCAATGTGTTTAATTTCGATACTATTTCTACAAGTGCTGAATGTTTGCAATATGACCTGAGAATTAATTTTTGCGCCTGAAACTGACGTCTTAGGGCAAGAGGCGGTTCGAGGGCTTCTACTCGTAACGGTTCTACTGGGGTAGATTTCATGGCTAGGCAGATCCTAAGTACTTTATTTTGTACAATATCCAAACGTTTTACAAGAGTATTGCTGGCAGAACCGTAGAGAAAGTTCCCATAGCCAAGGATAGATCTAATGTACATGCGATAGAAAAGGAGACATGTTTTTTTATCTGAACCCCACCAAGTTTTTGAAACTGTGCGCAAAAAGTTAATACCTTTATTACATCTGACAACTATATGTTCAATAAAAGGTTTCCAAGTAAGCTTTTTGTCGCGCTGCAGGTTCTCAGTGCCAGTCTTCGTTGGATCTTCTCCATCAGTTTCCTGTATTTCCCGATTTGTATCCCTCTCTTCATATCGGAGCGCCGTAAAGTAGGACTGAGTATCCTTCTCCTGCTATCTCGTGGCAGAGGCCTGCTATTTGGCATTATATGCTCTAGTGCAGGTACTATTTTCTCAACTTTCTTTGTAATTACCCTGATGTGTTCTACCATCCGCATATGTTTGTCGAAGTGCACTTTCAGGTATCGCACTGCTTCCTTGGTTGCTGTTATTGTATCCAGCAATTCAACGTTTGTTCGTGATATTTTTTCTCTTGCTTACGAGCAGTACCGTCTCTGTTTTCTATGGTGCTATCCGTAGCCTCTTCTGGTTCATCCACCGAATTATGTTTGAAATCGCGCGGTTTGCTGCGATTTTCAGTACCCGTTGTAGCCACTACAGCCAGATTAGCCGCGTACCCTACCACCGTTACTCCCTGGGTCATCTTTATTTTAAGTGCGTCATCACATAGGTTTCATAGCAATGGCCCTAGAGCCGACCCCGGTGAAACTCCATAACTAGTCCAGTCCTGCTGTTCCTTCAGATTATTTTGTCTGAGGTTTTACAAAAACAATATATAATAATAATAATAAAAATCTTTATTTATTTGGTCGAAGTTCGCATATGATGCTCTCTTCCACTTAACCCTCGATATACTACAACGAGGTCCAAGATATCAATGAATTACGCAATAGAATTGTGAAAACTTTCAATAAAATTTTTAACCATATATCTCCGGAACCAATAGAAATATTTTCAATTTCTATAACCCATTTCATTGACCTCAAAATGTGATTTTTTTTTCCCATTTAACCGACTTGGCAACTGTTATAGTTTGCTAGAAGGCAATACTGTTCAACATGAAAAGAAGTCACCCTGTATATAGCTAGGGGGCTCTACTGTAAATATAGCCCCTGTAAATATCCGCACGTAGGGGGCGCGAGGGTGAAAATTGAAGAACCTACAAGACGAAGGAGCAAGAAAGCGAAGGGGCGAGAAATCAAAACAAATCGTTAAAAGACGAGTTTTTATTGAATCGTTGTACACATCTTGCCTTCAATCATGTGTACATAAAGATGATACATATGCTTATATACAAAGTGCTTATGCCTGGGTTTTCTTGCAGTCGTACATTATTATCTTTTACTTTTTAGTACCACTTTTCACAGAAAAGCAAGTTTAAAAAAATTGTAGTTTATGTGTTTATAATATGGTATGGTATGGTATGCTATGGTATGGTATAGTATAGTATAGTAACGCAAAAAAAATATTTTTTCTTTGTTGAAATGGGGTTAAAATGTCATGAAAGGTCAAGATTTTAAATTTGAGCGAAAAAACTTTCTGTCTGTCTGTCTGTCGGTGTGTCTGTAAATTTTTTTGTCCGCGCGTTTACTCTGGAACCGTTTATGATATTGACTTGAAATTCGGTACACTTATGTACTATAACGAGATCTGGAACTAGATTATATTTTGATCTAATTGCGTTGAAGGGTTCGGGGGTGAATGGGGTAAATAAGGGTAAATATTCAAAGCAAATAGGTAAGAGTCTATAAAATTGCAATTTAGTGCATGTACGAAAAGTCAAGGTCTCAAAAAAAATTTTGGCATCAGCCGCCCTCCACCATCACTCCCAATACCACCCCCACACTATTATGAAAGGAAGTAAAAAATAATGAAATTGTGTTTTAGTGTGTATACGAGAGCCAAGAGCCTCTAAAAATTTTTTACATTAGCCACTCCCTCTACCACCCCCATTACCACCCCCATCTTATTATTAAAGGAAGTAAAATATTACATTGGGATTTAGTGTGTATAAGACTTGGATACAAAATCTGGATGTGGACGTAGTGACTCCTTGGGCAGCGGTTTTCTACTTTTATCTGATGAATGCTTTGGGTCCTTTGAGGTGAAGATGTTTGGACTTTTCTTATATTACTAGCTAATACTTTTGATAAAGTCTTCACAACTTCATTTGCTAGCTATTTAGTTTCAGTTAATACCTCCCCAACTTAATTTCATATTGATTCTATGAATGTTAATATTGATTTACTATTAGTTATTTCCTGTACTAGCTTCCAATGACTTTTAGAATCAGCGCATTTCATCTCTATAATAATTTATTTTTTGCTTTATGTACTAAAGCACATAATTCATTTTTATAATTGTTATAATAGTTTTTTAACGCGATATTATCTCAATCTCTTTATAAATTATTGAACATAATGACAGGAACTCTCGGACACTCTGTATATGGAGTGGTAAGTTTGTAAAATATATGATTAGTCCGTTTTTATTTGACTGATTTTAAATGTTTGAATTTGTTACAACAGCAAATTGTTTCGGAAAATCGACGGTATTCGTACCAAAATTTGTGATTTTTTTTTTCAATGAAGCCGTTGTTCTGCACACATTATTTTAGTTCAGTGATACCCAAATAATACATTTTTAAGCCCTAGAATTAGTAGACGGAGGACTAATGTGCATAATTCGCATTGAAAAGCATTTTATTTAAATAATTTTTGGTCTGGTCGATAGCCGAGTGGGTTAAGGCGCGAGGTGGTAATCGCGATTAATCACACGGACATCGCACCACCGGGTTCGAATCCTGGCTCCGGCACTGGCACTATCGGAGGAAATGGTTGTATGTCCGCGTTTTTTCAATGTGTAACCCCTTTCCGCACAAGTCCTGGCTTCTGGAATTGGGGGCTGTCTAATTTCTCTGGTGTTTATTATTTATTTATTTATTATTCACATATAGACTTGTTACTTTTACATTTTATTTTTAGAGCGAAGAATTCACACATGTGACGTATGCTTCAGGCGATATAGTTGGAGGAAAGGCCTTCTTCAGCACAAGCGTTACCAATGTGGAAAGGAACCACAGTTTTGTTGCCCTTATCCGGGATGTTCGTATAAAGCGCATCTCAAAGGCAACGTGAGGAAACACGTGACCATGGTCCATTCAAGATTTAGCTTAGGAAGAAACTTAGATGACTTGATTTTGAAAGTCAAAAAAGAATAACATTTTAAAAAACTAACCAAATGGAACGAAAAGAATTCTTAAAATCTCGTAAATAAATTAAATACTATCCAAAAGATTATATTATTTCAAAAATAATTTGGAAACCTTAAATATGTCATATATCCAGAATTTAATTTAATTGCAAAGGAGCCAGCATATTTATTTTTTCGTTATGAGGAAAATAATCGGAGATACGAGAGAAATACTTTATTTGGGAATTATTGAAGCAAAACATGCACAATAATAAATTAACATAACCTAGTTTTTATCTTAATATCGATGTCCTTTCTTCTGAACATACCATATAAAAGTACTAAATTTAAGGAATCGTTATTAACAAACACAAACTAATAAATTACCCAACTATTCTGCATTTTTATGAACATTCTTAATTTCGACTGTATCAACACATCAAAGAAAATAACGTTAAATACTCCAAAAACAAACCATTGTAGAGCATATCAAGACAAATACCTTATCCTAGTTAATACTAGAAGACATTATATTATATAAAAGGATTCACAGCATTTTGAAGCAAAAAAATATGAACAATTCAATACATTAACTAACATAGCTAATCCAATTCTTTTATTGTGAGGAGGTGAAATCTGCTAAACCCACCTCGTCTGTTGTTTAGCACTAAGGTAGTGTAGGATTCTTACCCCTTCTGCCGTGTCGACAGCACCGCAGTACTAATACTCATCTTTATCCGCTCTTCTGAATCTGTGCAGATACTTTATGAAATCTCCGTGTCCTGTTAATGCGTGGGTTTCGTAGTAATCTACCTCCCTGTGCCCTCTGCTTGTCCAGTGTGCTCTGTTGTGTAAGTTTTTCCATATCCTGTGCCACTTGGTCATCATTTCTTCCCTTTTATTTCCTTGTTCCCTTCTTTTCTCCTACCCAGTTTTCCGCCCGTTCCTCAACCGTTAATTCTGTAGGCATACGTCCAGAGACAACCATTAATACCTCGGTGGAAGCCGTTCTGTATGCGCTGCAGGTTCTTAGTGCCAGTCTTCGTTGGATCTTCTCCATTAGTTTCCTGTATTTCTCGATTTGCATCACCTTTCTCCTAAAACAGGACTGAACACACTACTGAGCAGAGTATCCTTCTTCAACTAGCCCATGCGCCTCCGCTATTTGGCATTATGCGCTCTAGTGCAGCTACTGTTTTCTCGGCTTTCTTTGTAACTGTCCTTATGTACTGTCATCTGCATATTTGCGAAGTGCACCCTCAGGTACCGCAGTGCCTCCTTGGTTGCTGTTATTGTATCCAACACTTCAATATTCATTCCTGTTATTTTTCTTCTGCCTACGAGCAGTATCGCCCTCATTTTATATGGGCTATCCGTGACCTCTTCTGGTTTATTCACCGAATTATGTTTGAAATCGCGAGGTTTTCTACGATTTTTGGTGCCTCGCGACTGCCAGCTGTAGCCACTATCACTATGTAGCCAGATCATCTGTGTACCCTACCACTATTAACCCTTGGGTCTTCTGTATTTTAAGTACATCATCATATAGGTTCCACAGCAATGGCCTTAGAACCGATCCCTGTGGAACTTCATAGTTAATCCAGTCCTGCTCTTAACTCAATATTATTTACGTTTTCTTCTAGAATGTTTTTTTTCTTCTAGAATGAACAGCAATTAACCAGAAGGAACCTACGTTTTATAATGGGAATCCAGACTGGACACTGTCCGTTAAGGAAACATTAAGCGAAACACCTCTCTGTAAAGGTTGTGAACAAGATGAGACGGTTCAACATGTACTCTGTGACTGTTCTACTGTCTCATCAATCAGAGAATCCATTTTGGGAGAACGTTGGCCTACTTTGGCCGATGTAAGGGAGATTCCCCTAGGCAGCATCACCACCTATTTCGCAAGATTAGGTTGGTTGGTGGCCTAGGCGAGGGTCTGCCTACAGGGAGGATGTACAAGAGGCCCAGAAGGGCCTAAGTGCTGTGGTAATAATAATTTTTATTGACCACCCTCCCAACCAATTCCAGATTCCAGATACTTCTAGAATGCCTTGGAAACCAATGGAACAGTAGCCAGCTCGCTCGCCTTGTTTAAATCATTCAGATTATGATTATTTTGTGTGAGGTTTTACAAAATGCAATATATATATATGCAATAAAGATCATTATTTATTTGGTCAAAGTTTGTATATAATGGGCTCTTCCACTTAACCCTCGATATACTACGAGGTCCAAGATCACAGTGAATTGCACAATAGAATTGTGAACATTTTCAACAAAATTTTTCAACGTATATCTCCGGAACCAATAGGAATATTTTCAATTTCTGTAACCCATTTCATTGACCGCAAAGTACGATTTTTTTCCCTATTTAACCGACTTTGCAACTATTATAGTTTGCTAGGTGGCAATACCGTTCGATATAAAAAGTAGTCACCCTGTACATCGTAAATGTATTACCGTATTTTCTCGTGATAATAATTCGTGAACGTAAATTTCTTGGCCTTCCATTTTTCACAGGAGCTTATCGATCGCAAAGCTCCATGGTAGATGGGATAGTACTCCTAAAATATCATTTGACATTATAGTGAATCGATAGTAATGTATGGGAGTTATTTAGTTCTTAGAAATAATCACAATATGCTGTTTAGGTTTGTAACAATGAGCTCAAAATGACACCGACCGAAGCCAGGACTGGTGGACTGTGTAATAACTTTAATATGCCTCTTTAAATTCCGTTGTCTGTATACAAGTTTCTCATCAGTGTAAGAATTTTGAGTATTTTTGTGAAAAATCATTAACGCAAAATAAAACCAAACCTGTGTCTAAGGGACATATGTTTACTTACTAATACAAAAACAATCTTAGATAAAACCTATACAAAGCAGTACATATCGAGATATACTCATAACAAAAATCCAAATAAACTTCCGTACGTGTTCGAAACTTCCAATGTCTGAAATCCGCGTGTAATCGGGGGATTAAGGTTGAATGATCGAGATATTCGCTATTTTATCAGTTAAAACCAAATCTTCTTTGATTCAAGACTGCAGACAGGCACTCTGCGAATTTGGCTCGTTCAACTGGGTCAAACTGCTCTGAGTGCCTGTGTGCAGGTCCTCTGAATGGCTCTCAGCAGCTCTTCAGAAGCTCGGAGCCAGTCCTGGCTTACCCTAAAGCAAATGCCAGAAGGTCAATAGAGGACTGGTCTCACTTCCAATTCGTTGACCTCTGGGCGTCGGCAAGCGAAGATTTTCATTTCAGGACCCTTGCCGAGGAGGACAGAACAATTATTGCGTCTAATCAGAAAGCAAGTTAGAGTCGTGGTAAGTCTTTTGACTGGATACGGTCGGAGTGGTTAACAACCCCGACTGCATTTTCTGTAGTGAAGCTGAGGATACTTCTGTCCACCTCCTAACCTCCTGCCGCAGTCTCATGATCTTAAGGCATCAACACTTCGGTATTGGTTTCCCTATGCCGGAGGAAATAAGGAATATTCGCTGGAAAGGATTCTGGTCTTTGGTCTGGAGTCCGGTCTGGATGAGGACATTCATTGACCAGTTAGCGGATGCCTGAGTGCCGCGATTTATTATCGTACCGTTAAGAAGAAAAAGGTCGAATGAAGATGTGAAGAGGTAGGCCAGTATTGGATAGAGTCGTTCAACTAAATGCGGTACCATCATTTCAACAATTTTGTACGTCCATTCTGTTAAGATTTGAATATTCTTTTTTGGCGCAATTTTAGGAGTGTACATTTGCTTAAATTTTTTATGGTTAAATTCCAAATTACCCTGAATAATTTTTCATCAGTGATTAAAATAATGCCTGCAAACTGACAAGTAGTATTGTTCTTAGCAACCCTGAGATTTATTAAGGTTATTAACCAAGTTGTAATTTTAATGTTTATTTCTATTATGCAGATATTTTGATAAGTGTATATGACATGACAATATATCAACTGGTTGCTTTTGACTGCATTTTTGGTATATTTCTAGAACGGCATAGGTGCGACGCATGTGGTAGAAGCTATAAGTATTCCAGCGGTTTACACCAGCACAGAAATTACATGTGTGGGAAGGAAGCGCAATTCGAATGTCCATATGTTGATAGCTGTAAATATAAATCAAAGTTGAGACCAGACTTGAGAAGACATTTAAAAAATGTTCACAATGACTTCAGATATTTTTTTTGAGGTATACCTTAGGAGTGTAGTGACTGGGTAATAAAATTTTAAAAACGATCTGATATTTTTTGCACGTATCCTTAACATGATCCCACTACTCCTACTACTCATAACATACGCTTAGACTTACATTTAAATTACCATCACAAGTAGATATTTTATAATATTTCACATATTTTACAATATCGCATATGTATAAATTAAAGAGAATATGTTCAAGAATTGTCCCTTGTGGGACGCAATTTGCAATTTGTGTAAAATTTAACATTTCTATTTTAGAATTAAAAATATTTACCAATTTTTACGTCGTATGCGACGGCAACTTTTTCTAGTTTACACAGTCGAAAATTTAAAAACACTGCTAATATTACAGGACTATTTGTTACCACTAATCACAAACATTTAAAATTATGAATTCTCAAGAATGAAATTTTATGAACCCTTACTTGTTCCACTTAAAGTTGAAAATCGTGTACAAGTATACAGACAATACCACCGGCTTGGTGGCCCAGTGGTTTAATGGTTAGGGTTGAGACCAAGTGGACACGGGTTCGAATCCTGGCTAGGGTATGGATGTTTAGTGTCGTTTTTCCTGTGTTACCGAGTTGATAGCAGTAGACTAGACAGAGTTGTGTGAGAGGCAACATGGCTGGTCCCTGTACCAATCCTGAGTTTGAATCTCGGCTGCGGCAGTTGGCAGAGGCGTAGGAAATGGCCGTTGTGTAATTGCTTATGTATATGGGTCTTGGTTGAATGGTGAAATAGCTAATGCTGACCTCCACCAGGAAGGTTATGTAAAATAAAATGATAAAAGCGCAGTTCCTCATGCTCTGGGTAACAGCGAACTCTGCCCTTTGATAGATCCACTATTATATTTTTTTAATTAATTTTTACTTTGTATATTTGGTTTCTATCAATAAAATCAATTATTATTATTATTATTAATAAAATTAAATATGAAAGCACTTAACTATAATTACTCATTTAACAAAGAGGAAAGCTGATAAGCTGATGATGCCTGAAGGTGATAAATCATCCAATATATCCTAAGAACGATCCTTTTCAAAATTAAAATGTAGTGATTATCGATAGCCCTGAACCGACTCATGTGATGTAGGTGCTAAAAAAGTATTGTGTTGCACTACTTCATTTTTCGTTAGAACAAATTAATGTGTACTAAATAACCAAGAACAAATAGTTGCTTCTAATAGCTAATGATTGTTAACTTTCTAATGCATGTGTTAATTTTATCGGTTTAATTTTTAGACAGATATCAGTGCGAAAAGTGCGGAAGAAGCTATAAATATGCTAGGGGCTTATGGGAGCACAGGAATTATATGTGTGGAAAAAAGGCGCGATTTGAATGTCCACATGTTGGTTTCTGTAATTTTAAAACAAAAGTAAAGACAAACTTGAAGAAACATTTAAGAACAGTGCACAAGGATTTTGAATGAAGTAGGTACATTTTGTAAAAATTTAATAAAAAGTCCGAAAGAAATATGTATCATTCATTTTTGGTCAGACTCTGCCGAGTTCAAATGTGCTTTTAGAGGGCGGAATATTAAACATAATATTTTTAGTCGCAAACTCCTCTATAAATCCTTATTTTACTATAAGGAAATAACCAGACTGCAACCAAAGTTACAAATCTGGCGCGTTAAGTGTAATAATTGCATATTACCATCAAAACGCTAATGCTTCGATTGCAACAAACACCAGCCGAAAGACTGATCCTACTTAAAGGAACTCCCTTGCCAGTCGTCACACACCACTTGCAGACTGCAGTTTCGAGCTGTTGGCTCTCGTCAGTGCAAGGTAGGTATGCGACGACCGACATGAGAATCCTTTGACTATAGTACATCCCGGTATTTTTACAATAGCGACATGTAAAACAGCCAGCAGGCGCCATCTAGCAGTCCAGTGTCTGTTGCAATCGAAAAATAAATAGCCTGACTTGGCTTAGCATAGTTCAAATGTGCTTTTAGAGGGCGGAATATTAAACATAACAAGTGGTGTGTGACGACTGGCAAGGGAGCTCCTTTAAGTAGGGTCAGTCTTTCGGCTGGTGTTTGTTGCAATCGAAGCATTAGCGTTTTGATGGTAATATGCAATTATTACACTTAACGCGCCAGATTTGTAACTATGGTTGCAGTCTGGTTATTTCCTTATAGTAAAATAAGGATTTATAGAGGAGTTTGCGACTAAAAATATTATGTTTAATATTCCGCCCTCTAAAAGCACATTTGAACTATGCTAAGCCAAGTCAGGCTATTTATTTTTCGATTGCAACAGACACTGGACCGCTAGATGGCGCCTGCTGGCTGTTTTACATGTCGCTATTGTAAAAATACCGGGATGTACTATAGTCAAAGGATTCTCATGTCGGTCGTCGCATACCTACCTTGCACTGACGAGAGCCAACAGCTCGAAACTGCAGTCTGCAAGTGGTGTGTGACGACTGGCAAGGGAGCTCCTTTAAGTAGGATCAGTCTTTCGGCTGGTGTTTGTTGCAATCGAAGCATTAGCGTTTTGATGGTAATATGCAATTATTACACTTAACGCGCCAGATTTGTAACTTTGGTTGCAGTCTGGTTATTTCCTTATAGTAAAATAATGATTTATAGAGGAGTTTGCGACTAAAAATATTATGTTTAAGACTCTGCCGAGTTCTGGATTCGATCCCTGGCATCGACAGTGGCAATGTCGGTGGATAATGGGTAATGTTCGCATTTTTTCAAATATGTTACCCCCTTTCGGATAGCCTTCGCTTTGGATTGGGGAGGTTGTCTACTATATGTGGTATGTTTATATTTAAAAAAGGACGCAGGTGTATTTTATTAGTATACACATTAAATCATTCTTGATGTAATATTCTGCCACGTGAAATTCGGAAGGAGAGACCCTACTACTGTAAGCTATATATATATATAGTTTTGTATATTGCAGAAATCTCGGGATATCTCTAATAAATATATTATAAAGCGGTCCAAGAATAGATCCCTGCGGAATGCCGAATACAACTGATCTGTTATGATGTAAGTATCGAGTTTTCTATATTAACACCGGTAAACTGTTGTCTACCATTAATATGGTTGGACTATATTTTGGTTAAATGATCATGCATCATCTTGTGAACATACTTTGATTTTTTTACATTATAATTCTGTCAATGAGCTTTATCATTGTGTATATATACTACGTTTTGTAATAAACTTTATTATTTTTATATTAATGGTCAATAAGATAACAGTATTTACACGCATTTTAATGTGGTTATATATATTTCTTATGTTGTAGATTACAAATATAGATGTGATCAATGTGGCAAATGTTACAAGTACTGGCGTGGACGGTACGAACATCGAAAATTTTCGTGTGGCAAACAGGCAGAATTCGTATGTCCGATACCAAGTTGCAATCACAAGGCAACCTTGAAGGGAAACATGAAGAAACATTTTCAGAGGAAACATAACGATATTATCTTTTATTAAAATATTAGCTTATAGTATATTTTAAATGAATTTCGTTTTAAATGATTTATTATCTATCGCTGACAATAATTAATAATAATAAAAGTTTTAAAATAAACTGGTCAAAATGTAAGTTGAAAAATTTAATTATTTATATATATTTTGTTTTATGTTATGTCCTTGCCTACATTATTACAAAAAAAAAAAAAATGAAAAATATACACGGTGGGCCTTGAATGAATTCCCAAGGGATGAATTCTTTCATAAACGGAGATTTTTCCTACTCAGCTGATAAATAATTTTCAGTATGCTTTCATTCATTCTCAAATCTCGTCGGCTTTGATAGTTGTTGAAATTTGTCACAGGTAAGATATAATCATATCCCATTTAAAATAACTACCTTCCCGGCCATCTGCTATTTTATGATTGAATTTACATACATTTATTGACTATTTACATAGTCACGAAAATAAAAATTGAGGAATAATGTATAGTATAAGGAATTACAGTTTCTATGGGAGCAAGTTAATTTTTTTATACGTGGGTAAATACGGGCAACGTGTCTTTTTAATTTCAAACAACTTAGTTATATAGCTGAACAACCATGTTATAAACTTAGCTGGGTACGAACCCGGGAATTCAATAAAATAGAAAACTATTTTATAAATAATTATATCCATTACAAAATATATATTTTACAAATATTGCAAATGAAACTAGTGGGTGTGAAAACTTTATATGTAAACTTATGCCTTATACCCATATCTATATCTTATATCTATTCGTTATATATTGTTATACCTTATGTCTCATGCCTCATGTCTCATTCCTTATACCTTATACCTTATACCTTATACCATATACCTTATACCTCATACCTTATACTTTATACCTTATACCTCATGCTTCATACCCCATACCTTATAACTGTACCTCATACCTTTTCAGGCATTGCGAAATATATTATAGCAAAAGAATCATTGGTGAAAAAAGTAGCGAAATATCAAATTGTCTACCATGCATAAACGGATGTGCTATATAGTGACATGTATTTTAGAACTATTTGACTGAGTTAGCTCTCACAAACAGCGAAACAGCGAGTACTACAAGAAACCTGCATGGGCAACTGTCTGGAGATGATTATAATAATCTCTAGTGCAGTTTCCAGTGCTCTGGGGCTAATGTAACATTTGATTTACCTTCAAATTTGAATTTTGTTTGCTGTGGCCTGAAAAATTAGTGTAAAGTAGAACAGTTTTCTTGTATGGTTTACTTAATAATGAGACATAATCATATATTTCTGTTTTGTTGTAGCATACAGATATGGGTGTAAACAATGCGGTAAAAGGTACAAATACTCCAATGGCCTGAATGAGCATCTGAAATTTACCTGTGGTAAGATGGCCCAATTTGTATGCCCAGAGACGAGGTGTAGCTACAAGGCAAAGTTGAAAGGAAATCTGAAAAAACATGTTAAGAATAAACATCATTATATTTTGCTTAACTAGTTTTTATGATCAGTTTGACGAATTTGCTTAGAAAATTTTATAATTGTTCGTTATCGACCGTTTTGTTTCGTTTAGAAATGATGTTCGAGTAAATTAACTTAAATTTCGAATTAACTTAAATTCTCCATTCAATGAAAAAGCCAAAAAACTAAGGTTTTCCACTTATTATACCCCGTGAACAAGAATGCTAATATCAAAAATACATTTTGAAAAGAATAATATGTATAAATAAAATAATTTATCATATAATATGTAGTTTTCCTCTGATTGGTGGCCTTACAAACAATGTGTTTTGGACAGAATGTATAGTTAAAAACATAAGTTAAAATTAATAATGATCGTTAAGACAACAAAATCATCAGTCTACCAATATTTGAAGCCAAATTACTAAAACTATTATAATAATTTATTATAAATATTATAATAAATAATATTATATCTATGTAATACAAAACAATTATTGAGTCTGTAATATTGAGCTATAGTCCAAGCAATGAGGGGTTTCTATCTATATATCTATTCGCGAAGATCGTTATCAAACAATCCTGTAATATTTTTTTTCTTAAAGAGATCTTCGTTTTAATCCGCGATGAAATTCTGATTTTGTTGAAAATTGCAAATCAACCCCCAACTTTGGCGCGCCGTAGAACGGAAACTGTCAGTCGCAGACGAAAAATGCAAAAACCAAAATTGTGCACAATTCTGTTCTCTCCATATTTCATTTGAACTTTTCGATAGCACTTACCACAACGGCGCTATTTCCCGAAAAGCGTCGCGACGCAGAGTTTTCATCCCTCCATCCCTCGAGCGGCAAACCCCCGAGGTCGCAAACTGAGGTGAACTCTCAGGGGACCTATGTCTACCATCCCAGCAAATTTTATTTCTTTCCGACCTTTTGCGAATAGAAACCCCCCCCCCTCCCCATTGCTTGGACTAGTATACAAAAGTATATAGGTAAAATTCCTTAAATAATATTCAACTCATACAGTTTTTAAAGTCTTCCGATATTTGACTTGCTGGGAAATTTGCACAAATTAAATGGCATACTCAGACTCAAATAAAAGCCCAATAAAGATTAAATGATGGAGAAAAATTATTAGACTGTGGTTGCTTTGGAGACCTAACAAATAGACCCGATAACATCCCCCTCCCATCCCTCTTAATTACTAAAGAAAATCCCTGATCGTGAGGCAATCAAAAACACATTGAATCCCACCTTGTAATTATATATCTCGATTTATATCAAGTTAAATAAACAAATTGGCTATTTACGTGATCATCTAGTTTGACAAAGTTAGGACCCAAATTACGTTGTGTTTGTAGTAATCTTATATATTTACCCAAGTGATTTATGCATAGTTTGATGTCACGGTTTCCTATCTGATGTTATTTATCTTAGAAAATTAATCACTCTTAATTTAAATACCTTGTAAATTTTAACACACTGTTTATTAATTTCGAACCCTAGTTAATCATTTATTTTAATTATTTTCTATTTTGGTTCCCGAAATTGCACTATGAATTTATAGTTAAAGTTTGTTTTCAGATTTTATTTAATTTGATATTATCATTTATTTAGTTTATTACTTGTATTACTATAAAATTAAAATTGAAATAAAAAGCAGTAATTGTTTTGATACATATAGTTGGGACAATAGTCACAAAACCCATTTTAATTTATACCAATTGTTGCAGCAACTAGCCAAACATGAAGTTCCAAATATTTAAGACAATTGTTTAAATATTTCATAGGACAGTTTACGTTGCTACGACCGTACTGTACATATTTGGTATTTTTTTGGTTATGCAAATAACAAGAACCATGTTTCGCAATGGAATTTCCGTGTTATTTTGGTTGAAGTCAGAGGTGCGACAATGGCCGATATAATGATTATTATTGTTGAGATTAGGGTTGGAGCAACGGCTCATATAATCATATTAATTGTGCTGTAGATGAGAGGCTGATATATTAAACATCCCACGTTCTAACGGAACTCCAATCGAGAACCGAACAGCCCATTGACATTTGTTAATGTTTCTAACCTTTGTTGGCGCATGGTACGTCGAATTCATGTAATTATAATAAACAATGGAAATGGAAAATATCTCTGGGTGGACTGCATCTACATTAGTTAACGCACATAAAAACGACTTACATTTTCAATCAGAGGTATTAATTACTAAACCTTCTTTGTGAATTTTCCACGTTTCATATCTGAAAGGCGTTATATTGCAGCATTTACATAGAACATACCTATATATACATATATAAGTACATATATACAAGTATTCTTGCAAAACCTCACGTGAGATATGGTGCACACAGTAAATACTTATTAGTGTTATTACTGTAAAATAATGATTGACATGAATGTTGATTGGTTACTTATAAAGTATCTTGTCTTTGCATAACTCTGAATATATTCATTTAGTGATAGTAAATCTTAATTCAGCAATCGTAAACTTCCCTAATAAAATATTTGGCGAATGAACTTTACTTAGTGCTATTATTTTGCTTGAAACTGAAAAGATTGAAATATAAACGTATCTTAACTTTTTTTTCATCATTTCGTCAAAATTAATGTTTCTTTTGGTATCAAAAACACGCAAAATGTCCATTTTCCCACCCGAAACCAGAATGTAAGTTCAATTTTAAATAATAACGCAGTCCCGAAATAAACAACCTATTAACTGGATAAGATTATGCCACAGAAATTATCTGGCGCCGTGCAAATCGCGAGATTCTCTCCCTCAGATATAGGACGAGGTCGGCGGTATCTTCAGCAAGTTTTTGGAACTGGCACTTCATGTCTGGCGAACGATGTGAGTAGGGAGATTTGAATTAGATACTTCGGTTATTCCAGACGTCCCAAACTATAAGAGCTGAGCTGGAATAACTGTCGAAGTGTAATTGGTAGAGAAATCAGAGGGCTTGAGGTAGGTCACAGGCAAGCTACCATCAGTGACTTCTCTCCAAGCCACGAGTTTGATAGAGTTTTATATAATTTGCTTGTGGGAGGGAAATATACTCGGCATCTTTCAGCACATTGGTTATATGTAAATTTCGTTGGCCGTCCCTAGTTTCGTTTTGCATACAGCCCTGCCATAGCTTTCCTAGATATGAGCCTTGGCGCCGCCAAACTGTATTTCGTACACAACGTTTGACACATTCCTGGTTTTACTAATGGGTTTGTCTTGTTTGAAATTACCATATGTTAGATAAGAAATAAACTGTGTTGCAAGCGACTTTAAAGTATAACTTGATATTTCTCTAAAATTATGTCCTAGTATTTTAAAGCTTATAGGCGCCTGAAATCCTACTGTAATTTTGTATTGAATTAGAATTGAATTGAAATTACTTGTACAATGTAATGAATTAATAGAAGCCACCCGAGTACAGGACATTTCACAGCTTTTAAATTATAGTTGAATTAAACAATTTTTTGTAGGCAACAAATATAAATGTCACGAATGTGGTAAAAGGTACAAATATGCCAAAGGACTACTTGAGCACCGGAAATATATATGTGGGAAGAAGGCTCAATTTAAGTGTCCGGAAGCGAAGTGTACGTACAAGGCAAATTTGAAGGGAAACTTGAAGAAACATGTACGAAATAGACATATTCATATTACATTTTAATAAAATATGCACCGTATTCCACAGTAATACCATATAAAAATACACAACAGATCTGGACCCGACTTAAGACCAAAATTTTATTTCTACGTAGTTGTTTGTAACATTTATTTTTTTAACGGTGTAAAATTGAAGTTTTCTAAATTTTTAGACACTAGTAAAGGATGGTATGTTTGTCAAAGGTGCGGTAGCAAATACAGGAAACCAAATGGATTAAAGCGCCATGAAGCTTATATTTGTGGAAAGGAGGCTCGATTCTCATGCCGATTTGAGGGATGTAGTTATAAATCCAAGATGAAGGCAAATTTAAAAAGGCATATGTACTATTTGCATAAGTATGTGGAAAATAAAAACTAACTGTTATACGTTTTCGTTGTCTTATTTTAACCCAATAAGTAACATTTACGCTGTTTGCCTCATAGAAGTATTTAATATATTTTGTTGGTTTTTCGCTGTGCGAGGATGGTTTTTGATGAATTTTTTATTTCTAGTTGTTCAAGAAGATTTAAACGTTTACTTCCCTTTTCTGTGTGAGGTAAATTTATATTATCTATGTCTATAGACTGATTATTTTCAGAGCAATGTGCTTCTATTACTGCTACTTTTATTGTTATTTAAAATTAATCTTTTGTGTTCCTTTAGCCTGTTTTTAAGACTCCTACCACTCTAACCAATATAGACAATATAGAGTCTGTATATTTCATTTCATTTACATCAGATTTATTAAGTTCGTTTACATTTTCTTTATTATTGACTAAAATCTTCTATGTTTGTTTTATTCACGCTTACCGTAGAAGTACTCTATTTTAACAATACCTGATGTAAAATTGAAGCTTCTTAATATTTTTTAAAGCCATGGCATTCTTGGACTTGTAGCAAATCTAAAAAAAGTTATGAAAAGATAGACTCTTTACGGTATCATATCAGATACTGTGGAAAAAAGGCTTTAACGTCCAGGGCTATGCGGATGACCTGGTCGTCACTGTGAGAGGCAAAATGAGGTCATGATCATCAATGTCATGCAAATTGTCTTAAATATAATATCCGAATGGTGCCCGTCAGAGAGACTCAATGTCAATCCGAGCAGGACAACTATTGTCCCGTTCACTAAAAGGAGAAAACTCAATCTTAGAACAACGTATAGACTCTGCAGAAGCCAACGTTGTATTAGATACACGTTTTTTTTAACATTGAAATATTCATTTAGATTGCAATCACTTTTAACCTTTGTAATGTGTTAATCAATTGTGTTTTTTAATTATGTTGTGTGTTGTTAAGTAATTTAAATTAACGAATATTTTACATATATATGCTTGGAAAATAATAATTTTTTATAATATGAAACATGGTTTGTACCTACACAAAATGGAGGATTAGAATTAAATTTCTGAATTTTTGTAACGTCATGACAAGAATCCCAAGTTAATGTCCTGAGGAAGGAAATAAACATTTCCGAAAGTTTGACAAATAACAAAGAGTTTTATTTAGTTTGGGCCTTTATTAGTTATAAACATTTTTTGACTGAAACCCATAAGATTCACTTTTTCTGTATACATACATATATATATATATATATATATATATATATATATATATATATTGTTATTATACATGATTTGCAGGAAACAACTACTCAGCGGGCAAATACCCCGACCTGCATTGAATTACACCTTACAAATCATGAAAAATTGGTAGCCAATGTCATTTGTCAACTCCCTGACCAGACATAGACCGGTTTCGAACTTATTAGTTCTCCTCAGTATGCCATAGGTCGTGGAGCAGACAAATGACAGTGGCCAACCTGCTAGTCTTATACAGACTAATGTAAATGGTGTAGTGGTGAGAGGTAAGTGAATCCTCTCATGTGGTCTAATGCTACTATACACCAGACATCACAGATGTCTCCATGGTGTACAGCGACTTGCCATTTTGCAAATACCGAGAGCGGCGACCTTCAGCCCTTGGTGGACTTAAACCTATATACTGTTATTATACATGATTTGCAGGAAACAACTACTCAGCGGGCAAATACCCCGACCTGCATTGAATTACACCTTACAAATCATGAAAAATTGGTAGCCAATGTCATTTGTCAACTCCCTGACCAGACATAGACCGGTTTCGAACTTATTAGTTCTCCTCAGTATGCCATAGGTCGTGGAGCAGACAAATGACAGTGGCCAACCTGCTAGTCTTATACAGACTAATGTAAATGGTGTAGTGGTGAGAGGTAAGTGAATCCTCTCATGTGGTCTAATGCTACTATACACCAGACATCACAGATGTCTCCATGGTGTACAGCGACTTGCCATTTTGCAAATACCGAGAGCGGCGACCTTCAGCCCTTGGTGGACTTAAACCTATATACTGTTATTATACATGATTTGCAGGAAACAACTACTCAGCGGGCAAATACCCCGACCTGCATTGAATTACACCTTACAAATCATGAAAAATTAAAATATATATATATATATATATGTTCTTTTTTAGGTTTTCACGGGTGTTAAATGAAGTGTTATTGTATTTCCGGGTGCTCTCCCGCGTCGATGGTCGACTCCTCCAGGAGTCAAGGTTGTCTAAACGACGTTTCGGTAGAATATCATCTGCCATCTTCAGGTTCTCACTGAAAGATGCCTCCTGCTGCTCCTCGTTGCTCGAACTCGAATGTTGTTCAGTTATTTTTTGATACTGGTTTCGTTTTGAAATTATTAACGTACTTGATTTCTCTAGTATTACTTGCAACTTTAACTCTTCCATTGCTAGTTCAGTATCATTTGGATTTAACACATTTATCCATCTTTTTCTTTGAGTATTTCCCGTAGTTTGACGAAGTCAGTTTTTATTATTTTATTCAAGACTGCGGGAATTTCCGTACTATTTGAATTTCTCTGTGCTATATTTATCATAACAGGGTAGTATTTGTATAGTAGGTAGTGATCTGTGATGTCGTATGCTACCACGAACGACTAATAACTTAACATTTAGTCGTTAATTTAGCCATTACGTAGTCGATATAAATGAAATTAAAATTGTATGTGCATAGTAATTTGTTTCAGCGTACAAAAAAAATCGTTGTTTGTAAAAATATGTACATATGGCATGAATAGAAGGTTAATTTAGAAATACATGACATGTGATACAAAAAAATAAGAAATGTGTAATTTCTGGCCTTATCAATGTTCCTGTTCCTCGGTGATGGTATACCTTGGTGGCGGTTGCAACAATATGACGACAACCTCGATGACGTCATATCTCGTTGAAATTATACTTAAATTTTGTTGTCCAGTGTAGGTTGGTAATAAAATAAGACCATGGGGTTCTGAATCAGAAAACTCATCTCCGTCGGAAGGGGAAATACTTAAAACCAACTTAAACGAGATTGACATAAATATTTTTGTTATTTCAGGGCAATACACATGTTCAGTATGTGATCGAGGGTATAAACTAAAGAAAACACTTATCCGTCACGTGACATATGAATGCCAGAAAGAAGCCCAATTCTGTTGCCCATACTGTGAGCACAGAACTAAGTTAAAACATAATTTACGATTGCATATATATAGAAGACACGGTGCTTTGAGAACTAGTTAAGGATTGTTTGTCTATTTTTAAGATAATTGATTTGTGATATTCTATCTATCAATAAAATATATTAAGAAAAAGACAAAGGCATATCAATACTCTTTTATTTTTTTTTACGAATTTTAATCCATAATAATGATTACTCAATTTTTGCTCAAAAGAGATGCGTTATTACTGATTTTGTTGGATTTGTCACAACTTTCGAACTCACTATAAATTTCTCAATAAAATTTTTATTTTACTATAAGAAACGTAACTAGACTACAACCAACAGCTACACTCCGGGCTATGTGCCCCGCCGAGCGCTGAATTACAAGTTACAAGCCTGGCGCGTTAAGTGTAATAATTGCATATTACCAACAGAAAGCTAATGCTGCGATTGCAACAAACGCCAGCCGAAAGACTGATCCTACTTAAAGGAGCTCTCATGCCAGTCATCCCACACCACTTGCAGACTGCAGTTTCGACCTATTGGCTCTCGTTAGTGCAAGCATTAGCGTTCTGTTGGTATTATGCAATTGTTACACTTAACGCGCCAGGCTTGTAACTTGTAATTCAGCGCTCGTTGGGGCACATAGCCCGGAGAGTAGCTGTTTGTTGCAGTCTGGTTACGTTGCTTATAGTAAAATAAGGATTTTATAGTGGAGTTAGCTACTGAAATATTGTTTTATATGAAGCGCCTAGTAAAAAATAATGTTCTGGGAAGCCGCCAATGCTATAATAAATACTTTGTTTTATCTAGCTTTGCTTATCGCTCACTTTTGTAGAATATAGGTACAAACTTGTCTGTTGCTTACTGCTCCATTACAGTTTTATTTGTTAGTTACTTTTTGATGAAAATAATTTTTTGTAGCCAACATGCGGTACAAATGTTCCGGTTGTGAAAGGTCTTACAAAGCAAGACGGTCGCTATTACGACATATGCGATACGAATGTCAGAAGGAGCCTCACCTCACGTGTCCTTATTGCCCTCATATGACCAAGTACAAAGCAAGTCTAACCACACACATAAAGCAAAAACATTCGAACGAATCGGTTTTATATGTAGGTTAGTACTTAGATGGGTGACCATTTCAAGGAACCTCGTCATCGCCTCACATCTTCCAGCGGCTTGTATATCAGTGTATACGCGGAAGCTATACAATCTTAGGCGAGGATTGTATAGGGGATATACCATCCTTCGGAGGGGATGTAAAGCCGTCAGTCCCTTGTCTATTAAATGTTAGGCAAGTAAAAGATCCCTACTCTTCTTAAGAGAATAGGTCCGGCAAAATTCCTGGTTGGGGGTAGCTCGTCTACAGGCGTTGGTGTTAGGTCTCAGTAACGGAAACAGGCCGACGTTAAATAAATGTAAAGAAAATAGCTTTTATAATAAATTTTGATTTTAAACAATTTATTATTGAAGCAGAATTTACTAATAACTAATTGTATATATTTCAAATTTTGTATAACATTATTATGACAATAAAAATTTAAACCTAATTTTTTTTTAACATTCCCCAGAAACCGATTGAAGTGAAATCTTTCTCATGACCGACACCAATTTTAATGATTTTTGCATACAATTCGGATCATCAACATGGTCATTCATTCAGTTTATGGCCTTTTTGGAATAGAAATAGTCTATACTAAACACACAAAATTTACGAGTGGAATGATAATGCATCCATAATTAAAGTAATTTAAAACAAAAGTAGTTTTCACCAAAACTTGGCTATGCCAAAGTTGTGATAAAAAGCAGTTTTTGCCAACAATTATAAAACACTTCGTAACTTCGTAGTGAAGCCCCGATGAGAAATTTCTGTGGGAGGTTCTGTGTACCACTGATGCTCTCTACCTCATATTATGGTATGTCCCTTTCATGATGCAACACCCTGTATGCATGATTGTTCAAATTATTCGCTAAAGATTATAGTAACGCTTCGTTAATGGAATTTTGAAGTAGCTCATACATTGTTCCAATTGGCGTTCCAGGGTTTGCTGTAAGAGGTATCCATAACACATCTAGCTTCCTCAGCTAAATAAATGATGATGATGGTTCAGGTGGATAAAGGAATCGCGTCTTCAAGTTTTTTTTTTCAATCATATAAGTTACCCACCATTTCTTGTCATATACAACTACTGAACAGTAGGTAGATAAATGGAGGAGCTGATTACTTGACCTTTACCACCGCGACTTTTCCCGGTCTATCGTGGTGCTTCTAATATACTTTCCTTATAGTACCTCATCCTTTCTCGCTAAGCCTTCACAGTGGCGTAATACGTGAGCTGGGGTTTCCTCTTCCTCTCGACAGAATCTGCCAGGCTCATTAGACTCACGTATCTATTGAGCCGGAAATGCCAAGATAGAAGACCTACTATTATTCTGATGTCTTTCCCGTTCTGGCTTAGTTCTGGCCCGTGAATTTGATAGATTCCTCTTAATGAACTCTTTGGCTTGTTTCTGTCTTGGGAAGTTCCGCCACTATTCCATAAAACTTCCACTCCGTTGATCAGTAGGAGCTTTAGGCTTTCCAGTGCTCTTCTCCATGTAAAAGTGACAATTGTAGTCTTGTGGGATTTATAGAGAGTCCTTCCTTACAACACTATTTGTCAACAATGTTTAGGGCTTTTTGTGATATCGTATTCGCAAATCGCCCCTTCCTAAGTAGCAGAAGCCTTCGGTGGACAGTTTCCGGAGGAGTTTATCAACAAGGGTTGCCCACAGCAGTGGAGGTAATACTCCTCCTTGGGGACAACCTGTGTCCACCTTTGCCTCAATGGAGGCCTAGCCTAGCTTGGATATTATAATCCTGTTGTCTAGGCTGGCTTTAATCCACTGACAGTGCTCTGTTGGGACTCCTCTATTTGATAGTGCCTTCGTTAGTGTGTGCGTCGTTCTTTCTATATCTAGAAATGTTACCACTGCTATTTTCTTGCCATCCGAAGACTTTGCAAGCATTCTGTTTAACTCATCCAGCGCAAGGTCGTCGACCTCCATAGCTGGTATGCATACCGAGCAGTAGAAAATATTTCTACTATTAACGTCATTTTCTTGTTACAATATTACCAGTCAAATATAATTACCATTATTAATCTGACAAAGAATCACCAATTTTATTTAATTAGTTCTTTGTCATATAAGACGATGAGTAGTAGTCATAGGCAAATATCTCTCAATTCACTTTTAATGAAATTGTGATTACAATATTATTTCATGATTTTTATTTTATTTTAGGAAGAATCGTTTACCCTTGTGCAATTTGTGGAAGAAGTTACAAAGCGAAAAGATCCTTATGGAGACATATGAAATTCGAATGTCAACAACCCCCAAAATTTAAATGTCCTATCTGCCCTTATAAAGCAAAACAGAAGTGCACAGTTGTGTCGCACGTAGTTAGTAAGCATCGTGATTTTAACTCAACAAAAGCGGAAACTTATTTCAAAGTGGATTATTGTTTTTAAATTCAGTGAGTACTATTAGGCCAAAGGACTCAAGGATCATCCAATGCGGCTTTTTCTGTTGAATAGTTTTTAATTCAAAATGAAGTACCCTTACAGGAGAGTGCCAATATGTTGCAAGTTTTCCTCAACTTGTCGTTGCAATACCTACAATTGACTCACATGTTAGATCTGCTTGTCTTGATACAGACAGTAAATATGTAGCTCAAAGTAGTTTTGGCAGCTATTTCATCATTTATTACTAGTTTAATATAAGATTATAAATGCAAGCAAGAATTGAAGAAATTCTATTGTTTGTAATTGTAATCAGTAAGGTTCTGAAACTTTTGCAGAGCTGATGATGATTTGTAGAATATCTTACGGGTTCTCCTACCATGGTAGATAGTAGAAACGTCAAGTCTTCAAAACAATCAACGCAGAAAGTAACCCGGAAGAAATTCTGCAATTTTAATAAATGTGTGGAAACAGTATTTCGTGTTTTAGTGTTAGTAATAACCTTTAATGTATTATTTTGTGATATTATTTTTACTATAAAATAACTGTATTAAATTTAAGTAGAGAGATGCATACACATCTATGTAAGAATAAATGTGCAGTTAAAAGTTAGGTGTTGATCATTTCTAAATGAATGCATTTTATATGCCACTAAAAAAGAAGATACTTATAAAGTAACTAGAGGAGAGTAGAATGATTTTGTGTTACTAATAATTTCCATTTGTTACGGAAGTGTTAGCTTGGTAATCTATATTGGATTTGTATGGAACTGGGATAGGTTATTTTCTGTTTTAAGATTATCAGAAGCATCAAAGGTTTGTATATAATTATTCAGAATAAGAAGCTTCATGTAAACGGAGACACTGATATTAGTAATTACAAAACTTTCAGAGCACAGCAAAGAGCTTATTGATCCTATCGTTTTAACCCTTCTTTCATATAGATATTTCAGAATCGTTAACTATTGTGATATACTATTATGTACATTAATTCTGGTGCGTTCGGGATTAAATCCACAGCCATTTTCAACTTTATGAACGTGTCCAGCTCTATCCGTTGATGAATATCTTTGTCCTGAATTGATGACTACAAGTAGAAATGATTTGCTCTGATGCTGGCTGTGGTTATTTTTGCGTTTAAGTGCTAAATAAGTTAGTAAATAATGCTTGATCAGTTGAGTTAGTTTTGCTTATGAGCGTAATATCACCTTCCTTTACGCAATGTACTGACAGAAAACTAAACTACTAAGCTTATAACATTTCTTGTGAGATTGCCAATAAATTATATATTGATTTATTTAGATACATCATCCAACGTGTAAAAGATCCTCATTTGCTTCTTGTCACATAAAAAGAACACAAGGAAAACTACGTTCTACAACTAAAATAAATTCAATAATATCATACCAAGTGTTCCGTTTTGCGCGTTACATTTTGTCAACTTCAAACCGCGAAAATTTGTTTAGGTCAAATGCAACATCCTGTATTTTTTTACGTCAAGTTGTGTAAAATTGAATTCCTTTTTTTCTGACATTAGCATTGTGGGGGTTAAAGTTACAACTTTTTGAAATATTTGCGATTTTATTATAAATTCATGAATTGTTGTAATCATTTCCTCAAAATAGCCATGATTAGAAACAATCAGTCATTACCTTATGTCAAAAAATGCCAGCACGTTTAAATTATACCAACGAAAACTTTTTAAATTTGTTTATTATTTATCGAGAATGTGATAAAGTAATATCAAGAACTTGCAGCACATTTGCTACTCGATATCCACAAAAACGCAAAATAACACTAACACTGTAACATGCGTATTAATCGAATGGAAGATATGGCATGAACTAAAATAGCAGAGATAAGATCAATTTAAAATATGATTTTATTTTAATTTAATAATTGCTCAAAATTCCGCCCTCGAACCTCGACACATTTTTTGCACCTTCGGATTAGTTCCTCATGGGTAGCTCTTCTAATTGAATCCTGTGATATGTTTTGAAATGCATTTCTTATTCTTTGCATACAATCTTCAATGGTTGTTAATGGGCTCTCATAAACTTTATTTTTAATAGTTCCCCAAATGAAATAATCCAGAACTGATAAATCGGGCGAGCGAGGAGGCCATAAGAAAGGTCCATTATTGGCAATCCCTTGATCATAAAAAGTTTCTTGTAAATAATTATTAATTAAATATGCATTATGTCGGGGAGCACCGTCGTGCTGATAAAAAATGTTTGTGTTCGGCGAGAGGTAAATTTTCTAAATAGTTATTATTCAAATTTTGTAAGATATTCAGATATCTTTCACCTAAAAAAAAAAAACAAAAATTTACCTATACATATTAGCAAAAAAGAAAATTTAATTTACCGTTTAAATTTTCCCGATAAAATTGTAATGCCACCACTCTTCGTTTCTTATGGCACAGTAAACATTGAACTGCCAACTTTCCTGAAAGCTTCGCTCTCTGAACATATGAGGATTTGAGTCACTCCAATAATGCGAATTGTGTCTATTAAAAAGTTCATTTTTAGTAAAATTTGCTTCATCTATCCATACAATATTTCCCAAATAAGAATCGTGACCCTCAGACCTTATTAGAATAAACTCACAAAAATTCTGTCTTCTTAGGGAATCTGTTTCTCTTAATCCTTGAACCATATGGAATGAAAGCGGATGAAACTTATGTTTTAATAAGATTCTGTGAATTGAATCCTTGCATAGTCCCGATTCCAGAGCAGCTTATCTTAATGACATCCTTGGAAATGCATGAAAATATCCCAGAATGACTATTTCAATGTTTTCGTCATCAACAATAGGCTTTCTTCTTTGCATTTTTGCCTTGACAGAGCCGTAATTTTTGAAATTTTCCAGTATGCGTTTTACAGTGTTTGGTGACGGTTTCCGTTTTTCTGGATATCGAGTAGCAAATGTGCTGCAAGTTCTTGATATTACTTTATCACATTCTCCATAAATAATAAACAAATTTAAAAAGTCTACGTGGGTGTAATTTAAACGTGCTGGCATTTTTTGACAAAAGATAATGACTGATTGTTGCTAATCATGGCTATTTTGATGAAATGATTACAACAATGCATGAATTTCTAATAAATTCGCAAATATTTTAAAAAGTTGTAACTTTAACTCCCACAATGCTAATATCAAAAAAAAGGAATTCAATTTTACACAACTTGACGTAAAAAAAATACAGGGTGTTCCATTTGACCTAAACAAGTTTTCGCGGTTTGAAGTTGACAAAATGTAACGCGAAAAACGGAACACTTGGTATGATATTATTGAATTTATTTCAGTTGTAGAACTTAGTTCTTCTTGTGTTCTTTTTATGTGACAAGAAGCAAATGAGGTCTTTTACACGAAGAAAGTTATAACGGTTCCTGCAAACCGTTGTCAAATTTTCTATAAAATATCAAATATTTCTGAAACGGCTAGGTTTAGGTATAGGATAAGCTACATATTTTCGACTCAGAATTTTATGCTCTTTTCGATTCAGTTCCCGGTGAAACACCCTGTATATTGCGTATTCATTTTTCAGCTGTAATTTCTGCAGACAGGGGCAGTGTATAACCTGCCTCGGAAAATATTTAGCAATACAATACGTTTATTATAAAAATAAATGTGTATATTACGAAAGACCAAAAATCTTAAGGTTTTCCATTGTCACTCATTAAGGTACACAATGTGCGTTTCTAAAACGATTGAGAAATCTATTCAATCACACATTATTTTTTTCTACGTCGTTAATTATAAATTTAATATTACTAAAATAGTAAAAATGAATGAAAAATTAAATTTTTAAATATTGTGTGACTGTTACTATATCTGTAAGTATATGTTGTTATAATGACAATTTGGAGGCTTAAATGAAACTCCTATAACACACAATATATTTTCTATGATAACTTTGGCAACTGTATATGTGGAACATATTTCTTGTATTGGCCACTCGGAAGTCGAAGTTTAAAGTTTTGATTATTAATAGCTTGCATGCAATGGTTACAGAAGGTATGTCTTTGTGGAGTTTTCAGTGAATTTAATATCGCTAACTTATGTAGAAAATTTTTTAGGATTCGGTTGCAACATATGTGGTAAACCTTACAAACACTACCCCTCTCTTTGGAGGCATAAAAAGTACGAGTGTCAAAAGGAACCATCGTTTAAGTGTAAATATTGTCCATATCAGGCAAAGCAAAAGGCCAACATGAAACTTCACGAAGTTACTAGACACTAGTTAATAAAGTATTTACAACTAATGTAATTTGTTTATATTTAATAAACATGTTGAAAATGTATATAGATTTATTTAAAATGTACCTGCAAGATAGTTTTCACCATATTAGTATAAATTAATATACAATACTTTATTATAATCGAAGATCCCACTGCAAAAAATCTAGCCTCATCTGTTTTTTCATCAAAATACGAAAAAAAAATGAATGATCATGTATTGGTTCGTGCATCGCGGCCAGGTTGCCTATCGAAATCCTGCTGCAGACAATGTTAACAAATTACTTAACAATTAATTTTATTTTGGAAATTGCCCTTATTTGTTTTTTCTTTATACTCTAGGCAATGGAGACTAAATAAAGGGCTCACATGGAAAAATAGGAGGATTTAGTTTCATAGGCTGACTTTATACTTTTTGGATCGCTGATTCCGAATTTTTCACTTCCCACCAAAAAATCTTACCAGAAATACTTCTATTTTGAAAAAATGGCGCCAAAAACGAGTTTTTTTGAAAATAACTCAATTTATGTTCATTTATTTTTGAAAAATGGCTTGAAAATCTGAAAATATACAAGAAAAATAAACATATCAGATTCTATGTAAATGCTTTTTTGAAAGATCAAACGCAAAGGCACTAGTACGTAGTTAAAGTTGCCCTCTGAGACGCAGCGCGAACATCGGCAACTCCGTAGATTCTTTCGTGTTGTCTTTCGACGCTCGTTTCTCCCCTCTTGTGTGCCTTTTATTGTCCATTCCCACTCTCCTCGTGTGTAACCGTTGGTGCGCATCAGTGCAAAATACGTTGTGGAATTGAATGCACGTCGTTTCGTCTCAACTCGGACGGATTTCCCATGTGTTTTTTCACTTTTAAGTCTAAAAGAAAAAGTAATTGCTGAAAACATTCTATTTTCATACTCATTCAGCGGATGCGATACAACATCTGCTTTGTTTTGAAAATGTTTATTAATGTATTGATTAATAATCCTGATTTACTCCCATCTGTCAAGCTTTTCCTCACACCAAACGCAGATCTGCAAGCCATTGCAAACACGGGCAATCAATTCCTACTTCGCTTGTATGGCTGCAATGCTGGAAATTCAACTTTAAATGCGTTCAGGCACAAAACCTTTATTAGAACGGCAAGTGCAACTTCAGGTTAAAAGCTGAAGAATGGGACTGGAAAAGAACACACGCAGGCTTATTTCCAGTCACTACTTCTGTGCCTCCCGCTCATATGTTTCAAATGCAAGAAAGGTTCCCGAACAGGAAAATGCAGGAAAAGCGGGCTGCGATGTTCGGTGATGTGCCTTCAATGCAACAATATCTGTGAACACGCTCCAAACGAAGACATCGGGGACCTGATGGAGAATGATGAAGATGACCCTGATGAAATTAATTTAGAATTTCTAGGTGAGGAGATTGACAGCGGAGAAGACTCACTGGAGCAATCTGATGATGACCCAGGAGAAAGATCAGACACCGAAAATTTGGTAGGATTTTTTTCCATTCTCCTCCCATTTCCTCTCTATGCCTCTTACTCTCTTTCTGTCCCTCCCCTCCCCCTCAATCCATTTATCTCTCTCCTTACCTGTCTTAGACGTAAAAATGTGTTAAAGGTAATAAGTGTGCAACACGTAATCAGTAGTTCAAGGCTGACTTTATTGTCTCTTAAAAAAAAAAAATAGGTAGGTTGGATATTTTTACATTAAGTATCGTGACGTGTTTCCTCGTGTTTCAGAAGCTGATAAAAGTGATTCTAGCTGAGAAACTGAGGCCCTTGATGAGCCTGGTCCTTCAACAGCTGTAAAACGGCGCAGGAGGAATTAACTTAATAGTGAAAAATTATGTTAAGTGGAAAGACTCGAAATAAACTTTGCAACATTCAATTTTAAATATTTTCATTATTTCCCGATGTTCAAGCGGTTTCAAACTTTATCATCAAATTTTTGTGAATTTTTAAATGTTTTTAGCTTTTCTGCCTTTCTCTTATCAATTTATAGTGATCATAAGTTGTTTTTTTTTAATTAACAGAAATAAAATAGCTTTGAAAATACTCCTTTTGGGCGCTATTTTTTCCAATTTTGCGGTATGTCCGCTAGGAAATTTTTGTGGCAAGTAAAAAATTCAGAATCAGCGACCTAAGAAACATAAGGTAAGCTTATAAAACTAAATCCTCCTATTTTTTCCAGGTAATATTCTCTATTGCCTGGAGTATTAATTCAAGCCCCGTTTCGAAGATAAACAACTGTGCTACTATAAAAACAAGGGTTGCCAACCCTCAGCCTACTGCAACCCTTTGGCAGGCTACTTGAAATAGTGGAATTTTTGTTAACTTTCATATGTTTTTTCAAATATTAGAGAGAATGTGATAACAAATCGGCTGGCAACCCCCAAGGGCAGCAGCTTTTACTTTGGCAACCTTATTTCATCATGTAGGGAAAAATTCGAACTTCGTTTTGGCAAAGAATATTTGAATAAACCTATGAGAGTAGATTGTTAACAAAAATTCCACTATTTCCAGTTGCAGCATGTTGAGGGTTGGAAACCCTTGTTTTTATAGTATAGCACAGATGTTTATCTTCGAAACGGCGCTTGAATTCATGAAAAAACAAATAAGGGTATTTTCCAAAATAAAATTAATTGATAAGTAATTAGTTAACCTTATTTGCAGCAGGATTTCGATAGGCAACCTGACCGCGATGCAATAACTAATACACGATCATTCATTTTGTCCGCATTGTGATGAAAAAATAGATGAGGGTGAATTTCTTTCAGTGGGGTCTCGTACTATTAGGTTTACTTTTATTTTAATCACCTTCAAATGATACTAACATGGTGGATGAGACGCGCTTCAAATAGAGTATGCAAGTGTAACGTTTTCATATTTTTTTGTTGCTTGTGGAACTACGCCAAAGGCAATATGTTGCAATGCCAAATCAGGAAGTGCTCTCAGCGCAAAGTTGATTGGAGCATAATATTGTTTTTTTCAGTATTTACAATTCAATTTTTAATATGTCTTTTTACTATTATCATAGTTTCTTGACTCCATCCATCTAATATTTGTATATATGATAGTTTTTTTAGATAATTCTAAATATAAACATTTGTTAATTATTTGATTTAGTTGCAGGGCCACATGTTTGCGATACTTGTGGAAGGAAGTACAAACAGAAATCGTCGCTGAACAGGCACAAAACATTTGAATGTCAAAAGATACCCGCCTATAAGTGTGACTTCTGTCCTGTTACAGCCAAACATGGTTACAACATTAGAAAACACATTGAAAAGTGCCCGAATAGAATTGAAAGCAAAACATTGGACATTAAGAATGTTAAACTAATAACCGATTTTGATTTCCTTAACTCAAATACGTCACATAGCAGTGAATTAAATTAATAATAGTCTTGAATTAACAATGTGATAAAAAAAATAGTATAATTTTTAACCTGTGGCCTACTACTTATTCTAGTATTGTATATAAAGACTTTATTTCTTTTAGTGTTTATATAAAGAAAGTTACTGTAAGTATTATATACTTATACCCCAATAACTAAGGCATCTAAGTGACTAATATGTGTTCCAAAGGAAGCGCATAAAATTAATATTTTTTTTTTCTGCTATGCGCTGGTAAAAATACATGAAGCACGTTCAATTAGTAATATTAGGTTGACACTTTTCACATATTTATGACTTCATCGTTAGTTTTTTTGTATGGACACCCTATACTTTGTTATAAAAATTGATAGCCATTTTACAAAAGCACTCAGTAAAACATGTAAAACTGGTAGTTGCCACTGTAAAATTTTTAACTCTCTAGCCACTTAAGAGTAATTTCCATAGTTTGTATACTTTCTTGATATATATAGTTTTACAAGTCAATAACAAATAAACAATTCGACAATAGTTCAAATGTGCTTTTAGAGGGCGGAATATTAAACATAATATTTTTAGTCGCAAACTCCTCTATAAATCCTTATTTTACTATAAGGAAAGTAACCAGACTGCAACCAAAGTTACAAATCTGGCGCGTTAAGTGTAATAATTGCATATTACCATCAAAACGCTAATGCTTCGATTCCAACAAACACCAGCCGAAAGACTGATCCTACTTAAAGGAGCTCCCTTGCCAGTCGTCACACACCACTTGCAGACTGCAGTTTCGAGCTGTTGGCTCTCGTCAGTGCAAGGTAGGTATGCGACGACCGACATGAGAATCCTTTGACTATCGGCTGGTGTTTGTTGCAATCGAAGCATTAGCGTTTTGATGGTAATATGCAATTATTACACTTAACGCGCCAGATTTGTAACTTTGGTTGCAGTCTGGTTACTTTCCTTATAGTAAAATAAGGATTTATAGAGGAGTTTGCGACTAAAAATATTATGTTTAATTCGACAATTACCAATACATTTTCAATTACGTCTGGTGCTATGTTTTATACTTTGTCTCGGATTCGTTGTTATAATCCATCTATTGTATCTGGTCTATTTGCGTACACTCTGCTTTTAAGATAACCCCACAAGAAAAATTCCAATGGAGTTAAATCAGGCGAATGTGGCGGTCCCTCAATAGACCCCCCCTTTTGCATATCCATCTCTCTGGAGATATTTCTTACGGCAAATCCATAATGAGGTTCAGCACCTTCATGTTGAACCCACACATTATTAGCAGGTATAGTCGGATCATTATAATTAGGAAAATAATTTACGAGAGCTGGAATAACTTTTATACGTAAGAAATCTAAGTAAATATCTTCCGCCAAATTACAGGAATAAGGACGCTATTCGATTTGCAATCATGTGAACCCAAACGTTTCCCTTCTGTTGTTGTTGTTGTGTATGATCTTATATCGTCTGTCAATAGTTCTTGGACTACGTTAACTTTATACCGATGCCATTTTTGACTTACAGTTCGGTGAACAGAGAATTTTGCGTATGCAAAACAGAAAGAAAGGTAAGAATTTTGTACGTTTCTTTTGGAGCACTGTATATCATAGGTTATGTTTAACAATACAAATTTCCTAAATCCAGACTTCGTGGAAAATGAGTTAGTTTATAGTGCCTTATCTAGAAGTTCTAACTTAGGAAAAATATCATATTACTGATGGTCGAGAGGTGAGCGCACTTGCCTCTCACCCAAAAGTTCCGGGTTCGATCCCCGGTCGTGGCAGTGGAAAATACTGTGAGAGGGATTTTTTCACTATACACGGATATTGGGTGTGTGTCCCTTGTCTCTAAATGTGTAGCCCCCTCCCACACAAGGCTCTTCTAGAGCCTTCCGGGATAAAGGGGGTCGTCATTACCTGTGGTGTATTTATTATTATTATTATTATTATTTACTATAAATTAAATTTCGGTTTTTTATCACCCTTTAAAACTTGCTTTAGGAAAAAATTGCACCAGACCATTATTAAGAACTATTTTAGTATACAATGTACTGTTTTTTCACTTTTGACATTTTTCCATGCATGTATAACATGTATGAAAATAAAGTTGTTTTTTTTTTTAAAGAAAATTATTATAACATACAACATTACACCTAACATTTTTACTTCTAGATACAGTACTAATAATTTTACAGCTAAGGTTGTACGTAATTTTGAAATATTTTTTCTAAACATTAATAAAATCAGTTGTACTCCATGAAAAAATTGCAAAAAGGGTTAAAACACAAAAGTTCTGTAACAGAGATGAAATATGGATACACCCCGTTTTCGAGGGCGCTGAACATGATGGTGATATTTTTAAGGTTCCCACCCCTCAGCAACTACCCCTAAACTCGAGAAACCACCCCTATTTCGCGTTCTCTTCCATCGTAGGCATGCGTATCAGTTTTTTGGGCAGGAATCGGGTAGGCTGTATGAAATTTAGCCGTATATCTTATCCACCCCCAGGGTTGAAACTCGCCACCATTAACATTGAAATCCACCAAAAATTACAAAATAGTGGAAAATGTTTTCTCCCCGTTTTTGAGGGCGCTAAACACGATGTCAATACTATTTCACTCCCGCTCTCCATCAACCACCCTCAAAGCCATCCCCCTTTCACATTTTGAGATACTGGGCATGCGATTACTTGTTGGATCGGATTTTATCATATAACAGGGCATATGTACCTGCCCAGTATCAAGAAATATGAAAAGGGGGTGGTTTTAGCGGTGGTTGGTGGAGGGTGAGGGAAAAATGAATATTACCATCGTGTTGAGCACCCTCGAAAACGAGGATAAACAAGTATTCATTCATTTTGATTTTTTAGTAGAGGAGGGGGTAGTTTCAACCCCGGGGGTGGATAAGATATTGTACGGTTAAATTTCATGCGGCCTACCCGATTACTACCCAATGAACAGATCCGATGGAAACAGAAACGCGAAATAGGGGTGGTTTTTCGAATTTAGGGGTAGTTGCTGAGGTGTGGGAACCTTAAAAATATCACCATCAGTGTCAAAAACGGGAGGGTATCCACGTTTCATCCCTGTTACAGTACTTTGGAGTTTTTTCAACTCTTTCATGAACTATTGAACGTAAATCAACTATGGCGTGTTACTTAATCTAGTATTGTATATAAGAACTTTTTTATTTAGTGTTTATATGAAGAAACTTGTAAGAAAATAATGTATATATAAGTATTGTAAGTATACTCCAAATAAATTTGGCGTTAGATATGCTGGAGTTGTTAATTTTACTTAATCACTAAGAATAAAGAAAAAATAAGTTGCAAACGTGTTCTACACAAGTGATTTAGGTCTATACAACTATGCCAGCAGCGAATTTTTCCTTATTATAATGCGTGCAGCATACTACCAGTATTTTTTTGCCAAAGAGAAAAGGAATAGGTGATTTTTTGACGCTGCTACATCTTCATGAATCATATGGTGTCAGCTTTATTGATTTATTTGCGGCATACGACAAGCAAATTGCCTGGACGTACGTTTGTATTAAATATTGTTCGACCGAAGTATGTTTCACATGTGAATATGTCCTGTATTTAAGTATGTTCTCTGTGTGAATGAATATGTTCTGTATGTGAGTATGTTCTGTTTGGAATTAAATGTTCCATTGCTTCTCACAAAAAAAGGTCAATGGGAACCAAATAATAATAATAATAATAAATAATAAATTGCCTTTATTTGTGGCGGAGTTCAGCAAAGCTGCTCTTCCACCCAACCACGTAGAAATAACAAAATACAGATTTATACATTGATTTTAAAATTAGAAAATTAATAATGGACTAACCTAATACTTAACTAATCTAAAAATTTTTAATCAAGTAATAGAAAGTAATATGAGTATTATGAGTAAATGAACTTTATTGCGAAAAGAATAGAAAAAAGAAAAAGAAAATGCTTAAAATAAGTTGTTATATCAAAGTCAGCTGATCACTGAATAATTGAGCCATATATTTCTTTTTAAAGGAACTTAAACTATTAGATTTTATTAATGCTGGTATTGAATTATAATTTTGTGCTGCAAAATAAGAAAAGGACCTCCTGAATAAAGTAGATGAGTGTCTTGGTATATCGAGCATGTACACCGATCTTAAGTCACGTGCATGTTGCGCTTGTCGTGTGACAAGATGCGCCTTTAGGTACGTAGGTGTACCTGTTGTAATAATTTTGTGGGTAAGAGTGGATAAGTGTAGTTTACGTCTATTTTTCATATTCAGCCATTTTGCTTCGTTGATTTTAGGTGACACGTGCTCTCTTCTACCAAGGCCATATATAAATCGAATGCATGTGTTTTGCATGCGTTGTATTCTATTAATAGAGACAGCATCAAGACAAGGACCGTAGATTACGTCACAATAATTAAAAAGAGATAAAATCAATGATTCGCAGAGCATAAGCTTAATTTTTTTTGTTAGAAAATGCCTATTTGAATATAGATGTCTTAATGTTGAGTAGGATTTTTGAATATTTTTGTTTATATGTTGTTTAAAACGTAATGTATTATCTATATATAAACCTAGATTTTTGACAACATTTTTGTGTTCAATCTGCTGTCCCTCGATATAAATCTTAACATGGTTCATGACATCACCATGAAACCTATCGCTACAAAAAACTATTACAGATGATTTAGTTGAATTTATTTTGAGAGCGTGATTTTGCGAAATTTCTGTTAATTTGAGAATATCTGTATTAATGTGCTCAACGTGTCTCACTATGTGTTTGATATTAAAACTCTGTAACAATTGTGTATCATCAGCATACTGGTGCATATTACAGCTGACAAGTTCTTTTTGAAAGTCAGATACGTATATAATAAACAACAAAGGTCCCAGTATGGACCCTTGGGGAACACCAGTTTTAATGTCAATAAAATGTGAATGTTGTTCTTGAATGACAACTTTTTGCCTCCTGTTACTTAAGTATGATCTTACAAAATTTAAAGCTACAATATTTAAACCATAGTATTGTAATTTAGCAAGTAGTAGCTGATGATCAATTGTGTCAAAAGCACGAGAGTAGTCTATTAAAGTCAAAACTGCGATGTCACCTTTATCCAAAGCTTGGATTATATCATTTATGACCTTGAGGAGGGCGGTGCTATGTTTTTGACGGAATCCCGATTGATTTTCGGGAATTATTTTATTCTCGATGACATAACTGTTAAGTTGCTCGTATATAATTCTCTCTAAAATTTTCGACAAAAGCGGCAAAATACTAATGGGACGTATATCACTGAAGTTTTCAGGATTATCTACTTTAGCCAAGGGTGTAACAATGGCATCTTTCCACTGGACAGGAAAAGTACTTTTTACTAAACATTGGTTTATGATATGGGTAACATATTTTATCAAAAAAGGTAAACATAATTTGAACATTTTTAATGAAATGCCATCCCATCCCTGCGCATTTGATTTTATTTTTAATATGGATTTAGAGATAGCTTCTTCTGATACCTCAGAAAATGAAAATTGCAAGTTATCATCAAATTTATTGTGCATATAAAATAAAAAAGTGTCATTATTAACAGGGGTTATATTTGCAGAATTAATAAAGTGATTGTTTAGTTCATCAGGTTTATTTAATTTTGATGGTAAATTTCTTTTTTGTTTTTTAGTGGTTACCTTCATATCATTCAACGCATTCCATAGTTTTTTAGAATTTTTTGTTCTATTTATGTACTCCAGATATGCTCGTTTTTCATTTCTTGATATAGTTGTAGTTAAATTTCTTAATGTTTTATAATATTCCCAATCTCCCATATATTTTGTTCTCTTAAATTTAATTAACGCGTTGTCTCGCATTTTGCACATGCGTTTGAGGTTGTCTGTCACCCATGGAGCCTTTGGTTTATTTATTCTAGCGCGTACTAAAGGAGCATGTATATCAAATATGTGAGATATATTAGTATTTAAAACCTCCACCATATCATTAACATCGTCAAGGTCGAAAATGACATCCCAGTTTAACATATGCAAATCCCTTTCAAAATCTGGCAGGGAAAATTGTTTAAAATCTCTATATGAGAGAAAAATCTGTTTTTGTTTAGGTACTGTATAGTTAAGACTACACGATACCAGACAATGATCTGATATATTGTGCATATCAATGGCAAACGTATCCCTAACCAGAGATGAATCACTGATTGCAATAAAATCGATAAGCGTACTACTATATGGTGTAATACGTGTTGGCACGTCCAAAATTTGAATAAGACCATATGATTCTAAAAAACTATTAAAACTTTCGACTTGTGTATTGGTTAAATTATACAGATTTAAATTGATGTCACCAGCACATATAACGTCCTCGACTTGCGGTACTATTTGAGACAAAACGTTTTCGATAGAGTTTATACTGGCTGCTACATTAACATTTGGTGGGCGATAGATAGCACCAACGGCAATTTTTTTCGATTTAAACTTACATCTTACCCACAGCTGTTCAAGTCCACTTTCTACCTCCTCATCAATGTGCAAGACTTCGACATCCAGGAAGTCCTTGTAATAGATTGCAACACCTCCACCTCTCCGATCTACACGGTCCTTTCTAAGAATATCAAAACCTAGAATATTCACAGCATCAGAAGATATATTTTGATTCAACCAGGTCTCAGTAATAACAACTATATGATAGTTACTATTAGCAATAAATTCAGAAAACTCAACAAATCCAGTAAGCAGCGACCTTGCATTAAAGTTAGCAACATTAAAGTTCATTTACTCTATATATTAACTTAACCTAAAAAACTAAAATTATACTTATATAAAAAGTTAGGAGATTATAATAATAATCTGACAAAAGCAAAGCACCGGTACCTATCCTCTTAAGGTTATATTCTATATACGCTGTAAGAAAATTGCTAAAAAAAAAATAATAAATGGAAACAATTAGTCAATAGTAAGAATGTCTCCAAACCATGATTACAATATTTGAATTTTGAAGGTTTTTGAAGTTTTATTATTTATGCAAGCATGTAAACATCAAATTACTATTATTAATATTGATATACACAAGTAAAAAATTATGACGACATGAAAGTTATGGAGACTTGCATTATATATTAATATAAGTTATCCTATGGTATAGCTTCATATTATGTAGTATATGTAAATTTTAACTTATATGCATAGTGTTACACAATATTTAATTTTTTATAACTGTAAGATATATTAACATCGTAATAAATAAGTATTTCTTAATATCATTAAATGAGCATTTATAATAGTAACAATTCCAGGGCGAAGCAAAAAGTTTGTTGTAACATTAACATCAATTATATGCATTTATTTTGTTAAGTATTTAGGAGCATATAATGCAAATTTGGATTGTGTTGTTAGCAAGTTAATATATAAATATTAACAGGGCAAGACATGGTAGTTATTCAATTAATGCTAGAAACTTACATGAGTTTATGGTAAACTATTGTAGTTTAGGATACAAATATTTACTTAGTTTCCTTTAATCTTTGTTATGTCACTCTCACTTTCCACTCTGTAGATTTTGTCTTTATATTTGACAAAAACATTTCCATTACGAGACCACACACTTTTCGAAGGGAAAGTTTGAATAGCACTATTAATTAATCCTAACCTATATTTTGTTAAGTCTTCTTGTATGGACACACCAGATGATTTCAACATTTTTCTTTTGTTTATTACTTTAGAGCGAACGGTATCACTACAAAAACTTACTAGGATGGCAGAAGGTCGCCTGTTATCAGTCCCTGATTTTTTCGTTGGAATTCGATGACATTTATTTATATCTGTTTCCTTTATATCTCGCAGATCTAGTTTTTCTTCAAAAAAGTTTATCACTGTTTCCTTTGTGTTTTCTTTATCAATCTCAGATATACCAAATATTCGGAGATTTAAATTACGGGAATATTGTTCATTAGTGTCCAAGTTTGTCTTTAACTTACGATTGTCCTGTTGTAGAATTGCTACATCTCTTTGTAACTGCCGTATAGTTTCATTTTGGTTTGAAATTAAATTATCATATTTCTCAGAGATCTTCTTTAAGACACTTTCGGCTATTTTCCTTATAAATTCCTCGCTTTGAAACATACGTTTATTTTTTTCTTCCACTATCTTAGCTATCTCATCTATATCGTTCCTAGTAAGAACCATTTTTAAAGCAGACAAAAACTTATGTTGATCAACAGAGAAATTCAATCAGAAAAACACTTTTGTTTTATATACAAATGTATTCCTTAACTGCATGTAAATTTTCAACTACTCACTGCACTTTATTATTGCTTATTTAACGATTTTAAAACAATTTTATAAGAGGACAGGTTCATACGAATGTTACTCTCCCGCCATCTTGATTGTATCAAAAAATGCTTCTACTTCTCCACAAACAACATCAGCATAACGTACTTACGACAATTGGAGTGGATAAGAAGCTTGATACACTTCTATTCATTAGAAAGTTTTTAAAGAATTGCTGGTTTAAGGAATAATGAGATGTATTGATTGAGAAGTATTCATTTCAAATAATTTTCTTGGATTTTGATCAATAAACACAAATACCAGTTTGACGAATGGTACATCTTTAATGTTTGTACAGTAAAGTAGACAATTAATTTTGGCTTTACTCCCACGTACTTTCAAAAATGCTCATAATCTAACTGATAAATAATTTTGTTTCAGGATATAAATGTTCCATTTGTGGGAAATGCTATAAACAAAATTGTTCACTATGGAGACACAAGAAATTTGAGTGTCAAAAGGAACCCACGTTCAAATGCAAATTTTGCCCATACATGTCGAAACAAAAAGCGCCTCTTACTAGCCATATGGTTATCAAACATAATTATATCAGTAAATAATGGAAATAAAGAGATACTAATGATGATAATTTGTTTATATTCAATCCATTACAAGAAGTAACAGGAACGTAGGTATTTTTATAGGTGAATGTAAATATTGAAAATGTCCTCGGGAAAACCTGCGGTATTTTTATGTAATTTATTATAGACCCATGCGAGGAAAGGGGGGCGTACTACTTGAATTGTGTTTTTATTATATAATTACACCTCTATTTGTATATAACAATTGATGAAATTAATAATTCCGCGTTAGTGAAACAAGGGTACCCGCTAGTCTAGCATATGAATAAAACCTAGTTCTTGAAATGGGAGCATCGAGGGAAATATTATTATTTATTTATTAATCACCAGTCTACAGGAACGATGTTCTCAGTTACAGAGTTGTATACACACATATACAATTATACAACGACCATTCCCTACAACAATGCCATCTGTCGCAGCTGAGACTTGAGCTAAGGAGTGATGCAGCGACTAGATGTGTTGTGTCTCGCACAACCTCGTCTAATCCACTGCTACCAACTTGGTAACATATGAAAAACGCCACTAAACGTACATACTCTAGCCAGGATTCGAACCCGGAACTCCATGGTTGCAAGCCTAGCAGTTAAGCATTGTGCCACTGTCACTGAACTCAAAGTGATGCTGTCCAACCAAATTGTGCTAATCTACGTCATATTAAGAATTTGAATTTCCTTTAACTCTTTATGATCTTCTACTGCATGTTTGAGATGAATGTACAAATAAGTGTCCTTTGCTTATCCGTTAATTATCCAAGTATGATGTTATCTTTATTACTGTGCTGTCGTGGTATGTATATCTCTTTACATGTTATTTGTGACTGTTTACATGTTATTTGTGACTGGCGTATTAAATTATTTTTATTTGTTTTTAGGTTATCATGTATGTGATAAATGTGGCAAAATGTACAAACACAAGGAATCCTTGGGGAAACACATAAAGTACGAATGCCAAAAAGAGCCAAAATTTGCATGTCCATGCTGCACATATAGATCGAAATTAAAAAGCAACCTCAAAAAACATGTAATAATTAAACACCCTGAAGAAGAAGTACTCAGATAAAAAAATACGTGTTAATACATTGTGAATGTAGTAAATAAAAATATTTATCAGAAATTAAAAACAATTTTTGTCATCAAAATAGCCTGTACATTGCCCGAATACTCTTGTACACTAGGGTAATAAAATTAAAAAATAATAGGAGGGAAATTTCTAACTAATATTTATTTGGAAATATGGTTTTCACTTTATTATGTTGTGTACGAGATGAATAACTAAAATTATCTTGTGGGCTATTTTAGTATGCAATGTATAGTCGCGGCAAACGGAATAGAATGCGGTCACGGTGAGACGGAAGGCCGAGAAGATTGTTACGCCTACCAACGCAGACCCGGACTTAAAACTGTATTTTTCGCTCGTTTCACTGGGTCAAAACATTTTTCTATTATTAGATTTAATATTATTAAATTATAAGAAGGCTAACTTATATTCCACAACTCAACTAGTATGAACCTCAAGAGGTGGTTTTACTTGTCCCGAAATAGCGCAATTTTTCCCCATTATATACCCTGTCTATCATATTGACCTCATAAGGTGGCATCGGAAGGTATCTTCTGTAGGGAGAATTCCTGCAGAAGATTTTCTTCTTGTTTTTGCCACATTACATAGTCTAAATTATCGTGGTCTCTATACTTGTAAAATAATTTTGTAATCTGCCTTGCCAAATTCAAAGATCCATTAAAGTGTAATTTTTGAAAGAACTGAATTTGGTAGAATTCCTTATAGTTTTTAAATAAAGCATCAAAAGTCGTATTTAATCCATTAAAAAGAAATAGTTTAAAACAAAAGATTCACATTTATCCTTTATTTCTCACATTATTACTATAAAACTGTATTACTATAAAATATTATATATTTTTGTACCTATTCTTCTACACTTTTGATAAAACCAGTATTGTTCATTTTCTATAACAAAATTATGCAAGAATAAAATCATTCTATTCTATTCTATCTTCGGTATACTTGGTGTATGTTTCGAAAGATAAAAAAGTTTTCCGCTTCTTGTACTGAAATATATAAATTTTCACATTTCATCGACCTATATAGCTTTAAAGAAAATCCCATATTTTCTGCACATATTACATCATTGTGTAATTATACATTATTCACATTTACTTTGTTGATCTTTCCTGTTTTTTTTTTACATTAAGTAACATCAATTATTGTTTATTTTCAAATATTGTGTGTTGCTCTTTCTTGTAGTGTCATATAAATCTTAGTAACTCAATGTATTGACTAGCAAACTGCAAATAAATTAGTTAATTAAACAAAAATTGAGTCGAGAAATGCCTATCTCGCTTTAGACAGATAAAATTTGTAGGTTGGGATTACGATTATGCCTATGGATGTGACATATGCGGAAGACGATACAAACATCAGCGGTCACTAGATAAGCACAAACGCTTCGAGTGCCAAAAAGAGCCACAATTTGCCTGCACGATTTGTCCTTATAAAACCAAGGTTTTGGGAAATCTGAAAGGACACGTCAAAAAAATACACCAATGTAATCCATAAATTTGTACCTGTATTGTTGAATAAATAATAATTTGTCTTTTTAGATAAATATTGCTTCAGTTTGTTATTATATAATATTTTGTTTTAAAATTAACCTAACCATTAACTGAATGTATCAAGATTTATTTTTGAACACTAGCTCATTAATCAAATAATAACAACGCAAACAAGAAATTGAAGTAGATTGATCTAGGAAACTATATACAAATGATGACGGATACCGTCACAGTTATTGGCGCCAAATTACCGCTGTTGCAGTTGTTTGTACAGTTTCTAGTATAAAATTGAATATAAAAATATGTATTTATTTTAAATTTAGTAATAACTCAACGGCGACCTTCCTCATTCTTTTACAGGGTGGGACCCTTCAGTGTCTTCTGACACTATCTTCAATAATGCCATTGAGAGTGGCTACTTTCCAGCCGCCTTCAAAACGTCAATAATCCTTCCACTTCACAAAAATGGTGATAAAAACAATATAGGAAATTACCGCCCCATCTCACTATTAACAAGTTTATGTAAAGTTCTTGAAAAAATAATAAAAATAAGACTAACACGCTATCTTAACAAATATAAACTAATTTCGGACAATCAATTCGGTTGTAGAGAAAATATCTCCACGGACGATGCTATTCTGAATTCTTACATCTAAAATATACTCTGCTCTAGATAAAAATGACCACTGTTTATGTCTATTTATAGATTTGGCAAAGGCATTTGATACTGTCAGCCATTGCTTACTTCTCCAGGCACTTGAAGACATAGGAATCAGGAATAATTGCCTAAGTTTATTTAAATCATATCTAAGTAATAGAAAACAATATGTAAGAATTGGTAATGATATCAGCGCATCTGAGGTTATAAAATACGGTGTACCGCAGGGCACAGTATTGGGCTCCATTTTGTTCATAATTTATGTGAATAGTCTCTTTTCATTAAATGGTGAAGGTGATATCATCAGTTTTGCTGACGACACTGCTATATTTTATAAAAGTGATTCATGGCAGTATTTAAAGGAAATTGTCGAGAGTGATATGCTGAATGTTAAAAGCTGGTTTGATTCAAAATTATTAACTATAAATTTTGGAAAGACCTTGTACATACCATTTACTTGTAATAAATCTATAATACCGCCTTTTAATGAATTAAACTTTAACAATGAAGGGAAAATGTTCAGGATCCTACCTGCTACTAATATTAAATATTTGGGTATTTATATAGATCAGCATATGAAATGGGATATGCAAATACTATACTTAATTAAGAAGCTGCGTTATATTCTTTATAAATTTAAATACCTAAATTATTTCCTGGATTCTAAACAGCTTTTAACATTATACTATTCTCTAGTTCAAAGTCATCTTACGTATGGTATCACAGGTTGGCGAGGGGTAGGAAAAAACTTTTATTCAACCTAGAGGTTCTCCAGAAAAAAATTCTGAGGATAATATTGAAGAAAACCACATATCCAAGTAATTTATCATTTACTGAAAGTAAAGTTCTAGATGTCAGACAATTATTTTTTCAAAGTGTGAACATAAAGCAATATGTAAGTAAATCAACTTTACTACAAATAGACCATGATTATAACACAAGAAAATGTAGCCAAAAATATATCCCACCTTTAATGAAAAAAACAATAGGACAACGAAGCTACAATTTTCTTGCCCCAAAATTCTTCAATGTACTTCCAGAACAAATAATATATGAAAGAAGTCTTAGATTGTTTAAAAAGCTATTGAGAAATTTTGTTCTGGAAAAAACAAGACATTTTATACATCTTTTAATAGATGGAATTTGAAAAGAAATCTGCGCAAATGACGTAGCACTATACTGTAAATTAATCGTTTGTAGTTCATGGCTTTACATCACATTATTATAAATACTTGCAAACGGTTACTCATGTTATAACAATGTTCATAAATTGATCATTCTATTCTTAAGTTGTACAAAATCAATTCATGATATTTCCATAAACGTTATCACTTTACAATTTAATTTCCAAATGTATGAGATCCTGACTGACTGTCTGCCTCTCTATCTGGAATATTTATGTGTTACCTAGCAAATTGTTTGTTTGTTATCAATGTTGTTTTAATTTGTTAATTAATATTAAGTTTTTAAGTAATGTATTTGTTTGTTATATATTAATATTAGTGTTATTACTGTTCTACTGTTCTATAACCCAAACACAAGCGAAAGCTTCATGGGATCTTTTTTAATTATTTACCTGTATATTGTCATTTCACGTAAATTTTCTGTATTGCTGACTTATCTGGTACATAAATTATTATTATTAATATAATCCTCCCCGAATTACAATGCAGTATTTTAACGTAAACTCGACTAAGGCGTTGCATAAAACCATTAACAACTTATTATTTACTATGGATCTTAACTGATAAAATTTATTAAATAGTTTACGAATTTTTGTTGCTATAAAATCACTATGGTCGTTCTACCTCAAATTCTGATCAATAATAACTCCTAAATACTTAGTAGATAGTACCTTTTTTATTTCAGGGCAGTTGCAATTGATATTGCAGTATTTTTTTGTGGATTTTTAGTGTATTTTGAACAGGTTGATCAACTGAGATGGCAAAAGATATAAATGTTGCTTTTTTGATATTTTGTATCGACTGGAATCTGCTTCAGTTTTACTGTATACCTCTGTCCTTGTTCTGTTCCTTGTGTAAATAAAATAGCGGTGTCATCTGCATATGAGGTTACAGTTTCATTATTTGATATGTTTCAAATTTCATTAATATATACAAGAAATAGCAGAGGTCCCGATACACTACCCTGCGGTACACCCATTGAGACTGCCTGAGAGTTACTGAAAGTTTCCTCTATTTTTACCTTTTTGCTTTCTGTCAGTTAAATAATTCTCAAACAATCGCAATGTATCTCCTCTAACTTCAACATTTTTCAGTCTATCAAATAATGATCTATGGCATACTGTGTCAAACGCCTTTGCCAAGTTTATATACTACAAGACTCTTTTTTTTTTTAATTATATATTACTTTAGTAGTTAGACATAAACGGCATTTTTAGTACAATTTTTTACCTCTAAAACCATATTGCATTCTGTAAAATATATTTTTTGACACCTTTTTTTCAAATATTTTTCGAAGATCTTAGCAAAGTTGTTTATTATCTAGATTGTCTTGTACTTAGTTAAATTTCGCATCCCTAGATGTGTAAAATTAGCTTTTGTCTGACACTTACTTAAATAAAAGCCGTGTATGATTATCTTTTCCTTCAATGTGAAAGAGAGAGAGAGAGAGATGGCGTGAAACCTTGAAGCATATTAACATAATATGTGTATTTTATGACAAATTAATACATTTCACCTAAACATGCGTTGCATAGACTTACGTTTATTTTTTCTTCGTCTATTTCAAAGAAATATTAATTTTGTATTTTTTTAGGTTGTTATGCTTGTGAGGAATGCGGAAAATCTTACAAAATCAAAAGATCTCTTTGGAGGCACAAGAAATACGAATGCGGAAAAATGCCGTTTTTTGCCTGCACCTTATGTCTACACAAATCAAGGCAAAAGGCTCATCTTATTCAACATATATACAGTAAACATGGAAAAGCATTCATGTTTCCTTAGCTTTTAACCTCCAAAAATTGCATTCAAGGCCGAAGCCGGGTAAGTATGGTGGAACTGCCGTTTGGATTTGGTTCATATTCAGGACGTAAGTTTCTATCATTATAAGATCAGTTTAACTGAAGTGCCAAATTTCAAAAATGTTTTTCAAATGTTATCAGAAAAATTCTGAAAAAAAAATCGATTTTCACACAATCGGCTGACCGGTGTCAATTGACGTATATGTTATGAAACAGTATCTAAATATTCTGCGATAAAAATGTGGTAAATGTACCGGAACGATATGATAACTAAAAAAAAAATTGTAATTTTCTTAAGAATATGCATTTCATTGATTTCAATAAATTATATGTTATAAAACATTATTTATAGATTCTACTGTAAATATATGGATTATATGGATTCAACCATAAAGATATGGCACAATTGTAAGTGCCACAGAGGGCAAGCAGTATAAAAAAATGCACATCATCCGCGCCATTGCCGATTGACCATTCTATGCTGCTACCCTGTTTCCTTATAACTCTTCTAAAATAATTTTGAAGTTGGACTTGGGATAAATTAATCTTAAAGATAGAAACTTATAGTCCAATCCGCGCTTCCCGACGCTTAAGAAATGCGACAAAAACTTTACGACATAATTATTATCGCTGTTGGGTCAGGCGGCACGCTCTCATCAAACAACCCATCAATCAATTTGCGCTCCAGACAGCACAATGAGTGATGGTATTTTAATGAGGTTGTAAAGTTTTTGTTGCGTTTTTATTTGCGGGAATCTGATTACTTCAACTATACCTTCCAAACATGAACCAAATCCAATAGCGGGCATGGACAGTTCAACTATGCTTATCTGGCTTCGGCCTTCATATCACATTTTAGTAGAATTAATTGGTTTTCTGGACAATGTAACATATTTTTTATTTTTTAAGTTAACTTTTTAAATAATACATCAAGGATAAATATTGTGATAATTTTTACGTTTTAAATAATTTTATTCACCACAGATGTACGTCCTACTCTTTGGAACGTCTAAGATCAGATTTCAGCAAGGACAGGTGTTTAATTGGTATTGGTTTTTGCTCCCTAAATTCAAAATACAAACAACCGCCTGTAAAGAGCAACTATTTTTTGTTATATCAGTTTTCTTAATTTATTTATTATCCAGCGCATTGCTATGCCTCTATATATATTTCATGTTCGTGAGGTCCGCACACAGTTGTACAAATAAAAATTCTGTTAGAGTGGGCGATGCTAGTCATTGTATATCCGAGACGTATGGTTTTCAATTTACTAGTCACTTACCTAGTGTGCCATGATATCGAATGACCTCTGGTCCGCAATTTTGTGTTTCAAATTTCCTTGGACATAATCGGTAGCTGAACAAATTAACTAGATTTTTCTTATTTCAAAAAATCTCTAAACAACCCCTATATCATAAAAACCAAGACAGGAAGCCCATTTTTTAATTCGACCTACACAAAAAAATTTATTTATCTTTTATTTTTGTGCAATACTATTGCTTAGCTGTACCTATCTTATTTTACTCTCTTCATTAAAATTAGTATCGAAAATTATTGCATAGAAATGAACAGTATTACTACCTATGGCAACAAAAATATTTAGTAGGCGAGCGGTGGAAACAAAATAAAAGAAGGTATAACGAACTTTTTAATAAATAAAGAACATTAGTAAAACAGATTTGAACAAAATTAATGAAAAACTATTACACTATGTAATATATTTTTACAACGAACGAATGAAATTAAAATAAAAGATTTACGGAAGCACTAAATACAAAAAATATGTTTCGCTCTAGATGCTCAAAATGTTGTACATTATTATCTTTGCACGATCGTGTTTTTGTGATGGTAGCATACTATACAGAATACAGAACAATACAGACTTCTTATTTACCGATAGGATATTACAATAATTTTCATAAATTACAGGAATTTTTTTAAATATATAGGTATGATTATTGAACATGATATCGAGTAAATAAGGCAAATAGAACACTACTATAGGCTAGATCTGTCTTAGAATTATACGTATCTACATATATGCACACATAATAATAATAAATAAATAACACCACAGGTAATTACGACCCCCCTTATCCCAGAAGGCTCTAGAAGGGGCTCGTGTGGGAGGGGGCTATACATTTAGAAACAAGAGACACACCCCATATCCCTGTATAGTGAAAAAATCCCTGTCACAGTATTTTCCACTACCACGACTGGAAATCGAACCCGGAACTTGGGTGAGAGATATTGGAGAAACAAAATGGAATACGTACAGAAGTAAAAGATAAATAAGTATTTTTTAAATAGGTCAAATTAAAAAAATGGGTTAATATCTTGGTTTTTATGATGCAGTGATTTGTTTAAAGATTTTTCTTAATAAAGAAAATGTAGATAATCTGTTCAGCTACTGATTATGTCTAAAGAAATATGAGACACCAAGTTGCGTACCAGAGGTCTTTCAATATCAGCACACTAAGCATCAATATCTGCCAAAGTTTATATCATGGCCACCTAATTTAATACAATAAAATTGATATTAACTGTCATCCGGTCATTAACGGAGAGAAGACTTTCACATTCGACATGAAAAGTAATTATCTCAATGCGTCGAGGCTAGAAAACGCTCCCTTGGCGCGAGGCTAGGGTGACGTTACATGCCTGCTACGCGATATGCGGTGCGACAGTCTAGTGTTGCTATAGTGAATGGTGTTGAATGAAAATCGGATATCATAATCAAGTCTACGTTCGGTAAATTATGTGAATCTCCTTATATATTTGATAACCATAAATTCTATTTGACGCTCTATATAGTAAAGGCACTGCCACTGCCCTGTATTCAAACTTTTTCCTAACGAAAACGACCCGGAATAAACCTAACGCATCGTACAGATGATCTGGCGCCTGCCGAGTCAGCAAGCATGTGACGTCATACGAGTTTATCTGACTGAAATAAAGCAAGCAATCTACGGCCGCTGCTTTTGTTTGGATTGACTTTTTTCAACCACAGCTCTAATATTGTTATTATTAGATCAAAATCCCTCTTTTGCACTATTTTTAAAATATATGAATTTTTTGTGAACAGACCTATTATTTAATACCATGCAAACAACAAATTAGTGCAGACAAGCAAAGCACTGGGCACGAACCAATTGCAATTACATCTTTTTTTCAATTTGTCTCAAAAATCCCAGACCTAAAAGGGAACAGAAACCGATACAATTCACTAATCACTTATCTTAATATTGGGTCTGTCAAGCTCCCAACAAACTGTACAGATCTTGGATTAATGTATAATATGTAAATTATTTATAATTCTTCTGTCAGGGGCCATCCATAAATTACGTCACACGAATTTCATGATTTTTGGACTCCCCCCCGTTCTTGTCACAGGTGGTCACATTTGTGTGACCTGCCGTCCCCTGGTGTGACGTCACATATTTTACAATTTTAAATTTAGAAATTATTAAATGGAAGCAGCACTTCCAAAATCATTTATATATTTCTATTAAAAATCTTTTTTCATAAAATCAACAATAAATCAAACATTTTAGAAATTTTATAAAACAACAAATCAAATGAACGATACAAAATTTAATTATCTTGTGTCCATGGACTTTGAATGCATTCTTTTATATTATTTATGACTGGCATAATAGTCAATTCGTTCTAGATGTGGATAATGTTAGGAACATTCAATGTGTCAACATCTTCTTCAACCAACCTTATAGCAGTGATACAAACAAATGCAAACCGTATAACGATATTGATAGACTTGGTAACATTTTAAAGTTTTTCGTTAGAGTTGAAGTTTAGACTTTTAATACTTTAGATTTATACATGTGATGTCACGAAGCTTATAACTCGTCCCCCCTTTCCTTGTCACACTTTGTTAATCCCCTCCCTCCCCCTTAACGTGTGATGTAATTTATGGATGGCCCCCTATGAAAGTTTACTATCAATAGTTGTAGTCTTATTTTGTTTACGATAATTTTAATAACAAATATAAAGTAATGTGCTGTTTATTCCTAGTTTTACTTTTAGTTTTAGGTCGGAGCAACAAACAACTGGAACCAAATCAGTGATGGTTCTTCCGTTCTTTCACTCACAGATTGTACAGTGTTGCAATCTGCGCGTGTACAATTTGACGATATGACCTATAGTAGAGGTTTTATTCGAAAAATATGTGAACTTACTTTAATATCTCGAACATGTGATGAAAATACAAGACCCGTCTAAAGTAGTCTCTTTTTTCAATTTTTGTCTTCACACTCCACTACTAATGGAAAAATATCACTGACCCATTTATTAATTATACATATAAAGAAACTGGGTTTTGTTTACGATAAAAAGGCGTTACTTTAGAATCAGATTTATTCAGTCACTGTGTCTTGTGGAATTTACAACCAGCCACGTTTTTAGTATATATTTCCCGTACCAATTTTAAGATTTATATCTTGAAAACACCCGGTATGTCGTTTAGTATGACCAACGTAGGCTCTACATGAACTAAATTCGCAGCTGCACAATACCTATAAAAAGCAGGCTACTTGATAAAATTGATGTAAATAAGGATCTAGCAAAGGCCAGAAATGGTTGATTAAGAAGATATCGTGAAGCCATTGAACGTTCCTCAATACCAAGCTCCTGGCGACCTTTATAAATAAAGAAGTTCAATCTAGTAAGCACACCTCTCTTCAGAAGTAGAAGACTACGAAACGTCAAGTATTCGACAAATTCAATCCAAAGAAGAACCGAAAAACAGCATCTGCATCCTTATCAAATTTCACGCAATATAATTTAGTAACTATATAAAATACCAGTAAGGAAGTGTCTTCATATCATTTTTATAAAATTCAGTACTATAATTCCCCAACTTCTATAAGTTTTAAGTTACTAAAACTGTTTATTATTTTAGGTCGCTTCGTGTGCCCTCAGTGTGGATCTCACTACAAATACCACAAAACCTTAAAACGTCACTTTCGTTATGAGTGTGGAGTCGAACCAATGTTTCCATGCCCGCAATGTGCAAAGAAATTTAAACATAACACTAATCTTCAAAATCATCTTAGAAAGTCAAGGTGCAAAGGTCCTCTCCTGCCGAGTTATCTGGATTATTAGGTAGGGGTGAGGTTGCGCTCACGTGCACTCGGCCTTGAAAGTGGGCCCATTGTACTGCCGATGTATTAATTTGATACGTTTTGTATGTAAACGTAATATTAAGTAAGTTATAATAACACAGGCCCACAGAGAATAAGTTTGCCCACTGAAACAAAGTGTGACATCAGATTTGCACCTATGTGTCATGATTTTTTGCTATAGCTAAAAACTGGAAAATCCATTATATCGTAGGTATCACAATTTAAAATCAAATTCCTTAACTCACTCAACTCTAAGCAGCCAAACTAAAGAATTCCATAAACCTTTCATACTAACCCTGTAACCTTATTCCTGCAAGCCTCACACGCCATGATCCAAAACCATAACTCTGGGACCGGACGAAGAATATACGATCTAATTGAAAAATTCACGAGGTACAGCATTTTAATCAGAAAACTGTAAATTTCAATAATAATAATCCCGTTATCCAAAAATTCTGAAAGTCGAGCTAGAAATGCCTGAAAATTGATATATAATTGATATATATATATAATTGATAAATTATGAACGTAATAATGATTATTTATCTAAAATTGATCCAAATCTGTCGGTGAACGATTTTAATGAATATTTTAGTATTATAACTGATAATATTCTTGTGCTTCATTACTTATAGTGATTTGGACTTAAGGGACACATTACAAAAAATACCTAAAGTAGCAATCTCTTTTTTTCTACAGCCAGTCACTACTTACGAAGTATTTGATGCAGTTAATTCACTTAGGCATTCTCCCTGCACTGATGTCTATGGTATAAGTAATAAAATAATTAAGGAGACCATTGGTATAATTCTGATTCCATTTATCATGTTAATAACTAGATGTTTTAGCGAAAGAATTTTTCCGGATTCGTTTAAAATTACTAAAATTATTCCGCTTTTTAAAAAGGGAGACATAGGAGCATTAGATAATTATCGCCCTATCTCAATTATACCCGTTTTTGGTAAATCAATAAAAATTTTACTAAAATGATCGCCGACTAAGTTTCTTGAGCAAAATAAGATAATTTCAAATTTTCAGTTTAATTTTCGATCTAAATTTTCAACCATACAAGCTGTTCAGCATGTGGTAGGTAATATAGTCGAGGATATGGAGAAGGAAAACATACTGGTCTAACTTTATGCGACCTCTCCAAAGGCTTCAACTGTGTTCTTCACGAACTGTTGTTGATAAAGCTATCTCACTATGGTCTAACAGGTATACCTCTAGCTTATTTGATTCTTATTTAAATAATATACAACAATGTGTTAGTATAAATAATATTAATTCTACTCTTAGTAATGTTAAAAATGGCGTACCGCAGGGATCTGTTTTGGGGCCGCTGTTGTTCATATTATTTATAAATGATATAGAATACTTTCTACATCCGCCTAAGTGTATCCTTTTTGCAGATGATACAACTCTTATTGCTTTCAACGCTAATTACTCAAATTTACTAAGTAGCCTAAATCAAATTGAAAAGACGGCAATAGATGGTTCATCACTAATAAACTCAAATTCAATAGTGTCACGCATAAGTCACAGAAACTTATTATATTATCCAACAACAGTATCAGTAAGGGTGAAGGTGTAAGACTGGTAGGAGTCGTATTGGATGGCAAGTTGAGTTGGTCTGGTCACGTTGGTCTTCTGATGAAATCACTCCCAAGTATAGTTTATTTATTACAATTGAGGCAAATTATAGGTTGAAATACTCTGCTTTCCGCATATTTTGCCCTTTTTATTCTAAAATCTTATACGGTTTAATTTTATGGGGTAACGCATCGTACGCCCAAAAATGTTTTCGGCTTCAAAGGAAAGCTGTTAGAGTACTTGCTGGAGTCAACCATAACAGACAGCATTGTAACCCTTTTTTATAAAGTTTGGTATAATGGTTTCACCATCTTTATATGTATATTATTCCTTAATTGAAATAAAGTATAAAGGAAATTAATTGAAACCGTATAAAAACTAAAAGCCGACAAAAATAGTCGGCATCTCTTTATTGTACATGAGCGGAGGTAAATAGAAATGCATGTCATAAGAAAATGATAAGATTTTCGGGCGTTATTATATTATCCTCTGTTTCAAATGGTCTCCAGAAAGCCATGATGAATTAGTAAATAATAAAAATATTTTACCTTTTATATAGTAGTAAATATTTATAAATATGAACAATAACTAACTAAACTCCTACGCTTGATATTATAACAGGTATTTACGCACTGCAGTGGCACATTAACAGCACAGCACATGTCCACCGTTGACTACATTTACGAGTTTTTTTATGCTAGTAGGCCTGTCCGTTTTATTATCTTTAAACCAGTGCAGTCGTAGATGGTTCATTCAGGCTGATTCCATTGCCAGTCTCGGACTCGCCTGCACAGTTTCAACTACCATTCGAATCTCGATACCATTGCTAAATACATAGGACAAAATATCAAGTTCAGTGCGCACGGTCCTGTGCTTTAACACTGAAGTTGCCAAACAATATAAAAGTATTAAATATAAATCCATTTAAAAATGCCATCAAGTCAATTTTAATTAAACATATTCTGTGGACGACTTTATAATAAATCCTATTCAATTAAATTAATTCATAATTAATTAATATTCAATTAATAGAAAATAAATGATTGTTAATAAGGAGCAAATATTACTCTTTTCACTATTTTGTTTTGAATGTTGTTTTTTAACTATCACTGTGTGCTTTTTTATTGTGTTTTTGTCTTGATAAAACATGTTTATTTTCTTATACACTTACATGTTTTTTGAATTTCATTTATATTTATAGTAGTGTTTTATATTTCAATTTTTTTTTTCATGTCTTGCTACAAATATATCTGTGTATGACGGTGTTGTCAAGGTGGTAGTTAAAGTTGATGATGAGAAGAGTTGAGTTGATTTGCGCGTAAAAACATAACATTACATTTACCGGCATTTAATGCCAGTTTGTTGTTTAGACACCACTGTGATAGTCTTTTAAGATTATGTTGTAGGCGGTAACACTCTTCAGTATTCGTTATTATTATAAAAATCTTTAAATCATCCGCATATAGCAGACAACAAACGTCTAGAATATCCACTATATCTTTAATGAAGATATCGAATAGTAAGGGACCTAGCACCGAGCCCTGAGGGACATCAAGAATTCGACAGACTCAACTCCCTTATACGCGGCATATTGTATTCGATTTGACAGATAAGATCTAAATAACTATAGTAGTTAATAAAACAAGCCTATTTCTTGTAACTTATGAAGTAAAATATTGCCTGTCAAAAGCCTTAAGGAAATCAGTATATATAACATCAGTTTGCGCCTGTACATCCAAAATTTAAGCTATGTATTGTGTAATGGACAATTAATTAGAAGTAGTTGAACGTCCTTTTATGAAATTTTGCTGGTACGGCGTAATTGCTGACACTTGGATAAATTGTATCGTGTAACAGTATTTCCAGGATTCTGCAGAAATTACAAATGATGAAGTAGGTCTACAAAATCTCCTTTTTTATAAATCGGACATAGTTTAGATCCAGATGACCGGAAATGAACAGGTGTTAAGGCATACGTTAAATAAAACTATTAACGGATAAGAAAATATTTGAGCGCAGTCCCTAATAAGAAATACCGGAACGCCATCTGGCTCCGTCGCCATTTTATGTTTAATTTTTTTGATAGCTTTAAGTACGTCAGATTCGTCAAAGGCTCGTATGTGGATATTAACATTATTCAATGCATTATTGAAGTTTAGAGCTGAATGGTCACCATCAGGTATATAAGAACCACCAAAATCGGCTTTACTGTTCATGGATAACAGGATTATAGAAATACAAAATTTTCTGGTTCAAATTTTGTAACTCCGGTTAAATATATATTTATATATATATATATATATATATATATATTCTTTGTTCAGTCCCAGGGTTATGATATTGTTGGGTCATCAGGTTATGGAGCCTGCGGAATAGGATTATAGGGTTACGGGATTAGTATGAAAAGATTAAGGAATTCTTAATTTGGCTGTTTGGAATTAAGTGAGCTATGGTATTTGCTTTTAAATTGCGAGATCTAGGATATCATGGATTTTACTGATGTCATATTCGGTTTCAGTGGGCGAAAACACATGAGAATCCAATGGTCTAATACATGGCGAAGACAATTTTTTTTGTGGGCCTATGTATTAATCTGAAATATTCAATGGTACAGGGAGATAGCATACTTATGTAAGATATATCAGTACTCTGAGGTTAACCACCTAAATATTTTCTGTTAATAAAATTTAGAAAATTTAAAAAATACATTTCTTTTAACACACCCAATATAATAGGTACCTTTTCTCCCCAATTAGTAAAGAAGTAAGTTCATTGGAGATCTAGTAATATGCCAGTCATTGGAGGAAAATTTCGTGAACTATGGATTTGCAGATAATTCTTTGGCCTTATCTCATAGAGACGCCCCTAATTATTGTAAGTGTGGGTTTTAGTATTTGTAAGTGTGGAATATTTTTATATATATTTTTTAAACAATTGAAAATAAATATTAAGACTTATGCAGGGTGTCCCGGAGTAACGTGCAAAAAATTTAACTGTAGATTCCCTGTCGAAAATTAAGACTAAAGCATTGAAAAGCAAATTTATTAGTAAACTAAAAACTAACTCAAAATACACAAAATATGAATTTAAACATTAAAAGAATTGAAACATGAAGACAACGAGTGTCGTTTTTAGATATTAAAGCATTTGTTCAAAATAACTACCCTCCAACTTGAATACACGTTTACAAACGTTTCCTGAAATTGCCGTACAAACTATTTAAAACATGTGGAGAGTTTCGAATTTCATTGGCAGCATTAACAATTATTTCTCTTAAAACTTCAACGTTATCGACAGGCGTCGAGTAAGCAACATTTTTCATATGGCCCAAAAAGTAAAAGTCCAATGGATTAATATCTGGGGATCGAGAGGGCCATTTAATTTTGTTCTTGCCCCCTTCCAATCCATCGATTTTTAAATGTTGAGTAAAGCCATTCTCGAACCTCTAAAGAATAATGAGGTGGCGCACCATCCTGCATAAATCACAGTGTTTGGACGTAATGCAAGAGGTAAATCGTCTATAAATTGATAGAAGTCATTTGGTAAAAAGTTTATATAAGCTGGATCATTTGTTTGGTAACTCAAAAGGCCCTATTAATTTACTGCCTATAATTCCGGCCCAAAATATTTATTGAAAAGTTAGTTGTATTGACGTCTTCCATTTACAACAGCGTAAGGATTATCATCGCTCCATAAATGCTGGTTACGAAAATTTAAAACTCCATGTCGAGTTAAGCAGCATTCATCTGTAAATAGTCCTTTTCTTGTAAAATCTAACGGCTTCCTAAGTATAATTCTGCAAAAATCAAGTCATACTGGAAAGTCACAAAGGAACAGCTCTTCTATTCTGTGTAAATGATATAGGTAAAGTCCTTGCCTTTTCAAAATCCTATGTACTGATGTTCTTGTTATGTGGAATTGAAGAGCAGCCTCTCTAGTACTACATTCAGGATGTTCACCAAAATAATGTAATATTTTTTGTGCCTCCATTGCATCTCCTATTTGTATCCGACGACCACAACCATAACCTCTTTTTTTAAGACACCCGCTTTCTCTTACGAAGTACGAATATTTGGCACAGTACGAGTAGGTAATTTACGATGATATCGTTCTTTTACCGCTGAAGCATTTCCTTTACATTCACCATAAATTAAATGTATCTCCACATTCCTCATTACTAAAACTATTTTAAAATTTAAGGGACATAATTGCATCTTTAGATGGTACGGTACTCCATCTAAGGAGATATCCTTAGATGACTACAGATATCGATTACGCCAGACATTTCTACAAAAGTCAAAATTTAGGGCCTTCCGGAAGCCCTCCTCCGCAACGCTCACCTCCTAAGGTCGGGGACTTTTAGGATGTTTACCTTCTAACTATCCCAAACCCATCCCTGAAGTCAAAAAATTTGCCGCACTCCGTGTCTATAATAATTTGTCGACAGGACTATATTATACTGAGAAAATTTAATATATTCGTACAGAAATGCCAAAATTTTAGCATGCATTTAATTTTTGAATTAATTTTAATTTACTTTGTTTTTATATTTGCGATAATTTGGCACAGAATTCGTAACATCCTGTTATTATGTACTCGGAACTATAAAAAAATCATCATGATCTTCGCTCTGGGTACTTGGACCTCGACGTTTCGTGTTCTAACACAACTGATTCGTTTTAGGTGTATGTTACTTCATGACTGAAGAAGGACGTTTTGGTTGTTTAAAGTGTGGATGTTCTTACAAAAGAAAAGCCCATTTCTCTAGGCACGTAAAATATGAATGCGGAGTAGAAAGAAAGTTTCAGTGCCATCATTGTAAGTTAAAGTTCAAGCACAGGAATCACTTAAATGTTCACATGGCTACCAAGAAGTGTCAGATCGCAATTATGGAGACGATGTATAGGAAAAATGTACATTATTAATAAAAACTGTATAGACAATTTGCATTTTTCTGTAGTTGAAAAGTTAATCTCATATGAGTGGGTATTCATACTAAAAGTGAGAAATAATGTTTCTGGCAAATATCTTTATTTATTGCTTTGCCTTGGTGAAAAAATGCTTTCAGATTATCCCGGGTCTAGAGTGTTGAATCAGGTGGATTTGCCAAAGCTTGTTTCCAAGAATTTTCCAAATTTTTTTCATAAATGTGACATCTAATATCAGTATGATACTAGTAATATCATGGTTCATGAGTATACCTTGCTAACGTTACACTTTAAAACTATTGATTTTTAAGTAGTAGTATGCATTAAAATTAGTTTTTATGTTCCACGACATTATAATAGGTACATGTAGAAATTTTTCAAAAATGCAGTTACGCAAGCAAAAGAAAGAAAGAAAACAGTTTATCCAAATGTTTGCTCTATATGGAATTGTCTAAAGATAAGTTTTATTAATAATATGAACACTTTGGGTCGATAGAAGTTGTAGTAACATATTTTGTCCAATGCCATGCCTAGGGAATGTATTATTTTCTACACAACGTTATTTTCTGATTCATGTTTTTTCTTCTGTTTTATCGATCTCTCAAATCGAGAGAATTGAAATACGCGGTCTTGTCAGTTTAATTTCTGATAAAACTTGAACAGCGAAAGTTGTTCTGTAATTTGCAAACAAATGTAAACTAAAAAATAGTTAAACATAATATTTTTAGTCGCAAACTCCTCTATAAACCCTTATTTTACTATAAGGAAAGTAACCAGACTGCAACCAAAGTTATAAATCTGGCGCGTTAATATAATATAATAATCAAAACGCTAATGCTTCGATTGCAACAAACACCAGCTGAAAGACTGATCCTACTTAAAGGAGCTTCCTTGCCAGTCGTCACACACCACTTGCAGACTGCAGTTTCGAGCTGTTGGCTCTCGTCAGTGCAAGGTAGGTATGCGACGACCGACATGAGAATCCTTTGACTATAGTACATCCCGGTATTTTTACAATAGCGACTTGTAAAACAGCCAGCAGGCGCCATCTAGCGGTCCAGTGTCTGTTGCAATCGAAAAACAAATAGCCTGACTTGGCTTAGCATAGTTCAAATGTGCTTTTAGAGGGCGAAATATTAAACATAATATTTTTTGTCGCAAACTCCTCTACAAATCCTTATTTTACTATAAGGAAAGTAACCAGACTGCAGCCAAAGTTACAAATCTGGCGCGTTAAGTGTAATAATTGCATATTACCATCAAAACGCTAATGCTTCGATTGCAACAAACACCAGCCGAAAGGCTGATCCTACTTAAAGGAGCTTCCTTTGTAGGATCAGTCTTTAGGATCAGTCTTTCGGCTGGTGTTTGTTGCAATCGAAGCATTAGCGTTTTGGTGGTAATATGCAATTATTACACTTAACGCGCCAGATTTGTAACTTTGGTTGCAGTCTGGTTACTTTCCTTATAGTAAAATAAGGATTTATAGAGGAGTTTGCGATTAAAAATATTATGTTTAATATTCCGCCCTCTAAAAGCACATTTGAACTAAAAAATAATTGATTTTTCAAATTTGCCAATTCACGTTTCCAAACAATTTCATTAAAAATCTACATTGATGATGATGGTGGGTGATTTTAAATCATTTGTAAATATGTAAATCAATATGGTAATAGTGGATAGTCAAATACAACATATGTAAATTTGACTTGCTTTTCTATGGGTATAATTTTCTATACATTGAAAAAAGAATTTTGATTATATCTATGTTTTTTTTAGAATCATATTATTTCATGACAGCAGACGGACGTTTCGCTTGTCACATTTGCGGACATTCCTACAAAAGAAAACAGCATTTGTACAGGCACATTAATTATGAGTGTGCCGCGGCAGAAAGAATATTTTCATGTAAATACTGCGACCGCAAGTTTAAGCAGAAAAATCATTTGATCCGTCACCTCTCCTCAGAAGTTTGCCTGAAGAAAAGAAAATTAATAATTTGAAGCTGTGCGTGTATAGCATTATATATTATAATATAATAGTTTGTATGACAGTGTTAAAAGTGAGATTTTATTTCTTGAGTGGGGTGAATGAAGCAACTTCGCCCACAAAATAAAATCAATTTTAACACGTATATTAATACACTACTTTTTTGTATAAGCACTACTAAAACCATTTCCTTTACCCAAACAAATCTAGAAGGCGGTTAAGACATTTATAAACATGTATTATTTATAAAGACATAATATCTACGCATTATTGCAAAATATTAAAATTTCCTATTTGTTCGTCAATATGGCGTCGTATTGTTACGAGTTTACACCCTGTAGTAAACAATTCCAAACGCTGGTTCAATAATGCAACACGAATTTTCCACCAACCACTGATTTATTAATCACTAAATTACAATAACTACTCCATATACACGTTGGTACATACTCATTCTAACTTTGATCTACTAGTCTCACTACCTTAATTCACAACTTGTTACTGTTTTTTATCTTATCTTATCTGATCCTTAACTCATTCAGAAATGTACCGTACTGTACTGAACTCCCACGTACGTTGGATTCGCCTCTTATATATCCGTGGCGAACGTACTCGAATTCTCTAGCTAATTCGGACAACTCCATTTTTCGGGTTAACCATTCTCGACCAATCTCGATCTTTTGGGTTCTGTGGTAATGGCCGTTCGTCAGTTATCCCAGAGATGACGCCGTCTTACCGGTAGCCAAACTAGGCAATCTTCCTTTCACCCTGCTATCGGGGATTAATTAAATCTCTCTATCAGAGGGCGGCACATAACAGTATCATGAAGTCAGACAATCAAGGCACAATCACTGTAATTTAGGTAATTTAAATTTGTGTCTCTCTATGGCTTTGTTTATAAATAACACTTTTAGCACTAGCGTTAAAAGTAATTCTCTTTTAACACTGGTGTTATAAAATTATACTTTTAACATAATTTGCAAACGTTAAAAAGCCTACTTTTAGTAGTGTTTATACAAGAAAGTATTTTAACTGTGCAAATACTCGTTTAGATATATTTTTATAAGGCTTAAAATTATATTTAAGAGCAATCTCTGCGAGAATTTTAACTGATCTTCATAGATTAAGAGTATTGATGCCGAGTATCGTGCCCAGTTTACTCTATGGTGCAGCATTCAATATATTTTTGAAGTTTATAAAAATAATATCTTTTACAACCCTTATGCATACTTGAACCATTTTGACGCCAGATTCGGGACAACACCTTAAAATTCATTGATACAGTTTTTCCAAAGAATGATTTTGGTACAGCTTGGTTATATAACAGTAAACTTGTCAGAATCCCATTAGAATAAGAGCTTATTTATCTTTATGTAAATAACTATATCATTATTTAGTTATTATACAATAATTATTTGACACTATAATTGATATAATGACTGTAAAAATCTCATATTTCGAATATTTTGGTTAATGGTACGATAATAATAATAAATTGATCTTTCTATTTTCTTAGAAATGTTTTAATTTCATTTTGAACATTTACCTAGTATTTAAGAATAATATTTTTATACGTTTTCACAACTATTGAGGAATATTATTTTGGGTATTGAATTAAATCTCGTACTTTCAATATCAAACATTCAATGTGAACGAAAATGACTTATTCTTTATATGGATAGTTCGAAACCAAAAGTATACATTTTTTGAAAATTGGTGAAACACATCGATCTTGTTCCCAAGGCAAAGCAATTTAGGTTTGGTTGCGAAAACAACCAACTTCAATTATTTCCTTGGAAAGAAATCTAAGGGAGTGGGATCAGGTGATCTGACAGATCACTATACATAACTTTTTCTTGCACCACCACTCCAGAAACCGATTATTCAAAAGTTAACGTACGGTTACAGCAAAATATAGAGAATCTCCAACTTATTTAAAAGTTAATTTGTCATTCAAAAGATCATTGTTTTCTTCCAAGGTATGGGTAAACATTGGTGGATCGATGCAATTTTGAAAAAATATAGGCAGTTTTTGTCAATCACATTGTTAGGGATTAAAACGGTCCGACAGCATCAGCCAACCCAGCCATCCATCCATGTGTAACTTAAATTTACTCTTATTCTGTTCCCGGCACAGTAAGAAAGGGAGCTTTTGGCCATCGTATGGTCAGTTAAGCATTTTAGACTACCTGTTTTATATAAAGTTCAAACTGATAACCGACCTCAGACCATTTATCTGGTCGTTTTCGTTAAAAGATCCAGTAACTCTTTGGCGCTTAAACCCCTCAGAATATAATTACAAAACCATATGCAACTGTTCGCTGCACAGTGATAACGTTAAAATTTTCTGGTTCAGTATTACTAAGCCTGCTATTATAAGCATGTGGTAGCTTAAACAGTTATTATGATGTTTTGTAAAATAATAAATAAATGAACACATACATGAAAAACTATAGCTTCTAAATTCAATTTTATTTCAAGGTTATCTTATTTTTCAAATTAGTTGGTGCTTGTATGTACCACTTGTACCAAATTAGCTACAGAGAGTGAAAATCATAAAATTATTTTAAAAAGATTCATCGACTTCAATTATTTCTTTGATCTGATATATGATCCATTTACCTTTATCTAAATTCTCCTGGATCTGTTGTATATTTTGTGTACTATCTAAATATTATTTGTCGTTTATTAATTTCAGGATTACGGTATTACAACGAAAATGGTCGTTTTGTATGTCGAATGTGTGGCCGGACATACAAATGGAGAAGAGATTATATTAGACATTCTAAATATGAATGTGTTGCAGTCGAAAGAAATTTTAGTTGCAACAACTGTGCCCGTAAATTTAAACGAAAAACTCATTTGAGTTATCACATAAAATCAAGAGTTTGTTGGAAATCAAAAAAAAATTGTTAAAATATTACGATTATTGATAAATTGAAATATATGCCTTAATTGTATTTTCTGATATTTATCTGTATAAAAAAACTGAATGAAGACTGTCTCTAATATTTTATTTTATTTAGGAATATTTACAATTTTCTCTTGGTAGCATAAGCGATGGCCGTCGGGAACCCGACGTCATCAAATGTCAGCGAAACACACTTAGATTTCATCTATTATCGGCACTTTCTTTTAATTTACCTACGTCATGTGTAGATCTAAGCTCTACTTTTCTTATACCATAAGTGTGTCAAGATTTTTACTACCGTACGAGGAGTTCCTGATAATTTGTGGTTCAAACCCCACTGAGTTAATTTTTGCAAAGTAATTTAACGTAATTAAACTTATGAATTTCATTCAGGTGAACTATTTCTTAGGCTTAAAATTATATTTAATTGCAATCTCTGCGGAAATTTTGATTGATCTTGATAGATCAAAGGGTATTGGGGCCGAGTCCGGATCCCAGTTTACTCTGTGGTGCGGCATTCAATATATTTTTGAAGTTTTTTAAAAAAATAATTTTTACAACCCTCATGCATACTTGAACCATTTTGGTGCCAGATTCGGAACAACATCTTAAAATTCATTGATACAATTTTTTCAAAGAATGATTTTGATACAGCCAGGTTATATAACTGTGAATTTGTCAGAATCCCATTAGAATAATAGCTTGTTTATCTTTATGTAAATAACTATATTACTATTTAGTTACTATACAATAACTATTTGGTAGTGTAATAATGTCCGTAAATATCTCATATTTCCAATATTTTGGTTAATGGTACGATAATAATAATAAATTGGTCTTTTTATTTTTTAGAAATGTTTTAATTTAATTTTGGTCATTTATCTATACTACTACTAACTAGTATTTAAAAATAATATGTTAATACCTTTTCACAGTTATTGAGAAATGTTATTTTGGGTATTGAAATAACTATCTGCAATATCAAACATTTAATGTGATTAAAAATTACTTATCCTTTATGCGACACCAGAAGTAACAAGTATAGGTAAAAATATTTTGAAAATTGGTAAAACACATCGACCGCATTCTCAAGGGAGAACAACTTGTGAAAACAACCAACTTCAATCGTTCACTTGGAAGAAAATCTAAAGGAACGGGATCAGGTGATCCGACAGGTCACCACCGCTCAAGAAACCGATTAATCAAAAGTTAACGTACGGTTACCGCAAAGTATAGAGAAAGTTCCAACTTTTTGAAAAATGAATTCGTCATTCAAAGGATCATTGTTTCCTTCCAAGGTTTGAGTAAACATTGGATCTAAGTAATTTTGAAAAAAATCGAGATAGTTTTTGTCATTCACATTGTTAGAGATGTAAACGGTTCGACAATGTCATCAGCCATCATTCCATTTGTAATTTATACTTACTTTCATTCTGTTCGCGGCACAGTAAGAGAGGGAGCTTTTGGTCATCGTGTGGTCATTGAAACATTTTAGACTACCTGTTCTATATAAAGTTCAAACTGATAAGTGATAACCGATCACAGACCATTTACCTTGTTATTTTTCATAAAAAATTCAGGCGGTGCTTAAACTCCGAAGAATATGATTACAAAATCAAATGCAAACTATTCGCCGCATAGTGATAATATTAAAATTTCCTGGTTCAGTATCAATGAGCCCACTATTATAAGCATGTGGTAGCATAAACAGTAATAATGATGTTTTATAAAATAAAAAAATGAACACATACATGAAAAACTATAGCTTCTAATTCAATTTTATTTCTAGGTTATCTTATTTCAAATCAGTTGGTGCTTGTATATACAACTTGTACCAAATTAGCTACAGAAAGCAAAAATCATAAAATTATTTTAAAACGGCTCGTCGACTTCAATTATTACTTTAATCTGATATATGTAGTAGTAGTTTATTAACTAGGAATCACCTAATATACAATTGATTTTCTAATTACAATATACAGGTATCAGAAATACGTACGTAGTATGGTAAACAGACATACATAAACTTATGAAACAATCCTCAAACAATTATACATACCTATATTTATATCATTCTCCTATCATTAATTACTTTAAGCAGGTGTCTCTTGAACACGTATAAACTGTTACTAGTTCTTTATAAAAGCTGGAAGAGGGCGAGCGTAGATGCGTCGTTACTAAGTACATACTTCGATATCCGATGTAAAGCAACGTTAGGCGCGGTTAGTACTTGGATAGGCGACCGTTTCAAAGAAGACCGTCTCCTCGCCTCACATATCTTTCAGCGGCTTGTATATGCGCGGAAGCTATGCAACGTTAGGCGAGGGTTATGTAGATGATATACCATCCTTCGGAGGAGATGTAAAGCCGTTAAATAATAAATGTTCAAAAAAAAAGCTGGAAGATTATTAAATTCATTTAAACCCTTAAAAGATACAGAGTTCATTGCTTGCTTATTGAGAGTTCTATTTATATGGAAATTATTATTATTTCTTTTATGATAATTATGTATACTGTTATTTTAGGCAATAAATTCATCAAAATAGAATGGCAACATATTTGTGTTAATTTTATAGATAAAAATCATAGTTAATAAATACAATCTTTTTAACCTATTAAATTTTAATATAATTCCTAGCCATCTATTTTGAAGTTTCTGGAGAGATTGTATCCTGTTTATGTCAAAAAGGTACAAAAGCGTAGAAAGATAATCGAAGTGTGGCTGAATGGCTATTTGATCAATAGTTCTCCTTGCAAAAAATTAAATATCGCTAGAAATTCGTATAAAGAAATACAGTTTTATAGAAATTTTTTTGTAGATATATTCAAACTGAGATTTTAAGTTTAAACATTGATCAATAATTATACCTAAGTACTTTACTTCAGTTACCTATTCAATGTTTTCATTATCAATCTTTAACTGAAAATATCTAGCATTAACATTTTTTAACTTGTAGTTTGTCCCTAGAATCATACCTTTAGTTTCGGTTACATTTAATTTTAGTTTATTAACATTTAGAAACTATACTAATATAACTAATACAGGATTCATTCTATTTACTGTCTTATTTACATCTTTACCCCAACAAGCAACCAATGAGTCATCAGTAAACAAATTCATAAAGTCACAGTCATCAATGTGGTTTATATCATTAAGGTATATATAAATATATGATCTATTTACTTTTATCTAAATTCTCCTGAATCTGTTGTATATATTGTGTACTATTTAAATATTATCTGTCGTTTAATTAATTACAGGATTACGATACTACAAGGAAAATGGTCGTTTTGTATGTCGAATGTGTGGTCGTACATACAAATGGAGAACAGATTGTAGTAGACATTCTAAATATGAATGTATCGCAGTCGAGAGAAATTTTAGTTGCGACAACTGTGCTCGTAAATTTAAACGAAAAGGTCATTTGAGTTATCACACAAAATCAAGAGTTTGTTGGAAATAAAAAAAAAATTTTGATAGATTACGATTATTGATAAATTAAAATATATGCCTTAATTGTATTTTCTGATATTTAACTGTATAAGAAACTGAAATAAATAGTTAACTGTTTCTAATATTTTATTTTGTTTAGCGATATTTACAATTTTGTCTTAGTAGTATAAGCTATGGCCGTCGGGAACCCGATATTATCAAATCAGTGAAACACACTTAGATTTCATCTATCATGGTTCTTTCTTTTCATTTACCAACGTCATGTTTAGATCTAAGCTCTACTTTTCTTATGCGATAAGTATAGATCAGTGTGTCAAGATTTTTACTACCGTGCGAGGAATTCCTGATGATTTGTGATTCAAACCACAACGTGTGACTCAGTTTTTGAAAAGTAATTTAACGTAATGAAACTTGGGAACTTCATTCAGGTGAACTATTTTTTAGGCTTAAAATTATATTTAAGAGCAATCATTATCATAGATTAAAGAGTATTGAGGCCGAGTCTGGATCCTAGTTTATTCTGTGCTGCAGTATTTAATATACTTTTTTGAAGATTTAAAAAAAAAATTTTTTACAACCCTTATGCATACTTCAACCATTTTGGTGCCACCTTAAAATTCATTGATACAATTTTTCCAAAGAATGGAATGGTAGGTATCTTTATGTAAATAACTATATTATTATTTAGTTACTATACAATAATCGTTTGACATAATAATTAATAAATGCCTGTAAATATCTCATATTTTTAATATTTTGGTTAATGGTACGATAATAATAATAAATTGGTCTTTTTATTTTCTTAGATTAATTTTGAACATTTACCTAGTATTTTAAGAATAATATTTTTATACGTTTTCACAATTATTGAGAAATATTATTTTGGGTATTGAATAACTTTCATATTTTCAATATCAAACATTTAATATCAACAAAAATTGCTTAGTTCCAAACCATAAGTATCGTGTGTAGGTATACATTTTTTGAAACACATCGACCGTGTTCCCAAGGGAGAACAACTTAGGTTTGGTTGCGAAAACAACCAACTTCAATCATTCCCTTGGAAAGAAATCTAAGGGAGTGGGATCAAGTGATCTGACAGGCCACTATACATGACTTCTTCTTTCACCACCGCTCAAGAAACCGATTAATCAAAGGTTAACGTACGGTTACAGCAAAATATAGAGAAGTTCCAACTTATTGAAAAGTCAATTCGCCATTTAAAAGATCATTGTTTTCTTTCAAGGGTTGGGTAAACATTGGATCGATGTAATTTTGAGAAAAATCTAGGTGGTTTTTCTCATTTGTTAACAAAACGGTCGGGTAATATCAACCCAGCCAACCATCCATTTATAATTTATATTGTTCTCGGCAGAGTAAGAGAAGGAGTTTTTGCCTATTGTCTGGTCAGTAAAGCATTTTAGACTACCTGTTTTATATAAAGTTCACTGATAAATGACCCCAGACAATTTACCGGTATTTTCAACCAGGTGGTAGAGTAATTCTTTGGCGCTTAAATCCCGAAGAATATGATTACAAAATCACTGTTTGCCTCACAGTGATAATATTAAAGTTTCCTGGTTCAGTGTCACGGAGCCTACTATTATAAGCATGTGGTACTTTAAAAAGTCATGATATTTTATGAAATAAAAATATGAATACATACATGAAAAACTATAGCTTCTAAATTAAATTTTATTTGTAGATTATTTCTTTGATCTGATATTGTCTTTGTCTAAATTGCTACTAAAACTTTCCTAGATTTGTTATATATATTGTGTACTACTATTTGTCGTTTATTTGTTGTAGCATTACTATATTACAAGGAAAATGGCCGTTTTGTATGTCGAATGTGTGGCCATACATATAAATGGAAAACAGATTGTACTAGACATTCTAAATATGAATGTGCCACTGTCGAAAGAAATTTTAGTTGCAATAACTGTGCCCGTAAATTTAAACGAAAAACGCATTTGATTCGTCACCTATCCTCAGAAGTCTGTCTGAAGAGAAGAAAATTAACAACTTGAAGTTGCACGTCTATGACATTATGTTTCATATAATAGGAATAATATGGAAATACTTTTAACTATTTATATACTTGATTTATTTATGTTTTTGCAAAATTCACTTTACTTGAATATGTTTAATATATACGTTTTAAATATGTTTAATTTTGAACATTTACCTAGTACCATTTGTAATATACGCTTTACAAATTTTGGGTATTGGAAATGACCTGACTGGTTACTCACTAAAATTTTCTTCAGTCAGTCTGCCTAAATAATGTGGTAATGCCACATCTTATTGGAAAAGCAGTTCTTTATCCTAAATATTGTCATCTCCTTCGAGGGTTTGGGTAATCGTTGGCTCCATGTAATTTTGTAAAAGATCGAGACAGTTTTCACCGTTAAAACAGTCAGGGATGAAAACGCTCGAACAGTGTGTCCCCTAAGATGCCAATCCAGCCATCCAACCATTTGTAATGTATGCTTGCTCTCAAGTACAGCAAGAGAGGGAGCTCTTTGTCATGATGTGGTCAGTAACGCATTTCAGATCCTATCTGTTCTGAGAAAGTTGAAACTTACAAACGACCACAGACCACATTGTTATGTCCGATAAAAGATTTGGTTCACTGTACAATAATATTCATTTTCTTTATTCCAATATCATTGAGCGTACCGTTATTAAACGGGCAATAGTTTAAAAAGTTATGATAATGTTTTATAAAATAAGAAATGGACACGTGCATGGAAAATTATAGCATTTAAATTAAATTAACTTTTCAAACTATTTAGAGCCCGGGGTTTGTATTGTACCATATTAGCTACATAAATGAAAATTCTAGTACATCTTGCATTCACCTTTATCTAAATTCTTGCTTAATCTTTTCTGCCTGTCGTATAATATATCCACTATGTACTATCTAAATGTTATTTGTCATATATTTATTGCAGCATTACTATATTACGAAGGAGAAGATGGTCGTTTTGTCTGTCGAATGTGTGGCAATAAGTACAAGTGGAAAAGAAATTGTACTACACATGTTAAATATCAATGTGCCACTTCCCAAAGAAATTTTAGTTGCAATAACTGTGGCCGTAAATTTAAACAGAAAATTCATTTGCATCGTCACGTGTCCTCAGAAGTTTGTCTGAAGAGAAAAAAATTGCTAATTACTTGAAACCTGTACGAGCGTAATATTATGTTTTGTTATTAAGTATAATGATAGCCTTGTTATTTTATAGGGGTTGTTTGCGATTGGGATAGGCCAGCAACTTATAGTAACTCAATTTCTAATATGGTCGACATTTAAAATAAACAAAACGTCGACTATATCAGAAATTGAGGTGCCATAAGTTTGTGGCCTATCCCCGTCAAAAATAACCCCTATTATGTTTTATGCTCGTATATATTTCGCGCATATGTTACGTCACAGTTTATATATTTTATTTGATTGTAATTTGAGGTAAAAACGAAGTATAAATATGTATTTTAATAATCAAAATATTCAATAAAGTACTTTAATGATAATGGTAATGGTGTAATAAGAAAATATATAAATATTTTTGACCGTTTAAATACTCATTTAGATATAAGGTTTTAAATTATGTATTTTATAAATCAGGGAGCTGGCCGGCAAAAACCATCTGTGCAAATATTTTGCCTGTTCCTCATAAATGAAATCGCACTCCCTCCGGCAACATTTAGTATATTTTAGAAATTTACTTTTTATTAGAAATGTTGAAAAATAGATCTAAACCAATTACAGTTTTTAAGAATTTTGAATTTGGAACTCGAGACTTGGATGTAAAATTTTATACCAAATTCGCTACAAAAAGCAAAGGAAAACATGAAAATACCTTAAATAGATTCAGACTTCAATTATTTACTTTGATCCAGTATAGCATTCATTCGTCTTTATATAAATTATCATTTCTTAGATCTACTGTGTAACGCTGTGTACTATTTCAATGTTTGTCGTGTATTATCGCAGGCCGTTTTGTCTGTCAAATGTGCGGCCTTTTATACAAATGGAGAACACATTGTACTACACATATTAAATATGAATGTACCACAGCCGAAATAAATTCCAGTTGCCTTAATTGTAGTCGTAAATTTAAACGGAAATCTCATCTGAGTTATCACATAAAATCAAGAGTATGTTGGAAATCAAATAAAGTCAAGTAAAAAATATGGAAATTACGGCCTACGTGCCATAGTTGTATTTTGTGGCACTTTATTACATAAAAAAGCTGAAATAAATATTGTGGTTAATCTTAAAAGCTGTTAAATGTCGCTCAAAATTTATTTCGAGACAGCTCCTCTCAGTCTAATAAATATTACTCTCACAAATTAACAGCGACAACAAAGCTTTTAACATATTACGGTAAATGGTCACATTCAGTGCCTAGTATATCCAGGTAAAATTGGTAGTATACCCATGGTAGCGCCAAAGAGACTTTCAACTTATTTTCGTTCTGTTCGCCCGCACAGTAAGAGAGGGAGCTTTTGGCTGTCGTGTGGTCAGTGAAGCATGTTAGAGCTTATTTGCTTGGTAAAAAGTTCAAACTGTTAAACGACCACAAACCAATTATCTGAATATTTTCAGCAAAAGAATCGGATGGTAGATTGACTCTTTTGCACTTAAGACCCAAAGAACATGATTACAAACTGTTCATATACAAACTGTTCACTGCGCAGTAAAGTTACAAAAACTCCTTGCTCCGATGACTCTAATCGTACAGTTATAGTGATGGTTTATAAAATTCTAAAATGTCACTCATAAATGAAAAATTATAGCTTTTAAATTCAATTTCATTTCTGGGTTATCTTCAGGAGTAAGCCAGATTTTCGAACTATCTTCATTATCTAAATCCTTGTTTAACCTTCCCTGGATCTACATTGTGTACGATTTAAATGTTAAACATAATATTTTTAGTCGCAAACTCCTCTATAAATCCTTATTTTACTATAAGGAACCTAACCAGACTGCAACCAACAGCTACTCTCCGGGCTATGTGCCCCGCCGAGCGCTGAATTACAAGTTACAAGCCTGGCGCGTTAAGTGTAATAATTGCATATTACCATCAAAACGCTAATGCTTCGATTGCAACAAACACCAGCCGAAAGACTGATCCTACTTAAAGGAGCTCCCTTGCCAGTCGTCACACACCACTTGCAGACTGCAGTTTCGAGCTGTTGGCTCTCGTCAGTGCAAGGTAGGTATGCGACGACCGACATGAGAATCCCTTGACTATAGTACATCCCGGTATTCTTACAATAGCGACATGTAAAACAGCCAGCAGGCGCCATCCAACGGTCCAGTGTCTGTTGCAATCGAAAAATAAATAGCCTGACTTGGCTTAGCATAGTTCAAATGTGCTTTTAGAGGGCGGAATATTAAACATAATATTTTTAGTCGCAAACTCCTCTATAAATCCTTATTTTACTATAAGGAACCTAACCAGACTGCAACCAACAGCTACTCTCCGGGCTATGTGCCCCGCCGAGCGCTGAATTACAAGTTACAAGCCTGGCGCGTTAAGTGTAATAATTGCATATTACCATCAAAACGCTAATGCTTCGATTGCAACAAACACCAGCCGAAAGACTGATCCTACTTAAAGGAGCTCCCTTGCCAGTCGTCACACACCACTTGCAGACTGCAGTTTCGAGCTGTTGACTCTCGTCAGTGCAAGGTAGGTATGCGACGACCGACATGAGAATCCCTTGACTATAGTACATCCCGGTATTCTTACAATAGCGACATGTAAAACAGCCAGCAGGCGCCATCCAACGGTCCAGTGTCTGTTGCAATCGAAAAATAAATAGCCTGACTTGGCTTAGCATAGTTCAAATGTGCTTTTAGAGGGCGGAATATTAAACATAATATTTTTAGTCGCAAACTCCTCTATAAATCCTTATTTTACTATAAGGAACCTAACCAGACTGCAACCAACAGCTACTCTCCGGGCTATGTGCCCCGCCGAGCGCTGAATTACAAGTTACAAGCCTGGCGCGTTAAGTGTAATAATTGCATATTACCATCAAAACGCTAATGCTTCGATTGCAACAAACACCAGCCGAAAGACTGATCCTACTTAAAGGAGCTCCCTTGCCAGTCGTCACACACCACTTGCAGACTGCAGTTTCGAGCTGTTGGCTCTCGTCAGTGCAAGGTAGGTATGCGACGACCGACATGAGAATCCCTTGACTATAGTACATCCCGGTATTCTTACAATAGCGACATGTAAAACAGCCAGCAGGCGCCATCCAACGGTCCAGTGTCTGTTGCAATCGAAAAATAAATAGCCTGACTTGGCTTAGCATAGTTCAAATGTGCTTTTAGAGGGCGGAATATTAAACATAATATTTTTAGTCGCAAACTCCTCTATAAATCCTTATTTTACTATAAGGAACCTAACCAGACTGCAACCAACAGCTACTCTCCGGGCTATGTGCCCCGCCGAGCGCTGAATTACAAGTTACAAGCCTGGCGCGTTAAGTGTAATAATTGCATATTACCATCAAAACGCTAATGCTTCGATTGCAACGAGAGTTAAATGTTATTTAACGTTTATTTATTTTAGGATACTATAAGGGAGAAGATGGCCGTTTCATCTGTAAAATGTGCGGCCTCACATACAAATGGAAAAGACATTGTTACGCACATGTTAAATATGAATGTCCCACGGTTGAAAGAAATTTTAGTTGTAATAATTGTGGTCGTAAATTTAAACGAAAAACTCATTTGAGCTATCACATACATTCAAGAATTTGTTGGAAATCAAAAACGATTTGATAAAAGATTACGACCATTGGTAAATTAAAATATATGCCTTAATTGTATTATCTGATGTATACAAAACTGAAATAGATAGTTAACTGTTCCTGATCTTTTTTTTTGTTTAGCGATACTATCCACAATCCCTGCCACTTGATGAAAGTAACAAGAGCACTCCAGGTTTTGCACGGTTGATTGGTGTTATACAATTTTACATTTATCAGATATTTTAATATGCATAGAAAAATAATTATTTCCTCCTAATACAGTCATACTTAAAGTTTAGATAGTAATTTGCGAGACTTATACATAAATTACTTTATTATTTATCATTCGTTATTCATTACTCCTTGTTCCTCGTTTATTTATTCCTTATTCCTTATTATTACATCCCTGTACCCTATGCCCTATACCTTATACCCTATGCCCTATACCCTATACACTAGTTTAGATTTGTTCGTTTGACAAATTTAAAGACATATTAGAATTTTGGCATATCACAGTAAATGATCACATTCAGTGCCTAACATACCCAGGTAAAACTGATACCAATGGTAGCGCTAAAGAGACTACTAGATTTATCATAGTATGTGATATACCACAAGAAACAGTTTTTGTTCCACCATTTGTTGTAATTTCAACTTGTTTTCGCACTATTCTCTCGCCTAGTATGAGAGGGAGCTTTTGGCTGTCGTTTATTTCTAGGTTATCTACAGCAGTAAGCCAAATTTTCGAACTATTTGGAAATCAGTCATCATTACCTACGAACATTGTGTAGGATTTAAAACTTATTTGATGTGTACTTATTTCATGATATTATAAGAGAGAAGACGGCCGTTTCGTCTGTAAAATGTGCGGCCTCACATACAAATGGAAAAGATATTGCTACGCGCATGTTAAATATGAATGTCCCACGGTCGAAAGAAATTTTAGTTGCAATAATTGTGGCCGTAAATTTAAACGAAAAACTCTTTGAGTTATCATATAAAATCAAAAGTTCAAGTTGAAAATCAAAGAAAATTTGTTAAAAGATTACGATTATTAATTAAAATATATGCCTTAATTGTATTTTCTGATATTTAGCTATATAAGAGACTGACATGAATAGTTAATTGTTTTTGATCTTTTATTTTGTTTAGCGATGCTTACAATTTTGTCTTGGTAGCATAAGCGATGGCCAACGGGAACTCGACGTCATCAAATGTCAGCAAAACACTTAGATTTCATCTATTTTTCGATACTTTTCTTTTAATTTATCTGCGTCATGTGTACATTAAGCTCTACTTTTCTTATGCAATAAGTATAGATCAGTGTGTCAAGTTTTTTACTACCGTGCGGGGAGGACCTGATGAATTGTGATTCAAACCCCAACGTGTGAGTCAGTCTTTGCAAGGCAATTTAACATAATTAAGCACGGGAATTTCATTCAGGTGAACTATTACTTCCTGAAAAGGAAACCAGGAATTTGTCGTACGGCAGTTGAAGCTTAACACACTAAGCCATATTTATCGCTTAAGTAGAACTTAATGCGTATATGAAGTAGGTGAACAAAAAAAATATGTGCAAGTATTTGCAATTGTGACCATAGAAATTTAGGAAAGTTACGTCTCTAATAGGTTACATACTGACATTCGATGATTGTGTGGGATCTCCGGCGGTCCTCGCTCAGTATATGCGTGCTTACTTGTACACTAGTTGTCAAAATATGTTTAATTAAATGATTTTCTTTATTTTAGAGAAAGGATTTTCTTGTCGAATGTGCGGATGCTCGTACAAATTGAAGGGAAACTTAAGTAGGCACATTAAATACGAATGTTCTACGGCTGAAAGATGTTTTGCTTGCACTAATTGCAATCGCAGGTTTAAGAGGAAGACTCATTTAGAGCGTCATCTTTTCTCTAGGGTCTGTCTAAAAACAATAAGCATTGATCAATATTTAAGATAGTGGTCGTTGTGGAATATTGTGGACAGGCTGTGATTGGAAACTTTGGCGTACTCTGCCTGCCAAATAGCTTTAACAAATGCAAAATACTTGAATACTAAACTGGAATAATCTTGTCCGCGTAAAGCCAACTTAAAATGGAAGTGGTTTGGTATTTGTAGAAAATACTCCATAGGCATTGTGAGAAGTATGAAGAAAATAGAAAAATTTATAACGGAATTTATATAGCATAGTTTCTTAGAGCTGGTTGAATGGCAAACGACTTGAAGCTCCTTGGATTTAGGAGTTGTCGAATTTGTTTGCTATGATTTGTCTCATTTTTTATACTCTATACTTTGTTAATGTAGTCTGTGAATACGACAGGGTGTAAATGGAAGATTGCACACTTTATTCGCAAATTAAATGTAAATAAAGGTTGAATTTTTGCAACGTTGTATTTTTCATTTTGTCTCTTACTGTATCATCCATAATCCCTGTCTCTAGCTGAAAGTAACAAAAACATTCCAAGATTTGCGCGGTTGATAGGTATTATACAATTTTACATATATCAGATACTTCAATATGCATACAAAAATAATTATTTCCTCTAATACAGTCATACTTAGAGTTTAGATAGTATTTTGCATAACTTACACATATTTATTATTTATTATTTACTATTAACCATTCGTTATTCATTATTGTTTGTTACTCATTTCCTTATTCCTTATTCCCTATACCCTGTCCTCTACACCCTATACCCCATCCTTATATCCTATACACTATAACCTATGCATTCTTCCCTGTTTCCTATTATATATTCCCTATTCGCCATTCCTTATAATAATATACTAATAGCTAATAGCAAAGAAAATGCCATCATCTTTAATAACTTTTTTATTAACGTTGGTACTAAAATGGCAGAAAAAATTTACAGAGAACTACCATCCGTTTCTGAAACCACTAGTGTTCAATCATCTATCTTCTTAAAACCTATAAATAGAAATGAAATCGTATTACTTATCTCTGAATTAAAATCTAATTCACCATCAGGACAGGATCGCATTTCAGCCTCACTCATTAAAAAAATTCACGGACATGTTATCATCGAACCATTAATTAATGCATGCAATAAATCTATCCCTTAAAACTTTCGTGTTGCCTAGCCAATGAAAAAATGTATCGTGACACCAGTGTTCAAAACAGGAGACTCGAAGAACAGAAATAATTACAGACCTGTTTCTGTGATAAATAGCTTCGCTAAAATATTTGAAAAATATCCACAAAGTAGATTAACTTCATTCTTTGAAAAACATAATTACATCGAGACAGTTTGGTTTTAAAAAGAATACTAGCGCAGATCACGCCGTAATTGTTTTTATAAAAACAATTGTCATAAATATGAATGAAAATAAAAAATGTCTTAGCGTATTTCTTGACCTAGCTAAGGCATTCGACACGGTGTTACATGAGATTCTTTTAAAACGACTTTTTAATGTTGGTGTAAGAGGGCCCTTCTTATGTATCATCTTTAAGACAGAATTGAGCGTGTTTAGATAGGTGACTCTGTAAGTGAGTCTTTATCAATAACCACGGGTGTGCCGCAAGGAACAATGTAGGGCCCAATACTGTTAGTTAGCCCTTTTGAAATTAAATTTTGTAATCGTTCGATAAGGAAATTTGTGAATATTTGCTTTGTGAATATCAACTTCGATCAGCAGCACAGGGTGATAATGATCTTCAGAAAGAATAGCTTCAGGGGCTTTATTAATAAAGCAGTTGATATTGCGTATTACTAAGTCTAAAATTATATCTAGGTAATTGTATTGTTTTAAGTCAAAGAGTTGAAAAAATTGACAAGGAATTAAAGTCATCGAAACAATAAGCTGATAGCCGCGTTGGTTAAGGCGCAAGGTGGCAATCGCGGTTAATCGAACGATATAACCGGCGTCACCAGGTTCGAGCCTCGGCTCCGACACTGGCACTGTCGGACGATATGGTTATATGTATAACCCCCTTCCCCACAAGTTTGTGGCTTCTGGAACTGGGGATTTCTAACTTCTATGCTGTTTATTTATTATTATTATCATTATCATTAACAGAAAGATTTTTGCCACAGTTGTAAACAAACTATTCACGAATTTAAAAAATATATAAAATAAGGTGGTTTTGAACTTATGTTTATCTTAATTTTTTATTATCTTAATTTAAAAAATTCCAACTTAAATATTAAGTATTATTTTAGGAAGAATTGTATTTGATTGTTTTAGGAAAATTGTACTTTGTGACGGATGATGGGCGTTTTGCTTGCAGAATGTGTGGACACTCGTTCAAATACAAAAGAAGCATAAGTGCTCATGTTAAATATGATTGCTCTACAGCCGGACGAAATTTTTGGTGCCATAACTGTCAACGTACGTTTAAACGTAAACCTCATTTAGAGGGCCATCTAAACTCAAAAGTGTGTTTTAAATAAAATAATTTTGCTGAGATTGATGTTTTATTGATCTAGGTTAATATTATGGTTTTAATTATACGTCCGGCTTCGATCACTTGAGCTCTACGATAGTTAGATATTAAAAAAATACAATACAAACACACGAAAGTCAACAGAGATGTGTGTCAAGCAGAATGGGCAATACATTGAGTACTGTAAGATAATACTAGTAGTTACGCGTGTGTGCGGTAGGTGGCGTGGCAGAGAGTGCGAGATGACAAGTAGTTGAGCGTGAAAAGGCAGATGTCGTAAGAGTGCAAAAAGTGATGGCTAGTGCGTACACCGCGTCGTCCGTGTCTTGTTCTGATTTGACTTCATATTTACATTAAAATATATATTATTTTAATGTTATTATTTGTTCAGTATAGGTATTAAGCTAGGTGTGTAATCTCATTTCACCCCACATTGGCAGCCCAATGTGCCGCCGGACGACAAAAGTTAGAGTTTGACCCGTGTGGCGTGTGTAAAAGAACAGATACTCAATTTACTTAAAAACGCTGTGTTTAGTGATTTTGTTGCATCGTTTGTAGACTCTGCAATTAAAGGTATAAGGTATCTACAATCTTCAAGCAAAGGTAGACTTTGTAGTAAGCGATCTGTCACTGTCAACCAGAGACTTTCAGAGCAATTTCCGTTGACATTCGAATTCGTTAGATTCTTTGCGGTGTTGTCGGCTTGTTACGGAAAACAGAAATTTTATTGCAAAGTTCTTTCTAGCGTTGCCAGACTGTAACAAAATTCTAAGTTTTACGTAGAACTCCTGAACGGTTAGTAAAAAGACTTTTAATTGCTATTAAACATGTCGCCGAAAAAACAGGACGTTGGTGGGACTCAAATTGCTAGTACATCAGCAACAGTTACGATGTCTAATGAGCAATTTAACACATTGATCGCAACGGTCAGGGAGTCAACTGTACAGACAAATTCCGATGTATTAGAACAGTTTAATCGTAGAATACGTTCGTCGACACCATCACCTGGAGGACCTTCTCAAATCGTGGGTAGTTTTGTTAAATGTACTGCACGTTTTAATGGTGGTGATTCGTCGGATGTCGATGCATTTTTAGATAATGTTCTGACTTACAAAGACATTTGTAATGTATCTGATGAGGATGATTTACGCAGTATTTCGATGCTTTTGGAAGGACAAGCAAGCATTAGATACTTGGGACAATGCTGTGATAGCAATTCGTGAGGCATTTTCTAGGAAACTTCCACCTTATCTGATATTACGAGAAATATTTTCAGGACATTAAGGTGTAGGTAAACCTACTGAACTTGGTGTGCCGTGTGCGGGCTGTACCGTATGAGTTACCTATCGAAGCACAACTTGATATTGTATTCGAAAAAGACTTTTAAGAAGTGAATTAAAAACTTTTAAAGACTTATTGACGCGAGCGCGTGATGTGGAATGGTCTTTGCTAGAAACTGGTATCGAGTTTAAACGTAACCTCGAGCATAAGGAAGTTGTAAAAAATCCTGACGCGAACCTCAAATCGAAATCGCGTTGCGCATACTGCAAGAATTTCGGTCATGCTACGGACGAATGTAAGAAGTTAAAAAAAAGGAAAACCTTTAGAAACAAAATATATCCGAAGAGAATACTAAACATCAGTTGAGGTGTTATGGGTGTGGTGCCCTTGGAGTTATTAGATCCAAAAGTCCTACATGTCAAAACAAAAGCTTTTCTTCTTACTCTGCCACTTTACAAACTAATTCTTTAAGTTTTTACCGAACAGCTCTTAATGTTAACACTGATAATCGGCCACTACTTCCTATCACCATAGATGGCGTTAATGGTGCAGGCTACGAAGATTCAGGTGCTCAGGCGAGTGTTGCTGGTGCAAAGCTGTTTAGCATTTTACAAGAGTCAGGTTATAAATTTGAAGGCTCAGTTACCACATTGTCATACATAGATGGCGAACATCATGATGTAAATGTTCTCCGAACAGAACTGATTGTTCTTATTGGTGGTCGGTAAGTACCACTTACATTTACTGTCCTGCCACACCTAACTCAGAATAACACACTATGGGGTGTGATTATATACGAAAAGCGCAAATTGTACTGAATGTTCCTAGGAAAGTGGTATTTTTATGACGAACCAGAGAATCTTTTCGAGTTTGTTGGAGAGCCAGGTAACCCTCCACATATTCAAATATGGGAAGTTAATTCTTTTCTTTTAAGTCCAGAAGAAGGCATTAATTTGAACAGTGACCAGCGTCCGATAGTGGAACAGCTGTTAAGTGAAAATGCTGATTTCTTCGCGCCAGGAGGAGATCCCACGTCATTAGCTGAGCATCGTATTAATACCACTGATCAATCGCCGATTTCTACATGTCCATACCCTTTGAGTTTTAATAAGAAGGATTTTCTACGACGAGAATTGGACAGGTTAATCTCCGAAGGAATCATTGAAGAATGTGAACCGCCTTGGGTGAGTCTAGTAGTGCTAGTAATTCGTATCGTCTGTGTCTGTGTCGTATGTGTCGACTACTGGAGCTTAAATGGTGTAACTGTTCCAGATACTTATCCGATGCCTAGGTTAGATGAACTTTTGCAATTAGCTAAACCTACACCATTTATGTCTACCATTGACCTTCAGTCTGGTTATTGGCAAGTGCCTGTAGCTATAGAAGATCGCGATAAAACGTGTCTTGCCACATGCTTTGGTACTTTTCGCTTTCGTCGGGTACCCGACGAGCGGAAATCTGGAAAGGTCTGGAAATGTCCCCGGCCATTCAGTGCGAGCTTCGATTGTGCAATATTGCATCATAATTGAAAAAACTGGAAAATTCGAAAATGAAAATTATACGATCGTGTCGGCAATAAAATGAGAAATTTATTGATATATGAATGAAGCCCGAGTCGATTTGATTTCGTAAGTAAGTAAGTTTCGTAAATATACTATAACAGTTGCTGGTGGTTCAAGTGATGGACTCGACCAACGCTGCTTAACCTAGCTGATCGAGGTCTCGGTGCTTAAACCGATGACCATACCTCACTTCACAAATATTGTGACATTTAAATTATATTTCTGTCTTGTGTTGTGTACATGTTGTATTATACTCAGTAAATTTTTATGTTTATATGTAAATATTAGAAGAGACTCGGTATATAGAAGTTGCAGATTAAATGCATTAAATTGTTTGAATGGTAGTTCAGTGGAGTAGTATTTATTTTTTCCTAAGATAATTTTTATTATATACAAATGGCACTATTTCAATAAAAAAAATCACTATCCAAATGGTTGGGGGATAGTCAACAATAATATAGGAGTAAAAGCAGTCTAGAGAGAGGCTTCTAATAATGTACTGATATTTATGGTATTCCATTTAGAAAAATGACAATAGACCCTGTACAATCGTCTTCGTTCACCATGTATATTCGAAAAATAATTTCCAAGCATAGACTTTTATGTAGTTTACCTGTATTTTGTTTAATTTCTGGCTATCCTAAAACTCGAGCTATCGAAGTCGAACGCAGTCTGTACTCTAAACGCACAAATTAATGTATAAGGTTTGGTCTATTTGACAGTATCTTGTTTCAACTAATTTTTAAACTGAAAACTGTCTGGTCTTTGGTAACTGTAATTACAAACTTAAAAGTATCCGATCTTATCTTACTTTTCTATTTACTGTCGTATTTATAGAAACGTTTCAGGAAACCTCTGCAATGTCTCTATATTTTCTAATATTGTTATTCTGATAATGCACCTTTATTTTAGGGAAGTTTAAACCCATGACAGACGATGGTCGGTATGTCTGTCAAATGTGCGGAAACTGCTTCAATTGGAAAAGGAATCTAGTCGCTCACATGAAATATGATTGTTTCACAGCTGAGAGACATTTTGGCTGCGATCATTGTAATCGTAAGTTTAAGCGCAAACGTCATTTGCTTGTTCACGTAAAGAAAAGAGTCTGCTATAAACTGGATGGTTGAGATATCTATATAATGAAGAATCTGGACTCAAAAATATGGATTGGATGTTGATGTGAAAACAATTGGTAATCACTAGTGCTACAAATTATTCAAATGTGATTTACGACAAAAAGAAAATAGGACAACCCTACAAAAAATTTGTTGGTTAAAAATTTACATTTCTTGCATCGAAAATTTGAAAAATTAATTTACAGTCATAATAGTAATCTTGTATTTGAAATTTCATTTAGAAGCCCTTAAGCATTTATTAGTTCTTTGAAAATTTATGCTGGTAGATACATATTTTGTTAAGTTTAAGTTATTTTTAAGAAGGTGTAAATAAAATGTAATTATATTTTCAAAATGTTGACTATAGTAAACAAAGGGGAAGCAGATTGTAGATTAACGATGCGTTTATTTTTATTTTACTGTTATAAGCTGGTTTGGTTGAAATCTGCTGGTAACTACGACATAGGTTATACAAAAGTAACATAAATATTCGGTTTATAGATCAGATAGAAATTTTGGTAGAACTGGTTACTCCATTGGTGGGGAACTTCTCATAGCAGTAATGGTGGAGTCAGACAAGCAAAACATAAGGAATTAATTGTTTCCTGTGTCAATTTTTTTTAACATGTTAGTTACATCGAATACTGTACGAAATGGACATTTTCTACCCTAGTAACCGCCGCTACACAAGTTATACGCCATTTTGTGAACAATCTATCATTTTGGTCGTTCTTTCTAAATATAGGTGTCTATGTCGGTATGTGTATATCCAAAAAAGGGCTGTTCCTTATAATAGGTTATCAGCGGTTACAATATGAAATTTTTATCTACACACATAACCTCAAAAAAAAAACTGAAAAAAACTGCTAAATTGTTTTTTCGGTTATAATTTCGGATGTTTTAAGTGAAATTTGACGAAATTATACTATATAGTATGAATAATAACTGGCTAAAATTTCAAGTCAAAATATGCAATACAAGTCTCAAAAATTGAGTTCAAATTTTAAAATTGATTGGCCAATTACTTTTATGCATCGCATCGTACGAGGTTCTTTTTTACAAAAAAATGTATGGTTTCTTATTCATTTTATGATGGTGAACAAAAAAAAATTAAACTTGAGAAAAAGTTTTAAAAAATCGGTTATTTGTATTTTTTCGTAAATTTTTTCGAAAAATTTCACTTTCTTTGATAAAGCTCAATTTTTTATATTATTAAATAATTTTTGACATATTCTGATCTAACTTTTCGAAAGAGCATTAAGAAATCATTTATATATATTACATACATATGAAAAGAATCGATTTTTTGTATTTTTTCGTCATTTTTTAAAAAAATTCAACTTTTTTGATAAAATTCAATTTGTTTGTATTAATAATTCATTTTTGACATATGCTGATCTAATTTTTCGATAAATATTCTGTACAAATAGCATTAAAAAATTAAACAATTAAATAACAAATGAATATTTATCATGATTATAAATTCAAAATTGTCGGCACTGAACAGCATTTGAAAAATAATTTAAATCAAATAAACCGCCATAATTTAAACATGACATTCATAAAAAATGGCATTCTCATATTTTAGTTTCATGCCGGACTTCAACTATCAACAAACACGGCAATGGAAAAACCAGCACTTTGACAAATTTCTTTCCGTTTACATTCCAAAACTGTAAATGGATGCTTAACTATATACCAGTAATTCTGCAAAAAGAGCGTGCCAGATTGCTATTTGTTAGAATATTAGGAAAAAGCGATTCTATCTGGTCCTCAAGTGACTCTCAATTAATGACAGGAGAATTATGACAATCGGAGTAAGTGCACGCGTGTGTGAATCAGACAGGAGAGAGAGAAGTGGGAGAGTAAGCTCCGATTCCGGCTGACTCGATCACCCGTTTTCATTAGTTTTTTTAATCGTAACTCGCGCGGGCGGACAAGATACGGACAGGGCAAAATTAAAAAGTGGATGAATAAAAAGAAAACTGTTTGCCCTCTGTTTAGAGTCCTGCTAGAACCCCCGACTCCTCTCCGTTTTCCCGCTATACAGCAAAAACTTTGCACTCTCCCTTAATATCTATCGGATTGCGGTCTAGTTGGGCGAAAATTGAATATAAAATATAAAGCCATCGATTGACATAAAAATTATTCCCCACCCCTTCCCTTTATGACAAAAAACATCCGGCCTCTTAAAATGGGCGATCTTACCCTTCTATGAAAAATATAATAAAAGTCCACGTGCATGTCCAGCCGAGAAAAAATTAATTGAAAAATTTTCTTTCCTGTAACGGCAATTCGCGATATCTCGCTAAATAATGGTCCGACGTCGATGAGGCCGAGAACCAAAATTACGTGTTTTGTCAAGTTCTTAATTTTTGGGAAGTATATATTTTTTGTGGAGTCAACACTCGCCGACTTATTGACGAAAAACCGGTTTCCCGTATTTTTAAATGGGTCTCTCACCCCCCCCCCCCCCTCCCCCTCCCCGTCTCAACCCCCAGATCTGTGGAACGTGAGTGGGGAAACCATGCCGCGACCCGACTTAGTCGATTGGGGGAAAAAAATTCTTCAATTTGAGAAACTTTTTTCTGCCCGATCCACTCCACTATAGATAGCCTGCAGATTAGGAGAGAGAAATCTCAAAATATATTTTTGTATAAATTATTAAACAACACCGTAGACTGTCCCCAAATTCTGTCAATGTTGAATTTTCATGTTCCGACGTTATCGGTACGTGAATGAACAACTTTTCATCTAGATACCCCCAGAACTAATGTAAAAAAACGACGGCGTTATTCACTGTATCTCTTTTATTGTATTATATTCATATTTTATTTCTTTAATTAGCGTTATTCCTGTTATATTAGCATTTATATTTTTTTACGCCTTCTCTTAAGGTATTCTTTTTTCCCCATTCTGTAATTGGATTATTGTAATCTGTTGAATGGTTGTAGATTAAAAATAATAAGTAAATAAATAAATAGTAATATGTAACGGTTTCATTCATTATATTTTATTTCGTAAAATTTGTGTAGATATCCATATTTTAAAACTTTTTTTAGGTACAAATACATATTTTCGTACTTTAAAATGTGTTTCACAAATTAGTGTATTTTAGGGGAACTTTTCTTCATGACAGAACAAGGCCGCTTTGCCTGTCAAATATGTGAGACCTCGTTCACATGGAAAGGAGATTTAGTTAGGCATGCCAGGTTCGAATGCACTACATCAGTGAGACGCTATAGCTGCGACGCTATAGCTGTGACGCTTGCGACAGAAAATTTAAACGGAAAAACCATCTGCTGACTCACCTTAAGTCAAAAACGCATTCGAAGTCAAAAACCCATTCGTGCAAGAATAATACGTTGTTATAACAACAGAAATTGCTCATACTCTTATATGTTTTTATTTTGTATCCACTTGTATATTTATCTATGTACCCATTTGTCTGACGAAACTTTTAAATATTGTATTATAAAGCTAATTGTTTTTTTTCTTCTAAATATTTTTGACATTATCCAAACACTTGTATGAGTCTATATGGAAATAAATTATTATTATTATTATTATTTTACAAAAAGCCAGTCACCCTACTCTGTGGCTCCGACCCTCACAGAGGGGAGCTGGTAATAAATACCAATAGCCACTCCCCACGCCCGTGGGGTGAGTGACTACCGGGTCCGTGAATCGTGTGCCCTGGGTAGACGCAATGAACCGAGGATGACGGCCTTCTGCATTCTGCCGGCTAAGATCTCTGCCGAATCTCGGCATGCCGGTATGATCTTTAGTTCTGAAAGCAGCGTCTGTCTCATTCCACCGAGGGCTCCTATAATCAGTAGCACTATTTTAACAGAATGGCCTGGATAAAACCTGCGGAGTTCGAAGAGCAAATCTCGATATTTTGTCCGTTTTTCCTCCTCTTTCAAAACAATATTGCTCCCAGCGGGAGCTGAGAATTCTACGACATACATTGTCTTGAGTTGGTGGTCGAGGAGTAGTACTATGTCAGGCTTGTTGGCTTGTATTTGCCTGACGGTGGGAAACGAGTAGTTCCAATAAATTAGACACTTCTCATTCCCCACAACGGACTCAATACCCCCGGAGCGTAAGGCAGCACTGGTATTTTGTCTATCTCATACGAGTGCCTTAGATGATAATAAAGCACTCGTAATGCTGCGTCGTGTCTGTGAATATAGGCCGAGACTGCGTATGTCGGGTAAGCCGACAGTAAGTGCATTACAGTCTCCAGCGCCCTGCGGTAGGCCCTGCAGCTGACATCAGGGACCTCCATACCCATGACACGACATCGATAGACGAGGGTGTTAAATACACCATACTGGCAAGCCATTATGAATCCCTCAGTCTCAGACTTCAGCCCAGCTGACCTTAAGAAGGCGAAGGTCAGCCTTTCGGATAAGCCGAGGTCTTCTATATTTTTATAGAAGACCCCGTACAATGGCTTATCCTTATGGAGCTGCAGAAGGATGTTGTGTTCTGCAGCTCTAATGTGGGCTTTTAGTCGAACGGGTTCCAACTCGGTGACAGAGTCGGGGTTTACCCGCTCGACGTCGAAGATGAGACCAAGTTCATTGGCTGCTCTCCGTGCTGCCTTAAAGAGAAAAGCTCCTACCTCTGCATTTTCATGGTCTCGGACCATGCAGAGGAGGGGATCCGAACATCTGATGGCCTTACATGCTCCATCCAGAACCATCCTGCTATGGAGGCTCTCCAAGCTCAAGAGTCCACGGCATCCCCGATGTCATGGGAGATTTAGGATGCAAGCTCCTATTGAGATGCATCTTCTTGCGGGTTACTACATTGAGTTGACGCAGCTCTTCTCTAGTCCACTTCCCTACTCCGAAAGAGTAGAGAAGGATCGGAACGGCAAGCATATTTGTAGCAGACACCTTGTTCTTCACCGACAGTTCTGAAGACCAGATCTGTCCGAGGAGGTGCTGATACTTGCCGCGGAGAGTTTTTCACTACACTCACTTGAGTGACTTAAATATACAGGGTGCCATTTAAAATAAGAAAGTCCTGTCAATTTCCGTCTATACCAGAAATAATTTGATACCTATACATGATTTTCCAAATTTCAGAATTTTATTTTTAAAACTGTAGAAAAAAGTGGAGGGGGGTAGGTACCTTATAGTCATTCGGTATATACGGTTATTCACAGAAAGCGGCTATTGGACGTTTCTCGGAATATGTCGAATTTAGAAATCTGAAAATTCGTATCGAGAGGTTTTTGGGTATGGCGAATTTAACGAAAATATTTTCAACTTTGTGTCACTTCCACTCATATCGCAATTATCACCAATCCTGTAATATTTACATTTTAGGAATTAATTACTCCATGACTGAAGATGGACGTTATCAATGTCAAACGTGTGGAAAGTCGTACAAAAGAAAATGTGAACTGTTGAGACATATTAAATACGTATGTTCAACGACAGAAGGAATGTTTGCATGTTCTAATTGTAACCGTAAATTTAAACTAAAGCACCATCTTCAAAGTCATATAACTGCACAAGTATGTATTAAGCATTTATATTAATGTTATATTGACAAACAATGTTTATAACAAGTGTCTGACACAATAAAATTATATGCGAGTATGTTTTTTTTTTGCATTTTGAATTAACTGTTGATTAAAAACTTTGCAACGACATACTGGCTGAATGGTTTTTCCAGCTTTCTATTATGACGTCTTTACACTTTTCAACTTCACTCACCCAGTAAAATCATATCAAAATTTCTGCCAACAGCTCCCTAGACAATTAGACCAGGGCCAAACCGTTTAAAATATCGTAATAGACGATAAATTCTTAGCAGTATACGAATGGTCGGAAAATGTTGTTAATGGTGTAAATAATTAAGGAAAAATCGTCCAGACTGAGTAAAAGTTAGGGAAGGGGGGGTTGGGGTGGTAATATATACGTTTTTAGGGGTTGGTACTCGTATTTTGCGATTTGCAGCGAAATTATGCATCCTATCGAAAAATGTTGAACGTAAAAGTGAAAAAATCTAAAACTTTCTAATTGATCATTATTGACCATAACCTCAAAATTATCGAGAAAAATGCAAAAAACCGTTTTTTCGGTTTTTAATTTATAACTGTCGCAAAAATGTTTATATTTTCATGAAAATTGGTGAAAATGTTCTTTTTTGTGTTTCAAACAAGCCCAAATTTTTTCAAAGCGAAATATTTAATTTACGATGTTTTATGAAGAAAATAAAAAAAGAAGACCTAATTTTCAGTCGAAAAATTTGGTTAGCAAATTTTCAGTTAATGAACTTTACTAGTGCTCATTTTTTTCGTTGAAATCACAACTTTAATATAGAATTAAAATATAATATTGTTAATATACAAAAATATCGTTAAAAAAGCGAAAAACCGAAAAAACTACTTTTTAAAAATCGAGTTTTTGGTGAAAATCATGAATTTCTTTTTCTTTATTGTAGATAAACGTTTACATTAATAAAAAGCATTAATTCTCATACAATACTACGTTATATAAGTAATGTACATGTACCTAACTGAGGCGAGACTGTTACAATTGATCCATTACTATTATTTCAGAGAATTTCGCGAAATATCAGCAGCACAGATGATATGAAAAATTATTTACAGTACGAGCTTGCTCCATTTCCTGTGTCGTTGTTTATAAAGAATGGCTTCGGAAAAAATGTTAAGTCACATTTATATACAGAATTTGCGAGCATCGATTCGTTACCAACTTCGAGCAATATTGTACACGTTGTTGATGGCGGGTTTCTCTTACACAAAGTAATCTGGCAAAAAAACTATACAATTAATGAAATAACACAAAAATATTTACATTATGTACAAAACAATTACGCAAAAAATAGTTATATGAAGAAGATGCAGATTCCCTAATTATCAATACATCCCTTGAAGTAGGAAAAAACTCCGATAAAATAGTGGTAGTTGTTGGTCAAGACATGGATTTTTTAGTTCTTTTAAATCAATTCAGTTCACATGAATTGAATATCTATTTCCACAAACCTGATGCAGGAAATATTAATGATACTTATTAAACCTCTAATAGTTTTAAACATAAATCACATAAACATATTGTAGCATTTTTGCCTTGTTTTTCTGGCTGCGATACAACTTCCAGTTTTGCTGGGAAAGGAAAAAAACAATTATAAAATCACTATTGGCCGATAAACATTTACCTAATCTTGCAGAAATTTTTTACAATACAAATGCAGACAAACAAACGATTACCGAAAATGGATTAAAAATAATAGCTTCTATTTACAAGAGATTTGAACTCTACCAAACCAAATCCTCATTTCATTTGAAAAAATTACCTCCAACTGAAGGGGCAGCTAAGCAATATTGTTACAGGGTGTATTTTCAAATACAAAGTTGGCTTGGTAATCAATTAACAGCTCTATTGGGGATGGAAACATCACGTTAATGGCATCGTACCTATCTTTACAGAACAAGAATTAGTTCCTGAAAATTTATTGAAAATTATCTGCTGCAGCTGCGAAACAGGATGCGGTAATAACAAATGTGGGTGTCGCAAGCATGGCTTAAAGTGCACAAATTTGTGCTCAAATTGTCACGGTTCTGATAAATGTTCTAATGCCGAAAAATCGTTGTACGAATAAAATTGTAATCTCGAGGACATGGAAGACGAAGACAGTACCCACTGTCTAATAAATAATAATAAAAATAATGATACTGAACTGGACAATCCAGAAGAACTCCAAGAAATTGAAAATATAGAAAATGAACGTGAAGAAATCGAAAGTTTGATCGATTCTAGCGACGAAGAATTGCCCACGAGGAAAAAAAGATTTCAATAAAATTATTTTACTTTTAATTTTTGTATTTTATAATCAAATATAAGACTTTGACGTGATAATTTGTAAATACTTACGAATCACAAGAAATAATTAACAAATTTTCTCAGTTCACAGCCTTTGTGTTTTTTGAATTTTTACCTTTTTAATTGCAGTTTAAATAATGTTTTCGGGACTTTGAAAGCCGAGAATAGTTAGGTACATGTACATTACGTGTATAACATAGTATTGTATGAGAATTAACGCTTTTTATGAATGTAAATGTTTATTTACAATAAAGAAAAAGAAATTCATGATTTTCACCGAAAACTCGATTTTTAAAAAGTAGTTTTTCAGTTTTTTCGCTTTTTTAACGATGTTTTTGTATATAAACAATATTATATTTTAAGTCTATTCTATTCTAAAAAATGAGCACTAGTAAAGTTCATTAATCGAAAATTTGCTAACCACATTTTTCGATTGAAAATTAGGTCTTTTTTTTTATTTTCTTCATAAAACATCGAAAATTAAATATTTCGCTTTGAAAAAATTTGGGCTTATTTGAAACACAAAAGAGAATATTTTCACCAATTTTCATGAAAATATAAACATTTTTGCGATAGTTGATAAATTAAAAACCGAAAAAACGGTTTTTTGCATTTTTCTCGATAATTTTAAGGTTATGGTCAATAATGATCAATTAGAAAATTTTAGATTTTTTCATTATCTACAACTTTTACAATCAACATTTTTCGATAGGATGCATAGTTTAGTCGCAAGCCGCAAAAAACGAGTACCAACCCCTAAAAACGTATATATTACCTCCCCAACCCCCCTTCCCGAACTTCTACTCAGTCTGGACGATTTTTCCTTAATTATTTACACCATTAACTACATTTTCCGACCATTCGTATACTGCTAAGAATTTTTATTGCCTTAAACAGGATTGGCCCTGGTCTAAATAGCTTTGGTTGCAATTGTGAATTAAATTCAAACAAAAAAGCAAATTGCCTTGACTTTTGTGAATGTTATTTTTTTGTAAAAAATCGAAACTGATTCAAGTAATGATTACACGCCTCCAGAAATTTTGAAGGCTTTTAATAAAGCGACAACGCAATTATTGTCACTCCCATCAAGAAAAATATATATGGAGATACGTACTCAAAGTTTATGATGGTATTGTTCGAAGAGAAACAATGCAAGAAAATCGGTGAAAAGGAAGTTTTGACCTATAGTGCAGAGAAATCTAAGGTATTTATAATATACCCAGGTAGAACATAATTGGCTGGACCGTGGTTCAATATTGGATCAATATAGATACATTGAAATTGTAACAAAAATATTGAACTAATATTAATAAACACTGGTATTAAAATATCAGTATGCCTATGTTGGCAGTATATTATTTTAACACATTCCAATCCAGATATACGCAGACAATATTGATAAATATCTATTAATATTAATTTTACAACACTGAAAAGTCTATATTAGCCTTATATTGTTATTACATTTTTTGATAATATTGTCCAAAAAATATCGATTGATAAAGATAAATATTGATTCTAAAATATTGGAAAACTCATATTTAACTCATATTTGTCAACTATCTGTGAAATTATATTGTTTAGGTAATATTTGCTAATACCAATGAATATTGTTTTTCCAATATTGGAAAGTGTATATGTTATTATGTTGTTATTGAACTTTTTAGTAATATTGCACAACTAACATCGACTGATAACGACAAATATTAATTTTAAAATATTGGCATGTTCATATTGAGGTTATATTGTTAAACTCTCTTTTAAATAATATTATTTGACCTATTTATACCTACATTGGATAGTCATGCTGCGCCTAGGCTGATTGCAATAAGTTGCAATAGATGGCTCTCCTTGCAATATGCTTGTACAAATATACAATTTTTGACTTAGGGTCTCCAGGCAATGTGGTTCAATAATGACAAAGAGCAATTCACTGTGGCGATCCTCACCTAATCTGTACTAACAAAGGCCCAAGATGTCTTTAGTAATTTGCAGATTATGTAGTTTTACCTACCATACACAGGTTAAATATTTCAGATGGGGGTTTTATTACAATCACTTCTAGATTTTGTTAATGAGGTTTTTAAAATAATAACCTTTATCCAATAATTGTACTTTATGTAAATTACAAGAAATAGCTTTACCATTTTTGGGCATTAGGCTAAATTTTCATTAAATATTGGGCCAATATATGATTTCAAATAATAATTTATATTGGAATAAAATATTATATGATATGATTTGTTAATATTTGTTGAATATTGTTTAACCAATATTGAGTCTATATACAAAAATGTTCACAATTTTTATTGGTTCAATGTTGCGTTTTTTACATTGAACCAACGTTTTTGTAATATTAAAGGAATATTGGTTCAATATTAGTGTTGTACTTGGGTACACTTTATGGTTTGAATATTCAATGCTACAAGCAACTATAAACTTAGATAATTGTGTTGATATAAGAAAATTCAGTAAGGTAATATCGTTTCTCAAAAGAAAGTCCCAAGAAATCAAAAACATTAATGAAGGAACAAGTTGGAAAGTTTATGGTAGAAGCTCTCAATAAAACTCATTTAATGACAAATGTAGCTTTAGTTTTTGATATATTTGAATATTTACGCCGTGATGAATTATAAAAAATTAGTTTTAATGGCACTGAAGATGTGAAATGGACTTTGATCGTAAAAGTGCCATGTACCAACATGAACACACCACGAACTTTTACAATCATTGTAAATGAAAACGCAGACAATATTGATAAATATCTATTAATATTAATTTTACAACACTGAAAAGTCTATATTAGCCTTATATTGTTATTACATTTTTTGATAATATTGTCCAAAAAATATCGATTGATAAAGATAAATATTGATTCTAAAATATTGGAAAACTCATATTTAACTCATATTTGTCAACTATCTGTGAAATTATATTGTTTAGGTAATATTTGCTAATACCAATGAATATTGTTTTTCCAATATTGGAAAGTGTATATGTTATTATGTTGTTATTGAACTTTTTAGTAATATTGCACAACTAACATCGACTGATAACGACAAATATTAATTTTAAAATATTGGCATGTTCATATTGAGGTTATATTGTTAAACTCTCTTTTAAATAATATTATTTGACCTATTTATACCTACATTGGATAGTCATGCTGCGCCTAGGCTGATTGCAATAAGTTGCAATAGATGGCTCTCCTTGCAATATGCTTGTACAAATATACAATTTTTGACTTAGGGTCTCCAGGCAATGTGGTTCAATAATGACAAAGAGCAATTCACTGTGGCGATCCTCACCTAATCTGTACTAACAAAGGCCCAAGATGTCTTTAGTAATTTGCAGATTATGTAGTTTTACCTACCATACACAGGTTAAATATTTCAGATGGGGGTTTTATTACAATCACTTCTAGATTTTGTTAATGAGGTTTTTAAAATAATAACCTTTATCCAATAATTGTACTTTATGTAAATTACAAGAAATAGCTTTACCATTTTTGGGCATTAGGCTAAATTTTCATTAAATATTGGGCCAATATATGATTTCAAATAATAATTTATATTGGAATAAAATATTATATGATATGATTTGTTAATATTTGTTGAATATTGTTTAACCAATATTGAGTCTATATACAAAAATGTTCACAATTTTTATTGGTTCAATGTTGCGTTTTTTACATTGAACCAACGTTTTTGTAATATTAAAGGAATATTGGTTCAATATTAGTGTTGTACTTGGGTACACTTTATGGTTTGAATATTCAATGCTACAAGCAACTATAAACTTAGATAATTGTGTTGATATAAGAAAATTCAGTAAGGTAATATCGTTTCTCAAAAGAAAGTCCCAAGAAATCAAAAACATTAATGAAGGAACAAGTTGGAAAGTTTATGGTAGAAGCTCTCAATAAAACTCATTTAATGACAAATGTAGCTTTAGTTTTTGATATATTTGAATATTTACGCCGTGATGAATTATAAAAAATTAGTTTTAATGGCACTGAAGATGTGAAATGGACTTTGATCGTAAAAGTGCCATGTACCAACATGAACACACCACGAACTTTTACAATCATTGTAAATGAAAACGCAGACAATATTGATAAATATCTATTAATATTAATTTTACAACACTGAAAAGTCTATATTAGCCTTATATTGTTATTACATTTTTTGATAATATTGTCCAAAAAATATCGATTGATAAAGATAAATATTGATTCTAAAATATTGGAAAACTCATATTTAACTCATATTTGTCAACTATCTGTGAAATTATATTGTTTAGGTAATATTTGCTAATACCAATGAATATTGTTTTTCCAATATTGGAAAGTGTATATGTTATTATGTTGTTATTGAACTTTTTAGTAATATTGCACAACTAACATCGACTGATAACGACAAATATTAATTTTAAAATATTGGCATGTTCATATTGAGGTTATATTGTTAAACTCTCTTTTAAATAATATTATTTGACCTATTTATACCTACATTGGATAGTCATGCTGCGCCTAGGCTGATTGCAATAAGTTGCAATAGATGGCTCTCCTTGCAATATGCTTGTACAAATATACAATTTTTGACTTAGGGTCTCCAGGCAATGTGGTTCAATAATGACAAAGAGCAATTCACTGTGGCGATCCTCACCTAATCTGTACTAACAAAGGCCCAAGATGTCTTTAGTAATTTGCAGATTATGTAGTTTTACCTACCATACACAGGTTAAATATTTCAGATGGGGGTTTTATTACAATCACTTCTAGATTTTGTTAATGAGGTTTTTAAAATAATAACCTTTATCCAATAATTGTACTTTATGTAAATTACAAGAAATAGCTTTACCATTTTTGGGCATTAGGCTAAATTTTCATTAAATATTGGGCCAATATATGATTTCAAATAATAATTTATATTGGAATAAAATATTATATGATATGATTTGTTAATATTTGTTGAATATTGTTTAACCAATATTGAGTCTATATACAAAAATGTTCACAATTTTTATTGGTTCAATGTTGCGTTTTTTACATTGAACCAACGTTTTTGTAATATTAAAGGAATATTGGTTCAATATTAGTGTTGTACTTGGGTACACTTTATGGTTTGAATATTCAATGCTACAAGCAACTATAAACTTAGATAATTGTGTTGATATAAGAAAATTCAGTAAGGTAATATCGTTTCTCAAAAGAAAGTCCCAAGAAATCAAAAACATTAATGAAGGAACAAGTTGGAAAGTTTATGGTAGAAGCTCTCAATAAAACTCATTTAATGACAAATGTAGCTTTAGTTTTTGATATATTTGAATATTTACGCCGTGATGAATTATAAAAAATTAGTTTTAATGGCACTGAAGATGTGAAATGGACTTTGATCGTAAAAGTGCCATGTACCAACATGAACACACCACGAACTTTTACAATCATTGTAAATGAAAACGGCAAAATTAATTATCTTGATATACAGGGTGGGCCATTAATAATAGACCATTGTTAATGGGTACATTCTTTGGACCTATATACAAGGTGTCCCAATAGTGCGTCAAAGTCCAATATCGGACTTCGGAAAATTATTTTTTTATGGAAGTGGTATAGTTAGACCAGGGAAATAAGAAAAATATTCCAGAAATTTGACAAATAGCTCGTATCGAGATACGGTTTTCGGTATCATGCTCGGAAAAATACCAGAAAAAAGTCTACATATAGTTCACGCGCCATTTTTAGAAGTATACACACTAAATCCCAATTTAATTTTTTATTCCCTTTAATAATAGGGTGAGGATGGTAGAGGGGGTAGCTAACGGCAAATTTTTTTTCAGACGATTCGTTCTGTATGCACACTAAATCACATTTAATTTTTTTTTACTCCCTTTCATAATAGTGTGGGGGTGTATTGGGGGCGATAGTGGGGGTGGCTGATGCCAAAAAAATTTTGAGATCTCGACTTTTCATACATGCCCTAAATTACAATTTTATGGACTCGTACCTGCTGGCTTTTCCTATTTACCCCATCTATACCCTAACCCTTCAACGGAATTAGATTTTTTTTTTATATACATTTATTTAACGTCGGCCTATTTCCGCTACTGAGGCCTAACACCGACGCCTATAGACGAGCTACCCCCAACCAGGAATTTTGCCGAACCTCTTCCCTTAAGAAGAGTAGGGATCTGTTACAGTTCAATTTAACATTTATACATTGTTTAAAAAAATCTCTAAAATCTCTTACATTTAATGTCTAACGAATTCGTGTTATCCGTCGTCACGCGTAATATTTATTATTTAGTTGTCTATATGAATCCGCATTTCTAAGGAATCTGTTGCACTTGTAGACATGGCATTATACATTTTGTTGTGTAGCGTGTTGCGTATACTTAGGCCCTCTTTTCTGTAATTCTTAAGCTAGGCAACCAATAACTTTTAATTAGTTTACAGGTAGATTCCTATAACCTACTGACGATCGGTAACACAGATTTATTTCTTCACAATAGTTTTTGTCTTCCGGTAGTCTGTCACTTTTCACGTGTAATTCGCTCGAACGCTTGGCAATTTATTAAGTGGTATTTTTACGTGCTCGATGCGATTTTTGAAACAAGTAATTTCACCATTTTGGGATATATTCGCAACGTTATATTTTTCGGTTATCCATTTATGTTTGGACGAGTGCATATTTTTATGGTATTGGAAATCGATTGTCTTCATTGGAAGGATCTATATGTAAAAGCCATTTTTGCCAAATTTACACGAGGCCAAGGACATCCAAGGTCAACAACATTTTCTAAGAAAACCCTCCGAAACGAGGGTTAATTTTTTCACCTACGGTTTCGCCTAGGATTTCGTAGTTTTTCTACGTTTTTTGTCTCTCCTGAAACAAATAACTTTTTTTTCCACTGGTCTACACGTACTTATGTTACTTCTCCTTGCTGGACTGGAATTTCTTTTTTGTGGAGGAGCCATCCATTTTCTGGGTTAATTGATAGGCTGGAAGTTGCCCATTCCTGAAATTTGAGCCGAAGCTGAAACCCTGCTGCCTGCAAGTTGTATCCTTCTTGTACCATATATATATTGATTTTTTTTTAAATATATTGTATATTTTGCTGTAAAAAATTTCACCACTGCTAATTTTGCTAAACATTTTATGAAAATATTCTGTCAACTAATTATAACATCTATGATATTTGTTGGGGGTTTAAGCACTTACGTAAGACGCGTATACCCAGTTAGATATATTTTTTTTGTGTGGATTTGTCTACCATACCCTACGTTATTGTACTGTTGAATGTTATAAAGTTACTTCGTTTATTGTTATTAAAAGATAAAACTGAATTTTAATTTTTCATTATCGTCTCGCTAAGTAATTTATTTAGTAAATTTAAGGTTACATTGTACTTGAGCTGGTATTTGGAGTGAAAAAAAAAATTTACTTGGCGCCCTGATACATCAAAGTAATTTAGAACCCCGACCATCTCCACTGTCAGTCGGCCGGCAAATACCGTTAGTCAACAGACGACGACCAACTAGTTACGTCAGATTGTAGTTTTAAAATTTGACGTAGCAGATCTTTTACTTGCCTAACATTTAATAGACAAGGGACCGACGGCTTTACAACCTCTCCGAAGGATGGTATATCTCCTATACAACCCTCGCCTAAGGTTGTATAGCTTCCGCGCATACACTGATATACAAGCCGCTGGAAGATGTGTGAGGCGAGGATGCGGTTAACGGAATTAGATGAAAATATAAAAAGTAAGTAAAAAGTTACAGACCGACAGACAGGGAATTTTTTTTCGCTCAAATTTAAAATCTCGATGTTTCATGACATTTGAAGCCTATTTCAACAACAACAAAAAAAAATTATAATTCTGTAAATAATTATGCAATATTAAATGCACTTTTTGCACCCCACATTCAATATTCTAAAAATGGCGCGTGCACTATATATAGACTTTTTTCTGGTATTTTTCCGAACACGATGCCGAAAACCGCATCTCGATACTAGCTGATTGTAAAAATTCTGAAATTTCGGGCAAAATAGTTCTAATTTCCCTGGTCCAAGTGTCAAAAGGCCCATATTTTAAAAATATTTTGAAATATACAGGGTGACTCGCTACAGCGACGCACCATCGAGGTAGGTAATTTTTTTAAATGGAACATCCTACATGTTTTTACATTTAGCGTAAAATTACCTTTTCAATCACCTTTTGACGTGCCGTTGCCGAGTTATTCGAAAAATTATGAAAATTGTGGTCGGAACATGATTTAACAAATTAATTCGCTGTGTGTGTATTACTATTAATTAAAAAGATTTATTTTGCAGTTATGTAGACAAGGGATGTACTAAAACTACACTGCCACCAAATGTTGATTATAGGACATTTCAAAGTGAATTTTCTCAATTTTTTCAAATGGAACACTCTCTATATTATTGGCAAGTTAATCCTCTACGATTTTTGTGAATAATATTCTACACCTAAAGTCGAAATTACCAGAGTTTTTACTTTTTCATTAAAAACCGTTAAATTATAATACTTTTCATTTCGAACTGATCTAGTAGCCATGATTTTGACATAACGTGAGCATAATTAATCACATTTGAGTCTATCTTGAAAATTTATAAATAATCGTTATTACAAAAAAGTTGACATAAATAATAGGAACAGAAAATACGGTATTAGGTATTAAAAAAAATTGGCACTATTTTAAAAATTCAGAGTAATTTTGAACCTAATTTAATGAAATAAATAATATCTAGTGCTCATAGGAGCTGTTCAAAGTGGCCTCTCAGTACGTCTATGTATTTCTGTAGACGATTTTCGAGTGATCTACCGACATATCTTAAAATAACTACAGCAATTTTCTGAAAAACTTTTCTTATACTTTCTTTGATATTTGTAGTTCCTCCGCTTCCACTTCCTGCTTAACATAGCCCCACAAAAAGAAGTATATTTTGGTCAAATTGGGGCTTCTGGTAGGCCAACTATGGGGTCCTCCTCTTCCTATACAACCATTTGGAATAGCGTCGTTTAAATGTTTGTAAATAGCTACAGTGTGATGCTTCATCATGGAGGTGTTACGTGCTAGCTTGAAGAGATGTGGGAACTTACCGTGACAAGTCTGTTGGTGGTTTCCTCATCAGCAGAGACACTTTAGGTTTTATTAAAAAGTTGGTAAGACGAAAATTAAAACTGTGGGAATTATTTTTTAGTAGCATTCACATTCGAGTATATATTGTTTCTCACAAAGTGAGGGGGTTAAGAATAAAATATTAAATTAAATTTACGGGCGCCATCTGTAGCAAAATCTGTATCATGAATCTTAAACTCCTCACCTTGTCAACTCCTACAGATGAGTTGTGGAAGGACATATTAAAAAAATTTCTTTTAGGTTACGACAAATCTTTTTTATTACGACATAAATTTCAGATATAACACAGTGTATACAGTGAGTGTTAAAACTATGGATGGCCAAGTTGGCAAATTAATCCTTAACACTTAAACAAGACGTATAGTTGGTCCAAAAATTATTAATCAAATATTAGAAGTCAAATAGTGTCTCACAATTAAACAAATAATATATATTATATATAGGTATATAGATAAATAAATGGGAACAATAAAGCTCTTCTTTATTACAGATCTTACTTTAGAAATTTCTCACCAATTTCCTTTCTTTTGTTGCTCAAGGTGGCCAACGGGCCTCGCTTCGCTGGTAGGTGAGGCGGTGGCTGACAGAAGTTGTACTTGAAAATCCATTTATCTTGAAAATTCATTTGGCGGAAAATGCCTTAGGTGAAAACTCGTCTAGTTGAAAATTCTCTTAGTTTAGTTTAGAAAATTCATTTTGTTGAAAATTAATTCATTTAAAAATTAATTCATTTAAAGATTAATTCATTTGAAAATTAATTCATTTAGCTGCCAGAACTATAACGTTACGGGACAAGAAGAAAGAAAAAAATTTAATTCACTTACAGAGATCCGGATAGAAAGCATAAAAGTTTATTTAAAAATATACTGTTAATGTAATAAACAAGAATACTGAAATCAATAATATTAAATAAAATTACCTAATTGTTGGTTGATGGCTGAGAAACAACACGATTTTAGAGGTAGACAATGTCTTTTTTTTTTTTTAAATCGCACTTAACAAAACGGACTTTTCTCTGGCAGTTCAGAAGGTAAAATGGATCCTATGTTGTTTCTAATTTACAAGGAAACTTTTATGTCAGGGAAGCCAACCAATTAAAATTAATTCAAATAACTACCAACGGACCTGAAATAAATATTCTGTGCCATCTGTGTCAATAGGCAGAATATCATCAGTTCTATGTTCTGTGTAAGTAGTAAGTATCTATGCTGTGTATTTGACATACACAGCAAAATAAGAGTTCTTCAAAAAAAAAAAAAAATAGCTTTGAAAACGGAAAGAGATTACTTTCCGAAACGTCAGCAAAATATATTATTTTTGTGTTTATTCCGATTTATATTATTTGCAAAACATAACCTCTGACTTTTCCTTTGGCGTAAACGTCACGGGCGCAGAGGCCTTTTTTCCAATAATTCTATTATTTTGTAGATTCGGTGATTTGTTTTGAAGAGGATAATAGTACATGTGGTAGAAAACCCAAATAATAGGAAAGAATATTCGTAGAATGCCACAAATAACTTTCAGACAATATGCAAATAATAGGTGTTTCATTACTATTGATTTAAAAAGTAAAATTTCTAATACGGAATAAAACATTGCTTTCTAATAGAATTCTGTAAGCAAACAGTATTGTTTAAGTTAACATAGGTCTGCCACACTGTCTGCAAAGAAAGTAATTGTAGGAAGAAAACTTTATTTTCTGAAATTTACAGGTGAACAACATTTCAGAAAATATTTTGCTTAATTATGATAATTATTACAAATAATTAGAGCAACGAATTATAAATAAATACTGCAGTATACATATATTGAATGATATACAGGGTGATGTAGTAATTATGGATTTATTTAAAATTTTGACCTATTTGGCAAAATTTTTGTAACAGACATGTTACAGAGGTACCACATTTTCTCCCTAATATCCCTGGGGAAATCCTCCGGTAGTTCTTCCAAGCTGTCTTGCAAACATTCCAAATAAATTTGACCATTTACATGTCTATCAAGAAAATGTGGTCCTGTCATATAATCTCCAACAGTTCCTCTCCAAACATTCAATGACCGTCTTGTTGGGTTATTTGTTCGTGAGATGTAAGGATTGGTTGTGTCGTAATAATGAAAATTATAATGATTAACACGCCATTTTTTGAAACGTTGCTTCACCGGCAAAGAAAACAACGTAAACAAAATCTCTTTGTTGTCCTATTTCTTGTTTTGCCCAGTGACAAAATTATATCCGGTTTTCATAAACCCTATCAATCAGTTTCTGCATCAGTTGAACGTGGTAGGGATGAAATTTGTTTTTATGTAGGATGCGATGGACTGAAGATCGGCTTATATCGGTTTCTCTTGCCGGTTCTCTTATACTACGATGAGGATCTTCAATCACGCTCAAAAGTATAACTGTCTCCTTTTCTGCATTTACTACATTGTTTGTTCGTTGCTTCTTCTCATATGCCACTTTCCGTATTGTCAAATCATTCCATCAACCTCTCAAATGATTTTTTAGACGGCTGTCCGTTTGTTCCATTTGAAAAATTGAGAAAATTCACTTTGAAATGTCCTGAATTAGCGCTAGTATAAAACACACCCTGTATAATTATAATCAATATTTTGGTGGTTATGTCCTTGTAGTACATCCCGTGGCTACATAATTGCAAAATAAATCTTCTTAATTAATAGTAATACATACACAGCGAATTAATTTGTTCCGACCAAAGTTTTCAAATTTTCGAATAACTCGGCAACGCCGCGTCAAAAACAAAAAATCTGGAGGTTGTCGGAAATGCAATTTTACGCTGAATTCGTAAATGTAAAAATATATAGGGTGTTAAGTTTAAAAAAATGCCTTCGAAGATGCTCCGTTGTAGGGAGTTACCTTGTATATTTCAAAATATTTTTAAAATGTGTGCCTTTTGACACTATGCCACTTCCATAAAAAAATTATTTTCCAAAGTAAAATAAGGCCGGTATTGGACTTTGACGCACTATACATCTATATACAGGGTGTATATAGGGTTATTCACGGAAAGCAGGTATTAGACGGGTTTCTCGGAATATGTCGAGTTTAGAAATCTGAAAATTCGTATGAAGAGGTTTTAGGGTTTGGCGAATTTAAAGAAAATATTTTCAAATTTGTGTCACCAATCTAGTAATATTTACACCTAATTTATTTTAGGAATTAATTACTCCATGACGGAAGATGGACGTTATCAATGTCAAACGTGTGGAAAGTCATACAAAAGAAAAAACGAACTGTTGAGACATATTAAATACGTATGTTCAACGACAGAAAGAATGTTTGCATGTTCTAATTGTAAGCGTAAATTTAAACTAAAGCACCATCTTCAAGGTCATATAACTGCACAAGTATGTATTAAGCATTTATACTAATGTCATATTGACAAGCAATGTTTATAACAAGTGTTTGACACAATAAAATTATATGCGAGTATGTTTTTTATTGCATTTTTAATTAATTGTTGATTGAGAACTCAGCAACTCCATACGGACTGAAATGGTTTTTCCGGCTTTTTATTATGACGTATTTACACTTTTTAACTTCGCTCACACAATAAAATCATTTCTGCCACCCTAGCTAAGAGCTTTAGTTGCAACCATGGATTAAAGTCAAACAAAAAAGCAAATTGTTTGGTTTTTATGAATGTCACTTTTGTAAAAAAATGGAAACTGACTCAAGTAATAATTACACGCCTCCAGAAATTTTGGAGGCTTCTGATAAAGCGACAATGCAATGACTGCCACTCGCATCAAGATAAATATGTGAAGATACGTACCCAACGTTTATGATGGTATAGTTCGAAGTGAAACAATGAAAGAAAATCGGTGAAAAGGAAGTTTTGTTAAAATATACTATTTCAGTCGCAAAACTCCTCTAACTATAAGGAACGTAACCACATTGCAACCAATGCTACTTTCCGGGCTATGTACCCCACCGAGCGCTGAATTACAAGTTACAAGCCTGGCGTGTTAAGTGTAATAACTGTGTATTACCAACAAAACGCTAATGCTTCGATTGCAACAAACACCAGCCGAAAAACTGATCCTACTTAAAGGAGCTCTCGTACCAGTCGTCCTACACCACTTGCAGACTGCAGTTTCGAGCTGTTGGGTCTCGTCAGTGCAAGATAGGCATGTGACGAACGACACAAGGATCCTTTGAATATTTGGTACATCTCGATATCGTTAGGATAACTTGTAATTCAGCGCTCGGCGGGGCACATGTCCCGGAGAGTAGCTGTTGGTTACAGACTGGTTACGTTCCTTAAAGTCTGCCTGCTGACTATTCTGCATGTACCAAATAGTCAAAGGATCCTCGTGTCGTTCGTTACATGCCTACCTTGCACTGACGAGAGCCAACAGCTCGAAACTGCAGTCTGCAAGTGGTGTAAGACGACTGGTACGAGAGCTCCTTTGAGTAGGATCAGTCTTTCGGCTGGTGTTTGTTGCAATCGAAGCATTGTTTGGGTTCACGTTAGATTATTATAATTTCTAATTGATCCCTAATATAAATTGTGAATGTACTTCTGCAAAATTTTGTTTTAGGAAAATTTTGCCGCAGAAGTGATGGACGCTTTGGCTGTGATATGTACGGCATCTCATTCAAATTGAAGAATAGCTTAATAAAACATGTTAAATACGTATGTTCGAATTTTGGTGGATGTTTCATATGCAACAATTGTGGCCGCAAGTTTACTTAAAAAGTCAATTTGAGTAAGCATTTATCATCGAAAGTATGTCAAGTAAAAAAGTAACTATAGGCCATTCATATTAGCATAAATAGAAAAAAAAATTGTAAAGGTTTGCCATTTGGGGATGTACTTTCAAAATAAAAAGAGTTCCCAAGCAACAAGTGTGAGCTTCCTCCCTAAAACCCACCACTAATGTGCAATTCGGTAGTTTTTCGCGTTTTTCTTGAAAACCGTTTGTCCCTCGAAACAAATTATACTTACAAAGTAAAATTATGCATAAAAAAGTGTCTATTACCTAAATTGTTTAGAACACAGGTTTTCGAGAAATCGCCTATTGAAGTTAGGGGTTGCATTAACAGAGATTCACGAACATGATATAATCATGTATTTTAGGTATACTTTTGGAATTCTGTGATTTAATGTAAGGTGTTGGAATATCGCGTGTTCGATACCGGCTGCCGCCTAGAATTATAAGTGATACATTATATACCATGTTCGTGAATCTCTGTTAATACAACTCCTAACTTCAATAGCCGATTTCTCGAAAACCTCGAAAACAATTTAGGTAATACACTTTTTTATGCAGAATTTTACTGGGAATATTTTTTGTAAATATAATTTTTTTTGTAGGACAAACGGTTTTCGAGAAAATCGCAAAAAACTACCAAATTGCACGTTAGGGGTGTGTTTTAGGGGTGAAGCTCCTAGTTGTTGCTTGGGAACTCTTTTCATTTTGAAAGTGCATCAAATCTTTTCGAAATCAAAATTTTGAAAATCAAAGTTTAGCCCAGCCCAGCATGACGTATCTCGTGGAAGACACCTCGTTCAAGTTAAGGTGCCTGCGTCAGATACAAAATTAAAAAGTAACGCGGCGCTTGCACGGTCGGTTCCGGAATGGGTTCTGGGAAGGCGCTATTGTATTTTAACATGAATAATATAAAGTCTTATTGAATTGATAGTTATTGTGGTTGTTGAACTATCATGTGCGCTGTCACTGTTGTTAGTGCCACAACCTAATAGTCAAGCCTTGTTCAGACATTCAAAAATGACAGAATACTGAACTGTAGGTGCTAATGCCGTAAAAAGTTGTACATGCGACAAAACACTCCGACTTACTGAACGGTGAGATTCTTTACCGATCGATGTTTCTGAACGGGTAAAATTTAATTGACGATTGCCCGGTGCCTTTACTGAACGTACTCTCCAGCCTTCTAATTTTATAAAAACATACAACTGTCATATTTGACATGTTCGACTCGCCGTGAAATGTTACTTTTGACTTTTCGGTTATCTAGTAGAAATTGGATCATTTTAATTGACGTGTAATTTTATACAATCAGGCAAAGAACAAGGCATCGCGAACGATAAGGATCGTACTGGTCTTCGGCAAAATTGTAGGCTGAGTGTTAACCGTTGACAAGTAAACGTCCCTTACCGTTCTTGATACTTAATATACTATGCTTTCATTTCATATTTCAATGAATATTTTTTTTAGCGAGCCGTTTCACTCAGACCGACGATGGACGATTTGTTTGTCGAGCGTGTGACAAGACATTCAAATGGAAGTGCAATGTATACAAGCATATGAAATATGAATGTACTACAGTGGAAAGAAAATTTGCATGTTCATACTGTGACGGTAAATTCAAACAGAAGACTAATTTGTTGCGCCATCTAAATTCAAGAGTATGCGAAAAACGTAGGAGTTTTATATCTTAATAATACTCATCAGATTAAGTTGTATTAAATGGACTAGTACGTCTAAGCGTAATCGTTATTTCTCTGATGTAAGTTGGTATTAACATGCATGCTTTGAGAAACCCATTTCATATTTTCCGAAAAATGTTGTATTTATAATAAAGTAGCACAAAGTATAGAACTGTAGCTAAACTTATAATAAAATGTACGTTTATTTCAGCAAAACTTTACCATAAGACAACAGACGGACGTTACGCTTGCTTAATGTGTGCCAAACTTTTCAAATGGAAAAATAACTTAACTAAACATATGAAATATGAGTGTACCACAGTGGAAAAACACTTTGTATGCGGTAACTGTGACCGTGGATTCAAGCAGAAAATTCATTTGTTCAGACACGAATTGTCAAGGGTATGCTTTAAAAAGCGTTGAAGTGATTTTTTTTAATTTAAAGGGGCTGATCGATAAAAAAAAATGAAAAATCCAAAAAATGGTGGACTTTTTTTAAAAGTGATATCTGCCTAAATTTACTTCAATGAAAAGCATTTTGGTTATTTAGAAATAAAATTAACAATTGTTAACAACTGATTTGTTTATTTGTTTTTCAGATAGTATAAATAAGTAAGATGGCTAGTTGTCACTTAATAGGGTTTTCCCAGAAAAAAAAAATATTTCTGAAATACTTAACTCACGTAAAAAAATGATTTATGGCATATTTATTATCTTATTAATTTTATTAATAGTAACCAAAAAAAACTTGAAGTTTGAAAAATATTGGGTTCATTTTAAACAGCCATAAATTGGCGCTTTGTGACGTCAACACCCTGAAATCCAATCACAGAGGTTGTCTCTGTTCAAGATTGTTTATTAATCTTGGTCTCTGTTAACATAACATAACCTCTATTTATTGACAGCACTCAGCACTTTTCTACTTTCGGTAAATTATCAGCGGCACCTTTAACATATCCCTCTTCCACTTGATTCCATTTTGATTGTAGAATTAATAAAACATAAACCAGAAACTGATAAAATAATATTTCACTCCAAACAATACAAACATAAAAATATAAATTTAACGTTTTAGGTTAGTCATCTGATGTGTAATGTCGGAGAAGGTTAAACCTAACAGTACAAAATATTAACGTCCGACGCTTTCACGAATAACTTGTGCGGCATTTATCTGGATTTTGATTGGCCAATATTTACACGTCCACTGCTTTAGACTAATCACAGTACAACCATTACAAATAGAAATTCTGAGAAGTTTTAGAGGAAAGCTTTCTTTAACACACAGTTATAATCTATTACAAACTAATTATATCCATAATCTCATTGGTTTTCCGGGTAGATACGTAATTCTGGCGCGTAAAAATGCCCGTTTTAAAAAGCAGTGAAAATATCAGCAAGTTGTTTTAACGATATTTTCTTAGAAATAATTTTTATTAGAAAAGTAAATTGTTGTAAATTAATAAAATGTTTTATTATATCATTTTCACGACACAAATTGTTAAAATAAAATTAGTGGGGAAACCCTATTGCGATATTGTCCCCTTGTCGTATTTTTATTTTCCATCATCTATAGAAGAAGAAAACTTCATTTACAAGATGAGAATGTACACAAGAAATAAGTAAACTACATTAAATACATAATACAGTTTATTAAATCAAACGAGCGACTAGGGATAGCAGTCATCATCGCCTCTGATTGGTCGGGAATTCGAAATTTCCCGCTTCATTTCAAAATTCGATATTGGCTATTATTTTGAGAAACAATATTTCTATTAAGAAACTATTAACTGTTAAAAATTGCTTTTATTAAATAAGTATATTAAAAATGCTAGGTAAATACAATAAATGAACAGTTAATTAGGAAAGCTAAAATATGTAGTAAAAGACATTGATGTCAAGGGCAAGGGAAATTATCTATCATAAGCAACTGTACTAAATCAAATAATATTAACATATTTAACTTAACGAACTAATCTAAAGAAATACTCGTATTACGTATTTTAGTTAGTAATAAAATGTAGTAAAAAATTTTTTTTTCAAAAGGGTTCGAACCCTCGAGCTCGCGTGTGAGAGCAATCAATCAATCAATCAATAAGACTTTATTTCTTATTTTAATACAAAAAGTACCCCCCCCCCAGAACCCACACCGGCATTGCGTATGTAGGAGACGTATTAGTAATTTGAGATCTAATACATCTCTTACATACGAATTGTGCTTCGGCATGACCCGATCGTAATGGCATGGTGTTTTGCGTCCGCTACATACGAATATGTCACCGTGTCCGACCGTGCAACCACCGCGCTAATGTGGTGGCAGATTGAATGGCCGGCCGGAGTGGGACTGGTTCGACTAAAAAGAAAATTAGAACAACTAAACCTAGGCTCCTTCCGTCGCAGACGGATTATAAAAGGTGTTAAAATTAGGAACATGTTTAAAAAAACAAACATAACAAAACTGAATAAAAACTACATACTAAATTAAAATACTCGCTCACTGATCACTTTTAATTTATCTGACGCTAGCACTTCAATTTGAACGAGGCACCTTCCGCGAGATATGTCAATGCTGGGCTGCGCATGGCTGGCCTAAACTTTGATTTTTACGTGCGAGAGCCGTGCATCCTATCCACTACACCACGGATAGCTGTTGACAAATCTACATACTTTTTAGTATATCAATACGTCAATCTGTCAAAATGTGAAAACAAGAGACGTGTAACCGACCAATCCAATAACTATCTGATTTGTGGATCAATCATAGGCGATGATGGCTGCTATCCTTAGTCGCTCGTTTAAAACACGAAATAGAAAAAAATAAAGAACGAGAAATATATCTTGGAAAGATGGCCCTCAAAATAAGTTTTTTGCAAATATCTTCGTTCCTATTGGTCCTAGGAAGAAAATAAAGTAATAAATTGAAGAGCAGCAGTTTTCAAGGTGCAGCGCACCAAACGCAAGCAAATAATGTTAATGTAGTGGTGGAGCGTTTTTGCGCCTGCTTGGACACAGTTTTTTGCATTATATTTTGTAGAGACACGTCTACTTTAATGGGCACGAATTTGCTTGTGTTTGGCGCGCAGTACCTTTTATCCTAGGACCAATAGGAACGGAGATATTTGCAAAAAACTTATTTTGAGCGCCATCGTTCCAAAATGGCGGCGCTAGCGGTCTTCCCCCAAGGTCGCAAACTCAGAGTTATGATCAGGACGACAAATACGATCCTAACAAATTTCATCTCCTTACGGCCTTTTGCGTGGTAATAGACAATGTACAACATTTTTGAACATTTAATATTGTCATTTGTAAGAGACCAATTATACATTTTCGTCAAGTTTACCTGCAGTTTTTGAAAGTCTTCTCTGTGCGTTATTTTAGAACACATTTTATAGTCATCAACATACATTAAACAGCAAACATCCAAGTCATCAATAATATCGTTGAGTTATAACCGCGATAGAAAACATATTGACACCTGTTCGTGCGGTGTGATTTAAAAAAATTCATTAAGATATCAGAAATATCATATATATTTAATTTGTTCAAAAGTCCTTGAGTCTGCCGAACGCCTTGGAGAAGTTCGTATATATGACGTCAGTGTGAAGCCGTGAATCGATAGAAGTGGCAATGTATTGCGTAATACACATGTGATTTGTGGTAGTGGAACAACCTTTCATAAAACCATGTTGATGTAGTGACAAAGCATTTTTTACGTGGCTGTATACTTATCTAGCGGTTTATTAGACATACTCTGGCTTGCTTTCAGCATTTTTAGGACTTGTATACAGGATGATTTATGTAAACATGCGGAAAATAAAATGGTACACAAGTCTGTTATGTGGGAAAGCCTCTGTAAAATTTTAAAGCGAACCGAGGTAATTTATTATATTTTTTTGCGTTAAAACCTGCAAAGATACGCTTCTGAACGGGTGAGTTATGGTATCTCGACGCGTTCACACACGTATCGCTTGTTTGTTTAGCAGGTAATATCAGCTGTCTTAGTTGTCTAAGGTTAGTGCGCCACGCATTCACTGTTCAGTTCAGTGACTCTTCGACTTCCGTTTAGAACATTTCCGATTTTTGCTAAATTTTAACCTGTATTCGCAAATATCGATTATGCCAGAATTCACGTCGCAAGAGTACTGCGACATGATATTAACCTATGAATGAAAGTCTTGCAGGGGTTGTACGAAAATACGGGAGAAAATTTCCCCATAGGCGCAAAAATTTAAGTGCAGTGCAACGAGTTCGTGACGCCGGGTTTTGTTTACCAGGCGACAGAGAACGTGTAGTAAATCGTCCTGTTGAAGTAGACGAAGGAGTTCTAGAATTACTAGAACGAGACCCTTCAATAAGTACCCTATACGCGAGAATCGTTTTTACTCATACCACATAAGAAAGGATGTGATTTCATTGCACCGTATTACGTCACATTGGTTAGTCATAGGTGACGCACTTCTACAAAAAAAATAAGGTAATTTTTTTTTCAAATTTTTTTATTTCTTATTTTCTTTAACTCCTTTTGGTGGGGACAACCCACTGAATAATTTTCCGCATGTTTAGATAAGTCATCCTGTATAGCTGCCATCATACTCCATATCTCCCGCTACGCCAAAGGAACCATTTTTACTATTAACAAAGAACCAAATTTTGTTTCCGTTGGAGCTAATAGAACTTTCAATATTCCGAAGGTAATTTTAAACGATAAATTTATATCGGAGTTTCCATAGCTACGCCAGGCTTGTGCTTTAAGTCTGATCTTAGTTACTATCAACATTGAAACATTTACGATAATACCTTTTAGATCTGAATATGATGATTTAGGTATATAGGAGTCAAGGATTTGGTAAAAGCTTGTATAGAATGTGGGACACACTTCATTAACATAATGCTGTGTGATAATAATATAACTGATATTAATCACGGAGTGCCTCAAGGATCAGTTTTGGGACCTCTATTATTTGTCATATTTGTTAATGATTTACTTTTTTTATCTTTTCCCAAACAAAGTGGTAATGTATGCAAATGGTGCAACACTAATCAATAAGAACAAAAATAACGATGATCTTTAAATTCATTATAAATGAAACTCAAAACCTTGCTGAACGTTGATATAAAAATAATTTACTTAAACTCAATAGGGGCAAGACTCAGAAGCTGATTTTTTCCTCAAATAATTCTTTAGTGGTAGGAACAGTGTAAGATTCTTGAAGTTATCTTAGATGATTCATTGAATTGGTCCTCTCATATTAAGCAGCTGTGTAATAAAACATCAGGGTGCATATTCCTTTTACACCAACTTAAAAAAAATGGTTGATCATGAAACAGTACTAAATGCATATCACACACTTATTCAGTCTCATTTGAGCTATGGTGTTGCCCTTTTGGGTAACTCTACTGACACTAATAAGGTTTTTATGTCACAAACAAGATATATGCGAGTAATTGCTGGTGTCCGTCTAATGTTCTAATGGAACATCGTAGACCTTTATTTATTCAATTTAAGATGATGCCTATTCCATCTTTATATGTTTATTACAGTATCTTGCAAATTCATTTTACAAAAATTCTTTCCCAACTCACTCATATGGTCAGTATTATAATACTAAATTAGCGAATCAATTAAAATCATCCAGATTTCGTCTAACAAAATCAGCAAGGAATTCTTTAGACTTAAAATTATATAATGAAATACCTGAAAACTTTAAAACACTTGAATATAATATATTTAAAATTAAGGCGAAACACCATATTCAAAATCATTGTTTTTATACAATAAACGAATATATGAGTACTTCTGTATAATATTACTATATTTCTGTTCTCTCTCTCTCTCTCTCTCTCTCTCTCTCTTAAAAAAGCCATACAGGTCACAACTAACCTCACTGTCAAAAGAGCCATCACGGAACGTATGAATGTTAACTAACCACTAAAAGCGCAAATTAAATAACATCATAAACTGCCAATATTCACACTCCAATACATCAGCTTGTAATAAATAAAACTTACACGGACAGCTCTTAGAAGCAAGATATTACGTATTAAACAAAACCTACGGTAAGCACCGAATGGTGGATACCGCACGTACCCCGACATCGGGGACAACTACTTTCGACGTGATGTTGTGCATTTGCCTATGTCGCACTGATGAGAGCTAACAAGCTCGAAACTAATATGCGGCTGGCGATACACAACAGCACTGCATTGGAAATCTGTCTATTGGGGGCTTATTGCAATCAGATTTTATTTTGCGTTTTCCGATTGAAGATGTAGTATTTCTGAAGTTATAGGACATTATTTTCAATTGATATGGAAACGCATATTGTGCACCTTGATCGGTGGCAATGAATCAATTTCCTTTCATGGGAAATAGTGGAATACTGGACTTCCGTAGTAGGTATAATTTTATTTTACTACACTTTTATTATTTTTGTAAATATTTATCTATCTAACATGCTCCAGTTAGTTATTGGGGATATGCTCATATAATAGGGAAGATTTGGCGTAGCGAAATTCGAAGGTTTATTGTTGTCAATATTGTCATTGTCTATATCTCAGGAGCCGGATTTTCTATGAGTAGTGCTTCCTCTGATGTTTCTACTGAGCATTTAAGTACGGAAGCGCTGAGGGGCCAAGGTTAACTACTTTTTTTAAGTCGCCTGTTAGACGCGTTTAATTCGACTAACAGAAGCGTTACTATTAGGCGAGATTAATATCAACTAACAGATGCGCGACTCTTAGGCACGTTTATCTCGACTGTTAGACGTGTTTAATTCAACTAACAGGTGTGCAACTCTTAGGCGCGTTTATCTCGACTATTAGGCGTGTTCATTGTTCTGTGGTTTTATATAATTAACGTCGGCCTATTTCCACTACTAAGGCCTATCACCGACGCCTGTAACCGAGTTACCCCCAACCAGAAATTGTGCCAAACTCTTCTCTTTCGAAGAGTATAGGGTTCTTTTATTGCATAACATTTAGTAGATAAAGGACCGACAGCTTTACATCCGCTCCGAAAAATGATATATTCGCTACGCAATCCTCGCCTAAGATTTTATAGCTTCTGTGCATACATTTATATATAAGCCGCTAAAGGGTGCAGCGATTATACTGTATATCCTTGAAACGGGGAAACCATCCAAGTACCCATCAAAGTAACACGTCCGTGTTAACTGCGCAGGCGTTAGACGTATTGTGGTGAAGATAGACTCAAGTATGGAGTAATGCTTAATAGTCGAATTTAAACTCGCCTAACAGTAACGCATCTGTTAGTCGATTTAAACACGTCTAATAGCCGAGATAATCGCGCCTAAGGATCGCGCATCTGTTAGTCGCATTAAATTCGCCTAACAGTAATGCTTCTATTAGTCGAATTATACGCGTCTAACAAGTCACTTTAAAAAAAGTAGTTTATTTTGGCCCCTCAGCGCTTCCGTATTTAAGTGTATCGTGATTGTTCCGATTTATTCTAATTGACTCGTGTAATGCTAGAAAAATCGATATCCCGTCGAATATACTAAATTATGAGATTTATGAGCAAATAAACTTCATCAATACGATTTTTTTCGCTGAGAATACAGTAACATAGGTAATAATAATAATAATAATAATAATAATAGGTTTTTATTGGCATCTAGAAAGCACTATATAAAAATAAAAGGGACAACAAGTACTACTGCGCCAAAAGGCAGAGTTTGGAACTAAGTTCCATTCTTCCACTCAACCCTGAAGATACAAGATTTAGTAAACAAAGTGTAAGAACATGTTAATAATTACATAATTACAGTACAATGTGTATCGAGTGCATAAATATATGACTACATATAAAAGACACGTAAAATAATATTGCAAGATATCACTTAACACGACTAGTGCACCAACTTATACTAGTACACAAAAAATAATGATATTTAATATTCACAAAACACATATTTACATAAAAAAATACTATGAATCTAAAATCACAATAAATCGAGACCGTACAATATAGCAGAGTTATAAAAAAGTTATCAGACCTTCGAGCAGCGAGTGTTTTAATTTTTTCTTAAAATTGATTAAAGACAAATCCTTTAAAACAGATGGAATTTTGTTATAATATTTTGCAACATAGTAGGAGAAGGAGCACTGAAAGAGTGAGGTTTTATGTGCTGGTATTGTCAGTATATGTTTATGTCTAACATTAACATTATGTGCATCTGCCCTAAACCTGATTTTACTTAGCAAATACCGCGGATCACCATTTTTAATAATTTTATGGATTAGAGAGCAAATATGCAAATCTCTTCTTTGTTTTACTGATAACCACTTTAATTCGTGAAATTTTGCCGAAATATGGTCATATTTTCTTAAGCCTTATATAAATCGTATACAGGTGTTCTGTATCCGCTGCAGGCGTGTATGCTCATAGTGATTTAGAAGAGGCCCATACACCACATCTGCATAATTCAGATGTGACATAACCAATGACTCACTCAATATTATTCTATTTTTAATAGACAACAAATGTCTACTGCTATATATTAATTTTAGTTTACTGAATGCATTTTTAACAATATGTGTAACATGCTCCGAAAATTTCAACTTAGAATCTAGATCTATAAAGAGGCCAAGATTTTTAGAAATGTTGCAAAGTTGCAAGTCCTGATCATTTATATTAATATGAATACTATCAGTATACAAACGCATGAAGCTCTGCGCCCAAATAGCATTACTTTGGATTTGGTGGGATTAATAGTTAGGCAGTATTTTTCCGACATAGATACTAGTGCCCGTAAATCCTGATTCACTCGTACACATGCTTCATGACAGTCATTTTTTCCAAACGAATAATAAATTTGGGTATCATCTGCATAGAAGTGACTAGAACAATACTGTAAACTATCTTGGAAAGTCGATGTGTACAAAGTAAACAGTAGAGGACCTAATATGGAGCCCTGAGGAACTCCGGAGAACGTGTTTAATGGATTTGAAATGTTGTTACCTAATTTGACCATCTGTTGCCTATTTAACAAATAATTTTTAATGAGTAGAATTGCGTTTCCACCAAATCCCAAGTAATGAAGCACCGATAATAGAGTCTCATGATTAATCCTATCGAAGGCCTTGGAGTAATCAAGCAAGACCAAAATAGTTAAATTATCTTTATCGCACTCCAATAAAATATCATCAATAACCTTCAGCAAAGCTGTTGTGCAACTGTGATTTACTCTAAATCCTGATTGGTTTTGAGGCAATAGATCATACGCTTTTAAGTGATTTTTTATTTGAATATTTAGTATTTTTTCTAGAATTTTAGATATCACAGGTAAGATACTAATTGGCCTGAGGTCTCCAAGGTTACTAGGTTTACTTATTTTTTGAAAAGGCAGTATATATGCTATTTTCCATTTAGAAGGGAAGACACTAGTTTCAATGCAATAATTTTTCAAATGAGTTATGAATGGTAAAACGGTTTGACAACAATATAAAAGCATGGTTAAAGAGATGTAGTCAGACCCGCATGCTTTAGATGTTACCGAAAGGTATTATATTAGAACAACATTCATTTATATAAAATTTTACATTCTTTGTGTTGGTGACACTGAATTTCAACAAAACTTGAAATATAAACCTGAATATACGTTATAAATATGACATCATTATAAATGTTAAGAACTTCTAGCGATGATTTTGCGGGTGGACATTTTTTTCTTAGGTTCTAGTAAAATAAAATCTTTGTTTCGTTATCGACAACATTGTCCTTATAGCACTTAACTATGATATTTATTAATAATAAAATTAGCATGCGACTACTTTTTTTGCTGCAAATTTTATAAAATTGCATGCTCTCTGTTTTCTCTTCTATTAATAGAACAATTAATTTTCTCTTTTTTTAACTTTGTCCATTTTAACGTGACCGGAACAAAAAGGATCAACTTGTAGAGCAACATAACAATTTATCTTTATTTTATATCTCATAAAATATTTATTTTAGCGAGTCTTTTCGGTATGACGTATGATGGACGGTTTGTTTGCCAAATGTGTCACAGGAAATTCACACGGAAAGACAATTTAAGCAAGCATATGAAATATAAATTCTGCAGTTGAAAGAAAATTGTTTATAGTCATTGGACTGTAAATTCAAGCAGAAAACTAGTTTGTTGCATCGTCTAAATAATTTAAAAGCATGTGAAAAACATGGCAGGAGTTTTATACCTTAGCATTAGAGTCAGATTTATTTATCTTATATTTTTTATTTGTTAATTTCATGAATTTCTGAATAAACGGTTGGTTAGTTGGTTTAAGTTAATATTCACATATATCCGTTAAAACCAATTTTCTTTTTTCTTAAAAACCTTTGATTTATAAGAGTATAATGGAGCAATCAAAATAAATAAACTTATAAAATATATTTGTTGTAGCGAGACTTTACCCTATGACAGTAGATGGACGTTACGCTTGTCTAATGTGTGGGAAACTGTTCAAATGGAAAGGAAACTTAACTAAACATGTCAAGTACGAATGTACTACAGTAGAGAGACATTTTGTATGCAGCAATTGTGATCGTAGATTTAAACAGAAATCCCATTTGTTTAAACATGTGTCGACGAGAGTCTGCTTTAAAAAATATTAAGTGACTTAAACGATGTTATTTAATTTAAGGGAGCAATTGCGTGATAAAAACTTTCAAATCCAATATAGAATTAATTTTTTTCTTTTTTTGAATGGCATATGCCTAAAATTTATTTTAACGCAAAGTATTCTTATAGTTTATAACATGGAAATAAAATTTGATATCTTTAGTTCTTTTGTTTTCTTTCAAGTGATATATAAAAGAGAGTGTGCATCGATTTAAATGCAATATGCCTATTGTGTTATCACGCCGTCTGACGTGGTTATCTGCTAAGCGTAGGGCCCACTAGGGTTCTTTATAATAGTAATAATAATAATCGTCTCTATTGGAAAAAACTACACAAATATAGGCGATGTTCAACTTGATAAGCCATTCTTACACATAACTTATATCATGTACAAAATTTGTATCTACATTAGGCATACAACACAAAATATCCATACCCATAGTCAATAACTAATAATAATAATAATAATAATAGGTTTTTATTGGCATCTAGAAAGTACTATACAAAAATAAAAGGGACAACAAGTACTACTGCGCCAAAAGGCAGAGTTTGGAACTAAGTTCCATTCTTCCACTCAACCCTAAAGATACAAAATTTAGTAAACAAAGAGTAAGAACATGTTAATAATTACATAATTACAGTACGATGTGTATCGAGTGCATAAATATATGACTACATATAAAAGACACGTAAAATAATATTGCAAGATATCACTTAACACGACTAGTTCACCAACTTATACTAGTACACAAAAAATAATGATATTTAATATTCACAAAACACATATTTACATAAAAAAAATACTATGAATCTAAAATCACAATAAATCGAGACCGTACAATATAGCAAAGTTACAAAAATGTTATCAGACCTTCGAGCAGCGAGTGTTTTAATTTTTTCTTAAAATTGATTAAAGACAAATCCTTTAAAACAGATGGAATTTTGTTATAATATTTTGCAACATAGTAGGAAAAGGAGCACTGAAAGAGTGAGGTTTTATGTGCTGGTATTGTCAGTATATGTTTATGTCTAACATTAACATTATGTGCATCTGCCCTAAACCTGATTTTACTTAGCAAATACCGCGGATCACCATTTTTAATAATTTTATGGATTAGAGAGCAAATATGCAAATCTCACTTTAATTCGTGAAATTTTGCCGAAATATGGTCATATTTTCTTAAGCCATATATAAATCGTATACAGGTGTTCTGTATCCGCTGCAGGCGAGTATGCTCATAGTGATTTAGAAGAGGCCCATACACCACATCTGCATAATTCAGATGTGACATAACCAATGACTCACACAATATTATTCTATTTTCAATAGACAACAAATGTCTACTGCTATATATTAATTTTAGTTTACTGAATGCATTTTTAACAATATGTGTAACATGCTCCGAGAATTTCAACTTAGAATCTATAAAGAGGCCAAGATTTTTAGAAATGTTGCAAAGTTGCAAGTCCTGATCATTTATATTAATATGAATACTATCAGTATACAAAACGCATGATGCTCTGCGTCCAAATAGCATTAATTTGGATTTGGTGGGATTAATAGTTAGGCAGTATTTTTCCGACATAGATACTAGTGCCCGTAAATCCTGATTCACTCGTACACATGCTTCATGACAGTCATTTTTTCCAAACGAATAATAAATTTGGGTATCATCTGCATAGAAGTGACTAGAACAATACTGTAAACTATCTTGGAAAGTCGATGTGTACAAAGTAAATAGTAGAGGACCTAATATGGAGCCCTGAGGAACTCCGGAGAACGTGTTTAATGGATTTGAAATGTCGTTACCTAATTTGACCATCTGTTGTCTATTTAACAAATAATTTTTAATGAGTTGAATTGCGTTTCCATCAAATCCCAAGTAATGAAGCACCGATAATAGAGTCTCATGATTAATCCTATCGAAGGCCTTGGAGTAATCAAGCAAGACCAAAATAGTTAAATTATCTTTATCGCACTCCAATAAAATATCATCAATAACCTTCAGCAAAGCTGTTGTGCAACTGTGATTTACTCTAAATCCTGATTGGTTTTGAGGCAATAGATCATACGCTTTTAAGTGATTTTTTATTTGAATATTTAGTATTTCTTCTAGGATTTTAGATATCACAGGTAAAATACTAATTGGCCTGAGGTCTCCAAGGTTACTAGGTTTACTTATTTTTGGAAAAGGCAGTATATATGCTATTTTCCATTTAGAAGGGAAGACACTAGTTTCAATGCAATAATTTATCAAATGAGTTATGAATGGTAAAACGGTTGGACAACAATATAAAAGCATGGTTAAAGAGATGTAGTCAGAACCGCATGCTTTAGATGTTACCGAAAGGAGCGTTTTATAAACTTCCTCATCAGTAACCATCGAAAAATGAAAATTTATTACATTGGGCTTTACATTATTTCTAAGAAATGAAACAGTGGGTTCATCAGTGTTGTCTGTAACTTGACTAGAGGAAACGAAATATTTATTTACATCGTCGACACTTCCTAAAGACGAAGGTATATCTCTAGGAATTTGGCGGCTATAAATATTTAAATCACGAAAAGATTTCCAACAATTTTTTTTATTCTGTTGCAAAGAATAATTTAAATTACGCAGATTTTTGTAATAATCCCAATGAGCAGGGTTTTTAGACTTTTTAAATCTTAGCAGTGCTCTGTCTCTCAGTTTACACATAAACTTCACATTATCGGTGAGCCAAGGGGCTTTCTTCTTAGTTATTTTAGCAGTTTTAAGAGGAGCATGAATACAAATAAACGTAAAATCAGAGACGAAAAATAGTCAACTTTATCATTGATATCATGCATCCCATAAATTTGCAGAAAAGGAGCATTATATAACTATACTTAGATATCAGAAATGTATAAAATTATATCGTGTGTATATTGTGTCGTCAACAAAAAGGTGCATTTTATAACCATTTAAGTCAATCAGAAAAATAACATTTATGAACATAATAAAGAACAAAGGCCTCAATACACTACCTTGGGACACTTCATTGATCGCTTTAGGATTTTGAATGTTTAATGGCGATTTTGTAAATATGATTGGAATCATTCATAACTGGAATAGCAAAATAATATTTCAGTTTGTTTAACAATTTTACTTGTTTAAGGTTTAAGAACACCGTTACGTTAACAAGACCTTTATCCATTTCGAATTTAAATTCATTTAATAATTTCTCAATTCCCCCCTCTGAAACCAGATTGGTTTAAAGAGTATATACTATTTTTTACAATGAACTCTATTATTTGTTGATGGGCTTCTCAATTTTTATGTATCTAGATGGCACAGATGTTTGCATATTTATAAATGATATATAAATGTTTATTTACTACTCCCGTAAAATAACTTATGGTGTTCCCCAAGGTTTGGCCCTGGGACTCGCACTCTTTCTCATATTCATTAATGATAGCTGTACTATTTCTCAAAATGCTAAGTTTTTTTATTTGCCAATGATTCTGCAATTATACATCGAAATAAAAACAATTTATGGATGTAAGTGACACAGAGTTGTTGATTCAAGATTGGTTTTTGACAAATAAGCTAACTTCAAATGTAACAAAGACGAAAACATGATATTTCTACTTCAAAAATTAAATGATAATCAGATGTTAGGATAATGTGACAAATGACTGTGTAAAATTCTTAGGGATTTACGTAGACAGTAAATTATCAGGAAAAAACATACTAATGTTGTTTGTAATAGCTTTTTCAGGAGTATGTTTTTTGTTACGCAAATTGTGAATGAAGCTCCCCAAATGCTTTAGCCACTACCTACTATGATTTTATACATTCCATAATATCATACGCAATTTTAGCATGAGGTCATTAGATGCATAGTTTGTTAGTATTTGCCATACAGAGAAAGGCAATAAGAGAATAAGTTACAGAAGTGACTGCAAAAATTTTTTTGAAAAATTTTGACATTATCTTGCATGTACAATAATATACATTCTTCAGTGTCTTTTATACATAAGAACTAATAAAATAGTTCACAGTAATTCAACAAGAAGTAATGAAAATATTAATTTAGATTATTTACATCTTAATAAAATATGTTTTATTTACATTGTTTAATTTGTTTCGATACGTTCTATATTCTCTTGCTAAGCTAGTCTTTCTGGATCTCTTTGTGATTTTGTATATAATTTTACTTACTGATTTCAGTTTCCTTTCTTTTTTTTTCTTAGAATAATTGTGTATGTTTAGCTTCCGTTAAATTCATTATTATTATTGTTATTATTATTAGTTTAAATTTCATTGTTTTTTTGTTTGTGTAAATGTAAATGTGTACAACAAATCCGCTTTTAAATTGTTTGTGTTTTATTTATAGTTGAAATCACGAATGTTGCCGTTGACGTCATCAATTTATGTACTTATCAACGACATGTGATTTTTCTATCTTTGCAAACACAAAGCGCATAGGATGTAAATAACAGAAAGTCGTGTCTACTGAGGCTACGACAGAAGTTCCAAGCGTAACCTTGAGATGATTTGATTTGAAAATTAAAGGATGATAACGTGAACGACAATATTCAGAATTTGAACTATAAATTGTATGTCCGCGCATGTGTGAGAGTCGAGGTTTTCTCGAACATTTGGGATGAGAAAAAACTGTACAGTAAAAAACATATCATAGCTTGCTTGGCTGAAGTGACCAGTGAATCAACGCCATACTTATAGCATTAACATTCTTAAACTAGACTTAATCAAATTGGTCACGCTTTCATAATATTGTTGTGTGTTGCTGTTGTGTGCATAATGTATTTGTTCAGCAAAAAAGACGACTCGCAAGAAGCCATCCCCATGGACCTGAGACAAATTGAATCGGTAAGAGAGTTTCTTGACTTCATCACCTTCACTGATTTGGTTTTTGTTTTATTATAAAAGTAAATTGATAACATATCTATATCGTATAGGAAAATTAGGCTACAGCCATTTTATATATTATATATTTTTATATAATTCCCTTTTTGTTTCGCGATTCCTAAACAGTGCACAAGTCTGTTTCTATTATTTCTTTCATTATAATGTCTGTTTTGATCGTATCTAATGTATTGTATAAATCATTTAATTTATATTCACTTTATCTATTTTTCAGTTATTTATAATCGGTACATTTTACAGTCTGTTGTGTTTTGCTGTAATTTGGTTATTATTTTCTATTTCACCTTGTAATTCGAATGCCAATAATATAGAAACATGACCATTGGAGAGATTTCTTCTTCAGTCAACAAACAAAAATGGTCTATACGACTTTTTGAGTCTCCTTATACCTGAGTGTATGTATTTATTGTTGAAATAAAGCTTTGTTCTGCCATTATATCAAAATAATCCTGGGTGATAAGATCATTTCTTTCCAAATCATACATACATGCGTTCAAACAAACATTCATTCAATTTTGTACAGTACAAATTACGGTGAATTGTTGCGTTAAGTCTATATTTTTTTAGGTTTGAGAATCGAAACTTACCCTTGCAAGCGATGTGGGAAACTATACAAATATAAAAGTTCTTTATACAAGCACCTAAAATGGGAGTGCGGTGTAGAGTCCCAATTCAAATGTACGATGTGTGATCATTCCTGCAAACAAAAAATACATTTCATTTATCACATGGACCGGAAACACAATGTACCTAAGGATCAACTGATATTTTATTAAGGATAATAAAAATAGAAATATTTGTTTTAGGTAACGGGTTATTTATATTGTTTTTAAATTATTTATAGTTTATTATGGATATGTTCAATAAAATTGTTTAATGTAACCACTGAAAATATTTCAGCTAGTAATTTTCAGCACAATTGTGACAAACACCAGCCAAAAGACTAATTACTATGAAAAGGAGCTCTTGTGCCAGTCGTTACCCATCACTTGTAGGCAGCAGTTTCGAACTCTTTGCTCTCATCAGTACAAGGTAGGCTGTAACGACCGACACGACGATCCTCCCTATACGCAATAGTTCTCTCATAATCTCCTATATAAATCCTTATTTTTATTATAAAAGATAACCAGACTGCAACCAACAGCTATTTCCTGGACTATGTGTTCCGCCGAGCGCTGAATTACTAATTACAAGCTTGAGGTATGAAGTGTAATAATCATATATTACCAACAGAACACTTAAAGCTATAGATATGATTCATAAGTATAGATGAGATATCCGTGATCGGATTTTTGTTCAAATAATATGAATACTTTTCTACAACAAAATTATGAAAAGTAAATCAGAAAAAACAGCTTCCTTTCTATAAAACTTTAACCATAAATGTTTGGCACCGCTATGCTGGTCGAAGCACGACCTACATATTGAGAAATTGACTTTGACCAAAAGAATGTTGTACACCAGGGAGATAAATATACAGTTTCAAATCGCACAAACAAAGAGACCACTTATTTGTTTTTAATTAGCACGTCTTCTATTATTTAGAAAGAAGTACATTTTTCATCATTGAAATCTGGACGTTGTTAAAAAAAATTGCTTTGTTTGATTCTGTCTAAATTGTCCCTTTCGGTTACTTTGGTTGTAATATGTTAATTGATTTATAGCGTTACTTGTAATGTTATCATGGTTAATAATTTCAGTCATATGGAATATTCAGACATTTATGGTGAATGCTGACCTAATAAGGCAGAGACAATCAGATAGTATAGTTTACGATTTCCAAATAAGCGGATTATGGGAAGTACTTCCTTTATCCTTACACTCTCTTTACATACGACAACGTTTTGCTAAAGAACTCGAAAACCCCCATAAATATACCATTTTTGATGAGGCAGATTGTGAAGCTCACCCTGTAGGGGTGGAAACTTTATAGTTTTCAATTTATGCCCACATTCTGAACAGTTTAAAAATTTTATCAATTTCTTCTACTAAAATGTCTTATTACAATACGCAATAGTTGTGAACTATTGAAATTTTTCATAAGTAATGCGAATTAAATACTGTTTTCTTGTAGTATGTAATTTCGTCTATATTTATATATAATGCTAATTTTCATGCATCAGGCACGCACGTCAGAAGTAGACGTCCATCAGGAATACCAAATCCTTTGAGACTGATTGAAAGGCACTTCCCAGAATGTATACCAGCAACTAAAAAAAGAACCAACCCTACCGGCAGATGTGCAATATGTTGTAGTGTTCGTGATGCGCGTGGTAACAGAATTAGAAGAGAAAGCAGATACTATTGTCCCGATTGCAACGTAGTTCTTTGCGTCGTTCCATGTTTTAGGGTGTACCATAATAAACATACTATAGTCTAAATGTCGTTCTAAAAGTCTACATTTTCACCTTATCCTACATTTTCAAGAAGTACACATAACACCTGAAACACATCAATTTGGCGACATTTTCAAATGCAAATATGTAAGATGGCTTAAATTATACTAATGTAAATGATGATTGTGATTATTGTGAAATAGTTTCCAGAATCCTTAGTAAATTTGGCTGCAAAGCTCGTAAATAAAATAGTTATCTTTAAGGCGATAACTATTTTAGTTAGTAAAGCAAGGACATCCTGACTGATGTTGCACTGCTCATCATCTCTGAGTTTTTAAGAAGTGGAACTTGGAATAAAATAAAATAAATATTTTTTTCTTCAAACAACAGAAAATCATGACATTAAAGTTTGACATTTCAGACGGCTGTGCGTTGCCATTAGCAACGGGAGTAAAAGTACTTTTTCTTCCGCTCGAACGGGCTATTGTTATTTGTTTAACTAGGCAGCAAAATGGTAGATTGGCTGCCGCGGCTGCTAATTCCTCGCTACGCTCGGCTAGGAACTCAGCCAAGGCAGTCAATCTATTTTACTGCTGAGTTGGAACATATAATTTTTTCGTCGATTGCTTAAATATATTCTAAAATAATGAAATTATTACAATTCTCAATCTCTCTATTTTTGTTGTAATAAATTCAATAAAAATTCATTAAAAATCGCAGTTGTTACTAGTTGGTTACCATGGAAACTAAGTGTCACTTTCCTGCCTAGGCAGGGAAAATGAGCACTTTCCTGCCTGCTCTCACTGACGGTTTTTAGGAGACAACAGATCGAATTGATGCATCTTCTTTACTGACAAATTGAAGTAAAATAAATGATTAGAATAATAATAATATCTTTATTCAGAGTTTAAAGTGCATTATTCTAAAACTTAATTGAACATAAATATACCAAAAGTAAAGTATATTTGGTTTTGTTACTACTTACTGTGTTGTTGCATGTGCCTTTTTAAATACACATATTATTATTATATTATTATTATAGCAGCAATATTTAAATACATTTTATTATATAAATCGGCCATATCTTCGATTGGCTCAGTATACACCGCACTTTTTAAATAGCCTCATAAAAAACCTAATGGAGTTAAGTCAAGTTACTGTGCTGGCCACCTGACTACTATTAGTGCCTATATATCTTTCAGGATATGTTTCATTAAAATAATTGTTGACGATAATTGAGTTATGTGCTCCATCCTGGTGGAACCAGACATTTTCTTGGTTATAAGGGAAAATCAGAAATCTTTTATATCTTCTCCCATTTAAAGTTTCATGGAACAGATTTGGTCCAATAACATAATCATTTAAAATCTCGACACCACTCGTTAACGCCAATAATTACCCGATTTCGAGTCATTCACTTAGGATAGTTTTTGGTAAGACGAAAAAAATGTCCGTTGTGTGTTGTTTACCTGTGGTATGTAGATGCACTTAGACTTACGTAAATCTCTGTTTTTTATGTATCAATTACCCATGCTGGTGTTCCTGTAAGAAGTCGACGCCCACCAGTAGCACCAAACCCATTAAGACTAACTGAAAAACCTTTCCCGGAATATATACCCGCAACTAGGAAAAAAATCAACCCAACGCGTCAATGTGCAATATGTAATCGTACACGTGACGCGCGTGGTAAAAGGATTAGAAGAGAAAGCAGATACTATTGTCCCGACTGCAACGCAGCTCTTTGCGTCGTTCTATGTTTTAGGATTTACCACAGTAAACATACTATAGTCTAAGTGCTTCTATTCTGATATTAGGGTTACTGTGAGCAAACAGTACAAATCAAGTGAACATCATCCATGTATGACTGATGGTCGAGAGGTGAGCGCACTTACCTCTCACCCAAAAGTTCTGGGTTCGATCCCTGGTCGTGGCAGTGGAAAATACTATGAGAGGGATTTTTCCACTATACACAGATATTGGGTGTGTGTCCCTTGTCTCTAAATGTGTAGCCCCCTCACACACAAGGCTCTTCTGGAGCCTTCCGGGATAAAGGGGTTCGTCATTACTTTATTTATTATTTATTTATTTATGTTGGTACCAATTGGCCATTCCTATCCTGCTACACTAAAGAGTGTAACAGGGAATTTATCTTAAAGAAGATAAATTATAAAAAGTGAGGGAATTCCGGACACTGCTTCAAAATATTAACAGTATTTCTCATCATGTACCTCGCAGACAATTTTCTCGTGTCTTAGATAGAAGAAAAATATTTATTGAAACCAAAGAAGAAACAGATACTCTTGCAATTCCTGTCAGTTTTAGTTGATTTGTTCACATTTCGTGATACCGATTACGACCGTGTTCGATGTGTTTAGTTTTTACCTTCAAGCTGTTTAGAAGGAAGTTGTGATTCTAGGAAATAGTGTCACTTTCTGGATTTTCTACCAAACCAAATGACTGTTTGAAGGACGGGAACTGGTCTTTATCAATCTAGCTCAAAACCGCTTTATTTGTTCAATTATTAATATAGGTCCAAACTATTTCGTTTAAAATATGGTGGGTGCATTGGCAACACCTTTGGAATACTTTTATCAAGTGAAATAAAATACTAGCTAAATTAGAATTTTGGTGTGAATTTCTGGTCAATGCAATTTTTTAATTTTAATCTGTTTAGTGGGTCAAGTTTAGTTCACAGCCCAGCTTGTTTATTTAAATAATTTAACGGCTGATGCCAGCGCCTAACTTTCTCTCTGGGCATACCCAGTGAAGTGGGTTCGAGCCCCCACCTACTCCAAAGTAATTTTCAATTATAAATTACCCCCAAGAAGTGGTTCGGATTCCGCTATAAACTTCCCGTCTTCTTCACTCACACAAGTTTAGACTTAAGAGGGTCATTCAAATGATCTGGAAGGCGAAAACATTTAATTTAATTTTTCAGAACATGTTTTAAATAATTTTCTGTTTTCAAAATATCTCAAGATCTGTAAGTCTCACGTTACCAAGGGGAAAAATGGAAAATCTTCATTATGACCTCTACAAAAAATGTAGATAAACTAAAATTCTCTCGGAGGATTATTATTATTTTTGAAAATGAAATATTGCAAAATTAATCCTAATTTGAGTCTACTAAAATGATTGAAGGATCATAGTATGGTTTCTAGCGAATTTCTGAGCCTACTGGATTTAAATGAGTGGAAAGAATGGCAATCTGCTTTATTCACAAAAGAAACTTGGGTTAGTAGGGTCGATGTTACTATTATTATTGTTGCAAATCAGAAGAGGAAAGATTCTATTTTAAAAAGGTTTTTCATGATTTCAATTCAATTCGATTATTAAGGTAAATATTATAGTGTGTTCCTTAGAACCTGATCCAGAACTGGACAGACATTAATTTCCCGATGTGTCATGGTATCTGGCGGGGCGATAAATAAATAAAACCTACGTCCTTTCCTTTACACAGTAAACAAAATAGGTAATATTTAAAATTCTCAAGGTAGTCTTAACATTGTTTGAGTAAGATTATTTTTGCAAAGAGAGTATGCTATTTAAGTATTTAGTTGTTACTCCAAGTCAATGCCAAACACCAATTGTTATTATCTATTTCCTGAATAGAAACAGCTAAGCCACTCCCCAAGAAATGCGCCATATTTAAATAGAATTATTCTATTGGTTGATTTTTTAAATCCCACATCAATTTTATGTTTTTGATGTCATTTAGTTTTTGGCGTTTGTCAAAAATTATTGTTAAGTTATTAGTTATCTTTATTTGCTGTTATTTCCATTCATCTAATAAAACAGTATTATTAAGTACTTTGGTGTACATTTGTGTATATCAAGGTACCTAATGAAAATAATTAATATTGATTAAATGTCAGAACCACTTTTTCTTTTGAGGTTAGAAATTCTTTCTCGAAATTTGTCGCGTGTAAAGTCATTGCATACATTGGTCAAATTTAATGGGGAGTGGCTTAACTATTTGTATTCAGTAAACGAGAATAGTTACATTTTATTTCTACTAAATTTAAAAATTACACTCTGCAATAACTAACTGTTACCTTTGTTTTAGCATTAGTTCACTGTCCGAAATGTTATAGAGGCTACAAACACAAAAGCTCGGTATTCAAACATTTAAAATGGGAGTGTGGCATATCCTCCAAATTTTCTTGTAAGCTATGTTCGTACACTGCTAAACAGAAAACCAATTTTATCCGTCACCTGGAGTCGAAACATCAAATCCCGAAAGAGAAGCATACTGAAAATCTATTGTATGAATAAATATAAAGAAACTTCTTCCGGGTTTTGCCGTGACTTGACCTTGACCTTTTGCTGATCATGCTGTCAGCGTCTTCAGAATCCTTCTCTAGAAGCTGACTATTTGATGACGAAAACAGCAAGTCAAGTTCAACTAGTATGGAAATACCTGGAACAAACTACTGCATTGCATAATAGCCGTGAAAACCCGCATTTTATTAACTAATAACGATGTATTGAGTAAAAAGAAAAAAGTTGACAAATAATCAGTAAAATATTTAAAACGTGAGTACAGCAAGGATAACAACAGATTAACTTGCAAGTTAAACTGTTGTTATCCTTGCTATCCACGTTAATAATCTGTTGTTATCCGTTGTTGTCCTTGTTATACAGGCTGTCCATTTTATCAGGGCACTCGAGAATATCTCGCTTAATATCGGTCGTACAAAAAAAATTATTTTTACGAAAATTGTGCCGATTTATATAACCTACAAAATAGTTTAAAGACATTCGAAATCCATGGCCTACTATAAGAGTTATGGCGGAAAATATCGAAAATGCGGAAAACGTCTAGGCCAAATATCTCCGTTATTTGAAGAGATACGAGAAAAATTCTGAGGCGAAAATTTTTTGTAAAATAGAGTGTTTCAACGAGGATTTATCTAATTTTTTCCAAAACCTCTGTATTTTGAGATTTACTCTTCAGGCTGTTAAAAAAATTATTTTGAAACGGGCGGGAAATGGCGCCATTAAATACAGTATTTTCCTCCGTTTTCAACGATATATCATATGCCATATTTATTCATTGGTACTACGTTAGTAATTATAAAAACATTTTTTTAAAACCAATAAATTGTTTTTTAACAAGCATTATACTTGCCGTGGAGAAGTATGATTAAATAAAACGATAAAATAATTCAATAAGTTGTTCAAATCTTTGCTATAATAAAACATTAACACAATTAAGAAGAATAAAGTAAATTCAGGTAACAAAAACAAAATAATAATCAAGAAAGCAATATGGAGCAATTATGGAAAGAGTATTCGCAGTTATGCCAATGTAAAAACGCCACTCCTTGCCCAGAAAGTTAAAATGTCTTTACCAATTAATTTAAGTATAATATCCATTTGTTTGTATTTCATGATTTGACTATTATTTCAATTATTTTAAAATAGTTGGCTATGAACAAACTTGACAATTTAATTTTTTGACAAATCATCTCAGATAACACTTAAACTCTCACTCAATCACACTCGTTTAAGAGTTTAGAATTTTCAAAAATGATTTTCACTCACATTGATCGTTATAATATGTTCGTTACATATTGCCAATGCAATTTTAAACTCTGGATTAGCTCAAGTAGAATATAGAAACAGATTTCCACAAGCACTACAGCCGAATAAAACTCTGTTCAAAAAATTAGCTACGAAACTGAAAAATAATGGTTCATTTTTAAAGAAGAAGACAAGGTTGAACAGTGTTACTGATAATGTAAATAAGGCAAACCAAGTTATTAATTATGTAAGAAATAAAAATATAGAAAATTTGGAAACACCATTAAGAGAAATTCAATTTGCTTGTCATATAAATAAAACAAGTGCTAGAAAAATTTTAAAGAAAAATGGTTACCGGTGTGATAAAGCCAAAAAAGTTCACAATTTACAAGTGGGGGAAAAACCAAGGAGGCTGTTGGAAAAGAAGCGTGCCGATCCATTAATATGTAGTAAAATACTTTAGTCCGACGAGGCAAATTTTTCCAATAATGGATTTTTTAATCGCAATATTCATTACAAATGGACTTCTGAAAATACACACTGGCATAGACCGACTAGGTTTTAAAATCGTTTTTCAATAAGTGTGTGGATAGGTATTTTATGCACCAATTTAATAGATCCTTATTTTTATGATGGTCACCTCAGTGGTCAAAGGTACCTAAACTTTTTGAGAAATGAATTTAATGAATTCTTAGATGACCTACCTTTAGAGAATCGACACAACTTTCAATATTTTCAACAAGATGGAGCTCCTCCCCACAATTCCCAGATTTGCCTAGATTATTTAGACGAAATTTTCCCTCAACATTGGATAGGTACCAATGGATTTATTCGATGGCCCCCTCGTTCTCCAGATATAACCCCAATGGATTTTTTTCTATGGGGGTATATTAAAGATAAGGTGTTTTCGACGACACCGCAAAATGTAGAGGACCTAAAAGCTCGAATTCAACAAGCATGTATTACAGTTACCCCCGAAATGATGAGTAATGTTTTAAATGCAGTGCCTCGCCGCACTCGATTGTGCATAAGAAATCGCGGTGGACACTTTGAACACTTGATATCTTAAAAATTATTTTGATGATTAGATAAATATTAATGTTCTGTGTGCTATATTATTTTTATTATTAATTTGTTTTTGTTATCTGAATTTACTTTATTCTTCTTAATTGTGTTAATGTTTTATTATAGCAAAGATTTGAACATCTTATTGAATTATTTTATCGTTTTATTGAATCATGCTTCTCCACGGCAAGTATAATGCTTGTTAAAAAACAATTTATTGGTTTTTAAAAAATGTTTTTATAATATCGTTGAAAAGGGTGGAAAATACTCTATTTAATGGCACCATTTCCCGCCCGTTTCAAAATAATTTTTTTAACAGCCTGAAGAGAAATACTGCGGTTTTGAAAAAAAAATAGATAAAGGCTCGTTGAAACACTCTATTTTGAAAAACATTTTTGCCTTAGAATTTTTCTCATATCTCTTCAAATAACGGAGATATTTGGCCTAGACGTTTTCCGCATTTTCGATATTTTCCGCCATAACTCTTAAAGTGTCTTTAAACCATTTTGTAGGTTATATAAATCGGCACAATTTTCGTAAAAATAATTTCTTTTGTACGACCGATATTAAGTGAGATATTTTCGAGGGCCCTGATAAAATGGACAGCCTGTATATAGGAATTATAATTTGCATTTTATTTCATTTTGAAACAATATTTTATCCAATGACAACGCTTTGTTTAAATTTTATGGAAATTCTTGTGGTGGCCTGATGATTTGAAGAAAATTCTAATTCACGAAACCGATAAAAAGAATTTAGTTAGATAAGACTTTTTTGTTTTTACTCAGTGTGAACAACTCACTTGGGGTCTAATCAATGATATTAATAAATATGTCTTTGATATGTTCTTTTTGTTTGATTGTTATTTTATCCTTACTAAATTAAACAGCCTTACAATCAACCTGCAAATGTTAATTATACTGTTTTATCTACTACAGTAGTATTTAAGAAATTTTCTTGGTCATTGGAAATTGGTAGTACATACCAATTTTGTTGACCACTGTTAGTGATTAAAAATGTACTTCAGTATGCAGGATTACTCAAAGCTAACGAAACTGCGCGTTATTGAGCTTAACAAAAATACGACATGAAAAACTAACTTTTTGACGTAATCAACAAATAAGTATTCTGCAGCCATTATTAAAATGCGACAACAGAATCTAATTATGGATCGAATTTTTGTAATCCATTTCGCTATATGAAAACTTTTATATTGTAGTCTTTTCTTCTTTTTATGGGCTTTTCTACCACTTGCATCTTCCGAAAATTATCACAGAATATACAAAAAATAACAAATTTGTTCATTATATTGTAGAATGTAAAATTTTTGGGCTCCTTAAATTACCTTCTTGCGACTCTCTCTAAACTACCAAACATTTTTGACCTAGAACCTGAACATTTATAAAATTATATTTTTGATATGCAGCGTGATCTGGTGGAATACTATTTCTGATGCGGAAATATTGACGAAGGCTTTCTTGAAATTTCGTCAGCAGCTACTTGAAACTGCTAACGTCTGTCCTTACGTGCACAATAGCTTCTACATGTAGCAAGGTGTTCGGATGAAACCGAACACAATAATAGTAATCATACCGAAAAATGAGTACAGATGAAGAGGAAACTAAAGCAACATTGCTGTTCTGTGGCTTGTTTGGGGAGGACACGATCGACAAATAAATATTATCCACGCAACCAGATAGCAAGAAGTTGTCGAACAAGGTGTAAAGCAGATGAATATTGTATGGATTTTTATCGGAAAGAACTGTGATCAATTAGACTTAAAAGGAAAGGAATTCGGTAAATGTAAAATTTTACCTCCAAAAGATCTATATTACTCTAAATTATCTTTGAGGATGAACAACAAATTAATGTCCACGTGCAATAAAAACATGTATCAAGGAAAGTACTTGCATAATGATAAAGAAAGTTCATTGACAGGTACATGAATTATCGAAGAGATGTTGAATGTTATGAAATACTAGTAGTATATGAAGTTTGCAAATATGATGTTCAACAGTATGGCAAGCAAGGCTTATTTACAGACATGAAGAAGAAATTTATAAAGGTGCAATAGCAAGCATCAGGGTGATCATAACGCTGTGTTAGTTAGGAGCAAACATATCAGTACATCGAAGATTTTCTGAATATCGAGGGCGTACAGTTAGAATTTGATGAGATTGTTAATAATCCCGGTCTTCGTTCTTTTACTAAGTTAATGTTAAAACAGTTTTTGGAGAAAATTCGGACCAAGACCAAGAATGTCCAAAATCTGTGTGCACTGTTTAAGATGTTGAAGGATCCTGGGATTTACGATAATGTTCTCTTCCCATAGGAAAAAAAAGCTTATTGCCAATTATGAGCGAAGAAAAGTTGCATATGCACCTTTATCGAACGTGGTAATAGCTGCATATGTCACAATACAGGTTGGGGGGCGAGCGTAGGTGCGTCTTTACTATGTACATACTTCGGTATGCGATGTAAAGCAACGACAGGCGCGGTTAGTACTTGGATTGGTGACCATTCCAACGGAAACCGCGTTCTCGCCTCACACATCTTCCAGCGGCTTGTATATCAGTGTATGCGCGGAAGCTATACAACCTTAGGCGAGGGTTGTATAGGAGATATACCATCCTTCGGAGGGGATGTAAAGCCGTCGGTCCCTTGTCTATTAAATGTTAGGCAAGTAAAAGATCCCTACTCTTCTTAAGGGAAGAGGTTCGGCAAAAATTCCTGGTTGGGGGTAGCTCGTCTACAGGCGTCGGTGTTAGGCCTCAGTAGCGGAAATAGGCCGACGTTAAATAAATGTATAAAAAAAAAAAAAAAATACAGGTTAGATTAAAACTGTACAGTTACCTTGAATAATTGGGTGAAAGAGTGTTATATTATGATACAGATAGTACATCATTTATAAATAACACCACAGAAATTAGACAACCTTCAATTCCAGAAGCCAGGGGCTTGTGCGGAAGGGGGTCACACATTGAAAGAACGCGGACATACAACAATTTCCTCCGACAGTACCAGAGCCGGAGCCAGGATCAGGACCAGACATGTGTCAAGACATGGTGAATTCGACATATCTACAGATTGTACTGTTCCGGCAGAGCTATATTACAGAATTTGTTTCTGGTGCTCCTAAAAATTATGCTTATAAAGTGATTTCTTCTAATGAAGAAATAGTAAATGTTAAGAGAACTTAAGTGTGTGTCCTCTGCATTTTCCCTCGTTTTTTCATATTCAATCTCCTTGATTTATACTAGGTTTATTTATAGGAATTATTAAACTACCAGTGACTGACTGCATGGTTCATGACCCAAAGCCAAAAAAGAGAACCTAACAAACGTAATATCATATAGAATATCAACCGGTTTGTGCAAGTAGAAAGAATCTATAGATATGATGTAAGCACAATCTTAAAGATGTATGTGTATTTAACATACACAACAAACTAGAATTGTTTTCATAACTTTGAAATGCACACATACAGTATACACATTTTGTTTCCGAAACGTCAGCGAAATAATTTGTCATTATTTATTGTTATAATTTGTATTTGTTGGCAAAAAATAGCCTCTGACTGTTCCTTTCACATGCACACCACAGGAGTAGAGGTTAGTTTTGCAATATACTGGTTAATTTTGTTATTTTTTATAGATTTTGCGATAATTTTCAGAAGATACGTGTGCCAGAAAACGCATAAAAAAGAAAATAATATATACAGTACATTGTGGTTAGCATGGTTAACATTAAGACAATTTGTATTATAGATTTTCGGCGTTGGTGCCTTGGTCAAATTCGTCGCGAATTTTAGAGAACTCTGAACATATTATCTACGTATTTGATACGGGATTTAATGCTCTACGAAATTGTTTATATGCTGTTTCGACATATCGTACGTCGTTTTTGAGATATCATCTCCTGGGCCTCTCCGACCATTCAGCTGGCGCGTTGACATGCGTGCACCTAGCTTATACTAACGCCTTGTTGGCGGGTTAACAAGTCTTTCAGAATTGTCTTTGCTCTCAACCTACCGAGTGTTAGATGTGAAAGTCCGTCACCCTTTCAAATGACGAATGTTATATTTACTGGACAGTCAAAAACGCAACAAAAACTTTACGACCTAATTATTAACGTCGGTGAACGATTCGGCATGATCTTATCAAACAAGCCGACGTACATTAAAAAAATCTATAAAGTGATTCAATTCGCAGGCGAGATAGCATAGAGACTAACCATATTTTAATGAGGTCGTAAAGTTTTTGTTGCGTTTTTTGACTACCCAGTAAATATACACCCGACTATACCAGTGTTGCTTAGCTTACTGATCTAATGCCGGAGATTATACCGATAACCTTACCACATCGTCAATCTGTACTTTAGACCATCCAATGTGTCGTTTACGCTATAATGGACTGCTTATCTTATACCTTTCAATGTGTTGAACATTTTATATTGTTAGACAAAGCACACGATATTGGTTGTTCCTTGTTCTCACGGATATGCATACTGAGTTGCGCCTGAAATTTGGAGGGATATTTGATCGATGATTAAAAATAATATTTTTATTTTCTAGGGCCTTATAACAAGCATAAAAACATAGTCATAAAACTTACCTTAACAAATTATAATAGAAAAGTAAATACACCAACATGCTGAAAATATCATACGAGGACTTCTTCATTGTAAATTAAGGTTAAAGTAACATTGATGCAGTGCCGTAACATTTAGTTTGTTTTAGGGACATTTTAAAACATATCATTTAGATATTATTAAAATGATGTCAAAACTCATTCATCCCAATTCTTTTTCTTTTTCAATCTATAAATCTGTAAAAAGGTACCGCTGAAGCTGCAGATTATTTATCCAAATTTCATTAAAATATGAATGTCAATCATAAGTTGAGAAATATGCGTAAATTTGGCAACGTGGTTATGACTGATCAAAGTTTATGACGTCATGCTATTTCTGTTTGAACAGATATAGTTGAGATTTTCTGTCTCTTATAACATAAGAATAGTTTTCGTTAATGTAAGAGCAGTCGATTATAATGTAAGCGGCACATTGAATGGTCTAAGATCTATACATAAAGCTTAATCATAACTTTGGCAACAAATCGTTTCTTGAAGATCCACCTAAAAGACCTTTAACAAATATAAAAATATATTTACTTAATTTTAGAAACTCTTATTATTAAATTTAACAAGGATTTGGGTATAATATGTCCTAAAAATGTACAGAATTTCACTTCAAACTGTTACCCTCTTTCTATTTCCTTGTATATAGTTACTAATTACTAAAAAGATATAAATATATTGACTTGGATAATAAAAAATATAATTTTTAGATAAATTAACGGCCGTACAACTATTTAACCAGTTCAATGAGCAGCATTACAAATTTGCCTGTAAAAAATGCGGACGAGCCTACAAGAGGAAAAGCTCACTCTATAACCATTCAAGATGGGAATGTGGCAAGGAGCCTCAGTTTAAGTGTTCGTATTGTCCTTATAAAGGGCGACAGAAGATTCACTTCGTAATGCACGTGATGGCCAAGCATAAGGAACACAAGATGGAGGTGTTGAGCGCATACAAGCGGACCACTGATTAGTACAAAAACAACGTTTAAAACCTGTTTTAAAAATATTGGACAACCAAAGTTTTTTTTTTGTTCTAACAATTCATAACTATTTCAGTACCTAAACAAACATGTAAGAATTAATATAAAACTGCCAGGTTGAGGATGCCTTACACTTAAAGATAAGTGGAGTTCACTTAGTGAACTGTTTTTGTATTTAGATATATTAAAGGATTTATTAATTGGTAAAAAGGGAAACTTTATTAACATGTTATAATTTAATTTCTTTTGTATTGTTATTGTTAAGAAAATTTATAGAATTTTAAATTAACATTTTTTACTTGTTTGTGGTTAAAGTAGACAATGTCTGTATCATATTTAGCAAATATTTAGAAAGTATTTGATATTTGCCTGCTCAGTAGCTCACACATTAAGTTTGAGATCAGGAAGTCCCGAGTTCGAATCCTGAGTGGGGTATAATGTCTAGTGGCATTTTTCATGTGTTACAGAGCTGGTAGTAATGGATTAGATGGGGTTGTGTGAGAGACAACACGTCTAGTCGTTGCACCGCTCCTGAGTTCGAATCTCAATTGTCGTAGGGAATGATTATTGTGTGATTGTCTATGTGCATGTGTCCTGCAGTGGTGGAATGGCTAATGCTAAACTCCGTCAGGACAGTAATCCAAATAAGACGATGAAATAAAATAAATGCATGCAAAAAATGCATGAAGTAACATTCTTTTTGTGAATTGGAAATACTCAGCCTTACAATGTATGTTATATAGAGAAATTTACTATCCTCCTTTGAAAAAAAAAACGAAGGGGTTCTCGTCTAAGCAGCGAAAATAAGCAAAGCGTATCGATTTATCTACCACTTAAATTGTGAAGCATCAAAATGGACCCATTACTCTTTTGCTTACCCTATTAAGCAAAACACTACAAAAATAATCCGCATTAAGAATTTATTTAGCTTGGGATTGCATATTTGCCTAGTAGGATACAGAGCAGGGGAGATTATTCGTAGTTATAATGTGTTAGCTATAATCGATTAATTTTAATACCTAAGTCTCGGAACAAGTGTCTTAAAACTGCCATTCGTGTTCTCTATATATTTTTCTCTTTAAATTTAGAGAAAATAAAAATCTCTAATGTGTATATTCCATAAATATACTTTAAACGTATCAAATAGTGTAATTTTATAATTTAAGTAGCTATATTTATATATTTTTAGCAGGTTTTGTGGTAGTATTTAATACTTATAATCGATTTTGTTTAATCGCATATGTAACAGTTGTTTTGCTTTTTTTACTCAAGATTTTAAATACAGTATTAGTTCTGATGCACACCTACAAACATTAGTCAGTGCCTTTATCAGCTACCTACGCTCTCTTTATCCCTAGGCCGATTAACTGTGCAACTTTAGTTTTTTCATTGTCTCGCCTTTTCTGGTTTTGTGTGATCAGATCAAGGAGATGTATATTATTTTTGGGACTCAACCCTTATGTCAAATTTAGGATCGAGTCAATCTTGAATAGTTGACTTTATTACATACCTATATTGCTTTTCTCAGGAAATTTCCATAGTTTCCCTTCTGTGGTATTTTCTGGGATTAGCTGTCTGCCACGTGTCTGCATTTTTATGCAATTCCTTCATATTTTCTCATTCCTTGGTGGTGTTATCTGCATATACTTGCCCATATACTCCTCGATGTTTTAGTTATGCTAGAAGTTCATCCATCATCAGACACCACAAAAGGACTTCACCCCTGTGGGTATTCTTTGACTATGGAATATATCCCAGTGTGAATTGAATAGTTTATTGATGTTAATAGTGTGTTGCGGAGAGAATTATTTGAAGCCTCTTATCGTTATCAGACCAGAAATACTAATACATTTAATATCATTTGATGGAAATTTTCACGTCTGATTCCATAATGTTTTCCTTTTTCTGTGCCTCTGAACACAAATTTATATACAGCATAATATGAACATTTTCGTGTTATTCAGGTAAAACTTGGACGTCTGAGGAACGTTTTGCTACTCTTTCAAAAATTGATACTAATGTGTTCACTAATGGTTTCGATGCGACTGATTCAAACAAAAAATACAAAATTTATACTTATATCTTTTGCTTAACTGCTTTCACTAGTTTCTCTATCTATTGGACGTCATGACACTGTCTTAAATCTAACACTCTTAAATTATACTTTAGCACCGTTTTTTCGTATCTATGGTAATAGAAGTGCACCAGTTGGCCCAGGGATGGCGCCGCTTTACCGGTAGCCAACTAAGCAGCCCTACTTTCACTCTGCTACCTGGGATTGATTCAACCTCTCTCCGAAAGAGATTCTAATTACATCAATGTTTGGGGGTGTGATTTAGGTACAAACACATTAATCATAACAATGAATATAGAGGCTTTCTTAAATATTATTATCATTTACGTACTTACAAAAAAATATATTTAATGTATTATTCTAATTTATGTTAAGGTATGGTTAATTTTAGTTATCAAATACATAGTTTAACTTGTTCTTAAACCTTATATTATAATGTTATATTTTGTAATTTTATATTTTTTATAAAACGAGTATATCATGTTGGAAATAAAATTTTTAATCATTTACCGAGTCAGTTTCACTGTAGAAAAATTAACTTATTAGTTCAGGCAAATAAACGTAAAACTTGGAGACTTCTGGGCCAGGGCTAAAAGTCGTTTTTTGGGGCGGGGAATCGATTGTGATACGTGATTGTGAAAAACCTACCTTCATCTCCTATTGATCAAACACTGTTTTTGGTGCGGATTTTTTTCTTTAAAAATGATTTTTGATACGGGACCACCGAGAGGGTTGATCAAAGGGAATGAAAACCACCCCTTTGAGGCAGAAAACGGTCATAGCTGATTTTTTTGCGCTGTTCAGAGGAAATATAACTAAAAAAAATCGAGGAGGATGAGGGAAGTAAAATTCTTTCATCCGCCCCTTATTTCCAGTCGAGGGGGTGAAAGCTACCCCCTACCGGAATCGCGAGCCTCCCTCCATCAATAACCAGTACCAATTAATAAAATTATATAACATCATCATCATCGTCGTCATTACCTGTGGTATATTTATTATTTATTTTATTATCATTATCATTGAGAGTAGTGAAGATCTAAATCCACCCCAATTAAATTATCTAACACCAGCCTAGTATTTTTTGACGTACTTAATAACGAACAATTGAAATATAAATTGTGTATTTATATAATGATATAGTGAAAGATATAATAATGCAGGGAGTAGTGTTTTGCCCTTCTTAAATACTGTATAATTACTTGTTATTGATTAATTCTGTGTTGTAGGGATATACGATTTTAAGTGTCAGCAGTGTGGAAGATACTACAAGTACAAATCAAATCTGAAATTCCACTTGAAATTCTGCGGCCAAAAAAACTTTCAGTGTAATTTGTGCATGAAACGGTTTACCTCAAAATTCGCATGGAAGAGACATGTCATCCAAACTCACAATGACAATTTAAGTGGATGTAATTATTCTGAATAAAAGTTTTGGAAAAGTATATTTTTTGGTATTAATTTAGTATTTAGCTGGCTCAGCGACACAATGCTTTAGGTTTGAGATCAAGTAGTCCCAGGTTCGAATCCTGGCCAGTGGCGTTTTTAATGTGTTACCGGGTTAGTAATAGTGGACTAGGCGGGGTTGTGCGAGGGGGAACACGGCAAGTCGCTCTACCATTCCTGAGTTCGAGTCTCAGCTGCGGCAGATGGCAATGCCGAAGGGAATGGCCGTTATATAATCGTCTGTGTGCCTGTGGCTTGGTTGAGTGGTGGAACGGCTAATGGTAAACTCCGCTAAATAAGTCGATAAAAAATAATTGTTGTTAGATAGACAAGCCCAATAAGACTATCTAGCAAAATTGGATACTGCTTGAACTATATTTTTTAATGATGATACGTTTATTTGGCTCTATCACATTAAACCCAGGAGAATATTTCAATTTTGGAAGCGCAAAAGAGAGGATTAGATTCTGGCTTGCATATCCCACTATTACGAACGTACGACATGAAAATGTTTCAAGGAACATTCAGAACTTCATGTACTAAAATTGAAAAAAGAATACTTCTGGTTCTACTTTTACATTGTCGTCTCTACTTCTATTACTGTACCCAACTTAATTTTTTAACGAAATTATGTCGTGCTTTGTACAAACAAAACTATTTCACAGTGTTTGTAGGAACGTCATTGATATAGTCTAAAAATAGTAGTGGTCTCAGTATTTATCCTTGAGGCACCCTTATTAACAAATTTACCGAATTTATAAGATGTATAATTTTGTAAATGCTAACTTATAGGTTTGATACTATTAACGTTAAAGCTTTAACTTAAATTTTCTTTATTGTTATGGAAGACCAAAAAGAAATTGGAAACAAGTTTCAACGTACTTTTAAGCTCTTAGACCTATTTTGTAAATAAATAACAAAAGACGGTCGATTAACTAAATTTAATAATTGATAAAATATTGCCAACTACTCAATAAAAAATATACAGGTTTGCACTTTGCTCTCATAGTCTGATAACTTTTTCCAAGGTTACAAATACCATTAATTTTTAGACGCTCACCATATAATCGTGTAAGAATCCCGCTGCGACACAAATGTGCTCCAACTAATCACCATAATTTTTTAGATAAGCATATATGTGAATGTGGAAGGATTTATAAACACATACGGAACCTGTATCAACACAAAAGGTTTGACTGCGGCAAAGAACCGAGATTTCCATGCCCACATTGCTTTCATAAATTTAGAACTAGATTCAATTTAAAAGCTCATTTGAGAACCCACAATTAGTGAGGGTCCACGGCTTGAGAAGTTGTCGAAATCAAGTAAGTAATTCCAGAAAGGTAAATAATTTTTGAGCTCGCATATTGAAGGGGTTCTAGGGCAGAGGAATAAGAAATGACTTATTGGACTTTGTCCTCCCGACTAATAAAAAATAAATGCTTAACATATCCAAGGACTTGAAGGAATACGGCCACACAGATTCAAGGAACTTAAAAGCATTATCAATCGCACGATCATCAATTACATCTAGTACAGTCATTCAACGTTAAAAAGGGGCCAAATCTCCGAAATCTGAAGTACAGCTCCGATCTTCTTGAAAATTTAGAATTAAGTTCATCTTACCCTCCTCTTCAAACCTGACTTGGTCGCAAACTGTGCTTTTTATTTTTAAGGGGTGAAAACTACCTCTTACTCCAATAAATTGAAAACTAATAAATTAACGCAGCGATGGGCTATAATTATGTTCAAATATGTTAAATATCAATTGTGTTTAATCATGGATCTAATATTTCAATATTTTACTATTTAACTACCCTTAAAAACAACCCCTCACACGAAAATTAATAAAAAAATATATTTAAAAAGAATGAAACCTTTTTATTTTGGACCGTAATAGGAAAATTTTTCCCTTTAAGTATAAGAAATCTGATACTTCATTTTTTTAATGATGCAACCCCAAAAGCCACCCCTAACAATAAAACTTAGGAAAAATTGAAAACTAATAGATGGAATCAATGATAGGTTATCATTATGTTCAAATATGTTAAATATTTGTTGTTTTTTATAATGTAACTAATATTTCGATATTTTAATATGTAACTACCCTTAAAAACCACCCCTCACACAATTATTAAAAAAACGATTTAAAAAGCATAAAATCTAGGAATTTCGCCTAGAGAAGCGCACCTTTCCTTTTCTATCTTTTACTCATATTATCTATATAACATCTTTTTATGCTTGTGTTTATACATGTGGGAATCCAGATATGTATGTATCAAGAACACAAGCATGTATAAAAGAATAAATGCTTCAAAACGTTCAAAATTCAGGCGCTCCGTAATTTTCCTACGTTATCTCTAGAAAAATGTATTTAGTTTTTTAACGATAACTCGGCTACCTTTGAAGCTTTTTGCATTTACCCACACATCATTTTGTAGGGAATTTCATAAGCTATAAAGTCATGATGATTGCAATATTTCTACACCCGTTCGTTCAGAGAATTTTAAGGTTGAAGGGCTAAAAAGAGGTTTCCTTCGCATAGAAATCAAAGCTTTAAATGCCCCTATCTCGCTTAATTTTTAAGTTACATAAATTTAAAAAAAGCTAAATTTTCAGTGAGAAGATAGCTAAATTTTTGTTAAGAACACTTTCTTTCGTAAAACCATTATTTTTTGTTATTTTGAAAAAACGACGTATTTTTTGAAAAATTAAAAAAAAAAATTTGCTTAAAACAACTTTTTTCAAAATGTACATTCTCTAAACCATTCAAACTTTTGGAACATGTTATTGGGACATAAATAAAGTTAATTTTTCATGGGCTACGATTAATTTTAATTTTGCCACTCATGGCGCCAATTTTATTGTCAATTTTTTTTCAAAAATCCCAGAGACAAATTATTTTTGTCATAACTTCCTTAATTTTCATGAGGCTTTTATAAAAACTTATTTTAAAGGTCTAATAAAGCACTTTAAAAAAGGTTATGAACATTTTTTCTGAAAAATTACTCATTTTTCCGTTATTTGAGTTTAAATCTTTAGATAAATTTACGACAAACAAAAATTCGTTTTCAATGACTCATAAGTCGCCTAATATGACCTAAAACATTAAAGAAAAACCAACGAATCGCTTTGTTTTTTTATAAGCTCCAATTTTGATAAGAATAGTTTTTTCCAGAAAACGTTTAATTTTCGAGTTATTCACGAAAAACTGTTGAAAAACGTGTTTTTATTGGAATTTTCAATCGCGAATAACTCAGAAATTATTAGGTTGTAGAAAAAACTTTATACTGCATTTTCGTCTTAAAATTTGGTCCTCTATCGATTCCCGGTATCATTTTGAATTTTTAAATTTCCACCCACGAGAAAGGGTGGCATTCACCTCCGGAGTGGAAGCACGTATCGGTACTAAGTCAGGTTTGTTATTTGCATCATTTTTGAGCTACTGTCAAAATTTCAAACAAATCGGTTGAGTTGATCAGATTTCGGAGGGGAATCGGTTCATTGATTGTACTAATCTCTAAAATTAGCCAAATTATTTTGGTGGCCTTTTATGATAATTGGAACTGCTTGTTTCTTTTCCCTTCAGAAAGACAGGAACGCGTTTGGAAAGGCGAATTCTTCAAATACCAATTCGAATTTATGCAAGAACCAACAAAAGTCCAATAAGCCATTTCTGCTACCTTAAAAATTTGTTTCCAAAAATTATTTACCTTTCTGGAATGAGTCATGTTTTTGGAAGTTTCGGACCCTCACTAAATTCATTCATGGTTAATCACTAATAAATTATTTGTTTATAATAATTAGGTACGTATTATGTGGATACCATGGAGAGAGAAAATTCACAAGTGCTGGGTTAGCAAGGAAGTTTTTGTCATTACAGTACTTCAAGTACTGTCAAAAGTAATGTTATTGTCCAGGGAGCACTATTTTTGTTTTATATTTACGATTCGGTTTTGCTGACGTAATTCAATAAATAATTTTTTATTTATTATTATCAGTATTTGCTATGTTCGTTTCTTATTTTGTTTGAACTTATTTTTATTAAAAATTATAGTTTTTTCTCGTTTATTTATATTAATAATTCTTTAATTTGTTGTGTGTACGTATTTTCCTGTATATATATATTTCGTTTTGTTTTGTCTTTGTTTATTTTATTTATTTTGTTATATTTTAGTTTAATTTCTTACTTTTTAATTTCAGAATACTTAGAATTTGATCAAATTCTGATCCCCCCAACTGTAGAGAATTTACTGCGAAATCCCGCAAACAAAGTTAGGAAGAGAGGCGTAAACGGCCACTCAATGAGAAAGTTCAAACTTTTATCAGACACCATAATCCGCCCCGGTTACAGTCACGATTCCCAGTTCGCGTGCAGACATTGCGGCAAGCGCTACAGATGGAAGTCGACGATGAGAAGACACGAACAAGTCGAATGTGGCGGTAAAGAGCCCATGTTCCAATGCCCTCAGTGCCCATACAAAGCCAAGCAAAAAGGAAATTTGGGAGTACACGTGCGAAAGCACCATAACATGTTGGAGATGTCACTACGGGAGTCTTACTACAAGCGGCATATAAATGAGTATTATTCTAAGGCACACTTAACTTCTAGAGAGAGTCTATTTGAATCGTCTTTGAGCGATTGTTATCTAAATTCTGAACGAGCATCAGAAGATTCGCAGCTACCTTCAAATAAATCGTTCCTTAAGGCGCGACTTACGCAGCGTAGCAAATCGCCGAGTGATTCTTTACCGAAGTCTGATATTGATAACCAAAATTAACACGTTCAAATATATTTATACCTGTATTATTTGTATTAATACGATTTATTATTATCAGGTCAAAAATTGACCAACCGTATTGTTAATTTAGAGATTATTGTTTTTAAGTTGACTGTTACAGGTAGGAGTATGATTAAGTGTACAGCACTATAAAATTTTGAAATACTTATTCACTTATATTTCAAAGTATTAGGAACGTGTTATTTTGATTATATTCAAGTGCAATTGGGAGATTGGTGCAATAATTTATTAAATTCGACGGGATCTGATTCCATGTAAAGCATCTGGCAAGCAAAAGAAAAGTGGTCATTTTTATACTCAAAAACGAAAATTACAAGTATAATTTTTGTACATAATACTGCAAGTAAGTAACAAAACTGTTACGAGTATTTGAAATAATGGCCTACTAGAACCAAGATGTCAACGTGTTGTTGCACGCCAAGAAAAAAATTGAGATAGAAAGAAGCATGGAAAGAAGAGTATCAGAAGTGGGATCATGAAGAGGATACCATGACTATGGTATTAGTAATTACTTTGCTACTAGTAATTACTAAGATATTACTAATTACCTTACCAGACGAGAATTAGAATCAGAATAAGATGCTTACTTTTCCAATTTTATCAAGTCGGAAAACTGTTCGTAATATTTTTTTATTTTTTTCTCGAAACATTTGAGAATTTATTTACAAAAACATTTGCTTTTTATAAACATATCTCAAATTGTATTGCCAAAGTACATGGATACTATAAAATTCCTAAGGAAAGATATTTGTAGAATGCCAATGGTGAAATAGGCGAACGAAAAATGATTTTAAACAATAACATTTTTTCGTTTTTTATTTAATGCGACGATAGTGCTGAAAACCAGTAGTGTTTGTATTCATGTTTATAGCACTAAATGTAACAGCGATAATTAAATACCCGTCCTACTTTTACAAAAAAATTAAGTGCCTTAACTAAAAGCAATGATATATACATACTTATTCATATTTTATTTTTTTGTTGGCTTAAATGAATATAGTTTTTGTTTGTTATGTAATTTCTATCATTATTAATTTTAATTATATTATTTTCTATAATTACTATACATCAAATAATGTTCTATAGAGTTACAAAGTTTATTTCTTTAACAAAATTTTATGAATTATATTGTTATGTTACATAAATCATTATTTAGATATTATAAATATATTTATATTTTGGGGATTTGGATTTATAAAATATTATTATTCGTTAAATAACAGTGTTTTATTTCTCTTGAACAGTGTCCCCATATCATATTCTAATAGTTCTAATAGTTTGAGTTTTATACTCTGTTTGGAAAAGACAGAGAGTAATAAAACTTTTATTGGAAATATCCGAAATTCTACCTGTTTTGATCATAAAAATTAAATCCCTGCCAAGTTGTTCAAATCTCTCATTCCACTGGACGGGGAAGTAAAATCAGAACTTAATTAAGTGGTTTATAATCCCGTTTTCCGTGCGAGAGTTCAGAGATCGAATCTCAGACGGGCTCAACTACTTTAGATTTATTATTTTGCAAGTAATGTGGTAAGTAAGATTAACAATGTAAATAATACATCCAAGTGATAGAAAGTGTCGAGCAAGAATTTTTCAATTATTTTAATTTAAATTTCTCAATTTCAAGTAATTTCCTGTAAAATCGGAAGCGCTATTAAAAAAAATTTTCACCAGTAAATAATTCACTTCTAGCAGGCAAAAAAGTTACCAAGAACCTACATCCAAGATTAAAAAAGTTACAGCAATTAAAAAAAAATACAACAATTTAAAGTTAAACAATAAAATTAAAATATATAATATGAACAATTTTGCTTAAAATTAAATTCTTAATCGAATTGCATATATTTCAAACCTTCCTTGATCGAAAAATATTTTTAAACTGCAACGCCATCTGTGGTGATAATGTTATAATAGTAAATTGTTGAAGAAGGCATTAACCATAGAAATCTATTACCGTTTACAGAGTAAAAGTATATTTTTTAATTTCCGAAATATCGTCTGTGGGAGCTTGAAACACCCTCAAAATATAATGCAATAACTTTTACGAAGAAAAATAATACGAAACATTTTTCATACAATATAGGCAACGAAACGGTTATCAGATGCACCCAACTTAAAAATCTTCGAGTAATTTTTTATTCAAAATTAACCTTTGTTACTCATATATATTACATTACTGCTAATGCCTACAAGAATCTAGGCTTTATTGTGAGGAAAATCGAAACATTTTAAGAAAATTTTTTCTACACTCTACTCTCTCTTCTGTTCAATGTTTTGGTCAGGCCTAAATTAGAATAGTCATGTTCTTAACCTAGAACGAATTCAGAGAATTCAATATTTTGGACAAACATAAAACTGCCGTTGTTGGTATAAGCTAAAAGTCTGATAACAGCTATAGTGTGCTTCGTTCAAGTCATTCGTTTTATGTCGTTAATGTAAACGCCCAAATTCCAAATTTCCTTTAGACATTTGGGAATATAATTTCAAAGTGATGCAAGGACTAAATATTTAAGTTGCGTGTATGTTTACAATCACGAAAACATAAACAACCATGTGAAGGCCCAAACGTTACATATACTAAACGGGTGGGTGGTTCAAACGCCATTATCCCCTCCTCGGGCCGGGATAAACACAAGTGAACACATGTTTGGGTATCCGATATCATATATTTTTTAACGTTTTCATTGATAGAAGTGTAATGGCATTGATGAGGCATTCCCCGCCACAATCTTAATTAACTAAAATTTCGGCGCGACGGCATTTCTGTACATGTCCCGCAACAAAACTCAAGGATAATTTATTTTAATTTTTTTATGGGACTAAAATATGTTTAGTAACAGATCTGTAGTTTGAATATTTGCAGATGCTGTAGAATTTTGTTTAAATATATGTCGAAATAAGTACCCACCATTAACTGTATATTTTTTTAGGTGAACTTACGCCAGCTTTCAAATGTATTTCTTGTGGAAGATTATACCGTTCAAGGACAGCTTTGAATAGGCATATCAGATACGATTGCGGAAAACTACCGAAGTTTGCGTGCCATGTCGAATCCTGCAACTATAAAGCTTACCAGAAGGTGCACTTGCTGAGGCACTTACACAAGACGCATAGTATAGTAACAGAAAAAAGACGTTTTAATCCAGACATCTCATTCGATCCATCAAATGATATTGAATTCTTCGGGAACTATTCGGCGATTCTTCGGTAACGTCCTGGATGCTTCATTAAGAAAAACAGTCCGAATACAGGATTGTAAATTTTTTTTTGTACTTGTTTCCGTTACCATTGTAAAATAATCAGTATTCTAATGACCAAGAAACGAGGTTTGTGGACATGTTTAAGCTGTAGTCACTCACATAAACACAAAATTTGGGAAAAATTTAATTCAGTATAACATTTTCTTGCAAAAACTACGTTTAATAGATATTTGGGCTTTAGTAAAATTCTGCTACTTCACTTTCATGAGACAATGGCCAGACTTACACAGGGTATTTCAGGGGTGTTTAATATCTCAAGAACCCTTTGAGCTACAGTGACTAGTTTTTGCATGTGATTCCATATCAATAGAGACCATTATCTGATATTATCCACCAAGGGTAAATTCAAACAGGGGTTCACAAAATTGGAAAGGGGGACTTACTTCGCCCCCCAAATTTTTTAATGTGAATTTCCTGTGATAGTCTCATCGGAATATGATTCTTTGGCTACAAATACACAAAAAAGGTTATATTGTTTAACGCCGTAGGACCAACCGGCTTCGAGAAATATGAACATAAAGTAATTCTTCCAGTTCTCTTGCACAAACAGAATTTTTTCAATGTATTCATCATTTTCTTTCCATTTTCGCAAGTTCCATGGACAGAAGGTCATTTCTCGGTATATAGTTACAAAAATTCACACAGTATTTTTTTATTTGTAAAAACGTTTTACCATTGATCAACTTACTTGGCTTTTTATTATTTAATTGGTCGTTATTAATAATAATAATAATAAACACCACACAAGGATTGTATGTAGAAGCTTTCCCAAATAGAAGAGTACCTTGCGAAAGATTTTATGTAAGTGTAGATCGTTCGTTACGGAAAGGGGGTAAGTTTTATTCAGACAAGGAAAATTCTGGCCCAGATCGTTATGTTAGGACCCCAGAAACATAAGAAGCAATTAAATGCAGAACACGGCTTGCGTTACAGGAAGGTGTGTCAGCATCGTCTGTTTGAAGGGTGTTACATGAACAATTACTGTATCCCTACCACATACAAAGGTTACAAGTGCTCAAACCAGAAGATCTACCAAGGTGGAAGGCCTTCTGCCGATGGCTTGTGCGAAAATGTGAAAGAAATGCTGAATTTGTTCAAAAATTTTATTTACGGACGAAGCGGGGTTTACGCGGGATGGTGTTGTCAACTTTCACGACAATCACATATGGACAGAAGAAATCCTCATGCTTTCTTCCAAGTCCAGGCACCAAGAAAATTTTTTCATAAACGTTTGGCCTGGTATACTTGGTAACAGATTATTAGGACTAGTAAATTAACCTACAAGGGTAACTAATATAAGTGAGACGCTAATTGACGCGGTTCTAGTTAGTACTAAAGATTTGGTTAATGATATATCGGTTGAAAATGTAAATTTTTCCGATCATAAGTTGGTACGTTCTGAATTCTGTTTTGAGTTGGAGAAGCCAAAGCAATTTTTCTTATACATATAGAGAATTTAAATACTTTAATTACCAAAACTTTTTAGTAGATTTAAATCTAGTCTCATGGGACCAACTGTAGAAATATGATAAAGTTAATGACATGGTTAATTTTTTTAATAGTATAATATTAAGTTTGTTTAATGAACACGCACCATTAAAAACTATTAGAATTTCAAAGGTGAAAGCACCTTGGTTCACAGACGTAACTAAAATGATGATTACAAGGAGGAGTAAGGCATTATCAAAATTTAGGCATTCTAGGACTAATGGAGATTGGTTATATTATAAAAACTTAAGAAATTTAACAACGCTGGCAATAAGAGAGGAAAAAAGGCTTATCTTAAATATGTTCATGATAATAAAAGTAGTAAAGAACTATGGAATACACTAAACGATTTAAATATAACAAAAGCTCGCATGAACATGGACACACCTGACTTATCTGACCCGAATGAAATTAATAATTACTTTGTTTCAATTTGCAGTAAAAGTGACTGTCAGCAGGAAATGTTTGACAGATACGATAATAATAAATTTAAAGAAAATATTTGTTTTGAATTTAAATCGGTAAGTGAAACTGAGGTTTCTAAATGTATTTACAATATTCGATCTAACGCATGTGGTCACGATGGGGTCTCTACAAAAATGCTTAAGGTGTGTGTGCAGGAAATCAATTCACATTTAGCATTTATTATTAATAAGTATATATCCATGGGTATTTTTTCTGAATTATGCAAAATAGCAGTAGTAAAGCCGCTTAACAAGGTCAAATCCCCCAATGAACTTTAAGATTTGCGTCCCATTAATTTACTACCTGTATTATCCAAAATTATTGAACGCTTACGCCTACGCAAACGAACACTGACTAATTCCAACAAATCAGTCAGGTTATAGAAAAGATCAAAGTACAACCAGTGCCCTGTTAAAGGTATGTGATGACTTAATAAACGGTTCTGAACACAACAAGATTGCAGTATTAGTAATGTTTGATTATTCAAAGGCTTTTGATACTCTCAGTCGTGTTTAGTTACTTGCGAAATTAAAATTCTTTGGATTTACTCGCAATGCTCTTAATATCATGAAGTCACATTTAAATGAAAGCAAGCAAAAAGTAATAACCGGTCATAACTTAGAATCTGATCTGAAGGTGTTGGAGGCTGGTGTTCCGCAAGGATCAATATTAGGGCCTCTTTTATATTTAATATATACTGCGGATTTCGTTAAAATTATTTAAAAATGTGTATCCTATTTCTATGCAGACGATAGCCAGCTATATAATACCTTCAGCTCAGAGGACTATATGGAGGCAGTACCTGACATGAATGAAGATATCAGATGCCTTCTTGATATTTCACGTAAGCACTGCCTAACTATCAATGCCAAAAAAAACGCAAATTTTTTGGTAGGACAGCAGGTGTTATCTTGTCATGACGAGTTTAAAAATCTGGGGTTAATAATAGACTTTAAATTAAGATTTTATGCTCATATTAATATGGTAATGAAAAAAACATTTTGCGCCTTAAATAATCTATATAATCATCGGCATTTTTTAATCAAAAATTAAAAATTATGTTGTGCGACTCTATCATTCTATTACATTTTAACTATTGTGATGTTGTTTATGGCCCTTGGCTGGATGCGGTAACTTCATACAGAAGGTACAAAATACATGTATTCGTTTTATTTTTAGTCTTTCTAGAAGAGAGCATGTTTCTCCTTATTTAAATTTTATTTTTATTTGTTTTGCCTAATAGATTGGATGGGCTAAATTATCTAGATTTTTAAAGAAACAACTGAAGAGATCTATTAGAGGATGTGCCGTATGAAACCAGAAGGACAATGTGGTTCATGCACGATGGTGCACCTCCGCATTTTAGAATAGTTGTTCGAAATTATTGAAATGCAGCTTTAGGTTCAAATTTCTTGGAACTGGTTGATCCTATGGCGTTACAAAAAGATAACCTTTTTTGTGTATTTCGATGAGACAATCATAGAAAATTTACATTAAAAAATTTGGGGGAAACGTAAGTCACCTTTCAAATTTTGTGTACCCCTGATTAAATCTGCCCTTGCCGGATAACATCAGATAATGATCTTTATTGATATCGAATCACATGTAAAAACTAGTCACTGTAGTCAAAGGATTCCTGAGATATTAAATAAAATGTCAATTTTGGATGCCTGTAGCGCCCTTAAGCGGGATTTCCGGATTCAAGTTTATATGAACTTTTTTTCATATCTTTTTATGTAGAATCGCCCCTAGAAATTAATGACCGCATACCCGAAACACCCTGTAAACTAAATTATACAGAGCGTTCGGAAATTTCATTCCACGTTCTGTAAAACGATTGGCCACAGAATATATTTAAAAGAAGTCCTATGAATATAAATCCGCAATTGCTTCCTAAAGACGCTAGCACCCTTTGAAGATGGTGTCCATGAAGTATATTTGATTTCATTTCTCCAGGCATATTGTAAGTCTAGGTATTTATTTTTGTACGTGAACTACCACTAATAGGGCTATTTCAGGCAACCAGCGATGTTTAGTGGGGTACTAACGGATATATCAGTGAATCTATTTATCCATATGTTCCTTTTGATATTTCTGATATTTTGCACTGATATCATGATCCCCTGGTAGTTTTTACGTAAAAAATATTCTTGCAAGAAGTCGTAAGATTTGAGGTTTTTGAGAAAAACGCATCTGACGCAATTGTTATAGTCGAGCTCTGGTTTACGCTGAATTCAAAAAAGGCAATAAGAATTTTACCTCATTAAAATACCGTAAATACCATTCACAACTTTATTTCACATGTATGAAATCAAATTTCAATGTAATGAAAATAGATTTCATACAAACGAAATATAAATTCACTTTCATGAAAACAGATTTCGCACAAATGAAAATAGATTTGAAATTTAAGTAATTTAATTTTTCACGCACGAAATTAAAATTCAATGTCATGAAAACAGATTTCATAGTGCTTATAAATGACGAAATTAATACATCAGTTTTTTAGTATTTCGGCAAATCTCAAGTTATTTTTAAACGAAAATACAAGTTAAAAATTAATATTTATTTCAAACACAAGAGTAATAATCAAACAATTTACAAGATCGAAAAACATATTTAACAATAAAAGGTAACATAATATTTAACAATAACATATTCAACTATGATTCGATTACATCTTGGTTTCTTAATACATCGGCTAAATATCTTTCTACGCGGTTTGCATTTTCCAAGAAGGACTGCTGTGGAACATCTCTCATGGAGGTGTCAGCAATGTTTTCCACAATGTGCATTCTGAGCTGATTATTACCCTTAACCGACTGTTTTTTTTCCATTTTTCCTATTAATATACACTGATAGACGGTAAGAAATAAAATATTACCGACCAGAAATGTCTAAAATCGTGTAGAGCTTATTTTAAGCCTGATTTATTCTGAAATGCATTTTATTAATATTTAATGATAGCCAAACGCAAAATATAGCAGGTTATAAATTGTTGAAATCATGTACAGTTAATGTTCCAACATTGTTTTCATAACAATACAACAAAAAATCTGAACCTGGATTTCACAGTTGGAATCTAACACGGGGCTTGTTGGAGGAAAACTTTATTTTCTAAACGTAGGTAAATAATTGATTACTGTAGTTGAATTTCTATTTGGTCTTTACTTCTAGTAGTGCTACCGTAGTAGGGGTACCTTTTTCTCTGGCTGGGATACCCATGGAATTATGCAAGAAAAGCAGCAGCACAAAACACATTCCATATGTAATAAAAAAAATTAGCGCTACACGATTTTAGAAATTTCTCATCGGTAATATTTTATTTCGTACCGTCTATTAGTGTATATTAATAGGAAAATGGAAAAAAAACTTAGTCTGTTAAATTGAATAAGGGTAAATATCAGTTCTACATGATTTCATACATTTTTAATATGTATTTTGTTGTGGTAACAGTAACGCGATTTTTGTTATATTTTATTCTCTACCATCAATGCACATTAATAGGAGAAATTTTAATCTGTTAAAATAAAATAAATAAGGATAAAAATGAGCTTTCTTGATTTTATGAATTTTTAATCTGTATCAGAAAGCAAAGGCGGTCAGAAGGTGCAGGGGACTACGATAGCGGTAAAGCACTTTTTGGTATTGTCTTCCAGTTTGGTTTAAGCAAAGGTTATGTTGGTCATCATGAAGTATATAGTCAAAAAGATAAACATGATGGACAGTCAGGGGTGTGGGGAAGCCACATAGAAAATTAGCTTGTAGTATTATATATTGGAAGTGTTATGGGGAGGGGGGAGTTTCTGATTTCGTAAGTAAAAAATTAGTTTTTTTAAATTTGAAATCTATTTTCATTTGTGCGAAATCTTTTTTCATGAAAGATTTATATTTTATTTGTGTGAAATTTAATTTCGTCAAATTGAAATTTGATTTCATAAATGTGAAATAAAGTTGTAAATGCTATAGTCGCAAAAGTAATTGCGTCCAGACACACACTTGAAATATTTAGAACAACTCAGTCGTTCAATTGTAACAGCGCGCTACGCTCTAGTATTATTATTATGTACATTTTAATGCATATGGATTTTAAGTTCGGCTCTGTACTATTTCGTTTGCAAATTGACTCACCTACATTCGTAGGTTTTTAATATACGTCGGCTTGTTCTATGACATCATGCCGTATGGTCCAACGGTGATAATAATGAGGTCGTCAACTTTGTATTGCTTTTTGAGTGCACCATAAACCTAAGCTCAACTATACATCTACAGCTTAACTTGTGTGTATGTTCAAAGAAGCATGTGGTTACTGAATCGAATATTGAAGGACCGAATTTAGTTTTATTATTTTCTGATGATATACGTATTCGTTATAGGAACTTCATCGTTTTACAAAAGTTATGAAAATTATTGTATGTATATTTGTTTGCTTACTTTCACGAATTCAAAAACGTGTGATTTTTTATTACAATTCTGAATCTCAAAACAAGACTGTTTAATAAAAGCACCTTTCGGCATATCATCAGCTGTATATAGCAACTTTATCACAAATCGATTTTAATTTTATACTCATACAATATTGATTTACAGAAATTTGTTGATAATTTACTATGATTTTTATTATCGAGAGAAATTTATATTAGTTTGTATTGTACATTAAGTATTACTAACAAAATATACGAATATTTTGTAATAAAAAGTGTGTATTTTTTTTAGTCATTTGTCCCTTTCATTTCCTTATTTTACAGCATGATTATATGTTATTTGTTCACCATTGGGACTTCCAAAGACTGAAATATTTGAATTATAAATAAAAAGGGGATATTATTTTAAATATTAATTATGATATGCTTATAGTTATCATAGATTAGAGAAAAAATGGTCTGACAATCAAATAAATAATTACCGACCAGCTGGAGGGGTGGAGAAGCCAAGTAGTAAAATGTTACGCCTAATGTATATTAATAATAATTGTACACTACGCGACCACGATAGCGGTTGCTTTAGTTGACATACTAGTCTAAGATCCGGTCGCTGGTTTCTGCAGGTATCTCGAAACTTAATTAAAATTAATGATTAATGGCAATGTAATATATTACTGCCTGGTAGCCTATCTAAGATTAGCCGCGGTTACATTCAATTTAATTTGTTGTAATTAATTTATTGTAATGAATTCCAACTATATGTTTCTTAAGCGAATTAAACGTCATTTGATAGAAAATGATGCGAAGAACGAAAAAAAAAATAGTTGCCAGCTCTCAGTCAGCGGCAACCTCTGGGTTGCCAGGTGTAAAAAGGTATTTATTAAATCATGACAACCACTACTTACGGCCATTTTTTACAGGAAAAAATTAAACTTTAGTATAAAATTTTCTTGAAAATCACTATGACTATAAATAATTAACAATAACATACCATGGCAACCACTACTTGATGCCATTTTTTGTACAGGCAACCATGTATTATCGTGTACAGCAAAAATTAAACTTCAGTTTAGTATAAAATTTTCTTGAAAATCACTGTGATCGTAAATAATTAACAATAACATACCATGGCAACCACTACTTGATGCCATTTTTTTACAGGTAACTATGTACTATCGTCTACAGCAAAAATTAAACTTCAGTTTAGTATAAAATTTTCTTGAAAATCACTGTGATCGTAAATAATTAACAATAACATACCATGGCAACCACTACTTGAGGCCATTTTTTACAGGCAACCATGTACTATCGTGTACAGCAAAAATTAAACTTCAATTTAGTATAAAATTTTCATGAAAAACTCTGTGACCGTAAATAATTAACAATAACATACCATGGCAACCACTACTTGAGGCCATTTTTTACAGGCAACCATGTATTATCGTGTACAGCAAAAATTAAACTTCAGTTTAGTATAAAATTTTCTTGAAAAATACTGTGACCGTAAATAATTAACAATAACATACCATGGCAACCACAACTTGAGGCCATTTTTTTACAGGTAGCATACCTACTTACACCTGGTAATTCAGAGGTTGCGGTTGACTGAGTACTGGCAACATTTTTTTTTTCATTCTCCGCATCATTTTTTATCAAATGACGTTTAATTCACTTAAAAAACATGTAGTTCGCATCACTGAACTCTATTACAGTAAATGGAATGCCAATGCCACAAAAATTTCTACGTACAATTGAATATCGCGCAAGTATGGCGGCCACATAGAAGCGCGCAATCGCACTATGAAATACGTCAGGGCCGGCCTTATTTTTATTGCGTGTTTCATATTTTTAACTTTTTTTAGAAATCGCATAAATAAATATAACAATTTATTTGCCTTGATAGTTATAAAAAAAATCAAAGTTATCGTTATTCCCAAAACAATCATTTTATTTTCAATTTCTTGTAGCAAATGTCGAATATGTATGATCATAAGTTCAATATATAGTTCACAAAAAACAGTCATATATTTTCTATCTCTGGGTTCGAAATATGATTTTAAAATTAATACAAGCTAAAATTGAGGCCTGAAAAAAAACTATACTTTTTTTCTACGATCAATCAGTAAATATATGAGTAGGTACTAGCGAATTTTTATTGAAAACTAAAATCATGCATTTTATATTCACAAATATGTTTGAATTGACAAATGAAATGAAGAAAAGGTAATAATTAACTATTTTCAAATACTTGGTGTGGTATTATTATTTGAATTTCAAGATAACTTAGCTTTTTTGTTTAATATCAAATGCCTTGATATATAAGTGATAGATTGTTTTACTCGTTTGTTTATAAAAATATGACATACTCATGAGACAATGAATTGTAAAAGAATATGTAAAGGTGTTTACGTAAAACTTCCTTCTCTATTTGCAAGAGAAAATTAAAGTATAATGTCCATTTATATTTTGACTAAAAGTATGTGGTTTCGTTCCCGGTAGTAGTGTACATATACCAAATGTTTACTTGCTACATTAAATAATTTTTCTGACAAAGTAACTGAATAACTAAAATTCGTAATATACTTCGTCTGAAACGTGGAAAATCTGATAAAATCTTGTACTGTACTTTTGACAAATATAATGTAAACATGAACCAAGGGAAGCAACAATTTTCTTACTTTTTATTAAGTATTTTGCACTGAACTCTATTGCTTTATTTTCCTTGATTTTTTTTAACATCGGGCTATTACCGCCACCAAGGGCAAGAACCAATACCAGGAGACAAGCTACCCTCAAACTGGAAATTTTGCCAAACCTCTATCAAAGAGTAGGGATTTTTTTTACTTGCCTAGTATTTAATGGACAGGGGATTAACTGTTTTACATACCGTCCCAAAGATGGTATATCCACTACACAATCCCCGTCTAGAATTAAATAGCATTTAATACACTGAAATACAAGCCGCTAGAAGGTGAGTCAAGATTGCTGCGTTTCTCTGAAAGTCACCCATTCAAGCACTAACTGCGGCTCCTCTTGCTTTATATTTAGTATCGCAGTACAATGCCATAAAGACAGAGCTGCGCTCGTCCTTAACTGTTCTGTTATAATAGATTTCAGTGGTATCTTGCCATGGTGTGCAAAAAATATTTAAAAATTTTAATAAATGAAACTTCTGCTTAAAAATAGCAGAACTTGTTTTTTGAATATTACAAAATGTCTCGCTAGTAAAATATATAAATTAAAACAAAATTTTTAAATAAACTATTACATAATTAAAAATATAAATTAGTTATAAAATTTCAGGAAATTCTCTTTTTATTCACAAAACGCTATGTTATATGTCAAACATTGTCATTCTATTTGTATTTCCATAAACATTTGGCACATATTTGCATTATTTTTAACCGACTGCGCTAAGCAAAGGAGGGTAATGTGTTCCTTATTTATTTTGCATAATACACAAATAATTGAGATGCCTTGCTGCCGCACTCTATTAACTTACTAGTAATATACTTGAGTGTTCCTATTGTCAACTTTACCACGTTGGCTGACTGGACTCATATTTCACAGTTTGAACTTGCTTGTTTCATAAAATTGTAATATTAATTTACAAAAAGTATGATAACATTGTGTGTTTTCAAAAAGATCTTGGAATCAGTATTATTATCCCGAATATGTTGATTACGTATTTAATTAATACTATTTAGGTACTCAACAATTCACAAATAATAAACTTAAAAATCGCAGCAATGAAAAAATGTGAGGTTACAATATTTTGCATCCTGATATCTCGGGAAGTATATACAGCCTATTTTTAATAAAAATTCGTGTAATTTAATCGGACTGTCTTGCCAATATTTAGATGGTAGCTTATTTTAATACAACAGACAAAAGTTGAATAGGTATACTTACTTAAAATATAACAAACTCGGGATTTCGTCCCGGTTCTTACAAAACAGTACCATACAAGTGCGCACCTATTGTCTTAATTAAGATAGACACTGTTTATAAGTCACAAAATTATATACAAAATAACCAATATATCTCACAACTTTTCGCAAACGAAAGGATAAAATGACGAAGACCGACTCTGTAATTCGCATTCAATTTAAGACCTACGCTTTAGAAACAAATAAAACACAAACTTGCGTCAGCGCATAACTTCCGTACACAACTGTTTGAGTCAAGTTCCGACATATTTTTAACCTTAGATTTCCTACTGCGTCGGCGCTTGTCTGTGCATTTTAAATCGCATGATTATCACATTTTGTTTACGCGCATATGCCTATAATGGTGTTCCATTTACTGTAATAGAGTTCAGTGGTTCGCATTCATTACAATAAATTAATTAGCAATAAATTTAATTAAAGGTAATCGCGGCTAATTTTTGGCAGGCTACCCGGCAGTAATATATTAACCATTAATCATTCAGTTGAATTGAGGGCCGTTAAAAAAACAGATACCTGCAGAAATCTGCGACCGGATCTTAGACTATACTGGGTGCAATAGAAACTTCTTATCTCTCCTCATGTAATAAACGATTTAACGATTAATATAATTGGTTCAGGGCTTATGTATTCAATAAAAGCTATTAAATAGATCAATTAAAACATTTTTGTCGCTTGAGGTTCGATTGAAACTGTTATCAACTTAAAAGATTCGCTAAAAAACCAGGTATATCTTCATATTTTTACTTCCACCTCTAGTGGAAGCATAGTAAAAAAATCTTTTTTATTGAAATAGGCTTAAAATGTCATGAAACGTCGAGATTTTAAATTTGAGGCAAAGAAAATTCCTGTCTGTCTGTCTATCTGTAACTTTTTTTATGCGCACGTTTACTCTGGAACTCTTTATGATATTGATTTGAAATATTGATTTGAAATTTGATACCTCCTCTACCACCCCATTGCCACCCCCACCCTATTGTTTAAGGGACTAAAAAATTAAATTGGGATTTAGTATGTATACGAGAACCAATGGCTTCTAATTTTTTTTTACATTAGCCACCCCCTCTACCACCCCCACTCTATTATTAAAGGGAATAAAATATTACATTGGGCTTTAGTGTGTATAAGACTTGGATACAAAATCTGGATGTGGAAGTAATGATCCTTGGGCAGCGGATTTCAATCTACATATAATAAAGCTCCGGAACATTACGTTTGAATTTTCAGCAATTCTTAATAATAACTATCATTAACTAATAGATTTAGATCTTTATTTTTAAATCGCGTCGCGTAAAATGCAATTATTAATCTAATATACTTTAAATGTAATATGGTAAAATTACAGCAAGGTCTATTCCTTATATTTGTGCCTAGTTTTTCCATCCAATTGTTTCTTATTTAAGAGTGTATTGACAATATTTATAGTTTTCTTATTATTATTATTATTAGCCGTTACTCGAGTCCGAGTATGAAAATGTTACAGTCGATAAATTGTGTACAATAAAAAACAAGTAACAGGTGTAGTTTATTGTAATTCCCATTCATCTACGGTGCACACGACTATGGCTATAGAGGCCAATTCGGGAGAGCACATGTCGACCGCAGTCAGGACAAACATAGACCTGGTTAGGTCTTGGATTCGGCCTTCTTGCAGCAACATTTCCTTGATAGCTGGCCACAACCCCTCGCCATTCGGTTCTGTCCGCTGCAAGTTGTTCCCATTGCTCGTCTGCAATACCGCAGAATTTTAGATTTTCATGGAGAGCGTCTTTGAACCTCTTTCGTTGACCGCCACGCCTTCTTCTACCGCTTAGCAATTCACCATAAAGTGTGCATTAATATATTTAAACAAAATCAATTTTTCCAAATGTATGTATATTTCATATATTATATTATCGAAATGAAATTTTTATTTTAAAATAAAAAAAATTCAGGCTTTCTCGAGAATCTGTTCTAGGACTCTTATTCCACTGAATTAATTTACATCAACCTTAAGTAGTTAAATTAGGTGTAAATGGAGTAATTGGTAGTAATTAGATATAATAGATTAGTCAGTCATTGTTTTTTATTAGCACAACCCTACTTTATTATTGAAACGTCTCTGTAAGGTTTGTAAAATAATATAAGACGTCTCAACGTGTAGAGGCACCACCTTCTTTGGCAAAGGAAGGAGCTGTATATGGCAGAAAAGGAGGGTAATTTTTTTCTGCAATTTATTAACTTAAGCGTATTTTAGGTCATCCGTGTGCCACCTGTGGAAAAGGTTACAAGACCAAGCAGTCCCTATACTACCACAAAAAAGTTGAATGCGGAAAGAAGAAAACATATAAATGTGTGTTTTGTAATTACTACACCAAACGTCCCTATGATATAAAAAAACACTGTATTGCCAAACATCCCAATGAAAATATATTGGAGAATAATTTTTATATCAAAATTTTGGGCAGTCCATTAGAAATAGTCGAGAGAGATATGAGAGATATGTTTGATCCCTTAATTTGATGTGATCTTAAAACTTATGTGTAATTATACGGGGAATTTCTAGGTAGAGTCAGTATTAGTATTTTACACCTAAGGATTATTTATAATTTTCAAATTGTTACAAATGTTTTATTATTATTTTATTTGTATGTGTCACGTTTTCTCTTTTTGTCAATTTTCTTTATTTATGTCCTGTTTATTTTTTGAAATGACAAGTTGAATCTTAATCAACGGCTGTTAATGTATACGCTAAGGGTGAGCAATTATTTGTTATTAGGTAGGTATAAAATAAAAGGAACAAACCTTATATCCTCTTTATTGTTAAATTGTTAACGATGATATCAACTCTGATTTTAATTACTGATAACCTTATTAGGAAAGTGTGATTATCTTAATGAAATCATAAAATAACGTAATTCATAAGTATTTATATAATAAGAGTATGTTTAAAATTATTTAATTTATTTAAATTTTTAAATTCTTTAAATTTTCAAATTTCTATTATAAATTAATAATGTGAGGTTAAATCATTGTTTCTAATTAATTATTTTAATCTGTACTTAATATGGCTAAATTTATTTCAATATATTTTGTAGCCCTGAAGAAGAAAATAAAGCTTGTCGAAATGTCGACTTTAGAGAGAATAAAAGGTTTGCTCCTTTTATTTTATACAACTACCTAACATACATTTTGTGAATACCAAAGTTATGTATTATATGTTACATTCACAATCTAATAAATTTAATTAGCATTCCTCAGTAAATCATTTATTACGTGTCTTGATGATGTTTGTGCCGATAGCCGAGTGAGTAGAAGCGTCATACCAGTAGCCTCAGCACCCATTTTACCTCAAAAGGCTATTGAACACCCCAAATTTATAAGGTGAAAATGGTTGAGGAACATGTAAAAATCATGTTACGCCCACCAGACTATTAAAAATTTGTTAATTGCTATTTTTAATGAATTTGTAGCTAAAAAAGTAACACGTGCTTGAAATTTACGCAATTTATGGTAAATAATGTATCATTTTTCAAAAAAAGTTTGTCCGACTGACAATTTTTGTTAATTAACATCTGACAGACCTTTTGTTATAAATTATTTTTTCATGAAGTACACTTCATAGCACCTTCTTGATTTTTATTTTAAAACAAGGTTTGAGATCTTCCCTATCTATTAAAACTTGTCTGGCTGGAAATTTCTGTTAGTTACCTTGTCTCTTGTCAGACTTAATTTTTAATGCACATATTTCCCTGGAACTTTAAATGGAGATATGTATTATGATTTTTTTTTGAAAACACCTTGCTTGAAATATTACGTAATAATTTCATTGCAAAAGAGAAGAAATATATTTTTTATGCATGCCGACGCAACACCGCATTATAGCAGAACATGTAAACACGGTTACGCAACCACTATCCTAATAGATGGATTGGTCGGGGTGCAGATGCGCCGATCAAGGGGCCTGCTCGATCTCCTGCCAAACTCCTCTTAATTTCACTGTGTGGAGTTATCTAAAGAGTTAATAATACACAAATTGACATGTTTGCAATGCTATAGGATGATGAAGAATTTTTACAGGGTATTCAAAGTTCCTTAAAAAAAAGACTTAGATTATGCATAAAGGAAATAGTCCATTTAACGAGGTCCCGAACGTCAAAAGTTTGTAGGATCTTTTGCAATACATTTCCCCCTCTGTTTTCGAGGGTGAAAAAGACGATGGTGATGGTTTCGAGTTCTGAAATCCTAGAGTACTCCGGACTGACCCCCGGGGGTTGAACCTACCCCTAATAGCGATATCTCGAAAAAATAAGAAAATACGGACTCAGCAAGGTTTTTTATGGGTTTTCGAGGACAGGAATCATGATGGAGGTGTTATTTTTCACCTTACCCTCCCGCAACTACCCCCTACGTATAAGAACCACCCCCTCTTCCATGCTGTCGATCCTTAGGCATGCGGGAATTCGTCAGATCGGGGTTTTTATGGGAATATCATGGAGGCTAATCGTTACTAAACCACAGTTGACCTAAGCAGCCCTTGGGGGTTGAAACTACCCTGCTCGCAAAATCGAAATCACTCGAAAAACGAGAAAATGGGCTTCTCACGGGTTTTCGAGGGCGGTAATCACGATGGTGGTATTTTTCTTCGCTCTCAAAACTATCCTCTACGTATAAAAACCAACTCCTCTTCCATTCTGTCGGTTCTAGGCATGTATGGATTCGTCGGACCTGAGTTTTTATGGAATAATCAGGGAAACTAACCATTAGTCAACGACAGTTGACTTAAGCAACTCCCGGGGACTATGTGAACGATTCATCTTTATGAGTCTGAAGGACTTTATATATATTTCAAAAATGAATGTTAACGTTCACAAAATTAGGGTTCAAGATGACTGTTTCAGACGGAGAATAATATGAAAACTTATACTTACTGTTCGTTTTTGCTTAACTGCTGCTCTGATGATATCTATTGGACGTCGTAACACTATAAACTTAGAAAACACAATTAAAAGACAATATAAAGTTCAAAAATATATATTGAATCTCTTCAAAAATATATGTTTTTACAACAACTTTTAAGAAATATGTTTAACAAACACTAGTATGGCCCGTGTGCAACACATGGTGAGGAACGTAACGACTTATAATGTACCAACTACCATCCAATATGCAGTTTTGTGAGCTAACGATTACACAAAAAGATTCAAGAAAAGTTCAATGTTTCTGAAATGTGGTGGGCTTTTGCTTGCCTGTCTTATTCACGTATTTGTATTTCAGCAACAATTTTGGTCGCTCCTCGGAGTTTGAAAATGCTTGAATCGCTACTACTTTAAATTGTATTCTGCAATTACAATTTTATACGTTCAGGCAAGGCGGTCCCATGCACATATGAGTGCATGGTAAAAATACTTTTCTGACACCGAATCACTGAGGACCCGGTTTACGGCAAATCCCGTTAAAACTCATCATTTCCCCGTCAAAATCGACTGCTAGGAAATGATGGGGGTCCCATGTCGCTAAGGGCTATATACCGCGTATGAGTTGCAGTGCTTAACAACGTGGATTCGTAAAAGGGTTTTTAATTCTGAAATTTCTGAAAGTCAAAAGTCAAATTTTGTTATAGTTTCTAAATTTTAGTGGTCGGGGCGACATTACGTCCCTGTGAAGCAACATTTACTACACTTTCTAAAATGACGCTCCTTGAGGAGTTATGGAAATGTTTGCATAAAAATCGCTCCGTAGAGCGAAAATATGATTAAGAATATTAAAAACCTCTTCCACGCTATTTTTACGTGAAGCACGCTTTTCATACGAAATATTTCCTAAGTCGGATTTTGTTACAACGTCGAAAAGTATACCGAGGGTTTTACCGTGTTCTTTAACAACTACACATATAGTTTACAGAAAAAGGGGTATTTTTATACATTGGGGGTAACCGCGGGGGGTAGGGCGACAAATAACACGACCATCGTAATCCCCGCCCTCGAAAGCCCATGAGTGATTTCGGCGTTGCGAGCAGGGCAGTTTCAACCCTAGGGGGTTGCTTAGATCAACTATGGTTGAGTAATAGTTAGTTTCCCTGATATTCCCATAAAAACTCCGATCCCACGAATCCCGCATGTCTAGGACCGACAGCATGGAAGAGGGGGTGGTTCTAATACGTTGGGGGTACCTGCGGGAGATTAAGGTGAAAAATAGCACCTCCATCATGAACCCTGGCCTCTAAAACCCATAAACAAACTTGTTGAATCCGTATTTTCTTATTTTTTTGGGATATTGCTATTACGGTCGGGGGTTGATTCAACCCCCGGGGGCCGCTCCGGGGTACTCTAATGTAAATTAACTAAATTTATTATTATTCTCCCGAAAGAACCAGACCCGATGATCCCTCGTAAGCCCAAAATCGAGAAGCCGGAAATAGGAGTGGTTTTTCCTTGATAGGAGTAATACGCAAGGGTTTCAAAACTCGAAATCGTTTTTCATACCCTCGAAAACAGGGGAGGAAATGTATTGCAAAAGATCCTACAAACTTTTGATGTTTTGGCCTTTTTTGTATCTCGTTAACTGAACTAAAAATAGAGGGCTTTTCGAACAATTTTTGCAGTTGATAACCAGCTATTTTCTACGTTTAATTATATGTCACAAAAATAATAAACGTGTAGTAAAGTAAAAATACCTACTACTAAAGTCCAGTATTCCACTGTTTCCTATGAAAGGAAATCGATTCATTGCCACCAAACAAGATGCAGTGCACAAAGTGCGTTTCCAAATAAATTGAAAATAATGTCCTATAACTTGCGACATAAACGCCTTCAACCGAAAAACTCAAAATAAGCCCCCAGCAGGTAGATTAATCCTAAGGAAAGGACTACAGTGCAGGGCTGTTTATTTTTAAACTAGTTTTTCTGTAAAAAGTCGTACTAAAAAGTAAAAAATAAAAAAATAATAATGTAAGTCTGCAAGAAGGGCAAGGCGTGCGCACTTTGTATATAAGTATATGTATCATCTTTATGTACGCATGATTGAAGGCAATATGTGTATAACGATCCAACCCTTTCATAGAATCATGCGTACAATCAATCATACAAATCATACAATGCTTATTACACTTAACGCGCCAGGCTTGTAACTTGTAATTCAGCGCTCGGCGGGGCACATAACCCGGAGAGTAGCTGTTGGTTGCAGTCTAGTTACGTTCCTTATAGTAAAATAAGGATTTTATAGAGGTGTTTGCGACTAAAAGTATTGTGTTTTAATATTGTTACATGTTTACAGTCTCCAGTAAATACTTCTAAGTGTAGGTTCAAATAATTGCAATAAAAAGTTGCGCTAACCACTACTTTATTTAATACTTAATTACAATAATTAATCATTATTATAACATACTAAGTACAACTATATACACTAATATAATTCACAACTTACTAATTTTACTGTTACTAATTACTGTTCTTATTTCATCTGTTCACTTGTTCGTCTAATATAAAACTGTGTCCGTGCACGGGATCCACTGCTTATATATCTGTGGCGCTTTATTCTCGATCTTTCCAGTGTGTGAAGAGATCTTTTAATCTGTCTCGTATATTCCACAGTTTTCGCGTAGCTGTGGTAATTCGTCAGTTGGCCCAGGGATGGCGCCGCTTTACCGGCGGCCTCTAGGCTTCTTTCACCCTGCTACATGGGATTGATTCAACCTCTCTCCGTTAGAGGGCGGCACATAACAATATTTAGTAAGATTTTATCTATCTTTGATGTGTGGATAAATCTAGCAATCTGCCATTCCTAGTTGTTTATATAGCAGGGAATGTAGGTAAACACATTATTGATAATAAAAAATATGTTAAAATACTGAATTTGGTTTGTTATTTTGAGGTATTACGGGTTCTTTTCAAACTGCGCCAACGCAAGAAATACAAGGAATATGTATATCGTCATTTCATACCGGTGGGTAAAAACGGAATTGTGTTGTGGTCTGACCATTTAAGCGATTTGCCAAGGAAATGTTGAAGACTGTCTATTCCTGATGAAGAATGGTAGATTGAATATTTCTATATTCAGACACTTCAAGAACTGAGAAAGAAGTAACGCAGTGCATCAATACAGGCGCATGAGAAGTTTTAATATTAAAAAAATGTGTATAATCAATAAACACTATTTAATGTTCGGTGTTTTGTAGATTATTTCTGATAAATCAATTATTCCACGATTGCAATGAATCATTATTGAGAGGATCAATTATATAAAACAATACTTTTGGTATTCGATAGAATTATTCAAATATATGTAAAACGAAGATGAATATAATGTTCCAAGATCCCAGAGGCCCCAGACCTACGTCATTTTAACAAAGCTCAGGTGTCCACAGAAAATGCGTAATATGTAGGTAAAAACTTATTGCGTACTTGCTAGCTTGAAAGCGGGGCCCTTTACAAATAATAGGTATTAAAGGTCAATAAGGAATCTTACTATTATGTTCATATAGCAAAAAAAAATGAAATTTCATTAACAGCCGCCTTTCAAGCGCGAGGTAGACGGTTCGAATCTCATCTTTAGCATTTTTTTTTTACATTTTGTATGATATGTATTTCGGCTCGATTAGCAACTGAAATAACTAATACCAATATTTCTTTATAGAGTAAGATTCCAGAGCCCCCAGATCAACGTCATTTCAGCATTTACCTTTAATACCTATTATCTGCAGAAGGGCCCCGCTTTCAAGCTAGCAAGTACGCAATGCGTTTTTACCTACATATTACACATTTACTGTGAAAATCTTAGCTTTGCTTTGTGATCTATAACCAACTGAGTCACTCAGTGCAGTGACCGCAACCAGCTGCTCCCTTAGTAGCAAACTTTTGTTTTCTAATTCACATTGTACACTAGAATTTTGCTAGTCATATATAACTTTGACGTGTAAGAATGTGAATGATCAAATAAATTTCTTAAATATGTACTAAATTATGTCTCCTCCGGTCGAGTATAAAATGCGAGAAATAGTAATGTCGCTGACAATGGTTTTTGTGCACTTGTCTGTATGTTCTGGTTGAGTGGTGCAATAGCTGTAGTTGTACTCCACCAGGATGTTAATATAGATAATTCGTTAAAGAACTGTCTCTGAGCGTATTCTGTATTTATTTATCTTTTTTTCTAGCGAGACTAGCTCCAAATCTCTCTAAAGAGAATTTATCTATGAAGAATCAGATATCTTTTCTTAAAAATGAGATTAAACGGATTAAAGAGGAGTATTCAAGAATTAACTTGAATTTGGACAACATTTTCGGAGTACTTTCTGGCCAAGAACAGTCACGTACGGAAGTAGCGGTAACCAACCGGACACTAGACTTGCTTCAAAATCTAAAACTTCCATTAGAATCATGTGAGGAGATATCTTCATTAGAAGAGAAAATTCGAAATGACGCAGAGTTTCGAACACAGCTGGTAAATACAGGAGTGCTTGTTCCATATTTTCCTCTTCTTCTTATAGTGGAGTAAATATATCGGATTTTTACAATCAATACGGAAGATTTTTAGGACGAGCAATTTTTTTTATATATCTTATAAACATCAATGACAACCAAAAAAAGCGTTTTCCGGTTCTGGAATGTTCTGCGCGTCCTCCCACGTTTTTCTAAAAATATGGCTGATTTCTGACGTATTCCATGACTATTCTTGAAAACGTTAAGCGAAGAAATACCAAATTTAGTAAAATTTGAAACTGTACCGCTCTTGTTAGATTATTTTTTTATTTTATTGTTTTAGACACCGAGCCCAATTTTCATGGCCGCTTCTTTAGTCCATTTTCCAAGAGTATTAATCTCCCACAGGCATTTTCTTGTACAATCCACTTGAGTTTTCTTGGTTCCAGGTACAGCTAAGTGTCAAAAATAATCTGTCTGTTTTAATTGAATTCCACCGTTTTCATAATTTTTTGCTGTTACACTCCATATTGTTTTAACGATATCTTCTTTATAATCTCCTCCATTCGATTTTTTCATGTTATAACCGCAGGCAGTCAACATATTAGCAAGTTTATCGGTAGTCGTATCTTTTTCGAAGAAGAATTTTTAGTGTTTCCCGTTTTAACTGGGACAAATTTACGTTAACATTTTCTTGTGAAACATCACCAATTCGCTTTTTCTCATTCATTTTGTGTACAAAAATCAAGATGAAAACGAGAAATGTCAGATTTTAATAATTTCAGTGACGTTTTTAGTTTGACACAAGTAACATGCATTTTTCTTGATTTCTTTCACTGATCGATAGCCGTTTTTCTCACTTGCAAAAAAATCCTATTGGTCGATTTTTTTGATAATGTACTTTTTGATTGGTTAATAAAATAAGAATATATTGATCGCTGCAAAACACCTTGGTCTCATTCACATATTATGTCATATTTTAATTCATATTATTTTTGTTTACTATTATAAAAGAATTTAATATTAAAGATCCATTTTACTTGCCTAACATTTAATAGACAAGGGACCAATGACTACACCCCTCCGAAAGATGGTATATCCCCTACATAACCCTCACCTAAGATTGCATAGCTTTCGCGCATATACTGATATACAAGCCGTTACAAGATGTGAGGCGAGGACGCGGTCTTCCTTGTGAACACGAAACAGAACCTCGTATTGGGCAAATAAAAAATATGCCTGCCGGAGAGCTTGATTTGAGACTCCCGATGGCGTTCGTGCACTTATTTTTAGATAAAAGAATGTTTCAGGGAAATAAATAATTTTCGGTATCAGGATCAATGCTTCACCCTGTATAAGCAGTCGGAGCACTTAACTTTGATTAAAAGTTCTAAAAATCCACTTTGGGTAAGTTGGCAGGGTAATTTCGTGCCACCCTGTATAATACTGTTCAGAAAACACACTTGTTTTAAAACGAAAACTAAAATATTTATTTAATTTACTTCCCAAAGTTTCAAAAAAATGTTTAAAAACTTTTCAACTGCGAAAGGTGAAGTTGAAAAAAATTAACTAAAAAAATTATTTTTAAAGTTCACTTATTGGCGAAGGAGCCGGTTAAATATATTAAATAAAATCACTGAAAAATTGAAGAATCCGCTAAGGCAGAGATTATAGTTGTTTTTACTTGAACCACCAAGGAAGAACTCGAGAACGGTTAAAGAACGCGGCACCGAATTAACTTGTTCGAGCCTCGTCCGAGCTTATATACTATTGCTTGATTTCCTTTATCGTGCCCCATCGAGTCAGGCACGATCATTGTTTTGCTGTCTGGATAAGTCCCGTACTCCGTGCAGGCTTGATCTAAAACTGGTTACTCGCCTCAGCCAGTCAGTGCGTGCACGTAACTGCGTAATTATAGAAATAGTTTGAAATTGGAAAATATATTATTGAATAGAGTCTAAAAGAAGAATTGTTTTGGTTTTTGATGACCCCTGTATCTATTTTATTGTGGGAGTTATTTGAAGAATTGTCGGAACTTTTAAATTTCACCAAGCAGTACTATTAGTTCCCAGGCCAGAACTTACTCATGGCTGCGGTCATACTATAAGTGCTATTGTTGGCGCTCTCGGGACGGATGTAGATCTTGATAAATATAAATTATAAGTGCTGTAAGATGTAAATTTTATAGAAAATATTTGTCTCGTTGAATGTTTGGGAAGCAGAAGTAAATATTGATGAATGGCTATGGGAGGACGTGTAGAAATGTAAATAACCGTTTATTATTTACGACGCAATTTCGAATTAAAAATTGATACTTGGGGTATGTGAAGAGTATTATGAGAGGTTTGAAAATATACAGGGGCATTATTTTTAAAGTTGATAATTTTGAAAGTTTTGGCTGTAGAATGTGCAGATTGAATGTTTTGAAGGTTTCGGCGATATTTTAGGCATCTTTAGGAATTATCGAGTGGGGCTAAATTTTTCCGGATTTTAATATGAAAAATTGTGGTTTTTGGTTAATTTGAAATACAAGGACGAGTATTTTGACAAATTTTGGAATTTTTCGAGTTAATTTTTTGCTAGAACGTAGTTATACACTACAACACTTAAAATGACCACCCACCTAAGTACTAACGCGCCTAACGTTGCTTTACATCGCATATCGAAATATGTACATAGTAAAGACGCACCTACGCTCGCCCCTATAATTTTTTTGTATTTGGTTCATTAATTCGTGAAATATTCTCCCCAAATACCACTCAATCAATCAATCAAAACATATTTACTTTTAATTAGTACATACATACATGGCCTCGCCATTTCACGTCCGGGGACCAGTCAATCAACTGCGACGTGAGTCGTCGCCGATAAAAGACTGGACGGGGCGCATCTGGTTCGGAGGCTAAAAACAATTTGTAAAAGGCAACATTTTTGCCACGCAGGGCGAATTAAAATGCTTAATATAATTAAGATATTCCTCGTGGAGAAATTTAAAACACTAACATACACTAACACTTGCTGACAAAACACTTAGAAAATTTGATAGTTGATGCAGAAAAAGGGAACTAAGCAAAAAAACCCTTAAGACAACTACCGCAAGACATCCCAGATGTCAGTATATGATTCAATAAAATTGAGATTGAGATAATTTTGGATTTTTTGAATACGTTATGGAAAGGATAATGAAGAGGAATTTAGAAACAAACATAAGCGAAGACGGGGACAGGAAAGAGTCAAAGGTTTAAGGTTTCAAATGATAGAAATATTAAATAGAAGAAGTTGTGGTAGAGGCAAGGTTTGCTAGAGAGGTTGCCGGAAAATGGGCAGAGCCTTGTATGGCAGTTTGTGTTTGATCCGAAAGGGAGCATTATGCTCTCTAACTCGTGTAATGTTGTGGGTAAGCGGACTGTCGCCCGGCTTGAATGCATAATATTTCTGAGATATTTCGTGAACGTAATCCGCTATTGGAGTTATGTCGTTACAGCGTCCGTAGAGGTCTTTTAGGGAGGTGTATCTGCTAGAATTGGAGGCGCACAAATTTGTGTTCTAAAACTTTTAGCTTCTTAAATATAATGACCGATGTGCTGCACCACACCGGAGCCGCGTATAATAAAGACCAGATGAAAGAAAATGGTCACGCATGGAAAACAGCAGAATTCAGCCATATTGTAAGAAAAACTTAGGGACATTTCGGAACCGGGAAATGTTTTTTTTGTCTTTGATGTTTACAAGTTAAAAAAAAAATTCTGCCTAAAAATGTTCCTTATTGATTATAAAATCTATGCTCCATTATTATGGGTTTTTCTATCACATATATTTATTGAAAATTATCGCAAAATCTATAAAAAGTAGCCAGAATATTTCAAAAATAATTACGCCTGTGTTGTTTACGTCAAAAGAACAGCCAAATGCTATTTTTTGCCTACCAATATAAATTATAACAATACCAAATAGTTCTCTGCTGAATTCCTGATTACAGTATGGATGTTTAGCGGCATTTTACATTTCGTTATGGAATTGGTAGAGTGTACTAGATGAGATTGTGTCAGAGACAACTCAGCTAGTCACTATACCACTCCTGAGTTCGAGTCTTAGATGCGGCAACTGGCAATGTTTAAGGGGATGGTCGTTATATAATTGTCTGTGTACATGTATTCTTGTTGAGTGGTGGGATAACTAATGCTAAACTCCATCACGTAGATCTAAATAAGGCGTTGAAAAAATAACTTCTGGATATTCCTTTGGCATAAAGGTCACAAGTTTATTTTTACAACAAACTGATTAATTTTGTTCTTTATTGTAGATTTGTGATGATATTCAGAAGAAAAACCCACAAAAAAAGAACACAAAAAAGTGTATTTTAGTTATTGAGTGAGATTCATGTTAATATACTTTTTGCAGATTGAATTTTTATCAAAAATTGGAGGACGTTCCGGAGTAGAAGACGGCTCGAAGATAGCGTACAAAATAGTTGATTGCGTGTTCAAATCAGAAATTTTGATGCAGTACTCGTGGACTGGTACATCCAGAGCAAAGTCAGGAGAGAAAAAGCCGTTCCAGGTACTTGACGGAATACTGGGGGTTTTTTATGAAGTTATCTCACTTGCGGACAATAGACATACTCACAAGAAAAATTGCAATATTTTTAAAGATGGAGTTTTGAAACATGCGAAGAAAAGGTCTGCTCGCAAGCGGTATGTATAATGTGTAATTATTTGTGAATAATAATTAGTTCTAACATTTTTTGCAGTGCAAGGCCTGTCGAATTCACGGACAGTTTACCTGGTAATAGGGTAATAATTGATGTGGACGAAGACATCTTATTTGAGGCTAATGACGTTGCTTTAGAACTATGTAACATAAATAACGATGAAGAAAATAGGGAATGAATATCTTCCAAATTGTAGTTTTATTATACATTGTACGTTGTTTTGTATTTTTATGTACAAACAGTTACTCAATCAGTATTTTGTTGTAATGTTATATTTATCTGAGGGTTAAGTTAAGTGGTAGACGGTTAAGTGGTAGAGTTTCGTATAGACAAACGCCCTTAAAATAAAGTCGTTATTAATATTGATGAGTTATTATTATTTCATTTAACCTATAATAATATTAATTATAAATATTAAATATGCACTTTATCAGGCGAAGGTTTAGTTACAAACAATTATTGCACCTTAAGCTAAATAGCAATAAATGAAACAAAATAAATAATGAAAATCCAAAAGTAATGTAAATAACAAACGCTCAATGCAATGAATGAATATGTTTGGATTTATCTATAACTTCAAAGGTGCTTTTAGAGGGCGGAATATTAAAACGTAATATTTTTAGTCCTTTTTAGTTCTCTAGTCCTTTTAGTCCTTGTGTCGGTCGTCACATGCCTACCTTGCACTGACGAGAGCCAACAGCTCGAAATTGCAGTTTGCAAGTGGTATGTGACGATTGGCACGAGAGCTCCTTTAAGTAGGATCAGTCTTTCGGCTGGTGTTTGTTGCAATCCAATCGAAACGATGGTAATATGCAATTATTACACTTAACGCGCCAGGCTTGTAACTTGTAATTCAGCGCTCGGCGGGGCACATAGCCCGGAGGGTAGCTGTTGGTTGCAGTCTCTTTACGTTCCTTATAATAAAATAAGAATTTTATAGGGGAGTTTGCGACTAAAAATATTATGATTTAATGTTGATCATTGTTTATGTTTTACGTCATACGACTTAAGTCTTATGTCAAGCCATTCAAATTTTAGAATGCGTACATTATAGATGATAAATCGACTTCGAGCGTTTTCCACAAATCTCTAAAATACCGCCAAAAGTAATTTTATTTCATAAGTGGTTTCCACACTTATTATGTCTTGGAAATAACATGGCAATAAACTAAATTGATTAGTTAAATTATTTAAAATATCATCCTGTTTTATGAGACATTCTGTACAAAAAGAGTTAGAATAAAAACGAACTTTTTTAGAGTAAGACTGATTCAAGTTGAGATATTAAATTAAAGATCAGGCGTGAGGTGACACAGTTTTAAGTGGCCTAAATTTAAAGGCCGATTAGCAGCTACAGGTAAATAATGTTTAGCTGTTTTAACACCATAAAGATTACCTCAAAAGTGGATGTGTTTATTTTACACTTTTTTGTTTTACATTCTTCGTTTACATTTTTATTTTTATTCGATTTCTTTGTGGTTATAAATTTTCCACGTACAAGAAGTTGCCTATTGACCTGTCTTAAACTGTCTGTTTGATAGCATATATGCAAGGCAAATAATTTGATAATTTGACCATATAAGTGTCCAGTAAAGATATATGGTGAGCGCTAAAAATAAATAAAAAAGGACCAACGGACATTCATGTAAGTACACTCTTACCTTAGCTATACCCCTTGATCATTTATTAAATCGGGAATCGGGCAGTATCTCATTTAAAGATATACTTACATACGTAAAACTAGTGAGTAGAGTTGATGATTTATTTTTTATTGCTATACGCATTTTAAATAATTTAAAATTGTGTAAACTCATTTTGTTGAATAACTATAAAGATGTACCGTCTGTACATTTTATGAGAGCCATACCAAATATTTCACTTAATATCTATTGTAGAAGAATAAAGTTGTAGAAAAAGTTGTCCCATTTTTTGTGAGCTGTATTTCAATAAAAATAAATTTGAAATCCATATCCTACTTTGTGAAACATATTACAAAAACCTGATAAATAGGAAAACCACAAACGGTCATAGCTTCTTTATTTGAGGAGATACCGAAAAAGTTAAAGGGATGAAAGTTGACGGCAAATACAATAAGAATAATAATGTGTAGCAGTCATACGCTTTGTCATACGCTCTTGTGCAAAGATGGAAAGAAGAAATCCCAAAGTAGGCCATGACACCATTAATTCCGCTTATTTTTTCTCTTTCCAACGATATAAAACATGTTACAAAAATTTCAACTGATAGTATCAATATTTAATATTTTACGAAAACCACAATTCATATCATTGAATCGTAAAAATCAGCTATGTCATGATTAGTGAAAAACGATGTATACAGTTATTAACAAATGTCAAAATAATTTTAGAGGACCTTGGTTCTCGTATACACGCTAAATCCCAAATTATTTTTTATTCCCTTAAACAATAGGGTGGGGGTGGCAATGCCAAAATAAATTTTAGAGGCCCTTGGTTCTTGTACACCCACACTAAATCCCAATTTAATTTTTTATTCCCTGTAATAATAGGGTGGGGGTGGTAATGGGGGTGGTAGAGGAGGTAGCTAACGCCAAAAAATTTTTTTGAGACATTTCGTTCTTGTATACACACTAAATCACATTTTAATTTTTTTAAATCCCTTTCATAATGGTGTGGGGGTGGTGTAAATAAACACCACAGAAATTAGACAACCCCCAATTCCAGAAGCCAGGGGCTTGTGCGGAAGGGGGTTACACATTGAAAAAACGCGGACATACAACCATTTCCTCTGACAGTGCCGGAGCCAGGATTCGAACCCGGTGGTACGATGTCCGTGTGATTAATCGCGATTACAGAACTCCAAAATTTTTACACGAACGATATTTTGGAACTGTAAGCATCATAGAAGAAATTTTGTTTGGCTAAGCAGAACACAAAACACCTCATCATTATAAAAAAAGAAGTGGTCGTCAACTGCAATGTCGACAACTCCTACTGAATATTTGTTTAAAAAGAAACTGTAACTCAAGCTGTAAAAGCTTAAAATTGAATTCTTGCCCTGAATTTGCGGGATACCCTGTATTATTGCTATGTGGAGATTTTAACGTTGATTCATATAATGTATCAAAAGATTTTAAGGCTTTATGTAACGTTTTGTCTTGTTTTAATCTGTGTAGCGTTGTGAAGTGGCCTACCCGAGTAACAGACACCACCCTTAGTACAATAGATCATGTTTTTACTAATTTTAAAAACGAAGAATTATGTTGTGTATTTGATAATTTTATTTCAGATCACCGAACTGTCTTTTTTAATATAAAATTTGAAAATTGCAAGGTACATACAAAAAACGCGACATTCCTTAAAAGAAGTTACAATGAAAATTCGATAGCTAATTTTGAATTAGCAATTCAAAATGAAACTTGGGGAAATCTTTATAATATCTCTAATATTCATGGTGCACTCATCTACTTTAATGACATACTTTTATATTATTTTAACTTGTATTTTCCGCAACGAAAATTTCACGTGAATAAATCTTCCGATAAAAAATGGGTAAATGCCAAGGTAAGGGCATCCAGTGCTAACTTAAAACATCTTTTTGTTTTAAAGTCAATGTGTTCAAATCTGTCTGAAGTCTATATCATGGCAAAAAAGAATCATAATTTGTTAATAAAGGATACAAAGGGAACTTATTATCAAAATAGAATTATACAGTCTGACAACCCTTCACGATCTGCCTGGAATGTTATAGCTGAATTGACAAATAAAAAGAGACCTTGTAAAAACATTATTATTAATGATGAAGGCGTTGTACATGAACAGCCTGAAATAGTCGCTTCACTTTTGAACAATTTCTTTATACAAGCCCCTGACAATATAATCAAACAGATACCGCAGCTAAAATGTAACGTACATACACCTTCTATAGCTAAACAGTCTCAGTCGTTATTTTTAAAACCATTCACTGCCGAGGAAATGCTACATTTATTAACAAAAAAATTTAAGGCAAAAAAATCATCTGGTCCTGATGACATTCCCAGTTTTCTAATAAACAAAATTATACGTTTCATCCTTCAACCACTTACCTATATTGTCAATTTATCTTTTGAAACAGGAACATTTCCAAATAGTTTGAAAACTGGGAAAGTAGTACCTATTTTTAAGAAAAAAGACAAAGTAATTTTAGAAAATTATAGGCCTGTAACTGGTGCCTTTTGGTCTCTCGAAAATAATTGAGTACTGTTATTTAGACCGATTATTGAATTTCTTAGAGACTTTTAAAATAATTACAAAAAATCAACATGGTTTTTCTAATGGTATGTCAACTAGTACTACTATACATTCTTTTTTAAATAAAATATTGGAACTTGTTGATGCAGGGGAGTGTTCTGTTGGGATCTTTTGTGATTTAAGCAGGGCATTCGACTGTGTTAATCACAATTTACTTATATCTAAATTATTTGAGTATGGAATAAGGGGTCCTGCATTAAATTTTGTTACCACATTCTTGGAAGGTCGGAGACAATATGTTAGTTTACTACATAAAACACAAAACTCCGTACGCAGGGTTGATTTAGAGTGTGTAGATCTTACTATGGGTGTTCCACAGGGGTCCATATTGGGCCCTGTGTTATTTCTTATTTATATAAATGATGTAGATTCTTTACCATCAAGTTTACATTTCACAATGTATGCAGACGACATCTCCGTTATTATTTCTAATCCTACGGACAATATTTTAGAAAATAATTGTAATAATGTTTTAACTAAATTAAATAATTGGTTTTCCCATAATTCTCTACACTTCAATGCCGAAAAAACTCACATAATTAGACTTCATAACAGACAAAAAAAATGAAACAGACTAGATATTAACATGAATGGTACCACTATCTCCAATAGTGAGGAAAATATAAAGTTTTTAGGGGTGGACTTGGATGAATCCCTGAACTGGAAGCATCATTGTGAGATCTTGATTTCTAAAATCGCATCAATCACTTATTTATTTCGAAATATCAGAGCGTCTTTAAATAAATACCAATTAATTAATTTATATTATGCTCAAGTTGACACACGCTTAAGGTATGGAGTCTGTTTCTGGGGACATTCCACTTTAGCATCTAATGTTTTTATTGCCCAAAAACGCATTATCCGATGTATTGCTGGCGTACCGACCGCCCACTCATGTAAAAATATTTTTAAAGAACTTAGAATTTTTAGCTTGCCGTGTCTGTATATTTTTGAAATTTGTATGTATGTTTTTAGGAATAGAAATAATTTTATTTTAAATAGCGAGTAGGGGGCGAGCGTAGGTGCGTCTTTACTATGTACATACTTCGGTATGCGATGTAAAGCAACGACAGGCGCAGTTAGTACTTGGATGGTGACCATTCCAACGAAAACCGCAGTCTCGCCTCACACATCTTCCAGCGGCTTGTATATCAGTGTATGCGCGGAAGCTATACAACCTTAGGCGAGGGTTGTATAGGAGATATACCATCCTTCGGAGGGGATGTAAAGCCGTCGGTCCCTTGTCTATTAAATGTTAGACAAGTAAAAGATCCCTACTCTTCTTAAGGGAAGAGGTTCGGCAAAATTCCTGGTTGGGGGTAGCTCGTCTACAGACGTCGGTGTTAGGCCTCAGTAGCGGAAATAGGCCGACGTTAAATAAATGTATAAAAAAAAAATAAAAAAAATAGCGAGTACCATGACGTCAATACAAGACAAAAAAATAAGTTTCATGTGCCTTATGCCAGACTTAAAGTTACTTCTGAGTCTCCAAGATTTGTGGGAGCTAAAATATTCAACCATTTACCGGATGAAATAAAATGTAATAAGTCAGAATATGTATTTAAGAAAAAGTTAAAGCTTTTTCGATTAGACAAATCTTATTATTCAGTGTCCGAATATTTTTTTTTATTGTAGTTTGATGTAAGCTAACCATGACTATTCCTATACAATATTTTGTATTATCAAGAAGGAAAATAAATTATTATTATTATTATTATTATACAGTGCCAATGCCAAACGTGTTATTCATTTACTTTATATAATAGTTGTTTTTTTTTAGAAACTCGAATAGCTTGTCCAAGATGTAAAAAGGAATATAAAAACATAAATACAATGAAATCGCATTACTCCCAGGATTGCGCTAACAGTAACATTTATTCTTGTAGCCTTTGCAAGTATACCTGTAAAAGAAAGTACGTTCTTTTGAGGCACACTACCCTGAAACATGGAAAAGGGCCTCATGAAGGTGTCAGTAATATAAACATGAACCTTGGATGTGAATAAACGTTACAAAAATACTGTTACCATTTACAACCCGAAATATAGCATTGAAAGTATTATACACCTATATTTTGTTTGTTTCTCATCTTGATGTATTGAAATATCTACTGAATGTTTTAAAGAGTATTAAGGCAATAAAATTATGCTACTCTATATTTATTATACTACTAACACGGTAGCAGTCTTCATAGGTTCAGTGTTTTCAATTAAATTTTATAAGAATCAAGCAACATTTGTTGTAGTGTCATACGCCTATTCAATTTAAACATGGAATGATCTCAGCTTCTACTACTAATGTATATATCAGCGCTGTAAATTACAACTGTTTAGAATCGAATTAGGACTTGAAAAATTTAAAATGTGAACTATCTTGTCAGGGCAGTTTTTTATTTTAACGCGATCAAGGGGATCAAGTTACGAGTATAGTTCAGATTTGCAGTTTCTGCGAGGTCGGCGTATTGATTTTTTCAGCAACTGAATTTTTTAAAGCGTGTTTTCCTATAAGACAAATTGAAAAAACGAAGAATATCCGTTATGGCTTGCATAATAAATATATACAAACTAGAATTCACTGCGATGATTATTAATTGTTATTTTAAAAAATGTAATAGGCACTGCAAAATTAGGTATTTTTTATAACAGGTAAAATTTAGCAAAGCATAAAAGGACATATGTAAAATGATATTTTAATGGCACAGTCAGGATATGTTCCGTTAACAAACTTCAATAACCTAACCGTAACTGAAAATTTGACAGCGGTTCTCTTTTGGTAATCCCAATCAATCAATCAATCAATACTACTTTATTAATAAATAAAATTTACATCTGCTTCCCCAGAACCCACCCGGGGACCGACCGTGCAACCACCGCGTTGTTCGTGGTGGCGGATGCAAGGTCGGGCGGAATGGGACTGCTTCGGCTTAAAGACAATTAAAAACAGGTTAATGGATAAAATTAGGTGATAAAATTGTATATATCTAAAGCAGACTTAACTAGACTTACAAACTACACATTTTTAAAAACTTTTGCACTAAACACTTTTTTAAAATTTCAATACTGACGCAGACACCTCAATCCAAACGAGGAGCCTTCCGCGAGGTGTGAAAATGCTGGGCTGCGCGTAGGCTGGCCTAAACTTTAGTTTTAAAAAATTTTGATTTCGAAAAACTATGACTTGAAAAATTTGAATGAAAATGAATTTAGAGACAAAAATGTACAAAAAGAAAACGAAAAACAAATGCGACAAAAAGGTTACAAACAGAAAAGAAGAGACAAGAAAGATTTAAAGATACAACAGGTATGAAATATCAGTAAAGGTGGATAGAGGTTGCCGGACGATCGGTAACGTCTGGTATGGTAGGGTGTGTTTTATCCGAAATGGGGCATTATGCTGTCTAATTTGTGTTATGTTTCTTGTTAACGGGCTATCGCCCAGCTTGAAAGAGTAGAATTTTTGAGAGATGTCCTAGACGTAGTCCGCTATTGGGATTATGTCGTGGCAAAGTGCGTATAGATCTCTGAGGGAGGTGTACCTTCCAGAATTAGAGATGAGGCGCATAAATTTGTGTTCAAGAACTTTTAGTTTTTCATTGTCGTGACCGGTATGGTGCACCATACCGGCGCCGCGTATGTGATAGACGGCGATCACCATTGTGTACAACAGTTTTTTATTTTGTCTATTAAGTCTGCTACCCCTTATTAATGTGCGTGTTAAACGTCAGTCGCTGGTCCAGTCTGACCCCCAAGTACTTCATGCACCTCTTGGTTGGAATTTTGTTTCCCCGGATCGAGATTGGTGTTATGATTTTGTTTTTGGTGAAACGGCATGTGAAGACTATCGCCTCCGACTTCTCAGCGTTTATCCGAATCTTCCACTGGTCGTAATAAGTTGTGGCACGAGCCATGTGCGCCTTGAGTAGCATGTTCGCTGCTTGGGCATTATGTGAATACGCATACATGGCTGTGTTATCGGCGTACTTGGTCAGTTCGTATTCGGGAACTCTGGGAAATCGGAGACATACAGGTTGTATAACTTTGGTGACAGGCACGAACCTTGCGGGACCCCCGCACGAATGTCCCGCAGTGTTGAAAGTTTATTATTCAGTCGAACCTACAGGGATCTGCCCGTCAAGAACGAATGAACGAGTTTGATAAAATAAGTCGGGAAGTTATAGTAGTCTAGTTTGTAGAGTAACCCCGGGATCCAGACGGTGTCAAATGCCTTCTCAATATCGAGAAGCACCATGGCGGTGTTCTTCCCGAGGTTGTATTGCACTTTGATGTCGTTAACTATCCTAACGACTTTCTGCACCGTGCTCCTGCCCTTCCTGAAGCCAAATTGGGACTCATCGTCGATGTGGAGCTCTTCCTGAATAGCGTCTAGTCTAGTCAGGACGACCTTCTCCACCAACTTAGAGATCGCCGACAGTAACGAGATGGGCCTGTAGCTGCCGGCGAACTTCGCGTTCTTGCTTGGCTTAAGGGTGGGCACGACCACGGCGCATTTCCACATCATAACCTAAATTTTATGGCCAACTATCTTATGGGGTAAGTAAAGGTCATAAACGTGGAAGAAGATACCCTAAATTTAAAATTTAAATCTTTTTGTGTTTACAAATCTCTGTTTATCCCGTAAGCACACACAATGCTTAATTTGACAGTTTATTTTTGGCAGACTCCCACCCATTTACCGCATTCACCTACTCAGATACGTTGGTCACTTTGGTAGCAAATAATTTACCAATTTTTCAGGAACCACGTTCCGTTATCGACTTAATTTTAGGAATTAGACAAGGTGATTAACGAAACATATCCTAAGTAATGTTACATATATTCTAATACTGTACATATGTTTCGTAAATGAGAGGTTGTTAAAACTTCTGGCCACATCCAAATATCACGGATCTCTAGAACCAAACAAATCATATGTTATTATTTGGTAACGAATGTCATCTAAATTTAAAATAATGTAATATTGGCTACCTGAACACTTTAGTGTCGTTTTAAATTCATAAAAATTACCCCAGGTGGTTTGTTTCGATTTTAATGTGACAGATGTCAACATATCATATAAGGGAGTTTTAATTGCCAATTTTTTAATTGCCTTGACGCAAACTTTTTCGTTAAAAAATAACGAAAAGGGGGGGCAGACATATTGATACTTCTGGAGAGAGCAGAAGCATGGCCCTATAATTTGTACCAGTTAAAAACCTAATAAAATTTAAGGTCAGTAATTAAAATATTTTACATTATTTGAAGTATATATTTGGGCAAATCTGTCAAGTATAAAATTTTTCAGATTTTTTTGTAACCGTTAAAGCTCTGCCGTTGACCCGTTATTAATTTGTTCTTGTTTGATTGCCGTTGCTGTTTGGGATTTGAAAATTACTTGGCCTGTGTAAGATTCATATCTTGGGGATCGAAACCGTATATGATCGCTATTCTAAATCGGCGTCGCATGGTGTATGAGTTTTTGAGTTGCGAAGCTGCCCTGAACGTTTTTTAATCCATCGTATAGGGATGACGTACTGACATATGGTTAACTGCGTAAGAATTTCCAACATAGAGTGAGTAATTTTGATTTTTATTCCAACGCATCACGTTGCAGAGGAAGAAATCAAGTCTACTTTCAGCTTAAAACTTTCATGTTTTACATATTATCGTACTTCGCTGTACGCATACATATTGTGATATATTAGTACTCGTTTTGTTATACACATGATATGTGATTCTTTTATTACTTGTCATTTTATTATGATCAGTACCGAATATACGTTTTTATGACAACTTTTGCTACGTGATTCTGAGCACATAACAAATCTTCTGTATTAAAATCTTGAAATTTATACTCATTATACATGTACTTGTGTGTAATTTTTTTGCTGCGTTATGCGAATTACCCACTCAGTTTCACAATAGATTACACTTATGTATGGGATACTTCCTTTGATTCTGTAAGATATAAACAGCAGTTGCTTGCAGTCCTAAAATAAAATTTATATATTAATTTAAATCATATTATCGTATACTGGTTTGATATATGAAACTGTTTTTTTTCTTACTTTCTTTGTACACATTTTTGGTTGGTAATCGCTGCTATCAATTAGGGCTTGATATTTATATTATACAGTTTTTCACATTTATATTTTTTTACATTAAATTATACTCCATTCTATTTTGGTTTTTCCTTCCAATTTTGTTTGTCTTGTTCTTTGTCCCCAACCTTCTGTCGATTACTTTCAACTGGCGCCCCAAACTTACAAACGTTTGTTTATAAATTTACAACTTTTTAAAGAGGTTATTTCTGTTGTTTGATAATTTAGTGACATATTCTAGAACCTAATTCACGACCCCTCGCGGCCGACTGCAGAGCTACCGACAGGCGAGTTTTTGATAGTCATTCGGACTGTCCAAACTTTTGTTTGTGGCGAAATTAACGTCACACTATATACAATCTTCAGTTTTTTCAATGTATATTGTGATTTATAATTTTAATTGAAAGCTTTATACTGTGAGTGCTATATTTTCCCTAAGTTTCGTTGAAATTTCCCATTTCTTTCAGAAAAATAATAATTTATTTTATTATATTTTTATTTATTTTTTAGAATAATAACAATAATAATCGGAGAGTGAATTCTAGTTTATGTATATTTATTGTATAACTTATGATTAAAGTTTTTTCATAATTTCCATTTGTCTCGTAAAACTGAGTCGTTTAAGTAAACAATATTAATCGAGGTCAGATAGCAAAAGAGAATGCATTTTTTCGAAAAATTCCTCAGTGCGTTTTATGAACGTGATAATTAGGAGAGAAATAGTGGGAATCAGATGTACATGTTTTGGAAAGCAAATTTTATTTGGTACCTGTTGAAAAAAGGGCATGAAAGTGCCGAAAATAGTTTTTTTTTCACGTTTTCGATGCGAAAGAATTGTTTTTATACAAAAAATACTACGGCTAAAAAAAATTAGTTTTTGACAACTGAAATCGGTCAATAACTTTTTGCACAAAAAAATTGAAAACCACTAAATATGGCCATTTTTTGCCATTTAATTACAGGGACTGTAGTTATCGTAGGAAGTTGTTTCGGAGCTTAAATTGTAGCTTCTGTTGGTACCTACGTACTTTAAAAATTTCATGCAAAAATATTTAATAACTTTTAGCGGAAATAGCGAAAATGTAAAAAAAGCGTTTCCGAAAAACGGCGTGGAAATGATCAAAAATGGTCATAGAACAATTTTTCAAAAAGCTTTTTGTTCCTGGTGAAATTCTCTACAACCTTATTATCTTTTAATTTTCGTAAGATTTCGTTTAGTACCTTGAGAACGCATTTGAAAATCGGGCTATTTCTGAATTTTGGACGCTCGGGCGCTCGAGCGAAGGGGAAATGACGCATGGTGGGGGAAGTTTCTCCCGAACTTGTAGCGCCGCTAAGGCGTGTTTCAGACAGGGCGCGATCTGATCGCGCGACCCGAACGCTTGCGATCTCGTTTTATATTTATCACATTTGTACTCAGTATATCCCCTCCATACAAAGCGCAATCTGCGTTTTCGTTCCACCGAGATCGTCACGATCAGTTTCAAATGTTTTGGATATACTGAGTACAAATGTGATAACTAGAACACGAGATCGCAAGCGTTCGGATCATGCGATCAGATCGCGCCCTGTCTGAAAAAGTCCTAAATGATCGCGCTTCCCCCACGACGCGTCACTTCCCCTCCGCTCGAGCGCCCGAACGTCCAAAATTCAGAAACAGTCCGATTTTCAAATGCGTTCTTAAGGTACTAAACGAAACCTTAAGAAAGATAGGATTGTAGAGAATTTCATCAGGAACAAAAAATAACTTTTCGAGAAATGGTTCTATGACCATTTTTGACCATTTCCACGCCGTTTTTCGGAAACACCTTCTTTTTCATTTTCGCTCTTTCCGCTAAAAGTTATTAATATTTTTGCATGAAATTTTTATTGTAGGTAGGTACCAATAAAAGCTGCACAACTCGACACAACTTCCTGCGATAATTATTACAGTCTCTGTAATTAAATGGCAAAAAATGACCATATTTATCGGTTTTTAATTTTTTGTGCAAAAAGTTATTGACCGATTTCAATTGTCAAAAACTCATTTTTTTTTTCGCCGTAGTATTTTTTGTATAAAAATACAATTCTTTCGCATCGAAAACGGGAAAAAAACCTATTTTCGGCACTTTCATGCCCTTTTTTCAATAGGTACCAAATAAAATTTGCTTTCCAAAACATATACATCTAATTTTCACTATTTCTCTCTTAATTATCACGTTCACAAAATGCGCTGAGGAATTTTTCGAAAAAATAAACTATCTGATCTGGATATATCCAGACCTCGCAGAAACTGCTAAAACTGAACTTGATCCCCGAACATGTCAAACTAAAATTCCGCCCCCAGCAGACAATTCACATTCAAATCCTAATTTTACTCTAGTAATCCTCACATCTAAAATTCGAGCATGTCTTGTATATAGTAATAAGGTGAAATAATATTCCCAACACGAATTCGATACTATAAAGTACAAAAATATAGTCTTAAGGTCTTTTTTATACTTAGTGTTTATTATGTGTGCATTAGTTTTGGTTTTATTTGATTTCGGTTAGCATGTACATAGTTTTTTGTAGTGTTAATATGGACTCATTTTGTTGTGCCGTTAAGTCTCTTTGTAAGTAACCCGCTTTGAAACAAGTACCCCTCATTTTTAACAATTTTTTTTGTTCCACAGGACGAGAAGTAAAACATGAACGTAGCTATAATTGTGGTAAATGTACAAAATGCGTGCCGTTTGTTGAAGAAGCAAAACCATTGCATCAAGATGTGAAATTGGACGTGAAACCCAAAATAGTAACTAATGTGGACAAGTTTAAATGTTTAGCTAAAAATTGTGACTTCACTACAAATGACAGGGAGCACTTAATATCACACCTGCTAAAGCACGATGATGATTAATATTTTAGAATTTGATGTAATTCGTCGTAATCAGTTGCATAGTAAAATTTGACTAATAATTTTTCAAGTGAGATGGGATAAGTTCTCTAAATACGTTAAAATTAAAAAAATGGCCCGACCAGAAAATTCACATTAAAATTGTAAATGATTTGTTTATAATGTATTGTCTAATTGCCCTTGGGTAACTAAAGCTTTTTAAATACATTGTTTATTTAAAAAAATGTAAGTAAAAATCCATAGATTTGATGTAATTGTCTAGTTTTAACAACTTGTTCCGTTCCAAAACCGACTGTAATAAATAGACATACTTTGAATTATATAAATAAGAAATGATAAAAAAGTAGACTTTTATTATTTCATTTATTAGAATGAAAATTTCTTTTTATTTATAAAATGTGCAACAAGAAATAATAAAAAGCCTTTTTCACAAAATTGCGCCCAGATCCGCGCTTGAAATATTTAGATCAGCAACTCAGTCGTTCAATTTTAGTAGCGCGTTACGATCTAGTATTATTAATATGTACATTCTACTAGATACGAATTTTAAGTACGGTTCTGTACTTCTGTATTTCGTTCACAAATCTTTATATATTTTTTAATATGCGTCGGCTTGTTTTGTTGAAAATAATGAGCTTGTAAAAGTTTTATTACACTTTTTAACTGCAGGGAAGCGCTGTACTATACTATACTGAGTTTTTCAGTGAGCGTCTGAAAACTTCCTTGGTGCGGTGTTCTGTTCAAAGAGACACCAACTCTTTGGGGCGGTCTCGTTCATAGAAGGAGTCGGACGAATTACCAAATGTTTGCCCGTCGGACTAGACAATGTCTACAATTTGATCTCAGCCACCCCTACCCCTGGCTTCTACCCCTGTGGAAAATCGATATTTGTTTTTGTGAGAAATTTTCTTTGTAGGAGGTGTTTCTTTGAGGAAGGTGGTAGGTGACCAAGGTTGTGTAACCGATCCCGGAGGTTGTTTCAACCCTTCAATGGGATGAAAAATATTTTTTTTTCCATCTGTAATTGAAAAATAGTATAAAAAATATGTTTATTAACGTGTTTTATAAATTTTGTACATACAGGCATGGGTGTAGGATTACATGTGTAAATACATGTGTATAAATAATACACTTGGTATAAGAAACTCACATTCATTTTGAATCGCGTTCTTCTCCTTGATAGAAAAAAAACAATTTTCCACTCCTTTGAAAGGTGAAAATAACTCCCAGGGCGGGTTACACAACCCCGGTCATCTACCACATTCCTCAAAGAAATACCTCCTACAAAATATCAATTTTTTTCTCACAAAAACACATATCAATTTTCCACCTCCTACAGGGGTGGAAATCTGGGGTAGGGGTGGTTGAGGTGAAATCCCTCGAGGAACCTTCCGTTCTACTCGAGGAAACAACAATTAGTTGAAAAACTGGGGAAAATAAACGGGTTCACAGAAAAGGGGACTTTGGGGGTAGTTTTTCGCCAATTTCAGGGGGTTGCCGAGGTGGAAAAGTTCATTTGAACCCTCGCACCCTCGAAAACGGGGGGGGGGGGTTGTCTAGTCCAACACACAAATATTCGGTAATTTCATCATAACCGACCCTTTAAGGACTATGAGGGTTATTTTTGACAAATCAATATCTTAGATGTCTAAAATTCACTTTTACAAAACTCTAAAACATTTGAGCACTACTACTCGACGCGTGTTTCAGTAACCATGTCGACAGCATCGGGAGAAGAATAAGACTGGTTTTCATTTTTAATCATCTCCTTATGATGCTAACGTGATTGGCCAAACTCTAACGAATAGTGTATTCTAGTGTAGTGTTCTAATGTTTTAGCGTTTTGTGAACGTGGTTTTCAAACAGGAAAGATATTGATTTGTAAAAAATAGCTCTCACACGAAAACACTCCCAGGTCAGGACACGAATCTAGCGTAAGATAGTCTCCTTAAGCAGGACTGCGCACCATAAAAGTTATTTAAAAAAATCAATTAAAGTAGGCTTTGGAATGAATTGTTGAAACTAGTTAACAACAAGTTCGATGATTTTTTATTTGTATTTTAAAATACTTAAACCAACATTTAGTCACTAAGACGTACTTGGACGATGACTTTAAACACGAATTATGTTTGTTTATATCCCGTTAATTTAAATGAATTGCAAAAAATTGGTATATTACATTTACATGATTGCTTTTGTGTTCGGTATTTGGCATTATTTCTTAAGCAAAAGTTACTGACAAAATCAAAATTGACAAATGTATTAACATAAAATTTTCCATATGATGCTGAATTTATTGAGAACACTGTAAGTGTAATCATTTTTCTTAGAGAACAAAGCAATAAACCATCCTAATAAAAATATAAACACAGATGAAGATGAATTAATGAGGCGTATTTGGCGCAGTCGATAGGTAATGCCTTCAGTTTCTTCGAAATTGTGATTAATGTTCAGCATATTGCCACCCACTGGAACCGTATATAGAGCAAATTATACCGTTTTGATAGACAAAATGATGAAAAGATTATGATACGTATATTATGATATGATTCTTTGTAACAGCAGTGATGTTATTCGATTTCTCATTTGATACTTTGAAATTGTTCAAAATACAGCACTTATCAATATAATATTGTACGTGTTGTTTTGTATCGTGTGCCTCAACGTTGTGTATCTTGCAGTGCAAGATCTGTATTTAATGTTGTTTCTGTATAAGTGTATTTTGTAAAATGTGTTCAAGAGAAAGATCAACAATAATACGAGAATTGTTTTATGACGACTGGTTCATCTGCAAATTTTGATAATCTTTAATTTTATTTTTTTACTTTAAATGTTTCTAGGGTGTAGTGTAGTCCTTTAATTTACAAATAAGACAATCTCCTGGCGATTTTTTTTTGTAGTAAAATAGAACTGAATAAAAATCAATTAGAAAGATCATAGTTTTAGTCGAAAAAAAAAAAAACAGATACCCATTTCGACATTGTCACGAGCACTGTTCGTTATGGGAGTGCCTGGCCATGTCGAAGTATAAGCAAAGTAATCATTTAAAACATATGTAAGACATTTATTAATAAATTAAATATCAAGAACAATAAAAGAGAAGAGTTCAAAGAACGTTTTTATAAGTGTACTAAGTAAACAAAATAATAATTTTCTAATTTTATAAGAAAATGTTTAAGATTTATATGGATTATTAAAAGTAATCCTGTAGAAATTGCTTCTATAGTTCTTGACTACATCTTTTCGCGGGTAGTGCTATTAGTTTTAGTAATCTATATACTTTAAAAAAAAATTATATGATCAGAAAAAAATATTATTTTATTTATTAGTACATTTATAAAAGCGTTGTTTTTAAAAGTCCCTTTTTAATAGAAAACTTTTTCACTTTTTGTGATAAAATATTAAATTTAATTATAATGAGGCTATACCCATACTGTGGAAATACTTTTGAATAAGTCGGCTGTGCCCATTCAGAAATTAATAACTGATTCAATTTCTAATATGGCTATAATATATTTAAAAGTATCCTACCTCTTTTATCATATTAACAAGTTTAACATCGCTTGACCATAAATACGTATAACTAAGAACGACGTCTATTTACCCTAAACAATACAGATTCGTAAAGTAGCAAACTGAAAACTAGTAAACTGCTACTCTATAATAAATTCACCAACGTATAACTACAGAAAGCATTGGGTATTGTTACACCTACCTTTAAAGTTTGAGCCAATCCACTGGTGCACGGTGCACTACACAGTCACATAATTTAAACGATATCAATACGTATCAATTATTATTGAGAAAAAAACACTTTAAAAGTTAAACAATATGCCGAAATCTTATTAACACGACACCAACGTTATCGGATGGCAAACTATTATAAAACATGGCGCGGGAAACAAATGACAATCGTCAAGATTTGCCTATTACAAACAGATCGCTCATGGCTATCTTTGTTAAATGAAACATTAGTTAGCTTACATTTCAGTAATTTTACTAGATTTTAGAGGAATATTTGTAGTGTCATTCTTCAATTTTTCTGTATACCTACATATTTAAAAATAATTAGGTGTACATGCTTATTTCTACATAAAATTCTCTTAACTAGTAGGTACACATGTAAATTTCCCGTTGATGATGAATTAATTGTAAGGATTTAAACTTCCATGTTTATGCAAAACCATAAGTTACAATGTTGAATAGGGTAGGTATTTCGATTGTTGCTGGTTTAGCATGTGTGGTGTGATTAAAGTATAACATTTCAACAATTTCATTATCACAGATTATTTAAGTAAGTGAATTAATAGTTTGGCAAATGTAATACTAATTTACCTACTCATATTAGGTTATATATTCATTAGTGAACTGCTTTTGAACAAGTAATATTATACGTGTGGGTTATAAGCGTGAGTTATAATAATTCACTTGTGAGTTATTATAACTCACTAGGTACAGTACCAGGCCAGGGCCGAAAGACATGTCTTCGTGTTTTGGGGCGAAGAATCGAGTGCGATAGGTCCGATCGTGAAAAAAATCTGCCTTCATCCCCTATTGGCCAAAAACCACCCCCAAAGGGGTAGCAAGTGGAGGCGCAGTTTTTGCGCGGAATATTAAATGTAAAAATGATTTTTGATACAGGGCCGAGAGGGTTGTTCAAAGGGGGATGAAAGCCACACCTCAGAAGCAAAAAAACGGTCGCAACTGATTTTTTCGCCCTGTTCAGAGGGAATGTAACTAAAAAAAGATCGAGGAGGAGGAGGAGGGAGGTAAAATCAACTACCCATCCCTTATTTCCAGTCAAGGGGGTGAAAAGTGCCCCAGGGCTAAAAGATACTTCTTCCCCCGTTTTTGGGGGCTAAGAATCGATTGCAATAGGTCCGAGGGTGAAAAAAACCTGCCTTCATCCCCTATTGGCCAAAAACCACCCCCAAAGGGGTAGCAAGTGGAGGCGCAGTTTTTGCGCGGAATTTTTCATTTAAAAATGGTTTTTGATACAGGGCCGAGAGGAAAGGGGGTGAAAACCACCCTTTAGAAGCATAAAAACGGTCACAACTGGTTTTTTCGCTCTGCTCAGAGGGAATGTAACTAAAAAAATTGAGGAGCATGAGGGAGATAAAATCAACCACCCACCTCCTATTTCCAATCAAGGGGGTGAAAACTACCTGTTGCAGAGATCACGGGCCCCCTTCAATTTTTCTGCCGGTTTTCCAAAAGAAATTCGATTGGGTGGTGGTCAAAATAGATGACGGAAGTAAAATCCACTCATCCACCCCTTATTTCCAATCAAGGGGTGAAAACTACCCCCTGCCGGTATCACTACCTCCCAATCGAAATCTTTTTGGAAAACCGGTAGAAAAATTGAGGGTGGCCGTAATCCCTGCAGGGGGTAGTTTTCACCTACTTGGCTGGAGATAAGAGGTGGACGGTTGAATTTTGCCTCCCTCATCCTCCTCGACGTTCCTTTAGTTACATTCTCTTCGAACAGCGCGAAAAAATCTGTTACGATCGTTTGCCTCAAAGGAGTGGTTTTCACCCCCTTTGCAATTTAATATTTATGTGATAATCGTATATAAAGTATAGTATTCAACTTGTGATAATGGTAATAACTCACTTGGTGAATTACCTACATTACCACTCGTTGAATAATATACTAATTTAAACTTTTACAAGAAATTTTACTAATACCTTAATTGTTACCTACTGCATAACAGTTAATTCAAAATTGTTTATTTATGCTATTTGAAAATGTAATGAATTTTGAAGTTGCGGTACTGTGATTATTGATAATTGATTTTTGCAAAAAGGCAAAAAAAAATACTATGACTAAGTCGACGACGGAAATGTGTTGGTGGTTTAAAATTGAATTTAAATATTGGACAATGGTTCTTCTAATTTTTTCAACTGTAGGTGAAGGTACTAGCGTTTTGAGAAAATTCAAATCATGGATTATGATGAAAATGTACGTTTTGAAGTCAGACAGTAGCAAATATATCCTAATCGACATTCGTTTGTCTGTTAATCTATTTGTTTGTCAGTATGTTAGTATTAGTCTGTCGGTATGTTGGCCTGCCCTTTTGTCTGTCCGTCCCTCCGTCCATCTGTCTGCCAGACTTTTGGTCTCTCTGTGTGTCCGCCCGCTAGTATGCCGTCCATCCGTATGTCTGTCTGTGAGTCTATGGTACTGTATAAGTTTAGAAGGAGGTATTGGCATCTTAAAAAAAATAAATGTAGGATTATACTGATGATGTACGTTTTGAAACCAGAAAGTAGCAAAATATATCCGAACCGACGCGACAAGCCGGTTGTGTGTCTATTAATGTATCTGCCTGTGGGTCTGTCAGTTTGTTGGTTTGCCGGTTCACCCTCCGTCTGTCTGTCTATCTGTGATACGTTGCATACGCTAACTTGACCAAACAGCAAAAGTTAAATTTTCTTTAAAATTCCTGTACAACTTAGAAACCAAATTTTCCCGACGCAAGTGCTTTAGGAAACAAAATATCGATTACATGTCACATATTCTAATGTAACAGTGTATGCGATTTGTATGGGTAAAAGAGACGGGGTTCTACAGTTTGTAAAGGGATTCGAACCACTTCTTGAATACAGTTTACAATTGGACATTAGTTCAAAGCTGGACTCCACTTCGCCAGGTATACTCAGAGAGAAATCTAGATGCACCAACAATTTTGGCTTACGTTTATCTAATAAATGAATTAACTAATAGCGGGTTATTTTTCAGGTGAACAGCACATATGCCACAAGTGCAAAAAAGCATATAGGAACAAACATTCTTTGCATAGTCATATAGTATGGGATTGTGGAAAACCACTTCAATTCAAATGTCCCACTGAAGGATGTACCTATAGAACCAAACGAAAGGGAAATGTTAAGGTTCATTCACTTTATTGTACCATTAGAAAAGAATAACAATAATAATTGCAGTAACAAGTAGTGCAGGTATAAATTGCCATGTTGCACCAATACAGAATGAAATTCAAAAAATGTATTTTGTTGTTTTTTTTAATTTAATTTTAATAGAGGAAGTGGAATTGAAATATAGTATGGAAGACAAGGCCTAATAACCACACACGCGTTGCATTTTGTGCTCTTTAGATATTACTTGATATTAATTTTGTTCATTATTTTATTAGGAATAACTCTCTTTTGACCACAATATATACAACATATATTCCACGAAATATTGTTGTTAACATAAAACATCTTGTTTCTCAATAAAAAATATTAAAAAAAAAAGTTATGGACAGTTTTTTTCCGACATTTATGAAGTAAATGCATTTTGTCGTTTAGTATCGAATAAAGAAAGCAGATATCACTATTATCTGATACTTCCCGAAAGAAACAATTTCCAACATAAAATATTATCCCTAAAAACTGTTAGTGTACTTTTTCTTTTCAATTATTTGAGAAAACCTTTTATGTTTATTGTTGAATTTTGTACTTATTGCTCAATAAATCGAAAACGGTTACAAATAGTCATAGACTCAGCCATAGAGATGTACATACAAAAAATGTTAGTTTCTTATTCGTACATCATATAGCAGAAAAATATACAGATTTGAAAAAATCGATAAAACTTTGAAAATTGAAACATATGATTCTCGAATTTATTTATTACTTAGTATTTATTACAATAATTATGCGTTCAAAGTTCGAGGTAAGCATCTGAGATTTAATGCAGCATATCTACAATAAAAATAAGATGAAAATTTCTTATTAACGTGGGTTCGGGAATGCGTCACTACAGAGATACGGCCCTTTAAATAGCGAATAAAGAAGGTTTTATTGAATCTTTTAATTTTAATATTTATTAACTAGGCCTTATACAATTTACAAAAGTGTTCAAAATGACTGCCATTAGCATCACGACAAGCTCGTAACCTTTTTATTAAATTGCCACGCACGCCTCGTATAATTCTTGGGTTGTTTCTAATTGTCTCAAATCCTTCCTCTATCCTTTGCCTCAGAACGCCAACATTAGGTATTGGCCGGGAATAAACTAGTTGTTTTAAGTGACCCCATAAATAAAAGTCAAGTGGATTTAAGTCTGGAGATCTTGGTGGCCATGGCACTGGCCTACAACGACCTATCCAACGGTTTCCGTAGACATTTTGTATATGCTGTCTAGCGATAATACTAAAATGTGTGGGGGCGCCGTCGTGCATAAACCACATTTGGGCTCGTCAAGTGGCAGGTTGTCAAGTAATTGTGGTAATTCATTTCGTAAAAAATCGATGTAAGGTTGTCCATCTAAGCGTTGTGGCAAAAATACAGGCCTATTAAATGCTCATCGATAATTCCACTCCACACATTTAAGCTAAACCGCTGCTGATGTCCTCTTTGTACTATAGCATAGGGATTTTCAGCTGCCCATTCATGATTGTTGTGAAAATTGAATACTCCATTCCTAGTAAAGCCGGCCTTGTCGGTAAATAAAATTTTCTTTTCAAAATAGTGAACGGCAACACGTTTTTCTTCAACCCGATCACAGAATTGTGCACGTAGAGGAAAACCTCCCTCCTTCAATCCCTGAACTCGTTGAATATGATATGGGTACATTAACATCTCGTGTAAAATTCTCCATACTATTGAATGGCTTGCAATGGTACGGGTACTTAAAGACGAAACTTCTTCAATTAGAAATAACACCTGTTCTTCTGTGGCTACCATTCTAGTATTTCTCGGTCGTCCAACAACTTCTTGTCAGTGAAATTTACTTAAAGTTAAATATTAGTAAGCGACGCTTTTCTACTTAAATTTAGGACTAACCTGTTTCCCTTAAGTTACGATCCACTCTGGCGAAAACAGAACGATGTGGTAGTCGTCGATTAGGAAATGCCTCTTCACAACCGTTTTGCTTCTTCACAATTCCCAAAAGCTCTCGCAAACATAATTTGAATATCAGCCTGTTCTTCAAAGGTATAAATTATTTTTGTTTCCCAATTAACTCAAATTAAGTAATTCTTTACTCTCTGGTACTTATGAGTATTAGTACTAATTCAACAAAGGTTAGACCCTTCTTATTTTTGATACATAAAACGAAAAAACTTTAACAAGTAGTTCCACTGGCACTGGATCAAAATAAAGTCACATGTCACAATGACAATCAGTATCAGTAAAACTTCAAATTACTTGAAAACAAATGGCAAACGTTTGTAAGATCGAGTGTTGTATCTGTTTTCAGAATCAATTTTCTCGAGAACCGTTAATTCTATCGAGATGAACTAAGAGTACCTTTTTACGTAGAAAACTTTGAAATTTTATAATTTTGAACGGAAATCGTAATAAACTGAAACAAAAAGGGGGTTATTTTAGCCCCTTAACCTTCCCGGTATGTGACGCCCCTGACTAAAATTTTTAAATTCTGAATTCAGAATCAAGTCCAGCGTCAAAAGTTTATACCGTGTACGTATTTTCGAAATTTTATTGTTAACAGTTTCAGAAATATTGCGGAAAACCATCATCAGGGTGCCCCATTCGAAGGGGCGTAGCTTATTTAGAACGCATTTCCGGACCCATGTTGATAGGGACTTTTTGTTTTATTTTTATCCGAGGATTACGCCCCCAGAAGGTTTACGCTTACTTTTGAAACGCCCTGTAATTTAAACATAATATTTTTAGTCGCAAACTCCTCTATAAATCCTTATCTTACTATAAAGAAAGTAACCAGACTGCAACCAAAGTTACAAATCTGGCGCGTTAAGTGTAATAATTGCATATTACCATCAAAACGCTAATGCTCCGATTGCAACAAACACCAGCCGAAAGACTGATCCTACTTAAAGGAGCTCCCTTGCCAGTCGTCACACACCACTTGCAGACTGCAGTTTCGAGCTGTTGGCTCTCGTCAGTGCAAGGTAGGTATGCGACGACCGACATGAGAATCCTTTGACTATAGTACATCACGGTATTTTTACAATAGCGATATGTAAAACAGCCAGCAGGCGCCATCTAGCGGTCCAGTGTCTGTTGCAATCGAAAAAATAAATAGCCTGACTTGGCTTAGCATAGTTCAAATGTGCTTTTAGAGGGCGGAATATTAAATATAATATTTTTTTTAGTCGCAAACTCCTCTATAAATCCTTATTTTACTATAAGGAAAGTAACCAGACTGCAACCAAAGTTACAAATCTGGCGCGTTAAGTGTAATAATTGCATATTACCATCAAAACGCTAATGCTTCGATTGCAACAAACACCAGCCGAAAGACTGATCCTACTTAAAGGAGCTCCCTTGCCAGTCGTCACACACCACTTGCAGACTGCAGTTTTCGTTTTTTCGATTGCAACAGACACTGGACCGCTAGATGGCGCCTGCTGGCTGTTTTACATGTCGCTATTGTAAAAATACCGGGATGTACTATAGTCAAAGGATTCTCATGTCGGTCGTCGCATACCTACCTTGCACTGACGAGAGCTAATAGCTCGAAACTGCAGTCTGCAAGTGGTGTGTGACGACTGGCAAGGGAGCTCCTTTAAGTAGGATCAGTCTTTCGGCTGGTGTTTGTTGCCATCGAAGCATTAGCGTTTTGATGGTAATATGCAATTATTACACTTAACGCGCCAGATTTGTAACTTTGGTTGCAGTCTGGTTACTTTTATAGTAAAATAAGGATTTATAGAGGAGTTTGCGACTAAAAATATTATGTTTAATATTCCGCCCTCTAAAAGCACATTTGAACCCTGTAGTTTGTTAAGTCAAAAGCTGCGGAGTTTGTAGAATAGCCTGGTCTAAAATCCTGTTGATGTACAGATAAGAGATTACGACGATTGATAAATTTCTAAATTCTATTATGAACAATTTTTTCAAACAGTTTTGAAGAGCAGGACAAAATGGCATATAGCATTCCATTTAGAAAATGGCGCTTGGTCCTGTACAATTGTTTTGATTCAGCCTGAATATACAAAAAATATTAGTTATTTAGTTGAAATTGAAGGTTTATTTTATTCCTGAATAATATGTAGGTAGTTCTAGTACTACGTTAGTTTACGAATAGGGCATAAATTAAAAAATAATGCATATTTCAAGAATTTTCTCGTGATTAATAATGAGTTATTTTTCAGATAAACCCCTCTTATGTCACAACTGTAATAGAGCGTATAGGAACAAAAACTCTTTGCATAATCATATAGTATGGGATTGTGGAAAACCATTTAAGTTCAAATGTTCGAATAAAGGATGTGAATACAAAACCAAACGAAAGGGAAACCTTAAGATTCATTCAATTCATTGCACCTTTAAAAATGAATAACGGAGAGTTCAATACAAACTAGTGCAGGTATAAACTGGGCATCAACTCCAAACTATGAGGCGCTTATCTCCTAAATTTTAACTCTAAATTAACTTTCCGTATATATACCTCTCTATAAGTCTTGCCATGTGTTAACGTACGGGAAACATCTTTATTTAATAAAAACATCTGATAACAAGATAGATGTAGCGTTCACTTACATAGGCTACTTTCTGCTATCTTTGTTTTTATGTAGATTTAAGTGTTATGGTGACCAAAGACAAGATTTTATAATTTTACTAAAATGTCAATACCATTTTTAATACAATTTTAATGCCCTAAATAAATTTTCTTTCTTTTATTTGGGTTTTCTACCACATGTATTATCCTCTTCAAAAACAAATCACCGAATCTACAAAATAATAGAACTATTGGAAAAAAGCCTCTGCGCCTGTTTACGTCAAAGAGGTTATGTTTTACAAATAATATAAATCGGAATAAACACAGAAATAATGTATTTTGCTGAAAGTAGTCTCTTTCCGTTTTCAAAGCTTTTTTCGAAGAACTCTTACTTGCTGTGTATGTCAAATACACAGATTTAAAATTCTGTTCATGTTATTTCCATAGATACTTACTACTTACACAGAACTGATGATATTTTCTTTTAGATAATGCTGAGTTTGTTTAGTTCTTCTTTTAACATTGGTAGCCAGGTTGTACAAATATCACCAGAACAATTCGATACGCATTAATCTTGTAAAACATAACCTCTGACGGTTCCTTTGACCTAAACGTCACAGGCGCAGAGGCTTTTTTCTAATCATTCTATTATTTTGTAGATTCGGTGATTTGTTTTTGAAGAGGATAATACATGTGGTAGAAAACCCAAATAATAGGAAAAATATTCGTTGAATACCACAAATAACTTTCAGACAATGCCCTAAATAAATATTCTACAAGCAACATTTTTATTATTTTATGGGTATTCTCCCACAATAAACCATATTTCATACCTTAATCTCGAACCTATTTGTGAATAATATAATCATATTAGTTAGTACACCGACGCCTGTAGACGAGCTACTCATACCAGAAATTTTTTCGAACCTGTTCTCTTTCGAAGGGTAGGGATCTTTTACTTGCCTAGTATTTAATATACAAGGGACCGGTCGCTTTACGTCCCCTCCGAAGGATGGTATATCCACTAAGCAATCCTTGCCTAAGATTGCATAGTTTCCACGCATACACTGATATACATGCTGCCAGAAGATGTGAGGCGAGGAAACGGTCTCCCTTGAAACGGTCACCTATCCAAGTACAACAGCTGAGAGGAATTTGGTAAAGGAGGTGTTGGGTTTTTGAAATGTAAAGAAAATGTCATTTTTGGTGCATGGTGCGTGGTTCAACTCCCCTCTGCTAGGGGGTGGCTATCGGAGGGTTATATTGATACCATGTAGGAAGAAGCAGCACATGTTTTATTAATATTTTCTGAAAAAATATGATTACATCTTAACGGTACTTTTTGGGCGCTACTGTTTGAATTTTATTTATTTATTATTGATTAACAATAGATTATTTTTAGGCAAGTCGTTCATTTGCTTCAAGTGCAACAGAAGATACAAGAATAAGACATCATTGTATACTCATTCAAAATGGGAGTGTGGCCAATTGCCACGGTTTAAATGTCCAACTGAAGGCTGTCAATACACTGCCAAACGAAAGGGAAATCTTCAGACGCATTATTTAATTTGCTGTAACCGTAAAAATTTAAGGTTAATTTAGTTACTTCACTAGTTATGCATTTGCCTCTGCTGAATTTCTCAGTTCTCGCTAGTTCAATTTAAGAACCTATAAACATCTTAAAAAAGCGCATGTCTTAAGTAGCAACAACAGCACAATCAAAACGTTGAACCGGTAAAGAATGGTAAAAAAGTTATTGGTTCAGGGAGTGACGCTTTTGGACTTGGTGGTAATGTGTCAAAGCCGTGACATTATTATTGATTTAAGCATATGTATACAGGGTGGGGCAACTTCAATAATTCGAGTTCCACGATAGCTAGAAATTTTAAAAAAATCATGTAAACTACATAAAAAGTCTGTAATTAATTATTTTTGAATATACAGGGTAAACCAAGGCGATTGTACAGGACCATTTTTCTAAATGGAATGCTATAAATATCAGCAAATTTTTAGTTGTCTCTTTCTAGACTCCTTTGACTCCTATATTATTATTGACTATCTTTGGCAGGCCAAAAAGATTTAATTTGTTAAGCAAAATACCATGATTGAGCATTTCGAATGGCTTCGAGAAGTCAGTGTATATGACGTCCACCTGCAGACCGGTGTCAAATCTATCAGCTATAAATTGCATTATACAGAATAAGTTCGTAGTTGTGGATCTTCTCTTCATGAAATCGTGTTGTTTAAGTGTGATTTTGTTTTTTAAAAAAGAGGAAATCATGGAGAAGCATTTCAAGACGCTTAGAAAATTATTGATAATAGCAATAGATCTATGATTTTCAATTTGGTTTTTCCCTCTTTTCTTGTGTACAGGTATTATTTTAGAGATCGAGATAAAGAATAATAACTGTTTTTCGATCGATCACACCGGTAATTTTAAAAACAGTAGAAACTTCATGTCAAATAGAGATGTGCCAATCAAAAATGAGCAACATTGTTTAGTCTTGAATTCTTTACCTGTTGCTCAGTTAATCGGAAGTAGTTACAGACAGTCACAAAGATGTTCATACAAAAAAAATGTTGGTTTTTCATTCCTGCATCATATGGTCGAAAAATGTACAGGGTGTTCCATTTGGAAAATTGAGAAAATTCAATTAAAAAAATTATAAACTTAAAAAGTCATTTTCGGCCACCCTGTATATTTTTAGGAATTGAAAATAGTTAATATAAATGACTGTTGGTTTTGTACAATAATCGTCTTGGTTCATTCTGTATATACAAAAATAATTAGTTATAAACTTTTTACATAGTTTACTTGTATTTTTTTTATTTCTAGCAATCGTAGAAATCGAGCTATTGAAGTTCTAGCAAAGTATTCCTTTACCAACGGTCAGTCATAAAGCCATATTATGATATATTAAATAAACAGGATATACCAGTTTAAAGCGACATGGACTAATGAGACTAAGGGCCGGTTTTATAATGTTAGATTAACTCCACATTTGTCTTAAGTTTAAACTTAAGATTAAACCGTGATTTAAACTTTACATACGCCTGTTTTATAAAAATAAACTTAAATTTATGTATAAATTTAAGTTTATTTTTATAAAACAACCAACTGTAGTTGGAACTACTATTCAACAGAAATTGCAACTTTACGTAGTTTGATTCTAACCTATTGCGACATTTTGACATGACATATAAAGTTATTTTTGTAAAAAATGGAGGGAAATAGAAGAAGGACAAATTCGCTGAACTAATTTCATTAGTGAAACATTTTTAATTATACAAGAGGCAGTTGATTTGTGCAGGCTTCCAAAGTTTCTCGTAACAATAAGCATATACATGCATATAGGTATGAAGTGATCAAACATAAATTTTTACCTTTTTGTCAGATGTAATAATAAATTTTCAATTAGCTCCAGTAAAATAATAACTGACCCAATCTAAACAGCTTATAAAGTTTTCTGATTACATTCTTCCTTGTAACTATAGGTCTGATTCTAAAATTTCCAGAACTTTGAGCATAATAATAATAATAATTTTCATATTTCGAATACATCCATCAAATATTATACCGAATTTTATTAATTCTTAGGTTATGAACATTCTGACATCTGATAATCCAGAGTTTAGACCATCCTCATCCACCGTTTGAAGTTTAACTTTACTCTGACGTAATTAATCTGCAAACTAAAGATTACTGACATTATAAAACAGACTTTTATTTAAGATCTGTAGTTTAATCTGTGCTCTGCAGTTTAATCCGATATTATAAAACCTGGCCTTAGAGTACACTTTGCTGACTTCAGAATACACTCGAACTTACCCATGAATGCTTGGTGTTCTTAAGATTCAGGGTGTTTTATAAACTTTTTGCAGAAACTAAAGTCCATCATATTTTTGGAATATATTTATATTAAAGTTGGTACAGATGCGATGCACTCCTAGTCCAATAGGAAGCATAATTTAGTTTTGAAAGGCTCCAGGATGGGGCTCAAATTTTTATTATATCACGATTTGGGTCAACTATGTCACCATATTAGTTTTTTTGTAAACACCGAGAAATGATTTAAATGTTTTTTACAAACTATTTACCATGAGTTCTGCAAAGTTCTATACTGGGCCCACTGTTATTTATAATTTTCTTCTATGTTATTTGCCGAAGTCTACAAACTAATATCCTTCTGTTAATGCTAATTATCTTAAATTGTTTGTATTTATTTACTCCGAAGACCGCCGTCGATTCTGGCATTGGATTAAAAATTACTTCCTCAATAAGCACGAGAAATGTTCTTTGATTTTTTTGGTTGGCAAACCCAAGGTACGATATATGAAAATTCAATTTTTGAGGATTTCGAACATTTTCGGGAGGTTATCGATGACCTGAAATTTATATATCAATTCTGAAAACAAATGTGGATTTAGTTGCTTAAAAAAACAAAAGATCAAATGTTTTTATTGGCTAATAATTTTAAGAAAATCAAAATTTGTCAACCAAGGCAACACCCTATATATTTTAGCGTTTTCGAAAAGAGTCGAAAATATGTAGCATATCCTATACCCAAACCTAGCCGTTTCAGAGACATTTGACATTTTATAGAAAATTTGACAGGTGCAACGGTTTGCAAGAACCGTTATAATTTTCTTCGTGTAAAATATCCTCATTTGTTTCTTGTCACATAAAAAGAACACAAGGAGAACTACGTTCTACAACTGAACTAAATTTAATAATACTTGTTGTTCCGTTGTTCGCGTTGCATTTTGTGAACTTCAAACCGCGAAAATATATAGGGTGTTCCATTTCAAATAAGCAAGTTGGTATCGACTTCCGGTATAAGCGGAAGTGCCAGCTGCTTGTAATTATTTTAGTTAGATTGGCCACACTGACATTAGTAATTATCTAAATTTCCAAAATTTTCTAATGCGTACTTTTCTCTATATCGATCGATTCATTTCCCGGTGAGACACACTGTATACATAGGTATACACTAGCCAAGACATTTTTTTATGCCTTGTAATCATTAAATATATTAATGTTCGATACAAATTGCACGCCAATTTGAAATTGTTATGGCAAAATGCAATATTGCATAGAAAAGCAGTTTAATCGAAAATTAAGTTTATTACTAATTTCTCCAAACTAAATTATGCTTCTGATTGGTTTAGCAAAATCCAGCAGTAGATTCATCATTATTTTTGTGAGCCATTATTTCTTATATAAAGATTTATATCTGACTAATAACATACTATTTTAGGTAACCTGTTGACGTGCTGTAAGTGTAAAACAGTGTATAAGAACAGAAAAATGTTCTATTATCACACCTTATGGGATTGTGGAAGACCATCTTACCTGAAATGTCCGACTCATGGTTGCGGTTACACAACCAAAAGAAAGGGAAACCTTAAAATTCACTTATCACTAAATTGTGCCTTTAAAAATAATAATAAAAATAAATTACAGTCGCTGCATTAAAAGTTGCTAGTGAAATTGTAAATTGGTTTTTATTTGTATTAAACGTTGTATTCTTATCATAAACAGATACACAGATTATAAATTAGAACCCAAGGTGTAAAATATTGTATTTCCTAAATATCTCTCCGTGCGAATAAATTGGAAAGTACTTCCATGTTAACATACATGATATGTCTTTGTGAAATGAGGAAAACTTTCTTTACAGATAAGTCTACAATCTTACTAATAATTTCCATAGCCTTTTTAGTAATTTTCTCACATCGCATTCATCTGACTCGATCTCTAAGTTTGTAAATAAACCATGTCGGGGAGCTATGTGGTAACCACTTATCATCTCATTATCATCACAGAACAGGTGAGCTATTTCCCTTATCAAACAGAGGAGCATAAACAGCCTTTGTTTTGTTTTACAATATTCTTTTAGGTCATTCCCCGTTGGCTTCAAACTTAGAAATTTTTTTATATAACAAACAGAGGATAAACGATGATTATCTAATACAAGCTTTACATTTTTAGAATCTCTATTTCCTTGCCCGCAATGCCCAAAAGTCTACAGTCACTACACATCACGAAGGAGACATTTAAGGTTCGAGTGTGGAAAAGTACCACAATTTAAGTGCATTGTTTGTTCTTACGTGGCTAAACGAAAAAGTCATTTAAAGGTACACATGGGAAGGAGGCATAATATTAAAATGGACACTGTGTCTACGCTCTCATTCAGTACTGATGTTTGAAGTTTTGTGTACTCTTCGTTTTTTTTTGTTTTCATGAAAAATCTCGGGCTCTACGTATAGGCTGGTGCCAAAGCGGATTTTGAAGGCTAAAAAAAATTATTAACAGTCAAGGACCAGCCGGAACGTTTAGTTAAGGTTATAATTAAGAGAAAAAATAAAAATTAAACACGAGGTAAAGTGAAATTCTATAGTGGTTTTTTGCGATTTTCAGCGAAACGTGACCTCCTAGCGGAAAATGTACTTTACAAAAGTTGTAGATAATAAAAAAATCTAAAATTTTCATATCAGGCATTTTTCAACATAAGCTCACATTTTCCGAGAATATGGTGGAAAACCAATTGTTCGGTTTTTAATTTTTTTTCTCTCATAAAAATAATCCAGTTTACATGAAATTATGTGAAAGTATACCTTCTTTGCATTGAATAAGCATAATTTTTTTGGAATTTTTGAAGTAAGTAGTTTCCGAGATATTTACATTTTTTGAAAGAAAGAATAACAAATTCTTCCACGTTTTTTTTTTTAATTTAAATATTCTATCCAGGCTCATTTTAATCGTTGAAACGTCTACTTTAAAATGGTCTAATATGTTGATGGTTTATTTTTCATGAAACCGCTTAAAATTGAGAAAAACCAAAAAAATTACTTCAAATTACAAAGGACCTCGCATTTTTCATGTATAAAATGGTTCTCGGTAAAATTTTCTGAATTTTGAGTATGTTATAGATCTCGGTCTCCTGATTAAAAGTAACATGGGCCCAATCTAATCCTATGACTAGTTTTTGAGATACAGGGTGTTACAGTTAAAAAGTGGCTATTTTTATAAAATATATTCATGACAATTGAAGGGTTCCATAATTTTTGCTGAAACAACAAAATGTTGAGAAAATCATTTTTGAAATGAAATGTACTGTATCACAATTACCGAAATTCCCTGTTGTACATTTTATACAGTGCGAGTCAAAAATATGGAAACACGCGTGACTCGTTCTAATAAGACGCCCTGTATATTTTAATGTACATATTGATTGTCCATTGACAGCTGATTCCAAATATGTATAATATTAGAGGGGCTCACAGAGTGATACAAAAGATAAAAAAATGCCGAAAAACTTGTTTTTCTTGAAATTGTCCTGTAATTCAGAATTACACTGCGTTATAACATTAACAAAAATTTGGTGTGTAACATTTTAAGAAAGTGGAGAATAAATGGTGCGATTAGCAGAAATCCTGGATCAAAGGATACAGGATATCCTACTTAACAAGAAACTAACTATTAATATTTCGTTATTGCACCATTTCTATTTATAAATTCTATAAGTCAGTTTGGCATAGAATTAAATAACCTTATACAATAATCATTAGTAATAATATTTTCCCATGCATTATTTACTATTTCCAGTAATTCTTCGGCATTCCGTGGTCTCACATTTCGTTTTTGGATACTTCTTACGAGTAGTCTCCATACTTCTTCCACAGAGTTAAGATCTGGACTATGACTGGGCCAGTTAAGAACATTGATGTTGTTATTTTGAAACTAGTTAGTTACAGTATAAGCAGTAGTATGAACGGAACAATTGTCTTGTTGAAATATGAACTGATTATTAGGAAATAATTGTGACACAGAATGGAGTATTATATTGTCTGAAATCCTAATATACGTTTCACTATTAAATCGTTCCTCAATATGCCACAAAACACCAGGACCACGTGCCGATATCCAAGCCCACATATATTGACGGAAAACCTACCACTTTTATCATTGTTATATATATTTCTCATGGAATCGAGTATTCGGAGGGCGGTAAACACGAATACGACCGCTGTGTGTTGACTGGAAAGTTTTTTCGTCTGTAAATATTACATTGTTCCAAAAATTTATATCATGCGCTAAAAATTCAAACGCAAATCCTACTCGAGCTTCTTAATGTTCAGCTTTAAGTAAGTATTTCTGTGCTACTGTATGACAGCGTAGCTCCGATTCTCTTACTCGCCGGCGACCAGTACTACTCGATCCAGGAAAATTCTTTTCTTCAGCAGCCTGAATAACTGAGTAAAATAGATTTTCTACTAAAGCATTTACCAATTGCAAATCTTGTTGTTGAGTTGATATCCTTCGTCGCCCTGATCCAGGATTTCTACTAATCGTACCGTTTATTCTCCACTTTCTTAAAATGTTACACACCGAATTTTTGTCAATATTATAACGCAGTGCAATTTGTCTCATTGACCATCTATCTTCTGCATTAGCAATAACTCCAGATTTAACTAAATCGCTTATATGAGGCATATTAGTTTTTTGCACACTTGCAATAAATTATGACAATTAACTGACAATGTCACAAAAATTAAAGTTAGATATACACAACTAGATTTTAGCAAAATACCGTTATAAGACTTGTCCTATTTTTTTTACCCCATTCATCCATCCAGTAGTTTAGGTTGATCGAGGGAATATAGAAAGAGACAAACAAACATAATATTGAAACATTATTCTCCTTTGCGAGAGCGGTTAGGTAAAAACTAATGTTCAATGGAAAAAAATTCGAACAAGAAAGTTATATAAAATTAATGATGTAATTTGTTTCAACGAGGTTGTCTTACAATGAACATTAGTTTGTACAAAAAAAATAATTTATTGCTTATAAGGTCAAATACTTCAAGAAAGTGAGTTAGTGCCTTATTCCTCAAAAAGAAACAACAATACAGCATCGGACACGTGTTTCGGAGTTATTGCTCCTCATCAGCGTAGCGTAGCTTAGCGAATATATCTTAGGTGAGCAAAACTATTAAAGATAGGAAAGTACAGTACACAGTACTCTATTTGCACTTGAAGTATGAAAGGTGAATTTTGATAATTATGAAACAGTTATTTTCACAAAATTTTGTTGTTTCAGCATAAACACATCGATTTTAAAAATTCACTTCGTGTTATTGGTGGTTCACCCTGTATATATGCGCATATTTTTATCACAATATATTATCTGACGTTACAAGAATGATATTCGCGAAAAAAATTGTCATGAATATATTTTATAAAAATAGCAACTTTTTAACTAAACACCCTGTATCTCAAAAACTAGTCATAGGATTAGATTGGGCCCATGTTACTTTTAACCAGGAGATCTAGATCTATACCATATTAAAAATTTGAAAAATTTAACCGAGAACCATTTTATATAAGAAAAGGGCGGGGTCCCTTTTCAATATTTTTTATTATTTTCAATTTTTTTTTATTATTTATGTAAAGAATGGATTGAATTTCAATGACAGAATTTACTTCAATGTAATATTATTAAAATTGAATGAATTTAATTGAAGAAAATGGCGGAAACCATCCTGAAACTTTTAAATAAATAACAAATTTATAAAAAATCTTTTAAATTATGCATAAACGTGGTAAAAATATTTACAAAATTGTAAATTTGGCAATTCATATTTGAAAGGTACTTGGAATAGGTGTTTACTGCTTATAAAAGGTTCAAGTCCGCTTAAAGTGTACGTAGGGAGGGGATAAGAGAGGCCGGGCCAATGAGAACAGCCGAGCTCATTTTGGAGTAGTACCTATTCAGTGATCTAGTTGTGTGGAAGCATTTGGTATAGCGCCTTTTAGATGAAGAAGAAGAACAACCACAATGCAGAAGATCTAAAACGCATTAGAATTATATAATTTTTCATATATTTTTTATGTTAAAAAATGACAAAACTATATTTTTATGGAGACGAAGCGAGTCAAAATTTGTAAAAAAAGTATCAATAAATTAATTCTTTTACTTAATAATTATTTATTCAAATATACCTAAAACAGATTAATCACTGTTATACCATTTATTTAGTGAAAAAATAGTAAAATATACATTAATAAAAATGCACAGTGGGCCAGTGAGTCTTAACTCAAGCTTACGACTTTCAGTACGGTAAAGTGCATTGCCATGAAAATTTTAAAAAAAATCGGTTTTCCGCTGTTTTCTCAGAAAATTTGAGGTTATGTTGAAAATGCCTGATTCGAAAGTTTTAGATTCTTTTATTATCTACAACCTTTGTAAAGGGCATTTTCCTCTAGGTCACGTTTCGCCGAAAATCACAAAAGACTACTTCAACCCCTATTTCACTTTATCACTCGTGTTTAATTTTTGTTTTATCCCTTAGTTATAACCTTAACTAAACATTCCGGCTGGTTCTTGCCTGTTAATATTTTTTTATTCAAAAAGGTATTGGCACCAGCTTAGTATGCAAACATTTTTTTTTTTCAAATTGTTTTAACGTTAACAGTTTTTTTGTTAAAATAAACATTTTGTGTAAATAAATTAATAAACTTGTGTGGCATTGTGATATTTTTTGTACTTTGAGAAAATAGTATAGTGTTACCATCCAACTTTAAAAATATTCGATACTGCTTTTCATAAAATGGAAAAAAGAAAAGCAGTTGAGTGTCAGGTATCGGTAAACCAAGCTCCGCATTTTATTCACACATTGCACCTTCTTAGGAAGGAATTTCCGGAGACAAGTTTGTATTAAAACTTGTTTTACTTATGTATGAATGTGCTATATAGGTACCCGTTAAATTATTCATTTCAAGGTATTTAAAACTGCGATGCTCATAAAAAGACGTACCACAATCATTCAATGAAAACAAAATTACATTAGAAACAGTTATTTTAAAATTCAAGATACGCTATACCGTGCCCGGCACCTCTTTCTCTTTAACCGTTATTACATGCGATAAACATGACGTATCCCTTAGTCATGGTACGATTATGAATGCTTAAGCCGAAAGCCGATGAGCCGTCGTCGCATTGCTAGAATTTTATCAGGTACCTAGTTGTGACGTAGCCGTGTCGTCACAGCAAAGCATCCAGCTGGCGGGAAGCCGCTATCTGAGGTTATCGAGAACGCTATGGAAAAGTGTGTTATGTTTAAAAAGTTTCAGGGGTGTTAAATAGTTGTTATGAACACGTATAAGTTAACATGAATTTGTGAGGTGTTGTTTCCTGTGATGCGGTAATATTCGTGTGATATTGTGATGTTTAAAGACGTTGTTTACAATGTGTGGCGTTGGTAAGTTTCATTCTAACGCCGAGTGGAGAGTGATACATACATAACCTAGCTTTTACCAGAGCTTTGACAAGCCATGTGAACTCTCCCTACCTGTGGATTCAGCGTTCGTAAGCCGGAAAACGCAGAGTGCAACATTTAGTAGGTACCACTGTCAGTAATATTGATTTTATAACTGTATTTTTAACGTAGACAATTTTGTAGATAACGAATTTATGGATTTAAATGGTGCAAATCAGATTTCTTCTTTCGCATGACAATTTTATTTATAAATCGTTGTTTTTTAAAAATTAGTATACCTACCTATGTTCAACTTATATCGGTAAAAGTTGAAGGTTTGGAAATCGAAAAATAAATTGATTCGAAAATTTTAAAACTACTAAGTATATCTACTCAAAAAGATTTACTAAGTTTAGTAAATATTGCATACAATTAATAATTAATGAAACATGCTCAAAAAGTGGTTATTTAAACCAGTTTTTTCCACATTTTAAACGATGATCTTTATTAACGGTGTATGTATCTAGGTATTGTTGTAATGGATTCAGTGGGGCAAAATTTAATTGTTCAATATTACATAATTACTCAAATAAATAACAGATTACGTACAGGATGTTCCAATTAACGTGTTACAATCGATTTTCTCGAAATTGATATAAGATACATTTTTGGTTGTTAAGCCAGTCTGACATATTTTTTTCGAGAAACTCGAGGTCGCTGAGAAAAAAACAATTGAACATTAAAGAAAACAGTTATCATCCAATTGTTTTTAGTAGGGAACCGAGACATCTGAGTTTCACACTTTGTATACCACTCGAGGACCTAAAAAAACTGAACATTGAAACTTATGTAAAACGACCTGATACGTCCGAATTTTTTGGTCGCGAATTATTTTGGAATTGCGAAATTAGTGATATGTGGGTTTTTCGACTTGGTTCTAATATTTGAGATTTTTTTGGGATTATTTGTTTAACTTGTCATATCTTTTTAACCTCTCCACAATAAAATTGTGAGAGGTTACTAAAATTGGTTCAAAAACGAAAATTGAGATAACATCAAATCTTTACGTTTTGAGGCCCTAGGAACCCAAAAAAGTGGTTTTTGAAAAATGTCTGTGTGTGTGTGTGTATGTGTGTATGTATGTGTGTTAGCACGATAGCGCCGAAACTACTGAACGGATTTGAATGAAACTTTGCGTGTGCGTTTCTTTAGTGTCCCAGAAGATCTGAAAAGGTTTTGGTTGAGATCGGATTACGTTTAGTGCCATTTTGACGCAACAAGTTGTTTATTTTATATTTACTTTCAATTTGCAATGGAACCATTGAAAAGCATTTAAAATTCTAAAACAAAGCAAATATGGCATAGATCGCATTTCGCATGACATGATCGATGCGCGTAGCGGTTACATCGTGAAACTCGTCACATCACGTGTCAATTCACGTGTGTGGGTTTCTTCACTGCTCTAGAAGTATAGCGGATTACGTTTAGTGCCGTTTTTAAATATATATACAGACAAATCGAAGAATTAAACTACAAATATTCCTCTAAAATCTAGTAAAATTACTGAAATGCTAATGTTTGATTTAACAAAGACAGCCGCGAGCGATCGGATTGCAATGAGCAAATTTTGATGATTGTCATTGTCATCGTTTGTCATCCGATAACGTTGGTGTCGTGTCATGTTAATAAGATTTCGGCACATTTGTAACTTTTAGTGGATTGTCACAAACTTTAAAGGTAGATGTAACAATATCAATATCATGCTTTCTGTACCTTCGTTGGTGAATTTATTATAGATTGTCACTTTACCAATTTTCAGTTTGTTGCTTTACAAATCTGTAGTATTTAGGATAACTAGACTTTCTTAGTCGTTCAAGTGATTGTAAAGTTGTTAATATCCTAATAGTACATTATTCAACGAGCGATAATGTAGGTAATAACTCGCATAGATGATTGTAAATTCATTAAGTTGAGGGTTTTTTAGTGCCCCAGAAGATCTGAAAAGGTTTTGGATGAGATCGGATTACGTTTAGTGCCGTTTTGTTACACAATTTAATGCTCTTTTCGGCTTCAAAGATCCACCGAGTGGGGAGGTTCCAGCCGCTTCCAGTAGCTGCCGATTTTTTATTAGTAAGTTTATTGATCTTAAATTGGAAACAGGTAATATTGAAATACTTCCAATCACGTTGGAATGACCAAAGTTAAAAAATTCAAGATAGTTAATGCCCCATTAACGGAAGAACAAAGAAAATAACGTAGGTTTCTGTTTGCAGTATAAAATGTAGTCGCTTGTTAACTGCATTATTATATTATATATTATTATTATAGGCGACAAAGTTGTAGCCGACGAATCAGAGCAGTTTTATTAAAACATTTTTTTCAAATTTTGCTTAGTTCTCGAGAACTAGTTCTGATGCGTCGCGTCATCAATATCACCTAAATTACCCTTAACAGTACATAGATACATGCTCCAAATTAAAAATTTGGATGCAACATTATAATTTTTAAGATCAAAGACAATATCTCTACTTATATCTAATTTGATAATTTTAATTGTTTTACAAGGTTTGACACAGTGTTTATAATCAAATATTCCACAAGAATATTCATTTTGTCTAATATATGATATTATAATATACATATTACTTCTCCCATATAATAATTACTTAACAATATCCATAATGCATTACCAAAATAATTTTTCCATGAATAAATCTGCAGACATTAATAAATGTACTATAGCCCAATAAAATGGGACGAAATTTGTCGATTTGGATGAAATAGTTCAGAGCTGAGACTTTGGGAACATGCTTATTTTGTGGTACTTTGTAACATATCAAAAGTGTCCACCCGTAAAGGCAGGGAAGAAGAGGGGGGAGAAAATATGTTAAAAAAATCGGGTTTTCGCAAAAGCTCGGAAACTATCAATTTTACTGCAAAATATGTACACATGAAAATTATAGTTAATAAAAATCCGCACAATTTCGTTTTTTTTAACTTCGCACGACCTATTTGAGCCGAGATCGATTTTTTAAATTTTTTTACAGTTTTGCGAGGCAACGGAAACGCGCGTGTTCTTCGCGAAAATATCAAAAATGGCCGTTCGGATCAAAATATTTCAAATAAAAGTTGTAGACAATTTCCTTTTATTTTTCATTTCCATTCGATCAATATTGTTAGAGATATGAATTTTTAAACATCTTTATAGCACGCTATCAGAACACTTGTTTTATGATAAAATCGATAAAAACTCAAAACGATAAAGAAAGTTAAAGAGAATCAAATTTTGAATATGTTCATGTATGTACAAAATCGTTTTAATAACGAGCGAATGGAGATGAAAGGGAAAAAATAAAAAATTGTAATTTTCAACTGCATTTTGACAAATAGCTATATTTTTATTGGCTTTAGGCAATAATAACCCTAAAGGTTTTTTGAAGAGAATTAAATTACCTGTAAAATGAGCTCCAAGTGACCATCATACGATAAATGGTTCATAAGCAAACATTTATTTTTATTATAAATTAAGATTTTCCTGCAAAAACTGCGCATAACATTTTTTTTTTAAATATGGACCCAGTATGAAACCACTCACAAATACTAACAGAATAACTTCTGATACTTCAAAGAGTGAAAAAATATTATTAAGTGTACTTTTTTGTATTTCAAACGTGACGAAAGTTGCCTGTTTGCTAAAAATTAAAAATCAACCGCATTTTCAATGGTCAGTTCCTTGTCGCTACTTATTGAAAACCATACACAAAAAAGTGTTTTATGTAGGAAATTTTGTAAGCTTTCATTTAGGTCTCATGAAATTTTGTCGTAAAGTCAAAAGAAACGATGATATATACAAAAAAAGAATTCAAAAATAATATCTTTACAATTTTTCTGAACAAAAACTGTTTTCAAAAACCTTTTTTTAAAGGACAATATACCTTGCAAACGATTTATGCTATTCATTACTTTCATATGTATATAAACTAATAAAAATAGGTCAAAGCCAATTAAAAAAAAATGTTATGCACAGTGCTTGCGGGAAAATCTTAATTTATAATAAAAAAAGAATTTTTTTCTTGTAGCTGTAAGCAGCTGTAACTCGTGAATCATTCATCGTATCTTAGGTCACTTGGAGCTTATTTTACAGATAACTTAATTCTCTTCAAAAAACCTTTAGCGTCATTATTGCGTAAAGCCAATCAAAAATTGCCATTTGTCAAAATGCAGTTGAAAATTACAATTTTTCATATTTTTCTCTTTTACCTCCATTCACTCGTTATCAAAACGATTTTGTACATACATAAACATCAATATCCGCCAAGATTCATATCATGGCCACCTAAACTTAATACAATAAAATGGCTGTTAACTGTCATTTTAAAAACAAATGCCATGTTGCGAACAAGGTTAAAAAGAGAATTTAAAGACGATCCAGGTAGGTAAAAGAAATATACAGAGTACCGTTTAAAATAACAGATTTTGGGTCACTTTCTCTTAAACCGGAAGTTGATGAAAATGTTTGATAGGCTCAAAACAAGGATAATTATGTATTGTACAACTTACCCAAAATTCGAAATTTTAAGTTTCTAAATAGCAAAGTTACAGAGTGTTACGTGTTCCCTGTATCACCCGGTATAGTATAATGTTGCAGTAATTAAAATGAGATATTATTCGGCTATTATAGAGTTATAGTAGTATATTGTTTTATTAGGAGTAAAAGTGATACTTTTGAGACGAGTCTGCAGGTTACAGACGAGTCGCAAAAGTGGCTTTTACTAATTTTTCTTAAACGTCGATTAGTTACAAAAGAAATAAAGATAAAAAATTTAGCTGTGTGTTGCCATGAGCAACGGAAGTAACAGTTCGCTCGAGCGGAAGAAAGGGCACTTTTACTTTCGTTGCTAATGGCAATGCATAGCCGTCTGAATGTCAATCTTTAATGTCATGAAGTGAGTAAAAAATGTCAAGATTTTCTGACATTTGAAGAAAATATGTTTTACTTGTTTTCTTGCATTTGTGGGTAGGTACCAACGGATGCGATTAAGACACCACTTTTTTTTAGGTATACCTATTTCTTTCATATATTATCCACATGGCCTTTAAGATTTAAATTACTATCAACAGGGCTTTCAACATTAACATTTAATTTGGGAAGCCAATGATAAATTTACTCATTGTGGGTTGAATGATACTTTCATATCTTTGAACAATTTGATATTCTGTTGGCTGGTTATGAGCATAGGTAGTTTTTGTTTTTGTAATATTTAACTTTAACTCAAATTTTACTTTAATTGTAGTTTCTTGTTTCCATCTTCTTTATTACCACTACTTTTAATTTTTCTTTGTCAGTGTCCATGCACATTGCACATATGAATTCTATTTTATTATACGCTATTACACTATTCAGATTCTCTTCAAAAACTTAGGGTTTCACATGTGAATTTTTGTTCTGGAATAATTTTTTCCCAGTCTGCTTCCTGCTGTGTTCTTATTTTTGCTGGCCGTTGCTGAGGATCTAGCCAACATTTAAGATAAACCACATGTAAATGGTCGCGAACAATTACACTGAAATGAACAGGATCTCAATCGTGCATGCTCATTGGTACATCTTCAAGCAACACAGGTAGTTCTTCTTGGGGAAATGCAGGTGACATGGTCCATTAAGGCGTCTTAACAGAAAAAAAGAGCTTATAAGATTATTACCAATAATTTCTATCCATACAACAAACGAAAATTGCTCTTGGTAATGGGCTTCAATTATTTCATGGGTTTTTTTGTCCGCCCACACATGATTATTGTGGAAATTTTCAATAGCATACCTAGAAAAATTTGCTTCGTCTGTAAGTAATACCTATACTCTTAGAATATGGTACGGATACAACAAAGAATTAGTCAAAATTTGCCAAACAATTTGATGAAAAATATTTAGAGCTGTAGCGATCTTCCTCGTACTCGTCTCAGGATGCTCGTCGATTTCCTGTAGCACCAATTCTTCAATTTCGGGTATTCTGATAGTTCGAGGTCTACCTTCCGAAATACGTCTTTGAAAAATACTACTTTCACAAAGACGGTGATGAATAATCGAAAAGAATCGGCTAACTGGCAACGCACGATTATATATCTCTCCTCACACATACTTCTACCTTTAGCTACATTGTCATCTGCGACATCATGTGCATACCTACTGCATTATCGCCATTTCATCGAGATGTTCGAATAAAAACGGCGAACAAATAAAATAAATTCAATAAAATTCTACACTAAAAATCGAAGAAATAATACGATTAGATGGTTTTGAACACCAACAACTTACTTTATGTCATCAAATATTGCTTTGAAAATGATGTTTGTAAAAAGGTCATTTTTTATTCCAGGATAATTCTAAATTACTGCTAAATGAAGCAATTTGAATTTAATCGTTTTAATCAAGAACTGTGCGTCTGACGAGAAAAATGAACCGTTTTCGTATAGAATTGACCAAGCTAATCAGAAAAATTATTCATGTGGAAGATGTCAGTGGCGAACCACTTTTTTGGTAAAAAATATCACAGGGCATGTTTGCAGGGACACCACTGGTGGGGCGATAAAATAACTTTTCTAATTAAAATATGTGGTTTTATATCCTATTAATACATATCACAATTGAAAACAAAAAAAGTGGAACATACAGTTTTTACCAATCGTAGGAACAAATATTTGCGATTAACATAAATTATACATAGCCTCGTCATTTCCCCATCATAATCGGCAACTACTGATAAATAGATGAGGTAGATGGAATTAACTAATTCTTATTTTTCTTTTAGACCCTTGGTTTGTACAGCGACCAAGGTTAAAATACTCCTGCAAGTATCCGCATTGTAAAAATGGTTACTACATAGGTGGCAAAAATAAGCATTTCTTCATTTTCCCGAGAGATAATATTCGTTGTAGGGAGTGGCGAGAAATTTGCAGGATAGACAATAATGTTAATGTATTGAACTACAATTTATGTGAGGATCATTTTAATGCAACTGATATCTTGGGAGACAAGAAGAAGTGGAGGCTAGTCAAGGATGCTGTTCCTTTGGCGGTTCCAGCAGTTGATTTATTTTGTTGATTCTATGTCCTATAAAAGCGAAAGTCATTTTGGATTTGTACCGTTCTATTTTTCAGAAAATATAATAAATAATTAGTGGTACCAGAGAGTGGGAAGTTTTATTCGTAATAAAATGCCTTGAGGCGAAATTCATATTTTTATACTTTAAAACTTGAGAGTTAACATCTGTGCAATAAGTATCGGGCCAGATGATCTGTAAAAGAACACTATAAATTAAATAGTTAATTTTAATAAAAAGACATAACAAAAAGAGAAATTCAAGATCCACAATGATATTATTAAATGGAGATAAATGCGTATTGGATTGTTCTACAGATTTTCGCGCGACATGGTTATCAATTTATGATTCTATATCGTCCGTCAAGTTAGCATTATCATATCGAAATTTTGCAATGTGAATATATGGATTAATTGTCGCTTTATGCCGTAAATTTGTCGTGATAAGAAAAAAATTATCGCCCCTTATTTAAAAAAAAAAAAAAAAAATATGGTAATGTCAACCTAATAGTCAAGTCAATGGTTATCAATTTATGATTATATAACGTCAATTTTTCTTTTGTGAAACTAGAGCATATAAAGAAATAGTCTTGCTTTATCGGTTAATAAATACAACAAATGTATCCTTTTTAACAAACTCCATAATATCATTGCAAAACTGATATACTTAATTAAACTTTCTTGTATTTTTGTTATTTTATATACCCTAAACACTGTTATAACCAATAAATAATAATTTTAAACCCTCACCCTTTTGGCAGAGAGGTAAAATTTCGTAATACCTTATGCAATTAATTGTTTTTAAACTGTGTTCTTTGACATTAGATATATCACTTATCAGAGCTGTCGGTAGTAACATAGTTAAAAACCTTGAGAAGATCATCCTTGAGAAAGTAATTTAAAGAAGTTGAAAAATAAATAACAACGATATTACGTAGTTAATGAATTAACCGTTTGAATACATTTTTACTTATATAAATTGTATTTTTGAATAATATATTTCGTATAACGTTTTTAAATTACAAATAAAAACAGTTAATTGTCTAAATTTTCAACTCAGTTAAATTCGTTCTTCGTAGGTGACACACCCAAGATACTTTACTACTTTATCATAACTCTAAATAATATTCTATTGTCAAATTACGCAATTAAATAGGATCAATTGCATGCCTAAATCACTGTATTTGTTATTGTGTCAAGAAATTTCAACCCTTGTCAAGAAAATGAGTAGTTCAAAATAATATTTATTTTCTATGTATCGTGTTATACGACTTATACAGAAATTCTCGAGAAATTGATTTTTTTTCGACCTACAATATATTTCAGCAGGTTTTTATTACGTATTAGTGTTTAAGTCTTTTTTGACCCCTTTAAATCAATTGGTTAAATTAGCGTGTTACACGAAAATGCCTCTACGTCTCGGATGCGTACCCTGTTTAGGGTTGTTTTATTAAATGTTTCAAAACTTTAATAAGTATTCGTTCTTCGGTCTCTTAAGTATTAAAGGATCTAGTCGTAAGCTACAGATCACGCATTTGTAGTGCAGCAGAACTAATGTTGTTTATTTTTTATTTTTCCATTATCAGACTACAAGTTGAAGCTATTTTAACTCTCATCCACAAACAGTCCAATTTCTGCACCTCTGATCATGGTTTGCTTTATGTGTTTCTAAAAAAATATTCAATAACATGTATTATCTTAACTTCCTAAAATGATATACATATAAATCTAAAGTACCTGACATTATTGTGCCAACAATGAGCTTTAAATGATGAATAAAATAGGCTGTGATAGCTTTTAAATATTGCTGTAGGATTGTTTTTGTTTTGGTGCAAATTCTTACTATTTGACGATAGTTTTGTATAAAAACTAATTTCTAATATTTTATCATTATATGTTATGTATGCTTTGAAATGTTTTCATTCATAGACTTCATAGATTTCTTCCTAATGTCAGTACCCGATTTATTTAAACGAAGAAATACAAACGTTCTAAAAGTTATTTTTCCAGTATTAAGAAATTGAAATTTGATTTTTTCCACTTACGTACGTTATTATTACTATTATTATTTACTCTGAAACTTTCTGTCATATCCCATATCTACGACACTGATTGAAGCTGACGATTAATTCCCTTCACTTTAAATATTGTACAATTCTATTTATGTATTGTAGAAGTTGCATTTCAATACCTAATACCTATATATGTTCAATAGATCTTTAAGGAAATAATTACAAGTTTAAATTTTCTACCGAATAGTTATGGCCTGAAGTATTTTACCGGCCATACAATAGCTAGGAGCTCGCATTGTAATTTCTGACATAACTTTTTAAATCTATAAAATAAAATTAAAAACCGTTTAGTTTGTGTTTTGTTTTCGTTCTTTTATTTAAAATATATTTTCATAAGGCTCGCAGTTTTTTAAAATTAAACAGATAGCTTCAGTTGTGCGATAGGTACTTATCTAATTTATAATTCACTTCCATGTAAATAATGCCATTAATTTAACATATTAGTGTAGCAAATACTAAACACAGTGTGTCACCTCTTGGGTTCGAATCATATGAGCATGTCTTAAGAATATGACTTTGTGTTTTTTTAATGTGGAATATGGGTGTATTGTTATTTTTTATTTTAAAATATATTAATTTTAGGTGTCAAACTAGTTACACTGAAAAAAATTACAGATTTAATGCCCGAAAAGATAAAATACAAATGTAAATACCTTAACTGTAATAACGTCAGGTATATGAACAACTACAACAGGGCCGACAAACATTTCTTTCGTTTTCCAGTAAATGTTGTATTACGGGAGGCCTGGAGGAAATTGTGCAAAGTGACCGAAGAAATAGTACTGCCAACATTTAGAATTTGTGAGGATCACTTTAATGACAGCGATTTCACTGACTCTAGAAGGATTAGGCTTAAACCACGAGCTCTTCCTATCGAAGCGCCCAAAGTATCAATTGTTGTAATTAAGCAACTCACAAATACACCACGTGGGGTTAGATTATTTTATTAAAATCTTTACATGATAATTAATCTTGCGTACTAATTTCATTAATTAGAAACCCTTCTGTATTAGTTTTGCATGAATGCTTTGCATGCATTTTGATGGATCTGAAACCAAACGCATCGAAAGATATCGCACATTCAAAGAAGCTACAAATAATAATAGTATAGGAAGTGAATGCAGAAAAGGGTATAAGTTCTTCAATTCCCCCAATTCAATAACTCGCTAAAATCAATAGAAACGGTGTAAATCTGGAACTAATTATTAAAGTCTGTCATTTTAGGTCCGCCATTTTGAATTTTCCAATTCGGTTTCGTAAACAGCGAGCCCAAAAATCCCCATGATATGAATTTTAGCCAATTTCGTTGAAAACTTTGCGAGTTATTGAATTGGGGGTGTAAAATGGGGGCTGCAACCCCCATTAACATAGTACAAAAGGCTTCAAGTCTTTACATACAAGACCGACATGCATTCATTTCCTCTACTAAAATAGAGTCCAGGAGAAAAGCTTTTGGTCTATTTTTTGGAGGTCGCTATTTTATTTTTCCTTAATTTTTTACCAATCTACAAGTTACCTTAACGCTGACGCTCACCAACAAATGGCAATTTCTGCACCTTTGACCTTTGATAACTGTTTGCTTTATGTGGTTAGAACTGTTTATAAAAATATTCAATGTTTATTATTTTATACTTTCCTTAGCTTTCAAAAGTTGTTAAAATAAATTTAAAGTAAGAAAAAAATACCTAGCAGTATTGTGCCAACAGTTGGGAATTAAACGATGAGTAAAATAAAACTTTTACTTATTAAAATATTTACTTTTGGATTGTTTTTCTTGTGTTGTTGCAAACACCTACAGTATATTTGTCGATTTGTTTGTATAGAAATTAGTTTATAATATTTCACCCTGTACTACATTATAATAATAAAAACCGCTGCTCAAGAAATCACTATGCCAACATCCAGATTTTGTATCCAAATCTTATACACACTAAATTCCAATGTAATATTTTACTCCCTTTAATAATATAGTGGGGGTGGCAATTGGTGTGTTAGAGGGGGTGGCTAATATCAAAAAATGTTTAGAGGCCTTTGGTTCTCTTATACAATTCAAATTTAATTTTTTATTCCCGTTAATAATATAGTGGGGGTGGCAATGGGGGTCGTAGAAGGGGTAGCTAACGCCAAAAAAATGTTTTGAGACGTTTCGTTCTTGTATATACACTAAATCACATTTAAATTTTTTCTACTCCCTTTCATAATAGTGTAGGGGTGGTAGTGGGGGGTGGCTCATGTCAAAAAAAATTTTGAGACCTTGGCTTTTCGTACATGCCGTTAATTGAAGTTTTATGGACTATTACCTGCGTGCTTTGCCTATTTACCCTTATTTGCCCCATCCCCCGAACCCTTCAACGGAGTTAGATAAAAACATAATCTTGTTCCAGATCTGGTTATAATACCTAAATGTACCTAGTTCCAAGTCAATATCATAAACGATTCCAGAGTAAACGTGAGTACAAAAATGTTACAGACAGACCGACAGACAGAATTTTCGCTCAAATTTAAAATCTCGACGTTTCATGACATTTTAAGGTGGTGGAGGGGGGGGATTTGCGTGTACAGATATGAGAAAATCGGTTTTTCGCACATAACTTCATTCGGATCGAAAAAGTGTACTTATAGGGATAAAATGAAGGGCTCGCGAATGCGCGTAAGCTGAACTTTGACCCGTGAAATCGGCGTGGTTCTCCAGATATTGCGATTTGAAGGTACGGATTTGTGCTTTTTTTCCAATAAGCACATGTTTTTTCTACTTCATCATGGTTTTTCACTCTCATTATTTTCCGCGTCGGCCATTTTGAATAATTGTATGTATGTATGTTTTGAAATGTTTTTGTTTTTCATTTTCCTTTTACTGTTCAGTAAAATATTCTATTACTTTTTACATTTTTGTATTGTAAACTTTCCATTGTTTGCCAAAAGTATGTGAAATACAGGTTGATGAAGAATACCCTCTAAGCAGAATTTCATTTCAAGAACGTTTTTGAAACGACAAGTTGTCGTTAGTCGTTATACGTCTTTTGTAATGTTTCAAGAGATTCGTAAATATTATATTCTGTTATAAGTTTGGAATAAAGCATATTCTGCGCGAGAGGAAGTTTGTCACCCGAGCGAAGCGGGGGGGACGGTCCGCGAGCGCAGAATATGCCATTCCAAACGAATTACAGACTATCCTTTTTCTACGTCTATAAATTAGGTTTATTTGTGTCTATAGTCTAGTATACTTTAACTTGGCGTGTGTATGTATGAGTTAACATTTCCGTACGATTTCATTTTCTCCCATATTGTACACAAAATTAAAGCAATAGTCCAGAAACATTGTCTACGTGGAAATATTTCTGGATCTTTGTGTACAAGAGAAAATGAAATCGTACGGAAATATTAACTCATACATACACACGCCAAGTTAAAGTATACTAGACTATATATGTCTATTTGTTTTACCACTGCAACTGTGAAATGTGAAAGGAACTGTCAATAGAAACGTCAACTGTCAACCGAAACGCAAACAAGTTTTACAAATTGCACTACTACTGGATGGCGCCACCTATACTTGTTACATTCTAGACGCATGTAATAAATATTACATATCAACCACTGGAATATAGGTCATTCCTTATTTAAAATCGACATCATAATGCTCATATTACATAATAGACGTAGAAAAGGTAATATTTTCGATGCATATATAAATTATATGCTTCAGAAACAATTTAAATAATGTTTTACTTCCATTCAATCTCTTTTTCTCTAATATTTACAATTCAATATAATATAATGCCATGAACTGGATTTCCTGAACGGTTTGAAAGTAAACTCAGTTTCTAAAAAAGATCGTAATTTTGGTTCTAATAAAATTTAGTGTTAAACATTAAAAAAGTGGTATTAATGGTTCGCTTTTGATTTTCCACTTTTTTAAAATAAACAGGGCAACTTACGTAAAAAATGAGGTGACTACCGTCAATGTTAATTTTCAGCCTTTGCTTAATTTCAATACAGTTACAGCTACAATACAATTTTCTGTTGTATGATCTAGAGAAGCTCATTTTAAAGTTTAGTTTAAGAACAAACGAAAATATAGGAACTATTATAGCTGACAACACTATTTTTTACTTTATAATTAACAATTAAATTTGATTTTTAGCTCCACAACTTGCCACAAATCTAATAAAAAATATGCCCAAAAAGAGAATTCTATACAGATGCAATTATCCTGCATGTGAAAACGTCTGGTGCAGTAATGACCATGATAAAACCAACAAGCATTTCTACCGCTTTCCTTCCGATGTTTTACGTCGGGAGGCTTGGAAAGTGTTATGTAAAGTGACTGATGATCCAATTCCGTCAAAGTTTAGAATTTGCCAGGATCATTTCAAAGCAAGCGACTTCACGAACAAATACAGGCTTAAACAAAACGCTTTCCCCATTGATGCCTGCGTAACAGGGTACCCAGCAATTTTCAATTGTCAAACTCCCTAACTTGTCCAGGTCAGTTTCCAAATATTGCAATCATAAGATTTTAAATAAATTACAATTTTAACATTAGACTAAAATGGGAACAATAATATAATACATGCCTAAACGCCCCGATAGAGGTAACGTTCGGTTGTCGGCCTAGAAAGCTGAGATGAATTAATTTATTGCTAATAAGTGCTGCTATTTCATCTAACAGTTGCCCAATGTTTGGTAAAAAAATCAATGGGAGCTTGAGTTCATAAATATTTACATGAGTTTCTTTATAGGTAAACGTTCGGTTGTCTGCCTGGATGCTAGAACCACATAAAGTGTCTGCCGTGCTAAATATAGACCTAAAATATCACCATTAACAACGTATATAAATTTCAGATTTAATACAATAACGTAATTTTTTTTTTGGTACTTTAAAACATCTGCCAGGAAAACAAGAAAAAAAAATAGAAAATAATTTTTCTGTTTGAAGCGGCTCTAATGATTTTAATTGAATTTGACAGATAAATACTCCCTTAGCACCAGCATAAGATGGCATAGCCAGTTGCTCCCAGAAAATGCAGGGTGGAATGCTGCAGGGGGTGAGCTTTAAAGGTTTTAATAATTGTTTTAATCTAAAACGGCTTTAACGACTTTGATCAAAACTAATACATGGCTACCTCCTCACTTTATTTAATATTCAATGATTTTTAAATGTTATACTGCAAAAAAAATGTTTACCTCCGCCGAGAGTCGATCCTGCGACCTCAGTATTACGAGGCTACATTATGCCTCGTAGCAGTAATTATGGGAAAGTTTACTAAGTTGTGTCAGACTGATTCATTTACAACTTTAACACCTAAGTGACACCCAAGGAACCATCTGCCAGATTAACGAGTCTCCATCCCATGTATAGCAAATATGGGAGAATGAGTGTAGAAAATATGAAGCTTTATAAAATACTGTCGATTACTGGCTCTTAGACTACAATGGTATATAGTGTCACGAGCTGACATACGGCACCTACACCATGTGTCACACTGCGCGACGGGGGTTAGCAGGACGACCACGGATATCGCCAGCCGACGATAGCCATGGCAAGTTACTTTACTGGCTTGGCATGTCGAGAGGGTAAATTACGTTAATAAGTGAACACATAAATAAAACATAGTGGTAACATAACAGATTGAACATTTATTATAACAGAACAAAACCAAACAATGAAATTAACATAATAAAATTTACTACTTACATTCCAGCGGATTTAGCCACCCTGAGGCATGGCCTCTGGGAGGGAGTTGCCCCATGCACCACCTAGGCCTGCTTCTCTAAAAACCCAGACGACAACTAACTAACTCATTTACTTTTTTCCATTTTGTTTCCCGGTACTTGCACTCTCAGCATTTCTGCAACTAGCGGGCCGTGTGCACCGTTGCTGAGTTTGCTGGATTTCCACGGACATTGTAACCAGCAACTTGTTTTACTTTAAGATATCGGATTAAATTAATTTTGTAACTAAATCGTTTCCTGAACAAAATCATATACCGGGTGGTCCAAATAATTGTCTAGGTACTGCGTGACAATAGCGATGCAGGTACAATTAACAACGATAATAAAGGTGGGAATGTTCAGATAGGTTGATCTTGTGATTGAGGGTGAAGAACAGTAACATGTTCAGGAGAATATTTGAAAAGTAGGAAAAGAGGAAGGACACACTTTGGGGGGAAGGACAGAGTTACTCAAGATGCTCAATATAATCGTTATAAGGAACCGGAAAGCATTAGCACAAAATAGAACAGAATGGCAAAGGAAATTGCAGGAAGTCAGAGCTCACAAAGGGCTGTAGACTTATGATGATGAGGTTAATTTCACATGCTCATTTCTCAGGGTACAGGAAAAAATCCTTTCGGCCTCATATAATATATCTCATATAAATATATTCAAATGGCTGTTTCTAAAGTTGATATTGAGATAAATGAATGCTGCAGACGGTATCAAGAAGAATCCTATCATTTTTTTTTACTTGATTCACTAATTAAAAACGAGTACCTCAACATTGAATTTTTATGATTATGCGTTTTTTGGAATCTTTTACCCACATCTTGGCATATTTATATCGAAAACGGATGTAACGGCACAAATTTTAGGTAACCGTATAACTTTGGAAAATATCCTTGATGTAGAACTCATTGCTTTTGAATAAGTTGCGAATTTAGAAAGTAAAAATTGATTTATTTAAAGCGATGAAGATAGGTCAAGTAAAAATGAAAAATTTCATTTATCTCTTAAATTTTCGAACAAATCAACGTTCAAATATATTGAAACCACTTCTTTTCCTGGATTTTATTTAAAATTTATTGACATTTGCTGATTTTTTGTGACTTCCCTGACTGTTTCTAATTCCCTGGTTGCTTGGTACCCTGCATAAGTTTGTCCAGGCCACGTGTTCCTTTCTAGGTTATGTATTTGTTCCTTTAGTAAAATGTTCTTTTCTTCTTTATTAATTTTCTTCATTAATTCAATTTCAGTTTTCATCGCCTCTTTTTTCTTTAAGATTGGTGTTGTAAATATTAAGTTTTGTATATGATTGTCATCATAACAATATAACTCTATTTCACTTGTTAGCGTTTTTATATTCTTCACTCATTTTACACAACTTTTTTGGTAAGTATCTTCACATTTGTCGCACTTTGTATAGTCTACAGCTTTTCTTTGCAATAGACACATGTTTTTTTCACTTTATTATGGTTTTCTTCACTCGCGACGTTTTCCGGATCTTCAATGCCGACTATTTTGAATTATTGTGTGCATGTTTTAAAATGTTTTTGTTTTTCGTTTGCTTTTACTGTTCAGTAAGAATTCTATTGCTTTTTGTTTTTTTATATTGGAAACTTTCCTTTGTTTGCCAAAAGTATGCAAAATACAAATTGATGAAGAATACCCACTAAGCAGAATTTCATTTTAAAAACGTTTTTGAAACCTTAACTTCTTTGATTTAAATGCTTTAGTTGCAAAATGCTGTTTAAGTTTCAGAATCGTTTTTTATAATGTTTCAAGAGATTCGTAAAAATAATGTTTTCGAAGCATATTAAAGCTGTGATATGTTTCAGAAACATTTTAAATAATGATTTGCTTCCAACCAATCACATTTTTTCTAATATCTACTATACAATATAATGCAATGAACAATGCATGAAATGACTGATGGTCGAAAGGTAAACGCACTTGCTTCTCACCTAAAGGTCCCGGTTTTGATTCCCGGTCGTGGCAGTGGAGGAATTCTTTCACTATGCACGGATATTGAGTGTGTGCCCTTTGTCTCTAAATGTGTAACCCCCTTCCACACAAGGCTCTTCTAGAGCCTCCCGGGATAAAGGGGGTCGTAATTACCTGTGGTGTTATTTATTTATAAATGCATTTTCTGAATGATTTGAAAGGAAATAAAATATCAACCTCAGTTTCTAAAAATGTATCGTTATTTTGATTCTAATAAAATTGAATAAAATTTAGTGTTAAACTTTTTAAAAAAGTTCTCTTTTGATTTTCCACTTTCTTAAAATAAACAAGGCAACTTACATAAAAAATGAGGTGACTGAGGTGAATGAGGTATGATCTAGAGAAGTACATTTTAAACCCTTTAGTTTAACAACAACCGAAAATATAGGAACTATTATAGCTGAAAACACTATTTTTTATTTTATTATCAATAACTAAATTTGATTTTTAGTTCCGCAACCCGTCACAAAGGTAATAAAGAATCTGCCCAAAAAGAGAATAATATACAGATGCAATTATCCTGAATGTGAAAACGTCTGGTGCTATAATGACCATGATAAAACCAACAAGCATTTCTATCGCTTTCCTTCTGATGTTTTACGTCGGGAGGCTTGGAAAGTGTTATGTAAAGTGACTGATGATCCAATCCCATCAAAGTTTAGAATTTGCCAGGATCATTTCAATGAAAATGACTTCACGAACAAATACAGGCTTAAACAAAACGCTCTCCCCTTTGCAGCTTGCGTAACAGAGTACCCAGCCATTTTCAATACTCAAATTCCCTGATTTGTCCAGGTCAGTTTCCAAATATTCCAAACATGATGTTGTAAATAAATGACAATATTAACATTACACTAAAATGAGAAAGTCACCAACCGTTATTAAATTTTGCAAGTATACTGAAAAATTGGGCATTTTTGTTTGTTCACCAAAATTTCCACTAATTTTAGACATCAAATTTTCAATCTAAACATTTTGAAGTTATGTCTTTTTTCAGTACTTTAATTCCCAAAATTTACTCGAAACAATGTGTTCTAAATAAAATATACTCCATAAAGTTACACGTTTATTCAACTATTTTTATTTAAGATATTATGATAGAAATTAGCTGAAATATTGTCAAAAGTTCTCAATAAAAAAATAATAAATTGGGCTATTTTGATTGCTTTTTCAATAATAAAGGATTTGGTGGTATGTGCAGTTTTGGAAAAAGACAAAATAGCTATTTTCTTATACAAAATATGTACCTCCTTCCATAATAAATACTGCACTTGATATTTTCTGCAAAAATATCAAAATAATTGAAAGTATTTTTATTGAAACTGCCGCTTTAACTCCAATATAATTATTACAAAGACCTGATTTTGTACACAAATTTTGATGTTGCTTCTGTAAAGCTATTGGCTATTATTTTTTTGATATTCAATGAGAAAAAGCTAAAAGATAATTTTTCTAACTGGCACGTTGCATGTTTACCTGAGAATTATAAAAAACTAGGCTAATAGGTGGCCCTTTGTTCTTACCAAATACCTTAGAAACAGGAAAATAAACCACAAAGATAAGGATAAATAAGATTCTTGTTGTGCCTGCATTTAAAAAAGATGATCAACTGTCGATAATAAAGGTGGGAAAGATCAGATAGGTTGATCATGTGATTGAGGGTGGAGAACAATAACAAGGTCAAGAAAATATTTGAAAAAGGGCCATTGGGAAGTAGAAAAAAAGGACGCACTTCCAAGGGAAGAACAAAGTTACTCAAGATGCTCAATATAATCGTTATAAGGGACTGGAAAGCAGTAGTACAAAAGAGAACAGAATGACAGAGGAAATTGCAGAAAGTCAGAGCTCACAAAGGGCTGTAGACTTATGATAATGAGGTTAATTTCAAATACTCATTTCTCAAGGTACAGGAAAAAATCCTTTCGGGCTCATATAATATACCTGAAGTTAATACATCTTCAATCTTCATCTTTCAAAGCTGTAAAATTTTGATTTTTCTTGAAAGAACCATATTCAAGTAGCTGTTTCCAAAGTTGATATTGAGATAAATGAATGCTGCAGGCAGTACCAAGAAGACTTCTAACAATTTTTGTTACTTGTTTCATTAATTAAAAACGAGTACGTTAACATTGAATTTTTATGGTTATGCATTTTTTGGGAAGTTTTTAACCACATCTCGGCATAATTATATCGCAAAGGTATGTAACAGGGCTCAAATTTTAGGTAACCGTAAAACTTTATAGAATATCCTTGATGTAGAACTCATTGTTTTTGAATAATTTACAATTTACAAAGTAAAAATCGATTTATTTAAAGCGATGAGAAAAGGTCAAGTAAAAATGAAAAATTTCATTTATCTCTTTAACTTTTTCGCTTTGGCTGTTTCTAATTCCCTGACTTTTCCAGGTTGCTGGGCACCCTGTATACATTTTTCCAGGTCACATGTTCCTTTCTGGGTTATGTATTTATTTCTTTAGAAATATGTTCTTTTCGTCTATTTCTTTATTAATTTTTAGCAAATTTCACCATTTAATTCAGTGCTCGTCGTCGGCATTTAGCTGGGAGAATAGCTGTTTTGGTTTAATTTGTTTAGTCCTTATTATATATAAGGCACTTGCAGATAGGTTGGAATATTATAATTCCTATTTTTATATTTTTATTTCTTTATTATTTTTATTTATTAATTCAATTTCAGTTTTCATTTCCTTATTTTCTTTTAAGATTGCTGTTACAAATGTTAAGTTTTGTATATAATAATAATTGTTGCCATACCAATATAATCCTATTTCAGTTGTTAGCATTTTTATATTCTTCCCCCGTTTTATACAACTTTTATGGTATCTTCATATTTGACGCACTTTGTATAGTCTACAGCTTTTCTTTGCAATAAGCAGGTTTTTGTCACTTTCTCATGGTTTTCTTCACTCGCGTCATTTTCTGGGTCTTCATCGCCGGCAATTTTGAATAATTGTATGTATGTTATGAACATTTTTGTTTTCCATTTTTCTTTCCCAAGCAACATTGTAACGTCGAGCCAAATTTGAGGTTCCCAACTAGAAGTCAATTTGCGACGCATGCAAAACATCGTGCCAGCTCATATCTATACCAAATTGGTCAATAAAATATGGGTTGCTACAACGTCGGAGACTGACTTACGTACCTCGGTAATATTCGGGCCTCAATCTGGCAAGTGGTGGACTTTAGTAAAACCAACGAACTTTGTCTACCCAACCTTTCATCATTTGTTTAGAACATGGATATATCATAAAATATGTTTATTTATAATACGTTAATTTTAACTTGAAATTAGTGTGAAGGGGAGACCAAAATTCAAACAAAACAAATTTTATTGATGTCGGCTAGGTCTAAAAAAATTAGAATTACGTTTACCTTAAAAGTATTAAAATAATACTTTTTTTCTTAAAAAAAAAAATAATTTTATGGAAAATACTTTGAAAAATATCACGTATATATAATTTAACGAATAAATAAGTGCTTCTCATAGCGTATTTTTTTTAAACTATAAATTTAGTGTTTCTAAAATCTTTGCAAATGTTTATCCATCATGGCCGTCCATTCTTGATTTCGATAGAATCAATAACTATGGCGAAGACGGTATTTATTATTTACGATTTACTTAATTTGACTATTTGTCGTGAAAGTTCCAAACAAATACACTAATTCCGACTTAGGGTTGTGATAAGTGCAAATATTTTACCAACATGGACGTTAAGTTACCAAGGTCTAACCGATATTGAAAGGTTATCCATAAGTTAACCAGTTCTATTTAGCCAGTTACTAACGTTTAATCAAGGTTGGTAGATTACTTAAAAACAACCAAACATAAATAAGTCATTTTCTGACGTCAATCGAACGTTAGTACATGTTCCAAACTAAAGTAGTAGGTTTGCAAGGTTCAAGGAACGTTGCTCTGAGGTCAAATCATGACTATTAAGTCTAAGTTACCATACAGCTACTATTTGCACTAATTTTGATGTTGGAATTAGTAAAAAAGTGGTCGGTGAAATGTTGCCTGGGTTTACTATTCAGTGAATTATTCTATTGCTTTTTGCTTTTTTAGATTGTAAACTTTCTCTTGTTTACCACAAGTATGCGAAATACAAATTGATGAGGAATGCTCACTAGCAGAATTTCATTTCAAAAACGTTTTTCAAACGTTAACTTGGTTAATTGAAGTGCTCTAGTTGCAAAATGCTGTTTAAGTTTCAGAATCGTTATACGTTTTTTATAATGTTTCAAAAGATTCGTAAAAGTAATATTTTCGAAACATATTAACGTTGTGATATGTTCCAATCACATTTTTTCTAATATTTACACTTTTTCGAATGGTTTGAAAGTAAATAATGTTGTCGCCCATAAACTCAGTTTCTAAAAAGCTATCGTTATGTCGACTCTAATATAACTGAATAAAATATATTGTTAAACTTAAAAAAGCGGTGTTGATTTTTCTCTTTTGCTCTTCCACTATTTTAAAATAGACACGGTAACTTACATCAAAAAGTTGTAGCATATATTTGTATGACTTTCACAATTTTCTGTTGTATGATCTAGAGAAGTGCATTTTGAACATTTAGCTTAACAACAAACGTAAATATAGGAACCATTATAACTAAAAACACTAGTCTGATTTTTGCTGTATTATTAACAATTAAATTTGATTTTTAGCTCCGCAATCCGTCACAAAGCTAATAAAGAATATGCCTAAAAAGAGAATTCTATACAGATGCAATTATCCTGAATGTAAAAACGTCTGGTACAATAATGACCATGATAAAACCAACAAGCATTTCTATCGCTTCCCTTCTGATGTTTTACGTCGGGAGGCTTGGAAAGTGTTATGCAAAGTTAATGATGATCCACTCCCGTCCACGTTTAGAATTTGCCAGGACCATTTCAATGCAAGCGACTTCACGAACAAAACAATGAACAGGCTTAAACAAAACGCTGTCCCCATTCAGGCGCCCAAAGTATCATCCTCTAATAAAATAGAGAATGTGGTGTGCGTAATTATTCAAACACCAAAATAGAAATACTAAATCCTTGATGTTATATCTGTACTCTATTTGATTGATTAATAAAAGCTAACCTGTACTTTTAATAAATTTTATTTTGAAATTTGGAATTGGCCGGGAGGGTTTTCAATGAAAGTTATTGAACCACAGCACTTGGATTCCTTTGGGCCCCTTCCTCCCTGTAGGCAGACCCTCGCCAAGGTCTCCAACCAACTTATCTTGCGGAGTAGGTGTTGATGCTGCCTAGGGGCATCTCTCTTACATCGGTCAAAGTAGGCCAACGTTCTCCCAAAATGGATTCTCTGATTGATGAGACGGCAGAATAGTCACAGAGTACATGTGAACGGACAGTGTCCTGTCTGGATTCGTCTGGCGCCGCGCATGTAATGGCCGGCCTAATCACCATTGTGTATATTCTTATTTTGTCTGTTAAATCAGACTTCTGGATATAGCGTAGACGATCCGCACTGTCTTATTTCTGCGTGTATTGAACGTTAGTCGCTGGTCCAGTCAAACCTCCAGGCACTCTGATCGGAATTTGGTTGCCCCTGACCACAATCAGAGTTAGAACACTGTTTTCGGTGAGTCGGAGCGTGAAGACTATTGCTTCCGATTTCTCGGTGTTTATCCGAGTCTTCCACCGGTCGTAATAAGCCGAGACATGGGCCTTGTGCTTGTGTATTGTGTGATTGCGCATATATAGCTGTGTCGTCGGCATACTTGGCCAGCCTTGTATTTGAGAACTCCGGAAAGTCAGAAATGTGTTGTTATTCACACGAACTTGGCGTGATCTCTTGGACAGGAACGAGTGCATGGGTTTTATGATGTAAGCCGGGTAGTTATGGTCCCGCATTTTTTTATAGTAAGCACCTTCTTAATATCAAGTATTGCACCTTGCCGTCGTTAACTATTCTGACGACTTGTTGCACCGTACTCCTGGCCTTATTAAAATCAAACTGGCTCTCAGCATTGATGCGGAGCTCCTCCTGAGCCTTGTCAAGCCTAATCAGGACAGGATTATTCACCAACTTCGCCGACAGCAACAAGACTGGTAGCTGATTAGTTAAGCAGGTACTTGTAGACACATTATAATTAAACAAAGAAAAAGTAACTGAAACTCCTTATTTTCATAAAGATAACTGAGATTGATCGGTGACAGCCCTTTCAAAGTATAGACACTTGCTGAATATGAAATCACAATATACCTTCGGTTTGTAATTTTATTTATAGCCCTGAGGAGCATGAAATCTAGGTAATTAATGTTTATCGTAATTATAAGACACACATTATTACCGTATCTACGTGTTTGTTCCACTATGTAAATTTTTACATATTTGTATTTGATTTCAGATCATTGGACGTGCTTAAACTGCAATGGAGTCTTCAAACATAGAGTGTATTTAAGAAGGCACTTAAAATATGTCTGTGGAAAAGACCCTACGTTTAAGTGCCCTTATGAAAATTGCACGTATATAGGACGAAAAAAAGCCAATTTGCAATTACACATTGCCAACAGACATGCATTCAATCAGTTGCTTACGTTTTGAAACTAGATTTTTTTAATATCGTATGTACTTGCTGTGTAAATACGGAATTGTACATATACAAAAATATTTTACGAACGATGTTATAATTTATTGCAAATACAATTCAAGAAATTAGTGATTTCATTTTTCACCAACTAGAACTATGCCTGCTAGAAATCCAATCACATGAATTTCTGCGGATGTTTGGTCTTTCAAAGGCCTGTTGAGAGAATTCATTGAAATATTAGCCAAAAAAATAACAATAAAGAAATTACCTAAATAAATGAGTACCCAGTTGTATGTAATATAATCAAAATCGCTATTAAATTTATTACTACATATCAGACATATTTATTACTACATATCAATCTGTTATAAAAAGTATATCAGGATGATGCACAAAAATTGTTATTTCTATTCAAACCCAAATAAAAAATAATGTTAGTTGCTGTTGGAGACATACCAATGAAAAAGGGAGTGCTGCAAGTGTTTCAAAAATATATATATTACTGGTAGTTAATTTTGAAGAAACAGGTCTCACTCATGAATGTCTTTGTTTTTATGCAAAATGAAAGGTGAGGTGGTTTGGAGCGAACAAAAGTGTTTTAACCGGCCCTGTAAGAGGATTTGAGTGTTTTTACGATTTTTCCGGCACCGGATTTGTCGAAAACGATCTTCCTCGATATTTTTAACACGTAGCCGAAAGAAGTGCCGAGAAAACCTATATCCGATGTAATATGCTAATGCACTGGACGAGAGGTGAATCAAATAATAAAAGGGCAATTAATATGAAATTATTGTACATAAAATTTTGGTAATTTTTATTCAAACAGACTATCAGTAATCAATACACATCAGTAACTAGTGATGCTTTATTAGTTGTCGGGAATATTCTACGGTATTCTTTGATCACTTGGAGAATATACTGCCTCTGCTCTTCGTCATTTTGTCAATATATTATTGTAGTCACTTATCAATTTTATAGCCCGTTATCGTTGACCACCTTCAAGTTCTTGACTAGATCTAAACCTTTATTGTAACCGTCATCTTTTGACCATACATAAACTAGGATCTATTTTCAGGAACTCCGTATCAATTTTGAATCGTTTGGAAAAATCGTTCGATTTGACATTTATAAAACGGTCCACATCAACCCCCAGAAAATTATTTATCTCATTGATAGTTACCATCAATTTTTTGCCAGTGTGGTTGGGGTATTTAATTTCAAAACGATGTTACGCTTGACCGGAACATTTTTATCGAAAAAGCTGCCGTCTCTGGGGTTAAATACCATAAATGTTGAAACACCTTTTTTTAACGATTTTTCTCCAATTTTTATATCAGTTCTAGGTGCGGCTGCGGCTAATGGGCATATAAACCAGGGTTTGATATAAACTAATATTATAAAAACGCAGATTACGCTAAGTCCGTCTTTTTTTTTTTTTTTTTTAATGTTAATTTTTAATGTTTTAATATTGTTAGTGTAAACATTAAAATTTTAAGGCTGTAAATAGCTTTAGCTATCCAGCGAGCGTGATGGACTGCTCCAGGAGCTCGAAATTTAACGTGATCAGCAGGTACATGCCCAAGGAAAATGACGACAAGCTCTAGGAGTTCGCGATAGTCTGGTCTGGCATGAGTTTCCCTCAGCATGTCCTTTACAAAAAACTGAATATCCTCGATAACCGTTGCTTGGTTTGAGGGTCCGCGACTCCAGGTATATATTTTGATTGATCAAAGTCCTTCCAGCTTGGTTGAAACCGTTTAAAAAGAAGGACGTCTGGTCCAGTAGTCTCGGGAAATTTCTCTTGTTCAAGCAAACAAGCAGCTCCGTTCAAACGACCCATATTAGCCGCTGTAGTATCACCAACAAAGCTTGTACGTTATCAGTTACATCCCAGTCTACGAGTGCCTGCATGGCCGATCTTTAACTTCACGAGTCAGGAGATTGCTCATCAATTTGCCATCCCAATGTAGAATCACAGCGTTTAAATCAGCTTCTGCGAATGTCTTTCGGATTTTTAGCACCCTCTCTTGCCGAAATCGCATTCTATATGCCCTGATTGACTCTTTGTTGACAATTACAGAATTTAAATCCTGACCAATAGCATGAACGATCACACTTATCAGGTGTGCAGCATATCGATTGCCGTCTCTACATCGATCGAGAACAATGGCTACTCGTTCATCTATTGATGTTCAGTGTTTTTTTTTTTTCGGTGCATTCATCTCACTGTCTGATGAGGATGAGGATTCAACATATACGTCACCGGATGATACGTTGAGTGACGGATTTATCGAGTTTGAATCTTCGCTCGTACAGCTTTGAGACAGCTCGCTCCCAGCTGGAAGAAAGAAGGGGTAAAGTTCTATAATTTGATATCGCGTAAGGAAATGAGAGACTTATATTTGGTTATTTCTTCAGGTTTTGGAAAGTCTGCTATGAATCCTACTCGACCTTTGCTCCTCTGATTCAATAGAAATTGCATATTTTTTCATTAACCGTATCCAAAGCTCCAGCATGCGCAATATCGAAGAGATCATCTAGTTGAGATGAAAAGTCAGATTGTTTTGATAAATTGAATTGTTTACCCAGATTTTTTGTAAATTTTGCCGCCTTGTATAGACTGTAGTCAACTTTGTCTGACAATGATACTCTTGACGTATGGGTATTCCCGCTTTTTCCCAGAAAATAAGAGTTTTTCTGATTACGAGCTTACAGCTATCTTTCACGGTCAGCTGTAGTTCTCTAATATTAAAAAACAGCACTTTTAGAACTTCTCTCAATGATGGTAACTTAGTGCCAACGATTTGTGGGGCAGTAGGGCCGATCCACGACACATGACGACGCTTAGCACTCGTCGTTTCCGTCATCTTGTTCGCCTGCATATTGGAATTGTTTTTTTTATCTAACTCGAGGGAAAAAAATCGTTTGAAACTAAAAAAATCACACTAACCAATTCTACCTTGAAGGAAGCAATGGCAAATTCGAAGGTTGTAAGTATCTGGTTGGAATCTATCGTTAGTTTGATTTTATAACCGTGATCAAATTTCGATTTTAGCTCATATCTTTAACAAGCAATTATCCTTTCTACATGTTGAATCACGTTATGCTACTTTGTGAACTGGGTGTTTTAGGCCTAATAGATAATTTTCTATTTATTTAACAGAAATACCGTTGCTTTCAAACTCTCAATATCACTATCTCATGGCGCCCCAAGGTTTCGTACTGAGACCTCCGTTGTTCCGTATTTTTATAGACGATAATTTAAGGTGTTACTTTACGCTGATGATTATACAATGCAATTAATGCTGCTGATGACTGTCACAGTCTTCAAGATAATATCATTCTATAAATAACTGAACAGGAAATTTAAGGGAATATTGTCAATAAGAATATGTGTAATTACTATAAGATTTCTTCCAGTTGCGACCAATGAAAACTCATGCAAAAATATTAGTTTGAAAATTTTCTATATACCAAGTAAAATGAATACATATTCCAATGAATTTTTCATAAAATTTGTAGTGGCCTACACATTCCCTTTGATTCCAGTACAATAAATAATCTATTGGTATTTACAAGATAACTAAAAAGGATGTACTTATAAAAATGCAAGGTAAGTAAAGTTGGAATTTTCTAAATTTCTCATGAGGAACTCTCTAATGGAAATAGACACATTTGGTGTGGCACCGATAGCAAAATATACTACAAGAACACCACTAGATAATATTAAAGCCCCATTAAACTCAGTATCATTAGTACTGACGTGTTTCTATTTTTAGGACCAAATGAGTTAGTGTGTCCAAAATGCGATAGGATATTCAAAGACAAAAACTACCTTAAAAACCACTTGAGACATGTATGTGGAAAAGATCCTACCTTCAAATGTCCCTACATTGGGTGCCCTTACATAGGACGAAGAAAGACAAACTTGGCTTTGCATATTGCTAATAGGCATTCTGTCAGGAAGATTTCTATATAAAAAAATTGTTATAACTTTACGTTGTTTGGTTATCATTAATTATTATTTTATATACATTATTTAAATTATACATAATAAGTATAATGCTTAATGTGCAAATATATACAGTACAAAATAATAGTTGTTTTTCAGCATAACAACATTAGCACTATATAAAATTACATGTTGTTACTATGCACTGATTCTATGAATGTTAAGTTGCAATTCATCTGATAATATAACGTTTTTACTATGGGTTTTTCATATACTTTTAGATTACAGTGTTTTTTTACAGCCATAAAGTAAAATTGTAAACAAATGCAAAAAAAATGATTAAAATGAAAAACCCACCTTACGTATTTTCATCGACCTTGCCAAGGCTTTCGATACGGTTAACCACCCCCAACTTTTAAAGAAATTAGAGAAAATTGGGTTTAGAGATAAGGCTTATCGATTAATGGAAAGCTATTTAACCAACCGAAGCCAATGCGTGAAAATTGATGATGTTATCAGCAACCATGAAAATATTGAGTACGGAGTACCCCAGGGAACGGTATTGGGACCGATATTGTTTAATATTTATATTAACGAACTACTAGCGACTGAAATTGAAGGGGAAATACTTAGTTTTGCGGATGACACAGTCATCTTACAATTAACGGTGACAAAACTAAATATCTCCCATTCACATCGTATCTAAACAACTTACCAACTTACCCAACTTTGGTCCTCTCCAGATTAGCCACGATGGTAAGTTATTAATGACCATTAGTGAAGCAGAACATATAACATATTTAGGTATTACAATAGATAAACACCTTAGATGGAACGTACAAGTAAATAACATTGTTAGAAAACTAAGGCCTCTCCTTTCAAAGTTTAAATACCTAAAGTCGTTTTTAAGTATACGTCACCTTGATATATTATACTTCTCCCTTGTCCAGTCACAACTTGCCTATGGAATTATTGGATGGGGTAGGGTTAACAATAACTATCTAAGAATACTAAATACCATCAAAAAAGGTTCTTAAAAATAATCTACAACAAAAATATTACTTACCCCACTAATGCCTTATTAAATGAGGCAAAAAAATTGGATATTAGAGAACTTTTTTACAAAAAATACAATAATTTATCACGAACATTGCCACAATACTCGTAACAAACACATAATTACCCTAAAAACTAAAGTAAATAAATCAATAGATCAAAAAATTTCTCTTACCTTGCTGCTCATATCTATGATTTAATCCCCCCTGACAAAAAAAAACTGCATCTTCATATAATATGTACAAAAAGAAAATTAATTTATGGTTACTGAATACACCAAGACTAGCAATACGTCAAATAATTGAAAAGAGGAATATATAAACTTACCTGTAAAAATAAATTCTAATTCTTATGCATGTACACCTTTAGCGTTAACATTTATCAGTATGGGAAAGTCCAAGTGTGTATATTTGTTTATCATTTATAACTTGGTTGTTTTTTCTTTCTTTTTTTGCTGTTCTTTTCAACTATTGAGGAACTCCCCTTTGCTTTCTATAATTAATGATCATTTAAAATCGCTAAATTGTCATGTGCTCCTTTCCCTCTGTTCTCCTCAAGGATTACACTCCCATTACAGCTAAATACATTGTGTAATATAAGTAATTAGCATATACCCCGTTATAGAAGTACCTAGTACTTCCTGGGGTCTTCATGTTTATTTACAAAATGAGACGAGTAAAAAGCTGTAAAATTGTAAATGTTTCCTTTTCCCTTTTTCTTCTATAGGAAAATTGTTGTAATATACCTTGTTAAAAATTTCCCTTCCTTTTTTTTTTGGGAAAACAAATTATTGTTGTTATATTTATTATTATGTATTTATGTATTTTGGTAAATAAATATTATTATTATTATTATTATTATTATTATTTCTAGCTATCGTTTGCCCCCCTAGCATACCCAGAACTTGTAGTTTCTTGCGAAATTTGGATTGTTTTGCTTTAAATGCCATAAACTGTCACAGAACAGCCTATAAACCGCCAATAAATTCGAGCATATCACCTGCAATTCACCAATAAAGTAAAAGAAGACACATATTCTTCACGTTTTTCTCGAAAACCATTGATTTATGAGCAAAGTACAATGATTTTTAGTACAATTATCCTCTAGTATAAGTAATGTATTCAACAATGAGAAAGAAGTGTTGAATAATACACGCAAATCCTTAAATTGTTCCACGGGGATCTAATCTAGGTCCGCTATTATTTAACATATTTATACAAGATATTGGATCTCATTAAAATGTTTCTTATATGCTGTACGCTGACAATATGAAAATCTACTCCACCGTCAATAACACAGTTGATTGCGATAACTTACAAGAAAATCGTCTTAGGATTAATCTTATAAAATATTAGGATTTATCATAAAGAATTGCAAAGATTTCACTAATACTGGTGCATTAAAATTACTGTACTTCTCTTTTGTAAGATCTCATGGAATATATCTCTATGCTAATAGTGTAGAAAACATACAAATAAGGTTTTTGAAGCATACTTGTTATAGAGAAGTTGGTGTATATCCTGTTATATACCTAGAATTACCTCGAGACACTCATTAACTTTTCATTTGCCAACTCCGAGAACAAACGTTAAAAAGTTTTTTCTTATTAATCAAATATCCGACAAATATCATAAAATTCAAGATCGAATTGACATATTCAATTGGAGTGTAGCCTTGAAAAAAATGTGATAAATTTGTATTCGTGTTGATTTTTTATTGTCAATTATAATATATTACACATGTTTATGTTTATATAATATCGAAATGCTATGTAAACTGTATATCGTATTACTTTGATTGTCTGTAATTGGGTTAGCACCTGATGAATCGTTGTATAATAATAATAATTTAAAAAAATGAATACATCTTAACCATCTAAATAACAATAAATCGGGCTTTGCTTACGAATAAACATTGGATACGGATATAATTTCCTTTTACTATCGAAGTGTATCTTGATTGTTAGCACATCATCTATGGAGGTCTATGAGATAATTTTCTAGATTAATATAAGTAATTATCATCAGTATTCTTGACATTTTACTTCAACCGATATACGTATGTGGGTTAGAGGTAATTAAGTGACTGCGCCCCACTATAGGTTGTTGGCCACTCTCAAAATATTAAGACATATGCCTCTTTACTATGCAACGTCAGTAGGTAAATTCCAAAATTAATACAATAACACATTTATTTTTTTTAGGCTGGATTCAGACGCATGCTTGTGATATGTGTGGGAAGCAATACAAATTCCGCCAGTCTTTGTACAAGCACAAAAAATACGAGTGCGGCATACTGCCACAATTTAATTGCTCAGAAGCCAATTGTTGTTTTAAGACTAAACGAAGGGAATATCTAAAAATTCATATGATTAAGCATTTTAAAAACCAACATCGAAGATAGTAGGTCCTGTAATTCTGACATCTGAAAAGGATGAAAAGAAAAAAATCATTAGCAGAAAGTAAAATATGTTGTTGACAGGGTTCTCTAAGTTACATGTAGATATTGACAAGAATACATTATTATATTGAAAAAATAAAACATGCATTTGTATTTTAGTTTACATTAATTTGACTGGTCCATGCCCTATACGTGAGAAGACAGATTTTGTTAGATGTACTAAAATGTCTCGGTCTTTGTACTAACATAATTGATAAAAGTCGTTCACGTTTTACTTAACCTGAAATAGTTTGGGATCCAGTGGGCCTACAATAACTTACATAAGTAAAAACTTCGTGACGTTACACGTTAGCGAATGATGCCTATTTTTTTTTAATTTGGTCCATTTGGACCAAAGTTGTGGTGAATGGCTGATGGAAATAATTGGCATAAGAATAAGACATGTGAGATAACACTACAATTTTACTTTTGTTGATTCCGGAACAGCGTGCGTTCTAACTCTACTAAGTTCTAAGTAGTTTTTATATATAGTATATTACAAATAAGCATGGAAAGGGAAACTTAATACACCTGTGGGAATGTTGATACACAAATGTGTAAATCATATTCCAGTGAATCGTGTATAAAATTTTTCTCATGGTCAGAAAACAAAATCATTTTTAAAATGATCCCTACTTGAATCAGTATTCATATTCCAATATTAAAATTGCTCAAGTTATGATTATATATAGTTTTAATAATGTGTTGTCGAATAAAATATGACATATTTATCATGACAAATGCCTGCAGAGTCCAGAGTGCGGCCAACTTATGCGATCAGCTTGCCAGATGCCTGTATAATAGTTCGCGATTCAGTTTAACAATGTCTAATGTCGGCATTTCCCTAATTCCTAATATACGTGTGGTTTGGAAAATAGTGGATACTTTCTCACCCACTGTCAGGTGGACTTGGGGGAGAGTCGGGAAATATGATATCAGAATTGTGAATACCACGCTGATTTTTTATCATCTCCAAATACTGCTAACTTGATAAGTAACTTAAAGGTGTGTGTATAGGTCACTATCTCATGAATCCCCTGGCCCACCATGTCTTCAATATTATCCAAAACTGCATATAGAAATATTTATCCGTACTCGCAATTTGACCTGATACCGATCAATCTAAAGCACGATATTTTTTTGTAGTGTTGTTTTTAGTGCATCTGCATTTATTTAGCCTTTAGTTGTTTGGTGTTTTAAACGTAGGTATTTTTTTATAATTTGCCCGCCCCGGAACGGACGTTACATTATTTATAAAAACCATTTATTTCAGGTTACAGAGTTTTTCCATGTACAAGATGCGGAAAACCGTATAGATCGAAGAAGGCCATGTACACGCATTTCAGGTTCTCTTGCGAAAACAAGAGGTCCTTTTTTTGTAAACTATGCAGCGCGGCCTATTTCTACGGCCACCACTTAAAGAGGCATATGAGGCACCAACATTCCCAAGATGTGGATAACTATACGAGTATTATCAGCGGTCCAAAGATGTCTCTGAACTCAAAGACAGTGGAACATTAGGGAACTTGTTAACACGCTTTTATGTAAAATAGTATCTAATCTTAAAAAGTACCATATTAAATAACTTCTAATTTTTTCAATGGGCATATTAAATCTAGATTAATTCGATGATTATTGTCTAAATGTTAATTGGGATGTTTTGGTCATATTCTTTACCCATAAAAAGAATAAAGGAATAATCTGATAATGTAGTAACAGCTTTCCGAAGAACCAGCGGGCATTTGGAAAAGCCAATCTTAATGTGTTACTTAATCACCAATATATGTCGCGAAGAGTCAAGGTTAACTCTTTAAATAAAATATGACAATAAATATATGCGTATATTTAGACGTGAGTATGATAACTGGTTTACAACGCATCTTCTAATCGTATTTATAACGTTTAAAAGCTACGTCAACTAATTGTTTTTTTAAACATTTATTTAATGTCGGACTATTGCCGCTACTGAGGCTTACCACTGACGCCTGTAGACTAGCTAGCCCCAACCATGAATCTTTCCGAACATCTTCTCGTTCGAAGAGTAGGGATCCTTTATTTGCCTAACATTTAATAGACAAGAGACCAACGGCTTTACATCCCCTCTGAAGGATGGCATATCCTCTACACAATCCTCGCCTAAAATTACATAGCTGCCGCTCATACATTGATAGTATACAAGCAGCTGGAAGATGTGGCGAGGATGCGGTCTTCCTTGTGAACACGCACGAGCCTCCTATGTTTGAAAAAATAGAAAAGTTTGTGTAGAGAGCTTGAGTTGAGACCGCAGAGGCCGTGTGTTAATTTTGATTTGAAAAGAATTTGGGATGGTTAGTTCTTAAATGGTTAGAACGGGCCAAGTGCTTCACACTGCATATGCTTCAGGGGAGTAGTTCACTTGTATTTAGTTATGAAAGTCTGACTAGCACTTTATTTAAATTTATTTTTTATGGCAGACACCCTGTGTATGCTTTTCTTGAAATTAAACACTTTGTTTTAAACGAAAATTAAAAAATATTTTATTAAGAGTAAATAACAGAGTTGATTATTTTATTTTATTTAAATTAAAATTGTTTGCACGAGTTAAAATATTTGACGTATGGACACTTGAAATTTTGCCTTACAGACGATTTTATTGTAATTTGTTTTATTTAGATTTTTTAAGACAGAAAATTAAATTTTTTATTTTATGCACGACGGCAGTTTAATTAAATTAATATTATTACTTGAGTTGTGCAAGGAAGTAGAACGGCCACTCAATTCGTTGAAATTTAAGGTTGACCGGGAAATAATTAAACACTGTTTGGTTTAGAGACTTTGTTTGCAGAACGCAGAAACTAACTTGAGGTAGTACACCGAAACTGACTTGGCTCGCAGAAGTCTGGATAAAGCTGGATATGTCCTCGGCCAGTCTATAGGGCTCGATATTGTGAAATATTGCGCAATTGTTTTTGAAAAATTCGAATTCAGGACTGAGAAATATATCATAAATACGGCAATGAAAAATAGGATTTTTCGACATATTATATATGAAATCTGGTTTTAGAAATATGAGTGCTAACTGTCTGAAAATATTGCTAAAATTGAATTGGTTCCGTAAAGCAGTTTCGGAAGTCGTAAATTAAGCCATATTAATACCCATATTAATGTCATATGAGAGTGTTCCTTTGCCGGCGTTGAATCCAGATTGAAGGAAGTTTTGAGGATTGAAGTGAAGATAGCTGCGAATTGCTGACAAAGCATATGGACATATAAGTGGGAAAATGAGCTTTGATATCAGTATATCGAAAGAGATATTTGGTGAATGGGCTGATGGCTTGTTAGAGATGGGAGCATGATTTGATGTATCAATGAGATTTGAAGGGAAAATAGTTTATAGAAAATTTTCGGAAGTGAATTGAAATAATTTGACTTGGGGTTTGGAGAGTGGTACTGACATGAATCGAGATATTGGGGGGGCGGCTTTTTTTAGGGCAGTCTTTTGTAAAGTTTTTTCTATAAATTGGTTAATTTGGACGTTTTAATGATTCCTTTGAGAAATTCTGGTTAATTGGGAATTATCAATATGGTATGAATTTTCTCAGAATTATTTTTGAATATTTGTGGTTTTTGACTATTTTGAGTGTCTGAATGACTTTTTTATTGTGTTTTGGTTAGGTGACCTTGAAGATTGATTTATTTTGAAAATATATTTTTAACCTTGACTATATCGTTAATATGTGAAACGTACTATAACACTTGAGAAGGTCATCCATCTAATTACTAACCACGCCTGACATTGTTTTACATCGCATATCGAAATATGTACATAATAAAGAGCCCGCCCCTAACTGAATGTCAAAGAATAACAGGTATAATATGCAGCATAAATTAAGAGACGCTAAAATGTAATATAATGCTTTATAAGCGATAAATGATACGCGGGATTTTTTTTATCAACACGTAGCTGAAATATGATACTATGGGATAATTTCAAATAAAGCCAAAGTCACTTTGTAAACGGTGTCTCAAATAGTATATAGCATATATTCATGGAAACATTTGAATAGGGAGCTATATATTGCATTGAGAAGAAACCAAGAGCTATATGGGTAATGCTTTTACCATTCAATTTCTGTGGTGGTGTTATTTATATCACTATGTAATTTCTGTGGTGTCATTTATATGGCCGCATGGATATCTGTTTTCTTCTATCACCATCGAACATACAAATATTGAGTTTATGATGGAAAGCAAATTCTTATGAACAGATAAGTCCCCAGTAGTAAAACATGTTCAAGTATAAAATGAACGAGAATGTAAAAATATTAGATAGAAGTACGCTTTTACCCGATGAAGATTAGAAAATAACTATAAAATTATGCAAAAAAAATAATTTCGACAAGGAGAATGGGCGTTGACAAAGTAACACATGGAGGTAGACTTTGGCAAGTCAGGCTCAATGGAGCATGCGTCAATCAGCACCAAAGTATACAGTGTTTTACATGACATGATTACACTCCAATATTTTTTTTATTTTTCGTTAAATCTCAAAAGAAAAATTATTTATTCGTAGCTTTTAATGCTCTTTAAGGGGTTGACAACATACTAGCCGAAGTAAAAAAGTAGTTTAACTAAACTAGCTTAAACTAAAGCGAAAAATTGAAGAAACAAATTAGGAATTTTTTTTTTAAAAGTTTGTTGGGGAAAGTTGTTCAGGATTATCTTAAAACACCAATTCCCAAATTTGGGTGGAAAAAAGACAAAAAAAAGTTCACCCCAAAAAACGAACAGTAAAATTAATAGAGAGCATATTGATTCTGTCTTAAAAAGTAAATTAAATAATAATCAAGTAACAGAAGAAAATGTAACATACATTCTGATTTTTTTAACATCTACTTAACCTCGACATATTTTCGCTACTGAGGCCTAACACCGACACTTGTAGACGAGCTACTCCCAATCAGGAATTTTGCCAGCCCATTCAAAGAGTAGGGATCTTTTATTTGCCTAACATTTAATAGACAAGGGATCGACGGCTTCTCATCACCTCTGAAGGATAGTATATCCACTATGCAATCCTTACCTAAGATTGCATAGCGTATTCACTGATATAGAAGCCGCTGGAAGATGTGAGGTGAGAACGCGATGAATACGAGGGATTCTCGTGGAATAAAAAAATAATTTGTAATGTAGTTTGAGACTTTTGGAGTACCTCGTGCACTTTCTGTAGTTAAAGTTAAGTTAAAAAGCACTTTTTCAAGATTTCGATAATTTAGTCAAGTCCAAAAGCCACACCCTGTATATGATTTTTCTTGGGGTTTTTGAAATTATAAAACCTTAATTAAACGAAACTGAACAGTATTTATTCATGTATTTACACAAAGTTTTAACGAATTTTAAACTAAATATTTTATTTAACAAAGTAAATGTAGTAACTATTCGACGTCCAGAAATTTATCCATAAAATAAAAAAATATGAAGTGAAAAAAAATGAAAATGAATAAAGTAGAAACATGTATTAAAATTGAAAAAATTTACTTTGTGAAAATATAATATGACGGCAAAGGCGTCCAAGTGCGTTTTATTTGTAAGCAAAGATGCAGTCTAGCGATACTCGGTTACAAGGAAATTTACTCGCAAAAACGAGGTATGGTACAGTAGGAATAGATAGTGTACTACAATAGACAACTGATATTCAATACCGCCAAACTGCGCGCAAAATTTCACTCGCGACGATGAATCGGTGCCCAAAGCAGGAAAGTAAATTAGGCAAAAGACACTAAAACAATATTAGTTAAACAACCCATAAACACAACTAGTAATTTCACATATTAAGGTAAACTACTTAAACTAACACTCGAAGATGTGCAACACGAAGTAATCACTGGAGAACTGACATGCATGTGTGTAAAAATTTCGGCCTTATATATAGCTCCAGAAGCATTTCGTTTCGTCGGGGACAGAAGTCTCGCCCGATCGTTGATCCCAGTTTTTTGCTAGCGTTTGCCGTGCACCGTCCATTCCTTTCGGCGAGGGAGCGTTCCTTGCATTGAAATAAGAATTTTTGGAATTACAGAGAATGTTGAGCATTAATAAGGGGCATCTTTTGAAGTAAGTCTCGTGTATATACATGAAACGGCTATTGAGTTATTTGAGATTAACTGCGTGACTAGGACGGACTGATGTTTGCTCGGTTCGGTAATGTTTTACGAAAGCCTCCGCTTCTGTATGAACGGCGAATGTGTGTATCGGAGCTTTTACAGTTAACCCTCGAGTTTTCGGAGTTTACGCGAGAGATTTAGCGTATAGACATCTGGTCTGCATTTTGTAAGTTTCGATGAAGAAAGTTACACTTCGGGGACGGAGAGTTTACTATTAATATTAAATAATTTGAAAGGATGAGAAACTGAATTAGACGTTGAATTATATGAATGGAAGTTAATAGAAATAAAAGTTAAATGATTTGAATGGGGATTCGTGCGGTAATTTGGACGAGCTTGAAGCTACCGTAGAAGCGTTATTTTTTAGGGTTGTATTTTGTATCGTTTTAGTTGTAAAATAGTTAATTGAAAAGTTTAAAAGCTATTATCGGTAATTTCGGTTTATTTGTGAATTATGGAGCGTTCGTGAATTTTTTCAGAAGTTGATTGATAAAAATGTAGTTTTTTTGTAAATTTCAGTTACTGAATGACTTTTTTATTATGTTTTATCTTACGCCTGAAATGTATTGTAACACTTGAAACACATTTAAGTACTAACCGCGTTGCTTTACATCGAAATATGTACGTAGTAAAACAGTAAATCTACATATAAACAAATTTTTTTTTTTTTCGAAATTCAACGACAAATGAAAAAGTTACTGGGGGCGTTACCATTTCAAGTAAAATGCACTGTATAACAAGTTCCACAGTATTGAAATACATTGAAGCTTACTTACATAGTTTTAGTTTTTTGTCATGTAAGTAAAGCGTTCAATGCAATTCTAAATAACTTGATTCAAGTAAACATTAACAACGTCCTCTCCAGAATCTGATCCAGAGGTGACCAGACAACCAACGCCGCGACGCGCTGCACCATGGTGATTGAGTGACCGGGCGGGAGCAGGTTTGGTTTTGCGGAAAAATAACAGTATTAAATAAGATTCTGTGACCTGTTAGAACTTTAGTTTTTTAGTGTAATTTTCCCTAATGAGTGAATAAAATAATTATAGTCAAGGCAAGAATTCAAGCGATGCACGTCACAGATCGATTCTATAAATAAGACAATACTGCTAAGAATCATGAAGCCCCATTAAACTGTACCTATTTCTGAAAAAAGGCTTAATAACTGGGTGTCAAGAATTACACTTTTTAACTTAATTAATGATTAAAAATTATGTTAGAATTAAAATTTCTTTATTGAGATCACTCGTGACGTGCATCGCTTGAATTCTTGCCTCGACTTTAGTTAAAACTCACGGTATGCGACGTTGTTAAATGAATAGCATAAGAGCTTTACAAGGAATAAACTGTGGTTTAATTACAGTTATCTTGCAATTCTGTAAATATTATAAATTAGAACTGTATAGAAATTTGTATACTTATATTCTACAATTATGTACACCTTAAAGTAGCTCTATATCCTGAACATATTATTATATTTTTTGCACTCCAGAGAATAATGTGCCATTTTCGTTTTTGACCAGTCAATGATCTCATTTATTCTCCAAGGAATTAAAAATGAATACAGCTCCTTGAAGAGTAAAAGTAATAGTTTAGTCCGAGTATTTAATTTTGTAGGTCACTATATTCGTGCCATTCGTGTTTTATTAGTTAAGTACTGTATTTAGAAAATGCATTATCTGCCCTTCTATTTTAACTCTGTATGTGGACTTTTAAAGAAAAGTGGACTATCTCAATGCTCGATGCACAAAGGAGCATACGTTGCCAAAAAACAAGTCGCTAAGCGATAGATATTTTTTTCGTCATCACCAAATCCATGAGGGGAGACTATAAAATAAGAATTTCATTTTTGTTTAACAGTTCATACGGAGAATGCATCCATTAAAAGATGTGGTGCGGGAATTGATTTTTACCAAAGATAATGTCAAAGTCCAGTGTGTCCAAATTACAATAAGAGTAAACTATAGTTTCAATTGTACTGTTTTAAATAATAGTAATTAAATTATAATAAAAAACATTCCGAATACACAGCGTTTTAATTTTTATCACAGTATCACTTGCTGTTAATTATTTTCTCTACATTATTTCTATTCATTTTTAGGTTGCAAAATTTTTCCATGCTTGAGGTGTGGAAAGCCGTACAGAACGAGAAAAGGCATGCGAAATCATTTTAAATTCTCGTGCGAACACAAGAAAACATTTTTTTGTAATTTCTGTACTGCCTCTTACTACTACAAACACCATCTTCAGCGACACAAATGCCAGTACGCCGACAAGGCTATGGAAAAGATGCATTTGTCGAATTTGTAGTCGCCGAGGGTTTGCACTGCATGCGCACATTTTGTAAAATCTAGATACTAATTGTTATGGTTTACATTTTAACATTAAATTCCATAGTAGAACCATCCGCTGTTTCCTTCGGTCGTGTGGTTGCGCCTATTGGTTTAAGCGAGGGGCCAGGAAGGGCATGTGGATTCATACGCATAATATGGAATAATAATGCGCAACTCTCACCTATACGCTTTGAATTGCAAGTTTACTTTTGGTGATGATCCTTGTTTTGTTTGAACTAATAGCTCGCCATATTGAAGATAAAGAAACAAGATTATAATTATAATTTTTAAATAGAAATTGGGAAACGTAAATGAAATTAGAACTTTTTAACACTTTTTAAAAATTATTACCATAACTCTACAATATGCTGGATTCTCACGGATTTGCTGGCATCCTCCTTCGATCCCATGAAGAAGAATTTGTTAATTGGGAGTAGAATCAGCATAAACATACAATTTTAAATAGCTCCATAAATAATAATCCAGTGAATTAAGGTCTAAGGAACTGGGTGGCCATGCTATGATTTCGAATAAACTTTCGGGTACTGCAGCCTCTGGATTCAACGCTTGAACGCTTTATAAATGTTATGAGTACAATAAATTGGTGCCTAAAATGCCCTGAATAGTCATCTGATTCTCACGTTCCATTGCTGCAAAAAATGAAATCACAACTTCAGATTTATGTAAATAAAAAGAGTTAAAAAAATTACCTTATATCTGTTTTACATGAAGAAAATAAATGTAATCTTAATTTTTCTAAATTTCCTATATCTACAGGTTTGCCATAAAGAGTTTTGCAAAATAACCTAAATGAACCTAATGCACCATCAGTTAATTCATAAGATCCATCTGGGTCCACTGCGCCAAATCGGCTTTTGAATTACAAGTTTCTAGAGAAAAATGTTTCGAATAAAAAAGTTTCTATAATTCATAAGCTTTACTTTTTCTCGATATTACAGCCCAGCGTCTCTAATAATAAAACAGTATATCATAAGTTAATATTTTGCATTTCATTTTGGTTATGTAATTTAAAAAAAAAAAATGCTGAAATGTTTTTTGTGTAAACAAGTGAACTCAATGTCTAAAGATATAGGTGTTAAAATTTTAAGCAGATATTTCAAATAGTAAACGATGTATTGATTGAGAGAAAAAAAAATGTTTTTCGTAGTTTTTTACAAATTGTCTCATAATCGCATTTTTCTCCAATATCGCAATTCGGGATGAACTCAAAATTTCGTATCTGGCAGAAAATGTTCCCTAGAAATCCACCGTTGGTTTTCGTATATGCTACAGTTGACAACATTTTTTTAAATTTAGACAAGGAATACGATCGTTCATTTATTGCATTACATTATGATACACCCTGTATATAGCTCTGGTATATTTTTATACGTCTCAATTAAATTATATAATTTAAGGTTCGAATGCAATACCCTGACTGATACTGTAATGACGACAATTTACACTAATCTAAAGTGTCTTGGGTTATTCTTTTATGTGCTTAAATAACCTACAATAGCATTTTACTTGTCATTAGTATTTAAAATGATATTATCCTAACGAAATACCAGAAACTACAATTCGTTAATAAATGCAGGCAAATCCTACACCAACATTAGTTTTGGATAAACTGCATATACATATTTAAAAAAACTTAATTTTACGTATTTTAATTTTGGTTACAATTTTATTTATCATAATTTATTTTATTATATTTTTGATTTTGCACTGTTCTCCTGTAAATAATCACAGCTTTTGTTTGTTTCAATTTCGGTGCTTTGGGTTAATTTTTTTATTATTTGTTTTTTATTTTTTTTTTCATACCGAATTTTTAGGTCCTTTAAGGCGGCCGAAAGGAAAGGGAAATTTCAGATGTCTATGTGGACGAACTTACTATGAAAAGAAAAATTTAATGAGGCATCAAAAGCTCAGATGTTCCATAATGCATTTTGAAGAATTCACTATAATTCACTAGATAACATTTAGGAAGATGTTATGTTATATTATATTTATTTATTTTTTAATTATGGGTGGTTGTAGTTTTTCATGTTTAAGTTTTCATTTATATGTCTAATGTTTTTAAACTTAAAAAACATATATATTTATTAATTTAGGTACACCAATAATGTTCATATCATTTGTTAAATACTTAATAGTTTATATGTAGATACTGCGTGGATGATTGTATGCAACAGTAGTGCATAAACTACAATACAATTTTCAACAAAATAATAAGTGAAAGATCTCTTAAATATGCTGGTTAAGGACTACTCAATGAATCTTGGATATGTCGGTGACCAAGCGTTTGATTTTAATGTTCTTTTTTGGTCTGGAGTAACAATTGTTGGGAGAGGCGGGTTGCCCACTAGGCTGTTGGTCTTTCAACGATACTAAATATTACAACAGTGTTGTCACTTACATCATCATTCGCTAAGAGTATCTAATTAGAATTTACAAATAAATTAAAACTAATATTCATCTTATCTTTGTAATTGTTAATGTGATTTAGGCAAGAGACGCCCGTTAGTTTAGTTGCATCAATATGCAATATTATTGTTTTTGGTAAACATGTAACATATTGGTACCCATTATACACACAAGCACACATTATTGACGCGTATCTGGAAAATAGTTAGTGGCCATTCAGCTTTTTTCCGTTTCCTAAGGCGTGCATCGGGTGTCAACCGAGTCATTAGACAAGTCATAGTTTCCAAACTTTTCAAGATATGTCTGAAACTTAGCAGGGGTCATATATATCAAGAGAGGTCAATTTTTCAGTATTTGACACTTCCGGTTTCCCCAGAAATGACTCCAACTCTGCAATTTTAAATGGGACACCTACATTTTTAGAGTTTTGGATTCTGCAGATGACTTTAAGTACAATTGCATAGTTTTAAAAGCATATCTGAGACTACTTGATTTTTAGGGCTATTTTTATCTAGAGTAAAATGAATGCACTCAAATCAGTCACGTGGACCAAAACGATAAGAGAAAAATGAGATGAATAAACGTGAGATTTTTCGTGTTGGTTTCTTACCTACAACCAACCAAAATTTGTACTTAAGTCAACTTTTTGAAGTGGCAACATCTTTTAGACGCCCAGTAGTTAAGTACTAACTCTCACGACAAATCCACTAATCGCAAATCGGTTCGATATTAACCTAAATACAGAAGTTTGGTGGATAATAATTAAAATATCGAAAAAATACGCTTATCAAGTATACCGTGGAAAATGTATAAAATTAGATTCAAAACATTCATTTTGTTAACAAAGCAACGCTGCAAATAACAAATGTTCTAATTTAAAGGTGCTTTTAGAGGGCGGAATATTAAAACATAATATTTTTAGTCGCAAACTCCTCTATAAAATCGTATGTGACGACCGACACGGGGATCACTTGACTATTTAGTACATTTCGGTAGCTTTGAGATAGCGACATGTAAAATAGTCAGCAGGCGCCATCTAGCGGTCTAGTGTCTGTTGCCTACCTTGCACTGACGAGAGCCAACAACTCGAAACTGCAGTCTGCAGGTGGTGTGTGACGACTGGCACGATTAGCGTTTTGATGGTAATATGCAATTATTACACTTAACGCGCCAGTTGTAACTTGTAATTCAGCGATCGGCGGGGCACATAGCCATTGGTTGCAGTCTGGTTACGTTCCTTATAGTAAAATAAGGATTTTATAGAGGAGTTTGCGACTAAAAATATTATGTTTTAACAAATGTTCTGTCTGAAATGATTTCTCTTTTGATCCCTCTGAGCATGTCGAGGCATCGATTATTATAGTCAATCTAGACATTGCGGCTCTAGTAGAGACACCCAAAATATCATGCCTTGCATATTAATGCCGATAAAACTGTCATGTTTATTTTTGGTCCTCAAAATGTAAGGTGAATTCTAGCAGAACAACTTAAAATTAATGTAAGCGACCACCATATATTGCCCTCTGAATCCGCAAAGAGTCTAGGCCTAATCTTTGACACGATGTTGAGATTCAAACCTCATATTAACAACTAACTGTGTTCGCAAGGCAACGAATTTAAAAATGATGTTTAACAACTGCCATTTTTTAATTAAAAACTTTAAAACAATAATATGCAAATCTCTTGTTTTATCAAAATTTAACATTGCTGATTCGGTATATGGTCCATATTTAGCGTCTGAAGACTCTCGTGGAATACAGGTTATCCAGAACTCCTGTTTAAGGTTAACTTTTTGTATCCGGCGTTAGCAGGGTATTTCGCATAAACCGAAATTGATGGCTTGCGATAGTTAAACGTCGTTTCTTATACTCGGCGTGCTTATTTCACAAAATCAGTATAAATAAAATTCTATCTACATAAAACAATATCATAAAAGGGGGGAAGGAAGAAAAAAGAGAGAAAAAGGAAAGAAATGGGGAAATGGAGAAAAAAGTGGGGGAATGGCACATTCTCTATTCTCGCTTTCCTACATTGTTATTGCATTGCATTGTTAGTGAGTTGTAGAATATGTTTGTATGTATCATTGTTTATTTGCTTATAATTGTACTGGTCTTATGGATTGTGTATAATTCTTGACATTTCCTGGCCCGGTCAAGGGTGTTTTGCATAATATTTCGCAACATAGCAGAAGTTACACTTCAAAAACTTCACTTGTACGATTTTGTAAAATGCGGTTGTTTGAAGGGTGTATAAAGAACTCGTTTCCCACATAACCCCACACAAGAAAATCTAAAATGTTTAGATCTGGCGAGCGGGCAGGCCAAGGTACAGGTCCATTTGTTGCTCGCCTTTATACCGGTTCACTAAATGGGCCCTAACTCGAGCGACATTATAAGATGGAGCCCCATCTTAATGAAAATACATTTGTTCTGAAACTGCAGATGGTAAGTCCATCAACATTTCTTCAATATCACTTTGTAGGAATTCTAGATATATTTCCCCTATCAAAGGTCCTTGATAGAAAATAGGTTCAATAATTCTTTTTCCAAGCTCACACATTTACTCCAAATCTTTCCCGAAAATTACCTTGCCTCGTTAAATTCTGATCTTCCTGCTCCCAATACATGTTTTGTATATTGAACATTCATTCCATTGTTGATGAATTTCGACTCGTCAGAAAACGGTATGAAAGAAATACAATTCGGATAGCAGTTTCATTCTAAAGTAACCAGTCACAGTAAGCTAATCTTCGGCTACCATTATCTTCGTACAAACGCTGGTGAAGTTGATATTTAAACGAGCCGTAACCATATTTTTTTGAAAATCTTTCTTGCTGACTCATGATTAGTTTGTCAATTTCTTTAGTAGAAGCAGTAGGATTGATTTCTACAAAAGCCAACACGTTAATTTCTGTTTAATCTACGATAAAAGCTTCACGATGGTTATCAATTCCTTTCCTGATTTGTTTCTCCATAATATTGAAAACATCGATGATGTCTGTTCGGATACCTGGGCATAAAATTCTCCAGCGTTTCTGGACTTTTTGTGGCATTCTCAAAAAAATAATAACATGTTCACTTTTTCTTCTCTTGTATATACACATACATGTTAAGTAATAACAACAATTAGAAAACAGCAACAAATTTACGATAAAGAGCATACTTATCAAGTTAACCATACACACGTATCATTATTTGTCAAACTTCTTTGTTTCCACAGCACATTTTTTAATTTGCAGTGCTGTTTTGTTGATAAAATGCAGCTTAAGATTTAATTTTTAATTATTATTAACCAAAGAACTTGTATATTTGCGTTAATATCAAACTGATTTTCGATTTGAATGTATCAATGGATCTGTCGTGAAAATTAGTGTTTAACTACTGAGTGACTAAAAGATGTTGCCATTTTAAAAAGTTGACGTGTGATTTCGGAAATTTTGGTTAATCATAGGTACTAAGCCAATTCGAAAAGCATCACGTTCAAATTTTTCTGTTGTCTTTTGGCCTGTTTGATTGACTTGAGTGCATTCACTGAACTGTAGGTACAAAAATAAAAATGAGACTAAAAAATCAAGTAATCTCTACTTCTTTAAAGAAAACTGTGCAATCGTACTTAAAATGTCTTCAGAATCCAAAAGTGTAACAATATGGTGTTCTATTTCAAATTATAAAGTTGCGGTCACAATATCAGAATTCTTTCTTATACTGTTCTATGAACTTCGTTGTTATAAGCTACATTGTTTGATATTTTACGACCCAAAACTGGCTATGTGTAAAACTAAAAAAGAAATTTAATGACGAAGAAGACAAACTGCATGTTTTAATAATGTTTTTCAGAAAAGACTAGAGTAAATAAATAAACATAGCAATATCTCGGTTTGAAATGCTGCAAAATCCCATAAAAATAATGATTAGGATTGGGTTCCAAACCGGCGTCCAATTTATAATTTTATGACTAATAGTAAATTAGCATAGAACTACATGCAATGTATTACAAACCGTTTGGAATCTGAGCATTCATTTGATATAAAATTTAACTCTTAACAACGAAGCCTCCAGAGAATGCACTTTTATGCCTCTATTTGCAATCCGAGTACAGTCAAACTCAACTAGAATAGAAAAAAGTGAGACTTACGAGCCTGGCCAGGCCTAAAGACAAATATAGAATGAGATAATACAGTGTTTTAATTGTTTAAATGTGTGGTGGTTAGATGTTTCTGTCTGATGATTCAGATAAGTTCGATCATTCTGCAGAGGCTGAGAAGACGTACAACATTTGCAGTAATATATTAAAATGTGTATTAATATTTAAATTTTAATGTTTAAAAAAGTATTCCCCATCTTTTCCTTAGAATTCCAGTAATTTAATCCTTACTTCTTGGCCAATACCCAATACCCTCCAGAATATGTAAATTATACCTTATGCAACAGCTGTCACCTTTTATATCCAATCATATATAAAAAATGAGATGTCATCAATTTATTCGGTAGAAAATATTTATTGATTAAGCTGTTATAACATAAATATATTTTAGTTTAATACTGTAGCACATTATTTGTAATTCTAGATTCTTAGGTCTACTAATATAATGTAAATTGTAAATAAACCTCTAGAGAAATAAAAGCCTGTTTCACTATTCGCTAATTTTGGAATTTTGTTCCAGGCAAGATGCCCCTAAAGTTTAATCAAATCCCTGCCCATCTGGCACTGCCCATGCTTCTGATGCGGCAAAACATGAAGAACTCCATGTTGACTGTTACCAAGATCAAATCTGAATCATCCCTCGACGACTCCCAAAGTCGCGTGTTTTGTCCGGACTGTGGAAGAGCGTACAAGCTGAAGAGCTCCCTCCGTAACCATCTAAAATGGGAGTGTGGCAAAGAACCACAATTCAATTGCCCCTATTGCTCGTACAAGGCTAAACAGAAAATGCATATCACCAGACATATAGAGAGGATGCATAAAGTGATAGATTACTCGGCTGTCAAACAGGAGCGTGGTCATTTTTCAGCCATTAAGCAAGAGGCGTTAGATTCTGACAAAGCAGAGCAGAGCAGCACTACTTAGGCTGTCCCAGTGTTTTCATACTTCACATTAGTTGAGCAAACTAGACTCTCAAAGGGAACTGCCTTAGATGGCTCTGGTTTTTTTTTACCATATATTTATAGTGGAAGCAATGTGGAGAAAAAAAGGGGTCTGCCACGCAAAAGGTCGTAAGGAAATGAAATTTGGTGGGATCTTAAAATTTACCCTCCTGATCATAACCCTGAGTTTTCGACATTGGGGAAGACTGCTAGCGCCTCCATCTCGGAAAGATGGCACTCAGAATCAGGTCCTAGGATAAAATGGAAGAAATTGAACAGCATAAAATTCTACATAAAATACGTTTCATGCATTTTTTCCGTCAGACCAACAGTTTTCAAGATATAGCTCGCCAAACGCAAGCAAAAATAATGGACCGATGGAGCGTTTTTTGCACCTGTGCAGAGAGATTTCAACATAAATATCTATTATTATCAAACGCATTGACATAGTTTTCTGCATTATATTTTGTAGGGACAGGCCTACGTCCTTAATGGGTACGATGTTTATAATTTTATTTTGTAACTCATCTCCACACCACCCCTGAAGTAAAGCCTAATGATACGAATTTAACCTGGTATCCCCCGTAGGCATAATCCACAAAATCATTACTTTTAAGTACGTTTTGGTGTGGAAGAACTGGTGCACTGTCGTCTGAATCTTCTTCACCGTTATAGTCACTTTTTCTAGCATTTCCGTCTGATTTTTCTAAGAGACTAGTCTCTTCTATATTCACCTCACCTTCCCCAAGCACTTCGGGATTGTTTTCGCAGGAGGATCGATCCATTGTAAAATAGCAAATGGCGGAACATTGTAGGTCCGTTTTGCGGCAACCACATGCTCTTCCGCATTTGCACGAAATACTTTTAAACAAAGAATCCAGATCATGTTGTCTAGTGTTTCACACAGCATCGAGTCCTATCTGGGTTTTCCGCCAAAAATACTCCACGGCATTTTCTTCAACCTCACGCCATAGCTGCATTTGGTGGTAAGTCCGTAGGCAAAAACTAATTGTACTGAAAATCGCTGTCAGATTGTAGTATTTGGTTAGCAATTGTACTGTCAATTTCTTGGCGGGAAAATTGGAATATTTCTGTTTCGTTATTTCTTGACTACAATAATTTATAATGCAGAAAATTATGTCAATGAGTTTCATAATAATAGATATTTATGTTGAAATTACTTTGCACATATCACTTAGCCCACATTTAAGGGGACATGTGCAGAAACGCTCCACCGCTACATTACCAATATTTGCTTGCGTTTGGCGTTCTGTATCTTGGACAATGCTGATCCACGGAACGTATTTTATATGGAATTTTATGCCTAGGACAAATGGGAACGGAGATATTTGCAAAATACTGATTTTGTGCGCCACCTTTCCAAGCTGACTGCGCAAGCGGTCTTCCCTAATGTCGCAAACTTAGAGTTATGATCAGGATCGTAAATTTTACTATCCTACCAAATTTCATCTCCTTACGACCTTTGGCGTGGTAAAACTATCCATTGCCTGGATTATTAGGATATCTCAATAAGTAGGCAATTAATTTTGTGAAATCAAATCGGTCAGGAACATATTTCTGTTTCTAATAGTTGGATCGAAAATTGCAAGAATTGAACATTGTTTATTGTAGGTTGACTTTAATGTCCTGAAAAAGTAGTAAGAATGCCAGGCTCGTCTAATGCAGTTCCCGAGCAAAATTTATTTTGCCTCCACTATATCCAATCAGTGCCTTATACAAATAGTTTGATCTGAGCCGGGGTTAGTTTATATGGAGACTAGGTTCAGAATCACTGGGCTTATAACCACTTCCTACGTTATAGTATAGATATTTCCACATGGCTTGATTTTTAGACCATATGTGGATATATTTAATGCTAATTTAATTGTTTCCATGTGCATGTGTACATTGGGCTCCACAACGTATTTGCTTTTTATATACTGGTATATATTTTACCTCTGCCTACTTTAGATTGATACCAGAAGAGTTTGGTCAATTGTTTATTTATAGTTGTCAATTGTGTATTAGACGCCTGATATTATCATGATATATTTTGCAAAATGCCCCTAACTTTTAAGCAAAGATATATTCTTTTTACCGGTCAATTTTAATCTTTCCATTTAAAAGTAGCAACGAGGCTGTCATCATTGTGGTTGTGAATATGGAATATGAACAAAATGTAGTCTAGTAGATATGAGGGCTTTTGATGTGGTGAGGAATTTGCCTTTATTCAAACCAACAAAGTTAACGATAAAATTCCTAAACACTGAATATGAGTAAACTGTCTAATTTTTGTGTTGTGGAAACTGATGGTTTTAATTATGCCCTGATGATGCATTGTTGACGAAACGCGTAGAGTACAGTATTTGAGTCCAATGTTAGTAGGTAATGGGATTTTTGTGAAATTCGTCAATTCACACCTTATCACCTGGATCAAGACGGAATTGATATTTGGTCATTATTATCTAGGTCATGTTTAGATTGTTCAGAATGTTATGACGTTTACGTTTTACTGTCTATAGTCCAGCAGCTATAGAGAGAGAACCTCCTTCATGGTGTGTAATCTGTTTAAGGAGACAACCCTACGATGGGCGTGAGTGCCAACGGTGGGGGCGTTTTTGTATGAGGGTTATTTTACACAAATCAATAGTTTTGGTATCTGAGAACCATTTTTATCGAAACACTACACTCGAATACGTTACTTGGCGCGCGTTTCGCTAACAATATTAGCATCATTGGAAGACTAAAACTGGTTTTTAGTTTCAATCATCCCTAATAATGATAAGGCTGGCTAATATAGTCTAAGAGGGCTGATTTACATTTTGTGTGAAATATTTTTCTTGGAAATGCTTTATTTTCACGTTTGTCAACTTAAATGACTCACTCAGTACACAATTGCCTCATAAGTAACGCGCTTATTCAAAGAATCATCACGCTTTTCGATCAGGATATTTAAATAAAATACTCCCATTAAACATTTTGAGATTTAAGCAAATCAGACTATAATAAATGCAGAAATGTTGTGATCAAGTGCCTACACTATTTTTATGAATTTTGTTTCATTATATTCAATGCATATGTTGTTCAGATTGTTTTAATCAGAAATGACGTCATTAGGGTATATAATGATCTTTTGGTAATTTAAATTTTAAGGGAAAAGACGATTTTTCCAATGAGCAAAAAGTTAATTGTTTTTTAAACCCTTACAATGTGATAGAAATACCGAAAGGAGACGACAATCGAGCTTTCTTTCTATTTAAATTCATACAGCGTACGTAAGTTCTATAGAATATGTACCAAAACTAATTTGAAATTGTTCTAAGACCCCAAAATACAATGCCGTGAAAAATTTTACTAGATCTGGAGTTTTACTTTACTTTTACTCGATCATCAAATGGACAGTACTTTTGACCCCTTGTATAAACGTGACTATTTTTTTTTAGTATGCGTTATATTCCTTTACTAATTAATTTATATACATATAAAGCGCAGGTATTGGTTCTAAAGCTATGTATGCTCTTCACTTTTCTGATTATTGTTATCAGCTATTTAATATAATTAATTTGTATGTCTTTCATAATTATACTTGTATTACTGCCTTCTCTACTGCCTTATTATTATATTGCTGTAATAGATTTACGTTATTTAGTTTTTTTATACTTTTGTATAGCTTTATTAGACACCATATAATATAGGCTTTGAAAATATATCTTTTGGTTCATCAAATGTTTATATGTTTCTCGTATTATGACTCTTGAAGTCAGTATCGTATCGTATTAATGCTTTTTATGAAACATATAATAAATACGTAAGTTTTGATATTATTAGGATAGTTTTACAAATCTCAGAAGTGCCCTTATGTGAAATTTACAGTTCCTGAAAACTTTTTACCCATAGACTATAATAATGAAGACAGTACGCTAATTTAAAGGAAGTGAAGGAATTAAATCATGCCAGAATTTGGTGTGTTCGTTGTAAGAAATAAAGAAGGGTTGACAGAGGGTTACTTGCATTGCGTGGGAGACTTTAACGCTAGAGCAGAGTCAAAATTCGGATGCCTACCAAATCGAAATGATTGACAAATTTTACATCAAAACTAACCATGGCTCAGTAAAATTAACATTTTAATCAAGTAGCTTCTCTGTGTTGTTGGTCTTTTGCAAAGCCAGTTTTGCGTTCTATTAAGTGTATACTGCTGAAATTGTTCCTGTTTTTCACAATTTCTAATGATTTTTTAATAATTCTTGGATGATAGCGCTTACTTCATAATTGATTTAATATCCAGTGTAGTGAACATGATCTACCACAGTGATTCGAGCCTGGTGTTTCTTGTTTCTACGATGGATATTCCATCCTATTTCGCTAACATAACTCTCACCACACGTACACTTCGTTTGGTAGACATCTTTTCTCAATATTTTAGAGGCGGGTCCTTGCCTTATAGAAGCAGAGAAAATCAAGAAAATGGCACAAATTTTTTATAACTGTTAATTGCTATGGTCAGTTTAATCCAAAATTTGTCACTGTATTCTCCACCATGCCAAAGGCAAAGACGGTGAAATCGCTCAGATCAGAAAATCCGGGTTTGAATTTCGTAAGGCGCCTGGCGTACTACCAGTTTTGGTAATTTTTAATTCCTTCACTTTACGTACACCCACAATTGTTTATTTACACATAGACTTTTTATACAAATATATATTGTTAATTTTTTATACGTTTAGATGTTAAGGTGCTTATTATGCAGTAGGTAAGAATTATTCATATTGCTTTTTTGTATACGTATATTTTTTTATAATTATTATTGTTATAACAGAATAACAATGTTATGAGAATAAAATACAAAATGTAGGTCGCTCTTTTTATTTTACAACATTAAACATGTTTGGTTGTTTTGGTTACTAATTTTTTACTAAAATACTTATATTATACACTTTGTACTCTTGATAAAGGCCTATAAAGCCGAAACATTTGTAGATAATTTTAAACATAGTAATTTGATAATCTAAAAGCAGTGTTTATTTAAAAACAATTATTGTCAAGATGTACCACAAGAAACCAACCACAAATTAGTTCAGTATATTAAAATATTTATTTTGATAATAGCCTTTAAACTTGTTACATAACAATAATGTTACATAACATTTGTATAAGATAAAATCAGTAACATTTTTTAATTTATATTATACTTGTGCTTTTTTTAATATTTCGTGGTACCCATAAATTTGGTAAATGTGTATTCAATGTTACAAGTAACATCATATTTATTGCTAGCTAAAATTAGCTTCGACTACATTATTTTTATATTAAATAAATATTGATAAACATCACTGAATAAGCAACTTTATAGCAGAAGGAACTCAACAAATTAAACCAAAGCAATTATTCCCTATTATTAGTCCTTAGGAGCGTTGAATTATATGGTAAAATTTGCGTATTTTGTCTAAGCACAGTTAGTACTAAAATACAATGACTTGGAATGCTCGAATTCTATGAGGAAGATGCGAGATCTCCTTCATCTCAGGATGTCACTAACTGCAGACCGGTTTCGACCTATTTTTGGGTCTCATCAGTGCAGTGCAAGTGATACCTTAATGCTGGAGTTCGCATCTCATAGACGCTGTTAAGTTCCACCGCAGTAGAGCGTAACTAGCGCCATCTCTCAGTAGTCTCGAAACAATCCAAAACGAAAAAATAAAATTGATAATCATCACTGAATAAGCAATAAATCCATCTGTTCTGCGTTTTATTTTCTGCAAAGTAGCCAAATTGCTGCAGAATTTCTCTTTCTTTCTGGTAAAATTATTGCCTTTATTAATAAGGAATTGACTTTAATTCACTATATTTTTAGGTGCAAAGTCAAAAACTCGATCAAATAACAGTAACAGTAATATTCGAGTATTATCAGCAACATCTCTTGACAAAAGTACTGAGGAGCAGCTAACGGCATTATGTAAGTGTAAATCCTCATCCCATGTGAAAATAGTTAATGAAAATGTTCTATTTTAGATTTAAATCTAGGTACGCAAAAAAATAATACAGTAATCGAAGATATAACTCCTGGCGCAGAGATCAAATCATCACAGTATTTAGGTGGGTGAAATTTTATTTCCCTTATTGTTTTTTATGTCTATATTTCGAGGCATTCAATTTCAATAGTAGACCATTTAACGAGATCCCGAGCATCAAAAGTTTGTAGGATCTTCTGTAATACATTCCCCCCCCTCCCCTCTGCTTTTGAGGGTGAAAAACACGATGGTGATGGTTTCGAATTCTGAAATCCTTGCGTACTACCCCTATCAAGGAAAAACCACTCCAATTTTCTGGTTCTCGGTCTTGGGCTTACTAGGCTCGTTGGATCGGGTTTTTTGGGAAATAATAATAAATTCGATTAATGACACTAGTATACTCCGGACCGATTCCCGGGGGTTGAATGTACCCCGCCCGTAATAGTAATTATCCTTAGAAAATATGGTTCTTTATGGGTTTTCTAGGGCAGGTGTTATTTTTAACCCTAGCCTTTCGCAACTAGCCCAACGTATGAAACCACCCCCTCTTTCATGCTGTCGGTCCTACGCATGCGCAGGTTTTGGTTTAAATGTGCTTTTAGAGATTTCGAAACCATCACTATTGTTTTTCACACCCTCGAAAACTGGGGGGAAATGTATTGCAAAAGATTCTACAAACTTTTGATGCTTTTTTATTTGTTTAGAACCTCGTTAAATGGACTATAGCGCGCGAAGGTAGTTTTTACAAACATTACCACATCAAGTAGGTATCATCTGGAGAATTGTCACCAGACAATGCGAACTTGGTTGGCAAAAAGTTAATAAATCCATCCCTTATGGAAAGTAAATTATTTGTTATTTTCAGACGAACAGTTGAGCGGACTTAGGCAGATTGTTGAGGGTAAGTTTTCATTAAAAACTGGTTACAGAAAAAAATTAGTGTATCATCTTTCTTTTAGGAAAATTTAAAATATTAATCGATGGAATATCAGAATTACATGCAAAAGTAGACTGTTTGATGGACACTAAAGGATCCACTAATAAGGAATTTTCCGCAAGCGAAAAGAAAATTTTGAAGTTTATACCATTGGCTAGCAACGAGGACTTGTTGAAATTCGAAGATATTATTACCTCAAATCCTGACGTTGAAAGAGAATTGGTAGGTATTATTTATGCAATAAATTAAAATAAACATAAGTTGTAAATTTGTAGATGTTATTTGTGAAGAAAACAGGAGGCTCTTCTCATAAAGAACTAATTACTAGATCATTGAAGAGAATTTTTGCAGACGCTTTAGCGAAAGATTGTTCCTGGCTAGGGCAAAGGAACAACATCAAAATTTGTCATTTGAGGACAATTTCTGTAATAAAAGGTATAAACAGAATTATTATAATTTAGTAATTTATTAAATTAACTAAGTCAGTAAAATTAGAAAAGTTTATCTCAGTAAATGGAACTAGAATACCATCATGTGTCGAAAGTGTGACTCTTAAAACTATAAAAGACGCTTCATCAATTTTTTTGTATTAACCATTAAAAAATCCTAAACCACTAAAATCTTGTTCTTTTATGCTTTCATCCTTGATGCTATGAGAACGACGAGATACGTTGATTTTGTTGGAATCTTTAGATTGTTATCAATTGGTAAAAAGGCCTTTAAGTTTTTCGTCAGTGATAGTCACAGTCAAGATATTTCTAATCATTATTATGTAGAATTCTTTCTGAACACAGCTTCAGGCAGTGGTTTTTTTCTGCGGGCTGTGTATTAGTTTCCAACCAATTCTTTTTTTGTTATGTGTATTGTCTGAAAGTTACTTGTGGCATTCTTCGAATAGAAAACCCAAATAATAGGAAAGAATATTATGTGTATGTTTCTTTTCACCAGATCTTTCACCAATTTTGTTGCATAATGGACTACGTTTGTTTGTTATAAAGAATCACCAACACTGTCGATTGGTGAATGTTTTTAATCTTTAAATAAATTGTCATTTCCAGTTCGTTAACAGACTGAGTAGGTTTAGGTATTGTTCTAATAAATTTTGCATTCTAGAATGCCAAGCTTGAATTGTAACTTAAAGCATACAATGCCAATCAACTAAAGCAGATAATGCTCAAGGATCATTGATAGATATGACTAATAGACTGATACTGAGGTAATTTGTAGTTTATGTCGGTCATTCATATGTATTTTTAGTTGGTAGTATGGGGTCACATAATATTCCTGAAAGTATACCTATATTTTATTTAACAAAAGTAACTGTTAAATGCATGTTTGAATTTTGAGCCAAACCAAAAATTATGACACCTGCATTTCTCGTTCCATAAATCATTTGGTGTGTCTGGTACAATCTGAGTCCAAGGTAAAGAAACAGAAAGAAAACTAACGATATTATTGAAACAAAAGCAGTTTTTAACCATTCTATAAATGCCAAGACGCAATCATTTATGTTCGTCTACATGTTATTCAGAATAATTAGTTAAAAGTTGGTTACTTGTTCAACAAACTTGAAATCAGTTTAACCTAGCCATGACTAAATAATTGGTAAATATTTTAGATATCACTACATCCAATTTTGTTTGCGACGACAAGGAGTTCGAAGGAATTTGTGCAGAGTGGTTCCGACAAGGAAAGCAACGGTACGCAAGACACGCTCCCAAGGAGTAACACAACATTGATTATTTTGTTGATTTAGACAGTTTACTGTAATTATTTAATTGTTTATACTTTTAATATTGTATATGTTCAATCGGGTTATGGCATTATCGTTAATATAAATATAACGAAAAGAGTAATCAAATCCGCATGTAATGCTTTTAAGTCATTATCCGGAACGGAACGTAACCAATATCTCGTATGGGAATGATAACCTGGTAGAAGATGTATCGTCTCACACCCACCGGAAACAAATTAGTCCTGTCAACAAATTATTGTAGACTACATGTAGGGCGACAAGTTTTTTTATTTCAGGGATGGGTTTGGGCTAGTTAGGAGGTAAATATTCTAAAACTCTCCGACCCTAGGAGGTCAGCCTTGCGGCAGGGGGGCTTCCGCAAGGCCCTAAATTTTGATCTTTTTTTATTTTTCGCTTATAATTCGAAAACTATTGGTCCTAGAGAAAAAAATATTCTTACATTTTTGAAAGCTGATAAAATCTCCTACATTTTTTAATTCAACAAAAAGTTTCTATCTTCAACTATCCTCTAGCTATCCGATCACCGATTTCCAGGAAACGCTTTAGATCACATTTTTCGTCTTACATATCAAATCTTTTTTGTAAAATAAAATGCAACCAAATCAAATGAAGGGGATTAAATTGGATTAAAAATTGTATATTCTACATATAATTAATGGCTGAAATGATGGATTTCAAGATTTTTTGCTGGAATGTGATAGGGTTATTGCTTGAAATCATTTGGCATTTTTTTAAAATCTATTTATTATTGTAAGTTGTTGCATTTGGTATAGTAATGAGTAGCTACACTGCAAGCAGTGGGAAAAGGTAGATAGGTACCTCTATAAAAAAAACACAGTGTCATGGTTTGAATTACTTTTATTTACATACAACAGCTACTTTTGTTTACATATAATTGGCTAATAGCTAATTAGCTAACGCTTTTTTTAAAGAAAGAGAAAAACCGACATAGACACGGAATCGAGTGAGAACCCTCCTGCCTCTGCCCCACCCTTTCAAAAGCTACCCTTCTTTTCTATAAAGTCGAGTAAACTCTAACTTGGCGGGTCCAAAAGTCGCTTCGTCGTATGAAGTAAGAAACTATTTACTCGATAGCTCAGGTATGACAGTGGTTCTCAAACAGTTTACAACAATTTACAAATGATTATATGTCTGTAACTGTAATGCAATCGCTAAATAATTATACAAAAATATTAAAGGTGTTATCATAAAATATTAGGAAATATGAATTTACTAATTTCGTTGTTTTAGTGTAATTCTGATTATACCGATATAGGCTCGGGCACAACTGAAACCGATAACAAAAAATGAATTGTCCAGTTCAGTCAATAACAATGTTAGTTATTAGAAGGAAAAAAATAATAGAAAACTAATATTGTTCGAAAACTAATATTGTTACAGTTCAGCAAGAACCACGGGAAGGTATGGACATTTCTTGCCAGGAAAGGAGAGGATGGTAATATTAATAGGGGAAATGATGTTAGTAAAATAAAATATTTCATGTAATAACAAAAATAAATCTGAAATGTCCATTAGAAGTAATAAAAATAAATTGTGTAAATTCTGCTTGAGAAAATATTTAAAAATATATCAATTTCTATGGTAAAACAAAATAAAGGAAAATTCTTAGATACTAAATAATAAATTAACAATAATTTTAATATAAAACTAACAACAGAGGGTCAATAATTATCAAATCAACAATAAATGTGTAGTAAAATAGTAGAATAAATTACTACAGCATAAAAACCACTAATTCCTATAAAAGGAATTAAAAATTCATTGCCACCGGTTAAGGTACACAATGACATTTCCAAACGACTGGAAATAATATTACAAACATTGCGACGTACTACATCTTCAATCGGAAAACGCAATCAGATTTTATCTGCGTTTTTCGCAAAGTTTTCCCATTGAAAATGTAGTACGTCGCAATGTTTGTAACATTATTTTCAGTCGTTTGGAAACGCTATTGTGTACCTTAACCGGTGGCAATGAATTTTTAATTCCTTTCACAAGAATTAGTGGGTCTTATGCTGTAGTAATTTATTTTATTATTTTACTACACATTTATTGTTAATTTTATATTAATTTTTATATAAATAAAGTAGAACAATTCTCACAGAAGAACACAGCGATGAAGCGATTTTCATAAACACTAAAATACAAAATACTTGAACACTACACTTAAACAATTTACCTGCTCGATGCGCTTTTCCCCATTCATGTATTAAAATATAAAAATTCTAATTGAAACAAATTTCACAGAACAACACTAGCAATAAAGCATTTTCACAAACAACGAACACTATGCACTCGAACACTTTATTCGACGCGCGTTTTGACATTGGTGTAGTAAAAAATAAAAATATGTATAACTTTAATCACTGTCACTATGACTGATATCATCACTATCAGAAGAATCAGAATCGTCAAAAGTAATAATTAATGGTTCGACTTGAATATCCAAAAGTTTTTCTCTTTGCCACCATCGCTTAATTAATTCCGCTGTATGATTGATACACTTCTTCCAGTCTTCTTTTGTACACTGTTCTAATGCTTTTTCCCAAGTTTCTAAAACGTCCTTATCAGTTCCATCAATTTTTAAATGTTTATCATAATATTGTTTTGTATTAGCCCAAATTAATTCTATAGCGTTAAGTTGACAATGGTAAGGTGGTAAGCGAAGAACTTCATGCCCATTCTTATGCAGCAGTTCGTCAACAAAGTACATTTTTTCGTTCTTATTACTCCTAGCAAGATTTAACAAGTCTGCTTTCAATGATGTAGAAGGAAAAGGAATATTATTCTTAGTTCACCATTCTGCAATATTATTCTTTTTCCATTGACAAGTAGGTTGTTTATTTAATTGTCGGGTGTGATACGAAGCATTATCCATTACAATTAAACTTGTTTCTTCAAGACTTGGCAGTAGTTGCTGTTGTATCCATTCTTCAAAATTGTCGCAATTCATGTTATCGTGATAATCCATACTTTTATTGGTAGTAGAAAAAATTAAGCTTGGTCCCGGAATAAAGCCATCTGATGTTCCTGCATGCAAAATAATGAATCACTTTCCTACAGTTGATTTTTTGTGTTTGACGCTTTTTTTTGATAAATCTTGCCACGATTTTCGAACACTTCCATTGGCAAATACCCATGTTTCATCTATAAATACAACCCTTCGAAGGTTACTGTCATAGTTTTCCATATATTTTCTTAAAAATACAACCCTTTGCTGAACTATTTGCATTTGTTCACATAAATAGCGACGGTTACAATCTTTTTTATACCTAAATCCACAATGTTTTAATAGTTTTAAGAGGCTTACCTTAGAGATGTCAATGATTCCCTTATTTTTTAGCACTTCCTTCCAAGTATCTAATGTAAAATGTGTTTTCGATTCATAAAAATTATAAATTACTTCCCTTATTTGCATTTTAACGCCTTCACGTACGTCTAATGTTTTTGGTTTCTTTTTAATTCGTTTTTTTATTTTCAAGGATACATTATTAATATGTTAGTGCTTAATTCTGTTAACTGTTCTGAGGCTTATGTTTAAGGCTTCAGAATCTCTTTCTTGAATTCGTTCAAGAGGTACCAAGGGTCCCTTGTTTTTCTTTTCTTTTGTAAAATAATCTATTAAATTTAATACCAACTTCTTTGATTGTTCATTTAAGATGCCTAATTTAGTTGCCATATTTACCAAATATTGTATTTTTATAATTTAATGTTATTCGAAATAAATATTTACACACCGCAAACTGTAGATGGTACGTCTGTTTATTGGATAAAAACTATAGATACGCCACGCCCATATCATCAGGTGATATAGGAATGGGCTGTAAAAAATACCTTAAAAAATACTACAGCTTTGGCATACCGCGGTAAACTGTCCGGTCTAACTATTTATTTAGCAAGAAATAAAACACGAAGGATTGAGGGCCTATGGCCTATGTAATGTATAATAAATAAATTTAAAAAATATCGTACGCGCATTATTAACTCATACACATGCCAGTTTAGAGTTTACTAGACTCTAGGCAGGTAGCGTTTATGTTTTTTTTTTGTCGCCAAGGGTCTCTCCCTATTGCGGGGAGCCAGGCAAACCTCCCAACCTCACATTGTTCTACCAACACCAGAATTTTTATTTTATTTTAGGACCAGTAGTTTTAGAGTTATAAGTGAAAAACCAAAAAAAGGCAAAATCCCCCCCCCGCAAGGGGTCGGAGAGTTTTAGGATATTTACCTCCTAACTACCCGCCGCCCTTCATGTAGTCTACACCACCACATTGAAAATTCGTTGATTGGACTAAATATTTTGATTGATTTCGATCCCTGGGCATACTTGTAGCCCGAAATACTGAAAATATTTTATAATGTTCTTTTTTCAACCACGTGTATCATGTTCTTATTTGTAGGTAGAGCAAGTATTTCGATCAAGCTCAATGCGGAAGTTTCCTGTTACAAAAAAACTAGTATCGTTTTCAAGGGTTACTGTGAGCTGCCTTAATTTCTTCTATCCAGGTTTGACAAGATATGTAATTTTTCGTTTAATTTAGATTTATGGTATGCGTTTCCGTTCCGTTTAAAATCGTGGGTGATACTGATAGATTCAAATAATTCTTGATTACATCGTTAAAACTACTGACAGTAATACATGCAAACTCTTAATATTAGGCAAGCTATTACTTATTTTATTCTCAGATGTATTTTTCTTTTATTTTGACATGACATATGATCTGTTTTTTTAAATAACCAATTTTTTTACTTTATAATATTGTCAAATAGAGATGATTTTGTCAACTATGCATTATAACAGGATTTGCTATGTTATCTTTGTATAGGTACAAATATTTTAGTGATAGATTTTTTATAATATTATGTGTTATGTTCGTTATGTTTCATGTTCATTATATTTCTACGAATATTTCTATCAATTTATTTTAAGTATTCATATATTTAATCGCACGAGGGAAACTGAAAATGAACCTACCTGATCAACTGTACCTAATATTAAAATTGTACCTAAGTGACCGCTACTTCCAAATTAAATTCGATGATGTCTTATCTGATTATCACACCATAAAATCCGGTGTACCACCGGGCAGTGTTCTGGGACCCTTCCTATACCTAATATTTACAGCAGATGCTCCAACAATAAATGACATACTAATAGCGACATTCGCAGATGATACCGTAATCGTATCAACAGATACTGATCCTATAAGAGCATCCGAAAAACCACAAAACCATCTTAATTTATTACAAAGATGGCTTAAAGATTGGAATATCAACGTTAACACCAATAAATCTACTCAAATAATCTTTACCACAAAAAGAAACACTTGTCCACAAGTCGGCATAAACAACGCTCCTTATACCTGTGAAAAATGAAGTAAAGTATCTTGAGCTCCATTTAGACGAAAAACTAATCTGGAGAACACACATCAAAATGAAAAGACGTTAACTGGACCTGAAAGTAAGAAATATGCACTGGTTAATAAATAAAAAGTCACAGCTATCCCTAGAAAATAAATTAATCATATACAAGACAATACTAAAACCAATATGGACCTATGGAATAGAGTTGTGAGGTTGTAGTAAACCTTCCAACACAAAGATTCTTCAAACATTTCAGTCCAAAATTTTGAGAATAATAGCAGATGCCCCATGGTATGTGTCCAACCAAACTTTGCATAATGATCTCAATATACCATTTACCAAATAAGTAATAAGACCATACTCAATTAAACATAAAAATCACAGGTAACCAGCTCATAAGTGAACTTTTCAATCAACCACTCACTGGAGGGAGATTAAAAAGATTGTGGCCAGAAGACCTAGCCAGGTGAACGCCAGAGAACCATCAGGATGGTGCCTGATTCAAGCCTCACTCCTTACATAACATTTACTAATTACTTTGTATTTGTTTTTTTTAAAGTAGATTGTAAATATGCAGTAAATAAAGGAAAATATGCCTTTTATCTATTTTATTAAATATATACTTGTATAACTCGTATAATTTGTGTAATTCTTTTATTTATTTAAGTGCGCAATGCATTCCTGTTCTTATTAGGTACCTTGTAACTAGTTTGATTTTTTTATATTTTTATTTTTCTCAGAAAGAGAACATCATTAAACTTCTACAAAATTTAAATACAAGCATGTTACCTGAATCAATAAAAGCTGAAATAGTTCTATATTTTTTAATATGGGCAATTATGTTCTCTTCATCTGATTTCAAAGGATCTACTTGTCTGACCTATGTATTTATACACAAATTTCTGAAAAATTAGCATAAAGTATCCAGCTCAAGATTATGTTTTTATTCAAGCTGTGTGGTTATGCATCATTGTTTCGGCAATATAAGCAAAGGACATCTGTTTCATCAATTTAAATAATCTAAAAAAAAAATTGGTTTGGTATCAAATCCATACTTACCTTTTCTCTACAAATGTTGTGTGTTTTACTTACTGTTGTATCATGTTATTTAATACAAACGTTATTTTTAGGCAAACCATTATTAGTAAATTGTAATAAATGTGGGAAAACCTTCAAGAATCATAACTCATGGAGGGTGCATTACAAAATCGACTGTACTGTGCATCCCACATATAAGTGTCCACATTGTGACTTTATTTCGAAAAGGAAGTATAATCTAAAAAAACATTTGTTCAATCGTCATCAATTAGAATTGCATACAGATCACGAATTTTTTAAATGATCTGCATTCATGTTTATTTTCAGACTGATCTATTTTATTTGTTTATCTATGAATAGATTTATTTAATAAAACATGTTTTGTCGATACATGGATTTTTATTTGAATGGGGTAGACGGTAAATCAATCGGAAAAATTATGAAAATAGTGGGCTAAAACACCAAAAGTTCTTTGAGAGGGATGAAACATGGGAACCACCCCGTTTTCGAGCTCCCTGAATACGATGGTGATATTTTTAAGGTTCCCACCCTTCATCAACTACCTCTAAACTCGGAAAATCGCCCCTATTTCGCATATTTTCCATCGTAGGCGTGCAGATCGGTTTTTTGGGCAGGATTCGGATAGGTCGTATGAAACTTAACCATACAATACCACCGGGGTTGAAACTACTCCCTCTCCTAATACTACAATATCCCCAAAAAAGTCAAAATGCATGAAAGTTTGTTTATTAACGTTTTTGAAGGTGGTCAACACGATGGTAATGTTCATTTCTCCCCCACCCACCTCCTTTTCATATTTATTGATATTGGCCATGTGTGGACTCGTTGGATCGGGGTTTTAAAGGGATTTCGACATTGTAAAGGGAGTTGAGTGACGAGACATGCTATAAATCCCGAAGTTGAAACAAACTACCATCACTTCTAACATTGAGATCCAGCGAAAAATCAACCGCCCCTAAATTATGGGTCGTTGATGGAGGGTGGGGGAGAAATGAATATTACCATCGTGTAGAGCACCCTTAAAACGGGGATGAACAAATTTTCACGCATTTTGATATTTTGAGGATATTTTAGTATTAGGGAGGGGGTAGTTCCAACCCCGGGGTAGATAATATGTTGCATGGTTAAATTTCTTACGGCATACCCGAATCCTGCCCAGAAAACTGATCCGCGTGCCTACAATGAAAGAAAACGCGAAATTGGGGTGGTTTTTCGAATTTAAGGGTAGTTGCTGATCGGTGGAATATAAAATATAACCATTGTGTTCAGCACCCTCGGTATCCATGTTTCATCCCTCTCACGGAACAGTTTGGGTTTTTCAACTTCACGTACTATAAATTTGCCGGTTTCACGAATTGTGGAGTGTGCTGGGGGTGTATATCCGGCATTCTGTTCCTATTTTTAGTTGGAAAATTACGTCTGCATAGCGGCGCGAATGGTTTGTGTAACATGATAAAATATGATATATTATGATTGTATAATAAAACTTAAATAAAACCGTTTCTTTTTCAGGTAGACACCAATGCAGTAAATGTAATAAGTCGTACAAAAATAAAAATCACCTTAGTCGCCATCAGAAAAAAGAATGTAACGTTTTCCCACAATTTCAGTGCGAAATGTGTTGTCGATATTTTAAACATAAACATTCATTACAGAGGCACATGGTCCGTTGTACAATTATTCACAGACAAATGAAAATTTCTAACGAACTCGGTATAAAATTTTCATAGTCCTAATTAAAAATGTATGTAATGAAAATATTTGCATTAATTTAATTAATGTCTTTAAGGTGATTAGTTTATACCAAAATTATATAAGAATGAACGATTGTACACATCAGTGCAATAAAATTGATGGCAAGTCGTATGATAATTTTTACGATATTTTAGTTGTGTAAATCGGGCATAACTATATTGACTAATAATGGTTTTAATATACAATGACAAAACTCGCCTGTTCAACCCATCGCTTGTGTAGGACAAGCGCAGCTCCCTGCTTCTTTACACTAACGGGCTGATTTTACACTATTGTTTAATCAATATTTTTGAAATCGAATGGTCAAATTGTCCTACAAATTTTCTTGTAAGTTTTCCAGTCCTACGCCATGAAAGTGTCAGTTCCACGATCGACGGGTTAGCGTAGAACTTTGCATACCTCTACCGAGAGTTTTCGCAGAGAGAAAAGTTGGAAGACTCGTCAAAACGAAGCCAATCACGAAAATTTATCCTCTTATTAATCACTTTTAAAAAAGAGATGTTGGACCCCGGACCAATTATGTGGAAAAAACGGGGGTAGAAGTCTCTGATCGGATAAAAAAAAAAAACCAACAACTTTTGTATTCTAAGTTTTGCCGGAGGTGCCGGTTGGTATAGAATACTATTTGTATATTTAAACAATTTTCACCCCCGCGCCCCTATGTGCGGATATTTGCAAAAGTAACTGTGTATAATTTCATCAATTGGTTATGTCAGGAAGTGTGTTAAATAAAGAATGCGAGATTTGAAAACTACATTGTGAGATAAAGAAAAGCAAGTAAATTTAGTTTATACAAAGTGTACAAAGTTATTGCGTTGCGAAAAAATATTATTGAGCGTGACTGTAAAATATGTACAATTACTCTGAAGAAAGGAATGTGTGATGTTTTTTTTGGTTTGAACAAAAAAAGTGTGCGCAGTAAAGGCGCCTAGTGCCAGCATTTAAAGTGGATTAAGTTATGGTTTTTTCATAGACAAGCGACAATACGCAAAGTAAGGAAATACTAAGGACAGTTTCTTCACCAGTTTCGAAAAATATTGTTCAAGGTTCAAGGCCAATTTACCGCACATTTATGTAATTTCCAATTATGTGCATCTCACATTTCGTTGTATGTATACGTTATTGAATATAAACATTATTTTTAGGCAAACAGTTATTAGTCCATTGTAGTAAATGTGGGAAAACTTTCAAAAATCATAACTCATGGAGGGTGCACTATAAAATCGACTGTACCGTACAACCGGCATACAAATGCCCACAATGTGACTTTATTTCTAAAAGGAAATACGATCTAAAACGACATTTGTCCAATCGTCACCATTTAGATGTAGACACAATTTGTACAATTCTTCAATAATCTGCATTTATCTTTATTGTTGGACTCGTTGTAATATTATTTGTTTATCTATTAATAGAAATAAAATAAAATATGTTTTGTCAATACGTGGGTTTTTATTTAGATGAAGTAGTCGATATATCAGCCAGAAAATATAACGAAAATTACAAACTTGTTACAGTCGAACTCAGATTTACGATGCACTCAAAAAAGGCAAGAAAAACTTTATGACCTCATTATTATCGCAGTTGGACCATGCGGCATGGTGTCATCAAACAAGCCGACGCACATTAAAGGCCTATACAGGTAAGCTAGTCAATTTGCGAACGAAATAGTACAGAGCCGAACTTAAAATTCGTATGTATTAGAATGTACATATTAATAATACTTGACCGTAATGCGCTGTTAAAATTGAACGACTGGGTTGCTGATCTAAATATTTCAAGTGCGTGCCTGGGCCCAATTTTTTTTATTTTTTTTTTTGACGAGGAGGGGAAACCCTCATGGGCTCCCAACCTAAGTTGGGTCAGTGTCAGACTCTTACTGACTAAAACCCCTCCCCACAGGGTCGTCTGTAACACTCCGAGGGCACTGCAGCCTCTTGGGCTTATTGTGCACTCCCTGTTCCGATTTACACTGCCCATTTTAATACTCCTGTGCCACTGACAAGGTGATACAGGTCTACGAATGGGCGAGTTTTAACGCTTTGCGGGTCTGTTTGTGTTTGCCCGTAAATATTATATCTTCTGCGGGCCAGTGCCTCGCATTCATATATGATATGGTCTACTGTCTCTGGTACCTTGCCACATAATCTGCAGTCAAGGTCGCCATCGAACTTGCCAATTCTATGCAGGTACTTCTTAACGGGAAAATGTCCCGTCAAGAGGCCTGTTAAAATTCTCAACTGTAGCCTGTTCTTTGGGAGCAGTTCTGCAGTTTGTTTTGGGCATGGTCCTTCAATAAGTGTTTTCCCATGTCGATTACCTGGTATGTTCCTCCAGTAATCATTGTGTTTATTCCTGACCCAGTCTTTAATTACCCCTCTAGCTGAGCATTTGGTAATGCCCAGCACGGGTTCTGGGCCATAGAATTTGTTAGCTGCCCCTTGTCTAGCAAGTTCATCAGCTTTTTCGTTGCCATCTATTCTGGTGTGTCCCGGCACCCAGAGTAGTTTAACTCTGTTCTGCTCACCCAGAACTTCGAGCTCTTTATGGCAGTCCCATACCAGTCTGGAGGACACTTTGTTAGAGGCTAATGCCTTTAGTGCCGCCTGACTGTCAGATACAATACAGATCTGCTGGTTCACATATCGTCGTTTAACATTCTCACGTATACACTCAAGTATAGCCAGAATTTCAGTTTGAAATACAGTAGCGTGAAGTCCAAGAGAAAGGCTTATACTTGCCCTCGGTTTCACTCCATGTATTCCTGCTCCAGCTCCTGATTCCATCCTGGACCCGTCAGTATACCAGGCCAGGCCTTTGCGTAGTAACTCAGGAGCTCCTGTTGACCAATCCCCTCTCTCTCCGATAGAGATACTGAAGGGCTTGTTAAATGTGATTTTTGGGACCATGTAGTCTGATCTCATGCACAATAGAGGATCTACTACAATGTTGATTATCCTCATATGTCCTGACTCCCCTGTGTGGAGAGCCACATCACGTGAGTTTTGCACCCTGTATGCCCCCATTCTTGCCTCTCCCTGAATCACTACGCTGAGTGGGGGGAGGTCCAATAGGGTCTCCATGGCTGCTGTGGGGGTGCTTTTCATGGCACCCGTGATTCCCAAGCAAGCCAGTCTCTGTACCCGGCTTAGCTTGTTGGTTGCAGTTATTTGAGTGGCTTTAGGCCACCAAACTAAGGCAGCATATGTAATGGAGGGTCTTATTACACTGGTATAGAGCCAATGCACCATACCAGGCTTGAGCCCCCATGTTTTGCCATATAATCGTCGACATGTGGCCAATATGGCCACCGATTTATGTGACCCTGTCTAGATGTTGGTTCCAGGTAAGTTTAGAGTCTATGATAACTCCAAGATACTTTACCTCCCCCGACATCCTCAGTATTGTACCTTGAAGAACCAGAGGACCCAATCCCTCCAGGTTTCTCCTTCTAGTAAATGGAACGATATTAGTCTTTGAGGGACTTATTCTCAGCCCCTCTTCGTCGGTCCATTTCTTAACCATATTCAGGGCCCTTTGTAAACGGTCCCTAACTATGTTGTTAAACTTTCCTCTTGATATGATGACTATATCGTCAGCATACCCCTGAGCTTCAAACCCCTCATTGGTAAGTAACACTAATAGGTCGTCAACTACCAGGTTCCATAGCAAGGGAGATAGCACACCCCCCTGCGGGCAACCCCCTGCAACTGAGGCACCTAAAGTTTCACCCATCATGGTAGTAAATACCATCCTGCCCTTGAGCATGCAGCCAACCCACCTGCAGCAGGTGTCCTCAACGCCACGCTCTCTTGCAGTTCTGATGATGGAGTTAAAGGAGGTGTTGTCAAATGCCCCCTCTATGTCGAGAAAGGCACCCAGTGCCACCTCCTTATGTTCCAACGTCTTTTCCACCCTTCTAATTAAATGGTGAAGTGCCGTTTCCGTGGACATGCCTGCTCTGTATGCATATTGGTTTTGATGTAGTGGGCTTCTAACCAATACATCATCCCTGATATGTCTGTCAAGCATTTTTTCCATCGTCTTAAGTTGAAATGACATAAGACTTATAGGTCTTAAGGACTTGGCGTGAGTGTGGGAGTTTCTCCCCGCCTTTGGTATGAATACCACCTTAACTGGTTTCCAAATTTTTGGTATACAGCCCAGCGCAAGGCTGGCTCTATAGAGCATACATAGCTTTGATGCTAGCAAGTCTAACCCTTGCTGAAGCATTATTGGCCAAATTCCGTCATATCCCGGAGATTTGTACGGTTCAAACGAGTTTATTGCCCATCTGATTTTCGATTGATCAATCACCTTTTTAGACACTGCCCAGTCCACCCTGGTGACTCTGTTACCAGTTGTCTCCAGTTCCGTTCCTAGCCATTCCTCTGGTGATTTTTCAATTATTGTGGAGCCAGGAAAGTGCACGAGGAGTAATTCCTCCATTGTTTCTTTACCTGTTTCAGTATATTTCCCTCTCTCAGTTAAGAGAGAGTTAACTACGCACCGATTGTCCTTTGAAAGAATTCTCTGGAGTCTGGCACATTCCGAGATACACTCGATGCTCTCGCAATGTTTCCTCCAGGCGTCTCTCTTGGCCTTCCTCAATGCTCGGTTGTACTCAGTCAAAGAGGACCTGTAATCATCCCAATTTGCTGATCTTTTTGCAATATTAAATTTCTTTCTCACTTCCTTCCTCCTTGTGGCAAGGTCATTGTTCCACCAGGGCACGTTCCTAGTGGATTTCCTTACCACTAGAGGGCAGTTGTTCTCATATGCGGAGATTATTGCGTTCTGTATTTGTTCCGCAACATACTCCACATCCTTCTCATTTTTAACAATGTTCATAACCCTGGTAAGTTCCTGGGCAAGGTCTACTTTGTAACCTTCCCAGTCCGTCCTACGTGGGTTACGATATGTTTCAGTCACACGGTCCATACCCGTTATATTAAATCGTATGTGTCTGTGGTCTGAACAACTCTCCTCCTCAGACACATGCCAGTCGCTAACTAGGTTACACGCGTACGTTGTACCTATTGTTATATCTATCACTTCTTGCCTTTGTGTAGTTACAAAGGTCGGAGTATTACCTACATTTGCTATGTCTAAATTACTGTTGCGACTAGTTTAACGGTATTTTAATGCGGTCGTAATGTTTTTATTGCTTTTTTTGAGTGCACCGTAAATTTGAGCTTAACTATACTATTCTTAGACATGTAGAGGTGTATCCGCCAAAGAAATAATAAGAAATTTTTGTTGTTTCATGTTTCTCTTTGTTTCAAAATGAAGGAATCTAATAATAATAATAGCGGACTTTTTTCTCCACAGAAGTAATTCAACGTGGCAACATTTTAGTTTTGTCCTTGGTTACAAATTGTCTGTGGAAATAGAGTAGACCGCAGTGAGTGTCTACATTACAGCAAGGAAGTCCAAATTTGTGTACACTTCTTCCAGGTTGTCCTTCTTGTCCTAAAATGAAAGCATATAATAGGCAACAACTTTTAACTACAACTTACAAGTATAGTAACGCGAAAAAAACATATATATTTTTTTTTGTTGAAATGAGCTTAAAATGTCATGAAACGTCGAGATTTTAAATTTGAGAGAAAAAATTTCCTGTCTGTCTGTAACTTTTTTTGTGCGCACGTTTACTCTGGAACCGTTTATGATATTGATTTGAAATTTGGTACACTTATGTATTATAACGAGATCTGGAACTAGATTATTTTGATCTAATTCCGTTGAAGGGTTCGGGAGTAAATGAGGTAAATAGGCAAAGCAAGCAGGTAAGAGTCCATAAAAGTGCAATTTAGGGCATTTACGAAAAGTCAAGGTAGTAAAAATTTTTTGGCATCAGCCACCCTCTATCACCCCCAGTACCACCTCCAATACAACCCCACACTGTTATGAAAGCGAGTAAAAAATTTAAAATGTGTTTTAGTGTGTAAGCAAGAAAACATCTCAAAATTTTTTTTTGGCGTTAGCTACCCCCCTCTACCACCCTTGTTGCCACCCCCACCCTATTATTAAAGGGAATAAAAAATTAAATTGAGATTTGACGTGTATAAGAGGATCAAGGGCCTTTAAAAATTTTTTGACATTAGACACCCCCCCCCCCCATTACGACTCCCATCCTATTATTAAAGGGACTAAAATATTACATTGGGACTTAGTGTGTATAAGACTTGGATATAAAATCTGGATGTGGAAGTAGTGATTCCTTGGGCAGCGGTTTTTAATTTCATTACTAAAAAGATGAACAACATACTGCAGCATGGAATACGCAACAGCAATAAAAATGTTCCTCATCATTGTTTCGGTGGGTACATATCTTTAATTTTCGTATGGCCCGGTAAAATACGAGACACTGTAGTCGCCGAGAAGAAAGTTTTTATTATATATATGTGTACACCTTTACAACATTTTTCTTTTTTCCGATTTGAACCAAATTTCACTCAAATATACAACAAAGTAGGATGTACTTATCGCTAAAATAACATTCACCCCCAACAAATACAAAGCCACCTACGATACCAAAATAAACGAACAGATCGAAAAATAATATTAAGCATTTTTCTATCGGAAAATTCTATTAATGAAAGTTGCTGAGAATTACATAAAAACCTTAAATCCAAAGTTCCATCAAAATTATAAAACATTAAAATTTTGTTGTTATGTTCGAAAATATCGTTTTAGAGTTTTTTGTCTGCAGAGTATTTTCATCTTTCCTTTTATTTGACTTTTCTACTCTTCAAGAACAAATCACCGAATCTATAAAATAATAAAATTATTGGAAAAAGCCTCTGCTCCTGTTATTTTTTACAAATAGCATAAAACATAATAAATACAGAAATAATATATTTTGCTTACGCTTCGGAAAATAGTCTCTTTCCGTTTTCAAAGGTTTTTTCGAAGAACTCTTATTTGTTGTGTATGTTAAATACACAGCTTTAAGATTCTGATTATGTTATTTCCATAGATACTTACTACTTACACAGAACTGATGATATTTTCTTTTAGATAATTTATTTAGTTATTTATTTAGTTATTTATTTATTTACGTATAATAATACGTATATAATGTTGAGTTTGTTAAGTTCTTCTTTTAACATTGGTAGCCAAGTTGTACAAATATCTACAGAACAATTCGATACGCATTTATCTTCATTTAATAAAATCATTTCTGATTCTTTAATTTTTCTTTTTTTTTGTTATCTTCCTCTTTTTTTAAAATTAATTGAAATACAATTGAAACAAGCGTTTATAGAAAACCAACACATACTAATAGATATCTAAGTTTTAACTCAAATCAATCAATACATGTTAAAAGGAGCGTTGTAAAATGTCTATATGATAGGGCCAAGATAATTTCATCTAATAATGAAATATTAAATAACGAGAAAAAAATGTATCAAAGAGGTTCTAGTACAAAATCAATACCCTGAAGCATTTGTTGATAGAATTTTCATAAATCTGGAAAATAGGGACCATCAGTACGACAAAAACCTGAACGTCATTATACAGGAACAATTCCTTATGTATAGGGACTATGGAAGAGACTATGCCGTATAAAGTGACAAATTTGACGTTAGGACGGTATTTCAAACGGCGAACACTGTGAGATCTATTTTAACAAAAACAAAAACAATACCGATAAACTGGGAGCAGAACTCAAAAAACTGTATTTACAATATCCCGTGCGACTATTTTCGGAAACGTCAGCAATATGCATTATTTCTGTTTATTCAAATTTATATTATTTGCAAAACATAACCTCTGACTATTCCTTTGACGTAAACGTCACGGGCGCAGAGACTTTTTTCCAATAATTCTATTATTTTATAGATTCGATGATTTGTTTTTGAAGAGGACAATACATGTGGTAGAAAACCCAAATAAAAGGAAACAATATTCGTAGAATGCCACAAATAACTCTCAGACGAGTATTTTCTTACTGCATTTAATTTAAGACAAAATTGTCATATCACATTTCTAAACAAAAAATTCTTCAAACTTGAAGATACTTGAAGGAAAAACTTTCTAAGAAGTAGACAGATTGAGACGGACCACGATAAGACCCTGGAAATAGACAGGTTGTAGCCCCGGAATCGAACGCAAGAACTCCAACCTACCGTGACAGTTATTCTCTCTGACTTTCCTTTTTCTCTTGACCCTCTACTAGTCTAAGATACGGCCGCTGATTTCTACAGGTATCTGTTTTTTTTTTAGCAAAACTCTATTCAAATGAATGATTAATGGCAATGTAATATATTGCTGTCGAGTAGCCTATCAAGAATTAGTCGCGTTTATTTTTAATTAAATTTATCGTTAATTAATTTATTGTAATGAATTCAAACTAGATGTTTTTTAAGTGAATTAAACATCATTTGATAGAAAATTAAGCGAAGAATAAAAAAAAGAATGGTTGTCAGCTCTCAGTCAGCCGCAACAAGTATAAACAGGTATGTTATTGTTAATTATTTACGGTTATAGTGTTTTTCAAGAAAATTTTATACTAAATTGAAGTTTAATTTTTGCTGTACACGATAGTACATGGTTGCCTGTAAGAAAATGGCCGCAAGCAGTGGTTGCCATGATAAATACCTGTTTACATGTGGCAACTTAGAGGTTGCGGCTGACAGAGCTGGCAACCATTTTTTTCATTGTTCGCATCATTTTTTATCAAATGACGTTTAATTTATTTATAATACAGGTAATTGGAATTCAATACAATAAATTAATTGCAATAAATTTAATTAAAGGTAATCGTGGTTAATTTTGATAGGTTACCCGGGAGTAATATATTACATTGTCATTAATCATTCACTTTTTTATTTAGTTAAAGTGTATACGAACTTAATTGAAACCGTATAAAAACTAAAAGCCGGCAAAAACAGTCGGCATCTCTTTATTGTACATGGGCGGAGGTAAATAGAAATGCTTGCCATAAGAAAATTATAAGATTTTCGAGCGTTATTATATTATCCTCTGTTTCAAATGGTCTCCAGAAAGCCATGATAAATTAGTAAATAACTAAAATATTTTACCTTTTATATAGTAGTAAATATTTATAAATATGAACAATAACTAACTAAACTCCTACGCTTGATATTATAACAGGTATTTATGCACTGCGCTGGCACATTGGCAGCACATATCATAAGTCCACCGTCGACTACTGAGAAACGATTCACGAGTTTTTTTTATGCTAGTAGGCCTGTCCGTTTTATTATCTTTAAACCAGTGCAGTCGTAGACGTTTCATTCAGGCTGATTACATTGCCAGTCTCGGACTCGCCTGCACAGTTTCAACTACCATTCGAATCTCGATACCATTACTAAATATATAGGACAAAATATCAAGTTCAGTGCGCACGTTCCTGTGCTTTAACACTGACCAGTTTCAATTGTCCTCGTATAAAGTATAACATCAATTAGTTGTCGGTGACATTATCACATTTACCCAATTTAAATCAATGTGTGACCATTCTGTTGAGAAACAAATAACCGTACAAAGGTCCTAGTCAACTAGAAGGTTTGTATAGTAGAGAAAACTCAGCTGCATGTCAACTGTAATTATTCTAATTTTTTATACTATGATTATAATAACAGCGGTTTTTTAGGTACTATAGGTCTAACAGGGTTTAATTTTGGACAAAATTCCGATTTAGAACAAGTTCGTAAAATACTCAAGTTTCCTGATGACACTATTGTTAAAAATAGATTCGTACAAGCCAGGAATAGACAAAAATTGAGCAGTTTCATTTTGAAAAGCGAGGGTAAGTGCAATTTACAGAGCATTTTCAATTATTGCATTTGAAGCTAAATTGGTATGACAAGAAGGCATGATGGGAGTTTCAGTTAACGTCTCTGTAACTAAAATTGTTTGTTTATTTGTTGTATTTTGCGATTATTTTTGCGTTAGTCTATGTTGACGTTTTTTTAGGTGATCAAACTGAATTTAACAAAGAATGCTTTTTAATGTATCAACCTGATAACTGTAAAACAAAGTTGGTCGCATTTCCTCTCTTGTAGATCCTAGAAACAGCAAACTATTTTAGCACCAGACTTGAGTATCTATTTGTTGCGTATTTCGCAAATCATCCATTATTATCTCTTTGATCAACCTTAAGTTGTTGACAGCTATTAATTCTATGATTGTTAATAACCATACCTTTCATACCTTTTCAATTATTTCATATTATGCTCCTTTTATCTAGTTATAATAGAACGTTCTGTTTGTCCTACGTATTTCGAATTACAATTCTTATAGCTCGTAAATCCTGCGCCTCTTGTTTAACTCAAATTCATCTTTGTCCAAAAATTGCTGTAATTTCCTAACCGATAAACGCCTATCATGCCTAAGTTTAAAAAATCAGTTGCTGTAAACGGTTTGATCGCCTAGTTTCACTAGCCAGGCGTTTCTTATATTAAGATATTTAGTGCTTGCTATAGCTTGTATCGCTTTTAGCTTTCCAGAAGGAAGTTATGGAATATCTAAAGAAAATTGACAAAAAACTAAATAGCTACAGCAATGTCAACGCGATATTTGAAGGCAGTGTTTTGGTCCCACCTGTGCTCGAAGAGGTGCCATTGGACCCTGTTTTAAAACTGCTTCCTATTAAGAATTTGGAAACCTTTAAAATTGTGGAGGATTTTTTGGCTGCGGATGAAGGCAACGTGTTGGCAATGGTAAGGAAATAACAAGTAGTTAAATGTATTATTATAGAATTGTGCGTTACTCTGTTGGAAAGCAAAATGACATAAAACCACTTGTAGTATAAAATAAAATTAGATATTAATTTGAATAAAATTCATAACCCATTGTCGACATGTCATAAGGTACTTAGTCTTCAAGAAATCGATTTTCTTATTAATCCTTGGGATGATAGAAAAAGAAATAAATCGAAACAATGTTCACAAAAAGCAGTTTATTGCAGAACAATATTTGTCTAGGTTTGTGATATTTATAGCTTATCGTTTAAAACGACAGGATTTCGGTGGCTCCAAATTTCGAAATAACATGCTCCTTGAAACTTGAAGGCCTTGCATGACAATTTTCTCTGTGGGTGACACAAACCTCCAAAACTCATCCCAAATGTTCTCAAATCTTACAAGTCACCAGGTTTTCAGGGTTACATATTGCGTCAGGAGATAAGCAAAGCCAACAGGACCTCATCTATCCAGTTCTCAGATGACATTGGTGTGGAGACATAGACATGAGCTCATGGTCATTGCTGTTAGAAAAAATTTCTTATAGTAACCCCTGGTTATTGTTTTAAGTGTTTAATAGTGGTTGATTGTTTTAAATTGTCTCAGTGTGCCACATTCATTCCTGCTGATGATCTCAAAATTAGAAAAAAATGCAGGTACACTAAATGATTGATTTCAATGAAAATTTAAAAGCATTCAACGAGTTTTGCGTGGCAACTATATCCACTCAAAGAGACAACAATCTAGAATACCAAGTAAAGTCTTAACAATAATGTAGTTTTTGAAGCTGCCCAATCCGTTGTTAATGGATTTATGATTACTTCAGTAGTGTTTCTTCAACTTCAACTAGACCAAATAACAGTAATGAACTTAATTGCTTTAACTACCTACTCGCACTTAATGTCAACGAATTTACTGAAGATGACTTACTTACCTCTGCCAATAGGATGAAGAATATAATGACGTCATTCCATGACCAACTCTCTAGTTCCTCAGTGAAATATTGTAGATATGCTTTTATAACTCCTCTATTAGTTATATTCAACGTTATTCTTAAAACTTGTTTTCCCGATACGTGAAAAATTACGAAAGCATGTATTTAAATCCGGTGATCCTTCTTAAATGACAAATTTTAGGCCTGTTTCTGTTCTGTGTAATTTTGCAAAACTTACTTAGATATGACCCTGTAGTTATATTTATCCTGTAGTAAAAATTAATCTCGCCACAACTTAGCAGTATTCTCCCAATACATTTCATCTGAACTCGACAATCATGGGCAGATTAATGCTATCGTATCGACCATGAAATAATATCGATTGAGCTAAATGACTTTAGATTTTATGAACCTCTTATAGTGCTTATTGGCTTGTTCCTAACTAACAGCATTCAATATGTATATTACAATGGGTTTGATTCTAAACAATTTATTGCCACTTTTGGGGTACCTCAAGGATCTGATCTTTGTCCCTTACTATTCTTGCCTTTCATTAACAACTTAGTACAAATTATTGCTTGTGAAAAAGATGCTATTTGTGATGACCTCAAAATATACCACACTGTAACAGACACTGAAGATTGCTTATTTATTCTAAACCAGTTAAAAAAGATTGAAGTTTGGTGTGACGAAAATAATTTTCATTTAAACAAGAACATCTAGAACAGGAAATATATTTTGAGCAGGATGGCGCATTAGTTCGGGCTTTTAACAAACACAAAGCCGCTTATGAATGCTCGGGACTCATCTATTTCTTAAAGAATTAGTACTTTAGGATATATTATCCAAAAAAATTCCAGTGCTTTTGGCAAATCTCGATAAGATTATTGATCCAGTTAACACTATTTTTACTGTGTTCACTGGATCAATAATCTTATCGAGAACATTAGTTATAATAATTAACTTAATAATGCGTGTTAAAGCAAACTTAAACTATTTAAAAAATGCAGCTCCTACCGAAACACTGCAGATTTTGCTTTTCAACAACCAAGTTGTCATTATCTGTAGAAGTCAGAAGATTGATTTGCTTTAGCCTTGTTGAACTTACTTTTGGTATGTGTGAATTTCAGGCAGAAGAACTTAGCCGAAAGGGAGGAGATACAGCGAAGGAACTGATAAGAAGGATGATGAATACAACAATATCCAATGAACTTGGATGTATGTTCAGCTGGGAAGGCCACAAAGGGAAAAACGTTTTTAAGAAATGTCACATTGCCGATGTTTTGATAAGTAAGTTCTGTGACAAACTGGTATGTAAACTCATCTGAGATTAAAGCCGTTTGGAAATCTTTTATCCTTGTTATTGGCTTTAATTTCAGATTGATTATATTTATAAGTTAAACACTCTCATTTTCAAGGAGCTGCACGACTTAATAGTCGCACGTCCAGGGTTCAAGAAGACCAAATTATTAAATGCATTAAATTATGGCTGGTTAAATGTAAGGAGCGCATAATTATGTCGTAAGTATTTAATTTTGTGTGTGAATGGATGTCCATAAACTCTGGATCCATTTTGGTGAAAAAATAAAATTGACTTGACCCCCGCATTTCATCACCGTTCGCAAAGTTTTACTATAGCTTTAAATATTTTTAGACCATATCTGCTATGATGCTGTCTACTGCAGAATTTGATAATTAAGGCTTAGGAGACACTAAGCTTTCTCGTGGTAAATTTTCCAGTCAATAATAATACCCATGATGTAGCCTCGATCGAAAGTCTTGGTGAAATCAGGAAAAAAATTATATTAACTTGTAATACCATCAGAGCTTCAAACACACATTGAAGTGAAAATATGAAAAAAGATTTTCAAAGAGCTTTGTTACATTTGTAGGCTTGTATTTGTTAATGAAAGATGTATTACCTGACTTAAATACTGGGCAAATTTTTGATATTTTACGATTCATAAAAGAGTAATTTCTCTGTCTTGGGGTAAAATCTCGTATTTTGTTCGACAATTGATGTAACAGCAAATATGAAATGTACTACTGAAAATACGATTTTAAGAAAATCATAGCATATATAATAGTTTGCAGCGTTACATAATCTTTTTTATGTTTGTATTCTACTTCGATATGCAAGCCTTGTTTGGTCAAGGTAAATATAAACCTTTGCATACGATGTTACATGGTACATATATTGAAACTACGGTACGTTTAGGCTACGTTCCATTCCTTGCTGAACAATTTGCACAATATCTACAGTTGATGATGCTACCGGAACGTTGTTTTTCCGCCACGTTCCTTGTTTGTTGGTGTTTGTTCCACGAGAATCTACATATTCGTTCGTGTCAGACCAGGCTACCTAATTTACGCACAAATTTGACTTCAATGGTTTTATGTGATAATCTTAAACATCCGCATTTGTAGTCATCATTCTTCAATTATCTAAGAATGCCTAGAAAAAAGGGGAATTAGTTTTCACCAGAATGGGCCATGCAATTGTACCATAAAAAACTACAAAAAAGAAAGGTTCTTAAGGCGTGACCTCATTATCGTCGGCTTTATTGTTCGGCTTTATTTTTTATTGAGGGTTTGGGTGCGCCCAAGTCTGCATAGTAGAAATAGATCTAGTGGAATTGATTTAATGAATGACTTGTTTCAAGATGATGTTAATATTCTAAGCTTTGAATATAGATGTAACGGTGGATTCAGGATGTTTTTTAGAATGTCTAGTAGTGAATTTGTGTATTTATTAAATCTGATTGGTCTAAAAACTTGTACATATCGACAAGCGATAGAATTTTTTCAGACATCCACTCCATTTCCATGCACGAAATCAACTAAAGTATACATTTTATAAAATTAAAAATTCTAGTATATTCGGCTTGGATTCTTTTGAAGTTTCCAACAACAGGCGGTAAATGTTTCGGCATGCCGAACGGCACAGGCCGAATTGCACGTACTCACTTGCCAACAAATAACGGGCGGCCATGCCGAGCGACAAAATCGACGATAATGAGGACGCGCCTTTAGCATGGCATATATTTATCACATAAAACAAATTCTTGTGTATCCCCCCACATCGATTGTACAATTTTTATAAAAATTACCACCACTTCTCGTGTCAAAACCTACAGAAACAATTGTAGGAGTGAAGACAGACAGACATTGGTTTATACGCCAGCAGCAAAAACATTTATTTTGTTTCTTTCGTGATTTCTCCTTAAGCATATATTTTTGATTTTTGAAAATCCTGTGGTTTGTAATAATTATCTAAGAATATTAATTTACACTAGTTCTTCCAGCAGTAGTGTGGGGTTATTAATAGTTTGTTTTTAATTTTAATTTGAAGACAGTTTCAAACTAATTATGGTCAAAATATATTTTAAAGTGAATTATCTGGTGAGGTTAATTTTTGATTTAACTTGTTTAACGAGGAGATCATGGTAAGCTCATAGTTCAGTTTTGGAGTTTCGGCGGGATCGGCGTTTTGTTTATTTAAATATTAAACATTTTATAGCGCATTTTCCATCTTCTTTTATTTCTAGATCTGTGACTATAAGTATCACGGGAACCATTTTTTTTTTTATACATTTATTTAACGTCGGCCTATTTCCGCTACTGAGGCCTAACACCGACGCCTGTAGACGAGCTACCCCCAACCAGGAATTTTGCCGAACCTCTTCCCTTAAGAAGAGTAGGGATCTTTTACTTGCCTAACATTTAATAGACAAGAGACCGACGGCTTTACATCCCCTCCGAAGGATGGTATATCTCCTATACAACCCTCGCCTAAGGTTGTATAGCTTCCGCGCATACACTGATATACAATCCGCTGGAAGATGTGTGAGGCGAGAACGCGGTTTCCGTTGGAATGGTCACCAATCCAAGTACTAACCGCGCCTGTCGTTGCTTTACATCGCATACCGAAGTATGTACATAGTAAAGACGCACCTACGCTCGCCCCTACGGGAACCATTTGTTTTTACATATTTTGATTTCAAGCTTTAAATGGATATTAATAATGAAAATAATAAAACAAACTTTATTTAGCACAACAGCTGTTACACAAAAATTTAGCCGCTACTTATTAAAATGGAGCAAGCGTAGGTGCGTCTTTACTATGTACATATTTCGATATGCGATGTAAAGCAACGTTAGGCGCAGTTAGTAGTTGGATGGGTGACCGTCCCAACGAAGACCGCGTTCTCGCCTAACACATCTTCCAACGGCTTGTATATCAGTGTATGCGCGGAAGCTATACAACCTTAGTTGAGGGTTGTATAGGGGATATACCATCCTTCGGAGGGGATGTAAAGTCGTCGGTCCCTTGTCTATTAAATGTTAGGCAAATAAAAGATTCCTACTCTTCTTAAGGGAAGAGGTTCGGCAAAATTCCTGGTTGGGGGTAGCTCGTCTACAGGCGTCGGTGTTAGGCCTCAGTAACGGAAATAGGCCGACGTTAAATAAATGTATAAAAAAAAATACTTATTAAAATAAATAATATATTCACATTTTGCTATTTATTTATATAATACAATTTAATTATCTTATCAATAAACCTAACGAATAAAATATTATGTCTAATTTTCTGTCTGATAACCAATATGGTTTCGAAGAAGGAGTCTCCACACAAGACGCACAATAGGTCTCACAACTAATATTTATTTACCGTTAGATGAAGGAAAACCTTGTCTATGTACATTTATTGATCTTAGTAAGGGATTTCACACAGTCAGCCATGAATTACTCTTACAGACACTTACAATATTGGAGTCAGAGGCACCTACCTAAAATTTTTCAAAAGTTATTTAACCAATAGAATTCAGTCTGTGAGAGTGAAGGATATACTGAGCGAGTTACTAAATATTGAGTATGGAGTACCACAAAGCACGATGTTAGGACCCCTATTATTTTCAGTTTATGTAAATGGAATATTTTTCTTGCAAAGTACGGGCAAAATAATCAACTTTGCCGATGATACTGCAATTTTTTATAAAGCTGACACGTGGAATGAACTAAAAAACATAGTGGAAGCTGTTTTAACTACTATAAATAAATTGGTTTGATCATAAGTTGTTGACATTTAATTTTGAAAAGACTTTTTACTTACCTTTTAGCTTAAACATAATATTTTTAGTCGCAAACTCCTCTATAAATCCTTATTTTACTATAAGGAACCTAACCAGACTGCAACCAACAGCTACTCTCCGGGCTATGTGCCCCGCCGAGCGCTGAATTACAAGTTACAAGCCTGGCGCGTTAAGTGTAATAATTGCATATTACCATCAAAACGCTAATGCTTCGATTGCAACAAACACAAACATCCTACTTAAAGGAGCTCAGTCTTTCGGCTGGTGTTTGTAACTAATTTAACAAGACCAACAAACTTAAGGGACACGGAGATAAGAATGTCAGTTAATGACATATATGCACAAACGTCAAAGTCAAGGACTGACTGACTTAAATGAAAATGAACGATTAGTCGTTTAATAAATTCCGCCACCAGCATTATCTTTACTAATTTTTTATTAGAACTATCAAGGGTACATTAAACATTTCTACCTAGTTAGATAGCTATTGAAATAAGTTTTTGTAATAATTTGTACGCGTGCTACATTAATATTTTTTTGAAAAAACCTAATAGGTAAATTTCATAACTGATTTTAAAAAAAAAATTTTACAAGTTTTTATTTTAAATGTTCACATGATCGAAATGTTTCCGGATATTTTTCATTCTAAACGGATATCTATAATATTGGACAAGTAATCCAGTAAAAAAAATTTAAAAACATCAAATAGATTTTTCGGAAATTAACTTTTAAGACATTAAGATCTACTTTTTTGAGAAAAACAAAAAAATTGAAATATCTCAAAAACTATTGAGTTTTGCATAATGTATGTTAGGGCTAGATTTACTCCTTAGCTCATGCCCCATCACATCTCCAAAGGAATGTATCGAATTACCAGTAACCCTGTATTTAAAACAAAAAAGTGTCCTCGCCAGACAATTTACATTTCGGATTTTCATGTCCCAATTTGATTCCATTATTAATGTTTCTACAATAATCACATGTAATATTAATCATTTGCAGCGCTAAGAAGACTTTAACTGATGAGTGTGTCATCGATGGATAACTGCCATATTACTTGTTTCTTAATGTTTTTTAATCTAGTTTGTGTGTTTAGCTAAATACATTTTCAATAGAAAAACTATCTATTGTTTCATTTACTAAATTCCACTATACGTCATGGGTTCTTATTCAAATAACTAACCTATCAATTAACCAACTGCCTGGTTTGATTGGAAATTTATAACTAAATACGTAAAAAGCATTAATTTCAGTTATTTACATGCGTTATTATTACATCTTTCTTTGCCTGGTGTGGACTGTTCAGAATAATTCGCATATTAATAACTATTCCAAAAATAACAAATATGACGTGCGTAATTTTGAAGAAACATTTGTGCTGTATTATTCTCAACTAGATAGACGTGTAATTAATAACAATATTTAATATTACTGACTAGTAATAATTTTATGAATTGCTCTTTTTATATTTTGTTATGCACACTGGAAAATATTTATAAATAAATAACATAATAATAGTTGTTCTAAAAATGACATAATAAAACTTTCTGATGCATTAATTGCACAACGTGCGTAAGTTATGATTACGTGTTTTATGTAAGGTTGTTACAGTTCAATTTAACATTTATACATTATTTAAAAAAAGCTCTAAATCATTACTTTATCTCTTACATTTAATGTCTAACGAATTCGTGTTATCCGTCGTCACGCGTAATATTTATTATTTAGTTGTCTATATGAACTCGCAATTGTAAGGAATCTGTTGCACTTGGGTATAGGCATGGCGTTATACATTTTGTTGTGTAGCGTGTTGCATATACTTAGGCTCTCTATTTCTGTAATTCTTAAGCTAGGCAACCAATAACTTTTAATTAGTTTATAGGTAGATTCCTATAACCTACTGACGATCGGTAACACAGATTTATTTCTTCACAATAGTTTTTGGCTTAAGTTTTGTCTTCCGGTAGTCTGTCACTTTTCACGTGTGAGTTCGCTAGAACGCTTGGCAATTTATTAACTGGTATTTTTACGTGCTCGTTGCGATTTTTGAAACAAGTAATTTCACCATTTTGGGATATATTCGCAACGTTATATTTTTCGATTATCCATTTATGTTTGGACGAGTGCATATTTTTATGGTATTGGAAATCGATTGTCTTCATTGGAAGGATCTATACGTAAAAGCCATTTTTGCCAAATTTACACGAGGCCAAGGACATCCAAGGTCAACAACATTTCTCTAAGAAAACTCTCCGAAACGAGGTAATTACTTTATTTTTATATTCAAACTAGCAAAATATTACTTGTAGTAAATTGTTCAACGGTAAAAATTTATTTTTAGGGTTCTTTTTTTTCCACCTACGGTTTCGCTTAGGATTTCGTAGTTTTTCCTACATTTTTTTTGTCTCTCCTGATACGAACGAATAAATTTTTTCCACTGGTCTACACGTACTTATGTTACTTCTCCTTGCTGGACTGGAATTTCTTTTTTGTGGAGGAGCCATCCATTTTCTGGGTTAATTGATAGGCTGGAAGTTGCCCATTCCTGAAGTTTGAGCCGAAGCTGAAGCCCTGCTGCCTGCAATTTGTATCCTTCTTGCGCCATATAAATATTGATTTTTTTTTAAATATATTGTATATTTTGCTTAAAAAAAAAATTTCACCACTGTACCTATATATATATATATATATATATATATATATATATTTTAAATTTTGCTAAACATACTATGAAAATATTCTATTAATTAATTAAAACATCTGTGATATTTGTTGGGGGTTTAAGCACTTACGTAAGACGCGTATACCCAGTTAGATACATATTTTTTTTTAGTGTTGAATTTGTCTGTCATACCATACCCTACGTTATTGTACTGTTGAATGTTATAAAGTTAACCTACTTCGTTTATTGTTATTAAAAGATAAAACTGAATTTGAATTTTTCATTATCGTCTCGCTAAGTAATTTATTTAGTAAATTTAAGGTTACATTGTACTTGAGCTGGTATTTGGAGAGAAAAAAAATTTACTTGGCGCCCTGATACATCAAAGTAATTTAGAACCCCGACCATCTCCACTGTCAGTCGGCCGGCAAATACCGTTAGTCAACAGACGACGACCAACCAGTTACGTCAGATTGTAGTTTTAAAATTTGACGTAGCAATATCGACACGACTGCAATTAATTGGCATAACAACACTTCCGAAATAATGTGATAATATGAATGCTTTTACAGAAACTTGCACTAATTACTAATATCATTTAGATAAATGTGACATTAATATCAATATCAATAATACAATTTGCTATTAATCACATTTTATTAACCATATATAAGTGATAATGTAATTTTAAAATAAGTCATAAGGCAGATACAATTATTTTCAACTAGGTATACAATCTTTTAACATGCATATACAAATGTATCTTATTAGTATTTCAGTATTATTCACGATCTAAGCGTGTATCTAAAATCTCAATAGTTTTAGGTCGGGTTTACGACAAAAAGGAGTACAATAACGTCACGTGGTTCCATTGTAAAAATTGCCCAAAAAGATACAAACACCTCTCCTCGATACATAAACATGTCAGGTATGAATGCAATAAAGATCCGCAATTTAATTGTCACAATTGTGACAAGAAGTTCAAGCAAAAGGGGAATCTTAAGACTCATATAGCGTCCTGCACAATGCACAAAGCGGGTATTGGGCGACAAGATTTTCTGAAGAAAATTTGAGGAAATAGCCAGTAGTGGGGGCAGGCACTCGGAATCAAAAATCCAACTTTAACATCGATATAATTAATATATTTCTAACTTTAATTGGATAAATTGTTTTATTGCATAGAGGTTTTATATTCAGAACTGTTAGTTATAAATGGGCATCGAGCTGCAACATTCAGCATCTGAGCTTTAAACTCAACTTTATAAGTTTAATAAAAGAAATGTTAATAAATGGTACTCCACATAGTTTTATTTCTAAAATATCTGTAGCTATTGTAACACAGAAAATGTTCATAAATTTAAGAATATAATATGCACCAAGGGCGTAAAGTGGCTGTTTTCGGCCCAAGTATGAAAGTGAAGCAATCCACGAGGGTTGAAAACATACCTTTTTAATGATGTCATTACTAAATATAAGAAGTATTGCCAGTATTTTGATAAAATTAAAATGTATGTTGGTTGCTCGAATAGGGTAGGGGTTTAGATACGATTGCATAGCTTTAAAAACTTATCTGAGACTAATTGATTTTCTTTGGGTTGTTTCTATTTTTGCATCTAGAGTGTAGTGAATGCACTCAAATCAATCTGGTTCGGTTAATGGTGTTTCGCATAACATTTCGTATAGCAGGAGTTACTCTTACAAAAATGTCACGGATACGATTTTGTAAAATTTCAAGCGTGTTGAAGGGGTGTACAAAAATTTCATTCTTTCACATAACCCCACACAAAAAAGTTGCGAGAAATGTTTATTAGGATATATATATATAGTTTTTTACAGGTCTAGAATAATTATAAATATTCAAAAGAATAGTTACAATACGCACTTGGTTTATTGTTTCATTAGTTTTTTTCTCAGATTTCTCTGACATATGTTTCGGCCTTGCGACCATTATCAAAGAGTCTTAAAAACCCGAAACATATGTCAGAGAATATGTTACATGGCCTATGTCCATTTAACAGTTTTATTTAAAAACTAGTGTTTTGTCGATATTTAGCACGACCTGTATAACATTTTTCGATTCAGTTTTTGTAAGTGAAACTGTTTTCAACTAACAGAATTTTATTTGTAGAACTGCTAAACCATTTCACACTGTTTTATGTACTTAATTTTACATCTTAGGAACTCGGTCATATTCTACACTATTTTGTATCTCATTTCTGTTCTACACAGCATCCCAGGAAACAATTAGCAATTTGTCTACAAAATTCAGTTACATCAGATATCAATTTTTTAATTTTTATATTTTTGTTTACTATGGAGTACATATGGTTATTTTCCTTACCTTTTCTCATTCTATATATAGTAAATCCTATAAGATGTAATATATTTACTGAGTTATCAATACGTTTTACTATTTATTTACATCTGTTCATATTTGTGGTTATGTATAAAATAGAAATTACAAACTGAGGCAAAGACATTGGTATATGGAACAAAAACTTTTATTATAGATTCCTTTTATCGATTATATGCCACTATTTTAGTTGTGAGTACGAGAATCTACAAGGCAAGTTGATGCGCTTAACGCAACCATTGACAGATGGCCATACTTGTACTATTTTTATATTTTATAGTTTTCAATTTAATTAGGGATTTCAATTTCTCAAGTTTATTTCCCAGTAAACAGGACAAAAAGTTTACCTTATCAGTAAAACTCACCAGGAAGTAATTTGCTTGCAGCCTTTGTACGTATATAATTTTTAACTGTGGACTTCAGTAATTGATATTACAATTTTTATATCCCAGTTAACAAGTGTTGAACATACAGGTACTTTCATTATACTCATTAAAATTTTTTTTAATTAATCTTCAAATTTTGCCTTTGATATAATTTCAATTATTTTTAAAATAAATTTGAATTCAAAGTCAATTCTTTTTAATTTAATAAGTAGTTAAAATGCTATATGTACCACATGGTTTTAAAAATATTTTTCTCTTTCCTTTCCATTTTTTTGGCAATTTATAGTTTGTGAAATCAGCTTAAATATATTTTGTGCAGCTAACTTACTTACATGCTTATATATTTTGTACATGCTTAGATGCATATATATGCTTAGATGCATATATATATATATATATATATATATATACTTAGATGCTTATATTCTTAGATATTTAAATTCTGAAATACTTCTTCTACATTCCTGCATAGTTTTTGCACAGCTTATCTTTCATAGGTAAAATTTCATTATCATTTCATTAAACCACATAGTTGGTTAATTTTCCTACAACTTTCACCCCATTTCATTGAGAGACGTAAATTGCCAAGGAAACATTAGAATCCATTCTTGCAACAAGAGACAATTGTGGGCCTGGATTGCTGTCCCAGAACCAGTCACCTCAACCATAATCAATCTAGGATACTGGTATAAATTTGTTATATATATATATATATATATATATATATATATATATATTTTAAATTTCAATTTGTCTTTCAAACCGATTTGTCTATTTTTCATGTAATATATTTTAACATTCATTTTAAACTATCTTTTTATTTCTCTTACCAACAATTTCAGTCTGATCTATAGTAGACTGGTTATTCGAGAAAAAGAGACAATTTTGCTTATTTTACTATAGATGGTGCCCAATTTAACATCAATTTTTCTTTGTCTCCTTTTCTCGAAATAAACAGAAATCTGTCGCTTATGCTGTACATGTCAGAAAGGGTAAGTTTCTCCACTCTTACGAATACTCTGGACCCACGGCTCTCTGCTCCGACTTAAACCAGCTAGTCGTCCGCATATGTTGCCTCAATTCTTTCTCAAAAATAAATAATAAGAGAAAGGAGGTAACAAATAGTAGAATGCAGGTTTTCACGGCCGTTGTCTAATGAAATAGTTTCTTCCGGGTCTTGCCGTGGTCGTCGAACTTGACTTTGACTTGACTTGACTGAAGTCAAGTTCGATGACCACGGCAAGACCCGGAAGAAACTACTTCATATGTCAGAGAAATCTGAGAAAAAAACTAATGAAACAATAAACCAAGTGCGTATTGTAACTATTCTTTTGAATATTTATAATTATTCTATTGAATATGTTTCATCAAGAACCTACCGCAGACTCCATCCAATTAACTATGTATATACTCTATTCTTTGGTAACTACAATAGAATATTAGTTACTAAAGAAATCCCGAGATTCCGATTGATTCTAAGTATAAATCGAGATCAGGATTTTAACATTTCAGAAGTTAAACTATTTCAAGATGACGATGATATGAAATTTAAAGGGAAGTATTATTGGAAAAGAATATATCCTTTTTAAAATAAAAAAAAATGTTCAATGCATAAATAAATATTATATTATAATTATATGAAAATGTTTTTTTCTCTGTACAGTTACTATTTTAAATATTAACATAATTTAGAATGCGATGATGTGGAACCATGACTGATAGGATTTATTTTTAGATGGAAAGGTCGCTTGTAGAGCATGCGGGAAAACTTTCAAAAATATCAACAGCTTACGTGCCCATGCATCCCTGGACTGTATGAAGACCAGCATATTTATTTGTAAATCGTGTCAGTTCACAACAAAGAGGAGATTCAATATGAAGATGCATTACGCTTCTAAGCATAAGATTCACGTAGAAAGCGGCACTTTGCTGAAGACGTATCTCTTCAATGACGACGAAACCGATAACAATTAGTCTTATGCCTTATTGTACATATTTAAGATAGTCTAAATACGTTGCAATGAAAACAGTGTTTTACCAGTTCATATGTTTATCTTTTTTTATTAATATAGTTATTTAACTATAAATATTGTTATTCGGGAAAAATAAAAAGAAAGAGAAATTCAAATATTCACCTCGGTAGGATAATTTTCCCCAAATTCTACATATCAAGTATTTTCTGAGCAAAATCGTTATTTTTTAAAACAATTTTATTTATGACAAATAGAACAAAAAATTTTTTTCAGTAAATTATTTTTTTAAATATTTTTTATCGATTTTCACCACGATATGTTCAATAATTTTTTCGTAAAGTTGATATTTTCAGTGTTATTAATTTTTAAAAATTGAAAAATCGCCAATTTTCCGTTTTTGACGCTCAAAAAGTGCAATGAAAAAATGTTTTTTTTGCAATACATAATTTTTTATAATATCTTTAGATTTTTTTCAAAATAACTCTTGAAATGTCCGTTTTCTTCACAATTCTCAGGTAACGGGTTACAGCGGTGCAAAAACAAATATTTTTGCAAAATTTGCAAAAAATCGTCAAAACCACATTTTTGTTGTTCCTTTTTTATTATTAATCTCTACTCCTTACATAGTCACAATAAAGTTCTAAAGTAAAAGTGTAAACTCGCTATCATATCACCGTGAGGTAGAGTTAACGGCACGTTTTATATCATTATTTCTTCAATGTTTTCGAGGGTTCACGTAGGTTAATGTCGATGTCATCATCCTCGTCGTCTGTAAAATTCTTGTTCTATTAGAAATTTTTTTACTATGACCTTAAATTGACTTCTGAAATTTCATTGGAAAGTGATTGTAAATTTTGACAGCAGTAATTAGTGGTCCATTACTCACCTGTGATAGTCTGTAAGGAGTAATGTAAATATCATTTTCCTGCCGCGTATCGTAATTATTGACATCCTTACATTTTGGAAACTGATTTATGAATTTTCTAACAAGGCATAAACACTGTTATATGCATAGACAATGTAAGGTTAGTATTCTGTTATCTTTAAAAATAGGACGGCATGAGCTTAAGAAGGATGTATTGAACATAGTACCGTCGTGAGCAGAAAAAATAGGACAACTTTTTTTTTTCATTTGAATATGTAATGAGTAGCCGAAATAAAACAGATATCACTTTTAATTTATTTTTTATTTTAATGGTGTAGTTATTGCTATAGTAAATGATGGATGATTAATGAGACAAATTGCACTGCGTTATAACATTAACAAAAATTTGGTGTGTAACATTTTAAGAAAGTGGAGAATAAACGGTACGATTAGTAGAAATCCTGGATCAAAGGACAAAGGATATCCTAATTAACAAGAAACTAACTATTAATATTTCGTTATTGCACCATTTCTATTTATAACTTCTATAAGTCTGTTTGGCGTAGAATTAAATAACCTTATACAATAATCATTAGTAATAATATTTTCCCATGCATTATTTACTATTTCCAGTAATTTTTCGGCATTCCGTGGTCTCACATTTCGTTTTAGGATACTTCTTACGAGTAGTCCCCGTACTTCTTCCACAGAGTTAAGATCTGGACTATGACTGGGCCAGTTAAGAACATGATGTTATCTTAAAACCAGTTAGTTACGGTATGAGCAGTATGAACGGGACAATTGTCTTGTTGAAATATGAACTATTATTAGAAAATAATTGTGACACAGAATGGAGCATAATATTGTCTAAAATCCTAAATACGTTTCACTATTAAATCGTTCCTCAATATGCCACAAAACACCATGACCACATGCCGATATCCAAGCCCACATATTGACGGAAAATCTACCACTTTTATTATTGTTAGATATATATTTCTGATCGAATCGAAGATTCGGAGGGCGATAAACACGAATACGACCGCTGTGCGTTGACTGGAAAGTTTTTTCTTCTGTAAAAATTACATTGTTCCAAAATTTTACATCATGCGCTAAAAATTCAAGCGTAAATCCTACTGGAGCTTCTTTATGTTCAGCTTTAAGTAAGTATTTCTGTGCTGCTGCATGACAGCATAGCTCCGATTCTCTTACTCGCCGGCGACCAGTACTACTCGATCCAGGGAAATTCATTTCTTCAGCAGCCTGAATAACTAAGTAAAATGGATTTTCTACTGAAGCATTTAACAATTGCAAATCTTGTTCAGTTGATATCTTTCGTCGCCCTGATCCTGGATTTCTACTAATCGTACCGTTTATTCTCCACTTTCTTAAAATGTTGCACACCGAATTTTTGTCAATATTATAACGCAGTGCAATTTGTCTCATTGACCATCCATCTTCTGCTTTAGCAATAACTCCAGATTTAACTGAATCGTTTATATGAGGCATATTAGTTTTTTGCACACTTGCAATAAATTATGACAACTAACTGACAATGTCACAAAATTAAAGTAAGATGTACAGAACTAGATTTTAGCAAAATACCGTTATAATACTTGTCCTATTTTTTTGCTCACGACCTTACATATGATTCTTTTTTGTAACATAAATATCTTAGACACGCCAGTGCAAGTCCCCCAACATATAAGGCCATAGAGGTATTTACATTCGATCTGAGTTGGTTAATGAAACAGTTTTTATTTGCCAGTGACTTTGAGAGATGATTAACATGACCCTCCCAAGATAAATAAATGACGAACCATCCACAGCCCTATAAATTTCACTTCATTTTGTTGTTTTATGCTACCATGTTCTGATTTTATTTAAATTCTATATAAGTCAATGGTAGTATTAACTGGTAGTGATTTGGAAACACGTAAAAATAATACAGTTGGATTTTTCTTATAAAATTTGTCAACAAAAATAGATTTTAACGATTTTTTTGAAAAATCTTTGGAGTTATTTTGAAAAAAAAAAAATTATTTCACCTTTAATTCAAGATGGCGTCTCAAGCAACAACTTGGATTTTTCATTAGAGCTTATATGATCTATACAACATATGAAAAAATTGGAACTATCCGCCCTTTTGCACGGTAAAAAACCTCTATCGACTGGCTTATATTGTTTAGATGTTAATCGTGGTGTTCTGTTTATATTCTTTTATTCTATGAATTTTTATACCATATGTATTTCCTGAAATTTATCACAAATTCTACAAAAGACAACAATATTGATGAAGTATATGTCCTTATGTATACAGAGTATCCAAAAACTATGCCTTATAGGTGATAAATTACGGTATGATGGGAAACACTTTGATATCTATTTTGACAAAAACAAAATCATTAAACCAGGAGCAAAATTCAAAAAACCTGTAATCATGTACAGTATTCCATGGCGAGTGTAACAAAGATTATGTGAGCGACTTGTCGACGCCTTTTAGTATGAGATTGGATGAATTACATTAGAGATAACGGAATTTATAAATTGAAAATTTGCGAACACGCTTGAGAAAACGGACACAAAATAAAGTGGGACTCGGTAGAAAATTTAAAAAAGAAGCAGCTAACAATAAAACAAAAATTAAAGAATCCCGAATAACATTATTAGATAAATATAGAAGTGTAATATCACATACACAATCTTAAGGCTGTGTATTTAACCCTTTCAACATTCTATCCCTTCAAAGGAACACCGCCTTAGGTATCTCTCAAGTACAAATCTTATCATTTTTTGTACATTTAATGCTCTATAAAAGTATGGCCCTGTAGAGAAAGAGATATATTGGAATTGGTTGCGAGAGTGGTCAAAGAAAAATATTGAACTACAACACTTAGGCTCTACAGGCCTTACAGGAACACTGCTTCACGCAAAACAATTTGCCTATCAACCTGTCAAATCAGCAATACATGCTCTGCATTGCCTGGTTCAAGACATTGAAAAGATATTTACCAGCAAAAGAAGTGGCTATGTGTGCTTTCGTAGATATAGGGGATGCTTTTGACAACACCTCCTATGAATCCATACAAAAAGCCGCGGAAAAAAGGGGAATACAGTCACATACAATTAAATGGATACAATCCATGCTCAGAAGCAGAATTATTACCACAAGTATGGGGGATGAGTCGGCTACAGTGATTGCAGTCAGGGATTGTCCACAAGGTCCTATCACCCTTGCTGTGGTCACTGGTGGTCGATGATCTCCTACATAAAATGAGTAATCCAGGGCTATGCAGATGACCTGGTTGTCACTGTGAGAAGCAAAAATGAGGTCATGATTTCCAACCTCATGCAAATTTCCTTAAATATAATATCCAAATGGTGCTCGTCAAGAGGGGCTCAATGTCAATCCGAGCCAAACAACTATTGTCCGGTTCACTAAAAGGAGAAAATTCAATCTTAGAACTCCTGTACTGAATGGAACGGTACTAAATCTTTCCAGTAAAGTCAAGTATCTAGGAGTAATCCTGGATCAAAAACTTACCTGGAACTCACATCTGGAAAATAATCTTACTAAAGCAACAACGGCAATATGGACGTGCCGTAGGTTATTTGGCAAGACTTGGAGTCTAAGACCGAAAATGACACATTGGTCTTATCTTTCGGTTGTCAGACCTATGGTAACCTACGCATCATGCGTATGGTGGCCAAAAACAGAGGAAAAAAGAGCACAGGGAGAGTTGCAGAAACTGCAACGCCTTGGCTGTTTAGGGACTACAGGAGCAATGCACTCGTGTCCCACAGCAGCTATGGACGCTATGCTTGACCTACTTTCCTTTCATTTGCATGTAAGCAAGGAGACGGCACTCAGTGCCTTATGACTGCACCAGGCACATAAATTTAAACCAAGCGATCTGGTTGGTCACTTAAGGATTCTGGTGTTAATCCATTTGAAGTCTATTACCAAACCCACTGACTCAATGACAATCAAACAAGACTTTGACTGCCCGTTTGACGTGCTAATTGAAAGTCGTCAGACGAGCAAGATAGAGCACGGCGATTGGTACAAGGGTCATCTGGTATACAGATGGATCTAAGATGGCTGAAAGGGTAGGAGTGAGAGTAGCAGGGCCTAATTGTAGCCTATCCAAATCCCTCGGTAACACCCCTACCATCTTTCAGGCAGAAATTTATGCTATAGACCTGTGTGCCCAGATATGCCTAAGTAAAGGCATCCGAAGGGCAAGGATCTATCTATATACTATCAGATAGCCAGGCAGCACTAAAGGCTCTAAGGTTTTATACTTTTGAGTCTAAAATTGCCTGAGAAAGTAGACAATCTCTGAAGCAACTGGCCAACAACAAGAATGTTACCTTGATGTGGGTGCCGGGGCATGAGGGAGTACAAGGAAATTAACTTGCTGACAGCCTTGCAAAAAAAGGAGCTGAAGCACCGTTCATTGGACCCGAACCGTTTTGTGGCCTAGCTAAGCGACATATAGCGGAGGAGATCCAAGAATGGGAAAAGGACCAGAAAAAGTCCTACTGGAGGAATACTCCAGGCCAAAGACAAGCGAAAAAGTTTATAACTTATTCGGTAAAGAATGCCACAAGGCTTTTCGAACTTGAGAAGTCCGAATTAAGGCTAACTACAGGCCTTCTAACTGACCACTGCCCGATATTGTAATTGAAACTGCGGAACACATACTTTGCGAATGCAAGATGTTAATCCGCACTAGGCTAAAGTTCCTAGAACAGGCAGAATTATCGCCGGGAAATTAGCTCCCAGGAAAATCACAAGCTTTGTAAAAAGTCTGGGAATCCTGCTGCCTTCTTAGCCAGTCTGTCGGTTACTTTGTTGCCACTGCATTGTGCATGTCCTTTTACCCAGCATACAAATATGTTATTTATGCTGGAGGCACTCACAAGTGCTCGATGACATTTCCATACTCCTCCTATGGTAATTTTGTAACTTTTCAGGATTAGTAGTGATTGCCTACAGTCTGTGTAGATCTTGATTGTTTTGCCCGTAATTTGTTTACGGTGAATCTCTTCTGCGGCTATAGTTATGCCCGCCAGGAAGTGATATAGTTTCCTTTTTTTGGTAAATGGAACTGAAGGGATTAACATACACACCAAACAAGAATTGTGTCCATAGATTGAAAAGATTTTGCTTTAGAAACGTCATTGAAATACTTTATCATTATTTTTATTAAAACTTGTATTGGTTGGCAAAAACAGCCTCTCCTTTCTAATAAACGGTTAATTTCATCATTTTTTTAGATTTTGTTATAAAATTTCAGAAGGTTCATGTGGTAGAAAAAGCTTTCTATTAATAGTTTCCTTTATTTTTAAGAATATTCTGTGAAAGTTTCAGCGACTCAAAATTTTTTCCGATGTAAAAATCTATTGACAAACCACTGTCGGATGTTTAACATTTTCCAATCGAGTTGACTTTTGTATTTATTTTAGCCTGATCCGAGATCATGGGCAATAATACGAACTTTTATAAATATTGATATGTTATGCCTATGCATAATGAGATGTTCACCTGTCTACGGCCTTTGCTTAAGAAAGCAAAACAGTTTTGGATTCTTTTTACCCCCAAATTATATTTTCCCGAAAAAAGTTATAGGGTCTCTTTTGCGTTTGTTGTAAATATTTGACAAGTGAATATATCTGTCTATTGACATACATATAAATAATGTTAAATTAATTAATATGGTTAGCTATTTTACTATTTATTAATGGCGCTATCCTTAAATTAACTTGAATAAAATTCACAAACAATTGATTTTCAAAATGTATTCATTACAAAACTATCTAGAATATATGGTGATGATAACTTCCATCTTTTCGTTTTAAAAATGTTCAAACAACCGCAGAGATAAAATCAAGCGTGGTTAAATCCGGATACCTTCTTGGTCATTCTTCTGTCATCCATTTAGAAGAAAATTTCTTATCCAACTTTTTCCTAGAAAGAACTATATATGTATCGTATTGTTATCATAGTGTATCGTGCTTTCTTATTCCTAACGATTGGCTCATAAATGAGTTCATCACATTCTCTAAGAGTTCTGCATACTCTGTAACACAGGAGACATGTAACACTTTGTAACTTTGCTACCTATATAAGATGTTAAAATTTTGAATTTTGGGAGGGTTGTGTATTACATAATGTCCCTGTTTTGAGCCTGTCAAGTATTTTCTTCAACTTCCGGTTTAAGCCGGTTTGATGATATTGTCAGTTGTTTACAAATTCTTTTTGAAAGAATTTTTGAAGAAAAATTCAGTTGGTCTGTTCATCTGCTGATATGCCCAAAAAAATATGAGACACAGTTGTGTACCAGCGGTATCACGGCACACTAAGCATCAATATCTGTCATGGTGCATATCATGGCCACCTAGACTTGATAAAATAATATGGCTATTAACTGTCATTTTAAAAACAAATGACATACTGCGTACATGGTTGAAAAGAGAAATTAAAGGTGAATTGGATAGGTAAAAAAAATACACAAGGTACTGATTAAAATAAAAAAATTTGGGTCACATCCGTTTAAACCGGAAGCTGAAAAAAATGCCTGATAGCCTCAAAACAAGGACAATTATGTAATATATGATTCCTCCAAAATTCAAAAATTTTTACTTCCCAAATAGCAAAGTCAGAGAGTGTTATATTTCTCCTGTGCCACCCGGTACCACTGCCCAGTCAAGTTCTTGAAAAAGTAAAGATTTCCAAATACAAAATAAAAGATGGAGGGCTTATGAGGTCAAATAATTAAAGAAAGTAAGTTAGTGCCTTATTCCTCAAAAAGAGACAACTACGGACACGTGTTTCGGAGACAACTGAATTTTCAGTACCATTGGTTGTTTCTTTTTGAGGAATAAGGCACTAACTCACTTTCTGTAAAGATTTCTATTTCTGTTACCATTGTAAGCTCTCATTACTTGTCCTTGCGATTCAGTATATGTCTTAGTTATAGTTGTGGAAGTAAAATCGTGATTAGGATTAACAGTCAACTGTCATTTTGACTCTTCGCCAAGCAGTTAAGTGCCAATAATAAATAAATAGTAAATTAGCACTCCGTAAGTTAAGTATTTAATAAAAATATGTTACACTTAGTTCATTAATTCTACGTATAGAATACTCGCCTGGTGCCTTGTATTAAAACAAACTAATTTATTAACATGTAAAATTACTAATTTGGTAAAATGTTATATTTATTTGTTTTTCGTTTTATTTGTTTTAATTGATGGTTTTTCAATTAAGGTTTAGAAATAAATTTTTTATACCTAAGTGATTTTTTTTGTATCTTGCTATATTTATTTTATTAACGATTTGGGTGCTATTATTTTTTTTATAAATTGGTTTAGTATTCATCAAATTTTAAAAATATAGTTTTAGGACAAAAATATGTGCGTTTGAAAATGAACAACACTGAGGTCACCTTATTGGTTAAGTTATTGTCATTTTAGTGATTATCCCTTACACAGAGAGAGAAAGTAATAGTTACATGAAAAGCGTATATACTTTTTTGTTACATATAAAATTGTACGCAAGATGCGATAAATAGAAAGGAAGATACAGCGGTTAAAATTCGATACAAGAACCTGTATTTTTTAAATTATATTAGGCCAATTTGTACAAATTTGGATATATTGATTTTGAATGACCTAAAAAAAATGTACAATACAATAAGTTTGTTGAAAAAAGTAAGCAGTAAATTTTCTCAAAAGAAGGTGCATCAACAATGTTGCTTTCCAACACTTTTTGACCACAATAAAAAACATGTAATATGTATATATAGGGTGTTTGGCGGATGGTTTGCCAAATGGGAAGGTTTATTGGTGGGGCCATTTGGAAAATATTTAGCCCCAATGACCTCTATACAAAGTCCACCAACCATGAGGCTTTCGATATATTTTTTTTTGGTTAATTTTGAAAATTTCCCAAAATTCAGCATTTCAGTTGTTATAATTAATTCTTTTTATGGTTCTAAAAAATAATTGTTATCTATATGTTTAATGTATCCCTGTCCAATGAAATCGATAAGTAACGTTGATAAAGAATGGAAAGAAAAATTTGGGCTAAGTCCCGACAATGGGTAGACTTGTTTTTAAAATGCAACTTTGCATTGCATTTAAAAAAAGAAAGTAAAAGCCATTAAGTTGTTCGGGAATGGTAGCTCAGTGTGTTAAAGCGACTGGCTAGCAAACTGAGTTGCCTAGCGAAGTGGGTTTGATTCCCGCAAGGCGAAACAATTTTTCATTAAAAAATATTGCCCCAAGAGTGGTTCAGAGTCCACATTAAACTGTAGGGCCTCGTCTCTCTTTGCCTAGCACAAGATCCTTGAGATCTTCCATGGGGTTACTTCGGTAACTTGAGCGGCGGTTAAGAAAACATTTTAAGAAAACATTTTTTAAGAGACATTTTTTTTAAGAAATGCTTTTAAAATGTTCTCTAGTTTATATCCTTTCTGACGGTATATCACATTCCATACAAACTGTTATTATATTAAATAATCGTGATAATTTTTTAGTCTTACTCAAACTGCGCTCTATCGTTTCTAATGCATGCGCGACTCCTTAGACACATTTCAACTGTAGTTGTGCGGAACCGCATCTCTTTTTCATTGTATTGAGTGCGGTGTTAATTTTTGCAATTAAATGTTCCCGGTTTTGAATTTCTTCGTTATAGACAAGTGCTTTAGCATGCCTCCAGACGTAAAAATCAAGTGGTGTTAGGTCTGGGGACCGTGCGGGCCATGGAATGGGGCCAGTTCAGCCAATCCACGAATTGGGAAATGCATTTATCCAGGTGCTCCCTGACGGTTAATCGGTAGTGTGCCGGACATTCGTCATTTTGGAATACAATTACTATAACTAACGAATACAAGAAAGGCTTTCGGGGGCGCGCACATGTTAAAAGTAAATATCATAATATGACATATGTCAAATAATTGAATTGAGTACAAAATTCTCAATGGTATCTGGTCGATAGTCGATTGGGTTAATGTGCGAGGTGGCAATCGCGATTAATCACACGGACATTGCACCACTGGGTTCGAATCCTGGCTCTGGCACTGTCGGAGGATATGGTTGTGTGTCCGCGTTTTTTCAATGTGTAACCCCCTTCCGCACAAGCCCTGGCTTCTGGAACTGGGGGTTGTCTAATTTCTGTGGTGTTTATTTATTATTATCTTTGAAATTTTCGGCGAATTGAGCAATAAAGCTTTGATGCAATATAAGACAAAGTGTTTAATATTATTTTTCTCAAAAATTGAGATTAACGCCCTGCGGCTCGTATCACGGCCAGCTCTGAGCGGTAATGACATGAAAGAAAGAGACAGGAGAATGATTTTACCTGCGCAAGAGTCGAAAAAATCTTTTCGTATACTTACTGCATGTTTATCCCACAAATCAGTTTACTTCCACTGTAATTATTAGCGTAGCTCAGAGTTCCTTATATACAAGTATCACCGATGTTCTCAAGTTATTAAAAAGATTGTATGGAGCGTGATATATATAAACTAGAGAACATTTTAAAAGCATTTGAACATCTTGATCGCTTTTACTTTTTTTAAATGCAACGTAAAGTTGCATTTAAAAAAAATTCTACCCATTGTTGGGATTTTGTTAGCTCACATTTTTTCCATTCTTTATCAGCGTTACCTATTGCCCTCATTAGAACAGGAATACATTAAAGATACAGATAAAAATTATTTTCAGCTGTTAGAATCATAAGAAATGCTGAATTTTGGAAACTTTCAAAATGAACACAAAAAAATAGACTTTGTATAAGAGGTCATTGGGACTAAATATGTTCCAAATGGCCTTAGCCATCCATTTGGCAAACCATCCGCCAAATACCCTGTATATTGTGATATTTAATTGCAGATTATTAATAATGTACGCTGCTATGAAAAGAAACGGACGATCGAAAAAATGAAGTTACAAGCATTATTTTCAACATGTCTCAGATCTCTGCTATGAATATCAGTTCGTCTTTGTAGTCTATGGAATTAATAAATAACTAGGTTTTCCTGTTAAATATTTAAGATGAATCCTACTATGTGTATGAATCTCCATTTACACATATTTAACCTTTTGAAATCGTATAAATGTGGAGTAATAGGACCATATTGGGACACAGTTCTAAAATATCTTACATATCAGTTTTCAGTTTTTTGCAACTGGTGTTTGCCTCATTAAGTAAGATACGGACCGTATACAAATATCTTCGTAATTTAAGTGCGATAGAACATAATTTTCGAAAGCAGTATTTTAGTATTTGTATCCAGATATATTTTAAAGGTATAATATAACTGCCTTAAACAACAGAAATCTTTACGAATAATACTAACGTGACCAGAAAAGCTTAGTAAACAATTAGCCTTAACACCAAGATTTTTTACGCTATTAATAGATGTAATTGTCTCATTATTTATTCGAACATTCAGCTCTGCAAGGCTGAATAGTTGAGAAGTTCTGCCATTTGAAATTCGGAAGCAAAAAAACTATACAATAGCTGAATATCGTCAGCGTACATGTATACGATATCTACTGTAATGCAAGTTGTATCATTTTTGTCGATAGGCTATCTGGGCCTATAGTGTGGGACTTTTATTTATTCATATCTGCATATTTTCCTTCCACGTCCAGTGGAAGTATAGTAACGCAAAAAAATAAATATATTTTTTTGTTGAAATAGGCTTAAAATGTCATGAAACGTAGAGATCTTAAATTTGAACGAAAAAAAATTCCTGTCTGTCTGTCTGTCTAACTTTTTTGTGCGCACGATTACTCTGGAACCGTTTGTGATATTGACTTGAAATTTGGTATACTTATGTATTGTAACGAGATCTGGAACTAGATTATATTTTTATCTAATTCCGTTGAAGGGTTCGGGGATAAATGGAGTAAATAAGGGTAAATAGGCAAAACAAGCAAGTAAGAGTCCATAAAATTGCAATTTAGGACATGTACGAAAAGTTAAGGTCTCAACATTTTTTTTTTGGCATCAGCCAACCCCCGCACTATTATGAAAGGGAGTAAAAATAATTAAAATGTGATTTAGTGTATACACAAGAACGGAACGTCTAAAAAAAATTATTAGTGTTAGCTACTCCCTCTACCGCCCCCATTGCCACCCCTACCCTATTACTAAAGAGGGTAAAAAAAATAAAATGTGATTTAGTGTGTATACAAGAACGAAATATCTAAAAAAAAATTTTTGGCGTTAGTAATTCTTGATGAGCTACAAGGATGTTCAAGAAGATTTGGTGTAATGTATCCTTTACTACTCCTCATGACTTTGAGTTAGTCCACATTTGTTTAGGATTATTCTTAGTATTATTAACATGATAAGTGTAAAATCCAGTTCTTTCCTGAATGACAGCATTGTATAATTACAAATTTCACAGAAATATTGTCTTTAGACAACACTTCTATTTATTTATATCTTAACCAAACATTCCTTTTAATTTTTTAAACCCATATAAAGTCTTTGTAAAGTGTGGTTCTGGACTCTTGTTAGATTTGGAAGTAACTCATTTTAGAGGAGTTTGGAGATTAAAAAGATTTGAAGTAAATTTTTTCTTCTAGAGAGTTAAAATTATATATAGTATTCCAATTAATATCAGAAGCGTTCAAATTACATTTCAATATTAAAATTTATAAAACTGCGGAATTGCTGTACTGTGGGTTTAGAATCACAACCGCTTAATTCAACGTCACAAGATGTAACATTGCGGTCAGAAAAACACATATCTTTCGTTTCTAGCAGTTATTCTAGTGGGAACGTCAGAAGTTCTGCAAAGTTAAGTTCTGGAGCCACTGTTATTTGTAACATGTGTTAATGATATTTGCAGGGATTCTTGAGGTAATGTTTTTGTATATGTCGATGAGCCTCAGTTGTTTGCACATATTAACCCCGATGAAGATTGTCATCGCTTACATGATCTGTTAAAAATCAAATTGGTCTTGAATGCATCAAGATCAGTGTTGATACTTGCTAAATGTGTCCATATTCTTGGTCAATAATTTATTTTCTTTTGCTTTATTCATAATTAAACTATTTTATGAAATATTATATTAGTATTTCTTTTGTGTATTCAGTAATTGATCTGTCAGAAAAATATTCATCGAAAAACTTTATAAGTTCTATCTCCGCCATTTTAAAAATATCAAGAAAATTGTGTGGAATTGAGATAAAGTCTAAAAACTGTTGACATTTCCAACAACAATATTCGGTCTGTTATTAAGATTCATCAGGACTGAGGACTAGTAAATGTTTCAGTCTCATAGACTGTTTCAGTGAGGAATGAAGCACTTGTGAAGATACGTGCGTTCTTTTCTCTGATTGGTAAATTTTTAAGTCAAGTGCGCGCAGGGAAAAGCTAATAAATTAGAAATAATTCCCGCTCAACTTGGGTTGCAATCTATCAATTAGGGATGTAGTCACAGGTTCCATGTCCTTTACGAGTACTGCATTCTACCATAAGTAATTTTCTTTCGTTTCTCAGTCTAATTTCATTGCCCTATTATTTACAAATTTAAGACGTAAAATTATGATAATGTTAAATAAAATGAAAAATTCGTAAAGCTGGCATTTTATTTATTGAAACCTAAAAACAAGATGGAGCGTCCAAGTATTTAGCAAGAAAGAAGAGAACATAAATGACATCATAATAATTATTCTAATCATGAATTTGATACATAGTAAGATCAATGTGAAGGTAAGTATTGGTAATTTATATTTCTCTAAATTAGGTACATTTTAACGAACGTCTTATACAGAACTGAATTATTACTTTCAAATATCTTTTCAGGTACTGAATGTCTCAAATGTGGAAAAATCTTTAAGAACCACCATACAATGAGAGTTCATGCTTATGGATGCGGAAGTAATGAATATTTTTATTGCGGTATATGTGGAGCTAGGTTTAACAGGAAGTATAACTTGAAGAGACACACGAGAGGACACGACGTTTCACATTGAAAGATTGTATAGAGAGTGTTAATCTCACTTTTATGTCGACAATGACTGTGATATAATTCATGTAGTTTCTCTTTAATCAGTTAAAGACTTATCTATTCAGTTTAATTTTTCTGTTTTATTAGTTAATACAGGCTTTATGTATTTGGGACAGTTTTTTCATTTCACGTAATGTATTCCAGATAATGTCCATGTAACGAAATCGTCTACAAAGCAATTATTTGCTGTAGTAGTTCATTTAAGAAATATAAAAGACCACCAAAAATGACACCGGCAGATTGTATAGTATCTGCTTGGATTGAATTTACAAGAGAAAGCTTTTAAAATGTTATTATATTCCTCGTAATTCCAGCACTTTTCTAAACCGTTACAATAGTCGATTTTTGCTTAGAAATAATAATTTAATTCCAGGAATCTTTTTTTTTGCATTACGACTTATGTCGATACAGCCAGGTGCTTAATAATATTTAATGCCTTTCATGTTGTTAATGTACCTACCGCAATCTAACCTACTAAAGAGTACGACCACGGAAAAGAAAGAACATTTAACGATTGGTCAGGAATCCTTTAAGAGAGTGATATTTCCTGCTACAAATGTTGTTGCTGCAACAAGGAATATATTTAATATAATTTAATTATGGTATAATTAATTGATTTACCTCTTATTTCAGTAGTCAATGTTTTTAAACAGATTGGTGGTAGAGCCCGTTATTCTCATATTGTTGTTGACTGATTAAGTAGTAAATTTGTAGATAATTGAATTGGAAAAGTTTTGACAATTTCAGGCTTTTATTGTGGCCGTGTTTAAAACAAATTTTTTACAAGGAAAATGTAGCAAATAATGTGCCAATATTAAAAAACCGAATACAAGATCCTCGACTTGCACTTACAGTAGAATTATAGTTTTTTTAAGAAAAAATAAGTATATAGTTTTTAATTTTTGGCAATAACCTCATGGAAAGTTTGCGAGTACGGGCCAAAAACTCCCACCCTTATCGCAGATGGAACATCCCCTTTATCGCGAAAACCACCCCCAAATGGACTTGACGCTATTTTTTTAAATTTCTTTCCAAAAACTTTACTCCAGTGAAAATATGTCACCAGAACAAAAATGTTCCACATAAAATGTACACAAAAAGGTTATATAAGCTAGACAGTTACACACTTTCTTGCAATAGAAGCTCAAATTAGGTAATTTTTTTCGTATTACAGAAAAATCGATGTTATACGCATTTTATTGCAAACATTCCTGAAACAGACAGTTCTACGCAAGAAATTATAGGGAAGAAATGTGTAAAGCTGAGTTTCCTCTATTAAATGCATATAATGCATTCTTTTAGATACGATAGGAGAATATGTGACTTTGTCGCCAACGTGCTGAGCTCGTTTCCTCATCACCCGGTGCGGTTTTTAGTCGTTTCCTCTGTATGCCTAACCCATTGTATTATTTATTTTTCTCGTCTTCAGAATCAAATAATTCTTGGAAGGAGCAGCGTGGTCCAATTTTACCGCAGCTGCTTCTTTTACCTTCATTTCGCAGCTAGAGGATATCAATTTGAAGATCGACGCGAGTGCCGACGCTTCGGTGTACAGTCGGGTACAGTTTTGCTGGGCAGTCAAAAATCACAGCAAAAACTTTACGACCTCATTAAAATACCGTTACGCTCTGTACTATCTCGCCTGCAAATTGAATCACATCTTTATAGGTTTCTAATGTACGTCGGCTTGTTTGCTGAGACCATGCCGAATGGTTCACCGGCGTTAATAATTAGTTCGTAAAGTTTTTGTGATAAACATGGTAACTATGGTCCTTTGCAACTGCAAATATTAGAGGTAGCCCCGAAATTTCAGTCTCCTATTTTGCTATTTTGAAAAGTTCTTGATTTAGTTTATTAGTTTTTTTTGCCATATTTTCCAGTTTTAACAATACTATGGCATTATTTTATGTAATTAAAAATAAATAAAAAAATCCCTCTTGTAAACTCAAACCAAGGACATACTGTACATTTTTATTTTTTGTATGTACTAGCAATTAGAAATTTATTGGGACTGGCTGGGGCAAATAAAAGCACAAATTAGATAATATTTATTTTTGGTGAGAAAAAGACTCAGATCTCACAAAATTCTTTTTGTTGTTACACAAAAAAAAGAATTTTGTGAGATCTGATTATTGTATTTTTTTTTTGTTACACAATAAAATCAGAATCAGATCTCACAAAATTCTTTTTATTGTGTAACAATAAAAATAATTTTGTGAGATCTGATTCTTTTTCCCATCAAAAATGAATTACTACTCACATGGGATCAATCCACCTTCGTTATATAATATTTGGATATAAATTTTGGATGATATTTCATAATCCTCGATTGAGTTAAAAATGGCTTATAAAGGCGTTACACTTTTTCAAATAAAGCTATGCCTATACTATACTTTTATTTGCTGTAAGTATAGGAGAATATTTTGCCCCACTCTTCCCCCTTTGCTAGTTGGCGGTATCCTTTTGAGTTAGTATATCTCTTGTATTTTTGATATGTAGGTATGGTAATTTGGTCGGGAAGTGAACCTGAAACTGACCTTAGACACTGAATTAATTGATATTATTATTGGATATGCACGTATCGATCCATGGGTTTGCAACAGAACCATTATCTCGCTCGGGCTGTAACCATTTTTTTACATTTCCCTAAGGTGGTTTATATAAAAATTCTTTTAGAAGCTATATATAAAAGCCATATAACAAAAACCGTCTCACTCTATGAGACATTTTACGAAAAGGTCAAACTACAGCATTTTTTCAATCCAAATTTTAGCGAATTTGATGGATATGACTTTTCCAAAATTAACATGTAGTCCGTTTTGGCATTTAACTTTCTTTGTTCAGAACCAAGCACTAATTATGACAGTGCTTATTATAAGTCGTATGTCTGATTGGGCTCTATTTAGATCAAAATTATTTAAACACTAAGAATGTTATTTTTTTTTTCTCTTCTTCTTCTTCTTTGCTCAGAACCAAGCACTAATTATTAGAGTGCTTATTATAAGTCATATGTCTGATCAGGTCTTATTTAGATCAATTATTTAAACACTAAGAATGTTATTTTTTTTCTCTTAATAGTATTTTTTAGAAAACTTTCTTCAACTCGTTTGACTCCTTTTTCCTGTGTATGGAGAAAGCCCTACATGAGGTACGGATCTCAAGCACGGGGGCGTTTTCATATGGGTTTTCAGTTTACATCATCCCCCGCTGATGCTAAGGATGATAGTGAAATGCGCGTCCAATAGTGTATTCTAGTGTAGTGTCCAAGGGTCTTGATGTTTCATGAATGTGATTTTCTACTTGGGACCCGGACCCTGCGTGGGCTTGTCCGATTTGACAGGAAAAAGGACCTATACAAGTTGTAAGAACTTCTCAGACATTAATTTTTACTTCAATGGCTTATGGTCTATGAACACAGTTTCGTCAAAAATTGTATCCGAAAAATATTCCGTACTCATGCATCGATACGTGCTGTAGTGTTAAATTACGATAAACGAAACGAAAATATTATTTGAGGTTTAATTAGGACCAGCAACATCGGTCTAGTGTAAGTTAGATACCCAATACTTTGAAATAGGTTTTTATCGAAAATTCAATGAAAATAACGATCTACTCTTGCAACTGATTCTTGGTTAGTAAAATTTTAAGGTTTGTTTTGTTTGTTTATGTTATTGAACCCCTATTGGGTTGATAAATACAAGGTAATATTAGAATTGAAATTAAGTATAAAGATTTTCATGTGCCTGTCCCTATAATAACATTTTTCTAATTATAGTGGGCAGCAAAAGTGTATAATTTTGATTAATCTGAGTGATATTAGATAATTTAAAGAATTTTAATTTTGTTTTTTTCTGTTATTTTTATAAAATTTGTATTATGTTGTTTATAAAAAGGAAAATTTTGTATATTTTGCTCATCTATTTTTCAACATGCCATATTTTATCTTTAAATATATTTAATTTAAGCAGATTTATAATTTGGTTTCTTTTTCCATTCGTGAAACAAATAGAGGGTAACCACAGTTCACCCTAGTATCTATCGCTATTTCATTCTGAACTCAGTGGAATAACGGCTCTAGACTGATAATTTTCGTGGCATCTGTAACCTTGATACATAAGGACTTTCCACACAACCCAAATATTAGGTTTATTGGTGTTACTGGGCATTCAGAAAACGACCATCCCGCGCCAAATTATAGTTTAACCAGCCCACGTTCATTTAAAGCAGCTGGTTCATTAGTTAAATGTCAGATACTTATTGTGTTCTATAACGGCAATAGATATAATTATTGTGTACTAGATGTCATATAAGTTGTTACTTATTCTGTGTTGATTTAAAACATAGAGTGGTTCGGAGTCCACATTAAACTGTAGGTCCCCGTCTCTCTTTACCTAGCATAAGATCCTTGAGATCTTCCAGGGGGTTACTTCGGTAACTTGAGAGGCGGTTAAGAAAACATTGTAAGAAACTAAAGTATTAAAATTTGTTTCATGATGAGCAGCAGGGTGTATTTCAAAATAGTTGGCATTATTAACAGGGAAAATGTAGAATACCCCAGGCGCATGGGAGAATGAACGGGTGGTGTTTTATCTCAAGGTCAGTTTTAGATATTTACAGAAAAATCCAGCGAGCAAATCTCATGCAGATTGTTTGTACTACAATTGGGAGGTAAACAGAATCACATAATATTTGACGTAGATGAGGCAAAACTATGAAAAGAAGAGTTTTTAAAAAGTGTAGCACAAATACCAAAATAGGTAATATGTTTTATAACATTTTTTGTCGTCTCAAAATTTCATTTAAACCGAGTCCGAACCCACTTTGTTGTTCTACTACGAACCTTCGGGATAATGCACAATATTTTCACTATTTTGATGTTTGCTGTATCGTCTTTATCTGAATTCACAAATTTTTAACCGAAAGAAAAATACCTATATACATATTTTCGAAAGCCACTTACTATAACTTTATCATTTTTAGTGTACAGGGAAATAATAGAAAATCAAGGAAAGATACTTGAAGGCCAAAAACGCTTGGGAGAGCGTATTACTACTGAGTTTCTACAAGTAAGAACTATAAATGAGGCGATTTACAAAATGCTGATAACCAATATTAGCTTTGATGGAAACTTGAATCAAAATGAAATGGATAAACCAAGTCCGGTAGAAAAGTTTAAATTTCCCCTCAATACACAGGCACAAATTATTGAATTCAACAAAGAAATTTCAAATAGTATTGAATATAAAAATTATCTGGTAAGTGGGTTTTAACTTTGTAGTGTAAATAGTTTAGTAGTTTTAAAGGTTACGCCGAATCTGCTACATGTGGAATGATGAGAGGTTTTAGATAATCTGCTGGCATGTCTAATATATCCAAGAGAATGCAGTTAAAATTTTATTTAATCCTTCTATAGTCTCCCCTCCAGCCGATATGTACCGCATTCAATGCTATTGCAGTAATTACCGAACGCGTTTTTCTTCTTGTCATCGTTGGGGAGGATTACGGATAGTGTAAATCCAGATTTCCGGGATCCCAACCCTGTTGCGTTAGCCGCCATCTTCAATTGAAGAGTTATTAGTTTCGTTTTTATTAAATAACTCGCTTATTTTGAACTTTAGAGTGAAAATGGCAGTAACTAAACTGGAGAAAATTACAGCTTTCTGTGAACAAAAACTAAAAATTTTTACACATACTTTTGTTTTATTAAGGGCAAAAATAGTTATTTATGCAACAAGTGTGTAAAATGATACTTTTTTCGCGAATGGGAATGAATCCCATGATTGAAAAAAGGCACTTTACAGACGAGTTGCATACACAATTTGTTCTACTACCGCAGTGGTTACCAAAATTATATGAATAAATTGAAATACAAAAATTCTACTTTACGCACTAGTGCGTAAAGTAAGTACTTTACTCATGATAGTAGAAAAAGTATTTTTTTGAAGTGCGTAAACTTTATTCACTTTGTCATATAACAAGTTTTATAAAGGTGCAAATATTGTGTATTAGATAAAGTTAATACTTATATTAATAAATAAATAAATATAAAGGATCGTGCACTATCAATATATCCCTAATGAGAATCAGAGAACATCTTTGTGTTGTGCATGACCCTCTAAAATAATTTTTGACCTGTACTTACTCTACTGTTTGTATAAATTATTAAAATATTATCTTATAGTTGGAAACAATTCAAATTAATGTAATTATAAAGAAGAATATCATAACTTGACAGCATACGTTCCTTATTTATTATTATAATAATAATAGAATAGAATAGGGCTCTAAAAAGGTGGTAGTTAGTTTTTATAAAATTTCAGTCTATTTTAAATTTATTTCTTTTTTTTTGCAATCAGCCTAATTTTGAGAGGCAGGGTATTATAAAACTGAGGCCCAAAATAGATTATATGCTTTTGAGTGTGTGATTTTGTTTGAAATGGAACTTTTAGTGATTTGTAAATAATCATTCTAGTTTCATAATTATGGATGACAGATTGATATAAATGTTGATTGAATTTAATCAACTATAGACATGAGATTTCTAATATTCATTATATTTGTATTCTTATATAGTTCCTTAGTGGAGTATATTCTATGTTTATTAAAAATTATTTCTATTATAGTATTTTAACACACAGCAAAATTATGTAATGAATTGTTTTATAATCCACCCCAAATTACAATGCAGTATTTTAATACAGACTCGACTAAGGCGTTGTATCAAACCATTAACAATGTTTTATTTACGACGGATCTTAACTGATGAAATTTATGAAATAGTTTACGAATTTTTGTTGCTATGAAATTACTATGGTCGTTCTATCTCAGATGCTGATCAATAATAACTCCTAAATATTTAGAAGATTTTATCTTTTTTATTTCGGGGCAGTTGCAATTGATATTACAGTACTTTTTTGTGGATTTTTAGTGTATTTTGAACAGGTTGATTAGCAGCTGAGGTGGAAAAAGCAATAAATGTTGTCTTTTTGATATTTAAACTTAATAAACTAAAATCTAGCCAATTTTGTATCGACTGGAGACCTACTTCAGCCTTTTCGCATACCTCTGTCTCCTGTAAATAAAATAGTGGTGTCATCTGCATATGAGATTAAAGTTTCGTTATTTGGTATATTTCCAATTTCATTATATATACGAGAAATAGAAAAGGTCCCAATACAATACATTGCGGTACACCCATTGAGACTGTCTGATAGTTACTAAAAGTTTCCTCTATTTTTACCTTTTGCTTTCTGTCAGTTAAATAATTCTCAAACAATTGCAATGTGTCTTCTCTAACTCCAACATTTTTCAGTCTATCAAATAACGATATATGGCATACTGTGTCAAACGCCTTCGCCAGGTCTATATATACTACAAGACTCTTTTTATTCTTATTTAGATTATTTATACTTCAGTAGTCAGATCATAAACGGCGTCCTCAGCACAATTTTTACCCCTAAAACCATATTGCTTTCGATGGTAGAGGTGGTGGCTAACGCCAACGCTAACGCAAATAAATTTTAGAGGCACCTGGTTCTCGTACGCACACTAAATCCCAATTTAATTTTTTTACTCCCTTTAATAATGGGGTGGGGGTGGCAATGAGGGTGGCAGAGGGGGTGGCTAATGCCAAAACATTTTTTGAGACGTTTCGTTCTCGTATACACACTAAATCACATTTTAATTTTTTTACTCCCTTTCATAATAGTGTGGGGGTGGTATTTACCCTTATTTACCCCATTTACCCCCGAATCCTTCAACGGAATTAGATACAAATATAATCTAGTTCCAGATCTCATTATAATACATAAGTGTACCAAATCTCAAGTCAATATCATAAACGGGTCCAGAGTAAACGTGCTCACAGAAACTTACAGACAAACAGAAAAATTTTGTTTCGACAAAAAAAAGACATATTTTTTTGCGTTACTATACCACCACTGGACGTGGAAGTAAAATGGTAAGAATCAAAATTATGGAGGATTAAATTTGCCACAAGCTTGGTTATTGCCATTTTCAACCTTAAGTTGAAAATAAGCGAGTTATTTAATAAATACGAAACGACCTCGTCAACTCAAGGTGGCTGTTAACGCTAACGGGATTAAAATGCCGAAAATTCTGATTTAGACTACTCATGACTCTCCGTAACGGTTAAAAAAAGGAAAACACATCCGCGGAGTAATGCATCTTGCAATGTACATTTCGACTGGAGTACCCCGTTTCAAAAAACAGACTTTTAGGCTTACTAAAAAAAATGTTCCTCCACATACATAATTCGATTCATATTATTGGACCACGGCTAAAAGACATTTCCCTCCCCGTATTTCGGGATGGGGAATCGATTGCAGTAAGTCCAAAGGTGAAAAAATCTGCCTTTATCACCTATTGGCTAAAAACTACCCCCAAAACGAGTATTTCATGGTGTAGCAAGTGGATGCGGAGTTGTTGTGCGGAATAAGTGATTTTTGATACGGGACTGCCGAGAGGGTTGATCAAAGGGGGTAAAAACCACCCCTTTGAGGCAAAGAACGGTCGTAAATAATTCTTTCGCGCTATTCAGAGGGAATGTAACTAAAAAAGATCGAGGAGAATGAGGTAAAATTCAACCACCGACCCCTTATTTCCAGTCAAGGGGGTGAAAACCTGCGGGGATCACTCTCCCCCCTCAATTTCTCTACCGGTTTTTCAAAAGGTATTGGTTTGGGTGTTGGTCAATATAGATGAGGGAATTCAAATTCATCCATCACCCGTCGGACCTATGCCAATCGATTCCCCGTCCCAATAAACGGGGAGGAATATATCTTTTAGCCCTGATCCAGAAGTGTTCAACTTTGCTGCTTATTTACTTGGAGTGTATGAAAAGTAGAACGTTCGAATAAATGGTTGTTTTTTAAAGAAATTTTTAACTGTGCTAAGAATTTTCACTTTCAGATAAAAACATATTGCACAATAGGCGGTACAGAAGGGAATGAAGATGGTAAGATCATAGCCAAGAAATTGCTGTCAAAAATTTTCACCAAATATGTGCTGACTTTATACTCGTGGACGGGAATATCGAGAACAGCTGGTTTGCAGAAGAAAGAGGCGTTCCAGTCATATGAGGGAATTCTCTCATTTTTCCATGAGGTAGTTCAAATGGCCGATTCCCGGTGGAATAAGGAGAAAAATGAAAGATTTTTTAAAATCCATACATTAAAACACGCCAAACAAATGAACGCGGCACATGAGAAGAAAAAGAAAAATAAGGAAGTCGCTCAGTCAATTACTGAAACTGATTTTGATACTAATAATGATATGTCATTCAGTACAGACGCCAACATTACTTACCAAACAACCGAAGACGACATTGATAATTTAATGCAAAATTAAGGTTGCTTATTTTGAGGTGAACTTTAGGGATTTCTAATAATATTAATGTAAGAGTTGGTCAACGATTTATTGAAAGTTCACCCTTTGAAATTTTGTAGTATTATAGTTTCTCTATATCTGCAGAAGGCACCAACAATCTGGCTGGACAACTCCTGTCCAAAGAGCACATCTGACATAAAAACAAGCACTCAGATATATTGTCACAATATAGCACTTTGATAGTTTTATCAGTTTCGGAAAGGACATTGCTTTCTGTTTCCTCCTAGCAGCGTAGTACTTGAGGAGGTTGTTTTAAAATATTTGCTGAATATCGCTTGCAAAATAAAAAAAAGTTATACCTACGTACCTATTTAAAATAGAATGAAAATAATTATTAAAATATATTTAAAATCTTATGTGTGTTTTTAAATGTTAAGTTAAATATTTAAAATATGTAGTATAAAAAGGAAATAAATACTGTATGCGAAACAGTTTACATTCCATTTAATAATAATAGTAACATCTTTATTAGGGCGAAGTTTAGATATAAGCTATTCCTCCACTTAACCCTGATTAAATAATATAACATGGACTTATTGGTGTTGCACTTTTCTGTCCTGTGACATTTGAATCAGATCCAATCAGCTGAAACTAAGCTACTAAATTTACTTAAAATTTGATATCAATTACTGCTTCATAAAAAATATATATATTTTTTTCAGTCTCATACGTACACATCCCATTAACATATATCACGTTAAGCATCATAGCAATAACTCCACTTATTGTTATAAAGAAATAGTTTTTGCTAGTGGCAGACTGGGCTTAATATATTGGTTGTCGAAAGACAAAGCAAGCAAAACTCTATCCAGACCCTCATGTAAGACACCGCTTTGAATTGTGAGGAGGACATTTGTGTTTTAAATTAAATGAAGTTATTTTGAATTCAAATTGATCTTCAGCAGGATACACCAGTATATCAAAAGCCGTATTTTGCTTAATTTCACAGAATTTCTATCATTACAGCAGCACAATGAGGTAACCAATGAAAACAGTAGAATTCTCGGCTTGGTACTTTCTAAAAGTAATTGTCACATTTTTCACGACAATTCGCCGATGGTAACAGAAGATAAGCACCACCCTCCTTGCATTAATAATTTTCCTGTTAAACCTTTCCATAAAGCTTATAGTTTTGAAAAGGCTAACTTTCTAGCAATGAAATTCTTGTAACCAACTGAAGATTTTTGTCTCAATTTGATGATGTTAATGGTTGATGGCTCGCGACGCGTTCTATACTAAACTATATTCTATACTGGGCGTTTTATGTACCATATTATACAACAAAAAGTAATAAGCATCCAGTATAGAACTAAAATCTACCATCCGTTACAAAAACTATTTCAGACAGTATAAAAAGCATAAAAAACCTGAGCATTAACATAACTTTAAACCAGCTCACTCATCAGTGAAATCACTCGTTCACAGGGAATTTTATTAGCAGCACTGAAACCTCACTTAAAACCGATCCCAAGAATCTATGGAACTTTGTGAACAGCAAGGAAGGCCAATCTAGGGAGCATGCGCTATAATAATGCAGAGTTAAATAATCCTGAAATTATAGTTGATTCTTTTAGTAATTATAAAGTGTTCTTCTTCTTCTCAATGACGACTCTTATATGAACTTCGACGACACCCACTCCAACATACCCAGTATAAATATTATATCATTGCACGAGGACGAAATAGTACTTTCAATGAAGAGTTTAAAAAATAAAATGACCTGTGGTCAGGACGGTATTCCCAGCTGTTTTGTTAAAAAGTATCCACTTGTTATAGCGCAACCATTAACTTATCTCTGAGGCAAGATGGTTCACACAACTACTGCCTAAAGTTGATGATCAAAATCCTATTAATCGTACTAGAAGAACACGGCTTTTCTGCGCCGCTACTCACTTTCTTTCGCTCATACTTGACAGATCGTCTCCAGTACGTTACATATAACTGTTTAAAATCAATACGCGATTACTTTAGGAGTTCCACAAGGATCTAACTTAGGCCCTCTATTCTTTTGTCTTTTCATTAATGACCTGAGTAGTGTAACTGATTGTCATAAACTGTTTTTTGCAGATGACTTAAAAATATCCTAATCAATGAAATCGGCTGACGACTGTAATCTACTGCTAGCCGAGCTGGGTGAGTTGGTATATTGGTGTAATAAAAAACGTTTTTTAATTTGAGCATCTCCAAATATAAAGTCTTGATTGACTTCTGTAAAGTCAATATATTTACATATGGGTATCAAATTGAATCGCTCTAGTTCGCACCTATGCAGTAAGAGATTTAGGAATTTATTTTGATTGTAAATTAAGTTTTCCACACATATAGAGCAAACCGTTTCGTCCTCCATGAGAATGCTGGGATTTGTGCTTAGACTGGATCAAGATATTAACGATACCAATGTCCTCATTGCACTGTTCTCCGCCTATGTTCGTTCCAAGCTCGAATACTGCTCTCCTCTCCGTTTATGACTGCTATATAAAATTTATCTGTTCAAAAGAAATTTCTAAAATATCTCATTTACCGGATTGATGGCAGGTATCCTAACAAAGGTTGTGGCAACCAGCATTTAGTAAATAGACTTAATTTCAGTTCGTTAGAATATAGAAGACATTTTTACGAATTAAAGTTTTTACACATACTATTACATAATGGGGTTGACTCCCCCGAAACATTAAGTCAATTAAATTTCTTGGTGGTTATTGGTAAGGTATAGATTTACTTACAAGCAATTTTACTTTATTACTTTGTTCTGTAATTGGTTATGTACTACTGGACAAGTAAACGATTATTATTATTATTAAATTATACCAAATTATATCATCAAATTAAATTCCAATATAAACATTTTATTTTATAAATTGATTAATTAAGCAATTATAGAGAACTTCAAGTAAGGGATTTAAGCGGTGGCAACCTGGTAAATATTTATGTATTTTTAAATCACTAACACAATTATTAACATACATTTTTATTTTAGGACTGTTTTATTGTGGGGTATGTAATAAACGTTATAGACACCACCAATCTCTGTACAACCATACTAGATTCGAGTGCGGCAAAGAACCTGTTTTTAGCTGTACATTTTGTCCGTACAGAGGCAAAAGAAAGTCCAGTCTTAAACAACACCTAAAGAGACATAACGTAAAGTGAGTCTTCTGGACAATGTAATTGGGCCTTCCAATTGATAATTCATGAATGAAATACTGATGGACCATGGCATATTAAAAATTGATGTTTTTTTAACTAAATGGAATGAAATTTGAAATTGTACGAGATGTTCAGTAAATGAAATATTTCTTTAAATTTTGAAATTAACATTATTTTTTATTTTTAAAACTTTGGAATAATTATTATTGTTTAATGTTAAAATGTTTCTTCAACATAATAGAAAAGGACATTAATTTGAAATGTTGATGTTTACATTTTTAAGAGATCTTCTATGTATGCAGAAAAATATAATTCTACTGAATACTTAAAAAGGTGTTACAATCATGTGGAATTGAAATAGCGAAGTACTCGCTATGCTTTAAATAGACGGTGCGCGTCCCACATGGCAAAATTGAAAACTTCTTTCCTTTTTCATCGATTTACTCAAGAACCAATCTTTATTAATTCTATAAATCCCTCTCTTGCAAAATTGTTATGTCATCCTTCCTAATTGTTGCGCCATCTGTAAAAAGTCTTAGTTATAAGACTACTTAAGAGTATAAATTTAAAAATTCGCCTCCATTTGGTACAAAAATTTTTTTCTTGATCTTAGATACTATGCTTTTGGTAATATATTTTTAAAAATATGTTAAGTTATATTTTTTTATATATAAGTTTTCTCTTGCGGAGAACACGGCTTGGTACCATGACGTCTTAGACATCTGATGTGACGGAGCAGTCAATCAAATTAAGCAATACCTATGCAAGTACATTAGTATGAATGCCAGTAATTCGTTTTTGTATTTAATTTACAAATTTTCTAAAATTACCTTTCAATTATTTCTCTCATTCTATTACACTTACAATATTACGCTATATTTAGTATTTATTTCATAAGATTTGAAGCCACAATTACATTCAGTTCAGATTCAATTCAAATTTTTATAGGTATTTTATAGATCTGTTAAATACTTTTAAGATGCAAGGAAATCTATCAAAACTACGTGATCTTGTCATGGTCATGACACGAGGACAAATTAAGGCACAATTAACAAGATTTGTTAGTTTCGTGGCTAATTTTGATAATAACAGATCGAGCGTTTTGAAATCATTTGGAATGAATTTTTCAGTCAGGCATTGAATCATTCGATGACATTAAATGCCAAGTTAGCGAACGTAAATTTTTAAAGATGCATTTTTTGACATGTCTCAAAGGCAATACGTTTAATTATAAAAATAACACGCCAGTGAAATCAGCAAACACAAATAGTTTTCAAAATAACAACTGTCACATTTCATCCATTTTATTAACTCCCTAAACAACAAAATTCAGTTTACAGTTGAAATAGAAAAAAAACGGTCAATAAACTTTTTAGATATTACGCTGACACGTAAAGAACATGGGCTAGAACTTGATATTTACAGAAAGCCAACTTTTACTGACACTCTTACACATGCAAATTGTAATCAATCTTGGAAGATTAAAATGTCACCGTTTCATAGCTATGTACACACACTATTATCTCTAAATTTAAATAGGGTTAACTTTGAAAAAGAAGTTAAAATTCTTAAAACGCTAGCAAAAAACAATTGCTATGATGAGTTACTTATTGACAAATTAATAAAAAATTAACAGAGAAAACCATTACAAAAACATTTTTATAACGTGCCAAATATAGAAAACAAAAAGTGGCATAGTATAAATTATCTAAATAAGGTTAGCAACTCAGTATGTAATAGATTAAATAAATTAGGTATTAATACAATAGGTCGCTTGTTGGTTAATAATAAAGAAAAGACAGAAAATATAAAAAAATCCGGGGAATATGAAATAAAGTGTGACGACTGTGATGCCGTATATATAGGTCAGAGTGGCCGTAGCATAGGTGTGAGGTTAAGAGAACACAAACAGTCTATTTTGTATAATAAAAAATCAACTGGTTTCGCCGAACATTGCATTGAGCAAAATCACGTTTTTAACGGTAGTAGTGTTAAACTTCTGCATAGTGTAAACACAGGAAAAATCCTAGACATGCTTGAAATTTTAGAAATTAAGAAGGCCCTAAGAAACCATAAAAACGTTACAAATACACAAACAGAATTTATGAACAATCCTGTACTAGACACAGTAATAAAATGAAAATTAAGTTTGTAGTTCCGGCCTGTATTGTTAAATTTTAAGAAATAGCAAATCAAGTTATTGTCTCCCTCTAGGTGGATAGAGGATTTGTAAGATATATACTGTGAACCACCACTTTCAGGTCAGTTTTTAAGACTCTTTGATAATGGTCGCAAGGCATAACATATGTCAGAGAAATTTGAAAAGAAACTAATGAAACACTGAACCAAGTACGTATTGTAACTATTATTTTGAATATTTACAATTATCCTATTTTAACTTGAATTTTCTTAGAGTATAAAAACATTTTGAAATAATAAGAATATTCTAATAATTACTTACTTATTCTCTCTGCTAAAAAAATTTTTCCTTATTCCTTTAAACCATAGAAATTCCGTGAGTTTAATGTTATAGTAATTTATTTTGTAGGTTACTATATACTTGAGGTTTTATATTTGATGTAAATTAGCAAATTTGGAGAAATATTTCTCTATATGCATGCATAAATAATAAGGGCAGAATTTATTACTGCAAAAGAAGCGTAGGGGTAGCTTTTAAATACCTAGTTGAAACGAAATTTTGTCTAGATACGTAATTTTTTGCTTAAATTAAATAACTTTTTGATATGTTTATATTTCAGTTCTTCCCTTAAGAATGTGTAAAAAATGCGGTAAAACCTACAAGCACAATTCTTCCCTGTACAATCACATCAGATACGAATGCGGAAAGGAGCCGACGTTTGAGTGTCCACACTGCAGTTATCGATGCAAAAGAAAAACACAACTAAAACAACATATTAACCGGCACAAGAAATATCAACATATTAATGCTTCTTATTACTAGTTTTTATTTTTTTATTTTTAGAAAGTATAGTTACGTATAGAGCAGTCGTTTTGCAACAGAAATCAGGTAAATTTAAAGATATTGTAAGCAAGGGATTTGGTACCTACAGTGTGTCTCACCTAAAAATTATTTTGTTTTTGTCCGATTTAACTGATCTCAAAAGATTAGAGGTCACTAAGGTCTATTTAAGACCGCAAATTCCATCTTTAAATGCAAGGCCATCTACGATGCTAAGTTATATGAAACAAATCAAAAATCATAAGCTTGAGTGCTAGTCAGATTCTGCTTTTATAGATTCTATAACCTTCAATCTCATCTATAACAAAATATTTGATAATACAGGAAATAAAAAGTCTGACAGACTTTACTTTTGTGAATTGAGATGATGTACCAAATAGTCACAGGATCCTCGTGCCGGTCGTCACATGCCTACCTTGCACTGACGAGAGCCAACAGCTGGAAACTGCAGTCTGCAAGTGGTGTGTGACGGCTGGCAAGAGAGCTCCTTTAAGTAGGATCAGTCTTTCGGCTGGTGTTTGTTGCAATCGAAGCATTGGCGTTTTGATGGTAATATGCAATTATTACACTTAACGCGCCAGACTTGTAACTTGTAATTCAGCGCTTGGCGGGGCACATAGCCCGGAGAGTAGCTGTTGGTTGCAGTCTGGTTACGTTCCTTATAGTAAAATAAGGATTTTATAGAGGAGTTTGCGACTAAAAATGTTATATTTTAATATTCCGCCCTCTAAAAGTACATTTGAACTATAGTAAATTATTGGCAGTGAACGTTGGCAAGTCATTGTCAATTGAATTTAAGAGTGATTAATATTGAAAATTTTGGATAATACGTGATTGCAAACGAGGAAGTACTAAATTATGATAGACAACTAGAAAAGTAGTTATTCATTTACAAAAAATTTTGAATATAAAATTTATCTCGATGACTGATTTTTGATTTTGGCACTCTTTGTTGGTTGCTTATATGTAGAGAAGCTGCAATCTGCTTACCACTGTGTGATCTTTTCACGCTCTAAAATTCTTCTCTCGACATATTAATTTGTTATCTGCAATAGTTTGACAAACATAATTAAAAATTGAAATGTGGGTTAACCATGGGAGGCCTTGATACGTTTATTAGAATGCTTATTACTACAGCTACAACAAGTCCCTTGGTTCGACTTCTTTTTCGCCTGCTATTTCATAAAATGACTGGCTCTATTAATTTGTTTAGTATGAACAGGCCATTCCCAGTTATAATCTAGTGAGTAGAATGTTACATTTATGAAGTTTTTGCATTAGCATTGGTTATGGAAATCAATATTTTAATATGTATCTATTACTATGTTATTTTTAAATTTGTTTCAAAACAGCTCTTGTAAACTATCTACAGATAAGGTAAATCCGGTTTTAAACTGTAATTAATACTGAAAACTGTTGGTTGAAAGAAATTCCTTAAAATACAAAGCAAGTGACAATAATGGACTCTGACACGTCGATTTTTAAATGAATTTCTCAATTTTATTATTTAAAAAATCTACAAACATTTTTAAAAAATTATGACGTCATCGGTAATTTTTAAGAGGGCAAAAACCCATTTTTAAAAGTGTCATTTGAAAGAGCATATTTTTCTGCATACAGTGTGTTTGATTCTATGCCATATTGCATGAAAATTAATCTGAGTTTCTTATAATAATATAATAAAACAAAAATGCAAGAATTAATAGAGTAAACAATAATCAAATTAAATGTTCAAATTGCATGTCATTTGTTTCTTAACAATGTCCAAAGCAAAACTGAAATTTTTGCAAAAAATTAATTCGGGTCCAATTTTTCCAATTTTGTAACTAATTCTGTTATTTAGTCCTCAACATTGTTCAATTTATTAAAATAAACTTTGGATTTAAGGTAACCCCACAAAAAATAATCTAATGGGATTAGGTCCAGCGATCTAGCTGGCTATTCTGATCCGCGTCTATCAATCCATTTGTGTGGAAGTTTCGTTTAAATAATTACGCACTAAATAATTAGAGTGCACTAAATCAAAGAATGAATTGAATAGCTTACCAGATGAGTTTTTAAATCAAGATCTGTTGAATAATTATTTTTTAAGCGTGGCCGAACAGTCCAATGTAAATATTAAACACGTTGACTTATTACAATAATAATCATATGAGACCTAATATTAAATTTACTTTTTCGGAAATAAATCAAAACGTTATTTATACGTCTTTAAAAAGTATTAAGTTTGAAGCAACAGGGAGTGACAATATTAATTTAAAAATCAGTAACTTAATAATTCCGCATTGCATTGATGTAGTGCAAAACATATTTAATGAACCCCTGAAACTCGGTATATTTCCAGGCGAGTGGAAATCCGCGAACGTTCTGCCTCTTCCCAAAGTATCTGTACCGATAAATCTAAATAATTTGCGCCCTGTTTAATACTCCCAACATTTTCTATAATGTTCGAAAAAATAATATCGATAGATTTGAAACATTTTTTGAAACGACATAATATTTTGCCTGTTGTTCAATTGAGATTCAGGGGAAAGCACGGAACTTCGAATGTTCTTTTAAACGTGTTAAATGATGTTTCATTGACGTTAGATAAATCAAACTATATGATATTAATCTTATTAGATCAAAGTAAAGGATTCGACTTGGTAGACTTTGACTTATTAGCAAAATTAAAATATATGGGCTTTAATAATTCTGCACTGAAATGGTTTAGCAGCTGTTTAAAAGAGCGTACCCAAAAAGTTTAATATGTGATAATGAATCACAATTGGGTACTACCAGTACCATAAGGCAGTATACGTGGGCCTATATTATTATCGATATATACTTTTGTTTTACCAATTGTATAAACACTGCAAAATCCACTTATATGTGAATGACGCCCAGCTATATATACCCGGTGTTAGAAAATTATGGGGACGATGGAAAATTTCGAACAGTTTGCATCAAATCGAAAAATAAACTTATAAACCTTACCCTTCACGTAGCCCCAAACAAAATAATCAAGTGGCGCGAGGTCGGGAGATCTTGCTGGCCATTCAATAGTTCCTCTACGACCTATCCATCGGTTTTCGAAAGTACGATTCAAATAGTCCCTAACAATATCCTGTTAGTGTGGAGGAGCCCCATCTTGCTGGAACCAAACATTATCGAACTCATCACCAGCAATCTCTTGTATTGCGGGAACTATTTGATCTGTCAACATTTCCAGGTATTTTTCGCCATTCAAATTTCCTATGAAAAACGGTCCTATGATTCGATCCCTGAAAACTCTTGTCCTAACATTTAATTTTTGTGGATACTGCGCGTGTGTTTCAAGCATCCAGTGAGGGTTTTCGCCACTCTAATATCTGAAATTATGGCGATTAACTTTTCCACTGAATTCGAAAGTTGCTTCATCTGAGAAGACAAGTAAAGATGACAAAAAATTTGGGTTTTGGTTACTCCTTTCCATCATTAATACACTAAATTCAAGTCGCCGATCAAAATCATCTTCATTTAACTCTTGGTGAAGGTGAATTTTGTAAGGATGAAATTTCAAAAGTTTCAAATTCTTATGAACTGAAAATGCACTCATATCAAGGTGTTGACTGGCTTCTCTGATTCATAACCTTCGATTTTCAACAAATGCCTGTTGTTTCATGTTTCAGATTTTGGTCTTCCAGACTTTGAGCGATTTTTATTTGTCTTTGTGTCTAGGAATCGTTTGATAGTACGGGACATAGTAGATTTAGAAATTCCCACTTGATCTACACGGAAAGTTTCGTTGAATAAAATCACAACTTCATCATAGGACCTTTCTTTATCGCCCCACCCTCGCGTCATTAAAAGAGAAACTCTTAAAGTAACCATTATGCAGAAAAAAACGCGAGAACTAATGAAAAATGAAATAACTTTTTCGGTACAAAAGTGCGCTCCTGCCTCTACAAAAGTTGGAAGGAACTGAACGTTCTTGTAGAAATTTCACAAAACAAATACTGTTATTAAGAACACTTTAAAAAAAAGCATTCATAAAAACCAAGATATCACAGATATTGTTTTTTAAACTGAATGTTTTTTTGTCAACACAAGTAGCTAGAGTTTGTAAATATTTACAAACTTATGGACGCTTAAGGTTTATTTCAATTTTGTGCGATTGCAGCGACACCTTGCGAGAATCGAAAAAAATTCACGTATTTTTGGCCGTAGAATCCGAATCCGTTATACAAAATAGGGATTTTCTTTACAAATTTCAAAGTTGCCCCCTCGCCCCACCCACTGGGTTAGGGGTGGGAGAGTCGAATCCAATGTCATTGGATAGATTTCGTTAAATAACAAATACGTGTTTTTCAGTTTTTGAATTGGACGTTTTTTTATGGGCACAAGACAGCGACACCATGCAAGAATCGAAAAAAATGTCCAGAATAAAATTTACGTATTTTTTGCTGTAGAATCCGATTCCGCAATAAAAAATGGGGGTTTCCATTTGAAATTTGAAAGTTGCCCCACCCACAGGGTAGTGGGTGGGGAGATCAATTTGGTATCAGTAGATAGTTTTTTGAAAAATTTTTGACACGTATTTTTTTATTTTTCGATTTGATGCAAACTGTTCGAGATTTTCCACCGTTCCCATACTTTTCTAACACCCGGTATACAAAGCCTGTACAATATCACAACTAGAGGAATCTGTCAATTCTATAAACGAAGATTTGTGCTCATTCACAATCTGGTGCTCTAGTAATGGTCTAAACGGCAATTCTAGTAAAACGCTTTATGTATTGGCAATGAACGCCAATGAAATGCCATTTTCCAAGAAAGGTTATGGATAAATAGTACAAATTAATTGGGTAGAATTAGTAAAAAAACTTGGATTGTTTATTGATCAATCTTTCAGCTTGTCCCAATATATTAATCATATAATTAAAACTCATTACTTTAAGTTAAAGACGCTATATAAGTCCCTTATCGATTCTCACATTTACTATTGTTCTCCAGTTAATTATCATTTTCTAACAAATTGTAAAAAGCTCAAGTTACAGATAATTCAAAATTCGTGCATGCGTTTTATCTGCTGTATCCCTCCTCGAAGTATCTCACTTAATTAGACATAAAGTAATTACTGTTGCCAATAGGGAAATTTATCCTTATTATATAATGCTTTTTAAATTTATAATGTATCAAAAACCTGAATACCTATATAACCTACTTACAAAAAGATCTGATGTTCGTAATTTAAATGTGAGAACTAACTCCTAATCTTTTTATTATGTTTTTCCATATATTTTAAGTGTTATTACTTTTTGAGAAATGCACTTAAAAATCGTGTCTGAGCGATATCACATGCTTTGTAACAGTTTAAAAAAATTTATTTCAAACATTTGCACTTTTATGGAAACAAAAAAAATCACTTTATCCTAAAATTGTCCATACTTTGTTCTGTGTATGAGTTGCTTATTTTGACACTTCCGGTCAAAGATATTGAGAACGACCAGACATCCTGCTGGTAATATGACCTTACAAGATTGTTAGTTTTAGAGGTTTAGTAACTGGCAATATCTCGGAAACAAGCCATACGCAACTCTAATGCAAAAAAACCATAGATGGTTAATAGGCGTGATTTTTGTAACACAAATAAAAAATTTGTTCTATAATATTTTACTTTTTATTCTATATTACTATATGTTGCATATGAATAAGTTTTGAAAAGGGATGCCGATAAGATGTTTGAAGGGTTATGCATGAACTCAGTTCAAGAAGATCCCGAAATCAGCACAGCAGTCATGAAATTACATTTACATAGTCTACTCAAGCCAAATTCAGCAATATAACTTATCGTGACATAGGAATTTTTTAATAGCCCAGCCGTCGGCATCGGTCGAAATCTATGCTTTCTCACTCGATTTTTTATGAGAATTAAGAAAAGTTGTTTGGCACGAAGATAAACACAACAATAATCTATATATCTATGGATATTTTTTGTTTTCTTTTTCACTTTCTTAGTTTATTTTGCAAGTTATAGCCTCTCCTACTCAATTGTTAGCCTCACCTTCGCGATGAGTTCAATTTGAACTTGGTGCACCCTGTTTTCACTAACGAGGCTCTAACGACCGAGTAAGGGCGGAATAACCCTTACCTTTTGCCGTGAGCACATCCACCTTCTCACGAAGTGTGCGGTAAAAATAACCCACCGCACACAAAGGTTGCTTTTGGAATCGTTTGGTTACCCCATCGTCGCAGTCTCCTTCTGTGCCATGGGACCACACCACTCGCCTTCCGCAACCGAGCTGATCAGTTGCATACCTGCTCCAGCTAAAACTTTAAATGCAGCTTCGTTTTCAGTCGATTAAGGCTTTAAAAAAAAATGATGGAGCGTTCAAGTGGGACAAAATCATCCGGAGGTAAAATACCCTCCCGATCGGATCTCCGGGGGAGGGTGCCCACAGGGACACCTCATCGAATGTCGAAAAAACACCGACAAGTTAAATCCAAGAAAACTAATTCTTTCATCTACGGCGCTTGGAATGTTCGTACTTTGAACGACAGCACTCGCACCGATCGGCCTGAAAGAAGAACTGCTCTAATAGATAGAGAACTTCACCGACTCAATGTTGACGTTGCAGCTCTCAGCGAAACTCGATTTTTGGAGGAAGGCTCTCTCACAGAAAAGTACTACACCTTCTATTGGAAAGGTCTTCCCACCAATTCAAGAAGGCAACATGGAGTAGGATTTGCCGTTCGGAATCAACTTGTATCCAACTTAACACAAGTACCACAAGGCCTATCCGAGCGTCTAATGCTGCTACGCTATGAGCTATCAGATGGCAACGCGGTAAATTTAATAAGCGCCTACGCTCCCACTCTGGATGCAAGTCACGAAACCAAGGAAAGCTTCTATCAACAGCTGGAAGAAACCCTCTGTAGAATACCTAAAACGGAACGACTCGTTATTCTTGGTGATTTTAACGCTAGAGTAGGGAGAGATGCAGACACCTGGCCAGGCATCATAGGCAAGAACGGTTTGGGCAACATGAACGCTAACGGTCAACTACTCCTAACTAAATGCGCCGAACATGATCTAGTTATAACAAACACCATTTTCCGACAAAAGGATAAATTTAAAGGCACCTGGCGTCACCCCAGATCAGGTCACTGGCATCTACTGGACTATGTTATCGTACGTAGGAAGCATCTCAAGGACGTCCAAATTACAAAGGCGCGCATTGATAGCGAGTGTTGGACCGATCATCGTCCTGTTGTCTCTAAAATGAAAATTGTTATGAGACCCAAACACCGAAGAACTCAAGTAAAACGTAGACCCCGTCTCTGTATTAGTAAATTGCGTGACCAACAAACCGTCGATCAGCTAAAGCAAAAAGTTCAAGAGAATTTGAGTGCACTAGAAGAAACCGATTCTGTAGATGTCGCTACTACCTGGACACAAATTAAAGACAGTTTAAAAAGTGCGAGTGAGGAAATTCTTGGCACTGCAGCAAGTAAAAAACAGGAGGACTGGTTCAATGATAATGAAGCTTTTATACAAGAACTTCTTGACCGCAAACATATTGCCTTCCAAAACGCTATCAACCACCCCAACGACTTATCAAAAGCAGAAGCTTTTACCCAATCTAAGTATGAAACGCAACGCGAAATCAGAAGAATAAAGAACGAGTGGTGGGCAAGCAAGGCCAGAGAAATTCAAAGGTACGCCGACTCACACGACTACAGGAATTTCTTTCAAGGAGTAAAAGCAGTGTACGGCCCCAGTCGGAAAAATATGTGCCCTATTAAAGATTTAAATGGAAATCTCCTCAAAGAAGACCAGGAAATAAGAGCCCGATGGAAAGAACACTACTCTAACATTCTTAACCAGCAAAGTCAAGCCGATCACGATATTATAAATCTTATCCCTCAATATGACACCTTCGAAGACTTAGATAAACCACTAACAACGGAAGAGATCTTAACCGCCATTGGGCAGCTAAAAAATAACAAATCTCCCGGCGCCGACTCACTCCCAGCTGAGATCTTTAAAGTTGTGTCGTCAGAGCTCATACCCTACCTCAAAAAACTGTTTGATGTCGTGTGGGAAAGTGGTCAAGCTCCGCAGGAGTTTCGTGATACACTTTTAATCAACCTCTTCAAAAACAAAGGAAGCGCTGCGGACTGTGGAAATTACAGGGGTATAGCTCTCCTGGCTGTTGGAGGGAAGATACTCACTAAAGCGATGGCAAATAGGCTAACACCTGTTATGGAAAAGTTACTTCCTGAAACACAGAGTGGCTTTAGACCAAACCGAGGCACATCGGATTTAATCTTCACACTTAAACAGCTTCAAGAAAAAGCACTCGAACATCAAGGAGAAATTCACATGGCCTTCATTGATTTAACCAAGGCGTTTGACTCGGTGGATAGGGAAGTGCTCTGGAAAATTATGTTCCGCTTAGGTATCCCTAGAAAATTTGTGGAAGTATGTCGCAGTCTACATACAAACAACAACGCCCAGGTTATGTATAATAATGAGGCAACCGAACCTTTCCAAACCCTCACTGGAGTTAGGCAGGGATGTGTCCTGGCACCCCTACTCTTTAATTTGTTTACCACTGCTCTAACAATTATTGTTGACAACAAACTGACAGTCAGAGGAATAGGTCTCAGATACCGTTTTGATGGCGGTCTCTTTAACATAGGGCGCTTTAGAGCTTTCACGAAGACACGCACACGATTCATTTGTGATCTCCAGTATGCGGATGACTGTGCACTTTTAGCCTCTACGCCGGAAGAGCTTCAAGAACTTTTAGATGTGTATGCCCAGAGCTATGATTCCTTGGGACTTAAAATCAACATTGGAAAGACTAAGATTATGTCAACTCCTCATCAAGTGAACCAAATAGACATTACACTTAACGGAAATTCTCTTGAAGTGGTGGATCAGTTCAATTACTTAGGCAACGTTGTTAATGACAAAGCAAACATGGACAGCGAGATTCGCAATAGAATTAACGCCGCATCTAGAGCACTCTGGGGACTTAGAGAGAGAGTATTTGACAACCACGACCTTGCTTTGTCAACGAAAATGGCTGTCTACAGAGCAGTTATCATTCCAACACTACTATATGGATGTGAAAGCTGGGTTACTTACCGTCGTCATGTGAAAGAATTAGAACATTTTCAGCAAAGACACCTCAGAAGTATGATGAAAATCCGTTGGTTCCATCACATATCAAACGTGGAAGTACTCAGGAGAGCAAACAGCCTTCCAATTGAGGTGCTTATTTCAAGAGCACGCCTAAGATGGGCAGGTCACGTTCATCGTATGCATGATAACCGCCTTCCTAAATGTGCACTTTATGGTGAATTGCTAAGCGGTAGAAGAAGGCGTGGCGGTCAACGAAAGAGGTTCAAAGACGCTCTCCATGAAAATCTAAAGTCCTGCGGCATTGCAGACGAGCAATGGGAACAACTTGCAGCGGACAGAACCGAATGGCGAGGGGTTGTGGCCAGCTATCAAGGAAATGTCGCTGCAAGAAGGCCGAATCCAAGACCTAACCAGGTCTATGTTTGTCCTGACTGCGGTCGACATGTGCTCTCCCGAATTGGCCTCTATAGCCATAGTCGTGTGCACCGTAGATGAATGGGAATTACAATAGACTACACCTTTTACTTGTTTTTTATTGTACACAATCTATCGACTGTAACATTTTTATACTCGGACTCGAGTAACGGCTAATAAAATAAAATAAAACACTGAAATTCAAAAAGTAAATCGAAATATATGTCTATAAGTGAGTTTTGTTAACATACATTTTTACAAAAAATTAATTGTTCGAAGTGCGGATATTCGAAATAAATAATAAACACCATAGAAATTAGACAACCCCTAATTCCAGAAGCCAGGGCTTGTGCGGAAGGGGATTACACATTGAAAAAACGCGGACATACAACCATTTCCTCCGACAGTGCCAATGCCGGAGCCAGGATACGAACCCGGTGGTGCGATGTTCGTGTGATTAATCGCGATTGCCACCTCGCGCCTTAACCCACTCGGCTATCGACCAGACAAATATTTGGGAAATATGAAAATTTCGGATACACTCCCATTAAGCTGTTGTTATTAACTATAAACATCGAAATTCAAAAACTACTATTTTTGGCATTAATTTTTTGCAAAAATTTGTGTTGATAAAATTCTTAATATACTTCTCTAGGGATTTCCTTTTTCAATTTCGGTACTTTATAAATAGAAGAAGAAAAATAATTTCATAGAAGTCCAAATTTTTGCTTTGTTTTTCTTAGTAGCAAATGACCTTTTTAAGTATCATAAACAGGCCAGTGAGAGTGGTTATGCTAGATTTCGATGGCGTCTGGATACTTAATCATCTACAGATGAAGCCAACATGGTTGGCGAAACTCGTCAAGGAAGACTTTCCAGTGTTTATGAAAACTACGTCAGAGTCAAGGTAGGTAAAGATGGTGGATTGGTGGCAGAGGGTGAGAAAAGGTATTGGGGAAAGTAAGTTACTGGAAATGTGAAAAGATTGGAAGTATTGATTGGAAGGTGGGAATAAGTGAGAGAAGGTAGTGGGAATGCTGGAATGGTAGCACAAAATAGTGGGAATGTGGAAAAAGTGATGGAAAGGTGGCAAAGATGATGAGAGAGTATTATTTTTACTACCCTCTGAAGCCAAATTGAAAGTTTTGACTTAGAACGACAAACAAACAAATATGTACATTTGTCAAAAGTTTTATAGTAAGCCGATCCAAATTAATAAATAAATTAAGGTAAGGAACAAGATAATAACTATTTTACTACATCACAATTTACATACTTTTTTTTTCTAGGAGAGCATCGTTGTAAATGTGGAAAGTCCTATAAGCACAGGCAGTCATTACGGAATCATATAGTAAGAGATAATGTCCATGGAAATCATGGAAAAATTTATATGCGTTAAAGTATAATAATTTAAGTATTTGTGTAATATTATCAGAGTTTAAAATATAATATCGTTTATAAAGCTATATGGAGGTAAGAAACAACAACAAACAGAATCCTTAGCACCAAACATATCACATGAACACACAATTGGAAGTAAAAACATTGTCAATGGTTTCTTAAACATATTGTGTAGAAATATTTTTTGTAACTGGCAGTATTCTGTTCATAATTGATATATTTTCTCTAATAAGTCATTCTAAATATAGTATAATCTATAAATATACACACAGTGAGCACGTAAAACTTGAAATACATTCCTTAATATCATTACAAAGCAAGTGACACGCAAACATTCGCTCAGATAAGTGCATTTTTAAGTGCACTTTTAATCCGAACACTTCCAAAGTCACCCGAAGGCACCAGAAGGCGAGTGGGGTGTTATTTCCGATAAAACCGATCGCCCGGAATCGATTTCGACCATTACCGTATCGGTCCGATCACTTTCGAAGGCGTTATTCAATGTTTTACTAACGATTTAGAAGATCCCAATGTACTGGAAAACTCCATATGGTTTCAACAGGATGGCGCATCACCGCATTATTCGGTGATAGTGTGTAATTATTTAAACGAAATTTATCAGTAGAATGGCTAGCTAGATCACCGGAATTAACTTTGTTGGATAATTTTTTATGGGATTACCTTAAATCCTAAGTTTATTTTAATAGACCGAACAATATTGAGAAAAAGTGACGTCATAAATTTTTTAAAAATGTTTGTAGAATTTTTTTTACATTAAAGAAAAATGGAAAATGAATTCAAAAATTGACGTGCCTGAGCGTATTTGTTTCACTTGCTTTGTAACTGTACAGTCTATGTAACTACGAAATTATATGATAAGAAATTAAGGATAAGTGCACTTATATGAATTAACAAAAAATAATTCAAATGTTGCTATACTAATGCAAAGATTACACTAGATATTTTGAAAAATAAGTCTAATTTTGATATTGTTACGTGTCTGTTTGTAATCGTTTAATTTTTAGCAGCCTTTTTTGCTGGTATATTTTGTATGATGTGTTTGTGTGACTCGCTTACAAAGGATTCAGCTTTTGAAGATACATTTGACTAGATGTTTTATCTATATCGCTTCTTCTAGTAATGCGTGATCTTGTGGTACAAAGCGACTGAAGTTGTTATTCTACTTTAGTATTCTCAAACGGTTCTCGGTGAACAAGTAGTAGAATATAACTTAAATTCATGAAGGTTGTCGTTCACGTTATCAATTTTTAATTTCCGGGCCAAATCGTCTCAAGGTCACATAGAATGGCACGCATAGGCGTATTAACATATACTAAAAACAAGTATTTTGTAATGAAAATCAATATCCGCTGCCTCCATTTTTAGGTTAGTTCCTTTACAAACAGAAAACTTAAGCGCTCACAAACTATTTACGTAATTAAAGGAAACTTAAAATGTTTCAGTAAGAAACACTAAAAATGAAAAGAAATAGACAATCAATAAATTTGATATATGTGTCTAGCACGCTACTAAATTGACAAAATGCTGAACGTTGGTTGCGGCTACAACTAGAGGTTGTATTATTCATTTGTAAAATGCATCGTTATGCTTTGAACTTCTGCCGTAGCCTCAGCAGACCTAACTTTCTGTTAAACATTGTATTTCATGAGAAACTGTACATACTTCCAGGGGCGGTAGAGGACTACTTGGGTATTCAGGAACTACCATTGAAATTTTCCTTTCGCTCTTAATTTCTGAGATATAGGGTGATAAACTGATATATATTTTAACATATATATATATGAAGTGTTCGGGGTGCTCTCCCGCGTCGATGGTCGACTCCTCCAGGAGTCACGGTTGTCTGAACGACGTTTCGGCAGAATCTCATCTGCCATCTTCAGGTTCTCACTCAGACAACCGTGACATACACAAAGGCACGTTTCGTCGTATTCCTCTTGAAATCTAATATTTTTATTAGGATGTGCGCCCTGAATGGTATTTTAGTTACCAATTACTAGAAACGCAATAAAGTGATAGCAGCTACTCGCGAAGGTACCCATTATTCAGAGGAGTTCCGCAGCCTCGGCAATGTCCAGAGTCATCTGCAGACCGATTTCGAGCTTTTGGCTCTCATCAGTGCAGAGCAGACCCAGACACTGACCATGCTGCGGTCTCCTGATGTTATATACATTGCAAATAACACCATAATGGTGACTTACAAATAGTACAAATAGGTACCTCCAACGGTATCTGCCACAAACATTTTAAGAAGCCTCGACTAAGGCAAATGTGGCAAATAAAGTCAATTAGAGGAATGATAGATGTTAAAATGCACAAAGGCTCGTTTCGTTATATTCCTCTTGAAACCTAAGTTAGTTGCTTTCCATTTATAAAGATTGTCGTTGATATAAATACATCATACATTGATAACGTGAATGACAACGTTCGTGATTCCAATTTCATTTAGTGAAAAAACTATAAAAATTAAAATGAATTAATGAAGTCGAATTAGGACTTGAAAAATGGGAAATTTGAATTTTCTGGTTAGGACTGTTAAACAGCACATTTTTTAGGCCATAACTTTTTAATTTTTCATCTTGGAGGAACAACTAAGGGTGCATTTCTAATTTAATGACTATCATTATGATTGTGATTGTGATTATGGTGCGAACATTGTAATTAATTTGTGTAATTAAGTTATTTTCAAGGGCTGATGAGGGTTATGAAAGACATGACACAATGCGATGCTCTTGTGGAAAAAATACAGTTTCATTAAGGTTAGGTTGTTCCTATTATCTCAACGTTGATAACATTCTTACAGTATATATCTCCTGTATTTTTGAAACTTCGTACCATAAATTAGTTGGTGCACCAGAGATGTTAGCTACTTTGAGGGTAAGGTGTTGTGCAGCATTAAGACAACAATATATCACAAAAAGACTGCTTTGTCATGTCTTAAAGCTAGTAATGATATCGAATTAAGATCAAGAAATTATTAAACAAAAGTGATCTGATAACTGACTAAATCTCAATCCGATAGGAAATTTGTGGCTATCAACTAATTCTTGAGAATTGTACACTTATTTTTTAAACTAAAACACATTTTTTTATAATCTCTTATAATATATATAGTATTTTAGGTTTATGGGACTATATCAGAAGTATATTTTTTTCTATTGCCTTAGCTTAGAAGTTTTAGAGTTTTAATAAGGAGACTTTATGCTCAAAACAAAGTAAGAAAGTACTGTTTGTTACTTGAAGTAGCATATGTCACCATTTTTGTTGCATTTTACAATGTTGTCATCTCCATCGCATGAATTTGTGTTATAGATGTACTGTTAATGTAAATTTAATTGGTAACTAAAATTTTTAGTGGGAGGATACGTATGTGACCGTTGTAATAGACGCTATTCGAAGAAATCCACGTTAATAAGACATACGAAATACGAATGTGGAAAACAGCGAGCGTTTAAGTGTATTTATTGTCCCATGGCTACAAGGCAGAAGTATGACATAAAGTTGCATGTCAGTAGAAAACACCCCGAGCAATTTAAGGAGTTTGATTCCCTGTACGCTAACTTGTATAACTTTTAATATTTATTGGAGGAATAGAAGAAACATGAAAGAGTGCAAGGAAGAAATGGACCGTCTGAAGTTAACGTGAACGTCTGTACAAGATCTACAGATATTTATAATATATAAATGAAAATTGACATCATTATTAAACACACATTTTGTGCATAAATTTACAAAACATTTTTGTGTACAGCCTCAGGGTTTCTTAATTAAAAAACGATTCTTTGTAAAAACAATTAGCCCAATAGAATTAGACCTCAAAAGGGGGTACACTTCGAAAAAATTCCGACCAAGCGGAACTTTTTTGGAGACCTTTGATTGATATCCTAGACATATCCTGAAAAGTCCCCCTAATCGAATCATGGATTTTTTTAGGGGATAAAAGGAGGTGAATTTCAGTTTTTCGTAAACATCTTGAAAATTATAATTTTTTAATGAAAATTATTGCCAGGAAAATATTGTAACAAAAAAGCTGGGTAAACTTTTTTTCGTAGAATCAATCGTCGTTTTAAAGATATAGACTGAATTATGTATATTGTGTAAGTATTATTCAGGTTTCTTTACTTTGCAGTTGATGAGTTAATAAGAATACGTCTATTTTCAACAGGTTGAAACACAATTACAGAAAATAATGAACAAAATAAATAAAAATAACAATATTGATATAAAAATTTACAAAATTACATTAATTTACGTTATATTACATAATACATACATGCATACATACAAAATAATACATAATACATACATTACATTACATACATTTATTATTTATTAATTATAAAAAAATTAGATATATATTATAGATTAGATTGTTATAATTAGACTTAATCAGTTAAATGAATCTTTGTACAATACCCGAGTACTTTAGAAGCCGAAGTAACAATTGTGCTTATATGAGTAGAAAAACTGAGCTTGGAATCGAATGTTACTCCAAGATCCTTAAAATGTGTACATCGGTCAAGAATTGTATCACTAATCGTATATACTAATAAAACTGGCCTTTTGTTATTGTAGAAGGATATTATCTTACATTTAGATGTATTTAGTTTTTAAGTAGTTATTCTCGCACCATTCGTTAACTGAGTCTAACGCTATTTGCAAGTCAGAACAGTCGTTTGGCTTGCTTACTTCAGGGTAGATTTTCAAATCCTCCGCGAAAAATAAATGTGTAGAACTCATAGTGAGGCATAAATCATTAATAAATACTAAGAATAAAATTGGCCCTAGGTTGGATCCTTGAGGGACTCCGGATGTTACAAAAAAAAGTTGCGAGAATTATATCCACCGTATTCCACGAACTGTGTTCTATTAAATAAATAGGATTCTATTAGGGATAGGAAGATATCTGACACTCCAATTGCATTGAGTTTAGAAAGGAGTAGAAAATGATCGATTTTGTCGAAAGCTTTTTGAATGTCAGTATAAATAACATCGACTTGGCCTTGTGTGTCCAATATGTCCGAGATATACTGCGTAATACAGGTCAGGTTCGAGGTGGATGATCTTTTTTCCGTAAAACCATGCTGATACGGAGATATATGACTTTTGATTTCACAATATATATTTTTGTAAATGATAATCTCTAGGATTTTGCCAAAATAATTAAGTTAAATGAATAGAACTAGAAAAATTTCAGTAAAGCTGCGTGGTGGCTGATGATGTTTGTGGTGTACACGAAACAACCTTGAGGCAACCAGACTTAATAAACTAGTAAAATTATCAAATTTACCGCCTATATTCAGTGTATCACAATAGCATTTGTTTAGAGTCTATCTTCAGGTCCAAAAATGGCTTGATAACGAGTTAAATCTTGAAAACTGGTGGTGGACGATTAACAACGATAGACTAGAACCCATTCAAAGCGTTTTGTCGCCGGCTCCTAATCAATTAATAAATAATATATTTTCCAACTGCACTAGAGAGTGTCTTGCGAGTTGCACTCGCAGAAAAATAGGTCTGCGTTGTTCTTCAGTACGCGGGCATTGGCGCGGACAATAATGTTTAAACGGCAAAACTGGAGGAAGCAAAAGTAATGCAGATATTAATGAAAATATAGATTCAATGGCTTTCTTAGTTCAACAAATGATAGAGAATAGGCAAAGATATTGATGAAGTCGTTAAGGAAAATGTTGAAGTTTTAATGGAAATAAAAGAGGAAGAAGAGGCCGAATGATTTAAATTGAATATATTCTATTGTATTTCAATGTGGATTAGGCCTACGGGAGATACCACATAAAAAACACACCTAGTCCCTGCGGTGGTGTGGAAAAGAGTACATATTAAAAAAGAAAAATAGATATTGAATTGTGCCGCACCTTTTACTCGAAAACGTTTGATTCTAGGAAAGAAAGTCTAGGGAGATTTTTGTATAGGCTTTTATAATTTACAATTTTCCTCATAACTATTTTCCTAGAAAAATTCATAATTTTCGAGATATTTGCGAAAACCTGAAATTCATCTCCTATAAAGCCCGTGATTCCAATTAAGGGGACTTTTCAGGATATGCCTCGGGATATGCTTAAGACATCAAAACAAAGGTATCCACAAAAATCCAGCTTGGTCTTGACTTCTATTTCCTTTTTGATGAAATATTTAAAACACTAAGTACATGAATATTTGTGTTACAAAAAAACAGCATCACTACCATATCCATCTAGGGAGCTAAAAAGAAAATTTTAATCACTAGATGTTTAGCGAGTAGAACAAACTTTGGCAACAAAATAAATTGGATATAAAGTGGGACAGATTGAAAGACAAAATTTAATATGTAAAATGCAAATAATTGATTAACAACATTAAAAATTGCTAAAAAATAAACTTTCATAGTGCAGTAACATGAATTAGTTTTCACTAACTAAAAGTTATAAAATTCAAAGACAGGAGCTTACCAAAATAATTTTTTTGCTAATTAGATTCAGACTTAGGAGCGTCCTAATAGGATTAAAAATGCAAGGGAAATTGTCAAATCCACGATGCTACCTCCCCTAATTATGGGTAGAATTCAAAACCAATATTTTTAACGTAAGGCGCGATTTTCTCGCGTTTAAAATAAGTGCCAATATCAGTTATTTTCTAAATATTCGGTAGAATGTAAAAATCTGTAACAAATGAAATCAAAGTAAATTCAGTTTAGTATCCATTTGTCTGGTCATGGTGAGAGAATGAAATTTAGTTATTTATTTATTTATTTATTTCATAATATGGGAAAAGTCTATTATAATCTAAATGGGCTCTTAAAAACTACAATCTAGTTGTTCGAATTTCGTATTTTTCTATAAGGAAAGCCTAACGGTGTAGATAAAAATGTTCCTTTTATATTTATATGTACTCTTCAAGAGACATTGAGCAATTTTGCTTTGAACGAATTACGGACGTATTTGCACATCTTACAACACCTGTATCGTATGTATCGACAAATATTTCTACGAACACTATGTGACATTTGCAACGCTCTATAATAAAAGTGAAAATATTATTTTGTCTTTTATTGAGTTTCAGGTAATTTATGGTTCGTCCTTCACAAGACATTGATTGACTAACATCTGGCATATTACGAAGTTGTCCATTTTTTATAATAATATTGTTTCTCTTTACTTTTCCATGCTTAATAGATGAGTATTAGAGAAATATGTTATTTCGGAATTATTCGAGCAAAATTTCCACACTGATAAGGAATTATTTAGTTTTTAATACGCTTGTATTAACTTCACCTGTATGTTTGTTTGTTTGTAACGGAATCTTTGAACGTGATTCTCACCCACTCAAAACGTCAGATTAAAATAATTAAATAAACACCACAGAAATTAGACAACCCCCATTTCCAGAAGCCAGGGCTTGTGTGGAAGGGGGTTACACATTGAAAAAACGCGGACATACAACCATTTCCTCCGACAGTGCCAGTGCCGGAGCCAGGATTCGAACCCGGTAGTGCGATGTTCGTGTGATTAATCGCGATTGCCATCTCGCGGCTGAACCCACTCGGCTATCGACCAGACAAAAGATTAAACTGAAACTTTGCACACTTATCAACAACAACACAACTTTGTCCTGATATCCTCACCAGGGTCATCAGGATAAAATAATAATTAAAAAAAAAGTCGAGATTTTGCCGGAGGTGCCGTTGTTATTAATATATATTTTATTATTTTTATTTTATTAACTTCACCTGTATATTTGTAACGGAATCTTTGAACGTGATTCTCACCCAAACTGTCTCAGCGGTTAGCAGAAGAGCGGCACGCACATAGATGTACACTTTTGCGCAACTTTCTGCGCATATACGTTGAGCGTCTAAGTGAGCAGCGGTAATTCACTGCAGACAGCTACGCTAACATCCGTCCTCGCATAAGTTAATATCGCAGAACGCAAAAATGATATGAGTTTTGGACGTTTCTCGTATTATTATATAAGCATCAACACCCAGCGCTCGACAAGAGTTAAGCAATCGCGGTACAGTTTGTGATCATTGTATACCAGAGTACATATACGTAACTTCGGAATTGTCTGTAACGTATTTGCTGTTGTATAAGCCCTTGTTAGACGCTAGTTCCAACTTTAATACATACATTATGATGTAATATTAATTATGTACTACAAGCAGAAACTCAGCGGTTTCTAAAATCGGTGTTCATGATGCTAATTCTAAAATTCACCAAATCCGATATATTGGTGAGAAAGATGCCGAGGGATGAATGGCAAGAGGGTGACTATAAATGTCATGTCGCTAGCGTCAACCTCAGGGAACCGGGCACAACCTGTTGTATAAGAGCCTTACCCTTCTTTCGGATCTCTGGGAAGGTTGACCGTTTAATTGGCCATTACTCGTGGGAACAACAATGAAAAATGAAACTACAACACAAAAATTAGCGGAGGTAGATTGATCCCATGTGAGTAGTAATTCATTTTTGGTGGGGACAAAAGAATCATATCTCACAAATTTTTTTTTATTGTGTTACCGGTTTCGTGAACAAAAACTTACTTCACATCTTCAGACACAAGATTATAAGGAAACAATTTAAAAAAAGGAAATTAGTGACTGCATGTTGTCAATATATAGTTAAAATAAGTTAATAGAAACTTAATAGAAAATCTAAGGTAACAGTACTAAAATCTTATGTATAAAAATTAATATATCTAAAAAAAGGAGAAAGTTATAACAAAAACTAATAACTCGATACCTATTAATTTGATTTATATACAGTTTTCAAAATTCCAATACCAATAACTCTTTACTTTTTATTTAGATATTAGTTTTTGTTATAACTGTCTCCTTTTTTTAGATATATTAATTTTTATACATAAGATTTTAGTACTGTTACCTTAGATTTTCTTAAGTTTCTATTAACTTATTTTAACTATATATTGACAACATGCAGTCACTAATTCCCCTTTTTAAATTGTTTCCTTGTAGTCTTGTGTCTGAAGATGTGAAGTAAGTTTTTGTTCACGAAACCGGTAACACAACAAAAAGAATTTTGTGAGATGTGATACTTTTTTCCCCACCAAAAACAAAAATTATAGTTTAAAAGAACTAAAAAACACGGTTTGCTATTAAACCGTGTTTTTTTTTAGTTTTTTAAACTATAATTTTTATATTTATATATGTCCTTTCCTCTCCTCTGTCTGGACATACTATATAAAAGTAGTAAGTTTAAAGAATGATGTTTAACAAACACAATCTAATAAGAAATTACCCAACTTTATATACGAATATTCTTATTGCTGAATGTATCTACAGTGTACTTTTTAACACCAGCTCCTCCGCCATTTCTTAGAGATGATCGAGTAATAATCCTGTTACAAAAATTAACCATGTTGATAACATTTTTACTAAACTAACTCTAACGATTAGAGAGAAGCTTTTAGATATACCCACCTTAACAGTTCATAACATCTGGTCACTAAAGAGATTGATTTTTTTCGATGAACCGTTTTAAAAAATGTTGACTAAACAGTCGCATATATTTTGACTCTTTATTACCAATTTATCAAGGGCTTTCTATAAAAGAAGGCTGTGAGTCAGCATAAGACTATTTGTACAGGGTGTTAATATATCGTCCTCCAAAGCTCACATCTGTGAACTATTGTATTTCCTCTTTTACACACCTGACTGTACCCTCCCTGATAATCTCTACTTGAGGATGGAGATGTTATATTACCTATGTTGTTCAATGCTATTTGATTTACTATATTTGGTAAAATAAACAACTATTGCAATCATCTAATAAAGAAATTAATTGTAATTTTTTTTAGATAATGAGTTCAGGTGCTCAAAATGCAACAAACAGTACCAATATAGGAGCACTCTTAGACGCCATTTAAAGTATGAGTGTAATAAACAGGGTTCTCAGATCTGCCTGTATTGTAAAAAGATATTTAAGCATCGCCACAATTTACAAAATCATGTTTTACTTGTGCATAACAAGGACAAAGTCCAGAAAATGTAAGATAGCTTCGTTTACAATTTTTTAAATTATATAAATTTATTATTGATTAATACAAGGGTATTTTATATATTATATGTTAATATTCGTATGTATTATGACTAATATATAAAGTAGAACGTAATGACGTATTTCCTACCTTTTCTCAGAGCTTCGTTCATATACCTCACAAATGAAAATGTAAAAATTATGCTTGAAAGGCCAGTTCGAGCAAAGAGAAGCAGCAGTAAGCGGCTATCAAGGGGAAGCTGAAGATATCAAATGAGATTCTGTCGAAACGTCGTTTAGACAACCTACTCCCTCAGGAGCCTTTAACTACGCGGGAGAGCACGTGGAAATATAATAATAGTTCATTTTACGCCCGCGAAATCCTAAACAATAACACACACACATGCATATATGTAGCATACTATCCGGAACTATGTTTCATTACGACGACGCGTTCGTGTCTTCTTCAGTCCTCGAGTTAATTTTAGGGGCTAATTTTACACCGTATAACAAGTGTAATCGAGATTGACTTTTGGAATTTTAGCTGAAATGCGATGGCGTTGCAACTAGTGTGAGAACAGCTATAAATATAAAACTCATCTGTCGCGGGAAAGGTCAGCACATGCCAATTTCATTATATCAGTGAACATTTTAATTATTTGATAAACATTTAGTGGTAGAAATCATTGGTATTTTCTGTAACTGAAATGTAAATTTGTTGTCTGAAGAATAATTGTCTTTCTGTCCGAAATTAGGCATATGTTGCATGTGTCTCCATGTTTCCGAATATACCTCTTATTTCTCTACTTCGTATGCTGGGGGGAAGGTAATACCTTTGATAAAATGTATCAATTTCTTAGATGTGTCTTAGTACTAGACTTGGTACTATCTAACAAAATTACAACTGTCAAAAACGCTACAGACATCCTTACAAATAAGATGTTTATTATCCAGCTTTGTTGATAGCAGCCAATATCAATTTTAATCCAACAAATAATAAACAAAACATCAACACTCTCTTCTATAACTTTCGCAAAGCCGATTGAACTGGTTGAAATAAATTGGGACTACTTAAATGATTTTTCTGATGTTAATTTAGCTTGTGACTATTTCTGTGATAAAATATATCAGTGCTTTGATTTATTTGTTCCTAAAACAGAACCTCGAAATAGAACTTACTCATCTTGGTTTTCCAAGGAAATAATAAAAAACATATGACCGAAACATATTCGATTAAAATACTATAGAAGAAATAATTACCCTATAGCACTAGAAGAATTCAGAGCTTTTAGGGAAACCACAAAAGAAAGCATAGCCTTTTCATATAAAAATTACCATACCAATATTGAACATAATGTTTCTTACAATCCCAATAAACTCTAACAATTCGTTAATAGCAAACGAAATATATCTACTATAATCCGCTAATGTATTTACGCATCGTCTCATCGTAATCTATAATTTAACTATAAAAATGGACACATTTCCAGGTACCCGGAAAATATCCAGAATTACACCAATCTTTTAAAAAGGCGATCACGATAGTATCTTGAACTATAGACCTATTACTATCATTAAAAAAACTTTGCCAACATTCTGGAAATGCTTCTCCAATTCCGTATCAACACGGTGTCATGCGCGGCAAATCAACCATCATTAATCTCTTATCTATCACACAAATTCTAGCCGACTCATTGGATGCTGGTATGCAGACATATGTAATTTATACAGATTTTTCTAAGGCATTTTACAGACTGAATTATAATATCTTATTACGAAAACTTGCTAATAATAGATTTCCCCATTGCTTCTCGAATTTTTCGAGTTCTATCTTACCAGTAGAAAACAACTCGTGCCATGTTATGATTACCAACTTGTTGAATAGTCTCTATCTCTGGAGTTCCACACGGCTCTAATCTAGGTCCGCTATTATTTAGCATATTTATAAATGATATTGGATCTGACTTAATTGTTTCTTATATGCTGTACGCTGACGAAATGAAAACTTACTCCGCCATTAACAACACAGATGATCCCGATGACTTGCAAGAAAATCTTCTTAGGATTAATCAGTGGTGTACAGAAAAAAAAATTACATTTACATGCTCAATGTCATGCTGCCATTTACAAATAAATTACATAGAATAAACTATAGCTAATCAATAAATCAACCAGCGTTATCTAGGCCTGACACCATCCATGATTTGGAAGTCACATTTGACGATACATTTACTTTCAAAAATCATATTAATAATCTAATATCAGAATCTTATAAAATGTTAGGATTTATTATTAGGAATTGCAAAGACTTCGCTAGTACTAGTACATTAAAATTGCTGTACTCCTCTTTGTAATATCTCATGTTGAATATGTCCCAATAATATGGTGTTCGTACTATGATCTCTACTTGAAACTGTAGAAAACACACAAAGAACATTTTTGAAATATTCTTGTTATAGATATGTTATATATCCTGCTACTGGCTTCCCTAATAATAGAATGGTAAACAGATTATCTATCGAAAGTCTTGAGAATAACCCTAAGGAATGTCTAGTAATCTTCTTATATAAGCTATTGTATAGTAAAATAGACTGCAGTGATATTTTTCATAGTTTCAACACCAGATACAAAAATTACCTTTAGGCATTCATTAACTTCATTTGCCAACTCCGAGAACAAACATTAAAAAATTTTCTCCTATTAATCAAATATGCGACAAATATAAAATTCAAGATCTAATAATTGACATATTCAACTGCAGTGTAGCCTCCATAAAAAAAAACTGTGATGAATTTATGTTCCTGTTGATCTTTTATTTTTTATTGTCACTTATAATATATCACATATGTTTATGTTTATATAACGTCGAAATTCTATGGAAACTGTATATTCTATTACTTTTGTCCCCATTCCGTAATTAGGTTAACACCTGTTAAATGGTTGTATAATAAAATAAACAAATAAATAACAAATATATGAATATTATTATTACTTAAATTATGACATCGTTATTTCTGTATCATTGTTTATTTAAGAGCTAAGTTTCCAAGCATTTTCATCTAAATACTTTTGATTTTTGCAATGCATTATAAAATGAGATAGATGGCTTTAGTGTTTGTTATCGAAAATTTAAATATAAAATAACGGCATTCAAAATTTTAGTTGGAATTCGATGGCCTTGTAACCAGTGTGAAAAAACTTACAAGTACAAAACTCACTTGCAAAGACACCAAAGATATGAATGTGGCAAAGAACCCTCATTGAAATGCCCTTATTGTACATACAAAACATTTAGAAAAGATTCTCTCAAATACCACTTAGCTTCAAGGAAACATTTACACCAATGAAAAAGATGAGCAGATATTTTTTCCCTTTATAATTTTGAATAATATAAAATTAATTTAAACTAATGAATAATATTTTTATTAATTTTGGGTTTGTTGACGCAAATAAAGTAAATGGAAGATGTATATTTATCAGTTAAGTTTTATATTTGAATAAAATTAGATTTGATTCATGTACCAACAGTGTTTTAATTCCAAACTTTCCCCTTGCAATAAATAATAAGTTACACCTTCAACGATAAACTAATAAGTTGTACGCGATGCCCGGGCGGCACAACGTCGTTTTCTCATCTTTGTCGGCCCCAGGTATTCGGGCTATACAAACCATCTTCATCGCGCTACCATGTTCGACTAGGAATGGGCTGAATTCTATCGAAGCATGCTCACTGTCCACGATTGTGAGGGGGGGATGGGATGCTACAGCGGTACGTATACGGAGATTAAATTCACTTGCTTCATATCATGTGATTAGCGTATATTCAATACTGTGTTCAGCAGTCAGGCCAAGGCCAAGACTTGGCGTACTCAATAGCTTATGCGCACGTACTGATCCTTCAGATACAGATAGTTAAATCAGGATGCGTATTATCATCTTCGTAGAGTATAAAATTTTAAAATTTTTCATTATAACAAACTATTTATTACTATAATTAAATACTGTGTTGGAAAGTCTACATCACGTCCAGATCGCCAGAGGCGTATACAAGCCCATGAAGCCCGGGTTTGGGGCGAGACGGCAGACCAGGTGGGTTTAATTAACTGTTTTAAATGAAAACAAAATCTTGATTCTAACTAATAATATTACACTTAATTAACTATCGCAACAATGCAGCTAGTCTTAAATGTTTTTTCCATAAATAAAGTATTATTAGTAGATGTAAGTAATTTTTGTAGATATTTAACTCTTTTTAAAGCAACAACGAAGTGCTAAAAGAAACTCAACTGAAAGGGCTCAAAATGTTGTGGATTTAAGGCAATGCGCCCTACATCTTATTCCAGTCAAATTGACCTTATAAACTGCATACACATTCATACAATCTCCAATTGATATTGTCTTAAGTTGCAGTTAGTAATAATTAACAATAAGTATTAAATTATGTAATTTTTGTAACACTTTGAAGTTTGGTTTAACAAAGTCCCATTCATCAGATTACCGGATGGAAGGTCTCATTCCATATTTAGCATATTGTCGACTAGTAATTATTCTGCATTATAAAATTAACAAAAATACTTTTTAGCAAAATATAATTTTCAAATATTCAATAATAAATTAAATAAACCGCAAAACTAAATCGATAAATAAATTCTTCATTCTTTCCAAGTTAAAATTTTATCATTCATATTTTATTTCTACAATATAAATTCGCTATTTAACAGCATAAAGGATGTAAAGTTTCGTATTTCAATCTCAGCTTGTAACCGCGTTGAGACATAAACTTTAATCTACCTTTATAAGAATATTGCTGAATAAGTATTTAGGAATCATATAAATAGTCCAGAATTGATACACACTTTATTCATTAGTAATCAATCAGTCAACGAGCATCCATCTGACACATCTCCCCTATTATGGACTGGTAAGATCTTTTTATTTTATATTTTATTATTTTTTGAATTATTTTTCTTTATGGACTTGTTTGTTATTTTTACCTTCAATAAAATGTTGGTAAATTTCTGTTTTACATCTCTATTTTACTATAAAATTTAACCTCTCCAAGCCAAGCTCCCCCAGCTCGTGACACAATTATTTACTATAGCGAAATATTTGTCAGAGTTGGTCCTCGATCAGCAGCCTTCAAGTCTGGAGTTTCTGGAAAATCTCCAATTTTGTAAAGTTAAGTAACTACTGTATATCATTTTTCTTGTAAAATTTGTTCTTTTTCCTAGCGTTAGCTGGGAAAATCCTAGACTTTGCTAAACTCTTGATAGCTATTTTATTGTTAAGATTTTTACCTTTCTTGTTTTTATTGTACTTTGAATATTGTTATAATAAAGTGTATTTTTTTACTTGTTCTTTTTATTGTACTCTCATAAGGATTCGTAAGATCTGGGACCTCGTTTGATTGAACTGACTTTAGCTTTTAATAGCCTAGATTATAATAAGAAAAAGATTATGCCTTAGGAAGGTGGTAAGGCATCGGAGTAACTTGATTTGCTGACGAATAGTTTGTTGCAACATCTAATACTGATGAAGGTGTCGATTATAACAGAAAAATAATAGATTTAAGTCATCCGAAGAAATCAGTACAGTCCTATGCTAATTATTTTATTTTAGATAAGGTAATAAAAAAACCACTTATCCCACAAACTGTATCAAAAGCATGTACATCGAGACTTGAAGGTGAAGATTACACATATAATATTGTTCAAAATGTGCTTGAACAAAGCAATACTGATGCCGAGGTACAAATACCGGAGATGGTTAATGTAAATGAAATGAAATGTGATTTAAATTTGTATTCACTTCCAACAAATGATGATATTGGAAAATTGATGGATTTATTTGTAAAACGTAAGCCGGTGTACCTACATAATTTCTTTTTCAAATTTAGCCTTTTGTTTTTCAGTGAGAGGGTCTATGGACCAGAAGTTTGCCAAAGTATTTGTGATGCAAGATCGGCTTGAGCAGTTAATAAAAACGCAATATGCTGGAGATAAAATAAATGAACAGACTGCTAGAATTTTTCCACTTGATACAGTACAGGATGTGACTCAATTTGAAGAAAACTTAAAAAATCCTGATTATCGCTGTGAAGTTATTGCACATCTTAAAAGAATCACTGGCAGGGGACAACCATGGAAGAATGCTGCGTATAAACTCAGTGCCACTTTGTTTACAAAGTAAGTCTATAGTTTTAACGGGTTGTGTGCCACATCATATATCGGTGGCTAGTTTCAAATGTGCTTTTAAAGGACAGAATATTAAAATATAATATTTTTTTTGTTTTCATCGCATCCCAAGTGTTTTTAATCGGCAAGAAATAATTATGTGAGTTTTTTATGAGTCAATCTTCAGTTACAGTGTTTATCACATCCTTTGAGCTTTTGTTTGGAAAAAGTATTCGAGGGTTTAGGACGGATTACTTAGGTTTCAGTTCCCAGATAGATCCTCATACATACTATTTTCGAATCGCATCAAGGCTTGTGTATTCCATTGTGGTTTTCTCGTACATTCTTACAGTGTCTTATATATACTTATAAAGGGAACTTATACAGTTGCATAGATTTAGATTTCAATTTCCAGATATATCTTCCATTGTGGTTTCACGTTTATCTTATATATACTCATAAGGGAATTTATACAATTGCTTATATGTAGATCATTCAGGTTTCAATCTCCAGATAGATCCTCATACGTATCATTTTGGAAACACATCCAGCTCATATACAGGCTGTCCATTTTATCAGGGCACTCGAGAATATCTCACTTAATATCGGTCGTACAAAAAAAAATATTTTTACGAAAATTGTGCCGATTTATATAACCAACAAAATGGTTTATAGATGTTTGAAATTCATGGCCTACTTTAAGAATTATGGCGGAAAATATCGAAAATGCGGAAAACGTCTAGGCCAAATATCTCCGTTATTTGAAGAGATACGAGAAAAATTCTAAGGCGAAATTTTTTTGGAAAACAGAGTGTTTCAATGAGGTTTTATCTAATTTTTTTGAGATTTACTCTTCAGACTATTAAAAAAATTATTTTGAAACGGGCGGGAAATGGCACTATTTTTCTCCCTTTTCAATGATATATCACATGGCAGATTTAGTCATTGGTACTACGTTAGTAATTATTATAAAAACATTTTTTTTAAACCAATAAATTTTTTTTTTAACAAGCATTATACTTACCGTGGAGAAGTATGATTCAATAAAACGATAAAATAATTCAATAAGTTGTTCAAATCTTTGCTATAATAAAACGTTAACACAATTAAGAACTAAGAATTCATTAAATTCATTTCTCAAAAAGTTTAGGTACCTTTGACCACTGAGGTGACCATCATAAAAATAAGGACCTATTAAATTGGTGCCTAAAATAGCTATCCACACATTTATTGAAAAATAATTTTGAAACCCAGTCGGTCTATGCCAGTGTGTGTTTTCAGAAGTCCATTTGTAATGAATATTGCGATTAAAAAATCCATTATTGGAAAAATTGGCCTCGTCGGACCAAAGTATTTTACTACATATTAATGGATCGGCAAGCTTCTTTTCCAGCAGCCACCTACAAAAAGTCGTCCTCCTTGGTTTGTCCCTCGCTTGTAAATTGTGAACTTTTTTAGCTTTATAACACCGGTAACCATTTTTCTTTAAAAATTTTCTAGCATTTGTTTTATTTATATGACAAGCAATTTGAATTTCTCTTAATGATGTTTCCAAATTTTCTGTATTTTTATTTCTTACATAATTAATAACTCGGTTTACCTTATTTACATTATCAGTAACACTGTTCAACCTTGTCTTCTTCTTTAAAAATGAACCATTATTTTTCAGTTTCGTAACTAATTTTCTGAACAGAGTTTTATTCGGCTGTAGTGCTTATGGAAATCTGTTTCTATATTCTACTTGAGCTAATCCAGAGTTAAAATTGCATTGGCAATATGTAACCAACATATTATAACGATCAATGTGAGTGAAAATCATTTTAGAAAATTCTAAATTCTTAAACGAGTGTGATTGAGTGAGAGTTTAAGTATTAACTGAGATGATCTGTCAAAAAATTAAATTGTCAAGTTTGTTCATAGTCAACTATTTTAAAATAATTAAAATGATAGTGAAATCATGAAACACAAGCAAATGGATATTATACTTAAATTAGTTGGTAAAGACATTTCAACTTTCTGTTTTTTGTTACCTGAATTTACTTTATTCTTCTTAATTGTGTTAGTGTTTTATTATAGCAAAGATTTGAACAACTTATTGAATTATTTTATCGTTTTATTTGATCATACTTCTCCACGGCAAGTACCTATAATGCTTGTTAAAAAAAAATGTATTGGTTTTAAAAAAATGTTTTTACAATTACCAACGTAGTACCAATGAATAAATATGGCATGTGATATATTGTTGAAAAGGGAGGAAAATACTCTATTTAATGGCGCCATTTCCCGCCTGAAGAGTAAATCTCAAGATACAGCGGTTTTGAAAAAAATTAGATAAAACCTCGTTGAAACACTCTGTTTTGCAAAAAAATTTCGCCTTAGAATTTTTCTCGTGTCTCTTCAAATAACGGAGATATTTGGCCTAGGCGTTTTCCGCATTTTCGATATTTTCCGCCATAACTCTTAAAGTAGGCCATGGATTTCAAATATCTTTAAACTATTTTATAGGTTATATAAATCGGCACAATTTTCGTCAAAATAATTTTTTTTGTACGACCGATATTAAGTGAGATATTCTCTAGGGCCCTGATAAAATGGACAGCCTGTGTTTTGTTGAGGTTCCACGTATATTCTTACAGTATCTTATATATACTCATAAAGAGAACTTATCTAATTGCATGGATCCAGATCATTCAGGTTTCAATTCCCAGATAGATCCTCACACACACCATTTTGGAACTATATCGAGTCTCATATATTCCATTGTGGTTTCACATATATTCTTCTAGTATCTTATATAATATACTCATTAAGGGAAATTACACAATTGCATATCTACAGATCATCATGCTAGTCGGATTGCAATAAATTGCAGTAGGTGGCTCTCCTTGCAGTATGCTTGTACAAATGTACTCTAGTTTAGAGACTAGCTAGTTGCTTGAATAATGGGATTCAATAATGACAGGAGAAATTCACTTGTTTGGTGATACTCATCTAACAAAAGCACAAGGTACCTTTAATGATATAGTGTACCTGACATACAGGTTAAATATTTCTGCTGGTGTTTTCAGATAGATCCTCATACATCCGTACTATTTTGAGACCACATTAAGTCTCATATATTCAAATGACTTGTAAATAGGGAAATTCCTGCTGTTTGTACATAAGAATCTATGCGAATTTGTAGGATTACTTATGGTATTACCATTTCAAACTGATTAAAGATATGCAAATCCTGTTATAAATAGTAAATTTCAATGAGGACTTATAGGGAATTACGGTTTCACTATCCAACTCGAATATTATAGATTCATGTATATATATATATATATATATATATATGAAAAATACTAGGTTCTCGGGTTGAACCGCGTCTGAGATTGTTAATGTCTCGACGTTTTGGCTCCCGTTTTGGAGCCATTTTCAAGAGAAAAAGTGAGTCAAGTAAAAATTGTCAAAGAAAATAATGCTAGGAGTTCGTGGAACTGGTTCGATTCCGGGGTCTCAATCTGCCTACTCCCCAGATCTCACCGCGATCCGTCTCTAAGGCCTCAACCTGCCTACTCCTTAGAGCGAACTCGCTGGCAGTATCGGACGAAGTGTTATTTATACGAAAGCTGTCTGTGGATGGGAGAGTGGTGGGGGGTTGAGGGTCTGTTGATGGAGGCATCAGAGCAGAACGGCTGCTATCAGGATTATGAGGTGTGGATGAATATTGTGGGGCTAGCCTGGAGATCAATGATTTCCAAGCGACTGGAAGACGATGACCGTCATCCCTTTTGTTTATATATATTATATATATATATATATATATATATATATATATATATATATATATATATATATAAATTTCAATGAGGACTTATAGGGAATTACGGTTTCACTATCCAACTCGAACCTTATAAATTCATGTATATATATTTTTTATAAGTTTCTATGGGCCACTTTTGGCAGGGGTGGCACCCGATCCGTTAAAGTATATTTACTTTGAATTGAGCAAGTATTATATTTCATATCAATATGTATTTTCAGGAATGTATTAACTATGTATTCGTGGACAGGAGTGAGTCGTACAAATGTGCATAAAGAACCCTTCAGTAAGCTGGTTAACATTTTAGGTAGGTATATATCTTAATTTACGCATCAAAATCATTCTACTAGAATTCGAGCAATAGAAGGAATTTAAAAAATGACTCGGTTTTTTGAGGTTATGTTAAATTTTTCAGTTTTCGAACACTAGTTTTGTTGCCCTTTCAAAAATAATGATTTTGAGACCTTACCCGCACTGACAGTTCCAGTAAAATCTGAGGTATTTTTTAAAAATTTCAAAAACCGGGCACGGCGGCCATTTTGTATAAAAGTGGCCGTAGATAGAGGAGCGGCGACTTCTGACAACAAACTATCTTCGTAATCTTTGGAGCCCGATACATATTAGTAATTAATACCGCTATACAGTACCTAGCCCGTTATGGCCTCCTGGTATAATGTACACGCGTTAAGTGCTTATTTAACGTATTGAGAATATACTGTAGCACAGTACCAAAAGCTGGTACGATTTCAAATTCTTCAAAATGCCGTTGTATTTGAAATCATACCGTTACTGGATATATTAGGGACGTGTTGCCATAATTTCACGTGGATTTTTTCAATCATACCCGAGAGTAGTGGTTCTCTTTCTTATGCGCGCATGCGCTCTTTCTACTTTAATGCGGAACAATACTAATTACATCTACGCATTGCGCACGTGTTTATCACATGAAAAAAGCATTGAGTATTAATTAATTCTATTAACTTGAAGTTTGTTTACAGTGCAAAATATATAAATAATTTGTCTCAGGTATCAATTAATGATTTAGGACCACCAGAAATGGCCACAAAAACAGAATTAAAGTACTTTTTGAATGCCTCTTTAGATAATATACATTTCAGTTCTATTGAACCAAACGAAAACATTCCCTTGCAAAAATCATTTTAGAAAATGTACCCAATCCTAAGTAATCTATTTGTTATTTCTGTAGGTTGTTTCGTATATTTAAAGTGCTGCTGTTTTCATTAACTAATTTCGCTTGAATAAATGGTTATGAAACGTTTTATATTGGAATAAAGTACTCCTTATTTTATATTGGAATAAAAGTTACTTTACTGTTTTGTATATTGCGTACTAGCCCTGTGTTAACTAATTTGTAGTATAATTTCAAGCGAGAATGTCGTACTTCAAAACCATACCGCCTTTCTGCGTTTCCGGTAGCTACAAGCGTTTCCCCCATAACGTGAGTGATACTCGAAGGGTAGATTTTAACTATAATCAGGGCACAGTGTGTAGCATAGTCGTGGCACGGTTAGCCCCGAATTGTGGTGTAGTGCCCACGACAAAAGAAATCTAGCTCAGTAATCCTGGGCGTAACTGTGCCCTAAGCTTAAGGGATGAATTAGTAGCTGCTGTCTCTTTTCCTGGCATAACAATAAAATAAAAGTACCTGACTCTCAATACAAACACTTTATCGCTGCAACAACTGATATGGGATAGACTATAAGTTTCAATTTAACAAACGTGATACACTAGATGTAATTTGTAGGCTACGTTGTATTATGAGATAAAAATATGAAAATATAAATTATAAATTACCGTTTGGTAGCTACCGCTACCGAAAGATATAAGGAAATAAATCAAAAGTGATATTAAAAAAAAACAACCTACAGCAGCGTACCTAGAATCGTAGGAGTTAACATAGTGCCGAGAGCTGGAGACGGCCGTTTTGTCACCTAAAATCCTACCAAGTAGTGACAATTTTCCCTGAATATTAATTCCACAAAATAACTCAATATTCAAAATAAGGGAAAACTTCTAATGATCGCCTAAATTCACAAATCCTACGAGGATGGCTACAGGTGAATATGGCAATCACAACAAATCGGCCGCGTGCTTTTTAAGACGAATGTCGAATGGATAAATGGCCGAGACGGAAGTTATTTCAGAACTCTCTACGTTCAATGATTTAGCATGCTATTTTACATACATTATGAGGTACAGTGAGTTGCCTATAGTTGAGCGGCATTAACGTGGCCAGTTCGCTGTAGGCCCGTAACAAGGTATATTTTCCACATTATGCCACAGATTAACGCCTTGAATGTATATCACGACACAGCATCGAATAGGGTATATTTTAAAGTGCAACTACGTCGCCTTATATTTTTGACATACCGCAATGTAGTTCCATAGAGGCGCTGCATAGCGGTATAAATTACCGATACGCGGGCCCGACTAATGACTTAAAAAAAATCGCTTCTATCAGTTATCTATCTATCTATCAAAAATTGTCAATATTACTCCACTAATAATGTGTCCAACGAAGTTAGTGACCCGTTTGTTGTTTCTTAATTACTTTATTTCTGTCACCTATCGCGTGCACGAGACCAAATATTTTTATGACGTTAATTTATTTTGTTCCTTTTAGATGCTTTCTATCAAGTAATATATTTGGCTGACAATACATTTAGTCATATTAAAAAGGAGGAGTTTTTCCGCGGCTGCATCTTAAAACATAGTAATTCAAGATTAAATCCTAAGAAAAAAGTGGCGATTGGTAAGTTTTAATATTGCAAATCAGTGATATATTAACCAGTTTTTTCTGTTATAGCTAAAAATATATTAGAGGGTGGTGGTGATGCCAACATCAAAGAAAATATCAGCGGGAAAGATGACGATGTTAATAATTGAATACCTTATATCTTTTTAAGGAGTTAGTATCACATACTGATTTAATAAAAGAGTAGATGGCTGAGTTGAATAATATATCATTTTTAAATATTGACAATAAAGTGATACGACATTTTAATTAAACTTCATATTTATTAATGCTATCACTTGTCATGCTGAGACTTTATTTATGTTGGCAGTATCTAAAAATGCTATATTCTTTTTTGGAGCGCAACGCTGTACTGAAAAAAAGTTGATATATTTCAAAAACTGTTCATTTTTTGGAGGTCATGTCCATTGAGGCTTGTCCTGGAGGTCAAAGTCTTTCCACATGTGAAAATTTTAACTAATCAAGCCATCGCTTTTCCATCAGATTAATACATACTCCTTTGCTAATCCATTTCATGTTCCTTGTACACAATAAATAAAATAAATAAATGATTATTTCTTATTAATCGTTAACAGGTCGAAGGTGTGTGTTAGTGGTAAAAAATAGTATATTGTTTTATATGGAGTAAAAGTGACATTTTTGGCGAAGATGTACTTGATGGACGACCGAATGAAATATAATAAAATAAACAAATGAAGTAAAATTCACAGAGTTTCAGCACAAGAAGTCAATAAAAGGCACAATAAGTATAAATCTTTTGAATATTGATCCAATTTATGTTTGGCAATTTTGAGGTCCTCGGTATTTTAGTGATTTTAAACTGGGTACTCGGACTTTGCCTAGAATTTGATTGCAACACTCGAATTGAACTTGAAATGAGTGTCGTCGTTTACTTCGATTACTTCTTTGGTACTGGCTTGGTTCTTTGTGATGTCTATAAAAACGTAGCAATTGGGTTGTAGTTTAACTATTGAATTTTTAAAGATGATATCTGTTAATGAGCTCTTCTCTGGGCAGTTGATGACTACATGTAGTAGTTCTGCATTAATTATTAACACATGGTTTCGTTTAGTTTTTTTACGTTGTAGGTTTGGCTGATGAAGAATACAGAGTTGCTATGCTCAGCCAGAGGATCTGTATATAGTGTGTTTAGTATTTTCTTATGTACTTCGCATACTGGGTCTTGAATAATGATGCATGTAAGCGTTAATATTTGATAATGGATAAAAAGAGGTACAATAGTCCCTTGATTTTGCCTTACATTAGTGCCCTTTTTTGTAACACAAACACAGTGTTCAAATCAACAACTTTTTAAATAAAAGAAATGAAAAGGAAATATTATTTTCAAACAAAAACATTTGAATTTTTGCTACCATTTAATCTGAAAATATCGCTGATTAACGTAACTTTGTAATAGTAGATAAACTTACATTTTATATTTTTAGATTGGTCTTGCGACCAATGTCAAAGAACGTACGTACATCGCAGAAACCTGCTGAGACACCAAAGACTTGAATGTGGTAAGGAACCTAAGGTGCAGTGCCCTTATTGTCCGTATAAAACCTCTCGAAAAAGTTACCTTAAATATCACATTAACTCTAGGAAACATGTCCACTGACTCCAAATATGCAATATTTTGAATTTTGTCCGTGGTATATTCTATGTAATGTATTTTTGAAAGACACATTAACTAAGCATAATTTATTTTATATTGTACATATACCTATTTTTACATTTGTGTAATTATTCACACATGTATACTCATATTATAGACCTACAAAAACATAAACCTAAATATAATATACGCTATTCTTTTGTAGACATGTAAATTGGTATATTCATCTAGAAGTTATCCGAAAACTGCCCTAGATTTCTCGTATATATTTTTTTACCGAATTGCTATTGAATTTTTTAATTTTGAAAATAGATATAGGTTATTAAACGCTTGTTTTATTTCTGTTTCTTAAAATTATTATTAAACAATGTGTGTCGCCATGACGTAATTCGACAATTTCTGGTATGTCTCTGAACCAATGAAAAATTGTTTTTGATAAGTAAATTGGATAGAACCATTATTTGTGTCAAAAAATAGGGGATCTATGGTGCCCTGATCCAGTGCCCTGCTCGACCCCTGTAGGCAGAAAAAACTACTTTTTCAGTATTTTCTTTAAATAGATGCAGGTTAAAAATCTGAAAAATTTGGGAAAGTAGGTGACAATGATGCTTTTTAATGGAATTTTTTTGTGTCATTATTTGACCTCATTAAAATCTTTAAAAAATTTCAGAAATAAAAAAATTTCTTAGGATTCAATGAGCTCTACCTTCAGGAATTGTGGATTTTCCGTCGTCTACGGTACTTATAAATATCCAATAAACACTATTTTTTGAGATCTTCCACCATTTAGCATGGACGGGAACCTATATCTCGAACAATTATCAGTGAGATCATTCGAAATTTTTTAAAAGACAAGGTTTTTGTTTTGTATAAAAAGATCAACAAAGGCCAAAAAATCCAAATATTTATATTTTTTTACAGTTTTTTGAGGTTTCAGGCTAATTAGCATTTACAGGACATCGAACAATTTTCGGTAGTCATTTTTGTTTTTATTTTGTATAAAAAGAATAAAAATGGCCAATAAATTCAAAAATTTAAAGTTCTTTAGCCGTTGTTTGAGGTCTTAGTCATCTTAGCCACATAGACAGGACACTATATTATATCGAGCAATTTCTGATGTGGTCATTTGCAATGTAAAACCATGACCAGATATCAAGAAATTTAGGATTTATAGCCATTTTTTGAAAAAAAGAAAAAGATGTATTCTAGCTTTACAGTAAACGTATTAAGAGTTTTATGAAATTGATTTTAAAAACGTAACGTTACCTTTATTTTTTCAGGGAGTATAAATAACATGTTGCGGGCTTGGTGCATATGCGACCCGCAACACAAATTTGTGTTTCGCGGGTCACATATAGTCAATAATCGCGAGCCATTGGAGGTATGGCTCCTCTCCGCTAGGAGCGGTCACGTTCCTCCCAGCTGGGAAGAACGGTGACGTGACTTTCGTCTGGTGTAAGAGGTAAACGTTAGCTCCTGTGTGTGTGCACTGCCGAGAGTTCTAAAAGCTTGTTTATTTGAGTCATCTCAGTGGATTTTGGATTATCGATAACGGAAAAATTTCCTTAGTTTTAAGTTGTTGCTGTTCATCAGAATATTTCGTTGCTACGGAGGGAATTTAATCCGCATCTGTGTGGGACTTATGTCTACACCCGCGAGTAACCTTATCATCGCCACCTTACCCACGTATTTAAAAAATTTATAGGCTGGTTGACCACTCCTCTCCTTTGGGAGTATCTTTGCTACAGAGCATTGTACAAGAATTTTGGTGGATTGAATCTCTCAACAAATCAGAGGTAAACTACTTCTTTTGTGGATTATATATGTTTTCAATCGCTCTCATTAGGCACGTTTTACGTGCATTTCCGACTTACAAATTAAATGGGTATATCTTAGGGTCCACGGACTGGCTTAGAACGTTCCACAGACTGGGTTAGAACGATCCACGGACTAGGTTACAAGATTCCATGGTCTAGGTTAGAAAGTTTCACAGACTAGGCTGAAACGTTCCTCGGTTTAAGGAGGCTATAAACCCACCACTATCGTCTGGCTCCCGAAGTCACCACCGTAGGGCTGCAGACTAATCCCTAGTTGACGTCTGGGTACCGTTTTGATAAGTGTTATTGTGTCCACTGCCAAGAAACCACCTTTAGTGGTTCTGTGTAATAATATTTGTTTTCTTTTAACTTACGTTGTATATATTTAAACAAAGATTTTATTCACCCATATTGTTTAAGTATGTTCTCTAATTTAAAGTATTGTGGCCAAATTTGTTTTAGTCAACCTTTGTAAACCAAATGTAGATACACGAGGAGTATTCTTATCAGAATATAGCCACATAACTGAACATCGCCAGGTTCATATTAGAGAACCATAAATTGTAAATACTGCAATATAGTAAGTATATTTCATATTGAAAGAAAGTGTCATTATTTCGCCTACGACCACTACGAATGGAACCCTCAGTGATTTTATGTTAAATAAGGAACAAACTTCTAATAGTTTATGTTAAACTTGTGATTAACGTCTTAAGATTTCTGGGTTAGTGAAATTATGTCGTGGGCACGTTACATCACTTATCCGGGCTAGGTAGTGTCTGCGATCTGCTACTCACAGCAGCCCAACGTAGTTTATGGATGTTAGATAGTCGTAACAGTTACCAACTCTCATAGTTTATACCCGTAGCAAACATTTGTATTCATAAAAATACTTAATTAGTTGATGTGAATTTCCACTTCACTTAAAATTTCTTTATGATATTAATTTGTTTGCCAGTAATATAAAAAATAACTTTTTCGCCGATTAACAGCAAAGTACTAACTTTGCTGACTAATATCAATCAGCAAAGTGTCACTTTCCCTACCTAGGCAGGGAAAGTGACACTTAGTTTCCATAGTAACCAACTAGTAACAACTGCTATTTTTAATGAATTTTTATTGAATTTATTACAACAAAAATAGAGAGATTGAGAATTGTAATAATTTCATTATTTTAGAATATATTTAAACAATCGACGAAAAAATTATATGTTCAACTCAGCAGCAAAATAGATTGACTGCCGCGGCAGTCAATCTACCATTTTGCTGCCTGGTTAATCAAATAACTATTCTTGTAAAAAACCTGTTCTGTATTTTTGTACTTCTTTTAGATTAGTTTTATAAAACTTTTTATGCATTTACTGCAAAACCAGAATACGTTTCTTCTAAAAAATTCCAAATGGCAGCATCAGAAATTGTTCGATTTATAGGGTATTTCTTTTTCATTGCAAATGACCACATTAGAAAATATTCGACGTTTTATTTTATTTATATTACAGAATAGGAGAAATACACAAAAAAAGGAAAAAAAATACACTTAATTAAAAAATAAAGAAACACAAATTAGTGAGAAATATTTTAAATATAAATGCACAAACAGAGAAGATATATAGGATCCTGTATATGGCAATTAACAAATACCTCAAAAATGACTAAAATTAATTAATTTTTGTCTTCATATATAAAAAAGGCAAAATATGTGTCTTTTAAAAAGTTTCGATTGACTGCCGAAAATTGTTCGATATGTTGGGTTCTGTCCATGCTGAATAGCTTCAAGAAAATGTCGAAAAAACTCGAAAAATGGAATTTTTTATTCTTAGAGATGCCACAGACAAAGAAAAAATCACAAAAATTCATGAAGGTGGCGTTCAGTGAACTCTTAAAAATGGTCAAAACCTTCATCAGTGTTTGAGACTTTTTTTAACTTGCATCTGTTGCTTAAAAAAATATACTAATAAAGTCGTTTCTGGCCGCCCTCAGGGGTTGACCAATATCCCCTATTTTTTCCCCAATAACCATTTTATCAAGTTTATTTCAATATCTTTGATTTAAGGCATTTTATCAATCTTAACTCGGATATCCTTTGAGGTTGTCACTGAGAAAAGAAAAATGAGTTTTTACAATTGTAATCAATAATTATTGAAACTCCCATTTCTCTCAAACGGTGACTCTTTATAATTTGACTTAATTAACATATGTGTAATATTTTTTATCCCTTCTCACATATATAAAAAAATTAACAAAATTGAACATCACTTAAACTGTCAGTTTTGATATGGAGTATGTATTGTATATAAAATAACATTAGGATTTACCATAGCATTTATAAATGCAAATATATACAGTGTGTTCTATTTAAAATAAGAAAGTTGGTTGCCATTTCCGGTATAACCGGAAGTGACAGAAGAATATAAATATTTTAGTTAAAAAGACACCACGGAAAACGTATATAAAAGAAGGATCGTTTATAATTTTAGAAATACAGATAGTTTAACACACCCGGTATGTTGGTCAAAATTTTACATATTAAATATGTAGATTTTGATAAGACTAAATAACTATTTAATCGTTATTAAATCTGCAGGTTAATTGCTATTCTAAAATTTTAGTTGGAATTCGGTGGACTTGTACTCCATGTAGAAAATCCTATAAATACAAAGGTGATCTGCAAAGACATCTAAAGCTTGTATGTGGCAAGGAGCCTACGCTGAAATGTCCTCAATGTACGTACAAAACGTTTCGAAAAGATTCACTGCGTATTCACATGGTTACTAGGAATCATCTTTAACATCAAACGTGAAATATTTGTATTTTGTTGTCTTGTGTATAGTGTACAGTTATTGTTTTATGTATAATTCTAACAATAAAAAAGATTTTTTAAATTTATTATTTGTTATCATCAGACTGTTCAGTTATTGTTTATTGGGTTTTAAAAAAATGCAAAAAATGGCAAAAATAGGTTTTAAAAAAAAATTTTACGGCGTCAAAAAGCAGGCATCAAGACCTAAATGGTCCGTTTTGGACTTAATGGCATACAATGGCGTCCAATTCAAATTTTAAATAACGAATTCAATTGCGCACACTGGGTATAATATTTTTGCACCAAATTTTCAAGATATTTTTGTTAGAGCAAAAGATTTTCTGATCGGCCCACCCAGCAGCCCTAGACAGCAAAATTTGGTAGGTCTCCTAATTTCGGCTACTAAGCCATGTTTTTGCTTTTCGCTTTGATCGAAAATCCAGATTTGTTTATAACGGAAAACTTTGTTTAATTTTTAAACATGCCTAGGATTTAAAACCAAAAAAGTGCCCCTACTATCAAACCCATTTGCAGTTACTGAGATATAAGAGCGACTCTATGAAGCTTACGTCTTCACATTTATTCTTTGGTTTTAATATTTTAATCCGAATCCTATGAAACTAAATATAGTTTTGATAATACTAATATTCGAAAATTTTAGTTGGTGTTCGATGGCTATGTGATCAATGTAAAAAATCTTACAAATATAAATATCATCTGCAAAGACACCAGAAATTTGAATGCGGCCAATTGCCCAGGTTTAAGTGCTTGTTTTGTCCATATCAATCGACTAGAAAAGATACTCTCCGGCTTCATATGACTTCAAAGAAACACCTACATCAACAATAGACAAGAAAAATGTCTCTTTATAATACACATTTCTGTGGTTCTAATAATAAAACATATAAAAATTATTTATTTATTTATTCGACAACCAAAATTTGCTATTGATATTATGATAACACCAAGTAATAAGAGCTAGAGATACTCAAACCGTGCTGATTCCATTGTGAACAAAAAAAATTATACAGAATGTTGTGTGGGTACAACTTATTAAATGTTCTTCAAAATGAATTATTTATTAAACAAAACTTTAACAAAAAGTGGTTACGAATCTGAAGTTTAAATATACGAAGTGAATTGTTTGAGAACAGAAATATGACTGACCTCTTTTGCCTTGCATTTCGGCGGTCTCTCGTATACCTCTCGAGAGATGGGCAAATGAACGTAATTTCGAAATTAGGTTGGCTATTGTAGTTGGCCATTACTGCCTTCAGCCTGTCGGCATTTTTGCCTTAAAGGCCTTTGTTAGTTTTACGATTATGGCATTTCCGTGCTTAATTGTGGGAAAGTACGCTACACAGAATGTAGCACTAATATTGAATATTATGAAATCGCTTGCCTGCCTGCTCGGATCGGTTGCGTTTATTTAAAGAAAAATAGTGGCATTTTCAAAACGTATTAATATAGTCTCATCATATTGTGGATAAAATTTTTCATATAGATGCTAGACACACTATTAAATACGAATTCAAGTGCCTGCCAGTCGGAAGCGCTTACGAAATCCCACCTGCCAATTAAAAACCGATTCCAAAAACTGCATAATTTGGCTCATTGCAATGTGCACGAAAAAAATTCATGAGATAGTTCATTCAAAATTCATTTTCGAGTGCCTGACTTGTCGACCATGTTGCGCTAAGTGCCTGTTAGCCTCTAGAAAGTCGCGCACTAGGCGCCGTTGAAAGTTGATCGGGGTCATTTCAATGTGCACCAAACGTTAAGAGAAGCCAAAAATAAGCAATTTATCCTACTACTGACATCAGACCTAGGAGATTATTAATTAGTGACCTTGAATAACCTTTGAAGATTTTACAATATTTTATTATTAGGAAGATACGGGATATATAATTATTAACACATCAGCGGCACCTATTGACCAACTCACAAACTTTTAATATATTTATTTTGTAATTACTAATAGATAACGTCATTTGATCACGTGACAATATTTTTATATAATGTTTTTAATGAAAAAGCAGCTCCCCGATCGGGAATCGATCCGTCAACCTCGGAATCCATACATAGGCGCCTTATCTAACTGCGCTATCTAAGAGCTTATAGTTCGTGTATTTAAATTCGTAGCCTCCTGTCTCGGGCGAGGTCAAATAGGTTATCATAGCGATCATAAAGAAAGAATGCATGTAGAATTTCCACTTAAGGTTATATCTCATTCAATTGAAATAATTATTTTTTATTATTTGTGGCAAACTTTTATGCTTAAATTAAAAATATATCCAAAAGGAAACAAATGCAAATGCAGTATATAAGTGATAATCATTTCGAACAATAGGTCGATACGATTAAAATTTAATCATGGTATTGTGTTGAATGAAGGAATCGAGGGATATGCATTTTTTAGTATCGACGTAAGCAAAAAGTTCAAGAATCAGATTTGTTACGTATTATTTCTAATATTGTTTTGTCTACACACGTATTAGAGTCATTGTTGTTGTGTCACTAAATTTAATTTCAAATATCCTTTTTTTCGCTCAAATCCCACAATTTGGATTTCTCGCGCTTCGGTCGGTAATGCAGATCCCATAATTTGAATTTCCCGCACTTCGGTCGGTAATGTAGATCCCACAGTGTGAATTTTCCGCGCTTCGATCGGTAATGCACATTCCCTACTTAACGACTGGCGCCAATGCTGTGACGTCAATGTCTGGCTCAACCGACCTAATACCTACTCTAGCACGCGACTTTCTAGGGGCTGACAGGCACTTAGTGCAACATGGACCACAAGGCCGGCACTCGAAAATGAATTTTGAATGCTTTAAACTATCTGGTGAATTTTTTTCGTGCAATTGGCGATGAGCCAAATTATGCAGTTTTTGGAACCGGTTTTTTAATTGGCAGGCGGGATTTCGCAACCGCTTCCGACTGGGGCAGGCACCTGAATTCGTATTTAGTAGTATGTCTAATATCTGTATGAAAAATTTTATCCACGTTGCGATGAGACCATTAATACGTTTTGAAAATGCCACTAATTTTTTTTTTAAATAAACGCAACCGTTCCGAGCAGGCAGGCACGCCATTACATATTATACAATTAGTACTACTTTCTATAATTTTTTTGTTCATAATGGAATCAGCACGGTTTGAGTGTCGCTAGCTCTTGGTCTATAATTATTTACTGAATAAGCAAATTTTATAGCAGCGGCAAATTTTATAAAAATAGGAATTATAATATTCCAACCTATTCGCAAGTGCCTTATATTTAATAAGGACTAAACAAATTAAACCAAAACAGCTATTCTCCCAGCTACATGCCGACGACTGCCGAATTAAACTGTGAAAATTGTCGTATTTTGTCTAAACACAGTAAGCACTACACTGCAATAACTTGGATTGCTCAAATGCTACTAGGAAGATGCGAAGCCTCCTTCATCTCAGGATGTCACTAACTGCAGACAGGTTTCGACTTATTTTTGGGTCTCGTCATTGCAGTGCAAGTGAGCATACATTCGATCATTGAAGTGTGCGTTCCCCTCTAGGGGATACATATGGCTTTCCACCAAAAGTGCTTGCCACAGGTTGAGTTAGTCAATTATAACGTGCTCGAAGCTGTCAAACGGGGGTCTCATCTCATAGACACTGTTAAGTGCTACAGCAGTAGAGCGTAACTAGCGCCATCTCTCGGTAGTGTCGAAGCAATTCAAATCAAAAATAAAATTGATAATGAGAATTGGTCTGCAGTAAGTGACATCCTGGGATGAAGGAGGCTTCGCATCTTCCTCGTAGTATTCGAGCAATCCAAGTTACTGTATTTTAGTACTAACTGTGTTTAGACAAAATAGGCAAATTTTACCATTTAATTCGGCACTCATTGTCGGCATGTAGCTGGGAGAATAGCTGTTTTGGTTTAATTTGTTTAATCATAATTATATATATAAGGCACTTGCAGATAAGTTGGAATATTATAATTCCTACTTATATATTTTTAAAATTATTTACATTGCTTCCTCTCCTTAGTGTGATTTCAGTGACGTACTTACTGATATTTTTCTCAAAACCTTGAAAGTTATAAAAACAAGATTTCTGGGTAATGATATTTGAAGGTCATAGATCTAAAATATATGTTTTTGCTTAACTTCTTTTTATGAAATCACTATAGCCTAACTTATACCAATTTACATATTGGATATTGAGAAACTACCGTTAATGCTTGGGCATTAGATTATAAAATATTAAGTATGTTAACGGTGTTATGCCCTTTTCCTGCCGACGATTCTGATACTCTAAAATTTTAGGTGGAAATCGATGGCCTTGTGACAAGTGTGGCAAAACCTACAAATATAAGACTGATATGCGGAGACACCAAAGATTCGAATGTGGCAAAGAACCTACATTTAAATGTCCTTATTGCAGTTACAAATCGTTTAGAAAAACTACTCTCAAATATCACTTGGCTTCTAGGAAACACCGGAATTCACAAATGTGACCTCTGTTTTGCATTATATAGTTTTCATATTTTTTCGGTTTTGAAAATTATAGTATCAGTTGAGGATGTTTGCGTTTTTATTACCCATAAGTTTGGTTAAGTTTTATTCCGATTTTATTTAATGATATTTGCTTATACAAATAATTTTCCAAATTAAGATTACTTGCACATCAAAACACAGTTTTCATCAAGGAATTTAAAAAATTGATCTTTATCTCAATCTCCAAAATTTTCTCGTAAAGGAAGGATAGGTCAAGGGGTAAACCGTTGGGGAAATCAGGTGTACAGATCGGGGGAAATCAGGAGAAAATCAGGGGAAATCAGAAAGAAATCAGGAGAAAATCAGAGGAAATTAGGGAAAACCAGGGGGAAATCAACTAACATCGAACATAGTGGATTCTGTGTGTCGGAAAAATAGGAAAATATTTTCTAACGCAACGAAACTAGTTACCCCTCCGTTTTCGAGAATGCTGAACACGATGGCGGTGGTTTAAACTCTTTTTGAGTTGACCGTCACCCCCAAACGGCCAAAAACAACCCGCAAAAGGGGTGAAACGCGAAAACACTGTCTTATATTGAGAAAAACTGCGTCACCCCCCGTTTTCGAGGATGCTGAGCACGATGGTGGTGGTATAGACTCTTTCTGAATTGACCGTCATCCCCAAACGGCCAATAACCACCCCCAAAAGGGGTGAAACGCGAACACACCGGCTCATACCGAGAAAAACTGCGTCACCTCCCGTTTTCGAGGATGCTGAACACGATGGTGGTGGTATAGACTCTTTCTGAATTGACCGTCACCCTCAAACGGCCAATAACCACCCCCAAAAGAGGTGAAACGCGAACACACCGCCTTATACCGAGAAAAACTGCGCCACCTCCCGTTTTTGAGTATGCTGAACATGATGGGGATTCTGGATCTTCTCCCCGAAGCAAAGCAACCCTTGAACCGGACAAAAACTACCCCGTGAGACCCTGCCTTATGAAGTGGATAAGAAAATTTCGATATAACAAAATGAATAACAAATCATTGAATACAAACCGGATGATGATTCCTCGTTTGTTGACTGATCTCTTACCCTAAAAAATAGGCGCATATATAGGGTCTGGTTAGGTTATTTGGTGATTTTCAGGCGGGGAAATCTGCTGTATGGAATCAGTGGTAAATTTCATATATTTTATTATATTCACTTATGAACATGTGTATTTGACGCATACAATTACTTGCTTGCTATATATATATAAAAATAAAACAGATTCCTTGACGCATACAACTACATATCCACTATATATCCATACCATACATTTTTATTGACGCAGGGATGGGGTTGACTCGGAGAAATTCAAAAGCACCGCCGTCTTGTTCAGCATGCTTGAAAACGGGAGGTGACGCAGTTTTTCGCGATATAAGACGGGGTTTTCGCGTTTCACCCCTTTTGCGGGTTGTTTTTGACCGTTTGGGGGTGACGGTCAATTCAGAAAGAGTCTATACCACCACCATCGGGCTCAGCATCCTCGAAAACGGGGGGTGACGCAGTTTTTCTCAATATAAGACGGTGTTTTCGCGTTTCACCCCTTTTGCGGGTTGTTTTTGGCCGTTTGGGGGTGACGGTCACCTCAAAAAGAGTTTAAACCACCGCCATCGTGTTCAGCATCCTCGAAAACGGGGGGGGGGGGCAACTAGTTTCGTTGCGTTAGAAAATATTTTCTTTTTTCGAGGTTTTTTCCGACTCACAGAAGCCACTAAACACGCCGACGACGTACATTAAAAACCTATAAAGGTAAGTTATCCAATTTGCGGGCGAAATAGTACAATCGTACAATAGTTCAATATCGGCTTATTAGAAACCTTTGGAAATTAATTTATTATTTATGGCCTATGTCCATTTAACAACTTTATTAAAACAGCTATTTGATTATGTTTAGCACGATCTTGTAGCACTTAGATTTAGTTTTTGTACGTTAACGATATTTAAATGAGGTCGTAAAGTTTTTGTTGCCTTTTTTATCTGCAGAGTAAAATTGCAGATGACTATACTAAGCGGATAAACCTCTGGAACAACATTTCGTTTTACCGTGCATATTTTCACTTCGCTTTACTGTTATTATTGTGGTCATTTTTATACCATTGCTTTACTGTGATTCTTTTGCTATAAGCGAGGCCATAAGTATTTCTTGGGTCGTTCGTTAAGTCGAGTAGGTATCAATTGTTTCAAAAACGTAGAATTGTATAGGGTTTGATCGGTTAGTGAGGTTATGTTATGTTTTTTTTGTTTGGGAAAAAAATTATATTTTGTAGGAAGCGTTTCTTTGGGGAAGGTGGTAGGTGACCACCACTGGGGGGGGGTTATTTTCACCCTTCAAGGGGGTGGATATTTGATTTTTTTTTTAAAGAAATTATTATTTTGTAGGGGGTGTTCCTTTAAGGAAGGTGGCAGGTGACCAGGGTTGTATAACCAACCCCGAGGATTGTTTTCATCCTTCGAAGGGGTGGGAAAAAATAATATTTTGTAGTAGGCGTACCACGTTCTTCAATGAAACGCCTCCTACAAAATGTTTTTTTTCCGTCCCTTTAAAGGGTGAAAATAACCCCCGGGGATCGTTATACAACCCTGGTCATCTGCCACCTTCCTCACAGAAACACCTCCTGTAAAATATCAATTTTTTTCCACAAAGAAAATTACAATTTTTCAACCCCCTAGAGGGGTGAAAGCTTGGTGTAGGGGTGGCTGAGATCAAATCCCTCGAGGGACCTTCCGTTTTACTCGAGGAAATAACAGTTAGTCGAAAAATTGGGGAAAATAAACGGGTTCACGAAAAAGGGAACATTGGGGGTGGTTTTTGGCCAATTTGAGGGGTTGCCGAGGAAAAAAATTGTGGGACCCCCACCATCGTCTTCAGCGACCTCGAAAACGGGGGGTCGGAACCCTTAGTTGATGCGTGTACTATACTCGGTTTTTAATAAATCATCAAAAACTTTACCTATGATTCAATTTTCAAGGGCTGTTACAAATTTTTTTCAACGTCAAAAATTAACAAATCTGATTAACGATTTTTTTTGTTGAAATTCTAACTAGAACACTAGATTCAGTAAACTTTCAAATGGGTAAATCCCAAGTTTCATGAAAAAATATTGAATATTGACAGATTGAAAACAAAATGAATGTGGATAGTTATTTTATACAGTATATTCCAAAAGAAAGCATAACATTCATAATTTTTCTTCTGTTTTGTGTTTAAAGAAATACAAAAACACGTCAATTAGTAATACCACATTGAGATTTACCCATTTGATAGGTTACTGACTTCAGTAGTGTAGTTAATATTTCAATTTTAAAAAACCGTTCATTAAATTTGTTAATTTTTGACATTGAAAAAAAAGTCATAATGAATTAAAAGAATGATTGTCATAGAATGTAACTTCAAAGTCGTATATTAATGTAGAAAACAATAAAAAGGAAATGAGAGGAAATCAGGAGAAATCAAAGGAAATTAGAGGAAATTAGGGGGAAATTAAAGGAAATCATACAAGATTTCCCCAAAAAAGGAAATCAGGTGCACAAATTGGGCCTAGCGGTTTACCCCTCGGATGCATTTGTAAAATTGCAATTTAGGGCATGTACGAAAAGTCAAGGTCTCAAAATTTTTTTTTGGGATCAGCCACCCACCACTATCACCCCCAATACCTCCCCCACACTACTATGAAAAGGAAGAAAATAAATTAAAATGTCGTTTAGTGTGTATACAAGAACGAAACGTTTAAAAAAAAATTTTTGGCGTTAGCTACCCCTTCAACCACCCCATTGCCACCCCCACCCTATTATTAAAGGGAGTAAAAAATTAAATTGGGATTTAGTGTGTATACGAGAACTAAGGCACTCTAAAAAATTTTTAGAATTAGTACTTAACGATTTCTTGGGCGGCGGTTTATTAAAATCATTTCCACAGTTCGCGACCATTACAATTGACATCAAATTCATTAATGAAGATGTTAAAGAGTAACAGTCCTAACAGAGAATCATGAGGTAAACCCCAAGACAGACAGTTGAGTATAGATATAACCTTAAAATTTACATGCGAGTGAAAATTATCACGTCGCCACACATCCTAGCCCTTGATTTCGATTTTCAGTATCATTTTATTCTGGTAGAAATGTAACTATGTCAGAACAACATGATCTTTCTACTAGTTCTTCAACACCAATAAACGGAGATCATTTTTTGGTACCTATTCCAGCCATGAGATCCTGGGGTAGGAGACCCCCTAGAAAAATGTGTCGATGGTGCCAAATAAAGGAATCCAGGAGATATACGCGCTATCATTGCCCAAAATGTCCAGGAGTTCCGGGATTATGTGTTAAACCTTGTTTTATGGAATTTCATTCACTTATATTAGTACAGAAACTAAAGGCAGAACTTAGTTAAACCTCTCATTAATTACAAACCGCCTGAATTTTGCATAGGTTAAAGAACAGTGTTAAAATCTCCAATACTTCCAGATGACGCCTACATAATCGCGTACATGTGTTTTACCTTTTCTGAAGGTTACTTTAGATTATACATAATTCCAAAAGGTCTAATCCAGTCCACTTTCCAAGTCTCTCCTCAAAAGTTCGTTGAGTTCCACTATAAAGGAACCACACCATGCTTGTTTCACTAAAAAAATGCAGAGTACAGAAGGGTGGTTGTTGCGGTAAATGCAGAAGGAACATAAATATTGCGGTTTGTAGTATACATGTGCAGTAATACTAAAAAAACTTCGGAAAATATAGCCTTAGTTTACATGAGGGTAAAATTCATATCCATTTTCATTTCCTACCCTTTGATTTCTCAGCCCCCGAGAAATCGGCTTTCAATAACGCTTGATTTTCAGTACTATGTGCTAAAAACAAATTTATGAGGAGAAACAACGTGATTTTTCTACTTTTTTTATTTTAGTTTTTAAGAGATTTCCAACACCTTTAAATCTAGACCATTTTCTGGAACGCATCCCAACCGTGGAGTTGGTAAGCAGTAGATCTGCTAGGAAAATGTGTCGATGGTGTCAGTTGAAGGAATCTAGAAGATATACTCGCTATCATTGCCCGAAGTGTCCAGGAGTGCCAGGGTTGTGTGTTTATCCTTGTTTTAAGGAATTCCACGAACAGGAACATATTAACTAACCAAGTTGTGAATAGACGCTTAATTTCACTTACGTTAGAATACAACCAAGGGCAAATTTCAGTTATAACTTTCTGTTATTACAAACCGCGTGAATTTTTGCCTAGGAGTGGTTGTCTATATGTGGGAGAAATAAAATTGTTTTAATTAATTTAATTATTTCATGTGTTTAACAAGACATTAGATCAAAATAAAAGATACAAAATCAATTTTATTTGTTCAAATAAGTCAAATGTTGATTTACTACTAGAGAATTTCAATAATGATGGGCGCTCGCGGTCGTCTAAGAGAATGAGAGTCTGGTCGTTATAAGGGAGTACAAGAGTATGGGATTTTCCATTTTAAAATTCAGGGAATTCAAAATCGGTCGTTATACGAAAGTGGTCGTTTTACGGGTAGAGGCTAACAGGGGTTTTACTGTATTTTTAGTCTTTAAATTTGCTTCCATCATCGAAAAAGCCTTTAAAAAGCATCGAAACGTATTAAATAAAAAAAACAGCTTAATGCGACTGTGCACTACTCGATGGCAATATTTTATTTTATCTGAGAACTATACTTTTTTCTAAATTCCATGTTATAGCGATACTATACCAATTTTATTTTATTTTCGTTTGTTTTATTTGTCCCAAAACATCCTCTAACTCTTCATTAAATGTTTGGTAAAAGTTACTGCTGTAGAAGTTATATTTTTACTAATAATTCTTTGGATTTAATGTAGAAAAGTTAATGATAGAACATTTCAAAAAGAAAGGCAACAAGCTCATATTTTTGGAGATTCTAGCGAATAACCGCTCTTAAACTGTTGCTCCAATTTTTTTTACTTCATATTTTCTTCCACATACAATATGCTGTCCTAATGCAAAAATTTCCGCAGTTTACAATCAATTTACTGTTAGAATTTTTGGGCTTTAGGCTATATGTACTTCTTTGAAATTAGTTTTAATTTGATTGCGTTTTTTCTTAAAATATTCAATACATTTTAATTTACCTTAACATAGAATGCGTTAAAGTTATAAAAATTGTCCTTTGGTGAATATCAAGCATGTGAACAAATTGTTTTTTAATTTTATGTTTTCAGATTTATTTGTAAGTTTAAATAGGACAATAAGTTAAAATACACTTCTAAAATGAAATATCAATATGATACTCTTGATTTATCTACTATTAAAATTTTATGAAATGTTTTTTAGTTTTTATCCATTAGTTGTAAGGGAGAAAATTCTAAGACTTGGACTCGAAATGTTTCGAAACTTAATATACAGAGTGTTTCGAAAATAGTGGACTTATTGTGAAGTATGAGGAACACATCATTTGCGAGAAACTTTTTCACGTTAAAAAAGCTGCCTCCAGTGCAATTCCGTTTTCAATAATTAGAGAACAAATATTGTTTCGTATGGTGATCCAAAGAAATATTTTAACATAAAATGTGACACATTTTAAACTGTAATTAAATATCCAAATCAAAATATTTTTGGTTGATGTACTGAGAGTGTACACGGTGAAACACATTGGGGTGATAACCACAGTCACCATTATGGATTTTAAGAATTTTTTTTGGTAAATTTTAGTTACGAGGCATCTGTGTGAAATTTTTGAATAATTTCCACTTCTTAAAAATATACAGGGTGGCCATAAATTATTTTTCAATTTAGAACTTTTTAAAATGAATTATCTCATTTTTTTTTTTCAAAAGGAACATCCTGTACATTTTTCGGCCATATGATGTAGGAATCATATTGGTTCACCCTGTATATTCGAAAATAATTTCTAGTGATAGACTTTTTTATATAGTTTATCTGTATCGAAATTGGACGTATATTGCCCCATCCTGCATATCTTGACATATTTTATTGAAAAGTTAAATAGGTTTCAATTTCAAATGCAGAAATAATAAAGAACACTTGTTTCTTGCAGATGATGTGTAGTAGAGCAGTCTTGTCAATAAACGCATAATTTAAAAAAATTTGTTTTGTATAAGTTGGGGAAGGTGTAAATGATATTCTACTTAACAATTGGTAAGGTATAGAATAAAAGTTGAACGAACGATTATTTACTTCGAATAAATTCATGTCATATTAACATGATTAAGTACTCTAAATTCTCAATCGAAAGCGATTGTAACAACTGTACATATAGTTCAAATGTGCTTTTAGGGGGCGGAATATTAAAACATAATATTTTTAGTCGCAAACTCCTCTATAAAATCCTCATTTTACTCTAAGGAACGTAACCAGACTGCAACCAACAGCTACTCTCCGGTCTATGTGCCCCGCCGAGCGCTGAATTACAAGTTACAAGCCTGTCGCGTTAAGTGTAATAATTGCATATTACCATCAAAACGCTAATACTTCGATTGCAACAAACGCCAGCCGAAATTCTGATCCTACTTAAAGGAGCTATCATGTCAGTCGTCACACACCACTTGTAGACTGCAGTTTCAAGCTGTTGGCTCTCTTCGTCTTGGCTCTGGACAGTGCAAGGTTGCAGTCTGGTTACGTTCCTTAGAGTAAAATAAGGATTTTATAGAGGAGTTTGCGACTAAAAATATTATGTTTTAACTGTACATATGTATCACAGAATTTCGAATTCCAGAAGACCGGAATAGGTATATATACAGAGTGTTTCATGAGAAACTGTACATACTTCCAGGTTCTTCCTGTCGCTCTTAATTTCTGAAAGACAGGGCCATAAACTGATTTTGATCTAAATTTATTTTGACCAGAACGTCCTTACTATTGATCGGATATTGTTTAAATTTGAGAAACTTTTTACAATTATCACAGTTGATAGATTGCTATTATAATTTCTTTTTAGTTCCAGGGCCGGACTTTGTACATTTGTTTTTTCGATTCCTGTAAAAAAGGTCACCCTGTGTAATTTTTTTAACATTCAATTGCCAATTATAAAATCCCATACATTATTAAACAAAACCATGTAATTAGGTTGTTTGTCGCACCTTTATTGATTTTTTTACAAGCGATTGAATTTAAAAATGGGGAATTTGAAGAAAAACAGCTTCATTCGTTTACATTAATTGTCCAAATATATAAAAATGGTCAATTTAAACACGATAAATAATGTTCAATATGGAAAAAAAAATTAAAATCAAATTTTTTTTTATTCCAAAGAAAGTGTAGCGTATAAATAAGTAGGTACATTTTAAAATATGATTTATTAAACAGTTTTCTTTTTATTATAATTATAGTTAGTAGGCCTAGGTAGTTTGACATTTCTATGTTAGTTGTCATAAACATTAGAACTAGTGTACTTTCAATGGTTAACTTAGTCTTCAAATAATCATGCCTTATAATTTTACGAATGAGGAATATGCCGATATTATTTATGTTAATGGATTGTGTGATGGTAATGGTAGACAAGCCGCAGAATAGATTTTCCTAACAGAAGAACATCAAATCATCAAAGATTTTCAACTGTGTATCGCTATGCAAGGGAGCACGGCAAGTTTTCATCATCAAGAGTGGAACGAAATATTGTTCAAAACGTTGAGGAGCAACAAAATATCATTAATATTATTCAACAACACCCTGAAGCAAGTACCCAACGAATAAGAGCCCAATTAAGAGTTCCTTATGTGCGTATTTGAAGGACTCTAGATAAAGAAAGATTACATCCATATCATATTCAGCAAGCGCAAAAGCTTCAACACGGTGACAATGTATATAGGTTAGAATTTTGCCAGTGGATTATTGATCACAGACCAACTAAATTTTTTTTAATGCCTTGTTTATATTTATGTTCTGGCGGAGTTTAGCTACAGTTACTCTTCCACTCAACCAGGACGGCGAAATAAGATGCCGTTCATCCATCCAAGTGACGGACTCCACCAACGCTGCTTAATAATAATAATAATAATATTTATTGGTGTATATAACAGAAAATTGTTTTACACAAGTCAAAAAAACAGATAATAGTACACAATGGATATACAATCAGTATATAAAAATATTTATAAATATACACATACATTGTAAAAAACAAAAAATTTAGTCATTAATAACAATGGAAAATAAACAAGAAACCGAGACTATAAAAATTATGTGAAAAATTCGTCCATTTCATAACAGTTTTTTCCAGCAATAATTTTTTCAATTTTGTTTTAAAAACATGGACGTTCTTAGACAATTTAATGTCGTCACATAAAAAGTTAAAAAATTTACACCCATTGTAAAAAAAATTTTTTTGGTAAAAAGTTTTTCGGCAAGAGTTTGGCTGCAGTAGCCCTTTAAATCTTGTATCGTGACCATGGTTGACTTTATTAGCAAGAAACTTATGCTTATTCTTGTAAACATATACGCAAACTTCAAAAAAATATAAATTAGTTACAGTTAAAAATTTTAAATTTTTAAATGTACTACGGCAGCTCTCACGAAAGCCCAGTCCAGCAATAATTCTTAAGGCATACTTTTGCAGAATGAAAATGCGCTGTATATGTGTACTGTTTCCCCAGTTTACGATACCATACCTTATATGGCAGTGAAAATTTGCATAGTAGAGACTCAAGAGAATATCATTGCTACAGTGCATAGACATATAGCGTAACCCGTAGCAGCTACTGCGTAATTTATTATGTGTCAACATGACTTCCCCATCGTAAATGCCTGTCAAAAGTTATTCCTAATATTTTAACTGTGCCATATACTCTTATGTCACTATTAGAGAGAGAGAGAGAGAGAGAGAGAGAGAGAGAGAGAGAGAGAGAGAGAGAGAGAGAGAGAGAGAGAGAGAGAGAGAGAGAGAGAGAGAGAGATATCTATGTTGTCTTGCAAAGTGAATAACAATATTTTTGTTTCGTTTTTATTCAGGTTGAGTTTATTTCCTTCAGACCATTTAATTATGTTTGAAAACACTAGTTCAGCAGTATTTTCAACCACATTCAAATCACTGTCTATGATCAGTACATTCGTGTCATCAGCATAGCACATGGTATTTGGTATTATACTTAGGTATGATATCAAATCATTGGCATATATATTAAAAAGCAGAGGACCTAAAATAGATCCTTGAGGTAAACCTTGTGTTATATCACATATATTACTGTTTATATCATTGTTTAATTTAACAATTTGGGTTCTATTATTGAGGTATGAAGTGAGGAGGTTTAATGGAATCCCTCTGACTCCATACCTATTTAGTTTATCCAGGAGCATTTTGTGATCAACCACATCAAAAGCACGGGAGAAATACTCCTAAAGCATATTGTTTTTGATCAAGGACATTCACAATTAACTCATGAAACTCACAAAGTGCCGACTCCGTACTCTTACTTTAGGAGAATCCATGTTGATAGGAAGATAATAAATTATTTTCGTATAAGAAAAATGATAACTGGTCCTTTAAAGCAAGCTCAAAACGTTTAGAAAAACTACAAAGTAAACTAATTGCCCTGTAGTTTCCATAATCATTGGGGTCGCCTTTTTTATATAACGGTTGGACAATAGCTAATTTAAATGCGTCGGGAAATGTTTCTGAATTAAAAGATAAATTTATTTAAAAAGCTAATGACTGACAGATGTTTATCTTGCACTGTTTTATTAAGTTATTGGATATGTTGTCATATCCACAAGAATTGGAAGACTTTAATCTACTAAAATTGGAGTTAAAAAAGTGATCTCTCAAAATAAGGTACATTAGAATTCAAAAAGTGAGGATCATATGTGAAGTTATTGGTTAATGTGGATGTAAAGCGTTGATTGAAGTTATTGGCTACAACTACATACTACATACTTTTTGTCCATTTTCCATAATAGCTATAACATGAGATTTGTTCTTATTGCCTTTTAATTTATTTATTGCATTCCATATTGCTTTTGATTTGTTATTAGATCCTTGGATTTGTTTATTGTGGTATTCTCTTTTGGCTGTTATGAGTGCTTTACAATATTCTTTCTGCAAGGATGTACTAATGTCTTTATATGCCGGGTATATTTTAGCCAGATCACTAAAAACTGTTACCTTATACTTCAACTGTCTTAAGTCATCTGTCAAACAGAAGTCCCTGTGTTGTGTTCTGATAAGTGGCACTCTTTTTAGTGGAAAGCATAACTGAAAGTAATACATTATGGTATCAGTAAAACTTTTACAAGCTTTGTTTGGACTCTCTCTCTCTAAGTAGTTGCGAAATTGCATAATATTTTCTTTACAGAAATTTCTACGTTGTACAAAATGCCTCTCTTTATTTTGTTGAAAATCAGTTAATTAGAAACAATTTTGCGCAAATTGGAAAATCTATTGGCAATTTAAATAAACGCCAACAAAAATGTATGCAAGCTGCAGGTTTTCATTTTGAAAATTTGCTCTAAGTATTTATAATATTTTTGAATATACTTTTGTAAATATTTATTTGACCATTTTTATATATTAGAACATTTAATGTAAGTAAATGAAGCTGTTTTGATTCAAATTTCCCATTTTGCCAAATTCAATAGCTTGTGAAAAAATCAATAAAGGAGCAACAAAAAAATCTAATTGCGTGGTTTTGTTTAGAGATGTATGGACTTTTATACTGGAATCGGAAAAAAACAAATGAAAAAAGTCCCTGGAATAAAAAAAAATTATAATAGCAGTCTATCAACTGTGATAAGTGTATAAAGTGTCTAAAATTTAAACAAAATCCGATGATCAATAGTAAGGACGTTTGGGCTAAAATAAATTTAGAAAAAACATTAGTTTATCACCCTGTATCTCAGAAATTAAGATCGACAGGGACATTTCAATGGCCGTTTCTGAATACCCAAGTGGTCCTCTACCGCCCATGGCAGTATGTACAGTTCCTTCTTAAATTGCATATGAAAGCAGTAAACATTACTTACCTGATTTTTACAGCACATTTTCATCCACAAAAGAATCAAATTGTACCGACATAGTTTAGCTACAGCTTAATTGGACCTCGTTTAAAATTCAATGTTATCATTACAGCAATTGCAATACTGGATTTTAAACGAGGTTAAATTGAACCATATCCTAGTCATTTCACGTCATAGTCAATTTCCGTTTGTTCGGTAATTAAGAAGGAATAATGTCAACAATGCTAATATGTATAGAAATTTTATTCCTACATTGTACTTTTTATAAATGAATCTGTTATTATTTCTTAAATGTTATGACCCTGAACTACCCCAGGGCAAATTGTGAGATAAAAATAGAACTAGCTCATCCCACTCTCCTTAAAATTAAAAGAAATACTTATTAGCTAATTATAAACAATGCAAAACTATTATTTATAATTCGACCATCCTAAGCTAATAAAGGTATTGTCAGAAAAGTAAACTCCTTCCAATTGAAGTTTTTTTATATACTCAATAACGATGTTGACGCATAATATTCTACATCATAATCAATAATTATCATGGTTAATAATATTTTTTTCTCACAGATTCTCCATTATGTTTTATGTACATTCTTCTAGCAACAAATAAACGATTTATTTTATTTTATGTACATAATTTTATTTATTTTTATGATTTATTTTCACATATTCTTATGCTTATTTTGGTTTTGTTTCTTTCTTTTTTTTTCTTTTATACATTTTGCTTAACAAATTTCAGGTTATATCATCTTTTCCCCAAGGGAGTACAATTGCCCCAATTGTCATAAAATTTACGCGAAGAAGTCGACGCTTGCCCGCCATATTAAATATGAATGTGGGAAATTACCGCGGTTTGGCTGCGCAAAATGCGCATATAGAGGCTATCAGAAGACCCATGTGGAACGACACCTTTCTAGAAAACACGACATACAGACCAAATACGAAATTAAGACAAGTATTATTACCTATAATTTTAATTAATTTTAGTTTAGTTTCTAGTTTTAATTTGTGGGATATCAAGGCTTTGGTCCTGGGAAACGACTAGAGAAAGTAGCTGCTTAAGTGTTACATTCGAATTAAATAGATTTAACAGTTTTATTTTTGTTTTGTTTGCATAATAGCTCTGCAGAGAAGTTCTTGGTTATTTTTGTTAGATTTTTTCTGTTTTTTATTAGACATTTACTCGACAAAATAATAAATTAATTATGTAATATACAGGGTGTATTATAAATGAGGGAGCGTATTCCTCGTTCGAATTTAAGAAAATTCTGTCATTAGAGCCAACGTTTACAAGACACAGGCTGTTGAGGTTGACAAAAATTGCAATGACTTCCTTAAATATCATTTGAACGAATGTAGGTATTAAAATGAAGCTGTGTGTATAGCACATGAGTAGATTTTTATTTAACGTAAAGAAAATTAATCATCAGCTTTAATGATTTTATAGACGTGGGGTATGAAGGTAACGTTTTCGCCAGAAATTATCGCGCGCCACCGGATATAATTCCTTTTTATTTCAAATGTATTTTTGATCAAAAATGATCTCTTGACTTTTTTGCGTAGCTAAGGTTATTGTTGGCACTATAACCAATGTTTAGTGAAAGTATATGAGCCAGATGATCTGCTATAAAAGAATTATATGACTACACATTATATTTAAAAGAACATATGTTAGTTACAATATCTCTATTGGTGTATTGTACATATTAGTATTCACACAATTCTGGGTATGGTTAGACGTAAAAAAAATTATTTTGTATTGTTCCTGGTTGCATGGTTGTGGATCAGGTCGCGTCTCGTGTATGTATCCTGATATTTTTTGATATAAAGGAGACAGCGTGTGTGCAGGGAAATGTTAAACTGGATAATTCTTCAAAGTTTTCCTTCCTCTAACTAAAGTAAATATTCATAAAATGCATGGAAACAAAGGATGGGTAACACCGGGTATAAAAGTGTCAGCTCAAAAACTAAAAATTTTACACCAAGTCATGTCCCAAACAAACGATCCAGCTGATATTACTTTTTATAAGAATTATAAGAAAATATACAAAAAAGTTATAGTATCAGTTAAAAAACTTCACAACGATTTAACTTATTTTCATTCTACCAATAAATCGAAAACAGTTTGGTCAATAATAAATAATACTGTAACTAACAAGCAAACAAAAAATAGTACTGATAATATTAAAATTGAAAAGAATTTAATTAATGACCCTTATATTGTAGCACAACATTTAAATAAATACTTCGTCGATTTACCTGCTAAACTGAATAAAAAATTAGATGACAATTTAAAAAATAATTTCATACCACTTCAAGAATATCCTACTTTGTTTTTAGAACCCGTTACTGAATCAGAGATTTTCAACATAATAACAAACTTGAAAAATAGCAATTCCTCCGGTGTAGATAATTTAAGTTCAAATCTAATTAAAAAATCTGTTGCGTATATAGTAGCTCCTCTTACGTTTTTAATTAATCTTTCTCTAGCTGAAGGTCATTTTCCCTCCGTCTTAAAAACTGCAAAAGTTTTTCCTTTGTATAAAAAAGGGGACAACACATTACCTGAAAACTATAGACCAGTTGCAATCTTCCACAAGGATCGGCCCTCGGACCACTGCTTTTCTTATTTTATGTGAATGACTTACCAAATTTTTTTGAAGATTTTCTAATTATGTTCGCAGATGATAATTCGTATCTATGCTGTAAGAATACTTTCTCTGAAGTTATAAATTGTGCGCGTACTAACATAACAAAATTTTCAAATTATTTTGAAGCAGATAAATTATTTCTGAATATCTCTAAAACTGTTTTTATAATCTTTTCACCAAGAACTCCTACGTACAATGAAAGTCACCTCATAAAAGTCAATGGAAAATCAGTGGAACAAGTACCATCGACAAAATTTCTTGGCGTACACATAGACAATGCACTCAGTTGGGAACCTCACATAGATTTAACGGCAAAAAAACTTTCTCCTGTTTGTTATGCATTATATAGATTAACACAGATCTCTGGTAGGTCCACGGTTATGTCATATTATTATGAACATTTTGTATCTAGAGCATCATATGGGATTATATTTTGGGGATGTTCTTCTCACTTTGACAGAATTTTTAGGCTTCAAAATAAAGCAGTTCGGCATATAGCTGGTGTTTCTAAATACTCATCTTGTCAAAATATTTTTAAAGATTTTCATATATTAACTCTGGCATGTATTTATATCTTAGAAATAGTTCTTTATATTAAGAAAAATTTTAATGCATTTCCAACAAACAATTTTAACCATACATACAGTACTCGTGAAAGAAATTATTTGAACACGCCACTACATAATCTATCTAAGTTTGAGGAAAGTCCGAATTATATGGGAATTAAACTTTACAACAAAATTCCAAACTGTATTAAAAACATAAATAATGTGAACTCATTCAAAACAGAAATGGTTAATTATTTAAGTGATATGGGTTTCTATTCTGTTGAAGAGTATTTAAATGTGTAGAATCTAAATGGTTTTTAATTTTATTGTGTAATTTTTATATTTTATACGTTTTTTGTATGTAATTATTAAGCTTCTGCAGCAATTGCTATTGAAGCCATGGCTTTTATTTGTGACTAGTCCTATACCTTTCTGTATGGTCTTTTGGACAATCAATTATTATTATTATTACAATCGTCTTGTGTCCTAGGCCTGCAATAACTCTGATCGCTTTTCTTTGCATTGAGAAATGTTCTTGGTATGCGCAGAGTGTCCCCAGACAAGAATTGCATATGAAAACGCTGAGTAAATGAGCCCGTGATAGGCTGTTAATAAGGTTGACTGTGAAACAATATTCGCCAGGCTGCGCAGCAAAAAAAATATTGCTGGACATTTTCTTACAGATGTGGATGGTATATTTTTCCCAGGACAACTTGTGGTCTAAATAGACAACTAAAAACTTTGCGCTGTCGGGAGAGTCAACGTCCACTGTGTGATTCCTTACCGAAAGTCATTGATTGTGTTTTTCGTTGTTCAAAACTAATTGGTTACTTAGAAACCAGTCTTGAATAGCCGAGTAAAACGAGGTACAGTTGGGTAAATCATTTAAGTAGATAAGGAACAATGTTGCGCCCAATACTGAACTTTGCGGTATCCCAATATTTGTATTTGACTAAGTTCGATTTCATGTTTTGGTACTGTACAACTGGGATCTATCTTCAAGATATGAATTTAGAAGACTCCGATTATTTATCGAGAATTTATAAAATGTTATTTTACTTATTAGAATATTATGGGACACACAGTCAAAGGCTTTACTCAACTCTGGGAACTGAACGTGTAGAAATTCACTGCCCTCGAAACCTTTACTTGTCAAGTCTACTAAAGAATTTATGGCTAACGTTGTGTTTTTTTTTCGCTTTAAAGCCAAGCTGGTAAGTGTTGAAAAGATTAAAATTTTCAAAATAGAATGTAATTTGTGATTTTATTATAATTTCTAGAATGTTTGCAAAAACAGGAATAATTGCCATAGGTTTGTGGTACAACTATTGACAGTTTTAATATCTTAGGAAACATATTATTTTGAATATTGTCTGAAAGATATTTGTGGCATTCTACGAATATTCTTTCCTTTTATATAGGTTTTCTACCACATGTATTATCCTCTTTAAATCGAATTGTTCTGTAGATATTTGTACAACCTGGCTACCAATGTTCAAAGAAGAACTTAACAAACTCAACATTATCTAAAAGAAAATATCATCAGTTCTGTGTAAGTAGTATCTATGGAAATAACATAAACAGCTTTAAGTATGTATTTAACATACACAACAAATAAGAATTCTTAGAAAAAAGCTTTGAAAACGGAAAGAGACTAGTTTCCGAAATGTCAGCAAAACACATTATTTCTGTGTTTATTCTGATTTATATTATTTGTAGAAAATAACCTCAGATTGTTCCTTTGACATAAACGTAACAGGCGTAGAGGTTTTTTTCCAATAATTCTATTATTTTGTAGATTCGATAATTTGTTTTTGAAGAGGATAATACATGTGGCAGAAAACCCAAATAAAAGGGAAAAATATATTATTTTGGATACATAGATTTATTAATTTTGTTAGAGGTTCAAGAATAATGTATTTGATAGAGTTTAGGGTTCTGAAATTCATATCATATGGGTCGTTACTATTAATTTTTTTCAATTTGTTAATTATATCTAGAATGTTTAAAAATGATACTTGCAAAAAGTCAAATTCCCCATCTAGGTTACGCACAATAGAATTATCTAAATAATCATCACTGCTAGTTTGTGCAGGCGATAAAGTACCTGTTAAATAAAGTGGAATGGTCGCGAAATAATTATTGAAATCTTCAGCGGATACCATTTTAGACTGCGGAGAAACAGATTTGATTTTACTGATTAAATACGATATAACTGTAAAAATCTACTCAAACATGTCAAGAGATCGTTTTTGTTCATAAATAAATGTGCAAATCAAAATCTAAAAAAAAAAAAAAATTCCCACTGGCGTGACACAATTTCAGGTGAAAACGTCATACCCCAAATCCATGTGTAATATAGAAACATTTCTTTGATGTACATAATATTAAATTACCAAAAATAGAAAGGAAATTCAATTTATATGACATTTTTTCTAAATTAAAACCTCTTGGTAGTGTACTCTTAGGTGGTATTGCGATATTAAAAGATATTTAACAATTTTCTATCAGAAAACAATTATAGCTGGTGCTGGTGATTTTTCTTTTATTTTGTCGATAAAAATGCTACTTTGTTTTCTATGATTTTCAAAGCATACTGTTGCGATTTCGAAAATATAATTAAAATAAAAGTAGACGAAAATTTTATTGAGAATATTTTTCTGACTTTTATGCCTTATTCTTTTCTCTAAAATCGTATAATTCGAGATATATTTAGAAAAAAAAAAACTATTGCTTTCAGTTTCCGCCATTAAACTGCACATTGAAACATTGATAGAGGCAATACATCAATCATAGTAATTTCAAAAACGTTTTATCCTTAGAATTCTAATCATAGACACAATATCTCGAATAAAATTATTTATAACTAAACCGTTGCAATTAATGAGACAAGTGTACCTCGTTTGTCTGAATTTGTCGAATAAAGAATCATATCTCGTACCATTTTAATCTTAGATAAAAATTAGCATGCAAATTTTCTTTTTATAAACACTGTTAAACATTTATGTAAATTATTCCAAATTCCAAATTTCTCTCAAAAATATGTCTGTGGTATTTTTTTTTTTTCATTTTCTATATACGCCTTTACATTTCATTGAGTAAATTCAAACGTCAAATAGTTTCGTACATCATTATAATGTTACCTAATTCGATATGTTTTCTGTAAGAATGTTGTGTTGTTTATAAATACTTATTGTGCATAAGATACGGTGTTAGGACCAAATAAATTTGGATTAATGTAGTCTCTCTAAGTATATGCTCTAATTTGCTACTTAAACTTTTATTTCTCTGACCGAATTAATTCGAATAAACAATACAGAAAATTAGAACATACCTAGATGTACTAAATTGTGATAAACCAGAGGGAAGAGGTGTGTTTATTTTGATAATATCGATAAATGATTGTTGGAAGGTCCCAATACGAAATTTTAGAAATATTTATACACTGTTTTGTAAAAATAATTTTAAACAAGTCTTCCGAACACTATATCTTCAATATTACATTGTATATTATAGTAATAGCTGCTTTATTGTCCATATCAATATATTTTTTCGTTTGGAATTAATTATACGTGAATTTTTGCCAAGAATGCAATTGAGCGGCCAGACGTCAATTTCTTTTACTCGGCTATTTATGAAAATTAACAAAAAATATTTGGTACAAAGATAAACAAAACAATAATCTATGTGTCTATATATTTATTTTTTAAGTTTTTTAAAATTTATTACATAAGCTATAAACTCTGGAAAGTGGAAGTAAAATGAAAAAGGCGTCAATTAATTAGTATCGTTAACATATATTTCTGCAACCACTGTAGGTTTGGGAAATCCGAAAAGTTGGAGAAATCTGTTCTCATTCAGCTATCATCTGTTTATGAAAATTAAGAAAAATCATATGGTACCAAGATAAACAGAACAATAATCTAGGTTCCTATGGATTTACTTATTGAATTTCGTTGTTTATAAATTATATACAAAATAAAAAAAATAAAAAACAAAAGCAAGAAAAATAATTCCATAGAAACCTAGATTATTGTTTTCTTTATGTTGGTAACAAATGACTTTTATTAATTTTCATAAACAGTCGAATGGGAGCGGGTTTAGTATTTTTATATTTCTCAGATTTTTCGGATTTTCCAATCCTGCAGCGGAAGTCTGCTTTAAAATTTCTATTCATCGGGCACTTAACTTTTTACAAAAATATATTTTAATGAAACTCATTAATAGACCTTTAGTTTGTTTTACTTTTTGATTTTCAGTGTTTATAATTTACGTAATGAATTCTAAAAAATTTAAAAGAAGAAAAATAAATTTAAAGATATATATTATTGCTTTGTTTTTCTTTGTACCAAATATTTTGTCAATTTCCATACACAGCCAAGTAAGAGAGAACATCCAAAGATTTCAATGACGTGTGAGCTCTTAACTAGTTCCGAAACAGTATGATGTTGCCTTTAATCATTCCAAACCCTAACTAGTAAATTTTATTTATTTCGTATTTATCCTTACCCATTGAGAAATGTAGAAGCTCAACAAATAAATAGGATCAGTTTTCGACGATGTATATACAGAATGTGCGATACTCAATGCTACAAGAAATCCTCTTTTAAGAAATTGACTTTTAAAAAACCGAATGAGAATAATAAATTTAAACTAGTATAGTTCAAGTAGGAATAAACTGAGACATAAAAAACATAACAAAAACTTTACGACCATTACTCTTTGTGCTACCTCGACTGCCCCTCACCGCCAAGCCTTTCGCTCGTTTTTAATGTGCGGCGAGTCGTTTGATAGTTTGATGTTAGACATACCGCCGCGCCGGTGGCCCGCGGCGATAACAATGATGTAAAGTTTTCGTTTAGTTTTTTTTGTCTCAGAAAGTCCATACTTGGACTATACTATCTACAAATGTGCGTCTATTTTAAACATTTCCCTTGCTAATGATTTCACTTTACCAAATAAAAATTTTCTGTTAAGTCAAATCAATACCAATTAACCAGTGGAACTAAAAACAAATAGGTGGTCCAAATTTTGTTAGTTTTTGATCTAATAAAACTAGTATATCACGAAAGCATGTATATATATATATATATATATTTTGAGCTGTATGTACTTTTATCGTTGTGAGTAAAGATCAAACGAGAACAAAAATTAATTGTTGATATCGAAACAGAGGTGCTGATAATGCTATTGCAAATTTTTAAGCTTTAGAAGAACTGTCTAGATAAATAGTTTTTTATTATGTTTATTGTACGTATGTAAAAAAGTTTAATTTTTAATAATAGCCTTAAAGTTTTCAACTTTAATATAATTATGATTAATAATTAACGAACTCAGTGTTTTTTCTATATATATTGTTAGAGTTATTTTTACTTACCTATTCAGCAATAAATGTACCATATTTAATTATGTATAGTATAATGTTATTGTATTCGTATATTTATATAATTTTATATTAATGTTTTAAGTTTCTTTATATTTTCTTAGTATTTTTAATTGATATTGATTGAAGTTTCTACCACCATATTCCTACTCTTATTTGTGTGCAAATAGGAGCTATATTGAATTTTGCAATAAGACAAGAGCAACATGTTTCAAAATCTTATTCAATTAAGGGGGTAATAATTGAGAATTACTAAAAATAGCAAGTACTGATAACACAGATAAAGACCAGTGAGCGTAGACCAAACCTAGAAATTTAGGCACTTCGATAAAGTCCCCCATTTCATGCGAAAATTAGCATTGGAACATTAAAGAGTAGCTACATTTTTACGAATGTCTCAACATATTTTTTATAGAAAGATAATAACTAGTACTGGAATCTGAATCTAAAATTACAAAAATAAACCTATAATGCTTCTTATTTGAATATGTAATATTTATTTTATTTTCACACGCACGCCAAAATGATCTCCGATCTTTTCTTAACATGCTCTTTGAAACAGAATTTAAAATTTTGGCTTTCTTATGAAGATATATTATATTTAATCTACAGGGTACGTCAAAGTTTTGAATCTGGACGATTACGGCTGTATTTGAAATCATAGGAAGATTTTGTTTGTAGATTATTTTCTTGGTTTTCAATTCTGCATAAAAAATAAACTCTTTTTTTTTTCACACTCTGTATAAGATTAATATTAATAACGTCTCTATCCTACTAGCCGCCTAATACGTCCAACATAATAGTATAACCAGAATTTTCAAAACTCTCTTATGTAAGAAGTCAGAGGTACTCAAAAGCTTATCCGCAAACCTCCCTTTTTTTTAAGAAACCTCATTTATTTCGTAAACAATCCATTTTTAGGACCTACCACCCTAATAGGTGGGTAACGCGATAAAGGAATAAATTATAGGATGTTCCATTTAAAATAACAAAGTTGATACCCGGCCAACGAAATCGCAACACTCTGTATAATTTCACGTATTTCGGGTTATGCAAAATTGAAAACCAAGAAAATAATTTGCAAACAATGTCTTTCTATCATTTCCAATACAGCCGTAATCGACCAAATTCAAAACTTCGGCGCACCATGTACACACAGACAGTTTGTCTCACTTTCCACCACTTCACGCCAACATCTCGGCCATTTGTTGATCGATTTAGATCAAATTTGGTATACTTATTTTCGAAATTAAATACACCTACTATAATTGAAACAAATTGGCAAAAATTAGGAATTTATATTAGCGATTGAGATAGTAATAATAATAATGAGATAGAGTTTTTGTTTTTACAGAATCTTGTTCGGCATGACCTAAAATCCCTGTATATCAAATTCGTTAAAAAATATTTATTCCTTTACAAAAAACATATCTAAGATTTCAATAATAATCATTCTACTATTCGAGTTATTTATTGTCGGATATTTACATAACTTGGTAGTCGTGTAATAATGATGCTTATTAAACATTACGATACAATTTTTGTAACTTCAATAATACTTTGCTTCTCAAATTTTGTCACATAGTTCCGCTCTATTTCGTAGCCTATTTTTATAGACTTTATTTTTTGTGGTACCCCAAAAATAAAATCCATAAGGGTGACGATCCATAGTTAGGTTTTCTCTTCTGAAGAAGACGACGACAAGATGGTCGAAACGTCAAGTATTCAAAACTATCAACACGAAAGAGAACCCGAAAACCTAACTATGGATCATCATCAGCTCCGCGAAAGCCTTAGAACCAAAACATAAGGGTGACGTCTGGTGATCTAGGTGGCCATGCAATTAAAGGACTATTTTTTCCAATCTAGCGCATAGGAAAGTAAGTTGTTATTCAGCCAATTTTTAACGATTACTGCATTATGAATGGAAGCCCCGTCTAGTTGGAAATAGAGGTTTTGTTGTACGGCTAAAGATACATTTTGAACGGTATCTCGAAATTAACACCAGACATTTATTTTTTCAGAGTATTGCCGTTTACAATTTATAACCTAGTGTGGGTTTACCGTTGACCAATACCTTGAGTTTTGCGCCATTTGTCGTAAAAGCAGTCTCATCACTGAAAATAATTTTTTCCAAAAAATATATGTCATTTAAAAATAAACCCTGTGCCCAGAAGCAATATTCCAATCTCCTCTCTGCATCTACTTCTTCCACATTGTGTAAAAACTTGGGCTTATATGGTTTTTAATTATGACGTTTAAGGCACCTCAAAATATTTCTGTCTACATTCAAGTTTAGAGATGAATCTCTGACATTAGCACGTGATTAAGCATTAACACCATCTAATATTACTTGATCCAATGGACGATAAAAACTGCGTCCTAATACTTAATTAGCGTCATTATTACACGATTACCAAGTTATGTAAATATTCGGCAATAAATAACTCGAATAGTAAGGTGATTATTATTGAAATCTTAGATTATTTTTTTTTTTGTAAAGGAATTAATATTTTTTAGGTCATGCCGAACAAGATTCTGTAAAAACAAAAACCCTATCTCAGTCGCTAATACAAATTTCTAATTTTTGCCAATTTCTTTTGATCATAGTAGGCGTATTTAATTTCGAAAAAATAATTTTTTAATCACAATCCGAAACACAAGAAGTATACCAAATTTGATCTAGATTGTAGATTGTTTTATGGGGTCGTTTGGCCTCGAACAGCCTTACTTCACTTCGACCTAAAAGATCTTTGGGATTTACCCTACATCTAGTTGTTGCCCAGGATTCCAAGACTGTTTACAAATCTTGTGATTTTCCTGAGGGCTAATTTCTTCAGGCGTTAATTCCGCCTGTTCTAGGAATTTTTGCCTAGCGCTCACTAACACCTTGCATGCACAAAGTATATGTTCCGCAGTTTCAGTTGCAGTATCGCAATATCTGCATTTGTTGTCTACCGCCTTGCCCATATTCTTGAGATGATATCTCAAGGGGCAGTGGCCAGTTAGAAGGCCTGTGATTAGCCTTAATTCGGACTTTTCAAGTTCGAGAAGCCTTGTGGCATTCTTTGTCGAATAAGTTATAAACTTTTTCGCTTGTCTTTGGCCTGGAGTATTCCTCCAGTAGGACTTTTTCTGGTCCTTTTCCCATTCTTGGATCTCCTCCGCTATGTGTCCCTTGGCCAGGCCACAGAACGGTTCGGGTCCAATGAATGGTGCTTTAGATCCTTTCATTTCCTTGTACTCCCTCATGCCCTGGCACCCACAACAAGGTAACCTTGTTGTCGTTGACCAGTTGCTTCAGGGATTGTCTACATTCCCAGGCAATTTTAGACACAAAGGTATAGGACCTTAGAGCTTTTAGTGCTGCCTGGCTATCAGATAATTTATAGATCTTTGCCCTTCGGATGCCTTTATTTAGGCATTCCTGGATCACAGATCTATAGCGTAAATTTCTGCCTGGAACATGTTTGGGGTGTTACCGAGGGCTTTGGATAGCCTATATTTAGGCCCTGCTATGCCCACTCCTACCCCTTCAGCCATCTTAGATCCATTTGTATACCAAATGAATGACCCTTGTTCCAATCGCAGTGCCTCTATCTTGCTCGTCTGACGGCTTTCAATTAGCACGTCAAACGGGCAGTCAATCTGAAACATAAGAAGTATACCAAATTTGATCTAAATCGATTAACAAATGGCCGAGATATTGGTGTGTAGTGGTGAAAGTTGAGACACACTATATGTATTTAGAAAAAAAATTGGGGTATTTCAAGTCTGCTTAAATAGCACGTTAATAGAAGTTCGTTTTGACTAATTTTTGTTGACAAATATTATAGGGAAGTATGTGATAATAAAATAAACCTAAAACAATAAAATAACAAAGTTTGTGATTCTTTAAAAATATTGGGCTAGTGGAATTTCAAAAGGATTTGTCATATTTTAGCACTAATTATTATATATATTTCTCTAAAAAAGAATATGGAGAAATTTGTAAAAGTCAGCTGCTATGGCATGCCACGTTGGCAATATTTCGTGTACATTTTGCAAATAAATCTATGTATGCTGTCAATATTTTTCTTCAACTGTCAGTTTGACGTAGGGAAGTGAACTTTTGACGGTGTAGTGAATAGAATGTGTTTGTGATGGATAGTTGAGGTAAAAATAAATTGGAATTCCTAGGAAACGTGTGAATTGAATAATAAAGCAGGTATGGCGAATTTTTCTCATAATAAATTTTATAGAAATTATAATAGCAAAAGTATTTAAAAAACGAATTACAACCTCTTCCAAGCCAAAAGATTGTACTTAATATAAACTTGTCATATGGGTGTACCTTGCGCAGGGTTTAATTTTTTTAAATTTTTTCATTGGTCAGTCAAGAAGTTTACATAACTTGAATTAAATTTGAAATATACACCAATATCACGATTAGAGATATGAGTTTTGATTAAGACTTATAATGGAGTAAAAATAGCCCAAAATAAGGCAATAGAGAACATTTTACATGGAGCGACGCGACCTAAAAATAAGTTTTGTTAAGTGTTTTGGTGAAACTAAGAATACCCTGAGTTTTCCGGTTCGAGTAGGTGGGGGAACCCTTCTTCTCATGAAAAAGGAGTAAATTTTTCATTTTTAAGGGTTGTTTTCAGTTTTAATTTATTTTGGACCCTTTAAAGTGCTAGTTAATAAACGAGAATGGTTCCCTTTTATTGTAGATGATCAAGGAACCTTCAGTTTAAATTTCGTGAAAATCGGTTCACCGCCTCCCACGATATGTATGTAAATATACTGAAAAAACGTCAAAAATTGAATTATGGCTAACTTGGCCAAAATTAAACTGAATTTGATGAAATTTTAGACGAAACTAACCTATATAACCATAAAATAGCCTACCAAATTTTAGCAAAAAATATCCAACAGTTTGGCCGCAATTCCATTTTTAGTCCAAATTCCACAAAATTTTCAAAACCTTCCCCAATTTGCCCAAATGGTCGAACGAAATTTTTTTTTACCAAAATGAAGGTATTCTTATGTACTTTCACGTGATGTAACTAAAAAATAACATTTTTTTAATTTAGCCGATTTTTTATCATTTTTGATTTATAGATGCGCGCGGCGATGTCCCGTCATTTTCGGTATTATACGTATGCGCGCACAAGTATATCCCAGATGTATGCGATTTTAGCGATGGCGGGGGTGAAAAAATATTCCAAACTTCAGTTACCGATTGGGAAGTAGACACTTCTTGTAGTACCACATTTAGTACAACTGTTAAAAAAATAAAACATTAATAAAATAAAATAATAATCAATATATGTAAAAAGTTTAATAAAAATCAAATGAATTTTCGAAAAAAAAAAAATTATATCCTACCTTTGAGAGTTTTTATTATCTAAATATTTAAAACCTGCTCACAATCACTTTTTATTATTAATATAGAAATTTTTATAATGAATAATTACACGTACACTTATGCGCGCATACGTATAATACCGAAAATGACGGGAAATTGCCGCGCGCATATGTATTTCAAAAATGACAAAAAATCGGCTAAATAAAAAAAAGTTATTTTTTAGTTACATCACGTGAAAGTACATAAGAACACTTTTATTTTGGTAAAAAAAAAATCCTTCGAACATTTGGGCAAATTGGGGAAAGATTTGAAAATTTTGTGGAATTTGGACTAAAAATGGAATTGCGGCCAAACTGTTGGATATTTTTTGCTAAAACTTGGCAGGATATAATTTGTACCTTGTATAATAACTTAAAAACGATATCTGAGAGATAACGAGAAATAGGAATGTTTCTTTCGTTGACATAGTTAATAAAACTAGCACCGATAAGCTATTATTGTATTAAAAATGTGTAAAAATATTCAATGACTTTTAACATATTACCTATAACTACTAACAAGCTCATTTGGATTTTATAAGAAGTGAAGCTCTAAGGTTTCTTGGAGGATTTCAAAATTAGTGTACTTATCATTTTTGAAAATACTATGAGGATATATTGAAACTTAACTATTTAGTTAACCAGTGGTTATACATAACTTTTAGTTAATGTATATTTACGAGTGCAATCTAAAAAGAACGTATACTTTTTTCGAATCGATGGTCAGCTTATCATTGAATTTAGAATTACTTATTATATTTAATTTAGACTTAACAATATAAGAAATTCTATTGAAAATTGTTTTTAATTTTTGTCCATATTACTTTAAGTTCTTTAATAATCGAGAATTGTGTGCAAATACGAGAAATGTATTCCAATTAGCATTGTAATTATTGTTTGAGTTTGTAAATCATTTTATAAAAATTGTTATTTATTATAGGCGCTGAAATAGTTTTCATTAACACCAAAGCGCTTGCTTTCACCAACCATGTTGGCATTATCTGGGTTTTACCATCTCCACATGATCCCACCTTGGTTGGCGAAATTGTTGTCTAATAATATTGTTGAGGTTTTGGAGTGCATGAAAATTATTTAAATTCCAGTGTCACATGAAGGAGTCCAGCCTTCCTCGGAACTATTTGTTACCTAGTTCAAATGTGCTTTTAGAGGGCGGAATATTAAACATAATATTTTTAGTCGCAAACTCCTCTATAAATCCTTATTTTACTATAAGGAACCTAACCAGACTGCAACCAACAGCTACTCTCCGGGCTATGTGCCCCGCCGAGCACTGAATTACAAGTTACAAGCCTGGCGCGTTAAGTGTAATAATTGCATATTACCATCAAAACGCTAATGCACTGGACCGCTAGATGGCGCCTGCTGGCTGTTTTACATGTCGCTATTGTAAAAATACCGGGATGTACTATAGTCAAAGGATTCTCATGTCGGTCGTCGCATACCTACCTTGCACTGACGAGAGCCAACAGCTCGAAACTGCAGTCTGCAAGTGGTGTGTGACGACTGGCAAGGGAGCTCCTTTAAGTAGGATCAGTCTTTCGGCTGGTGTTTGTTGCAATCGAAGCATTAGCGTTTTGATGGTAATATGCAATTATTACACTTAACGCGCCAGGCTTGTAACTTGTAATTCAGCGCTCGCCGGGCACATAGCCCGGAGAGTAGCTGTTGGTTGCAGTCTGGTTAAGTTCCTTATAGTAAAATAAGGATTTATAGAGGAGTTTGCGACTAAAAATATTATGTTTAATATTTGTTACCTATACATAAGAATTTTTTTATAAATATACTTTTTATTTATATAGTGTTTTATTTAACCTATGGCATGACGTATAATTTTATTTATATTATAAATTTGAAAATCTATGGCAGTGAATTGTTTCTCAAAACTTCCAAGCGACTGTATCTTTTTAACTGTGGATCTTGCTTTAATAAAAGACACTGGTTGGTATTAGAAATGTTACATTTTTAAAAGGTTCCATTTATTTTGAAAGCTGTGTTTTATTTATGTTCCCTATTTATTTTATTAAATGTTGTATCTGTTTGACCCATGGACTACGCGCTCTATATTTGTAACTCAGTATGTTATTATTTAATAATTTGTAGGAAATACAGAAGGTTATTTAGTTGTGGAACCTTTTTATTTTACTAGAAAACTATTGAACTTACAGGAAAATATTTTGAAAAGAAAATATTGACAGAGATATTATGACATAAATACCCCTACCCATAAAATGTATAACTGGTAAGTTTTTAATTTTTTTTTTTTGTAGGAATGTTTTGTGTTTTGTTACCGTTTTGCTGATAATTTTTTAATATTTCCAATACTAATATCTTTTTTTTATTTCTAGCACTGTTAATGTTCCAATGTCCAAACTGCTTCAGGAGGTACAAATTTAAATGCAGCCTAACCAAGCATTTAAAGTTTGAGTGTAATAAAAAAGCGCAATTTAAATGTGACGTTTTAGGATGTGACTATTCAAGTAAACGCAAAGACACTTTAAAATCGCATTATAATTATAAACATAGAAACTTTAATTTGAATGTTTAGGGTTATATTAAAATCTATATAGAACTTCTCTTTTTATTTCGTCAAGTCCCAATACGCGCTAATTCAGCGCAGAATTATTAACTTTACTGTAAGGACCTGTTGTACACAATTTGGTAAATACAACACGATGTTTAAACTAAATATAGCCCATCATAAATACATAGTAAGAGCACGTACATTCTAGACCAACGAACGATCAAAAATCCACCGAAATGTTTGACACCATTTGTTCCATAATTTTCCGTGCCAAATTGGTGGGGTTAGTATTGCTCTGCTGCTTGCGTTGAATCTTCATTAATTTTGGTGGGGTTTATTTAGTGAAGGTTGTTATTTCTACTCATTAACCACCATCTCGTGATACATCAATGAAGATTGGAAACGAATTGGGAAGAAGGGAAGGGAACCGCTCTTGATCAACACCGACGAATGCGTTGGGTCTACGTGTACACTAGGTAGATCAAAGGCAGCGAAGCGGATTCCTAAACTGCTTTTGATGGGACTAGTTGGCCTAGTGTATATGCGCTTTATTCTCTGTTGGACAACGACATAGGATGGAATAGAAGCTCTATGTTAATTAATAAGTATGGCTATCTCCAGACGTTGGTTGTCTTCTTTATGCTGACGATTTAAAGTTGATTGTGATATTAACTCTTTTGCGGATTGTCCTAAATTGCAAATGAATCTTGATCGTATCAATAATTGGTGTATTACAAATAACTTGCCATTAAACGTGCAAAAGTGCCATGTATTTTTTTTACCAGAAGAAACGAACAGTTACATTATGATTATAAGCTCAGTAATACGTCCCTGAATAGAGTAACTGAATTTAAAGATCTAGGAGTTATTTTTGACTCTAAACTTAGTTTTAACCAACACATTCTTTCTGTTGTACTTGCTAGTTACAAAAGTCTTGATTGTGTCATGAGAAACTTTCATGGACTTAATGATAGTAGTGTATTGTTCCTGTTATTTAATACATTCGTTTTGTATAAACTTGAATACTCAAGCATAATATGGAATCCAGGGTATCAAACTTACAGACACAGTTTGGAAAATATCCAACGTAAATTTTTAAAATATGTATCCTTCAGGGCTGATGGTGTTTACCTCGCTATCGGTGCTGGTCATTATCAATTATTGGCCAGGTATGATGTATTAAGTTTATCTGATAGAAGGTATATGCATTCTCTTATTTTTTTTAATTTCAAATTATCCATAATAAATTAGACTGCACATCGATTTTAAGTCAATTAAATTTCAGTGTTCCGGTAGTCACTACTAGACGTACTAATACATTTTGTTTGTTAACCCCGAGGACCAACTTACTCAAATTTGCACCTCTCTTCTGTTTGTGCAGTAATTATCATCGTTTACAGCACATTTCGACCATCTTGTCGTCTTCTGAAGCTTCAGAAGAAGACCACGACAAGATGATTGAAACGTCAAGTATAGTCTAGTATACTTTAACTTGGCGTGTGTATGTATGAGTTAATATTGTCCACGTAGACAATGTTTCTTGACTATTGCTTTAACTTTGTGTACAATATGGGAGAAAATGAAATCTTACGGAAATATTAACTCATACATACACACGCCAAGTTAAAGTATACTAGACTATATTCAAAACGGTCAACGCAGAAGAGAACCCGCAAACCTAACTATGGATCATCATCAGCTCCGCGAAAGCTTTAGAATCAAAAAAACCTACAGCACAATTTGGATATATTTTATTGTACCATTAACTGTATCAAAAAGCTGTTTTTAAATGCTCAGTAGTGTTTTTGTTGTTCTGTATTATTATTTTTATTTTGTCTTCTGTATTTTTCTGTAAATTTATCTACTATTTTTTTTTTTGTAAATGTGTAGTTTTCCTATCCTTTAATTGGTATGTAAATACTGTTTGGATGGTGTATTGTAATAAATAAATAAAATCATGTATAATGATCTAAAGGACAAATAAAGTATTATTATTATTATTAGTTGAGACCAGACACAGCCACCCAATTTAAATTTAGTGTGCTTTAGGTCTGGCCCACGAGCAGTATATGTCCAGCAAGTTTCTAGTTGTCTTTAAATGTCATAAAATATTTTTAATTTTTGCAATTTTGTGTTCCGACCACTAGACACACAGACATTTACGATATTCCGCGAAAAAATGTAATTCACATAAAAATGTATAAAAATTATTTACTTTACCGATTTGAGTCTACAAATCTTAATTGTGTATCTGTTTGATTGTCCTTAATATGTTGTGAAAAACCCAGACCCCTTTAAAACAGTTCTTTTTCCGGGTCTATCATACCTCCACTGTTTTATCTGTGAAGTACATATACTAACATAATTCTTTTAGGATATCCGCTACCATATAATTGCCCCGATTGTCGAAGAAGTTATAAGTTTAAAGGCAGCTTAACAAAACATTTGAAATATGAGTGTAACAAAATTCCACAGTTTCATTGCTATTTAGCCAACTGCAGTTATTCCTGCAAACGGAAGGACCATTTAAAGTCCCATCACAGGCATAAACACGGCCTACTTTGAATTCTCCATAAAAATTAAGTGTAATAATTATTTTTTTGTGCTTATTTTGTTGTAGGAAAATAAAATATTTTTGTTTGTAAACAACCACTAGTTTCCTCACCTAAGGAAACAAGTTATTTGTTCTTTTCCGCTGATCAATTGTTATTTTATGTAATTTCAGCAAATTTGAGTATGAGAACTTGCCGGCCCAACCCATCGCTTTTGTAGGACAAGCGCAGCTCCCTGTTTTTTTACACTAACGGGCTGATTTTTAACACGCTTTTATTAGCTTTCACCTGTATGTTTGTTTGTTTGTTTGTAACGGAATCTTTGAACATGATTCTCGCCCCCTTCGAAATGTCAGATTAAACTGAAACTTTGCACACTTATGAAAGACCAATGACAATACAATAATCAGGATAAAATAAAAATATTTTTAAAAAAAAATGACTAATCAATTGTCGAGATTTTGCCGGAGGCGCCGCTGTTATTAATATATATATTTTATTATTATTATGATTATTTTATTAGCTTCACCTATATGTTTGTTTGTTTGTAACGGAATCTTTGAACGTGATTCTCACCCTAAGTGTCTCAGCGGTTAGCACAAGAGCGACGCAGAAGCGGTAATTCACTGTAGACAGCTACGCAACTATCCGCCCTCGCTTAATCTAATATCGCACAACGCAAAAACGGTATGGCTTTTGGACGTTTCTCGTATTACTATTTAAGCGTCTGTTAAATTTTTTCCGTGTACTATACGTTATTTGTTTAAAACAGAATATTAATCATTTGTGGTTGTTTTAATCAAGAGCCAGCTTCTTGTAAGTCCCGCTATGATACTTATGTCGTGTTTCTAACCCGTTTTCTGTTGTAGGTAATAAAATTTACGCTTGTAAGAACTGCAAGAAATTCTATAGGCACAATCAGTCGCTTCACAGACACAAAAAATTCGAATGCGGAAAACCACCGTTGTTTAAATGTTCCGTGGAAGGATGCTACTTTCAATCTAAGATTAAGTACAATCTTAAACAGCATATGATCAGGCACGCCACAAAAAACCATTCTTAAAGATCAGTATGCCTAATGGTGATGCAGAGTACGATACTGAGATATCTGTGAAGAGTGCCCGTCTCCTAATTTTTATGTGGATTACTAAAGGCAGTATTTTGTTACTCATAAACAATGTATTTGTACAGGTTGAGTTTTATTGGAGTTAACTTCCTTTTATTCTCTCAGTAGGGTTCTTGCGTAACAAATAAATATCTAAAGCCTTATAACAGTCATGGAATAAGTCTTCTATGGTACTGTCGCTCCGAAACAAATAAAAATGGACTTTACTTTTATATTTCTTTGTCTTAAATTGACAATTAAACTCATCCTGTATTTTATATTGCAAGTTTCACGCTGTAATAAAAATTACGAATACCCTTGTGCTAATTACACTTATAACAATAATTTAAATTTATGTAATAAATTTTTGTTTCAAGGTCATGAATTTTATTTTACCTAATCATATTCACTGTAATATAGTATATTGCTTTATATGGGGTAAAAGTGATATATTTTGTGCCGAGAATGCCGAACCGACACATAAAAAATCACTGCTCCGGATAACATAATATTTTTCCTTCAAACGTCAGGAAATCATGACATTTCTTACTCATATCATGACATTAAAGTTTGACATTTCAGACGACTGCGCGTTGCCATTAACAACGGAAGTAAAAGTACTTTTTCATCCGCTCTAGCGGACTTTTACTTCCGTTGCTAATGGCAACGCACAGCTAATAGTATATTGTTTTACTCCGAATATTATTTTTTCTTCAAGAATCGATTAGCTATAAATGAAATAAAAACAAAAAAAAGCTGTGCATTGTCATTAGCAACGGAAGTAAAATCCGCTCTAGCGGAAGAAAAAGTACTTTTACTTCCGTTGCTAATGGCAACGCACAGCCGTCTGAAATGTCAAACTTTAATGTCATGATTTTCTGACATTTGTAGAAAAAAATAACATGACTTATTCAGAGTAAAAGCCACTTTTGTGACTATGAGTCCGGCAAACCTACAGACTCGATACAAAAATAACACTTTTACTCTTAATAAAACAATATAAAAGTACTTTTAGCGCCGCTCGTTTTTATGACGTGAAGAAAAAATTATTTTTGGTGGACGTTGTTGACATTTATAATTAATTTACTAGTTTTAGGTGTTCTTTTGTATTTCAAAGTTTATTAAATAAAATGATTGTTGAGGCAAAATATTTCTTATCCCATTACAATAAATGTATTTCGGCTTAATAAAATCTACTTTTCTGTACTGCCAGTAGATAATATTATATTTTCAATAGAGTTGGTTGTAAAATCTATTAAAAAAGTTGAAGCGTGTTTAGTGCTTATATTCAATCATATTGCCCCCGAAAATTTTTCTAGAAAAATTGTTCGCACTTTCTGATTAATATAACAGACATTTATTTTTTTATATTTTTGGTAAAATATGAATTAAATTTTTGTTAAACGTCATATCAAATTGTTTACGTTTCCAGTTAGAACACAACTTTCTCTGCAAAAACATATTTAGTTGACACGACGATCGTTTTAAAGTTATCTCCGATTTTAACTCGTAAAAAGACTTGAGAATTAGTTTAAAAAATTATTAATCAAGAATGTGCGTGGGAAAGATTGATGTAGCAGTTTTAATGCGTTAATGTCATTAAAATCATAAGAACACCTTATATTATTATAAATCTGAGTGTTCTAAAGCCTTCATTAGTAATAGTGTTCATATGACTGTTAAAGGATAGTTTGCTTTCAAATGTTACAGCAAGGTTGCGAAATGTTGGTGGACGTGTAGGCACTGAGTCTTCTAAACGATAATTAAATTCTATACATTGATGTCTGTTGGTCTGCAATTTATTTAAGTTATACCAGTAATCGATTTTAGAGCAAGGGCAATTTAATGCAACACAATCATTTACATCATTTATTTTATTCTACAACTTTATATCATTAATGAATATGTTGAAGAATAATGGGCCTTAACATAGAACCCTGGGGTACGCCTGACGTGATTACAAATTTTGGAGATCATTGGCTATGGTATTCAATGTTGTGGTGCCTATTATCAAGATACGATTTGAATAATGGGTTTCTTAAGATACCAAACTGTTGAAATTTTGAACATAAGATACTATGATCAGGTCAGTCAAATTCTTTAGTGATATCTGTAGATTACATCGACTTAGATATGTATTGGGTTATGCAGAAAAGATTGGTCGAAGTAGATCTTCAAAAGAGAAAAAATTTCCAAATATTTACAGAAATTGTTGATAATTGTTATAGGTCTATAACTCAATATTAATTTTTTTACATTTATATTTTAGAATATTTCAAAACATCAAGAAATATATTTGATTGAATAACCCAATTAAATAAAAATGTGAGAGGAATTGAAAAGACATACAATCGCGTAATATTAAGGCTGGGATTTATCCGCATCCATCATATATTTAGGTTTGATTTTTTAAAGAGAATTTAGTACTTCTTGTTCGGTAAACCACGCGATTGTTAAAACGTTAATATTTCCTCTAGGAAAGTATCCTCAACTGAATCACTTTAAATGATATATGAACTGCCAAAATATTCTGCAAAACCATTTACCAATTTATTGTTGGCGTCGTAATGTTTGTCTTTGTGATACTTAGCTGTTGGCAAGTTATTCTCTAAATTTATTTCTCTTAAATTTTCTTACAGTTAAGAAACTACCAGAACTTATTAGAATTGATTTTAATATTATTTTCTATGTCGCCACAGTATTTCTTGTGTTCAGCGTCAATCTGTTTTTATGTTTTTAATAATTTAAACTCTTCAAGTGCAAGGGTATCTTCAGAGATTTTGTAGTCACACCACACTCTATGTTTCAATTTAGGATAAGGCTAGGGTCCCGAACGCATGATCAGTTGAAATAATTAAAATCCCGAAGAGGTGTGGCTTAATGACAGCGGGACTTTCGCAAAATAGTTGTAATCCCGACCACGGGACCGTTTTTATAAAATTAAAATCCCGAGCTTGTACTTTCTGCGAAACTTCTCGCACCACATCTGCAAGGGCAAGGCAAATTATGTTCAAATAATATTAACCTACTTAACCTAACAACCTAACCTAAAGAAATATTCGTGTTACGTATTTTAGTTGATAATCACGCCGAAATACATCTCGTACATAAAGTAAAAAAAATAGCTGCAATGAGATTATTCGAACCCCCAACCTCACGCGTGAGAATCAAATCAAACCAAATTTTATTAACATTAATATATAATATTCCTCCCTAGAGACTACCGTGCAACCGACCGTGCCATCACCACGCTGTTCACGGTGGCGGATTGCATGGCCAGGCGGGGCGGCTCCGGCTCGGCTAGAAGAAAATGGGGAGAGAAGTCCTGACTCATTTTGCTAAAAACAAATTAAAAAAGGACAATGTAATTAAAAATATTTTAAAAACAAAATTGAACAAAGTTTAACAACTAAACACTAGAAGCTGTCGCGCTGCAGTGAACTAATTTTGCTGCTGACACAGGTACCCAAATCTAAAACGGGGAACCTTCATTGACAAAAGGTACTGCAGGGCTGTGCAAAGCAGCCTGAAGTGAGGTTTATCGAAAATTTGAGTTTCTTAGAAATCTTGTAGTGAAGCTAATTTTGAGTGAAAAAACGCACAAAAAGAGAACAATAACAAGAACAAAGACAAAAACGCATAAAAAGACATTAAGAACACGAGACAAAATGTACAAACAGAAAGGAAGAGGGGGGCAGGAAAGATTTAAAAATTCGAAAAGCATGAAATATCAGTAAAGGTGGATAGGGTAAACGGAAATTATAGTAGGTGAAGGTTTGGCTATAGCGCTTGTCGGAAGATTGTTAACGTCTGGTATGGTAGGGTGTGTTTTATCCGAAATGGTGCATTAAGGCCTGAGATCTAGCAATCTAGCCAATACACCACCGACGGCTGTTGAAAAGTGTACATACTTCTTGGTATATCAATGATCCCATGGTCGGGATTACAACTATTTTGCGAAAGTTCCGAAGGCTGTCATTAAGCCACACCTCTTCGGGATTTTAATTATGTCAACCGATTCTGCGCTCGGGATTCTTCAATTTAAGGTGGGCATATCCAAAACAGCGAGAGAGAGATCCGATAAGGAAATATTTATTATTTTTTGTCATAGCTTTTTTTTTATACATATTTTGGTAAAAAAAGTGTAAGACTACCTAAGCAGAACTATCACAGGTTTAGTAATATGAATTTTTACTCAATAATTTCAATTGTTTTCAAAATTAGTTAACTTAAATTAAAAAATAGTTCCAATCTTCATGTCTTCAGTTTTAAATTAACTAATTTTGCAAGCAACTGAAATTATTCAATGAAAATTCACATCGCTACACCTGTTATAATTCTACTTAGGTAGTTTATACTTTTTTTTTATCGATATATGTATTAAAAAAGTTATGGCCAAAAATAATAAATATTTGCTTATCGGATCTCTCTTTCTCTTTGATACGCCCATCTTAATACTATCAATTATATTGGAGTTATCTAGGCGGGTAACTTGTGCCTGTAAGTATTGTTTTAGGGGCAGTTGCACCTAGAAGGGCATATATATATTTTTCTATTGAATTGTTTAAAAGTATCGTCTACATTTTGAATATTGAAAAAGAAATTCCAATCAATATTTGCTAAGTTTTGATAAAGATTCTAGTTACAACAGGTCAGGTTAACTGTGGTTTTTCATTATTATATTTTTTACGAATATCGAGCGAGATCAAGAGCGCTGGGTAGTGAATATCCTCATTAGTCAATATGTTTTTTTTTTTATACATTTATTTAACGTCGACCTATTTCCGCTACTGAGGCCTAACACCGACGCCTGTAGACGAGCTACCCCCAACCAGGAATTTTGCCGAACCTCTTCCCTTAAGAAGAGTAGGGATCTTTTACTTGCCTAACATTTAATAGACAAGGGACCGACGGCTTTACATCCCCTCCGAAGGATGGTATATCTCCTATACAACCCTCGCCTAAGGTTGTATAGCTTCCGCGCATACACTGATATACAAGCCGCTGAAAGATGTGTGAGGCGAGGACGCGGTTTCCGTTGGAATGGTCACCCATCCAAGTACTAACTGCGCCTGTCGTTGCTTTACATCGCATACCAAAGTATGTACATAGTAAAGACGCACCTACGCTCGCCCTAGTCAATATGTCAGGAGCTACTATACAATTCATATTCGATAAAATTAAGTCCAAAATGTTCCTGTTTCTATTATTTACACGCTCAAGTAAACCTCATATTTTGTGGAGTATTATGTTTTATTTATACGTTATATTTCTTCATACGTAATGGAATTTCGTTTACTAAATAAACATTGTTATTATTATATTGTTCTAAATTTAGTAAGTTACTAAAATTAATTAGAAAGGTTATGCAATTTGTTGGCGTTAGAGTAAGTATGTAATATAATTTAATATTTATATTAAATATATAGTTTTAATAACTATCAATTGATCTAGCCGATAGCCGCATTGATTAAGGTACGAGGTGGCAATTACAATTAATCGAACGGGTATCGCGCTACCAGGTTCGAGCCCCGGCTCCGTACTGGACTGTCGGAGGATATGGTTGCATGTCCGCGTTTTTCAATCTATAACTCCTTTCCGCACAAGTCTCTGGCTTTTGCAATTGGGGATTGTCTAATTTATGTGGTGTATATTTATTTATTTATATTTATTATCGTTTTACAAGTATGTTGTTACTTCTAGAAATTGTGAAGAGATTTGTTCTTTACAGAATAATTTGCTTTCTAGGGTACTTAACAATTTCATATTCCGCTTAAAATAAAGCGATTTTTCTGTAAATCATTTTTTGTTGCACCTTCTAAATTTTCTATATAATTTAAAGTTTCATTTGAAAGATGGCTTACCAAACTGAACTTTGCCCTTTCTTTGAATAAAAACATATTATTATTATTATATTGTTTTACTGGGTGGTCACTTTGTAAAACGTCTTAGAGAATGTTTAGTTACTTTATAATATCCCCAATTGTTTTATGTTTTATTATAGCTATTATTTGACAGTTGATTTTTAGGTGGCTATCAGAACAACATATGTCTCGTTTGTGGAAAGTCTTATAAAAACAACAAAAGCTTAGTGCGCCATACCAAATATGAATGCCAAAAGGAACCTGCTTTACAGTGCTCTATGTGCTACTACAAAGCTAAATATAAGGCTGCTTTGAAAAAGCATATAAAATCAGTGCATTTAAAGCCAAGAATTGATCCTTTATCAAATGATGATTATTTTTTCACACATACGTGATGTTTCTTAGTTTTGTACTTTATCTGGTAAAAATTCAATTGAACTAAATTAGAGAAAAATTATATGCAACTTGATCATTTCTTGGTTGTGGAAAGACTAAAAAATATATTTAAATATTGGTTAAACGCGATAAATAAAGTTTTAATGCTGTTAAATGAGTTTTTGTATATCCAAATTCTTTACACCAGTTTTTTATATGGCCCCACAAAAAATAAAGTGGAGTAAAATCCGGGCAAGGAGGAGGTCATCGAATCTGCTCACTACTCGCAACAAATCTACGCTGTAAATAATTTGTTAATACATATGCATTTTGTGGCGGAGTACCATCCTCTTGAAAATAAAGATGTCCGCCTTCTGCCAGGGGTATACTTTTCAAAAATTCCTCAACTGTATTCCCTAGAAATTCTAAATACCGCCCGCCTGTTAACTGAGCCTGAAAATAAATTGCCCTAATTCGAGTGCATTGCCCAAACATTTCGCCAAATCTTTTTTGAGCATTCCTCTGGTTCATACTATGCTCATTTTCAACTGATCAGTACCTTGTGTTTTGTTGTCTATTGAACATACCTTTCTTGGTAAACCTAGACTCATCGGAGTAAAATATGAAAACACTGAATCATTGTTATTATTATTTATTAAAATGTGGATGAATAATTGTATTATGATGCGTTGTTAGATTCATATTGAAAAATTACTTTCACCTGTAGTGATACTTTGAGTATTTCGAAAAAGTGATGTTGTCGACTTCGGACCTTTCCGTAACACAAACAATCAACAATAAAATCTCGTATTTGTCTTCAATTATTTATGAATATTAGAAAAATTTTTGGCGGATCAGGGCACTCTGGATTGAAAATGAAAATTTGCTGTAAAAATTTCAAAATGGCGGACAGAGTCATGAATTTAGTACACATGCAGAATGACCTCCAGAATCCAAAAATGCAAAATATATAAATTCCACACAAAAATCAAAAGTTAAGGTCACTTCCCGTAAAACTGGAAGTCGTAGAAACTTGACGGATGAGTAAAAAATGTGGCTTTGCTAATATGTGACAGGTGCCAAATTTCATCTCGATACGTCGATAAATAAGGATATGGCGGCCGGAAAATGATCTTGTTGACATCCGATATATCGTTCGACGCATCCACATCAATTTTTTTTGAAAATTCAGTTCGATAGAACGCTTAATGCTCGATTTATTATTCGTGAAGAATAGAATATGTCACATTATGCTGTCATGAATGTAGCAGATAAACAAAAAAATCTATACAGCGGCGCTAGGGGTCAATGAATTTCAAGGCTATGTATTTAACAATGCAGGTCATATGCTGCGTGAATTGCACATTAATATTCAACGTTAATATAACAAGATCTTGATAAATAGTCGGCTATTATATTGTCATCAATTTTTCGAGAGTGCGATGGTTGTCAATTTGACGGGACCATATTTGGCGTCAATAATCTTACTAAAGCCCGAGACCTTTAGCTCGAGGGTTTTGTATTTGATTATTAACACCAAATGTGGTCGAAGCAAATTGGAGAGCACTCGAGAAAAATTGTGACAGTATAATAGCCGCAAATTTATCAAGGTTGAGTTATATTTTATTAGATTATTTATTGAATGAGTTAATAATTGGAGGTTCATTTTGACACTAATCAAACTAATGTTACTTTTGAAAATATTTGCACGAAGCAGTATGCCTACTTGTTATAAGTTAATGAATTAAATATCTGCGACTATTTTCAGCCAATGCCATAGCCACTGATATTCTTCGTTTCTAAGGAATTTCAAATATTGTGAAAGAAATGAAAGAAATAATCAGTGAACTTGTCTATCCACGCAAGTGATGCCGAGCGCGGCCTCGAGCAAACTTATAACATCTGAAATTGGAAATAATTAAACATGAAACTGATTGTTATTCTCTGTCCCCAAATTCGTATTGCATCTCAGGCATAGTAAACATTCGCAGATTACTTGCCTTTTTTTCAAGAGAAATTGTAGTTTTTTGGCTGGTGTGGTAAGTGCTTCCATCGCCAAACGGCCCACTGTTATATCTAGAAAATAAATAGATACAAGTAAGCTTTAAAATCACAAAGTTTGGGATAATAAAAAATAGCTTTATAAACCACTTTGAAATATATACACCTCAAGCAATGTGAAGAAAACTTGAAAAAAACTTACAAATTAATAGCATACATACTTGGTTGGTGAATACAAAGCTTCCAATATTGATCGAATCCGTTCGGCATAACCAGAATTTAAAATGCTATCATCGTTGAGCTGTGAATAAACATGATTCTAAAATGTATTTGTTTTTAGGTAATTACTGTTGCGGAATTTGTGGAAAAGGATATAAAGTAGCTAGGTCTTTGTGGAGGCACCAAAAATACGAATGCCAGAAGGAACCAGCATTCAGTTGTATTGTCTGTCCTTACAGGGCCAAGCATAAAGCAAGCGTAACCAAGCACATAGCAAATGTACATACTGACTTAAACATTGATATACTATAGTCTTAGTATTGACGATATATTATGTCTTAGTATTGACGAGAGTTGTAATTGTTGATATTTTGGAAGAGTGAAATATAATTCATCCAATGGGTACCTAAAAGTATTTTATACATGTTGTGTACTGAAAATGTATCCGGGGCAATTGTGTTGGTTATAATAGAAATATACAAGAAGATTATCATTAAATTCGTCACATTTATTATATTAACCTTTTGGCTTCTGTAAATAAATCTCTCCTTACGACGATTTTTTTCTGTTTTGAAATGTTCTAGGTCAGTTTGGGAACGAATCAAAAAAATTAAAATTATTTTTTCTGTTCCGGTCCGATTTGATTTCTCTTGAACATCTTCAATTTGTGCAAGAAATATGGCCACTTGTCAAGTCAATTAGTCAGTTGACTGTTTTAAAATATTTGAAAAAGAAATGGTGAATTTAGTTTAAGAGCTAACGAATATGATTTCGACCGCAGAGTAGAATTTTGCTAAACCATGATGGAACGATGAAATACCAATTCGCATTTCTCAACTCTAGTACTGATGAATCCTCTTTCTGTTTAAATGGCGCTGTAAATAGACAAAATAGTCGATACTGGTCGCATGTAAATCCACAGTGGATAATGGAGGCACTCTAGCAGTGGCAATAATGTAACTTTGTCCCTTACGGCAGATTGTTCAAATGTTGCAATGGGTGCAGTGTTGGAACAAGTATTACGATGGAGAATGTAAGCCTTTATCTTTCTTTTCACGAAAACTTAATAACGCTCAAAAACGATATTCTACTTTTGATAAAGAAATTACGTCTTTATATTCAGCCATTAAGCATTTGAGGTATCTTTTGGAGGGAAGAAAGTTTATTTGTTTTACTGATCACAAATCATTGACAACAGCTTGATTTTCCGCGGTGGAGAAAAGTGCCAGGCAAACACGTTATATGGAATTTATAAACATCAGAAGAAATATAGCTCTCCAAGTTTTCAAAACATTTCTATTTGTTGCAAAGTTATTTCAATTTCTTTTGATGTTAGGAATTAAGTAATAATATTCCGCATCCTGCAAATGGAATAACCTTACAAATGACCATATTACTTTGTCGAAATTCATCAAGTATAAGTCGAGATTTTTTTTTTATTTTAACATCAGGACGGATTGTCCCCAAACTTATGGACTCGACTAGAACATCTTGAAAAAAAAATCGCTGTAAAAAGATGGAGAAATACCCGCTATATCACCTTATTGAATTTTTAGAACTACTGTTCCAATAATCCACAATATACGCCCTTTCCGGTCTCGCTATTTTTAGCCAAAACTATTTCTTTTTTCAGGTTTTATGAAATACTGATGTCTCTGATACTGAAATGTGAAAGTTCTACAAAAATGGGTTAAAGCACAATTTCTTGTCAATCAAAAAAATTACTTGTCTGTAAATACTATTAGTCTAGGCGTCAGAGGTCGAATATCACCAGATTGATGGAAGCACTTAAGGAAGCATTTTTTTCGCTTCTTTTTGTATTTAGAAAGAGATTTATTACAAATGACCCCTCCAATTCGGTCTGGAACATATTGTTTAAACAATTGAAGGGGATATTTTATCGTCTTTTTAAATATCTCTGAAAATATCACCTAGGACAAAATATCAAGAATAGAAATTTATTTTCCACTAAATTTTACATAAAAAGGGCTTTACATTTTTTTCGAATGGTGTAATAGTTTTGAAGATAGAAATAGAACCGTGAGAAGGAGCGCGCCCGACTCCCCACGCGTGCCACGCTGCTGCCACCAGTTCCTTATAAAGTTGTAGGCTTGCGCAAGAATTCTGAGGTGTTGAGTTTTAAACGTAAGTGTTCGAATGGGGGTGGAAGCGGACTCTGAACGGTGTACTCCCAGTAACCACTGAAAAAAAAGCTGCAGCACCAGCATTGCTGAAAATAATATCTTGTAGCTGTCGAGGTGGATGCAAGGGAAACTGCGGGTGCCGTAAACATGGGTTGAGATGCTTCATCATATATTTTCATTGCGAAGGTCAAACTTGTGCCAATGTCGAAGCACTCAGAATTGACATTGAAGAAGACATTGATGAACATATTGACATCGATTTCGAGGATTTTTTTAACGTTGAGATGTCAAATGAAGGTGATGATGGGGCGGGAGAAACTGAAGAGACTGCAGAACCTGAAAAGATTGAAGGAACCAAGGAACATCCAGAAATCAGAGAACCAGAAATAGCAGAGCAACTCGATCTTGGGCGTCAACCTAAACGCAAAGGGAGGTGAATGGTTGTATGAATAATAATAAATATAATATGTAGCATAATCCTGAATAAACAATCATTTCAATTATTTCACCAGAATTCATGTCTTAAATTCTTTAACTAGGTACCACATTCATAATAATTTCAACTTTTTGTTCCGAGCCGAATTGGAGGGAGCATTTTCAATAAATCTCTTTCTAAACATAAAAAGAAGCGATAGAAAAAAACCTTCCCGAGGAATTTTTATAACAAAAAGACCCTGACGCCTGGTCTACTAGTGATAGAACATTATTTTTTATTTCCACGGGATTTTATGAGCTTTTTTGCTACAGCCACAAAATAATTCATGATTTTGTGGTTTATAAGTTCCAATGTGTTTTTTAAAATTACACTGGTATTAAGGTATTATTCAGATTTTATTTATTAATTCGAGTAGAATATTTAATTGTGAAGGAGGAGAATGATTGTATGAATAATAACAAATATAATATGTAGCATAATCCCGAATAAACAATCATTTCAATTATTTCACCATAATTTCTCTTAAATTCTGTACTACTACTACCACATTCATAATAATTTCAACTTTTTGCTCTCTTACGCTGACGTGCCCCACGACTCTCTTCTTCCCACGGTTCTATCTTCAAAACTGTTACACCAATCGAAAAAAATGTGGAGCCCTTTTTTATGTAGAATTTAGAGGAGAATAAATTTATTTATTTATTCTTGACGTTTTGTCCTATTATTGATATTTTCGGAGATATTTAAAAAAACGCTGAAATTTCCCCTTTCAATTGTATAAACAATATGTTCTAGACCAAATTGGAGGGGGCATTTTCAATAGATCTCTTTCTAAACAAAAAGAAGTGATAGAAAAAAAAATCTTCCTAAGGAATTTTTATAACAAAAAAAACCCTGACGCCTGGTCTACTAGTAGTAGAACATTATTTTTTATTTCCACGAAATTTTATGAGCTTTTTTGCTACAGCCAAAAAATTATTCATGATTTTGTGGTTTATAAATTCCAATGTGTTTTTTAAAATTACACTGGTATTAACGTATTATTCAGATTTTATTTATTAATTCGAGTACAATATTTAATTGTGATCTATAGGCTTTGTTTATTTTAAGAAAATAATCAATAGGTCTGTCCACAAAAAAATTAATGTATATTAAAATTAGTGCAAAATAAAAAAAATTACTTAATATTGTGGTTGAAAGAAGTCTATCCGAACGACAGCAGCGGCCGTAGAAATTACTTGCTTTATTTCAGTCAGATAAACGCGTATGACGTCACATGCTTGCTGGCTCAGCAGGTGCCAGATCATCTGTACGCTGCGTTAGGTTTATTTCGTGTCGTTCTCGATAGAACAAAATTTGAATTCACGGCAGTAACAGTACCTTTACTATTTAGAACGTCAAATAGAGTTTGTTTCTCGTTGTCAAATATGGAGGAGGGTTCCAGAAAGGAGATTCGTATAATTTGCCGAGCGTAGACCCGTGATTATGGTATCCGATTTTCTTTCAAAGCACTGATAAATATGACTATGACAAATATCGGCAAAAATATCCGGCCCGTCCTAGCTCATGACAGTCGCAAAATTAATTACATCACTATAGCAACACCTAGAGTATCGCAGCGCATACCGCGTAGCAGGCATGTGACGTCACCCGCCTAGCCTCACGCCAAAGGAGCGTTTTCTAGCCTCGCGACGCGTTGAGGTAATTTCAATTACAAATAACACCAAAAGTAAATGACTACGTTTTTAAAGTCTTTGTAGGGGTTTATAACACTCATAAATCTATAATTTCCGATTAATAACAAAATTTTATGGACAAACCTATTGTCATAGACGTACGTTTAATAGACGTTTTTAAAACGTAGTAATCGTTGATAAAGGTTTTATGGAATTTTCAATGTTCGTGTTTAATTGTAAATTTCACCGTTTAAATATGTTGCTACTAGATGTGTTTACTAACAGTATTATAAGGAAATGCTAAAAATAAACCGTTTTAATAGGAGCGTATTTTAACGTTTCTTAAATTTATGTGTGCCTGTTGAGATATCACGTAGAAGTCATACGTGTGTTATGGAAAGTTGTTTAAAAATATTACAGAATGACTGAAGATACGAGAGAAAGTTCCGATAATTCATTTCCGAAGTAAAAGGTTTTAGAATAATTTAAAAGACCATATTTTTTAAACATTTTCTTGCTTACTCGTAAATCTCTTGCAATCACAAAAATCTAGAAATAAAAATTTTTGATTTTTTAAACACACGTTGAAGTTAAAGGTGCATGTGTTAAAATAAAAATGTTGGGGAAAACTACAAATTTTTCAATTTTATCCCCAAATCTATATCAATATCTTAATCTCTGTTTAAGCTCGAGAAACCACTGATTCTAGATACATAGAAAAATACCTTTAATTTTCACATATTCCCTTAAAAGAACTGGCACGAAAATGAATGAACTATCTTATACAAGTATGTGATTGATAGAATGTTGTGTTTCCAACCTATTATAGTCAACTTCAAAATGTATTGTATGGTATCGTTCAAAGATTCCCTGCAAATAAAAAATGCAACAAAACCTTTACAACCTCATTAAAATATTGTTACTCTCTGTACTATTCCGTTAGCAAATTGAATCACTTGCTTTTATAGGTTTTTAACGTACGTCGGCTTGTTGGATAACACCATATCGACTGGTTCGCCGGCGTTAATAATGAGCTCGTAAAATTTTTGTTGCATTTTTTTGTAGGGAATCTTTGAACGATACTATACGTTTGACAGGTAAATGGTATGTGATAGCTAAAAACTTCGTCAAAGACATAAATAAACCAGTGGAAAAATCTATAACCATAAATTAATTTTGAATATACGAGGCAGGACAAAACAATTATACCGCGCCAAATAACTTTTTTAAATGGAAGTCACGTTTAACACTATAGTTCTTGAAGCTTGTTTTTAGTCTCATACTCCTCTACCGGCCACTTCATTGCAGTATGTAATTCTTTTTGTCAAAATGATGTTATCTACACACGTATATCAACATTTTTATACATTTTAGTTATTTTATTTATTGCCACACTGCCTAAAAGAACAATCAATTACAGGGCAGGGATATTCAATTCAATGAGTATAAATATACGGTGTTTCCGACTTTCACCAGGAGTGATTTCAGCACATGCCTGCCTGACTCTGTCCTCTAATTCTTCTTGGCTACGGGGTCTGTTCTTGTAAACTTTATTTTTTAAATGACCCCACAAATAGAAGTCAAGAGATGTGAGATCGGGAGACCTCGGGGGAAACTCCTGAATTGGACTTCTATGACCTATCCATCTGCTCGGAAAATTTGTTTCTAAAAATACTCTTCCAACGTTATGAGCTGGAGCACCATCAAGTTGATAGTATAGGTTTTCTCTAGCATCTTGTGGCAGATTGTTTAGAAATGGGGCAATTTCATCCCGCAACAAATTTAAAAAGGCCTCCCCATTTAATCTTGGGATGAAGAATGGCCCAATGATCCGGTCATTCCATATGCCACACCAAACCTTGACTTTGGAAATATATTGCCGTTTGGTATTGATAACTCATTTGGGATTTTCGCTAGCCCAAAAGCGACAATTCTGGGAGGATACTACCCCATTTGTGGTAAAGGTAGCCTTATTAGTAAAAATTATATTTTTCAAAAAATTCGTGTTATTTAAAAATTCGCCCTGTGCCCAAAAACAAAAATCTAATCTTCTCTGTGTATCCCCATCCTCTAAAGTATGTAATATTTTTGGCTTGAAGGCTCTTTGCCTATTTTTTTTAAACAACGCCAAACTCGGTCTTTACTTACATTAAGATCTACTGCTGCTTGTCTTACACTAGATTCTGGGTCTTCTCTAAAATATTGTAAAATACGTTCTTCGTCTATTTTCTAAATCATAATTCTTTTGTCTTAATTTGCGTACGTTTCCTGTGTTTTTAAAATTATTCATGATGTTTGCCACCAATTTATGCCGAACAGGAAAGGACTGCTCAGGATGCCGTGCGTTAAATTCAGCAGCAGCTTCTCTATAGGATCTGGCATTACCTCCAACCAATAGAACCAACTCACTTTTTTCCTCAATCGTTAAACGGCGCACCATTTTTTTGATCATACAAAAATTTACTCAATTTAAGCACTTATTTGAAATACACTCACGTACAAATATAGATTTACAAATTGATGTACTTTCAATAATAAATTGACACATGTCATAACTTTTGTTTTCATTGCCTACTTGGGTTTGTATTTGTTAATAATAGAATTTTTGCATTATTAAAAAATTAGGAATTATCGTTCAAATCCAAATCACACTAGTAAAGTACATTATTTTGAACAAAAAATTATGAATATTTTTTGCACATTTGGGTAACCGTTACGCAAATAAAAAAAATTTTTCGTTGAAAATTTTTTTTTTTGCGGCCTATATCTCAACCACCTTTGAATCTATCATAACGAAATTTGGTACAAAGGGGTTTTTTAAGGTGCTGATTAAGAATATCCAACTAGATTTTATCTTAAAAAATCGCTAATATAAGTTCTCGAAAAATCACCTCTTACGTAAGCCTCTGTATAGGTACGCCAATGATGATTATCAAATTTTCCTACGTCATTAAGTTCTAATTGCGGGCAGTGAACAATCACCCAAATTTCAAAAAAATTGCACGAGCAGTTTCTGAGATATAAGAGTGGCTCCATGAAAGTTGCGACACGCAATACAGAACATGCAGTAATATACATTATATAATTCAATACGTTATTTAACAAATAACACCTAAGTACTTAGTATTAGTAATTAAAATAAATTTTAGGTATCTATAATTATTTATTAATTTTACTATTGACTATTAAATATTATAGGGTAGAGAATTAAAATCAGAAAACATTACGTGCGGGGTAAACATATTCGAGATGTGCTTAAATTATATGATCTAGATTGGAAAGTTGGTACATGTAACATATTCATTTGTGTAAAAATACAGAGGAACTAAATATTCTACAGGTATTTAAATCAGGTGCATGAATTTCAGAGAAGAATTCCTGATGAGGAAAATCCCTACGATGATAAATATCTTCTTGTCAAAAATATAAATAGTTTATGAAGCGCCTTTGAGTATCTTCAATGTTGTTTTTGTGTATTAGTTAAGCGGAATTCCAGATGATCGAGGCGTATTCCAATTTAGATCTTACAAAGGCATTAAATAAGAGGAGTTCTCAAAACCTTTGGATTTTCTTATAATGGAACCTATTTTTTGTATGAACTAGCTATTATTTCAGAGATATGATAATTCAATGTGAGTTTAGTGTCAAAAGTAATGCCAAGGCCTTTCAGATTGTCGCAACTCTATCTTGTCGTATTATTGATTACACATTCATTGCAGGTTTCCTGCTAAATATCATAGTGTAGCATTTGTCTACATTTAGGGGTAATTCGTTTTTGTCACACCACTAGTGAAGGTTAACTAAGCCATTTTGTAATCTCTTTGTATCGTCTTCGCTATTAATACTAGTAAAAATGTTCGTCTCATCGGCGTACAACAATAAATTACAATTAAAATGGGAGATGATAATGTATACAAATATATTAAAAAAGTAAAGGTCCAAGCACCGAACCTTGAGATATACCTGCGTTTGCGTGGATTACGTTGGATACAAAGCCCCTATAGAAGAGATATTAATGCCTTTCAATTATATATGATTAAAAAAAATTCAATCAGGCTTGGAGCAAAACCAAAAAAACTTAGTTTTTAACGATTAAATGAGAATCTGTGTATACAATATCCAACTTATCCTCCCATATCTAGCACTTCAGCAATGCATTGCGTTAAATAAAATAGTTTTGCGGAACGGCGTGTGGTATATAGTGGTATAAAACAACTAAAATAGTCCACTACGTTGAACCTGCAATTACTGACTTGCTTTTCATTCTGTTTGTAAACCGGACAAATGAACCTTTCAAAAAAATAGTTTAATACCAGTCAAATATGTGGTCTGTGATATGTTACACAACTCACAAAATTTTATCTAAAATTAACACTCACTGAACTACGTGGTCTATCACAAAACTTTGTTTTTCAAATCTGAGGGATATATCTCTACGGAAGTTATGAAATGTAAATCGATCCCCAAGTTATTAAGGAGATATTTAATAGGTAGACATTATGGCGTACCTAAGTATGGTGTACGGTATAAACCTGTTCAGGCAGCCGAAGTAGAATGGAAAAATGGTATTTTCTACCTGTACGCGAGTACGACCGTATGGTAAACCCGAACGTGTATGCCGCAGCCTGAGCGGTTTTTCTCTACCATCCTACCGTCTACGACACTTTATGGCCAATATAATAAGGCCTAATAACTGAGAGAAAATTTGTAGTTTCGCCAGAGCGTATAGCGTGCCAACCTGTACAGTTGTCAATGTACCTCCAGGTAAACCTGTCAGGTATATCGCATAATGTATGGCTGGCTAGAGGAGATCATCGCCCAGGTAGGTTTAATTGGGGGAACCCCATTATATTACCTATTACAATTAATGCCCCGAACATTATCACCAACAGAAGGCCGAATGAGATATTTATGAAATTGAAATATTTTATTTCAGTTCACATTGTACATTCAGTTTTGTGTCAGTCTTCAACCCGGTCAGTTGTTAAGTTTTTATTAACAAAAGTATGGTGTTAGTTAATATTCCCAGTCCTGTTCTGTGAATTTTTGTGAAGTATCGAGTGCCATACCAGATATTTAAATAGCATCAGCGTATAATGGCGCTAGAAAACAACACAAACAAATTCGCCGTGCAAATTAATAGTGTTCCCATTGGTATAGTTGAGTAGAGTTACTGAGCACTCAAAAAACGCAACAAAAACTTTACGACCTCATTATTATCGCCGTTGGACCATGCGGCTTGGTGCCATCAAGCAAGCCGACGCACATTAAAAAGATATACCGAAATAGTACATACCAGAACTAAAATTATCGATTACGGGAACTCAAAGCGCTCTTTTGAGCACGAAAATCAGAAGATACCCCAGATTTCAGCACAAATTTAGAGGGCAAGTAATAATATAGACTATAGTGCATTTTTAAGCGGGGAACGCTATAAAACAAATTAAGTCTGTTGAATACTTTGCAACATCAAAAGTTCCACTAGTGTCTGTACTAGGTCTGGAAAATAGACTTAAATATCTTTCTTTAAAACTATTTATAATAGGACTGACCAACAATATTTATTGATTCACAAATTTCTTTATGCAGTTTAATGTTCTTTCGAATTTCTTTAATATTTGTATATTTTTGTCAGCTTACTCATTTTAATTTTATTTGGCTACGGTACATACATGTCAGGTAGATTTGTAGCAGCTCATAGCAGAATCATCGTAGACAACGATAAATATATAAAAAATTTATAAAAAACAAGACAAAAAATGTAAAATTAAAGTCAAATACAGATTAAAACAGCAAAAATACAACTATAAAACTATAAGGGATACAAAAAGAGATGCAAGTACAGATAAATGCTTTCCACACCAATATAAATGTCATGACAAAAAAGGTTGCTAATTAAGAAAAGACCAGGGTCGTCGCATCCAAATTGTCAGCCACGTAATAAAAACAGTTTCTTAAGATAAGATACTTTATTTTGCGTTTGAAACAGCTGTAATCCAATAGTTTAATATTCTCCGGCAATTTTTTATATATAAGTTTAGTGAATTTTTTTTTGATTTAGTTAATCTAAAACAACGAATTCTTAATAAACTACTAGATCTAGTGGGATAGTGATGTATATACGATTGACTGTTGAAATTACTAATATTTTTATGAACTTCTAATAGGGTAAAATAAATAAATAGTGAAGGAATGGGCATTATGCCCATTTTAATAACCAAAAGTTGGCAGTGGTCAGTCATTCCTGCACTTGCTATTACGCGAATGGCTATTTTTGTAGTACAAAAATTTTATGCACATGAGTTGAGTTACCCCACAGAATAGTTGCATAGCAGATATGACTGTGGAATAAGGAGAAATAGATAGTTTACAGAATGCCAGGATTTAAAATATTTTTCATTTGAAAGAGAAAAAAATCACACTGGACAACTTCCTGCCCAACTGATCCACGTGAGAAGATCAGGTCAACTTGTTATCCAAAGTGACCCCCAGTAATTTCACCTGCAGTGGTATTGATATTTGAGGAAAAAATAAGATTCTGTGTTTTTTTTTCTATTCTTGTTTATTTGCTATATATTTTTGTGGTAATTTTGAACCATTTGTTTATACTTTTTGCTTGTCTTGTCTTTATTATCTGTTCAGTTTCTTTAGATTATCTTATACATATATTCAATTTTGGAAACCTAATTTCCGATTTAAGAAAACTACACCACAATTTAACACATTTATGGAAATTCTGAATCAACAGCTTTATCTTCATATTTTTGTTTGTTTTTTGATTATACGTTGAGAACCTTTAGATGGTGTTATATATTCATACATTTCTGAAAAAGTTTTTTTAAATTAATAGAATAAGAGCTACCGAAATTGAATATTTTTCTACATTGATTCATTGATTTTAAGTATACACTTATTGCTTGTTTTTAAATCATGATCTCAGCCTTTTGATTGTCTTCTTTATTTAAGTATTTTGTACACCCGCGGTACAAGCTTTATATGCATTGGGGAAGTAGTTTTTGTAGGGAATTGTTTTTTTTATTTTCTTTATAAACAAATAAATCCACATTAATATAAAATATTTTAAAGTAATGAATATTTAATCCGGCTTTCCATTGGTGATAATAGCTTTGCTTTTCGGGGAATCGGTCCTTAAACTGTAATAAATAATATAATAGGGTTCCCTGGATTAGCATTGACCCTAACCTAGGAATAGTCGGGGTGTATATTTACTCGGCAATCAAAAAACGCAATAAAAACTTTACGATCTCATTTAAACACCTTTACTCTCTATACTTCTCGCCTGTAAAGTAAATCACTTATATTTATAGGATTTTAATGTACGTCGACTTGTTTAATGAGACCATGCTGAATAGTTAATAATTACCTCGTAAAATTTTTGTTGCGTTTTTTGACTACCCAGTAAATATACACCCGACTATATCCCAAACAGTATTCCCACCTGTCCAGTTAATAATAACCGTACCGATATGGAAAATATAAGCGAAATGAACTTCAATTTATTAAGTATAAAGGGGTTAAATGTAATGTATTTAAGCAGTATTCTATTTTATTATTATTATTATTATTATTATTAGCCGTTACTCGAGTCCGAGTATAAAAATGTTACAGTCGATAAATTGTGCAATAAAAAACAAGTAAAAGGTGTAGTCTATTATAATTCCCATTCATCTACGGTGCACACGACTATGGCTATAGAGGCCAATTCGGGAGAGCACATGTCGACCGCAGTCAGGACAAACATAGACCTGGTTAGGTCTTGGATTTGGCCTTCTTGCAGCAACATTTCCTTGATAGCTGGCCACAACTCCTCGCCATTCGGTTCTGTCCGCTGCAAGTTGTTCCCATTGCTCGTCTGCAACACCGCAGGATTTTAGATTTTCATGGAGAGCGTCTTTGAACCTCTTTCGTTGACCGCCACGCCTTCTTCTACCGCTTAGCAATTCACCATAAAGTGTACATTTAGGAAGGCGGTTATCATGCATACGATGAACGTGACCTGCCCATCTTAGATGTGCTCTTGAAATAAGCACCTCAATTGGAAGGCTGTTTGCTCTCCTGAGTACTTCCACGTTTGATACGTGATGGAACCGACGGATTTTCATCATACTTCTGAGGTGTCTTTGTTGAAAACGTTCTAATTCTTTCACATGACGACGGTAAGTGACCCAGCTTTCACATCCATATAGCAGTGTTGGAATGACAACTGCTCTGTAGACAGCCATTTTCGTTGACAAAGCAAGGTCGTGGTTGTCAAATACTCTCTCTCTAAGTCCCCAGAGTGCTCTAGATGCAGCGTTAATTCTATTGCGAATCTCGCTGTCCATGTTTGCTTTGTCATTAACAACGTTGCCTAAGTAATTGAACTGATCCACCACTTCAAGAGAATTTCCGTTAAGTGTAATGTCTATTTGGTTCACTTGATGAGGAATTGACATAATCTTAGTCTTTCCAATGTTGATTTTAAGTCCCAAGGAATCATAGCTCTGGGCATACACATCTAAAAGTTCTTGAAGCTCTTCCGGCGTAGAGGCTAAAAGTGCACAGTCATCCGCATACTGGAGATCACAAATGAATCGTGTGCGTGTCTTCGTGAAAGCTCTAAAGCGCCCTATGTTAAAGAGACCGCCATCAAAACGGTATCTGAGACCTATTCCTCTGACTGTCAGTTTGTTGTCAACAATAATTATTAGAGCAGTGGTAAACAGATTAAAAAGTAGGGGTGCCAGGACACATCCCTGCCTAACTCCAGTGAGGGTTTGGAAAGGTTCGGTTGCCTGTCCAGTTAATAATAACCGTACCGATATGGAAAATATAAGCGAAATGAACTTCAATTTATTAAGTATAAGGGGGTTAAATGTAATGTATTTAAGCAGTATTCTATTTTTTTTTATATATTGGATCTAACACCATTTTTTTTAAATACTAATTTCAATCCAATGTAAGTTTTAGAATCAACAAGGGAATCAAAAAATATTTTATTCTGAAATGTAAAATGAATGGATTTTAAAAATATCTTTAAAAATATATTAGGGGTTGCCCATTCCACCCCTTGGTGAAGCACTCAATGGGATGAAAAAATTCACAAGATATCTTTCAATAAGTGTAGTAGATATGCTAAATGTTTTGTTTTTTGGAATTTTATTTTCGGAGTAAAAAAATGAAAATAGTTTTTAGCGTACCCCTTTAAAGGGGCTATACCTTGAAAACAAAGGGGTATTTTGAAAAATGTTATATGAAGAACCCCAATTAATTTAGGAATTAAGGAATCTACAGCTAATTTCTTTCTACTTTGTTTCCGGACACTCTGTATATTGTCCTTATTGTTGTTTAAATTGTATTATAATAATAATGACATATTTCTTGTTCAGTGAGACAAATTATAAGATTTAATAAACTTTATGTTGAATAAGAATTTCTTTTTATATTTTACCATATTGTAAAATAAATAAAACTTTATCATATACGACTTTTTATTTTAGTGGTGGATTGTGTTTCTTTATATTACACCAATATTGAAAAACAAAGATAATAATGCTTCTTTTCCAGATATTATCCGATACCAATGCCCAAGTTGCACCAAATCTTACACCCTTATAAAAAATTTGCAAAGGCACGTTTCAATTGAATGTGGAAAAGAGAAGAGATACAAATGCTTATTTTGCAGCAACTCTTATTACTACAAAACTGATTTAAGAAAACATGGATATCGCATGCATAATTTCGTTGCTTTTGAATAGGGCTTTTCATGTTAAAAACCAAAAAACATTATATATTATTCTCTGACATCTGAATATGTTCCGGGATATATTGTGTACCGCATAATTAAATTTTTTCTTCCTCATAATGAAATATGAATTAACCTTGATATGAACTCATACAGTTTTAATTGTCGAAATCAGTACCCAAATTTTAGTGAAATACAACATTTCCTATATTTTATAAGACTCTTATTTTACATTTTACTATTTTCTCTTATTAGCGGATTTTGTGAGTCGGAAAAACCCGAAAAACGTAAGTATTTTCTGGCGCGACCAGACCACCTCCCCGCCTCGTTTTCGAGGATGCTGAAAACGGTGAGCAAAATTCTTTTTAAGCATGCACAACCCCCCAAACGGCCAAAAAACACCCCCGAATTGGGGTGAAAAGCAAAGGAGCGCGCTTCCATCGGACAAACACCGGTTTATCCTCGTTTTCGAGGATGCTGAGACCGATGCATGCCAGCCTTGAAAATCATCCCCCGATGCAAATTAATAGAAGAAAAAATACAATCATCATTAATCAAGTCCATTATATCTATGTATTGATTAAGTCAATTTAATCTAGGACGCTTACTAGTGGGGTTACAAATTTGATTTTCATCGAAGTGAATATCACACTCCTCAACGTTACAGGATTCATGCACCCCTTTTTCCGAGGTGTTTTTGGCTGTTTGGAGGGTGGCTTTTACATCAGGGATGATTTTCAAGGCTGGCGTCGGTCTCAGCATCCTCGAAAACGGGGATAAACCGGTGTTTGTCCGACGGAGGCGCGCTTCTTTGCGTTTTACCCCAATTTAGAGTTGTTTTTTGGCCGTTTGGGGGGTTGTGCATGCTTAAAAAGAATTTTGCCAACCACCATCGTTTTCAGCATCCTCGAAAACGGGGAGTACGACCCCACAGCAAAATAAATGGGCGAATTCCTCCAACAATAACACATATCCAGCCATAACTCTAAAATGACCCAATAAATTAAACTTCTACGTTATATGTAAAAAGATAATTCTTTTTCCTATCGACTGATATATAAATTTTATATGTTACACCAGTCCTAGTGCCGTGCATGAATAACTGTTTATTCTTTTGGCAAATTGTGAGAAATATAGATTGTATCTTTCAAAAACTATTTAAAATTTTTTCTTTTACTATTTTTTATATAAAATCCTTTGTAAAAATTATGGGGCGGGTATTCAAGTTATAAAATAAACTCTTGGCTGTCACACAAACGACACAATTTATTATAAAAACGTATACCAGTTTCTCTATCGATTGGTATCATTTGTAAATGCGATTTATTAAATTTATATAAAGGCTGATAGGTAACTCCTTTGGAGAGGAGCAAGTAAGGGAAACCCAAAAGATTTCTTGAAGTGGATCTGTTCCAAAATCTACTTATTTTAACTAGTTCTGAGCGCAGTTAAAAGCATTTTGTTGTACTCAAAACTGGAAGTATCTAACATCTAAGTCACCAAACTAATTTTTATAAGCTTAATGGTCTTATATAAGGCGATGAAACAAATTACAAGGTTATGTGAAACTATTAAGTCCTGATGTTTATACTTTATCTATGTTTCGTTTATGTTGCTGAATTATTTTTATACTCAATACACCGCGCTCTATAAGAAATGCTAAGGACAAAAAATATTGATGATATGTAGATTCGCTCGTTTGCTCCTTCTTGACTTTCGAAAAAATGAAAGAAAATATCAGATCCCGCTATTTCTCCAACATGGCGGATTATTAAAATTTGACAAAATCTCGTGATCATATTCAACATGTTCAGGTATTAAAGCAAGAATTTTTTTTTCTTAAGCTAAAATTTCAACTTGGCTATGTATGTTTATTTCACATGCGCGGATAATCTCGAACACATCGAATAATTATCTGTGCTTTTCAACTGCATGCAATGTATTGATAAAACTCCACAGGAGTTGCAAATACACTAATACTTTGGTATAATAGTGACTACTTACCTAATGATTAGAAATTTGAGTTATACAAGTCGTCAGTACTCTGACTAACAAGTTTACTCACAGTGCACTGAGGATTATTATATGAAAAGCCCTATCATGAATATAAATTTAATAAGCCTAATATTTTATTTACACTTTTGTATACAGATTTATGTTATAAATATATTATTAGTTCCTAGCTACTTTCTTGGACATATACAGTTTAATTTCCTGTTTGAAAAGTATATTACAATAATTAAATGCATCAAATTCTTCTTGGGCTTATCGTCAAAATAAAAACCCATCTCATGAAAGGCGCATAGATATTACTGGTCGACGGAAAATGCCATTTTCAGGATCAGAGGCATCATTACTGGTTTCTGATAGATTTTTTTAATATAATAAAATCTACTAAAAATCATTCAGAACCTACGACACGACATGTGTCGACCTGTGTAATGGTATGCACTTTTGGCCTTTTTATTGTTATTAAAGTTCATGCAGAATATTATTCTAATGTAATTAATTAATATAATTGTGTATATTGAATTTTGTAAAAATGCATATTTTTAATAAATTTTGTTACAATAATAGTTTTATTTTATTAAATATTCAACTACTTATTATTTTCTACTTTTTAGGCATTCCTCTATCACACGTATCTTCCGAAAAATATCACAAAATATACAGGAAATAAAATTAACCAGTGTATTAGAAAAATAACCTCTACGTCTGTGTTATTTATGCCAAAGGAACAATCAGAGGCTATCTATGCCAACCAATACAAATTGTAACAATAATAAAGCTAAGTAATTTAGCTGACATTTCGGAAACAAAATCTGTTTCCTTTCCTGTTATTTTTTCAATATAGACTAATTTGTTATTTTTTGTGGATCTTGTAATATTTTTCAAAAGATACATGTGGTAGAAAAAGCCATAAAAAAAAGAAAAGTATGTGAACAGAACACCACAAATTAACGTTTAGATAAAATTTAAATGCTAATACAAAATTTCCATTAAGGTAATGTTCACCTCGCACCTACAAAAGTGAAAAAACTGGCAAAAATCGTTTTCTTTTTTTCAATTTGCTACCCAGAGCCGCTGAGAGAACCGATTAGCTTCAAATTTTCAGAAAATCTGATTTTTGCTCCAACAAAAACGCCGTGAAAATTTGGTGCAAAAATATTAAATTCAATGTGCGCAATTGAATTTGTTGTTTAAAATTTGAATTGGCCGCCATTTTATGCCATTAAGTCCAAAACGGATCATTTTTTTTTTCATAAGTTAGGTCTCGACGTCAGTATGTTGATGCCGTATTTTTTGCATTTGTTTAAAACCTAATTAACAAAAAATGAAATTTTGCGGCCATTTTGAAAAAAAAAATTGAAAATTGTCTATCAGATCAAAAAGAAAATTTCAATACCTTTATCTTAATTTTAAAAGAAGTTTATTTTGGTCAAACTAGACTCAAGATGAATGTACCAAAATAAACTTTTTCAAAATTAAAATAAAGGTATTACAATTTTCTTTTTGATCTGATAAACAATTTTCAATTTTTTTTGAAAATGGCCGAAAAATATAATTTTTTGTTAATTAGGTTTTAAACAAATACAAAAAAGTGGCCAAAATAGGTTTGAAAAAGTTTTTTCTTTAATAAAAAAGCTGGCGTCGAGACCTAATTTTTGAATAAAAATGATCCGGATTTAATGGCATAAAATGGCGGACAATTCAAATTTTAAATAACAAATCAATTGCGCACATGGATTTAATATTTTTACGCCAAATTCTCCGGGTGTTTTTGTTAGAGCAAAAGGCAGATTTTCTGAAAGTTTGAAACTGATCGGCGGCTCTGGGCAGCAACATGAAAAAAAAAATTTTGATCAGTTTTTTAACTTTTGAAGGTTATGGTTGCGCTAATAAAACCTACACTAAACGTAGATTTGTAGAAAAATTAGTTACAAAGATTTTGATATTTTTTTTGTCCCGATCGGAGCTATACAGGGTTACTGGTTACTTTGGAGATGTGATGGGGCATGAGCTAAGGAGCAAATCTAGCCCTAACATACATTATGCAAAACTCAATAGTTTTTGAGATATTTCAATTTTTTTGTTTTTCTCAAAAAAGTAGATCTTAATGTCTTAAAAGTTAATTTCCGAAAAATCTACTTGACATTTTTAAATTTTTTTTACTGGATTACTTGTCCAATATTATAGATATCCGTTTGGAATGAAAAATATCCGGAAACATTTCGATCATGTGAACATTTAAAATAAAAACTTGTAAATTTTTTTTTTAAATCAGTTATGAAATTTACCTATTAGGTTTTTTCAAAAAAATATTAATGTAGCACGCGTACAAATTATTATAAAAACTTCCTTATTTCAATAGTTATCTAACTAGGTAGAAATGTTTAATGTACCCTTGATAGTTCTAATAAAAAATTAGCAAAGATAATGCTGGTGGCGGAATTTATTAAACGACTAATCGTTCATTTTCATTTAAGTCAGTCAGTCCTTGACTTTGACGTTTGTGCATATATGTCATTAACTGACATTCTTATCTCCGTGTCCCTTAAGTTTGTTGGTCTTGTTAAATTAGTTATCGAAGATTTTGATTTTGCTCGTTGTTGTTATTAGTTGTTGTTATTGTATTTTCTGTGCCATGGCCGCGTATGCCAACGCAGAATACGCTGATATCTTGTTTGTCTATGGATACTGTGGCGGCAACGCTGCTGAAGCTCGCCGAGAATATGGTCTTTGGTACCCTAACCGCCGCTTACCAAATGCACGTGTATTCAGTACGGCATATCGAAATATCGCTGAAACTGGCTCCGTGAAATGTAGAAGAAGTGACGCTGGTGCTCCTCCCGTTTATGAACCAGATGATGAGGAAGAAATAGAGGTAGACTAATAAAGTCGCAAGACTAACCGGAGCGTCACAATGGAAAGTTTGGTCTACGATACATAGAGTTGGATGTCATCCTTACCACTATACCCCTGTCCAAGGCTTGGAGGAAGGTGATCCTGGAAGGAGAGTGGAATTCTGCCGCTTTATGTTAAATTCAGATGCAGAAAGTGCAAATTTTTTAACAAGTATTTTATGGACGGACGAGTCGAAATTTAATCGCGAGGGTATAACAAATTTCCACAACCTACATTATTGGGCAGAGGAAAATCCCAAGTTAACACGTGAAACTAATTTCCAAATGAAGTTTTCTATTAATGTGTGGATGGGAGTCATTGGCCACTATTTAATAGGGCCACACTTTCTTCCTCAAAATTTAAACGGGGAAATCTATGAAAATTTTTTAAGAAATGATCTGGCGGTGATTTTAGAAGATGTTCCTCTCGCCGTCAGACAGCGAATGATGTTTCAGAACGACGGTTGTCCAGCACATTATCGGCTGACAGTACGACAGTTACTTGATCAACGTTTCCCTAACCGTTGGATTGGAAGAGCGGGCCCAATACCTTGGCCAGCGCGAAGCCCTGACTTAACACCCCTTGATTATTACGTATGGGGTCATATGAAGGAGATGGTCTATGCCACACCAGTCAATACTATAGAAAACCTTAGACAAAGGATAGTCGATGCTGCCCAACACATAAAGCATAATCTGACAACCAGAGTAACAAGGACGGAAATAAGAAGACGCTGCCGTGTCTGTATACGGAATAGAGGCTCCCATTTTGAGCAAGACAAATAAAAAACAAAGTACAACTTTGAAATTAATGAAGAATTTTTAAAATGTTTTTTACTGTTTATCTAAAAATAAAATTCGTACTACTTGTGTTATTTTTACTAGTATTTTCTTAGAACTATTAAGGGTACATAGAACATTTGTACCTTGTTAGATAGCTATTGAAATAAAGCAGTTTTTATAATAATTTATACGCGTGTTACGTTAATATTTTTTTGAAAAAACCTAATAGGTGAATTTCATAGCTGATTTAAAAAAAAAATTTTAAAAGTTTTTATTTCAGATGTTCACATGATCGAAATGTTTCCAGATATTTTTCATTCCAAACGGATATCTATAATATTGGAAGTAATCCAGTAAAAAAAAAATGTCAAATAGATTTTTCGAAAATTAACTTTTAGGACATTAAGATCCACTTTTTGAGAAAAACAAAATAAATTAAATATCTCAAAAACTATTTAGTTTTGCATAATATATGTTAGGGCTAAATTTACTTCTTAGATCATGCCCCATCACATCTCCAAAGGAATGTATCGAATTACCAGTAACCCTGTATATCTCGAGTTATTCACACTTTTAGGTTGAAAAACGCAGTTAAATTTTTTTTATTGTTAATAACAATTTGAGCACAGGGTCTTTGAAGTACAAATTTTTTTTTGGGACTCCATAGCATCTCCCCAGCAGATCCAACCATAAAATTGCTTATGGAAAAGTTCCACTTCAAATCTTATTCTGACTGCATTAGAAAGATTTTTGAGCTTTGTATGGATTTGATCTAGCAATATATTTATTTTATATAGTGCAGCAAATCTTGCTTGATAACAAAACTATGCCTAATTCTACACCGCCAGTTTAGGATGTTATTGAGACAGACAATAGAAGTAAGACTTTGCTAGAAGTGTTACAATGATCAATGCTTATACTAATCCATAATCTTTTCTAGCACACAATTTGGAGTAATCATAACATTGAGTTTCAGGAAAGATTGCAATTTACACGTAAATAATAGGACACGTGATTACTGATAAAGAAGCTGATTAGTTATGTCACCGACATGAAGAAAATTTTTATGTGACCTGCAAGTGATTAAATAGGTTTTCGATGTGATGTGAGAAAACGATCCTATGATCCGGCGACATTAATACCTTTTTCTAAGCTACTGATTCCTTGCTTTAAACAGATATGAACGTATATCTTTAATTAGGAGCATTAGTGTAGTTCATAGCTAATTTAAGATCTTAGTTGTAGGAATAACTATAGCGAAGCTTTTATAAATCTTAGTTTAAGAAAATAGACCATTGTTAATTAATTTTAATTTCTTATTTTACTAACAATATGTTCTTACAGATAGATCGGCTGAGCAAATGATAAGGAGCATGCTGAGTAGAGAACCCGAAAAGAAATTTCAATGTACCAAATGTTTCAAACGCTACAAACACGCGCACATTATGAGACGACACATGGAATTTGAATGCGGTATGGATCCCAAGTTCCAGTGCTCAATTTGTGGCCACAAGAGCAAGAGAAAGTACGAGATGACTGTTCATATTAGGAAGAAGCATATGAAGATGTAATGTTTCTTTGGATGCAGAACAATATGATGTTGAATATCGTTCTATTTTTGCGGTGGCATTGTTTTGTTAAATGTTAGTTTTGTTAAAAATGTAATTACTAGTTTGTGTGTATATAAGTATCCATGAACATACAATTTCTTTTCTTTATATAATTAGGGAGTTCATATGAACATAATATTTAGTGATAGATTTGTAGACATTTATGGATTGGCAATAGTTAAGGTCTTCTCATAAATAAATGCAGGAGCGAGACAGCCCTTGCTGGAAAAATACTACAGTGGTATTATGTTGGAAAGGCAGTGTCCAATAAAACGTCAGGCATAGAGAAATACATTCTCCCACACGTATGCAATCAGAGTAAATTCACCTTAGCTCACTTTTAAACCATTGGAATACTGTATAACATAAATCTTTGTAACTTTCCATGAGGTAAGGTAAGGTAAAAATCTTTTTCTGATGTTTCATTGCACACTAGGGTAGACCGCATAATTATTGGATTTTTTTTAAAATCGCTGTGTACTATATTTTAAAAGCTGTTAAACTAACCTCTTAAACTTTCTTTTAGAGTCCTAATGACAATTATTCAAAAATATGCAAAAGGTACAGCTATTCGACAATTCTTACATTAATCGTGCAGAGAAAATATAGTTATTGGACGGGTAATATTTTTCAAAACGAATATGTAGGGTAGGCACAAAGAAGTAGGTAAACAATTTTATTTGATTAGAAAGAAGAAAAGAATCAACACAATAATATTCTTAGATCAAACAGGTTTATCGACTAGGTAACCTTCTTTATTTCGTTTTTGTGGAGAGCATATAAAGCATCTGTTCCTGTTCATCGTCGGACTCTTCATCGGGTTCTTCGTTTAAACTGGAATTGTCATTATCATCACTTTCAATTTCTTTGTAACATCGAACAAAAATTTATCAACATCCTGTTTTTCCGGTATGCATTCTTTGTGTTTTTTTGCTATGCATGACATGGTGTGTTTTTCACATACGCCACAATTTAAAAATTTGGCTTTAATTATTTTCAAATATTTATTACAATTTGATTTGTTTTCCTTCTGCTTAGTTTTTTTATACTATCTAGTTTCAATCTGTTTGTAACATTGATGGCACAAAAAGTTAACTACATCCTGTTTTTCTGGTATGCATTCTTTGTGTTTTTTTTATATGCATGTCATATACGTCACAATATAAAAATTTAAATTTAATTATTTTCAAGCATACATCAAAATTTGATTGATTTTCTTCTGCTTAGTTTTTTATAATATATGGTTTTCTTTTCCATTATCTCTTTATTTGGGCCTCTTCTTCTTCCAGCAAACTTTTTCTTATATGCATATCATAAGTTTCTTGTTTCTCATCGTACTCTTCAGTCGGTCCTTCGCTTAGATTAGAATTTTCTTTCTCGTCCCCTTCAATCACTTTGTCACATCGATATTGCAATAATCTTATGTTTTTCTAGTATGCAGAATTTATGACACGGATTTTGATTGGTTTCTTTCTGTTTAGCCTTTTTTAGTTTATCTAGTTTTTTTTGCTCGCGTTCTCTTTTCCATTATCCTTTTTTTTCTGTTTTCATCTTCTTTTAGCAATTGTTTGAGATGTAATAGTAAAGGGGAATGTTTCAGAATTATTTTTCCCATACGTGATGTTTGTGGAACTGAAAATACTTACTAATTCCTTGTTCTGATGTTTCTAATTTTTTACCCATTTACTGAAAATACCGTGAAGTGTTGTAGAGTCTGTCATTTCTACAGGGCTTATAGAAACTAACAGTTAGTTATACTCACCTCCAGAAATGCGAATTTGCTCACTACTGCATTGCCACTAAAGTAGGAGCTATCTTACTTTATTACCAACTGAGTCTTATGACTCGGTCGGTAATAAAGTAAGCGGTGCCATCTAGAGACAAGAAGCTATACTAATAATTCTTCCAAAATTATTATTTTTAAGAAAATTATGCAAAGTGCCCATTAACATTAAGGTGTCGAATAGTAATGGTCAACTCTCCGATTTACCACTTAACCTCACAATTATACCACTATAACTACTTTAGTTTAGATTTTTCGCAAGATCAAGCCGTCTCGTTTCCTATTCGTTCTAATTGTTCCTCTTGTTATTAGTGTGAGAAAGACTTCATTAAGAAAAGTTAGATTTTCCTTTTAATAAGTTGTTTTTAAGATATGCTTAAAGTCAAAATGTTCCAGCGTAATTTAATTTATCAGATAGTCATCTTTTGAAATAAATATATTCCGAAAAGGGAAACGTTCGCTACTTTTTTAATCAACAATTAATAAAAGCGTTTTAAGCATTTCCAGGTGATTCCAACATGCTTGGCGCGGTCTTAGCCCTTCGGGAAACTAGTTCGTTATCAATATCAGTTGGTCTAAATTACATAGATAGCACATTGTGACGCTGGTGAAATTTCACAAACAACAGAGCTACAGCGTTATGAACCATCTGCACACAGTACACCTGTACTGAACAATTTTTGATTAAAAAATAACGCGATTATAGTGCAAGGTTTGTTAATTTAGATGGAAATTTGATAAAACTCAATTATTAAAAAGGAAAATTGATACCCATTTGACTATTGGCAAGTCCACAATTACTGTATATAATGGAGTAATACTAAATAACTGGAAGATTACGATCAGTAAGTAAACTGCGTCAAAATCCAACAAAAACAGGTGAGCAAAAGTAAATTTAATTTTTGAAAACAACTTTTTTTTCAAAAATTTTCGGCAATGTTACTCCATTATATAGTTTCATTTTTACTCTTACTGTTTGTCTTAAATTTAGTTTCAATTACTAATTTTTAGCGTGTAACAAAAATTTTTCCAGTTATACAAAGTGACCCATATGAAAGCGGGACACCTCTCTAAAGTTTTTATTTGTTGACCGGTTTAAACGATTTTTTTAAATAATAGAGTTTCATTAACTTTACAGTGGTGCAAAGTTTCAGATTGAAATTCAAAATTTCAAGGCCTATTTCGATTTTTTTCAGGGCCAAAAACAAAAAATACAAAAAAAGTATTAGCAATTTTTTTATCTCAAATTTGACTACACCACTGGGTTTAGGGTACCTTCAAATGGGTGTAACCGAAATTTAACAAAAAAATATTGGTTTCTAGCAGAAATATGGGGAATTATGGGCTTTATTATTATTTACATAATCTTCCAATGCCAGCTTTGATAATAAAAATAATTGTAAGACTTGCTAATAAAAATAGTTATTCTTAATATGGAGCACGTTTAAAGAAAACAAATATTGCCAATATTGAATAACTGATGGTTATAATTTTTAAAATTAAACTTATAACTAACCGAGTATTGTAAACAATATTATTTAAACAATTGTGAATTACGTGATGAATATTCGAATTACTTCGGTAACCTAATGTAAATTTTAATTATGCTATATTTCTGTTAAAAACCATTATGTTTGTTAAGTCTCGGTTATATCCATTTGAATATATTCTAAACCCAGTGGCGTAGTCAAATTTGAGATAAAAATTGCTAACACTTTTCTTGGATTCTTACCCTTGAAAAAAAAGTCGAAATAGGCTTTGAAATTTTGAATTTCAATCTGAAATTTTGTACCACGGTAGAGTTACTGAAGCTCTATCATTTTAAAAAAATAGTTTAAACCGGCCAACAAATAAAATTTTTAGAGAGGTACTCCGCATTTAAATGCATATGCATGTTGCTTAAAAGTGTCAGTATCATATATGCTAACCCAGATAGTTACAGCTTGGAAAAATTTATTTATGGATATAATGTATATTCAATTAATTTGAAATATATGTATAATCATTATTATTCTTTATTCTGTAGTATTTAGTGTTAGTAGCTTTCTGTAGTATTTTATGTTAAATTGTAGAAGCTTGTTGTGAAATAAATAAAGCATTTAAAGGGGTTGTATTATTTTTAAACTGGATATTAAGCAGACAAGTCGATTCTGCACATATCTTGTTAATGCATGAACATAAATCCACATAATTTTGTTCACTTTGGAAACCTCCAAAGTTCAATCTCTATAACAATTTTTGCGAACGTATTAAAACTACATATTACATCCCATTTTGGAAAGTTCCATTTGTTCAATAATCATCAGTTTGATTTCAGAGCCAAAATGTCCACTACGCTAGCTATAAATACCCTAACATATATGTCAAATAGATACTTTAAGCACAGCGAAATTGTGTATACTCAATTTTTAGACCTAAGTAAGGTGTTCGACTGCATCTCTCATGATATATTAATAAATAAGCTAGGTTTTTACAAATCCGGTTTCGCCGGAAGTGACATTAACTTTGGATTTTTAAACGGAACACCCTGTATGTTATTCCATTTTTGAATTCTACATAATTTTCCGAATCCAACGATGCCAAACAAGTGACATTTCAATGATCATTTTTTTAAATAATATTTTATATATTTTTCCATTTAAGTGTGCCATGACGGTTCCGATTTTTTCTAAATAATGCTACAAAAATCTAAATCCCGTTAAAAACACTAAATTACGTGATTTATGAGCAAATAAAATTCACCAAAATGGTGAAATGACCCTCCCCCAGGTGTGTTAATTAGTAACAAAAATCCTTAATCGTGAAGCAATCAAGAATCTACTTACTCCCACCCAGAAATTATTTATCTTAATTTTATGTCAAGATAAATAAACAAATTGGCCATTAACGTGATCGTCTAGTTTTATGTAGTTAAAACTTTTTGTGTGTGTGTAATAACCCTTTATAATTACCCCAGGTTCTTTGATATAAAGTTTGGTATTACTTGTTTCTGTCTGATACTATACCTGAGAAAATTAATCACTCTGTTATTTTAAATACACTGTAAGATTGGATACACTGGGTATTCTTTGAGAAACCTAGTTAATGTTTTATGTTATTTATGTGGTGTTTTATTACGCAAGATTGCACTGTACATTTATAGTTGAAATTTGTTTTCTAATTTATTTGATTGGAATGGAATCATTTATTTAGTTTATTACTTGTGTGATGAAAAAGGTAAAGGTGAATGAAAAGACAATAATTGATGGGAAAAAATAGTAAAAAAAAAACATTTTATTTTATATAAATTGATGCGACAAATACCAGTACATGAAATTAAAACAATCCAAATATTTGAGACAATTGCCTAAATATTATATAGGAAGGGTTACGTCGCTATAGTAATGACATACTATACATGTTTTAAAGCTGATTATGCAATAACAAGTACTAAGGTAATCCAATCGTAGGCCGTGTTATTTGTAGGTGTAATTAAAGATGCGGCAAATAGTCGATAAAAATATAATTAGAATTTTGGTGTTAGCAATCGCTCTGATAAAATAATTTTACTGCAAAACAGAGGACAAGGACCATGTCCTGTTCGTGCATTATAGAACGGAAGTGATAATGAGACTTTAAAACTCATGTAAAAGATCATAGAACGTTGGGGTAAAGCTCCCTTCATTGAATAAACAAACTGCAAATCCCAAATTGTATATAACTGTTCAACAACGTGAACAGAGTCGATGTAAATCAAACAGACAAGACGTCCCGGTTCAGTACTCGACGAGAAGTATACCCCTAAAAATAAAAGCAAGTATACGGGATGCGGGGACCCTAGTACTGACCGTTGGCCTGAACAGTTTGTAGTCTGCAAGGTAGAAAAGTAGTTGAGTACAAACCCACGATCGCGGTGTTTGTACTAAAGCCAGGGAACTCTTTATTAATTTTATGGATCGTTATTAAACAATCATAGAAAACCAGGCATTCGCAGGTGAGAAATATCTCACAATAGTTTGACTGGAAAACATTCTAGTGAAACCTTACATGTCAATCCAGGTACACGGCAAGCCTTTGATAGTACACAAATGAAGTATAGAGGAAGCTAAAGTTTCCTGTCATTGCATAATATATAGTTCTAGAATATAAACTTGTTATTGTGCAAACGCAAATCTTCCTAGCAAAATATTCAGCATGTGAACTTTATCTAACTGCTGATAGAAAATAACAACTGGGGAAAATGTAATATAATTGTATCAAAGCTAATATTTCATAAAAATCTAACGATCTTTTAGTACCACAAATGCACCAATTTCCCCTATTCCCTAATAACCAGAATGTAAAGTCAATTTTAAATAAATAATGCAGAGAAGTAAATAGGTTTGATACTTAGATAGTTATGTTGGTGAAACTGTTGTTGTGTAAATCGCCAAGTTGGAGTGTGCTCCAGGAGTGGGCTGGCAGGTGTCGCAGTACCGTGGATAATTGTTGCCGCCAGTGTACTGGTACAGGGTCGATCTTCTTCTCCTCGATGCAGTGTGTGCCTTGTGCTTTTATTCATGTTCTTCGGCGTCTCTGTGACGTCACACGCTGCATTTTTCCCATATTTCTGCCGTGATACTGTGACCTAATGTTTTCTAGCTTGCCATTAGTTATCCCCTGTCTCTTTTCCTCATGTGCAACTAATGTTGTCTTTATTCAAATTCGCTCAAACCACTCGATGTATTTCTGACTACAAAATGCACTTGTCGTGTAAAAATTTCTAACAACTCATGTTAAAGACGCTTTTAAGTACCACTTGAAGTTTATCTTACGTTTTTACCCTAACATTTTAAAAGTTTTGGCGACATTTAGTCTGCCTACGTGTGTACGCAATTTTACGGACTTGTAAAATACTTTCTGTACCTTTATATGTGGCTAAATTTGGAAATGAAATTAAGAATGTAATGCTTAAATAATTTCTGGTTAATTGTAGCTATAAAAGCGATACTTCCCTGAATTTAAAACAAACTTAAAACTTATTTTTAAAATAGAATGGCCCCAGGGGCGGTCCGCTTCAATGGTTTTTGGGGCAAAAGTCAATTTTTTCGAATGGAACCATATCGGTACCGTGGTACCATTTATTAGTACTATTAATAAGGAATTTATTCATATGTCGTATTAAAATGTGCGATAAATACAAAAAATAAAATTACAGCTAAAAGGAAATAAGAAAATACAATTTTTAGGAAATACTTTTTTTTACTAGATACATTGAATGAAATCTACTTGATGAAGGTAATTCTTCAAAACCAATTTCATATTACAGTCATTATTTTAGATTTGTGTTATGTAAAATCCATAGAAATATTTAATAAATATTTCACTCTGCGTTCTAAGCAGACACCCCATGATCTATTTTTCTTAACCTACAGAAACGGCAAATGCACAGTTCAGCCAATTGGAAGTATACCAAATAAAATTGCTAACTGTCTGCATCTGCCAGAACTATCACTTTTAGGCGGCAGTAAAGAAAATTTAAGACGTCACGGAGGGTGGAAAAATGACACGATTGCAGAGTCCTATATGTTGAAGAATCTGTGCTCAATAAAACACAAATTGCAAAGACGATTTTAGGCGACGCCGACGGTTAAACCGACAAAATAGTTGTTACCAATGATAATTCTACTAAAGAAGATTTACACATGTTAACATAGATAATAATCCTCAAACACTTTCAATTGAAACTCCTTTGACTTCAGGAATTAATTTTTATAATACGTCAGAGTGTACGTTCACGTTTAATATAACAAATAATAAGTAGATTTGTTTTGTATTTGCTGTTTACTTTGTCATAATAAAATGTGATAGGTTATAATATCACCATTTTTTAAATTATAAATATTTACGGTTGGCGATTAAATTTTGTATGCACCATGTCAGTAAAGTGTCTTTATCGAACTCACCTGTTACTCGCCTCGCTTGCTCAACTCATAATCTCAGACTAGTTCGACAAGGACTCACTTTACTGCCTTGTTACATAAATAACTATTGTTTTTACCAACTATTTATTTATTTATTTATTGCATTTCTAACACTCTTCTTTATATATGTTGTATGACTATAACATTCGTGTCTATGTATATGCATATATATTTTTTATTTTGTATTGTTGACTGTTGTAAATACTCTTGTATAATATATCAATAAACACTCACCTACACTCACCTCGTTATTTTCCATTGTTAAAGTCGAATAAAATATTTTCTCTGAAAATTTATTTCATTTAGTGCCTATCCGTCACGTCGGATTGGTTTACTGGAAACGCTCTAAAGTCAGATATAATAGGAGGAAAAAGGAAACTGTTTAATAATCAGGTATTTAGAATGAGCCATGAGGGTTCCATTAAAAAAAATACTTATATCAGAAAAACCATATCCGAGATGATTAAATATTGTAATATTGTCAGCCGACGTAATACATGGTTTTATGTTTCTAATACTGGGCTACTTAGATGTTAACATAAATTTTTAGGCTATATTATTTTCCTCATAGTGGTAGCATTGCATGTACAATGAATTCTTGAATCCAGTATGTACAAATATACAGGATGTCCTATTATACGTGCCATTATTTTATATGTGGAATTTTATGTATTTATAATTATTACATTCAGTCGTGTTCGACCGACATTCAACACTTTTATGACTTGCAATACATAGGACAGGTAAGAACTTCTGTATGCTTATTACTTCCAGTATCTTATTAATATTTTTCATTTCAGAATTATCTTACACATGCGAGACCTGCAACAGGAGTTACACTAATAAAGCGACATTTTATAACCACACGAAATATACATGTGGAAATCCACCCATGTACCCGTGTCCTTATTGTACATTAATTACAAAATATGCCCATGCTCTGCAGAAACATATTTTGGTAAAACATGGAACTATCATTTCTCGAGATGATATAAAGAAAAATGGAAAAATGGACTTCAAGGACAGTTTGAGACAATAAGTTGACGATGTTTATGTTGCAATATTCTGTTCTTGTCAATTAAATGCTTTAAATCATATGGTTTTCTTTTTCCACCCTTCGTTGGTCCTTAAATCACAAATTTTGTAATAATAAAATAATATTTTTTTCGTAAAATATATACGTATATTTTATAAGGATAACATTTACATTGAACTTTTATTTGTGATTTTTATAAAACTTATTTATACGATTGTCATAGAAGCCCCTGCAGTTCTGAAAGCATCTTGTTCAAATTTCCGGTGAAAAATCTCTCATAGTAGGACTCTGACCCAATGCGAATTATGTTATGCGAAAATTTCTAGAACAAAATAATTGTTTCATACGTCAATATTTATTTCGACATATTATGGCAGTTATATGAGATGCAACTGAGAATATTTCTGTTACTATTAGTTATAAATGCTGAAGTTATATACTGTTACCAAAACAGAAACTGCAACCTGGATAAAACTGTAAGGGAAAATGAACGAGTAAGAGAATAAATCTCTGTGAACAAAACCTTCGAATTGGTGTATTATAACGGTGTTTTATTATTTTGAACCTAGTCTCTAACAATTTTTCTTTTATAGAAACAAAATCATCAGCAAGTTCAGTTAGGAAGGTAATTAAGATTTTGGATATATCGATTCTCCCTGTACGTAAAGATGCCAGAAAAGATGAAATTGCTGGTAAAGGTGATGTTGATACAACTAAACCAATGGAACTATATCACAAAATACCAACAATTAAACCAACTAGATTGTCACAGGGCTGTGAACGTAAATGTGCTTTTTGTGGCAAGCAATTTTCATACGAATATTCTTTACAAACTCACGAGAAGTTTCTGTGTAAGGATAAAACTGGAATGTAATTTTTTGGAAGTAATGATCATGCATAATTATTTAAATTTCAAGATAGTTCTTTAAGTAGTTTCATGGTTTATAATTTACTGGATAGATTAGTTATTTTCACAATGGAATTTGATTCAAGGTTTTATTTCTTCAAGAAATGTGTTGGTGGTTGTTAACTATTTACATTATCATATATAGAAATTAAGATAGCAATACATGTTGAGATCGCTTAGTTAACTGCTAGTTTAATATAGACTCAGTAGATTGATATTTAATTATACATGTGGTAAATTTTTCATAGAAAGGGCACTGTGTACTACGATTGTTGTTAACTTTGGATGTTAATAACACTGTTATCATTATCGTCAAACTACACTTTACTGCAAACGAAGTAAAATGTAATTAAAATGTAATGTCAGCAATTTTTTAGTAGTGGAGTCAAGGTAGATTTTGAATAGAAAGATGAATTCTATTAATCGAATGCATAATTTGGGTAGTAGTCCATTTAACGAGGTCCCGAACATCAAAAGTTTGTAGGATCTTTTGCAATACATTTCTTTTACCCGTTTTCGAGGGTGAGAAAATCGATGGTGATGGTTTCGAGTTCTGAAACCTTTGCGTACTGTCCCAATCAAGGAAAACCATCCCAATTTCTGGCTTCTCGGTCTTGAGCTTGCAATCGCTCGTCGGATAGTGTTTTTTTGGGGGAATAATAATAAATTCAGTTAATTTGCATTAGAATACCCCGGACCGACCCCCCGGGGATTGAGCCTACCCGTAATAGCAATATCCGCAAGAAATTGAAAAAGTGTTTTATGGGGTTTCGAGCTCGGGGATCACGCTAGTGGTGTTATTTTTCACCCTACCCTTTCGCAACTACCTCCAACGTATAAAAACCACCCCCTCGACCATGCTGTCGGTCCTAGGCATGCGGGGATTCGCCGGATCAGGATTTTTATGGGAATATCAGAGAAACTAACCGTTACTAAACTGCAGTTGACCTAAGCAATCCCCTGCTCGCAACACCGAAATCCCTCGAAGAACGGGAAAACAGACTTCTCGCGGGTTTCGAGGGTGATAATCATGATGGCTGTATTTTTTCACTTACCCTCTCTAAACTACCTCTACTTATAAAAACCATCCCCTCTTCCATGCTGTCGGTCCTAGGCCTGCGTGGATTCGTCGGACCAGGGTTTTTATGGGAATATCAGGGAAGCTAACCATTGCTCAACCACATTTGACCTAAGCAATCCTCGAGTGTTGAAACTACCTCGCTGACAACACCGAAATCCTTCGAAAAACGGGAAACCGGATCGGAACGAGTTTTTGTGGGTGGTAATCATGATGGTGGTTGCTTTTCACCCTACCCTCCCGCAACTACCCCCAACGTATAAAAACCACCCCCTTCCATGCTGTCGGTCCTAGGCATGCGGGAATTCATCGGATCTCGATTATTATTGAAATATCAGGAAAACTAACTATTATAAAACTACGGCTGACCTCAGCAACCTTCAGGGGTTGAAACTACCCTGCTCGCAACACCGAAATCCCTCGAAATACAGGGAAAAAAGCTTCTCACGTATTTTCGAGGGCGGTAATCACGATGGTGGCATTTTCATTCACCCTACCCTCTCGAAATTACCCCCTACGTATAAGAACCACCCCCTCCCTCTTCCATGCTGTAGGTTTTAGGCCTGCGGGAATTCGTCGGGTCGGGGGTTTGTATGAGAATATCAGGGAAACTAACTATTATTCAACCACAGTTGACCTACGCAACCCTTGGGGATTGAAACTACCTTGCTCACAACACTTAAATCACTCAGGGATTTTCGAGGGCGGGAATCACGATGGTGGTGTTATTTTTTACCCTACCCTATATAACTATATAAAACTACACATATACTTTATAGAAAAGGGGGTGTTTTATACATAGGGAGTAGTTGCGGGAGGGCAATTTCAACTCTCGGGGTTTGCTTAAGTCAATTGTGGTTGAATATGGTTAGTTTTCCTGAAATTCTCATAAAAACCCTCACGGGCCGACAAATCCAAGCATTCCTGGGACCGACAGGCTGGAACAGGGAATGGTTTTTATACGTAGGGGGTAATTTCGAGAGGGTAGAGTGAAAAAAATACCACCATCGTGATTAGCGCCCTCGAGAAAATGCGAGAAGCCCGTTCTCCCGATTTTCGATAGATTTCGGTGTTGCAAGCAGGGTAGTTTCAACCCCCAAGGGTTGCTTAGGTCAACTGTGGTTTAGTAATGGTTAGTTTCCCTGATATTCCCTTAGAAACCCCAATCCGCCGAATTCCCATATGCCTAGGACCGACAACAAGGAAGAAGGGGTGGTTTTTATACGTTGGGGGTAGTTGCGAGAAGGTAGAGGGAAAAACAACCACCACCGTAATTACCGCCCACGAAAACCCGTCCCGATCGGGTTTCCCGTTTTTCGAATAATTTCGGTGTTGTCAGCGGGGTAGTTTCAACCCCCGAGGGTTGCTTAGGCCAATTGTGGTTGAGAAATAGTTAGCTTCCTTGATGTTCCCATGAAAACCACGGGCCGACGAATCCAAGCATGCCTGGGACCGACAGGCAGGAACATGGGATGGTTGTTATACGTAGGGGTAGTTTCGATGGGGTAGAGTGAAACCCGTGAGAAGTCCGTTTTCTCGTTTTTCGAGGGATTTCGGTGTTACGATCAGGGTAGTTTCAACCCCCGGGGGTTGCTTAGGTCAACTGTGGTTTAGTAATGGTTAGTATTCCTGATATTCTCATAAAAGCGGGATGGTAGGGTGAAAAATAACACCACTAGCGTGATCCCTGCCCTCGAAAATCCATGTCGGGTCCGATATTTTTTTTATTTTTTGCGGATATTGCCATTAGAGGCGGGGGTAGGTTCAACCACCGGGGGTCGGCCCGCGGTATTCTAATGGAAAAATACGCGATCCGACGACCCCTCGCAAGCCCAAGACGTCGGAAATTGGGGTGGTTTTTTCTTTATAGGGCTAGTACGCAATGGTTTCAGAACTCTAAACCATCACCATAGTTTTTCTCACCCTCGAAAACGGTGGGGTGGGGGGGGGGGGGGGTATTGCTATAGATCCTACAAACTTTTGATGTTTTGGCCTTTTTTGTACCTCGTTAAATGGACTATAGGTAGTGGAAATATTTCGTCCAACGCAGATCCTACGCAACATTTTTTTAATCACATTTTTTTCTTTCATTTTGTTACGGTATATACACACGTGTAACAAAATCTCGATACGTAACTTCATCGCGAAATAGGGTCAAAGCTAGGTTATTACTCGCGTTAACATGTGGCGGAAAAAATCTCCGCCGTGGCGTTGCGAACATTCTGATTTCCATGTTGTTCGCAGTCCGGTCAGTTGTGTTTGGAAAACGGATAAAAACAGACTTATAGAAATCATGTACAATAATAAACTGCAAATTGCGGCTTCAGCATATATTCTATATTTACAACATGATTGTCTATTCTGTATTGAGAGAATATGAAAATATTTTAACGCCCCACAAGATAATTCACGAACAAGCTCGGACACGTTTAGACTCTGCGTAACCTCACGCAGGAACATCCTTTGATGAGACACGGGAATACCGACAAGTGATGGGAAAGCTGCGAACACCCATGTTTGCTCTGATGTTACGCAATGGGGTTACGATGAGGTTCGCGACGAAGTCCTGTTAAGTCGACTCCAGACTATGCATCAAATGCCTTCCAATGCTGAACGTGTGATAGTTGGGTACATAGTGTGTATGATAAGTAAGTGACGTACATCGAATATCGACCCTCCAACGTTGGCGTCGGAAAAGGTTCCGGCTATAGTCGGTATTTTTGTCCCACTTCGAAGGTAACCCCGAATGTTGGACCGCGCCGTTATCACGCTCTGGTGTCGCCTATACTATAAGTCCAGCGTTTTTAACAAAAATCAACTGAACATATTTTGTGCCTTGACTCTGTGCACGAACATTTCTTTGTAGAACAACAGATTTTATAGGCCTATTTTGTATTTTATTTTGCTTGAATAAAACAGTTATGAAATGGAATAACGAACAGATTTTGGAGTTCATCAGCGTTTATGAAAAGTATCCTAAGCACTCCGATCATAAAAACCGTAATATGTTAAATAATGGTTGGGTGTACCTACAAAATGAATTTAACGCGTATATTAAACGATGAGAAGTCAGATTTCATTCACAAACATTTGAACCAAACGTTGGTTGCAATGTTGGAGGCATTGTCTGGAGGCATAGTTTGGCAAACGTTCCAGCCACAAATATTTGGATCAAATATTGCAACAAACATTGGAACCAGCGTTGGAAGGTATTTGACGCATAATCTGGGATCGGCTTTACATCTCTCCCATTGTATCTATCATATCAAGAAGACAAAATTATTGGTTTCTTTGCAATTAAGGATCTCATAAAACTAGGGTACCTACCCAAACTATTCGTGTCTTGAATAAAATTTACCTTGCCAGGAGATTCCACATAGGGCAAAAATTAAGATACCCCACTGTAGTTATAATTAGTAAAATATTTCATAAATATGTTAGAATGCAAACGATTATTCTTGATATCAATGTCAACTTCACTAGAAGCATTGTATAATATTTATAGAAAATCACTATTCTCAATTTAAAAAAAAACATAGCTATAGATGCTGTTTCCAGAATGTTTCATTTTCATTTAAATATAGTTATCGTTTCCCTCTCAGATATTTCTTTTTCTCTCTCGCATGACAAATTTAATTTGTTTGGCCTTTAATTGGATGTTAATTTAAATTATTTACTTTAAAATCCATATATGTATATTCATTTAGTTTATTACTAGACATCATGTTATACATGTTAAGCACTTTTGAATGCCCATTCATTGTATAAAAAATATACACGTTCAAAAATGTCCTTATATGACTTTAGAATTATCATTTTAGAACACTTATTGCCTCCCAAACCGTCAGCCCAAAGAAACATAAATGTATCACATTACCCCACAAGAATTCCTTACAGTTTGAATCAAAGTAGGAGAGGTAGGCGCCGTTGCAAACACTGTGCATCCAATGGCATCAGAAAAGACACCATGTATTTTTGTGACAATTGCCTCAATAAGCCTGGGCTTTGCGTGGAATGTTTTGCGCCCTTTCATTCCTAATACTTTGTAACTCATTACTTGTGTTCTTTTTTATGTATTTTAATTTATTTTTATAAAGATTTAATACAGAAAGGGGCATTGTTATTTGTAGATTGACATAACCTACCCTTTATATATGTGTGAAGCCATATGGCGACATCAGCACCGTGGAGAAAATGCTGATGTCGCCATGTGGCGTTTTTGTTTTATCTTTAGTTTTAATACAATATTTACATTTCCTCTGTCTAATTGAATTGTTATAAGAACTTTTGTCAATTAAAATAAAACCTACTCAGGTGGGGGTTACCTAAAAAAATTCCATCAGCAGTTAATGTGTTAAATATACTTGTATAATTATAATCTACTTGAACCTTATGTGCAATAAATAATAAAAAACAAATTAAAATCGATGTTTGGTAGATCTGAGGTTCAGGGAGTCACGTTGTTGATGGAATTTCGTGTATTTTCTAACATTTTAGGACACTTTGTACGTTCTTGGATGGATCTGGCACAAACTGGAATAGCTAACTATTCTTATTTAACAAGTGATAAAAAAATCTATGTTTTTCTGCCTACTCAATTTCATACAGGAACTTAGGCCCAGGTTTAACTGTCAGGAAAATTGGAGTAGTAAAAGAACAAATCTCTGTGGACAAGACCTCTGTAACAGTGTATTTTAACGGAGTTTTTTAATTTTGAACCTGATCTTCAACAATTTTTTTTTGTAGAAACAGAACCATCAGCAAGTTCAGTCAGAAAGCTAATTGAGACTTTGGACGTATCGATTCTCCCTGTACGTAAAGATTTAAGAAAAGATAAAAGTGAAGGTAAAGATGATGTTAATAAAACTAAAACAATTGAACTGTATCACAAAATACCAACAATTAAACCAACTAGATTGTCGCGTGGCAGTGAACGCAAATGTGCTTTTTGTGGAAAGCAATTTTCATACGAATATTCTTTACACACTCACGAGAAGTTTCTGTGCAAGAATAAAACTGAAATGTAATTTTTTGGAAATAATAATCATGCATGATTGTTTAAGTTGCAAGATAGTTTTATAAGATGTTTCATGGTTTCTAATTTAGTGGATAGATAGTGGATAGTTATTTTCACAATAGATTAAAAATGTTGTTTTCTTTTTCTGAAAATGCATTTGTAGTTAACTGCTTATATTGTTATGTATAGAAATTAAGATAGAGATACGTGTTAAGATCGCTTAGTTAACTGCTAGATCAATTTAGACTAAGCAGTTTGATGTTTAACTATAGATAGATAAATAGAGGAGCTGGCCGCGACCTTTTCAGGTCTATTGTGGTGCTCGTAAAATACATTCCTTATAGTACCTCATCCAGCTTTGTCCTTTGTGCCAGACTACACAACATTAATAAGGGCTCTTTTATGTAGCTGCCCGACCTTGGTTTTTCTTCTCCGAGTACTTGGAATCTCAGTCTCACCAGGCCTTCACAGTGGCACAATACGTGAACTGGGTTTCTTCTTTCTCTTGACAAAACCTGCATGTTGCATCCTCTGCCAGGCCATTGGGCTCATGTGTCTATTGAGCCGGCAGTGCCCAGTTCGAAGGCCTACTATTATTCTGATGACCTTCCTATTTTGGCTTAATAGGTCTTCCGTGAATTTGGCCGATCGTTCTTTGATGAACTCTTTGGCCTGTCTCTGTCTTGGAAGGTTCCTCAACCATTTCATAGATTTACTTTGCACCCATTCCTTAATGGCTACTCGTATGCATGGCTTTGCCACTCCACAGAAGGGCTCAGGTCCTATTGGGGTTTTGAGTGCGCCTTTCGTGTCCTGGTTCCATACTAAGGTCACTGTTCTGACTTCCTAGCTCTATAAGATCCGTCAAGCAGTCCCACAGTAATCTTGCATTGACTTGCTTTTATTGCCGCTTGGCATGTTTAACTGTACATGCAGTACATTTTTCATAGAGATGGCGCTGTGTACTAGGATTGTTGTCAGTATTGAATGTTAATAACAGTGTTAACATTATCGTCGTATCACATTGCTGCAATCAAAATAAAATGTAATTAGAATAGTACTTCAGATATTTGTTAGTAGTAGAGTCAAGATGAGATTCTAGTTACCTACACTCTTCATTTCATTAATAAAATCTAATTTTCCAGACAGTTCCATATACGGCAAAAATTTGGATATAATTGTCTCCACTGTAGTTATAATTATCAAAATTTTTCATAAGCATGTTAGAAAGCAAAGATTAATATTGATACTGATGTCGATTTTAGCAGAAAGCATTAAAAAACATTCATAGAAATATGGTACAGATGTACTGTCCTTAGAAAGTTTCAACTCCCTCTTTTTCTCTCTCGCATGACAATCTTAATCTGTTTTGCTGTTAATTGGATGTTAGTTTGAAATATTTACTTTAAAATCCATACATATTCATTTAGTTTATCACTAGTCATCACCTGAAGGTTTATACATGTTAAGCGCTTTGAAAAATATGTAAATCATAACCTCACTTTTCCACATGATGTAGTCCTTTTAACTTAATATTCGATTAAGGGTCGGTTTATCAATACAGGGTTAACACTCAACTATAGGATAAATGTCAAACGAAACAATGGGTATCTATTGTTCTGTTTGGCATTTATCCTTTGGTTACGAGTTAATCTTGCATTAATAAACCGGCCCTAAGAAGCATGCGGTACTAACTTAAATACACTTGTATAATAATTATAATTATAATCTACTCTAAACATGTATGCAATAAATAATAAATAACAAATCTAAATTGATGTTTAGTAGATCTGACCTTTAGACCTGTAAATGTGTTCCTGTTGTTAATTACCTGCAAAAAATAAATGTGCTTTGTTAGTGCATTCTTTTTCATAAAAGAAGATTCAGAGAAAATAGTTGGTATAGTGAATACGACCAGAATTGAAACCGTATAAAAACTAAAAGCCAGCAAAAACAGTCGGCATCTGTTGCGGAGGTAAACAGAAATGCTTGTCATAAGAAAAACAATAAAGAGATGCCGGCTGTTTTTGCCGGCTTTTAGTTTTTATCGGTATCAATTCTAGTCGTATTCACTATATGCTACTTGTAATCATGTATTTTGTATCTTTATAAAGTATGTTAGTGTGTTATACTAGTACAAAATAAATTTGTGTCCGCTTATAAGTCCTTTTATTTTAACCAAGTTGATCTATTTATTTTGTGTAACCAATTATTTTAATAACTGCCATTAATTTTTATTTTTAGATACAAATATAGACCAACTTATGTTGTTTGTAAATCACAAGTATAAATGCCTCAAGTGCAACAAGAGGGAATACAAAAATAAAAGGGACCTCAAGAGACATTTGGTGTATGAGTGTATGAGCGCTGGAGGTTTTTGTTGCCACATGTGCAGTTACACTTGCAAGCGAAGCGATTTATTAATTAGGCATTATAAATCAAAAAAGCACACTCCTTAAGTTTTTTGTTTGTTATGTTTGGTGACTGTTTTTAAATATATAAAATCTAATGAAAGGCTTTAGAATTATTAAAGAAACTGCCAGAAGAAAAATTGCTTCGTCAGTTAATTCACAAGTACTTAAATCGACATATTCCTCAAACACTTTCTACCTCAACGATTTTTGTGTTTCGGAAAACTTATTTTTCTTGTCGACGGTGTTAGCTAGCACACTTTTCTATTGCAGCTTATAAAGGTCATTGTGTTGCAAGAAATGTTCAAAAAGATATCCATCTGTCTTAGTACACCTATTCTCAAAGTTCCTCTCACTTTACCAAAAATTGATGTATTCTCGCGGATTTGCTGACGTCCTTCTTCGATCCTATGAAGAAAAGTTTGTTTATTGATAATAAAAATGTCATAATGTGGACCTATAAATAATAATCCAGTTGATTAAGGTCTGGAGGACAGAGTGATCATGCCATAGGTCTTCCACGACCTATCCATTGATTAGGATAAGTTTCATTGAGATATCCTCTTACGACCAAGGAAACATGAGGTGAATCATCATCATGCATAAAAAAATACGTTGCCTTATGGCTAATGGAGTATCTCCATTAGAAGTGTTAAATCGCTTCGAAGAAAATTGAGGTAAGAAGGTAAGAATTTCCATTCATATTTCGGAGTAAAACAAATGGTCCCTCTGAAAATTTGTCAATCGTTATTATCAACTGTTGTTTATTTGGGCCAATAGTTGTCTCATACTAGAATTAAATTCGTCTTTATATGAAATGTTTAAGTTATTTCTAGTGATAAATAGTGCATATTCATCCGATAAATGGACATTGTCAAATCACTCAGAGCTTTACGACTTTCTAGTGCTTATACATATTGTACGTTTTATAACAGACTTGTTATTCTCATGTAGCTCAGTGTCCAGATGCTCGATTAACAATGGATACATCCGATTTCAAATTTTATTTTATTCTATTAAAAGTTAAAGAGTTTCCTTCTTAAAAATTTATTTTATTAATCCGCTCCGCGAGTTTTGTCAAAACTTTCTTTTACATAATTTTTTAATCTCTAAATAAATAAAATCGACTTCCGGATATTTAGTGGTCTGGTATTTATCCGACTGTTATATTGTTTTATTTTATTTATTGTACATTACATGCGCCTTCTATCCTTTGTATTTTAGTTCTTGCTAAATATACAGAGTGTATACAATGGCAGATTCCTTGGATAAAAATATTGCGACTTAATCAAACTTACCTATGTCTAAAAGTTGATATCAACAAATATACAGGGCGTCAAAGATAAATTTTAGCACAATCTCAAATTTTAAAAACCCCGTAACTTTATCTGTTCCCATGATCATATTCGACTTCAGCTTTTTTATGCATTTCAGAATAACATCATCTGTGGGAATTAAAATATTTAAAATACCCTTTATATTTCATTTATTGCATAAATAAGATTTGAACACCAACCAGCCTCTAATTTCTGGAAAAATAATATATTTTTGTTTTGAAGGTCAGCTTGAGACTCCTGAGGTCGTTGATGCACTTAACTTGCAGATTTGAGAAGGTGGGGGGGTTGTACTAGAAGATGTTCTACCGGGCCAACAGCTACGCCCTGTATATTTTCCTGTGGTTTGGGTTGCACTGACTCTTATTTTAAAAACTTAGATTGATCACTGTATAATTTAAATGTGGGCCGGGTGGAAACCAACACCATGTATATTAAGTGTTTTGTGCTTGAGATTCGCTAAAGTTGAATTAGAAAGCCCAAAATAACTTTGGTTTAAATTTTGAGATTTTGTCAGGTGAAATTGCAACACCTTGATTATAAATTTGTGAAGTAGAATTGTTTTTGAATGTCCAAATCGGTTTCTGATTCACTGTATTTAATTTTATTTGAAATTTTGTATTTTCGTTTTTTATAGATACTTCTTGATCACCCTGTATATGGTGATGTCTGGAATAGCACTTGGCTTTAACGGAAATGACTAATTTGATTTAGAGAAATGAAAACATATTCGATGGATTTATTTTAACAAACTTATTTCGATTTTCGTTACAGTTCTAAAAGGGAACTCTTCGACAATAACAATTCCGGCTTTTGAAAATTTACGTGGGTTCGTAGTCAAATCAGTTTTAGTTAATGCGCGGAGGCAGGTTTTGTTTAGAAAGTCTGAAAAAATTCACTTTGTTTAATGCGCGAGGGCAGAGTAGATTACTTGTTGAATTTTTCTTAAAGCTAGGGCACTAGGTGCGAATTGATTTGATATATGATTGGAAACGATTGCGTTATTCGTGCCCCGCGAGTCTCGCATCCCGTTTTAAGATCTGGAAAAGGCTGGATATCACTCCGTGCGGGCGAGGATGACTCATCGATTGCGTAATATTGCGCAATATTGTAAAAAAGTTGAAATTTTGAAATGAAACCTATATGAACGTATTGTACATAAAAGAATTTTTTTATGTAAGGTTTATGCAAGAATCGATTTAGATTAAAAAGTTATTGAAGGTTTTTACCTCGAGAAATTGAGAACATATCGGATTACCCCGTAATGCAGCATTAAAGCCACGCACGAACTATTAAAGTGGATACAATTTGCGTGCCGGTGTCGACAAGCTGAATGAAGCGAACGGAAACTATGTTTTAAGAAGTAAGAAGGTTACAGATGTTGTATACGGGGGCGATGAGAAAGTAAAGACGAGAAGGACTAACTTAGAATGTCATATACAGGGGCGATGAGAAAGTTAAGGATAATAAAAATTAACAAAGAATTGAGAAAGGCTGCGAATGTTGTATACAGGGAGCGATGAGAGATTAATTAAAAATTGGAAAAGATGCGAATATTGTATACGGAGGGCGATGAGAAAGTAAAATCTTTTTGAATGAAATTAAGAATGTTCTGACCGGCTCGGCTGTTTGGAGAGTATATTGAAGGTGATCTTAGAGTATACTGGGGCAGTATTTTTAAGGTGATTATTTTTTAATGTCGGGACTGTAAAACTTATGTTTGAAACTTTTTTGTGAATTTGCTGCCGAATTATGATTATTTGAGAGTTATCGAGTAACTGTGAATTTTTTCAGAATTTGTTTTATAAAATTGTGGTTTTTTGATAAAACAAAAATGAACATTACTTTTTTTTCATAATTTGATTGTATGGGATAAATGATTAGATCCGAAAGTCATTTTTAGGATTTTTTAAAATTCATTTTCTTATAGTAGTACATGGAATGTACTATAACAGATTACATCTTCGAACTTTAAATCATTAGAATTCATTACGGAGCTAATCCATTTAAAGAGTCGGGATCTGTGAAGAAATTATCGAATGTTTGCGACTGGGACTAGCCAATCTCCCCCTCCCTCATTTTCGATGGTGCTGAATCGATTCTCGGGGTCAAATATTTTTTTCCACCTCGGCAAAACCACCCCCAAAGTCCTCTTTTCCGTAAACCCGTTTATTTTCCCCAGTATTTTGACTGATTGTTGTTCCCTCGAGTAGAAAGGAAGGTGACCTCAATCACCTCTACCACAGGTTTCCACCCCTGTAGGGGGTTGGAAAATTGGTAAATTTTTTGTGAGATAAAAATTTATATTTTACAGGAGGTGTTTCTTTGAATAACGTGATAGGTGAACAGGGTTGTGTAACCACTCGCGGGGGTTGTTCTCACCCTTCAATGGGTTGGAATTTTTTTCATCTATAACTGAAAAATAGTATAAAAAATATGTTAATTAAAGTGTTTTTATAAATTTTGTACATAGAGACATGGGTGTATGAATACATGTGTAAATATACTGTCAAAATTACGGGATAGATAAAGAAGAAATAAACTTGTTACTTTTCGCCACTGGTTCCTTGTTATGGAAACAAATGTTAGAAAAAGTACGCAAAAATACCGTAGTCGTACTAACGATTTGCACCTTTTCAAAGTTTTAATTCTGAACAGGCATCTTGAAAAAATAATATGACAGGCTGATTAAATTACATCACTTGGCAATCACTTAAATAACGCTCGGGATGAGTACAATTATACCGGGTGGCCACAGGTCAATGTACGCCCCCAATATTTTGGTTCAACCGGAAGTGACATCAATTTTTTTTCTTAAATAGAGTGACTACATTTTTTTGATGGTTTCTCATTAAGCATTAATTTTTAAGTGCAACAGTTTTCTCAGATGTAAGAAATTTCAAAAAATTAGCGAGATACGAACAATTTTTTAATTTTTTCAAAATGGCCAGATGAATGCGATGCGAAAATTACTAAGTAGACTATGGAAATTACTAGTAAGGTTGTAGACTTGTCTGTAAAGTAGAAAATAGTTGTTTGAATTACTGATAGGTACCAGTATTTTTAGGTTTTTTTCAAAAAACGGAATTTAATTTTCATTTTTATTTCCGTAGGGGTCCTATGGAAATAAATTTAATGGAAGTGTGCTATTTTTTTTATTAATCAGAAATAATGATTCATAAACTATAATTTTTTCGTCATTAATCATTTCTTAACGATATCCTTCGTAATAATAGTTATTGTCTAATTCATGTGTGCCAAAATCAAATTCTTAAATTAGAAACAACCAAAATATTGGGGGTGTACGTTGACTCGTGGCCACCCGATAGATGGAAAAAACTTCCACTCTCTGAGGTGAAAATAACCCCCGGGGGTGGTTACAATATCCTGGTCACCTACCATCTTATTCAAAGATAAAAATATCAAATACAAAAAATATCAATTTTTTTCTCATAAAACAATATCAATTTTCCAACTCTCTACAGGGGCAGGGGTAGGGGTGGCTGAGGTTAAATCCCTCTAGAGACTTTCCGTTCTACTCGAGGGAACAACAATTAGTCGAACAACAAAAGTGAAATAGAAAAATTTTATGATATCAGATTGTGTTATCTTTTACAGTTATTTTAGGTGCTAATATTTTTTCTGGCAGTTTTAGCTTTAAAGTCTTTCATCTGTCTCGTTGTTTGTTACATTTACTAAAATATTACTTATTTTGCTAATCACATATTTATATAAAAAAAATTATTTACTAAATATTTTGTAAATTGTGTTCGAAATGTGTCACTGTATCTAGACTGAACAATGGCACGCGAAAACAGCTTATATCCTTATTAGTTATAAATAAAGAATAAAAAATATATTTTTGTTTTCCATCTGCGGGTTTATAAATGTGGGCAATCTCATTTTTGTCCGTACGGCTAGAAGTATGTCTTTCATGTCTTGTAATATTTATTATTACTTTTTTTGTTCTTGGGGTTTTCTATCCATCTATTCCTTTCTAAAAATTACCTCAGAATTTACAAATATAATAAAAATAACCATTATATTATAAAATAACCTCCACGTCTAAGGAGAGTACATGTGATAGAAAACCCCAAAAAGAAGACAAGAATGTAGTCAGAATGCCCTAACTAACGTTTAGACAATATGTATTCTCCAGGGAAGCAACAGGCTTCGAGCAGTCAAATATTGTTTCTTTGTATCTCTTTGACGTGACGTTATCTTCACAAACAATTGAACAATACACAGACGATTTGCTAACTATGTTAGCAAAAAGTCAGCATTTATCCAAGACTCCGGGACATTACCCTGTATGTTAAAAGTAAGATAATATGGATAATATGGTAAGTGGAATTTATCTGTCTAGTCGGAGAGAAATGGAGGAGGAGCGACATAGCTGACTTTGGTTTTCACTAAACATTGACAATTAATTTTGAACCAAACTTTAGTAGTTTAGTATTTAGTTTGTTTCTAATAAATGGCCTAGGTATTGATACTTAAACATATTTAAGGTAACAATGGGGAAAATACTTTGGAAGAGAAATGCCTACGTCTTAAAATTGAGGTTGAGACGTTTGAAACTGAGGATGCCATATGGGAGGAGAAATCTCCACTTCACAGAAAGCCAAGGTCAGTGCAACCTCTCCCCGATGAAGAATACAGGAAAATCGGCCAACACCTGCCGCAGTTTGTGAAGCAGAACTCTAGATCTAGGTGCAGACTTCCTGGGTGCTCGAAGCTAACATACGTGCGATGTACATTATGTAACATATTTTTATGTAACACAAGGCAGAGAAATTGTTTTACTAAATTTCACCAATAATCTCATTACGTTGAAAAGTAATTTTATTAATTTTTATTTGATAAGCACTACGTTTTTATTGGAAATGTAATAAGTGGGAATTATCAAACAGCAGTGTTGCTGTATTTATTTAAAAATTCTTTAATAACTGAACGAGTTGCCATTATTAATTTATACTGCATTATATAAATAAACTATTATTTAAACATTAACTTATTATTGACGTTATGATAGATCACACCTCTCTTAGATTGGTAGATATTTCGTTATTATTTGAAACATCAGCGTAAACAATCTGGGAACATGTAGAATAATATGTGGGATATTAATGTGAACAAAATCTGAAAAATTAGCTGTTATGGTTATGGCACATGTTCTAATAATCGCTATATTTGACATGCATAAACGAAAATTCTTTATAGTTACTTGTTTAATGATACTCTGGTTACAGTCCATTCTGTAGGGAGTTTAGTACACGGACATTAGCAAAAATAGAAGAAAAAAATTATGATAAGCTGATATTTTCTGAATCGACAGTTGATAGGGGATCAAAAAATTCCCATCCCTAACTGGTGAGCTTCATCCCTTTTTCACCCTAATAATGACACCGTGCTGGTTTTTCAAGAATATTTTGGAAATGTGATGTTCTACGATAAAAATAGAGGTATTGAAAAAATATTCAGAATTAAATTTTCTATAAAACATGTCCTATAGGTCGTTTGCAGATTATTAAATGTGTTGACGTTAATCGACGGCAAACTTACGGTAGGTAATAAATACGCTTTTGGATGGAACACAATATTTATGCAGCCTTGTAATATTCTGTTTTGTAACATTTGGTTTTAACAACTTTTTATAAATGATATAGGATTTAATTAAAAAAAGAACCAAAAATAGTTATTAGCAATTTCTAAACCAAACTCGTTTCCACACCACCCAGGAGGTTGAGTTTGTCGGTGCGTTTTTTTAAATGTGGCTTCCCCTTGAGGCTTAGCCCACTAAAGGCTTTATCCTTGCTCAAATTCAATTTCGTCGGTCCGTTTCGCATTAAAGCATGCTTTGCCGTGACAGTTCATATACATAGCCGAACGTTTTAAACCAACCTTTAAACATCTGCATCTCTTTTTGTAGGCACACGAAATTAACTCTAAAATTGATAAGGGAGCTGCTGCTTCAGTAGTCAAAACAGGTATTTAAATATAACCTGATTTCTTCCATCCCCATTCTTCTGGCTCTAAAACATTTCCATGACAAACCTGAATTTGGTGGTAAACCCGCAACGAATGTTGTTGCAAAGCCGCGAACGTCGGGGGTAGCCTTGCCAAAGTAACCGTTTGACTAGAATTGCCAACCGAGGTGTTAAACATAACATACCTCTGATGATTTATTGACGTTTCATTTTTTTGTGCTTTATAGGGCAAGAGCAAATATTTCCCCAGCCTCAGTAATATCCTTTTTTGTAGCATTTGGTTTGTTAAAGGTTTTAACAACTTCTTGTAAATTTGTTTTCCAGCTTAATAAATTTATGGTTTGGAGTTTGCCTTTTCCAAAAAATGCAGACGTTGTGTCACTACCACTAAATGCATGAGCAAAAGGAACTTTTTTTCTTGAGTTCTTAAGGACATTTGACAACTGTAAATCTATAGAGCCACCTTGCCAACTCTTGCTTTTATATTACCTTGGGCCTCCCTTAGTGGTCTAATATCATTTTTAGTTGACGTTAGGGCAATTATTAAGGTAAGAAGATCGACATCGAAGTCCTACAATTACGACCGGTCCGGATTTAAAACTTTTTTGAATAGCAGTTTGAACTATAACTGTATCAGCATCATCATCCGCGGTTACCCTAAAGGGGGTGAGATGGGGATGAAGCTTACCCCTTAGGGGTGGGAACTTTCTGTGTATGTGTATGTATTCTTACACATAAGCTAACTATTATAGACATTTCAGCTTATTATAATTTTTTTCTATTCAACATGAATTTCCATGCACTATTATACTTTCCAGGGGATCTGTAGTTGGAGATTTTTTAGGGGTCGGCGGGGCGTTAAGATACACCTCAGTACCTCAGTGAGTTAGCGAGTTAGCGCTTCTAGCTTCCTTTCTGAGTCAAGTGGGTTCGAGCCCCATCTACTGCGAAGTAATTTTCAATTATAAATTATCCCCAGGAAGTGGTTCGGATCCTACTATAAACTGTAGGGCCTCGTCTCCTCTACTCTACAAATCTGGATATCCTAAATTAAAGAGGGTCATTCAGGGGACCTGGAAGGCGGTTAAAAATACATTATTAATATACATTAAACAAACATTATCAAAGTCTGAGTGAAATCTTGTGCTTTAAATATCTCTCTTAAGCTCTCTCAAGCTAATTTTACGCTGAATTCATAAAAGTAATAATGTATCGGGCGTTCCATTTAAAAAAATTTATCTCGAAGATACTCCGCTGTAGCCAGTCGCCCTGCATATTTCAAAATATTTTTAAAATGTGCGCCTTTAGACACTATAGCATTTCCATAAAAAAAATTCCAAAGTCTTCTATTAAGGCCGATATTGAACTCTACCTCACTATTGGGACACCCTGTATGTATGTATATAAAAGTCAATGTTACCAAAAATATAAAGGGATAACAATTTTTTTCTATTACGAATTTTCTTATATTTATCTTAAAACTATTAATATTTTTAGATCGTTTTATTATTATATAACGTAAGCAAAATATTTAAGTTGCAATGATGTTTTATTGAACGAAGGACATAGCAATTTTTTCTTAGCTCTTTACACATTGGGACTATATTATAATTAATCCACTTTAGGTTGTGGTCGAAGGTAACCCCTAGTATCTTGGCTAACTGACTAAAGATAAAATAGGTGTTATTTGTTATATTGTTTTTTTACAGTTATAGTTATTCGAAAACATCACTCTTACAGTTTTGTCCATAATATTGTTTTTTCATATACAATGTGCATGGTGTTTAAAATTGATGTATCCTTTTCTATTATTGACATATTTGTGTCATCAGCATAACAAATAAGATGTGTGTTATCAGTTGTTTGGATAGTTAAATCTAGATCGTTCGCAAAAATTAAATATAACAAATGTCCCAGAATAGAACCTTGCGGAACACCTCTGTTTATTAAACAACTATTACTTTTTATACTATTATTCTCAACGATTGTTTAAAAACGATTTTATGATATATAAAGCGTGACTACGAACACCATATCGATTTAGTTTTAGCAAAATCAAAAGCAAGTTCATAACTTACACAATCGAAAGCGCGAGAAAAGTCTACATACAGTCCAAATGGAATAATTTGTTTGTCAATAGCATTAAGAATATGTGTACTAAATTCAAAAACGGCAGTGTCTACATTTTTAGTTTTCACAAAATCATATTGAGTCGGCATTAAAATTTTGTTTTAACAAATAAATTCATTAATTGCTCATTTACACTTAACTCTAACAGTTGTGAAAAGCCCGATAATAAACTAATTGCTCTGTAATTGGAAAGCACGTTAACATTTCCTTTTTTATGTAGTGGTAAAACCTTTACAATTTTTTATTTATTCGGAAATTCTCTCTTCTCAAAACTTAAATTTATAACAAAATTAAGAGGAATGTAGATGAATAATTTACACTTTTTTATTAAGTTATTTGAAATTTCATCAAGCCCGCAGGAATTTGATGGTTTTAGGCTATTAATAAAAGAAATAACATCATATTCGGTTACGGGAGAAAGAAAAAACGTTTTGACAATGAAATAATTGAATTTAAGAACTTAATATATTTAGTCAAACTGTTGTTTGTGTCATTTTTAGTAAAGTGAAGATTAGAGTTAGACATTTTAGGGTTCCATAAATTTGTCAATAAATTATTGCAATGCTTTTAAAAATAAATTGAAATTTCCTGCTGGTCTATACATAACTACAATTATAATTTTTAAATGAAGTATTTCAACATATGAACATTTATCGTCCAGGGAGAGTACCCGTCAGTATCCTTTTGACTAATCACTATCATTATAACATGTAAAATAGCATTTCCAAATGAAGCTCTATTAATCTTGAACTTAATCAGCAACTTGCTAGAAAGTTACATCGTTTCTAATTACTGTATCTTTTTTAAAAGCTCCAACGTGTATTTTATTTTTTTTAGGTAATAACATAATAAAATTTTATCAATGCCACGTTTGTAAAAAACCATATAAGTCAAGGGGAAGTTTGTTGAGGCACCATAAATTCGAATGTGGTGTATCTACGAAATTTCAGTGTCCTTATTGCCATCATCAATGTAAAAGACGTGACAATTTGAGGCAACATATTAAATTCAGACATAGGTGTCATTACATTTTGTGGAACAAATCAAACTCCTTTGACAAATAAGGGTAGGTATGCGAATATCTCTGATTTATTTATGAAAAAATTGAAACTGAAATATATACAGTGCTTTGTTTGTATTTTTTCTTCCTTCAAAATTTCCATTGAAAATCAAACGCTTTGGCGTTGGTAACATGAATATCTTTGAATTCGATTATTGCTTCTATTAATTTCCTAAATGTATGTCAAGGTTCCAAATTCAAATATAACAATAACAAATCTCTTTGTATGGAAAAGATTGAATGCAATTCCCCTCGTTAGAAATTCGGATCCAGAATGCTTAGGAGTATTGTGTTCCTAATGTCAAAAATTCTGGATGAACATTTATTATTATTGTCAATTATTTGAAAACTTCATGTAAAAGCCCTAATTTTTTTTCCTTTTTTAGATTATTACGGATACTACCAATGTCACATTTGCAAAAAACAATATAAGATAAAGAGAAGTTTGTGGAGGCACTTAAAATTCGAGTGTGGTATATCTGCCAAATTACAGTGTCCCTATTGCAACTACGTCTGTAAAAGACACGACCATTTGAGGCAACATATTAAAATCAGACATGCAGTAACTTAAGAAACCATTCAAATATCTATGATTAATTTTGTAAGTAATATTTACATTTTGTAATAAACAGCCTTACTGTATATTATTTTTATCTTCTTTGTTTTTTCATAAAATCTTCCCTGAAAATTAAACGCTTTGGCGTTCATGTCTTAAAAAGAGATGTGAAGTATCGCATGAAGTTTCCTCTGAGGGGCGAGCGTAGGTGCGTCTTTACTGTGTACATACTTCGATATGCGATGTAAAGCAACAACAGGGGCAGTTAGTACTTGGATGGGTGACCATTCCAATGGAAACCGCGTTCTCGCCTCACACATCTTCCAGCGGCTTGTATATCAGTGTATGCGCGGAAGCTATACAACCTTAGGCGAGGGTTGTATAGGAGATATACCATCCTTCGGAGGGGATGTAAAGCCGTCGGTCCCTTGTCTATTAAATGTTAGGCAAGTAAAAGATCCCTACTCTTCTTAAGGGAAGAGGTTCGGCTAAATTCCTGGTTGGGGGTAGCTCGTCTACAGGCGTCGGTGTTAGGCCTCAGTAGCGGAAATAGGCCGACGTTAAATAAATGTATAATAAAAAAATTAGATTTATATAATCGGCAGCATCAAAATTAAGTGATGGAACTTTAAACTGTCGAATGCCTTTAGTTTTAACATCTCTAGCTTTCAAAATGCGACGCAAGCTCAGTTCTCTCACATGTTGTCTGTCATCTGTCAACATTGCCAGTAATAAGTTCTCAGGATGAGCAAAGTAAGCGTTCCTAGCAATGACAGGATAAACTATTGCTTTCAAGTCGTCATTGAGATGGCGGGATAATTTAATTGTCAGCCACAAATGACGGGCTCCATCTTTACAGGAAGGTTTAGACTTTATTTTAAACCAGATTGGTGCATAAACCTTCATAACGAATTCTACAAAATCTCTGAGGGCAGAGGATAGTTCTTCTGTACATACATATAGCCTCAGTATGCGGTTGGCTGTAGTTAACCATCTGGCATGAGAAAGTTTTCCTGGCTGACAATGAGCGAGACTTATGGAACACTTACCTCTGAAAATTGCTTGACACATGTCTAGAAGATATTTCTGATCTGTGCTCAAATCTTTGGTCTTGAGAGTGGTCATCTCAGAATCTACTTTAATGGAGAGATATTTAATTATAGATAATTTCTCGCAGGTTTCCAAGAGTTTGCCTATGGATCCAGAAAATGTGGAGAGTCCTGTTGTCTTTCCATCAAAGTAGTGATATAGATGACGCAAAGGCAGCTCGTTACTATGAAGCTGACATACTAACCACTGTATGGGATGTTTAACTTCCAACTCAATCAATCTTAGCACCCCTCCTCTTATTCTGGTATTGACGTTGGTACCGTCGCAGCCAAGGGCCAATAGGGAATGCCAGGGAGAATGCGATAAAGTCGTGCCTTAAAACCATACTAGGCATGACGTTACTTGAGCCTGGGAAAATTTAGATGACCATTGGGACCTTTTTATTTTTGGCAATTGGCCCTCCCCCGAAATTTTTTTTGGCAATCAGAGAGCTACTGGTCTGTACTTTGCAGGTACAGCTTTTTTACTGGTCTGTACGGTACAGACCGGTAGCTCTCTGATTGCCAAAAATATTTCGAGGGTAACGCCATGTCTACTAACCATATCACCTTTCCGCGTTTCAGGTATATTTTACATATTACACTACAGATTAATGACTTGGATGTGTATCGCGACACAGCACCGAATTAAAGGTATATTTAAATGTGAAACTACGCCGCTTTATATTTTTTATATAATTCCGCAGCGTAGCTCCATAGAGGCGCTGCATCGCGGTATAAATTACCAATACGCGTTACCGGTTACAGTGCAAAAGTACGGTTTGTTAGGAGAGTACGTCGTGCATGGCGCACAGTTAAAAATTGTATATTTACGATAATTAAGATAGCGTCATTTGAAGCGCTGATGTATTAACTTTGACATAAAAGTTGAAATTGATATGTCGAGCAGTTTTCGACATACTGAGTGGCATACAAAGAAATACAATTTTTCTCAAAATTTGAAATTTTTGTCATTTTGTTAATAAAAAGTTTGGTACCAACGAGAAAGTCGCAAATAGCCATTTTGCATACCTAATGATGTATTCAACAAAAATATATCAACAAAGTATACGCCAACGAGAGTGGAGTAATTATTACAAAAATAAATGGTGTAGGTGTAGTAAAATATATACCACTAAAGACCACTGTTTCCTATGTCGACTGATGAGAGCTAACAAGCTCAAAACTAGTCTACGGTTGGCGATACACAATGACACTGCACTGTAGTCCTTCCTATGGGATTAAATTGCCTGCTGGAGGCTTTAATTTTTGCGTTTTTCTATTGAAGGCGTAGCACGTCGCTAGTTGTAGGACATTACTTTCAATTGTTTTGGAAACACGCATTGTGCACATTGATGGGTGGCAATGAATTTATTTCCTTTTATAGAAAACAATGGAATATTTGATATGTCGTAGTCTGTATTTTACTACACATTTATTGTAAAAATATATCAGTTACTCTGGTTCTAAGAAATTTTTTTTTATTTGAAATTTACTTCACTAAATATTAAATTACGCAATCTTTAGAACGGATCGTAAATTTAGTCAAACAAATGTCGTATTAATTACCACCAAAGATCTACATACAGTCATTCCAATTAGCCTCGATTGTTCTATTCCTAATATTAATATGGTTGATGCGAAACTTGCTTTACAAAGTAACTATATATATTTGTCTGGTCGATAGCAGAGTGGGTTAAGGCGCGAGGTGGGAATCGCGATTAATCACACGGACATCGCACCACCGGGTTCGAATCCTGGCTCCGGCACTGTCGGAGGAAATGGTTGTATGTCCGTGTTTTTCAATGTGTAACCCATTTCCGCACAAGCCTTGGCTTCTGGAATTGGGGGTTGTCTAATTTCTGTGGTGTTTATTATTATTATTATATGTTATTGTTTTGTCCATAGTACCAAATCTTGACTTACAAATGGCGAACCTCGATTTTATTACCGGTGAAGAACAAGTTATTATTGCAAGTGACTTCAATATACTTGAATATGCTAATTCTCTTACTAATAACTGTAATAGCTATAACATCTTTATCCTAAATAATGTGAGTAAATTCTCAAATCTTATCCAGTATAATAGAAGAGTAAATACAAGCAACCGTATCCTAGACTTAGCCCTTAGTAATTATAAAATAGAAGTAAATAATTCTACTGACCACTTGTAAATAGAATTCATTGCAATACTAAACAATCTATGCATTCCCTCTATTACCGAAAATGATATACTCAAGGCACTTAAGAAAATTAAACCAAAAAACACTATAGGTCCTGATGGTATTCCGGCCTTTCTCCTCAACGATTGTTCCATTTTATTTACAAAACCGTTAACCAGTATTTTTAATTTATCTATTAAAAATGTTAGTTTTCCAGAAGTCTGTAAAATATCTAGAATCTGTCCGGTATTAAAAAAAAATGATAGATGTGCTATTAAAAACAGTAGACCATTAATAATATTGTGCAATTTTAGTAAACTATTTGAAACCATAATATATGATATTCTCCTTAATCACGACAAATCTCAAATTTGCCTCAATCAACACGGAATCATGTCAAACTGCTCTGCCACCAGCAATTTGGTGTGCATTACTCAGTTCATAGCTAAACATTTGGATGCTGGAGGCTAAGTAGATGTCATTTATACACGTTTTTCTACCCTTCGACAGACTGGACCACGGAGTTTTGCTGAACAAATGATCTGAATTTGGGCTACTTAACTTCCTAAACTTTTTTAAATCCTACTTAGTAAATAGACAACTGAATGTGCAATACCGTGGATTTTGGTCTCTAGATATCAGATGTTCTGTGCTTGGGCCTTTGCTGTTTAACATTCTTATAAATGATATCGACTTACACTGCAAAACATTATTTTATGTCGATGACCTAAAACTTTTTACATCTATCACTAATGTAGAAGACTGCACTGATTTGCAAAACGATCTTCTACAGCTATAGTCTTAGTATAGCGTAAACAATCTACAGTTACATACCTCAAAGTGTAGCAACTCTCGTGTACAAAATCCTATAAAATTTATTTATACAATTAATAATGAAGATACACTAAAACTTCTCTTTAATTTATTTGTGAGGTCAAATCTTGATTATGCCTTAATAGGATGGAATCGTGGTCATGAAAATCATAAATATAGCATTAAAACACCTCAGAGACGTTTTCTTAAATACCTTTGGTTCAAAAGTGCTGGAAATTATCCAGAGATAGGTTTTCCATATTGTGACCTATTTCATAGATTCAGCATAAGTGATCTTCAATTACGTTGGTTGTATCACTCTCTTGTATTGCTTTTTAAGATTTTAAATGGCACTGTTGACTGCTTTGAAATTCTTAGTTGCTTTAGATTTCAAGTTCCTAATTTGCAGACTGTCTCACATTAGTTTCTATTCTATTTGTCTGCCCCAAGAACAAATTTGCGGTTATTCTCTCACCTGTATGTATGTGTTCCAACTATGATTCATTATACAGAATAATGTAGATATCTTTAATACTAGAATATCCAAAATTCGAAATGTTGTTCTTAATTCTGTACAATAACTGTAGTTTCTAAAATATTAGATTCCAATTTTTAGGATTATACTAATCATATATTTATTTTGTTAATTTTTATTACCATATAATTGTTTACTTTAGTTAAATTATTTAGTTTTAATTATTATTTCGTTTTTTCTTGTGTTTGTAAAATTATAATAATAATATTTTTTCCTTTTATTTGGGTTTTTTACCACATGTATTATCCTCTCCAAAAACAAATCCCGAGTCTACAAAATAATAGAATTAAAGAAAAAAAGCTTCTGCGCAAGTGACGTTTACGTCAAAGGAACGGTCAGAAGTTATTTTTTACAAATAATATAAATCGGAATAAACATAGAAATAATGTATTTTGCTGACGTTTCGGAAAGTAGTCTCTTTCCATTTTCAAAGCTTCTTTCGAAGAACTCTTATTTGCTGTGTATATCAAATACACAGCTTTAAGATTCTGTTTATGTTATTTCCATAGATACCTTACTACTTACACAAAACTGATGATATTTTCTTTTAGATAATGTTGAGTTTGTTAAGTTCTTCTTTTAACATTGGTAGCCAGGTTGTACAAATATCTACAGAACAATTCGATACGCATTTATCTTCATTTAATAAGATTATTGCTGATTCTTTAATTTTTCTTTTTTGTTAACTGCCTCTTTTGTTAAAATTTTGCCGAGTCCCAGTTTATTCTATGTCCGTTTTCCCAAGCATGTTCACAAATCTTTGATTTCTGAATTTCATTCTTTCTAATGTAATTCTTGTACACATCCAACCTCACATTGAAAGATCTGGATGAGTCACCCACATAACATTTATCACATTCGTACTGGATATTGTAAACACAGTTTTTTTGAATTCTGCTACTATCGGTTTTGTTTTTGTTAAAGTAGATCTCAAAGTGCTCCCCCTTTAAAATACCGTCCTAACATCAAATTTGTCACCTGTGTAGCTTCTCCGATAGTCCGTATACATAAGGAATTGTTGCTGTATAATGACGTTCAGGTTTTTGTCGTACCTGGTTGTCTCTATTTTCAACATTTATGAAAATTCATAACAAATGCTCCAGGGTATTGATTTTGTACTGGAACCTCTTTGATAAATTTTTTCTCGTTATTTAATATTTCATTATTAGATGAAATTATTTTGGCCCTATCGTATAAACATTTCACAACACCCCTTTTAACATTATTTATTGATTGATATGAGTTAAAATTTAAATATCTATTAGTATGTGTTGGTTTTCTATAAACGCTTGTTTCAATTGTATTATTTACCCTTTTAATTAAAACGTCTAAAAACGTTAGTTTATTGCTACTTTCTATTTCTAATGTGAATATAATAGACGGTTCCTTACTATTTATATTTTCTAAAAAAACTATCTAGTAAATCAACATCATGAGGCCAAATTGCAAAGATGTCGTCAACATATCTCCACCAGACAACCGGTTTCTTTAAACAATTTTGAACATGTGTGTTCTCAAAGTTCTCCATAAATATGTTGCTTTAAATTTGTGATAATGGAGACCCTATTGCCATACCAAAATCCTGCTGATAGAACTCATTTTTCAATTGAAAATAAGTTGTTTTATACATATTGTTAATAGTGTCATTATGATATTTACACTTAATTTAGTTCTAGTTTCAAAATAACTATCATTCAGCAACTCATCTTCAATTATTTTTAAGGTTTCATCTACCGGAACATTGGTAAAAAAACTAACTACATCAGAACTAACCATCAGATCTAATAAGAGTTCGTCGAAAAAAGCGCTTTAAAAACGGAAAGAGACTACTTTCCGAAACGTCAGCAAAATACATTATTTCTGTGTTTATTCTCATTTATTTTATTTGTAAAAAAAATAACCTCTGACTGTTCCTTTGACATAAACGTTACAGGCGTAGAGGCTTTTTTCCAATAATTCTATTATTTTGCAGACTCGGTGATTCGTTTTTGAAAAGTATAATACATGGGGTAGAAAACCCAAATAAAGGGACAGAATATTCATAGAATGCCACAAATAACTTTCAGACAATATTTATATTATGATGGGGTTTATGAGGCTAAATAATTAAATAAAGAATCAACAATGCAGCTACGGACACGTGTTTCGGAGTTATTGCTTCTCATCAGCGTAGCGTAGCTTGTTTCTTTTGAGATATAAGGCAATTACTCATTCCTTTATTTAATATTTATAATAATAATAATAATTTTATTGAAGATGAAAATTTAAATACATTTAATTCCTGCCCTATAATTGGATTTCTGTCTGGGCAGTTGTAACCAAAATAAATAAATAAATTCAGACATCGATCTCGATTTTGTGGAACAAATCAGACTTTTTTTTAGAAATAAGGGTAGGTATTCCCTTAATTTTAGGAAAAGATTAAAACTGAAATATATACAGTGCTTTGTTTGTATTGTTTTTTCTTCAAAATTTTCAACGAAAATCAATCGCTTTCGCGTTCGTAACAGGAATATTCATGAATTCGATTGTTGCTCCTAATAATTTCTTGAATGAATGTCAAGGTACCAAATTCAAGTATAACAATAACAAACCTCTTTCTATGGAACAGATTTAATACAATTCCCCTCGTTAGAATTTCTGATTCCGAAGGCTTAGGAGTATGTTGTTCACAATTTCAAACTTCCTTGAAAATATTCTCTGTGTAAAAGCCCTAATTTTATTTTTTTTAGATTATTACGGATACCATCAATGTCACATTTGCAAAAAACAATATAAGTTAAAGAGAAGTTTGTGGAGACACTTAAAATTCGAGTGTGGTATATCTGCCAAATTACGGTGTCCCTATTGCAACTACGTCTGTAAAAGATATGATAATTTGAGGCACCATATTAAAATCAAACATACAATAATAGATATTGTGCAATAACTTAAAAATGATTCAAATATCTATGATTAATTTTGTAAGTAATATTTACATTTTGTAATAAACAGGGGTACTTTATATTATTTTTATTTTCTTTCTCTCTTCATAAAACCTTCCCTAAATATTAAACCCTTTGGCGTTCGTGTCTTAAAAAGAGTTGTGAAGTATCGAATGAAGTTGCTCTTTGTGCTACCTCGACCGACCCTCGACAGCAAATCATCTCGCTTACCTTTATAGGTTTTAATGTGCGACGAGTTGTTTGATGCAAGCATGCCGCCGTGGCCCGCGGCGATAATAATTATGTCATAAAAAATTTTGTTGCGTTTTTTTTGTCTAGGGAAGTAATTACTTGGACTATACACGCGTAATTGCTTATTGAACGTATGGAAAATATACCGTAGCACAGCACCAAAAGTAGGTACGATCTCAAATTCTTCAAAATGCTGTTGTATTTGATTTTATACCATTACTGCATATATAAGGAACGTGTTGTCATAACTTCAAGTAGATTTTTTCAGTATCACGCTTTAGAATATACCCAAGAGTAGCGGTTTGCTTCCTTATGAGTGCTTGCTCTCTTTCTACTTTAACAGGCAACAATGCATTGCGCCAATTACAACTTCGCATCGTGCACGTGTTTATTGCACAACAAAAATAGTGAGTATGCATTAGTTTTAATAACTTAAATTTTGTTTACAGTGCAATATACAGGGTAACCGGAAAAATTTAACCATAGATGCACCTTTAAATAAGAAGCCGATTTCTTAAAAAAAAAATTTAATAAAAGTCCGACACAAAGAAAGATACAAATTATTAAAATTACAAATTAATGGAAATGTTAAAATAACGCATTATTTCTATAAAAACTCTTGAAAGTTCTGTCCATTGACATTCAAGCACACCTGAACCCGTCTAATCCAATTTTGTTACACTAGCTACAAAGAACTAAGAAATTTTACAAATACTGCAATCAATTCCGAAGAACGGGATTATCTAAAATATAAATGTGAAACCTCAAATTCGAAAGGGAAATGGAAGAAACTTAAAAAATTGAATTTAACAAAAAAATAAAAAATTAAGTAATGTTAATGAAGTCAACAATCTCTTTATTGACTACCAAAAATAATGTTCAGCCTAATGATGATACAATAAACTTCTACATGTCTAATATTGAAGGAGGTTTAAACGATACTTTGACATTTGATGAAACTTCCTTCCTTCCGTCCTTTTCTAGCCCCACATATTTGTCACATTATTAATAAATGTATTGCTATGTCATATTTTCCCACTAGATGGAAAGAAGCTGAAGTTATACTTCTTCCAAAGATAAGCTAATCTACGGAATTTAGCCATCTCGGATCAATTAGTTTATTGCCAACTCTATTAAAAGTCCTAGAAAAAATTATGGAACTACAGATTAGATCATATTTAAATATTAACAATATATTACCAATAAAACAATCTGGGTTTAGTCAAGGCCACAGTTTTGCAAAAGCATTAGCAGATGTAATGGATGATATTATTATAGCATATGAAAATGACAAAATATCAATATTAATATTACTGGACTATTCGAAGGCATAAACGTTGACAAGGCTGGAGAAAATAAAAATTTCAAGGGCCTTATAAATCCAGAATCCAGGACCAACAAAAGGAAGGAGCAACCGACAGACTCCGAAAATCCATTAAAGAGATCTGCTAGATTAATGAAAATAAGCGACGAAAAAGGTACCTGAATTATAAAAAAAATCTATTTTTTGCATATTATAATCTTATTTTTATGTACATAATTTGTCCTATTTTAAAATAAACTATTATATTTAGAATTCTTTTTTATGTAAAATATAAATAATATTCATCTAATATACACTGCTCAACCATAGTAGTTAATTATTTATATAGATTTTATTTTAGTGTAGTAATGAAACAAAATTTTATAGAATTTGGCCATTTAAATATTCGCTCTTTGGTTCCAAAATTTTTTGAACTTAAAAATTTTATTCTGTCGAAAAAATTTGATGTGTTTGCACTCTCTGAAACTTGGCTAAATAATACAGTCAGTAATGAATCTATCAAAATAGAGAGATACGACTTAATTCGCGTTGATAGGGCTACTAGGGGAGGGGGCGTTGCAATCTATATTCATGATACATACAAATATAAAATTATTAGTACATCCAGCGCTATTGAACAATTATGGATTTCTGTTTGTCACAATAATACATCCTACACAATTGGTGTATGTTATAGGCCACCCCAGACAAATTTAAAAAATTTTGTTGATCAATTGGAAGACTCAATATCATTAGGTATGCAACATGGAGAACAGCTGTATTGCTTTGGAGATATAAACATTGACTTATTGAAAGTAGACTCACCTGGTTCTTTATATTTCTCCTCGATGATAGAATCTGTCGGTGTACATCAAATAATAAATCAAGCTACCCACATTACAAATAACTCACATTCATTAATTGATATTATAATATGTAACGATCCTACTCTAGTTGTTTCTTCTGGGGTGGGTAGTATTAACTTGTCAGACCATGAGAATATATATTGTAAAATTTCAAGTAAAAAACCGAAAAGTGAACCTTTTTATTATACCTATCGTGACTTCAGATCTTTTGATGAGCAGAAGTTTTATTTGGACTTACAGCAATTACCTTTAGAAAATATATTACTTGCTAATGACGTTGATATTAAGGTTGGTCTTTTAAATCAATATTTACTTGCACTGTTTGATAAACATCTGCCATTAAAAACCGTTAGAATAACAAAGAGTAAGGCGCCATGGCTAACGGAAAACATTAGATTTCTTATGTCTCAAAGAGACAAGGCTAAAGATACAGTGAAGAAATGGTACAAGCAAATGTATTAATAAACAGTGATTTAAGCTACCTTCATACAATTTCGACTGAACATATGTTAAAAATTAACCCTAACGAATCATCAGCTATTCTACAACAAATATCATTAATTTAAAAATAGATAATATATTACTGAAAAATCCTTGTAAAACTTTGGGTTTGATCATCGACACAAAAATTAGAGTTAAAGAACATAGCACGTACAAACTGCAGAGAGCACACAGCTCCTTGAAAAAATTAATTTATAATCAAAGACAGTATTTAGATCGTGACGTCAAGAAAATGTTATGTGGCTCACTTGTCCTTTCCCATTTCGATCATTGTGATTGCGTTTATGGACCCTGCTTAGACAACGATGAAGCCCAGCGTATACAAAAGGCGCAAAATTCATGTACTCCTTTAATTTATTGCATTAGGCGGGGGCAAAGGATATTTCATAAAAAAAGAATCGGGGCGAGCGTAGGTGCGTCTTTACTATGTACATACTTCGGTATGCGATGTAAAGCAACGACAGGCGCGGTTAGTACTTGGATTGGTGACCATTCCAACGGAAACCGCGTTCTCGCCTCACACATCTTCCAGCGGCTTGTATATCAGTGTATGCGCGGAAGCTATACAACCTTAGGCGAGGGTTGTATAGGAGATATACCATCCTTCGGAGGGGATGTAAAGCCGTCGGTCCCTTGTCTATTAAATGTTAGGCAAGTAAAAGATCCCTACTCTTCTTAAGGGAAGAGGTTCGGCAAAATTCCTGGTTGGGGGTAGCTCGTCTACAGGCGTCGGTGTTAGGCCTCAGTAGCGGAAATAGGCCGACGTTAAATAAATGTAAAAAAAAAAAGAATCTCCATGGCTAAATATGTACAATCGGCGGAGGATCCATATGTTATGCTTTTTCTTTAAAATAATTAAATAGAATACTCCTTCTTACTCGTCAATAAACTAACTTACAGAATAGATGTACATAATGTAAATATTCGTCGAAGAAATTTATTTATCATCCCATGCCACCATAAGGAAATTTTTAAGTGGTCGTATTCTTACAATGTTGTTGCTTGTATTAACGGTTTGATTATATTAAATGTATTAAATTTCAATTCGCCATTTCTGACATTTAAGCTTAATTACAAAAATTATTTACTAAATTCTCAGTAAAATCGTAACTGTGTTCTTTTTTGTCATCACCATACTCTATTAATTTATTATGTTATAATCGCGATTACATTTTTTTGTCGTTTTTTCCATAGCATGTATAAGTATAGTTAGTTTAAACTATTTAGGTTACGGTACCATTTCCTTCTTCTTCATTTCATTTCCCGCTGAATTTGCTTGGCGGATGATTTCCATGGAAACATCATACTATTTATTTATTTATTAACAAACTGCATTCAGGAATATTGTCCGCTAAGTGGATTTGGCGGGGGAGTGAAAGAACGAAGAAGCTGATCCGACATGTAATTATTGATTATTGTGATGTTGTCTAGTTATTGTTATTTAAATTATTCTGTGTGGGCATTAGTGGAAGAACAGAATCTGGATTTATTCAAAATTCTGAACCATTTAGCCCTTTATTTACCTTGTCTAACTTGTATTTTTTTCCATATTATTGTACCTATTTTCTTTGGGTAAATAATAAATTTATTATTATTATAGGAAACAGTAGAATATTTGGTCTTTCGTAGTATGTATTTTACTACACATTTATTTTTGTAAAAATATATCGGTTTAATCTGGTTCTACGGCAGATTTGTTTACTTGAAATTTACTCCTCTAAATAGGTGTTCTGTTTTTCATATAGTCGAGGAAATAAAGCACTGAATCTTCGAAATTTCCGCAGCAAGACGGATTTTAATGCGGTTTTTTGCATTCGATTCGTGAGAGCATCAGGAAATTTTGTGAACTAATCTGATGAATAGCAAATGAAAAATTGCTTATTTGCATTGTAAAAATGCATTGTTCAAAGTGCATTTAGAATAATTAATTTGCAACTCGGTAAAAATTGATTGAAATGAGTCCAAATTTGTTACTGGGGGGTTTTCGGGGTCGCTGAATACGAATATCACGGCGGCAACGGCCTCCGAGGTACCTGGAGCCCAGGGTGGATACTATCTACCTCATCTCCTGGAATTTCATGAGAATTTGTAATATATTTAGTTGAAACTCATTACTCGGGGGTTTTCGGGGTCGCTGAACACGAATATCACGGCGGCAACGTTCTCAATATTCAATATTTAAATAAATAATTTAGAGTAACATATGCAAATTCGTTTAAAAATGATGCTATACTCAAGATAATTCCAGGAGATGAGGTCCAACCTAGGCTCCAGGTACCTCGGAGGTTGTTGCCGCCATGATATTCGTGTTCAGCGACCCCGAAAACCCCCGAGTAACGAATTTCAACTAAGTATATTACAAATTTACAAGAAGTTCCAGGAGATGAGGTCCACCCTGGGCTCCAAGTACCTCGGATGCCGTTGCCGCCATAATATTCGTGTGCAGCAATCCCGAAAACCCCCCGAGTAATGGATTTGGATTCATTTCAATCAATTTTTACCGAGTTGCAAATCAATTATTCTAAATGCACTTTGAACAATGCATTTTTACAATGCAAATATGCAATTTTTCATTTGCTATTCATCAGATTAGTTCACAAAATTTCCTGATGCTCTCACGAATCGAATGCAAAAAAATCCGTCTTGCTGCGGAAATTTCGTAGGTTGAGCCGTTTTTAGTGCTTTATTTCCTCGACTAATATTAAAGATTAGATATTAATACTATAGACTAGCTCAGTCGGCTAGAGCGGGTAATGTGGCAAATTCGCCTTGGTGTGACTCTACTGTGTTCTGGGTTCGAACCCGGCATTTAAACTGGTAATATTGACGGGTAATGCATGTTGTCTGTGTCTTTTCAAATGTGTAACCTCCTTCCGGACAGTGATTGGCCTTGGACACGGTGTAGTATATTAGGTGATGCGACAAGGCCCGTACGAATGGCTTCGTAAGTGTTTAGTTGTGTGTAATGTAATAGATGGCAGGACAAATAAAGTCTCGTCGTTGCTTACGCATAGAAATATTAGAAATACAATTTACATACATACATACAATAGTTAATGCTCTGTAGATTTATTTTATTTACATTTAAAGAAACTTTTAGTTCGTTTTTTTCTAGTTAGTTTTTAGTTTTGCCGTTTAGTTGTGTATATATGCAACACTACATGCATCAAAGGAAATCCGTCTATCTATGCCATGATCTATGCCTAGGTAAATGCAGGGGTATATTCCGGGCGCCATCTACTGAATTAAATAGAAACCAAGCACTTATGAAGCCGTCGATTAACATGGAAAGTACCTTGTGTCGGACCACCTAATTTACTACACCATGGCCTTGGATTTGGGGGTTGTCTACTATATATGGTGTGTTTATGTTTGTTTTTGGGATTAATAGAGGCTACTTGTAGGGTAAGTTGGTTTTTAGACGTTTAAATATATTTTTTTTTTTTAGAATGATAATGAGTACTCGTAAAGGAGTTGTTAGTCTCTTCTTTAAACAATGAAATATTTTATTTTCACAACATGATCTGTATTTGGATCGACAGTATAGATAAAGAATAAGTGGTTTTCTTTTTTCTTTTTCACGTTAAATATTAGATTTTAAATGTATGAAAGTTGTCATATTTGCAATTCTCCATATTGTTTAAAATAACATGCACACGCGTTTGAAAATAATTTGTATTTTAGGAGCGAAATGGGAATGTGGAAACTGCGGCAGGAAATACAAGAATAAATATCATCTCCAACGACATATTAAAAATGAATGTGGAACAGAACCGAAATTTAAATGTATATTTTGCCTATTTGCCTCTAAAAGGAAGGACAACTTAAGATCTCATATCCGTCTTAAGCATCCTAGTGATATCTTTTAGGAAGTGAGGTATATTTTCCTGTGTAAAGGAGATTACTCGCGACAAGCTTTTATATCATAAAAAATTTATATAATGTAACAAAATGATGGGTTTGATTTGCTTCAAAGTTTATTTTCTACTTTTTAGAGCATATTTTAAATAAATAAAAGCTTCTTTTAAATATTTCTTTATATAATTTAATTTTTACTTTTTAATCTTTTGATATGCTGTTGTAATCCCCAGATATTGATTATAAACGGTAAAGTCGTCCGCCATCTTGAACTCAATTTTTGACTAGAAATTCGTAATCCGCGACCCCAAAAACCCCCAGATATCGATTTTGATCGATTTGGATCTAAATGACAAAAAAAATCGTCAACCATATTGGCGCCGCCATTTTGAATTTCTGAATTTTGACTGAGAATTCATAATTGGCGATCTCGAACACCCCCAGATATCGATTTTAAGTCGAATCGGATCATAAACGATAAAGTCGTCCGCCATCTTGAAGTCGCCATCTTGTTTTTTTTCTTATATGAAAATGTTAAAGTGTATTGTCACCGGACAAAATTTCAAAGCTCTAGCTTAAATAGAACTAATCGAAATTTTGATTGCAAGATTTGACCTAAACCAACCGACAAACATTGCAAGTTTAATAAAATATTTAAAAAATAACATGTACACCTGTTTGAAAATATTTTGTTTTTTAGGGCCGAAATTTGAATGTGCAAACTGCGGCAAGAAATACAAGAATAAATATAATCTCCAACGACATATTCATAATGAGTGTGGAACAGAACCGAAATTTAAATGTACATTTTGCCTATTTGCCTCCAAGAGGAAGGACAACTTAAAGTCTCATATCCATCTTAAGCATGCTCGTGAGCTTATAGGAAATAAGATATATTTGTAAAGAAAATGAGTAATTAAATAAATACAGAATTATTATTTTTGCCATTTTACTATTTACTTACAGAGCATTTAATATTGATAAGAAATCATAGACCCGAACTAACACTAAAAGATAATAGTCCCATAGGTTAATACGTTTGCATAGATTCTTAGGTACCTCCTATTTTTTGTTTTAAATTGTAGCATTTTAGGAATTTATAAATACATATAATTAGTTATCCCCAAATTCTGCAAGTTCACAACAGGTTTTTCGCATTTTTCTCGGAATCCGTTGATGTCCACGAAAATTGTAAAGTATAACAATTTTTAGAACTTTTGAAGCTAGACATTTTGATATGTGGCATATTAAATTTGACCTAGCAGACCTTATTGGGAAATTAATTGCTACTCATATTTTTTTAACATACTTAACTTAATTTAATCATTATTTCTGTACGCCATCACAGTGGGCAATTTTCAATATCTAGGTGGACAAATTCTGAAACTTTATAAATTAATATACAATATTCCTCAGAAAACCAGAAAAATATTGAAAAAACTCAAGCAAACTAGGATGGTTTTAGAGAAGGTTAAAAAAATAAATTTCGCTTTGAAATTTTAAAACTTTGTAAATATATGATAATATTGTACCTGTAAATACACCTGAAATACCTAAAAAAATCTAAGGACCAAGGGGTTGCCTTTTGAGGGGGTTGAAAATTAAATAACATTTTGAAATTACGTTACTTCATGGTTACATTGTGAATCTACGAAAAAATATAAACCAAATTAAAATACAAGATGGTAAAATAAATATAAACTTTTAAGGGTTGTTTTTGAGAGGGCGCACAGTTAATCGTTAGTGATTAGGCTATGACTATTAAATTTATGAAATAATGATCTAGGAAATACTGAAAATAAAACTTCACTTAAAGTAATTCATTTACTGACCAATAATATACGTATAACTAAGCAAATCACTATCGGATAAATTGCTTTCTGATTCAGACTCAGAAGAGTCTTCTGCAGTATATACAGTTTGTCTCACCGGGAACTGAATCGATCGATATAGAGAAAAGTACGCATCAGAAAATTTTGAAAATTTAGATAATTACTAATGTCGGTATGGCCAATCCAACTAAAATAACTACAAGCAACTGGCACTTCCGCTTATACCGAAAGTCGATACCAACTTGTTTATTTCAAATGGAACACCCTATATATTTTAGGGTTTTCGAAAAGAGCATAACATTCTGAGTCGAGAATATGGCATATCCTATACCTAAACCTAGCCGTTTCAGAGATATTTGACATTTTATGGAAAATTTGACAGGTGCAACGGTTTGCAAGAACCGTTATAACTTTCTTCGTGTAAAAGATCCACATTTGCTTCTTGTCACGTAAAAGGAACACAAGGAGAACTACGTTCTACAACTGAAATAAATTCAATAATATCATACCAAGTGTTTCGTTTTTCGCGTTACATTTTGTCAACTTCAAACCGCGAAAACTTGTTTAGGTCAAATGGAACATCCTGTATTTTTTACGTCAAGTTGTGTAAAATTGAATCCCCTTTTTTCTGATATTAGCATTGTGGGGGTTAAAGTTACAACTTTTTGAAATATTTGCGATTTTATTAGAAATGTATGAATTGTTGTAATCATTTCATTAAAATAGCCATGATTAGAAACAATCAGTCATTATCTTATGTCAAAAAATGCCAGCACGTTTAAATTACACCCACGAAGACTTTTTAAATTTGTTTATTATTTATGAAGAATGTGATAAAGTAATATCAAGAACTTGCAGCACATTTGCTACTCGATATCCAGAAAAACGGAAACCGTCACCAAACACTGTAAAACGCATACTGGAAAATTTTAAAAATTATGGCTCTGTCAAGGATGTCATTAAGACAAGCTGCTCTGGAATCGGGTCTATGCAAGGATTCAATTCACAGAATCTTATTAAAACATAAGTTTCACCCGTTTTCATTCCATATGGTTCAAGGATTAAAAGAAACAGATTTCCTAAGAAGACAAAATTTTTGTGAGTTTATTCTAATAAGGTCTGAGGGTCACGATTCTTATTTGGGAAATATTATATGGACAGATGAAGCAAAATTTACTAAAAATGGACTTTTTAATAGACACAATTCGCATTATTGGAGTGACTCAATTCCTCATATGTTCAGAGAGCGAAACTTTCAGGAAAGTTGGCAGTTCAAAGTTTACTGTGCCATAAGAAACCATAGAGTGGTGGCATTACAATTTTATCAGGAAAATTTAAACGGTAAATTAAATTTTCTCTTCTGCTAATATGTATAGTTAAATTTTTGTTTTTTTTTAAGTGAAAGATATCTGAATATCTTACAAAATTTGAATAATAACTATTTAGAAAATTTACCTCTCGCCGAACATAGAAACATTTTTTATCAGCACCACGGTGCTCCCCCACATAACGCATATTTAATTAATAATTATTTACAAGAAACTTTTTATGATCAATGGATTGCCAATAATGGACCTTTCTTATGGCCTCCTCGCTCGCCCGATTTATAAGTTCTGGATTATTTCATTTGGGGAACTATTAAAAATAAAGTTTATGAGAGCCCATTAACAACCATTGAAGATTGTATGCAAAGAGTAAGAAATGCATTTCAAAACATATCACAGGATTCAATTAGAAGAGCTACCCATGAGGAAGTAATCCTAAGGTGCGAAAAATGTGTCGAGGTTCAAGGGCGGAATTTTGAGCAATTATTAAATTAAAATGAAATCATATTTTAAATTGATCTTATCTCTGCTATTTTAGTTCATGCCATATCTTCAATTCGATTAATACGCATGTTACAGTGTTAGTGTTATTTTGCGTTTTTGTGGATATCGAGTAGCAAATGTGCTGCAAGTTCTTGATATTACTTTATCACATTCTCCATAAATAATAAACAAATTTAAAAAGTCTTCGTGGGTGTAATTTAAACGTGCTGGCATTTTTTGACATAAGATAATGACTGATTGTTTCTAATCATGGCTATTTTAATGAAATGATTACAACAATTTATACATTTCTAATAAACTCGCAAATATTTCAAAAAGTTGTAACTTTAACCCCCACAATGCTGATATTAGAAAAAAGGGAATTCAATTTTACACAACTTGACGTAAAAAAATACAGGGTGTTCCATTTGACTTAAACAAGTTTTCGCGGTTTGAAGTTGACAAAATATAACGCGAAAAACGGAACACTTGGTATGATATTATTGAATTTATTTCAGCTGTAAAACGTAGTTCTCCTTGTGTTCTTTTTACGTGACAAGAAGCAAATGAGAATCTTTTACACGAAGAAAGTTATAACGGTTCTTGCAAACCATTGCACCTGTCAAATTTTCTATAAAATGTCAAATATCTCTGAAACGGCTAGGTTTAGGTATAGGATATGCTACATATTTTCGACTAGAATTTTACGCTCTTTTCGATAACCCTAAAATATATAGGGTGTTCCATTTGAAATAAGCAAGTTGGTATCGACTTCCGGTGTAAGCGGAAGTGCCAGCTGCTTACAATTATTTTAGTTGGATTGGCTATACCGACATTAGTAATTATCTAAATTTTCAAAATTTTCTAATGCGTACTTTTCTCTGTATCGATCGATTCAGTTCCCGGTGAGACACCCTGTATATCATCCTCATATTCCATATCATTTTCGTCGATATCCAATGGGACTGGAAACGATATTTCTTTTATATTTGTATAATAATGTGCACGTCGTAACTTAAAGATTGCAATTTCATTTATCTTTGTAGCGCTTAAAATGGTTTCACAATTAATTGTTGAAATTTGAATAATTAGTCCACGCCTACATTTTTCCTTGTAGCAGCTCGACTGAGTGCACTACGTCATCAGCTCTCATTTACTCGACAGTATCGATGCTAGTGTATGCTTTGCTGTGCTGTTATCGGGATGGCTTCACAAAATAGTCATTATAAATACTGTACCAATACTACAATCACTACCCCAAACAAAATATTTATAAGTATGCCAAAAGGTGAAAAAATACGCAGACAATGGTGTGATGCAATGAAGAGACATAAAAAGAAGGCTGGGAGCCCTGGAAATTTCAAAATTAATACTGTGTTTGGTGCATAATTGACAGTTTCCAACTTTCATCAGCCAATCAGCATTCTTAATTAATTAATTAGCAGCTACTAATTCATCCTATAAGTATAGGGTACAGATACGCCCAGAGATTACTGAGCTAGATTACTTTTCTTTTGTCGTGAGCACTACACCACAATTCCGGGCTAACCGTGCCACGACTATGCTACACACTGTGCCCTGACTATAGTTAAAATCTACCCATCCAGTATCACTCACGTTAAGGGGAAACGCAAATTTTCTCAAAAGGAAGTGTATCAACAATGTTTTGTTTTTCAACACTTCCTGAATATAGAAATAAAAAAGATATAACATGTACCTACATACACAAAACAACTTATACATTTAAGTATAATATATACAAATACGTTCTAAAATATATCATTATGTTGCTCATTAGACGTTTGCACACATAGTATATAGACATGAATTTACTCCTTGCATTTCCACCAACAAAGAGCCTCCAAATATATTCTTCAATTCGTCCTATTTTTAAACAGAATTCTTATATTATTTCTAGAAGATAAACTTTATGATTGTCAATGTGAACACCCGCTCTCATGGGATCGACTTTTCAACTACACTTTTTCTTCTAGTTTACAAGTGCCCCGCCTGCCCAAAAGCGTACAAAAATAGGTCCCATCTCAGTCGACATAGAAACTTGGAGTGCGGTAAACAACCAAAGTTCTCTTGTTTTTATTGTCCATACAAAGGTAAACGGAAGGAGTATCTTCGAAATCACATAGTCACTAAACATTTAAAAGAGGGTCCATCTAATTTATGTGATTGAAATATACTTTAAACTAGTTGTATTTTAGAGCACTTCTTTAAGGTACAGTGGTTTCATAAGCGATTACAAGATACGTTAGATATTAAGTTTATTAAGGCGCAGTTATGATTAAAGAATCATTCTTAGAAATTTTTAATTTTGACCAATTTTTTTTTTTGACAACAGAAATCCAGAAGACTAGTATTGTTTCCAAATCGGAAAATGGATAGTCTATAAGAGCAATTGCTTCTGAATATAACACAAATAAATGCAGTATAATAAAAGTTAACAATAGATCGGAAATGAAAGAACTAGCAAGCATGGATCTGGTAGACCTAAACGAAGAAACGAGCAACTACATCAAGCCCTTATAAAGTACCTTCAGTAAAATCGATTTGAGACCGCAGTTAATGCTCTTTCCTGTTATTTGGGTTTTCTACCACATGTATTATCCTCTTCGAAGAGGATAATACATGTGGTAGAAGACCCAAATAACAGGAAAGAATATTCGTAGAATGCCACAAATAACTTTCAGACAATATGCAGTTGATGCATTTATGAAATAAATTTTGCTGCCTCAAGATTTGCTGCATGTAGAAGGATTAAAAATAGTATTCTGAAGTGTAGTTCTGCTGCTAAAAAATACAAATTAACGGAAGAAAAAGAACAAGGACGGATCATTTTTACACTCGACCACATGTTGAACAACGAAGACTTTTGTTCGAAAGTCATCTTGTCAGATGTAATATTTTTCTAATGATGGACATATTCGTGTTTATAGGTCTCGTGGGCAAGGATACAATGAAAATTTTACATTCGATTCAATTAAATTGGGGCGCTTTTCTGTTAATACCTGGATATGAGATGATCATCTTAATTACAATAAATATAAGTATTGAGATACTTGAAAATGTTATCTTTCCGTCAATGAGGGACTTATATCCAGATGATAATTTTATCTTCCAACAGGATAATTGATCCATACATACTGCGCGTAATAGGAATCAATGGTTCCGGGATAATTATGTGGAAGAGCTACCGTGGCCTTCTAAAAGTCCCGACATTAATTCCATAGAGAATGTTTGAGGAACTATAGAAATAAAACTATCATCCTTAAAATACTGAACAACTTTGTATCATAATTGAACATGAATGAGAGGGATTATGTAATACCCAAACTGCACAAATATTTAGTTTTATCAATACCTAGGAGTCTACAAGCAATTTTAGATGGGGATGAAGCCATTCCTAAATATTAACTTAAATGTTTGTTTTCTTAAATGTTTTCTTAATCGCCTCTCAAGTTACCGAAGCAACCCCCTGGAAGAACTCAAGGATCTTGTGCTAGGTAAAAAGAGACGAGGCGCTACAGTTTAATGTGGGCTCCGAACCACTCTTGAGGCAATTTTTTTACTGAAAAATTGTTTTGCCTTGCGGGAATCGAACTCACTTCGCTAGGTAACTCAGTGTGCTAGCCAGACGCTTTAACACACTGAGCTACTGTCCCTTCAAAAAAAAAAAAAACACCCAACTATGCGCACACGTTAAGGGAAATTTACAATAGTCACACTTTTCATGCCAAGATGCCGATCATGGCGACGTTAACAATAACATTGCAAGTTGGTAGGCCGCAGTTACAAGGTGTAATATTGTTCTATTAAAAATACTGCGTATTTATATTCATCTTCCCATCGTTGTTTAACTTTCATTACACTGATTTTATTTATGTTATATTCAGAGGCAATTACTCTCATAGACAATCCATTTCCCAATTTGGGAACATCTTTTGAATTTCTGTTAGTTGTCTAATAATTACATTACTAATTATTGTTGTTTATGTTGTAATTTGTTTATTTGTTTTTAAATTTTTTATTGAAAATGTTATGTTTATATTTCTATTAAAAATAGGACTGTTTATTTATATAGTTATAACATAATATAAAACAACCAAACCACTTCCACCTTATATTTATTAGTATCTTGTAATCATTTATAACAGCCAATAGTGTTACACAGTTCCCATTCCAAAAAATTATCTATTGTACAGGAATTATCACATTCGTTATCACAAATTATGTTTAATAATAAATATATTTGTATTTCTTTCAGTACTGCTAGTTTTTATTTGTAATAGGCCCATACTAGAATGAGATTCATGCTTGACTCGATTTTGAGACAAAAACACGTCGACACCTCCAATTGGATTTCATTGTCTGTCAAAATCACCGGTTACTCTCACAGGTTCTGGGTGTAGTTAACGATGAAATACACAAAATAAATGAACAAAATAATCAAATTATAGAACTGGGGTATAATTTAGCAGGTATGTGAAAGCGAAAAACTAATATTCCCTGAAAATTATGAATTATAAAAGGTCAGTATCTAACTATGATTGAAATAATTCTGACTTCGCACATAGTAATTTGTGATTGGTAGAACCGAAGGCCTTGGAGAAATATAAATTCAACTTGACTAGGAGCATGCAAACCCGTATTGTTTATGATTCGTTTGATGGTATAATATTATTGAATTTCTTTCAATTGTGGAGCGTAGCTCGCCTTGCGGTCTTTCCATATGCTAAAAAGCAAGTGATCTTTTATGCGAAGAAAGCTATAAGGCTAGTGTGTAATATGGTCCATTCCACAACTTGTTGTAGAATATACTATTCTGAGCATCATTTAATTTGCCAGAGAAAAAATGCTAAAGATGTAGTCAGATTTCTAATTTTTTGTTCTAGTACAACACCCATCGATACATTTGAGCAATCAACAGATAAAGTAAGTGTTTACACCTTCAGTAATTAGAATGAGATAATACTGTCGTATTTACACGTATTCGCTTACATAGTCTACTTCAGCCATCTTTGTTTTATGTTATTATTATATAATATATAACCGTCATGGTAATAAAAATAACAATACTTTAATTTTTATTGCCATGACGCTTATATATTATATAATAATACCATAAAACAAAGATGGCTGAAGTAGCCTATCTAATCGAATACGTTATAATATGCTACATGTTTTCCACTATTTTCAAAAACCTTGAAATATATAAGATGTTCCACTTAAAACATATGGTAGAAATTCCAGCAAGATAATATATTTTTACACCATCATTGATACACCATTTCAGAAATTCTCGAAATGTCTAGGTTAAGGTCGAGTAGAGTGGAGATATAGATATAGTGAATGTAGTGGTGAAGGCAAATAATTAAGGACAACCATCAAGATTAACTCTCGTTACCCTCAAATGGATACTCACCTTAAGGATTATCGCATGATGCTGGGTGTGATTTATATTATGGGTGTCTCGCACCCTACCACGAGGTAAGAGACGAGCGAACCTATTGCTGGTCCCTATTTTTAGAAAAATGAAAATTATGTTGAAATTGTTATTGTTGTATTTTTTTCCACCAACTAAACCAATGCTTTGTTTTAGATTTCCTTAAGAAATTCAGTTGTACAAGATGCCAGAAGAGGTATAAACACAGACAATCACTGAATCATCATACTCGATTTGAGTGTGGCGTGGAGCCGCAATTTAAATGTGATTTATGTACTTACGTCGGCAAGAGAAACCACCAATTAAAAAGTCATTATAAATACTTCCACAAAATGAATTGAAGACTTGCAGTATGTGAGAAAGGAAACGATATTCAGCGTAATGTTTTTATATGGATAGGTATGCCTACCCGCCCCCCAACCCTCATATGTACCTGTATAGCATTATATTACGAGGAATAAGATATGTTCTAACGCAGAATCATCCCTACTTAGCCTCAGCTCATGGCGTTACAAGAAGGTTACATACGCGTTAGTTTAAATTTTAGTTGCGGTCTTTTCATTTCGTACGGAAGCGTGGAAAGGCCAAGATAAGCTATTTTTTTAAGTAACTTATTAGACAGAAGCGTTACAGTTAGGCAAGTTTAATATCAACTAACAGATGCGGGACTCATAGGTACGTGTATCTCGACTATTAGACGTGTTTAACCCTTTCGGTTCCACTTAACAAAAAAAGAACCCTAGTGGTATATCTGTCCCTCTACAGGGTCATACTTTTGTACAGCATATATGTGTACTTTAGGCGTACCTAAGATGGCATCCCTTTGTAGGGACAGATACTGAAAGGGTTAATTTAACAGATGCAAGATTCTTAGGTGTGTTTATCTCGATTATTAGGCGTGGTCATTGTTCTGCGGTACTCCATATTCGAATCCTTTTTTCTTATACGTTTATTTAACGTAGGTCTATTTCACTACTGAGACCTTTTTCTATAGAGCAAAAAGTAAACATTGGGGTTCCACAAGGAGCCGTCTTGTCACCATTATTATTTATATTATTTGTTAATGATCTAGAACAACATCTGCTCTCAAATAACGCTAATTTTAAATTAGTAAGGTGTGCCGATGATGTTTCTATTAAAATATCAGCAGAAACACCAGAAACTTTCCAAAACATATCATCAAGACTTTTAACGTCATTCTCTGAATGAAGCAGACTAATACTGAATTTGTCGAAAACCACGTATATATTATTTCAGACTAGACGCCAACAACCTCAAATAAAACTCAAAGTAAAAGACTTTCAGCTACAAAAATCTTCAAATATTAAATTACTAAGTATTGTGATTGATGAAAAATTAAATTGGAAGGATCAGATTAGTGTAGTAAGTAATAAATTAAATTCAGCTTTTTTGCAATTAGAAATTTAAAAAATATTATCTTTCAAGCTCAGTTGCTCAATGTATACTATAGTCTTACCGTCGTCATGTGAAAGAATTAGAACGTTTTCAGCAAAGACACCTCAGAAGTATGATGAAAATCCGTTGGTTCCATCACATATCAAACGTGGAAGTACTCAGGAGAGCAAACAGCCTTCCAATTGAGGTGCTTATTTCAAGAGCACGCCTAAGATGGGCAGGTCACGTTCATCGTATGCATGATAACCACCTTCCTAAAAGTACACTTTATGGTGAATTGCTAAGCGGTAGAAGAAGGCGTGGCGGTCAACGAAAGAGGTTCAAAGACGTTCTCCATGAAAATCTAAAATCCTGCGGTATTCCAGACGAGCAATGGGAACAACTTGCAGGGGACAGAACCGAATGGCGAGGGGTTGTGGCCAGCTATCAAGGAAATGTTGCTGCAAGAAGGCCGAATCCAAGACCTAACCAGGTCTATGTTTGTCCTGACTGCGGTCGACATGTGCTCTCCCGAATTGGCCTCTATAGCCATAGTCGCGTGCACCGTAGATGAATGGGAATGCAAACCACTATTAATTAACACTTTTCACGAAGAGTCCTTACTGTACACGTGTCATCATCTACAATAAACTACCACAAAGAATAAAAATCCAAAATAGTGCCCACAAATTTAAAAGAATTTTAAAAAAACAAGAATTTTGCCAAACCTTTTCTCTATCGAAAATCAATTCCATATCACACTCGCGTATTTTAGTTTGGGTCGTACCAGGGTATTTATAGATTTTTATGATACTCGTATTTTGGAAGCCTTGAGCATTTCGTATGAAAAACCCTAACATTTTAAAAAGTGTTACTTATATGTTCTCTAAAGGAAAGTCGTCAGTCAAATGGTATTCCTAGATCTTTAAAACTATCTTGACATTGTTATACCACTGATGAATTGTGCTTAAGTTTGCCTGCAGCTTTTCGTAGTCTGATTTGTCGCTGATCTCATAGTGTATCTTCTAGTCGTCAGCATATTAGAGAGATTTACAACTGAGATCGATGACGATACCGTTAATGAAAATGATAAACAGTAAAAGGCGTAAGACCGGCCTTTCTGGAACTCCTGGTTGAAATACAAATTCGATAAACCTATGGCCCTAATATTGTACAAACTGACTTCTATTAACCACATAGGATTCAAAAAAAAGTTATTAGCCTAAGATAAAACTAAAATAATTTTGTTAGCAAAACATCTTAGTCCAACCTATAATATGACCGACCATTTGATTATTCTCCGTTTTAGTAATTTCTGCAAGCTCGGTTCGAAAATACCTTTTTGTGATGTCATGTGCAGTCCCGGTTCAAACTGGAACGCGTACCGAGCTCATTTCCTATTTTCATAGTATCATGCTTGTATGGTGAATATCCACACCAGCTTTTAATATGAAGACAACAAAAGTGTTTATGATACCTAATTTATAACACCTACTGATAGTACATATAAAAATGTATTTTTTCTTTTGAAATTGGTTCAAATGTGAATAAAATATTTAGTCAAAGAATATCTCTTGCTTTTATATGTGCGACATATTCCTTATACATTATACTACCAGATTTTTCGCTTCAACTGAACTGTCTACTATTATTTTATACAACAACTTATGTTTGTCTTCTCTACGTTCCCCTTTTAAGGCGCGATCTACACAACCCAGTGTCGGACTACAACTAATTCTTACGACGCACTTTTTGAATTGTCATTATCAAAATATTTCTAATAGTATTATTTTAGAAAATTAGTATATGTCATAGAATAATATATATTTTTGAATTTTAGATTCCCTAAGAAAGTTTAGCTGCGCAAAATGTCAAAAAAAATACAAGCACAAAGCCTCACTATATCACCATACACGGTTTGAGTGCGGTGTACAGCCCCAATTTGGCTGTGACCTGTGTAATTATGTGGGCAAGAGAGTGCATCATTTGCAGAGTCATTATAAGTACTATCATAAGATAGATTACTTTATAAAAGATGGAATGTTGCAAACTGAATAACTGTGTTTTTTCTATACCAAGTTAGTGGCAGTACAGGATGGACTGCTCCGCAATAGATGGAATGCCGGAAAAACTGAAGACGATTGTCGGTACTATAAAACTGCTATGAATAGTTTTAAAAGATGAATGCTGAAATTGTAATAAGTTGTATTTTTTTGTAAAATAAAGCTTTTTTATTAAAAAAAAATTGATTTATATCACTGCAAAAACATTATTTATTTATTTATTTATTTGTTTACATACACAAACCCAACAGAATTTACATTCCATTTACAGGGCCGGAAACTAACATACATATATATTATCAAAACTCGTGATATAAATTAAAACTAGAATACACGTTAGTGTTATATATTATGGCTTACTATAACCTAAATCTTAATACTAATATAACTGTTGCAAAATTCTATAAATGAATTTGGTGAACATATGACTTAATGATTTAATATATACATATTTATCTATACACGCTCATATACTATTATATACAATAATAAAGGAAAAGTGAATAGGGAAAAGCATTAAATAAGAAAAAAGAAACAAACAAAAACTGTTAATTGATATTATAAATCACTTATCACTTCGGGTGGTCTGACAGTTCGGGGTCTACCTTTCGAAGTACCTTCTTGGAAACTATCAGCTTCATAAAGAAGGCGATGAATAGACGAAAAGAAGCGGCTATCTGGCAAGACATAATTAGAATATCTTTCCTCATACATACTTCTGACTTTTTGCGGGACCATATACGCCATTTCAGCATTCGAATAATTCACCATATTTACTGAGATATTCGAATAAAAACAGCGAGAAATAAAATAAATTCAATAGAACACTATAAATCTAAGAAATAATACGATGAGATTGTTTTGAACACCAGCAACTTACTTTATGTCAACAAATATTGTTTTGAAAATGATGCTTGTAAAATATCAGAAAATCATATATGTAATATATCGCGTTCTATTAATTGAAATGGGTTAACAAAAATACTGGCATTTTCGCAATGGATATTAAGAAATCCGTCCTATTCGAGATTCATAGTTCAATCGGCAGTCTTGAACAGTATTGAAAAACGCCAGAAATAGTTGGAAAAATGAAAATTCAATATTTTCTTGATAAGGGGAAGGAATTTTACTCAATTCGGTGAAAATAAAACACCTCTATGAACAAATAGAATACACCCAATCAAAATTTGGTGTATTCTATTGTTCTCATAGTATTTTAAAACGATAAAATTAAAATTTAGTATCAATTTGATTATTTAGTAAACACTCTGATGTTTTAAGTCTACTTATTTCTAAACATTCTAAAAAAATGAGCTTCAACCCATTTCTTTATGTACGTAGATTGTAGAATTTTGAAGTCTTCAGCGAACGCGTGATCCTCTATTAAATGGTTGGCCTATCTAAAATTTGAGTGCAAAATATTGATAACACCTATATGTATGTATCGTCTATATTATTTATAGGGTATATTGTTAAAAATAATTTATGTTATGATTGTATGTACGTTATAGCTTTTGCGTGCCACTTTATCAGTTTGCACCATAATACCTTTACATTGACATTATGCTTTTATTTTTAGATTTTTGGAGAATATTTTCTGAAAACAAGCGATTTAGTAAATACCACATGGATCCCAGCGGAAGGTTCCCTTGCCATAAATGTGGAAAATCTTACAAACAGAAAACGCACCTGATTAGACACCTTAATTTTGAATGCGGAATCGAACCAAAGTTTACCTGTACTTGTGGCAAGAAATTTAAACAGAAAAGTAACTACAATACCCACGTGAGAATGCTGCAACACTATTGATTAATTGTATTTATTGTTTGCATTTTTGCCTGATAATTAGAAATCTGGAGACAGCGATAAATGGCCAGAGTTGTTCTAAGAAAAAGTGTCACCATATAAATATGTATATAGAATACATTCTTTCGGCAACAAAACCTTTTTTGCCTTGAGAAGTAAAAACCAGGTGACTATGTGACAAAATTTGTCTTAAACAACAACACAAGCCAGAATCTAAACTTCATGTTCTTGGAAGATGTTGATGATACTGAAATAAATATAATATGTACCCTCAAAAACACGTCCTCTCGTTGGAAAGATGGAATAACGGTAAAAATACTAAAACTGCTATCGGTTCACATCTATAAACCTCTAGCACATATTATCAACTTTATCTTCAAACGCGTAGACATACCCGAACCATTCATATTTGTCCCAATTTATAAAAGTGGTAACAAAAATTTCATGACAAATTTCCATCCAATATAAATATAAATATATATAAAAAAATAATTTCGCACAAATTTTCGAAAATTTTCTGATCAATAGGCTTTGTTCGTACATTGAAAAAAATTAAGTAATCTCAAAAAATCAATATGGATTCCAAAAAAATTGAAGCACAGAAGGTCCTCTCCACTTACTAATAAATAAAATTACAACAAACTTCGAAAAGAACGAAAAAGTGATAACTATTTTTTGGATCTACAAAAAGCTTTCGATACGGTGTCACCGAGAGTGTCACATTGCCAGGTACTGGACAAACTAAATTAGATAGGAATTAGAGGTATTGCCTACAACTTAAACCTAAAACAATATCTGTCAAATAGACTCCAGCAAGTATAAATTGACAATGCTGTAAGCACTAAGAAAATAATAAAACTGGAGTTCCACAGGGAGCAGTCTTAGGTCCTACCTTATTCCCGCTGTTTATCAACGATTTACTGGACAAAAACTTTGGATGCACCATCATATCATCTGCAGATCACACTGTACTGATATGTTCGGGAGAGAACTAGAACTTAGCGCGACAGAAGGCTGAGGAGGCAATTAGTAAAGTTCCATAAAAAATGGCTAGACATAAATTTCTAAATATAACAAAGACTAAATTTATGGCCTTTTTCTAAAGAAGGCAGGACTAACTAGTGAGACCTATTCTTATAGATAGAGAAATAAATAGTTCATTCCAAACACCACTACTAACTATCAAATACCTTGGCGTTATTTTCGATAATCACTTAAAATGGTATAACCATATTAAATATTTAAACGGGAAGCTAAGAAAACTAATATATAAATTCTATAACCTGAAAAGTATACTAAATAGAAAACTCTCTTAGTGGCATATAACAGCCTAGCCCTAATAATTAGGTATGGTATTAAAGTCTGGGGCTCAGCCTGCAATGCAACACTCCAGCTTCTCCAGATAACACAAAATTATCTACTACCAACAATTATTAACAAGGAAAGTCGAGATTACTGTAAGAATATATTTATTAATAATTAATTACTGAGTGTCAAGGGGTTGTATATGCATGCGGCTATAGTTCATATTCACAACAAGAAACATGCATTTGGATCGCAGAAACCATTGTTGTAAAACAAGAAATAGATCTAAAGTCGAGTATCAAACTCCAAAATGCAACAAAACAATCTGTCAGCAACAAATCAATTTCAATGGAATTAAATTATACAACCAACTACTTGGATATATTAGAGTCCATAATAAAAAGAAATATAATAATAATATAAAATAATTTACGAAATATACTTTTATTATATCCCAAGAAGTAGCGACATTTCTGCAAAATTAAATAATTTAGATATTTCTATGATAAGTTTGAATAGAACAAACTTAGGAATAATTTAGGTCAATAACAAAGAAAAAATAAATAAATTTAATAAATCTGGTGCATATAAAATCAAGTATAAGGACTATGATGTTGTCCAAGTGGCGGAGGTATTAAAAAAAGGTTAAAAGAACACAACAAATCAATTTTAAATAACATTAAAAGTACAGAGATGCCAATACATTGCACTAGAAGCAACCGTTTTATAGACCTAGGTAATATAAATTTACTTAACACAGAAATGAAAGGTAAACGTTTAGGTCTTCCTCAATAATTAGAAATTTAAGAAATCTATCAGAAACAACCCCTGTTCCACGGACGACCAAGAAAATTTCTAAGTACCCCTATAATAATAAACAAAATGTTAAGAATTTTCCACTGACATACACAATGAAGTTAGGTCTAACAGAAAAAATCCCGGAAGTAGGGTTTAGGTATAAATTTAAAATAACCACTTCTCAATTTTAGTATTTTGGTAATGCTCTTAGAAAAGGCCTAGAGTGTTTCTAAATATATTATTTGGAAACACAAAATTAATGCTTACTTGAAATACTAATATTTAGTTTCAAGACTTTTACAAAAAACCTACTACAAATTCAGTGCATTTGTACTAAATGTGTTGAAGTTTAGTACCTTTCATTAAAAACCAATTAAAATTATGAAAAGGACGTTCATCGTCAATAGACATGTAACTGACGGATACAAAAAATATGTGAAATTTTAAAATGGCACATATCTAAGCGAGGTTAGAACCCTGGGGAATACCCAAGGTAGCAATGGAACAAGGACAATTAAAATCATTGTATGTCATCCTCTTGCTTTTTCCATATAGAGAATTTAAGAAATTCCGGGGCATTAGGCTGGAAAAGACGTCTATCTGCCCCTTCGTGTCTAATAAATTTGTTACCATCGATATATTACTCACAAATCTAAAATAATTAGTAGACGATATTTGGTTATGAACAGAAAGATAGATAGAAGAACCCTCTTAATATCAACTAGTTTTCTGGGTTGCCCCAGATATAAACGGTAAATTAAAATCTTTGTTAAAAAATTATTAGAGAAAACTCTTGTTAAACATATATTATATGTCTAGTTTTAAAACTAAGGATATATATTTTATTATCATGGAATTTCTCAGAAAATGTAATATACAAATACAAGAATCAAGCAATAAAACTTGCGATGTTAGAATTTTAGGTACTTGTCTCCTCTGTGATTCCTTTTAATCTAGGTTTATTAAACTTTCTACCTGTGGTCTATTTCATGTTCGTTTTTCAATAGTCATCATGATGGACCCTTTGAAGTGTAACAAGTGTTCCTTGTCTTGATCCTTAATTCATATTTTATGAAATAATAAGTTAGGAGGGTTTTTTATTTTGGGGGGATTGAATTTACATATCTACGCATATTTACGTTTTTTCCTTTTGGATCAATAATAATAATAATACATCTTTATTTCCAAGTCTGTTTACAAGTATAAACAAGAAGTGAAATTGTGTCAATGAATTTCATACAATCCAGAAAGCGCAAATAGAAAAAATTTACCAGCAACTATTCTTATCTACCAAAATTTTTACACAATACATTAACAACAGTTAATTATATTTACATGCGCACCTAATTAGCATATCTTTACAGAACATAAGTAACACTTTTTACAATCCAATTTATTAATCACAGTGTAGAAAGGAATAAAAAAGAAAGAGAATAAATGTATATTTTACTAAAAGCCGTATCCAAGTTAATAGCCTTATCTCTATAAAAAACCTGCAGCAAAACCTGTAGTACTTGGTAATGTCAATAATCAAAATATTCATTTATGGTATATGGTTCCACTTGCAACAGAAAGTCATGTATTTTTTTCTTGTATTCATTAAAAATTTTTAATGCTTTGATATGTTCAGGCAATTTGTTATAGAATTTTATACATGAATAATAGGCTCCTTTTTGTGTCATAGTTAAGGTATGCTTAGGATAGTTTAGATTTAATGACCTGGTATTATGTTGTTTTAAAGGCTCATCCTTTTTGAACAGGTGATAATTCTTAAAGAAAAATATTAGACATTCTTTAATGTATTCAGCAGCAACTGTCAACAAATTGTTCTGCTTAAAAATACCCCTGCACGACTCTCTATAACTTAGATTTACAATAATTCTTAAAGTTCGTTTTTGTATGCAGAATATTTTATCTATAGCCCCACTACTGCCCCAGAAGAGTATCCCATATTTAAGTGTCGATAGAAAATAGGCAAAATATACAACTTTTATTGTGGTCACATTGACATAGTTTCTTATTACTCGAATGCAATAACAAATTGAATTTAGTTTAGTAGTTAAATGTTGTATGTGAAAATTCCAAGACAGATTTTCATCAATGTATATCCCCATAAATTTTGTGGATTTTTCCAATGATATGTCCAAGTTGTTGAGTAATATATTATTTGGTGTGTCAAAACCTGCATGATTAGTTTTGAATAGTACCACATTTACATTACATTATTTGGAGTCTCTTGGCTAAAGGAGTATACCTAAAGCCAAAACTGGAGAAAAAATATCAACTACTGCTTTATCACCACTGTACAAACTTTGACCAGTTTCCAGCTCTGGAGTTTGTCGCTGCCTTCTGATCTCTTTTTATAATTTAGGTTCACCGAAAATGGTTAGCTTTACTAAATAATATTTATTTCAATAAAATTAGCAATATACCTGTTTACTATAACTATTGTTTTTTCGTCAATAAAACTTTACATTATGAACAATGCCTATCAATAACTGTTAGTAAAATATTGACCCACGTCGTGAACCGCTAATTCCAGAAATATATTTGCCTCTCTTTTTAGGATTGCGTTTTTATTGTCACTGCGGCAAAAACTACAAAAACCTGGAAAGCCTTCAAAGGCATCGTAGGGAGTGCGGTGTAGAGAAACGACATCAATGTCCCAAGTGTGGATTAAAAACTCATAGGAAAGATAGTTTGAAACGACACATGACTCTTCACGACATGCATAAGAATAATATTAATTCCTCTGGATAATACTTTAATATTTTGAACATATGAATAGAGATGTTAATGAAAGAACTAATAACTCTAATATTATCAGTAAATATGGATCTGGCGCGCCTCCTTGATGGTGGCAAAGTAATCGAGAACATTTGTCAGAGAACACGGTCTATGTTCTTTGCATTTGTTAATAGCGGAACTAACAAATAAGGAAAAATTTGCTATTAAATAAACAAAGGTTTTACTTTATTCCATTTCGTTTTGAACTTTTAGCACTACACTCATTCTAGCAGAGCCAAATTAGGACTTGTGAAAAATACGAACGTGAATCCTCTGGTTAGTTGTGTTTTTTATTTTAACTTATTTATAGGTCAAGTTGAGTTCACTGGCCAGTTTTGCAGTTTCGGCGAGGTCGGCGTATTAAAAATTTAAACAATTGAATTTGCTTTAACACAGGTTTCTATAGATTTTCTTAAAGTATCTCAAGATCTATAAGTCCTGTAAGAAGACGGACAAATGGACGTTAGGAGTTGTACAACAAGTATACAAGGCGTCTCACCAGGAAATGCATCTTTCGATATAGAGAAAATTTGGGGAGTTACCAATGGCATTGTGGCTAATTCAACTAAAATAATTACAAGCATCTGGCACTTCTGGTTATACCGGAAGTTGATACCAGCTTGCTTATTTTAAATGGGACACCCTATATATTTTAGGGTTTTCGAAAAGAGCATAAAAGAGTCAAAAACATGTAGAATACCCTATGGCTAAACACGAGTGTGTGTCGTGGCTCTGCAATAAGACTTGAGTAGACCAAGCCAAAACAGACACATAATGCAGACACAACATAATTTAATTATATATATGAGCGAGGGCTACAGCCTCTGCCGCATCCCGCACTTTGATCGTCATTTTTTTCTATTTCTCCATTCTTCCTCGTCGATGGCTCTATTTCTCATTGTCTTTACTATCCCATCCATCCATCCTCGACACTCTACTTACCCTCCTTAAATAATCTATTTCTACTGCCTTCTCTTTTTTTCCATTCCTGTCCGATAACTGCCAGCACTCTGATCCGCATGATCAATATAGGTTCTACTATTGCTCTGTAGATTGTCGTTTTGGTATTTTTTTAAATGTGATTCGACCAAAGTAACGAGTTGAAAATTCGCACACATTTATGACCTTGTTGAACCCTATACCGTATATCATCAATGGATGTTCCTTCGCTTGATATCATGCTTCCCAAGTATTTATACTCTTCACATTTCTTTAATTCTTTTAGTTTTAGGTCAGGGTCGTCCTGCTCCTCTCCTACGCGTAAGTATTCTGCTTTTCTCCTGTTCACATTCATACCCCACTTATCGTATTCTTCTATAAGTTTTCTTAGCATGTAGTCAATGTCTTCTTCACAGTTTGCAATGACTACTTGATCATTCGCAAAGATGAGAGTTGTTAAGCATTTATCCTCAATATCTATTCCCATTCCTGAACATTTCTTTCTCCAGTTTTCTAAAGCTTCTTGAATATATATCTTAAACAGGGTGGGTGACAGAGAGCATCCCTGTTTAAGAGCCTTCGTAACTTTAAATAGTGTAGAAATTTTAATTCCAACCTTTACGATACTTTCTGGGTTCTTATATATGTTCCAAATTGCACGAATGTACGTTTTGCTGAGGCCGATCTTCGTCAACACACCAAGAAACTTTGTCAAAGGCACTGTAGGCTTTTTTAAGATCTATAAATACGAGATGCGTAGGTTGATTTTAAGCTTTCCGTTTTTCTATTATTTTATAGATGGTGAATATATTATCCAAGCATGACCTTTCTGCACGAAAACCGCTTTGCTCCTCAAGTCTTCATATTTTGATTCAATTCTTTTCTTAAAAATCCTGCCATACAACCTTCCCATTGAACTAGTGACACTTATCCCCCTATAATTTCCACAAACTTTTTTGTTTCCCTTCTTATAAATTGAATTGATATATGCTAAATTCCAGTCTGCTAGAATTTCCAACAAAATATCTGGTCCGTGTTTTATTAGTTCAATGCCGTTTTTCATGTCTTTTAATGCTTTTTTAATTTCAATTATATTTATTTCTTCCTCCGTGTTGTCATCTACTTCGATCTCGTCTATTTTTCCTTTAAATTGTTCTCTATTTTTCGTTAATAATGTCCTATAATGTTTTTGCCATTCTTCTTCTCTTATCAAGTTTATAGTTCCTGTCTCTTTTCTGTCCTTTCTTAATTTTTTTATGGCTTTCCATAAAGTTATCCCTCGATTTCTTCACACTTTTCCTCCCAAATTTCGTTCTTTTTTTACCACCATATTTTTCTTCTCTATTGCATCGTGTATATACCTTTCTGTTTTCCGGCTTGGTAAGCTTTCTTCTTACTTTCTATTAGATTTTTTCATCTCTAATGAACACCACTTTGTTATCGGTCCGCTTCTTGATATCCTAAAGCTTATTTGACTGCTTGATGTATGTATTCTTTAATAAGTTGGTACTTGTTTTCTGTATTTAGTTCTTCATTTATTATTCCTTAAAACTTCGTGGCCAATTTTAATTTATATAGAAACTGTATAGATTCTTGTTTAACGCTTTCTAAATTGTATTTTTCAGCTTCTAGTTCTTTATATTCCTTGTTGTTGTTTCCTTCTCTGTCTATACCATCTAATTTTCTGCAATTGACAATCAGTTTCGTTATCGCCAAGTAATGATTTTACCAACATTCTGCGCCACGATACGCCCTTACAGCATTGGTTTTTAATCTTGAATTTTGTCGCTGGATCAGGTAGTAAATTATCGATCATAATAATTCTCTTATGAGTTGTACCCATGTGAATTTCTGTATGACTTTGTGTGAAAAACACCCATTCATTACTTTGAGGGATAGATTTTTACACAGGTCTATAAGTCGTTAACCGTTATTATTTACTTTTTCTTCAGATGACTCATTTTCTTTTCGTCCAACTCTTGCATTTAAATCTCCGAGTATGCAAATTTCCTTGTTGTCATTTATCTTCATCAATATCTGCGTTAATTTATAGTAAAATTCTTCCTTTATCTCCGCTTCCGCATCGTCACTTGGGGCGTACACCCTATTATTACTATGACTTCTCCATTTTTCCTTATCTCCAGCGTTATTATCTGTTCACTTATTTCTTCCCAACTCTTGATATTGTTCTTATATTTCTTATCTGCAACTATAGAAACTCCCCTTTTTGCTCGTGCACTCTTGCACACTCCGCTGTAAAAATGAATATGTTCTCCAATTTTCTCATTTCCTTTGCTTTTTTTTTAGTCCTTGAATGTTCCATATAGCCAATCTCATAGTCCGTTTCGCTAAGTTCGTCGTAATTTATGACTATCGTGATTCCGAGGCATGCGATCGAAACTTTTAGCATTTCAGTTTTTTTTCAAAGGATGAGTTGTTTACCCATCGTTTCAACCCTCCTCCTTTATCCGGGCTTGAGACCGGCAACAGCAATGGTGAGCTACTCAATCCACCCAGCAATACTGCATGCGGAGTAAATAATTTAATAACGGAGCCAAAACAAACATTAGCAGACAGAATATGCCAAGCAGACACGCCGATTCCTGTTTGTTTATGCCTGTCGATGCATCGCGTTTGTATGATATGTGGAGAGGTATTAGCGTGTGCGAATGTTTTAAGTATTCTGAGCGTATCTATTTAATTAAAATTTTATTTAGTAGTGGTATAGCAAAGTTACAACATGAGCAGGAGATCAGCGAGAATAGTAGAAATGGCCTAGAAAAAACTCATTTTAGACGAGGAAACTGAAAGCGAAAGCAAGGAAGGTAAGTGATAGCAAAAAAAATTAGTTCAAAAAATATGCGCTCTCTGGACAATTCAATTATAATAATTTAGGTAACATTTTTTTTTTTTTCAGATCAATCAACTCCACACTTCAACAGAATGCTGTCTCATTCCTTCAAAAAAATGGCAGGAAACGCTCGAGTCGGACGAAAATATTGCAAAGGATGCTATAAAAAAAAATCTGATGGACTAATTCCTAGAAGTAAAATTCGTAAAGTTACCACGTACTGTGATGATTGCGACAGTAAACCTCGTTACTGTTTGGAGTGTTTCAATGCGGTGCATTATATCACCTAAATGTTGTTTAACGTTTCTTTGTGTTTGTGTTACCGGCATATTTCTATTATTATTTGAAGTTTATTTTTGTGTTTGTATTTCCTGACTATTTTATTTTAGTTGACGTCCATTTATTTTAATGTTTATGTACCTACTTGATCAAATATTTTTTATGACAGAATAAATATTGTTTTATATTTATAGTACTCATGTTTCCTTCTTTATATAAAAAAAATGAGTCGATAGGAATATCTACTTCTTCGGTTTGCTGCGAAGTTTTTACAGTGACATGAGTATTTTTCCATAATATAATATCAATGCTCGAATCACGAGTTGCCTATCAACATTTCTACGCAAAACGAAAAAAAATATCTGCTTGCTGAATTCAATTATTATGGTGTCTGTTATGGCCCTGTAATAAAAATAGAAAAAATGTGTCTTACTAGTAGGCCACAGCCGACACAATAGCAGACATCACTGTATAAAAAGTTGCATATCTCCTAATTAGTTTGCCCAAATGTAGAGGGTATTCTGACAGGCCAGAACAGACACGATACAGCACCGGTTAAAAGAAACGCTTGTCCGCTTAGCACATTTCGACAGATTGCAAAACAGACACCAGTGCCTGCAGTGGTCCGGCAGGCAAAATTGTTAACAGACACCGGTGTCTGCTTTGGCGCTGAATGTGTTAAAAATATTTGACAGGTGTAAGGGTTTACAAAAACCTTTTACATTACAAAAAAAAATTGACAAGTTTACTTTATAATTTTTTCGTATAAAAGATACTCATTTGCTTCTTGTCATGTAGAAAGAACACAAGGAGAGCTGCATAAAACTACATTAAATAATAATATACCATGTTCCATTTTTAACTAATTTGATAAAACTCTTGAATTTCTAAGAAAATTGTAAATGTTTCAAAAAGTTGTAACTTAAACCGCCTTATATCAGAAAAAAAAGGAACTTAATTTTACATAACTTGATGTTAAAAAATATAGGGTGTTCCGTTTGACCTAAACAAGTTTCCGCGGTTTGAAGTTTACAAAATGTAACGTCAAAAATGGAACACTCGGTATACTATTATCGAATGTTATTTAATTGTAGGGTGCAGCTCTCCTTGTGTTCTTTCTACATACCAAAAAGCAAATTAGTATCTTTTACACAAAAAAAATTATAAAGTAAGTAAACTTGTCAATTTTTTTTTTAATGTCAAATATCTCTGAAACGGCTGGGTTTAGGCATAGACATATTTTTGACTCAGAATTTTATGCTCTTCTCGGAAACCCTGGAATATATTGGGTGTTCCACTTAAAATAAGCAAGGTGGTGTTGACTTCCCGTATAACCGGAAGTGCCAGATGCTTGTAATTATTTTCGTTGGTTTGGCCACACTATCATTAGTAGCTCCTTAAATTTTCAAAATTTTCTGGTGCGGAGTTTTTGATGTATCGATCGGCAGTTCCTGATGAGACACCCTTTATATAAGCTAGAATTCGCTCCGATTATTATATTGCAAAATTTGGTGTTTTTATACAAATTACTATTTCTCTGAAGAAAATGGACAAATTCCAATGAAACTTAGGGAGAATGTCTAACAAGTGTGTAAAGTGGTACTTTACAGACGAGTTGTATGCACAATTTTTTCTACTACCTCAATAGTTACCTAATATATATGAATAAATTGAAATACAAAAATTCTACTTTACGCACTAGTGCGTGAAGTATTTCACTTTACGCACTAGTGCGTAAAGTAAAGTAATAAGATAGCAAGGTAGTTGTTGAATAATGTTACATTCTAACTAGATATACTTGTTATGTAAAAAAATTAATACATCAGTACTTAGCAAAATTTAGTGCTTTAATGAAAGTTATGTGAATAAATTTTACAATTCCTACAATAAAAACAAAATTAAATATTGTTCTAAAAAGTAATTTAAGCAAAACTTATTACTAGGTATTAATTTTAATTTAATTGTTAATAACATGGATACCTATTTAATATTAAAAAGATATATTTTATAATAATATACCCAGTGATAATAAATAAACTGACTATATAAAATTAATTAACCAATTTATTGTAATTATAGATATGATTATTACAGACGCTCCGATGGGCATTTTTTACTTTTTTACTTTATGCACTAGTGCGTAAAGTTTAACTGAACTGAACTTTACGCACTACATAGCGTGCGTAAAGTGAGTACTTTACGGACGGCAGTAGACAAAAAATATTTCGACTTTTTGCCATTTTCTTTAAGTTTTAAAAAAACTTGTTATAAACAAATAAAATTTTGACATGCGAGGGGAATTGAAATATAAAATATTCTTACATGGTTTAAAAATATATGAAAAAGCGAACAATTTAAGTAAATGAAGTTTTTCTGCGATGCATATTTGCCAAGATACCTTTACTTTTGCGTTTTTATATTTTTAAAAACTTTTATTTAACTTGCAATGTATGTTTGTCAGTTGGTTTAGAGCTAATCTTGCAAACAAAATTTCGATTAGTTCTAACTAAGCTAGAGCTTTGAAATTTTGCACATGTATATAAGTCCGGATACACTTTAACATTTTCATATAAGAAAAAACAAGATGGCGGACGACTTTATCGTTTATAACCCGATTCGAGTTAAAATCGATATCTGTGGGTTTTCAAGATCGCCAATTATGAATTCTTGATCAAAATTTAGCAATTCAAAATGGCGGCGCCAATATGGCTGACGACTTTTGTCATTTAGATCCAAATCGATCAAAATAGATAGCTGGCAGTTTTGGGGTCGCGGATTACGAATTTCTAGTCAAAAAGTTAGTACAAGATGGCGACTTCAAGATGGCGGACGACTTTATCGTTTATGATCCGATTCGACTCAAAATCGACATCTGGGGGTTTTCGAGATGGCCAGTTATGAATTCTTGGTCAAAATTTATAAATTCAATATGGCTGACGACTTTAGTCATTGAGATTCAAATCGATCAAAATCGATATCTGGGGATTTTTGAGTCGCGGATTACGAATTTCTTGTAAAAAGTTTAGTTCAAGATGGCGGACGACTTTGCCGTTTATGATCCGATTCATCTCAAAATCGATATCTGGAGATTACAGCATATCAAGAGACTAAAAAGTAAAAAATAAAATAAAATAATGTTTAAAAAAAGCTTTTATTTAAAATATACTCTAAAAAGTAGAAAATAAACTTTGAAGTAAATCAAACCCATCATTTTGTTACATTATATAATTTTTTTTATGATATAAAAGCTCGTCGCGAGCAATTTCCTTTACACAGGAAAATCTCGCGCAAATTTTTTTAACGATTTCATCCCAAATTCTGCTCCACTATAAAAGAAAATTATTAAAATATTACTGGAAGTTAAAAAAATAATTATTGAGAAGCGCGAGTGATTGTGCGACCCGGGCGAATCCAATTTATATGAAACATACATAGTGTTAGGAAATCCCTGTCTCCTACTTTGGATAAAGATAAATAGTACTTGTGAAAATATGACAAAACTGCCAACGACGACATGTGTCCGGAAATGGTTCCTAAGGGAGCTAGGGCCCTTTGAATGCGGTGTAGTATAATAATTTTTTGTTTCACAATATGCCTGTTTACCATAAGTATTGTTTTTCCTTCGATAAAACTATTATGACCACTTTTTATCGATAAATTGTAAATGTCATAAACCGAAATATATTTGCCTTTTTTTTAGGGTTACGTTTTTATTGTCACTGCGGAAAAAACTACAAATATCCGGAAAGCCTTTACAGGCATCGTAAGGAGTGTGGTGTAGAGAAACGACATCAGTGCCCCAAATGTGGATTAAAAACTCACAGGAAAGATAATTTGAAACGACACATGATCCTTCACGACATGCATAACTTTGATATTTATTCTTCTGGATAATACTTTAATACTTATAACATGTGAATACAAGTACTATGATTCTATCTCTATTGTGAGATGCGAATAACAGAACTAATGACTCTAAAGTCATCAATAAATATGCCTCTTTTATGGTGGCAGGGCAATCGATGATGAAATATTTATGTTAATAGCGTAACTAACAAATGAGCAAAAATTCCTAATAAATAAAGATTTTCTTCTAATTCATTTCTCAATTTTATCTACCTTTTCCAATTAACTATCTGTACTCTATATTTCTTTACATGTTTAACATATGTGGCGGCAACAACGCAGCGTCTAAAACGAAACAAGTTGCGCTCTTAAAACCACTGCTATGCAACAAGGGCCTAATACTCGAGGGAAAGAGAACGGAAATGTTCATATCACTGAAATGATGGTTCATGCCCTCTGCGCCCTGATATTGGAACAGCTGTTGATACATTGTTCAACAAAATATAACAAAATTGTACTGTTTTTTTGGAGACTTTAATGTAAATTTTAATCACATGTCTTCCACTTTAACTGAGTTAGTCTGTTTGATTTCATCCTTTGGCCTTGAAGTAACGATTTCAGATTTCACAAGGATTACATCTCATCCAAGGTCTTGTATTGATAACATTCTTACAAACTTGGTAGAGGATAGTTATGAGACGGTTGTAGTCGACTCATGTTTATTTGACCAATTTGTGGTAATTAAAAACCGAAAAAGGCCTAATATATGGAGAATATCCATTAATGAAATGTATGGCAAAATTGAAGGAATGTAGAGAAATATCGACTGGAGTTTTTTCGATAACCCAAAGCTTAGTGCTACCATTTTATCATAGTTTTTAGTAAACACTTTTTCATTTTTTCTTAATGCACATTTTTATTTTAAAAAATGCAATATTAACAGTAAGCCACCTGTTCAGTGGCTTGACGACTTTCATAGACAGATGAGGGATACACTTTGGTATTAAAATTATTTCCAACTGTACCAGAGACTTAGCGTTGTACAGACATATTAAAAAATTGGTATAAATCTAAAATTGAAGAATCAAAAAAAGAATTGCGTATGATAATTCCATAAACAAGTCTGATAATAAGGTGCGTGATAGATGGAAATTAATAAATATCGAGATTAATAAATCTTGTACGTGTTTGCCTGAGCATGTCTCATCAGATTCCTTTAATGCATACTTCTCTTTAATTGCTGAACAATTGATTAATTTACCACCTTCAGTTGACGCCTCTGTCACAGACTATTTAAAAAAATTACCTAAGGTAAAATATTCTTTTTTCCTTGAACATTGTGACCTCTATTGAGGTCAGAGAAACAGTTAGTAACTTAAGAAATTCTTACTGTACTGATGTTTATGGTATGAATAGTTTAATTCGTAAAGAAATCATAGATATAATTTTACACACACTTAAAGAGTTCTTATCATTTCTTACATTAACGATGATGTTTTGAAAGTTACCAAAATTTTACCTCTTTTTAAGAAAGGAGATATTAATGTTATTGACAACTAGCGTCCCATTTCTATCGTCCCCATTTTTGGAAAAATTATAGAACTCATTACAACGCTTATGAATTACTTAGACCCTAATAAGATTTCAAATTGTCAGTTTGGTTTTAGTTATAAATGTTTTACCACTACGGCTGTTTTTAATTTAGTGTGTGATATAGTCAGAGGCCTTAAAAGGAGAGAGCATGTGGCCATTAGCTTATGTAACCTCTCCAAGGCCTTCGACTGTGTCTCACATGAAATTCTTCTGGAAAAGATGAGTTTCTATGGCATTAGAGGTTTGCTATTTTTCATTCTTATCTGAACAGTAGACAACAGTGTGTTTCTGTCGATAATATAAACTCAGAATTACTTCCGACTAAGCATGGAGTGCCCCAAGTCTCTGTCTTGAGGCCACTACTTTTTATATTATATGTTAATGACTTTTTATCACTAAAACCACCTAGAAAGTGCATCGCCTATCCTGATGATATGTTTATTATTGACTTTAACTTAAACTTTCATAATTTATCTGATGATACCATTAGTTCTATCAAACTAGTGGCTGCTTGGTTATCCTCAAAAATTAACTTTCCACGCTCACATTAATTATGCAATTATTCTTTGGGATGGGTCATCTCATGCAGTTAAAATCTTTTGTTTGCAGAAGAAAGCAGTCAGATTAATCGTTAGTGCTGGCTGGAAAGATCATTGTCTACCAATATTCAAAAGGCTAGGTGTAATGCCGGTTCCTTCCCTTTATATTTACGTTATATTACAAGAAATTCATAAGAATATAAACTCATTTTCTACAAACTCTGATTTTCATTTTCATAGCACCAAGTCTGCAAATCCGATTTCCGATTAACAAAATCAAAAGAGAACTCTCTAAACGTTCAGTTATACAAACACATTCGTAATGATATAAAATCACTTAATTTTAATAGTTTCAAGTACACGATAAAAAAATCGTATTTTATACAATTGCTTCTATTCCGCTGAAGAGTTTTTAAACACGCAAATTAACATTTAATCTAATTTTTTCTAGTTTTTTTTTTACTTACTGTTCCAACTTGTTTGGTGTGCATACTAGTCCATATATTTTATGAATCATAGCCCCCTCTTTTTTGTCTTTCTTGGTTTTTTTGTGTATTTTATAATGTATAGTTTTATATTGGAAATACTACATGCTTAATGTATTTCAAATGGTTTATTCAAATATTTTACAATGTTTTGTGTCTATATTTTTATGTTTTATAGTTTTTATTACACTGCCCCATTGGCACATAGACTTACCAAAAACTCTATTGTAGCTTATTCAAATAAATTATCTATCTTTCTGCATAAGAGGTATATAGTCGACGTCAGGGGTCGGGATTTTTTGGAGTTTTTGCTTTTTTTGCGAGAGCGCCAATCCAGAGATTCTCCATTTTCGACGTCGCTGAACTGGATGGTGGGGGTTCCGCTGTTATTCCCTCGAGTATAGTCTAGTATACTTTAACTTGGCGTGTCTATGTATGAGTTAATATTTCCATACGATTTCATTTTCTCTTGTACACAAAGATCCAGAAATATTGTCCACGTAGACAATGTTTCTGGACTATTGCTTTAACTTTGTGTACAATACTATAGAACGGAAAGTCCCTCGAGGCATTTGACCTCAACCACCCCTACACCAGGCTTCCACCCCTCTAAGGGTTGGAAAATTGAATTTTTTTTGTGAAAAAAATTGATATTTTACAGGAGGCGTTTCTGTGAGGAAGGTGGCAAACCATCCCCGGGGGTGTTGTCACCCTGCAAAGGGGTGGACATTTTTTTTTTTTGGAAAAAAATAATATTTTATAGGAGGCGTTTCTTTGAGGAAGGTGGTAGGTTACCAGGATTGTGTAACCACCACCGGGGGTTATTTTCACCCTTCAAAGGGGTGGATATTTGATTTTTCTTGGAAAAGAAATTATTATTTTGTAGGAGGTGTTTATTTAAGGAAGGTGGCATGTGACCGGGGTTTGTTTTCATTCTTCGAAGGGGTGGGAAGAAAATAATATTTTGTAGTAGGCGTACCACCTTCCTCAATGAAACGCCTCCTACAAAATATTATTTTTTCCCCAAAAAAAATTTTTTTTTACCTCTTTGAAGGGTAAAAACAATCCCCAAGGATGGTTACACAACCCTGGTTACCTACCACCTTCCTCACAGAAGCAACTCCTGTAAAATATCAATTATTTTTCACACAAGGAAATATAAATTTTCCAACCCTTTAGAGGGGTGGAAGCCTGGTGTAGGGGAGGCTGAGGTCAAATCCCTCGAGGGACGTTCCGTTCTACTCGAGGGAATAACAGTTAGTCGAAAAACTGGGGAAAATAAACGGGTTGATGGAAAGGGCACTTTGGGGGGGGTTTTTGGCCAATTTGAAAGGGTTGCCGAGGAAAAAAACGGGGGGGTCCTCTAGATTGGCATTCTGGCAAAAAAAAGGTACCCCTTCCGACTCCTGACCTTGACTAATAGTGGTTAAGATCGCGCTGTGCCGCGATGTATAAAGGGTAGCATTTTATGCGCATCGTGAAATGCACCCCCGAAGTTGAAATTATAGGCAGCACAACTCTATCAAAAGTGGTATATTTTTATTTGTTTGGATAAAACCTAGTTAGCAATAAGTAACAGTATTTTATGTTTTAGAGAAAAATCGATTCTATTGTCAATGTGGCAAAAGTTACACCAGCCAATGTAATTTAACCAGGCACTCTCATGAATGTGGGAAAGATAAGAAGTACAAATGTTCAGGCTGCGATTACAGGTGCCACAGAAAGGACCAACTTCGATTCCATCAAAGATTAAAACACGGTGTTCTTTGGGCATCTGTTCCCTATGAGAGTAGGAATAAATATCTGAATTGAGCATTTTGTATTAGTTTGCGTTTAACAGCAGCGCGAAATGGGGGAAGTTTAGGCGCCCGGGGAAAATCATCACCAATTTTTTTGACGCAAAGGTCTTATTAAATAATTCACTAAATATTAAAGGATTTATAAACAAATTGTAGAGTGGAATCACCTTTACAAGATATATTTTTATTTTGATATAAGGATTAAAAGAGAGAGGGTATGTAAGTGTTATGGTTAAAAGTAATTACGTTAAATGATTATGTAAGAATTACATTCAATTCATCAGTGGAGCTATCAAGGGAAAGCTGCTTTCTATAGATTTTCGTAAATTTACGTGTTTTCCTCAGTTTTAAGATTTAAATAAAGATACACTAGAGAATTTTAATACCACATACACTCTTTGTAAAAGTTTGTAAAAGATTAGGTTATAAAGAAGAACTCGCTCTACAAGTTCCCCTTGAGCATTTTAAAAGTTTAAAACTGTCCCCCATTTTCGGGCGCCATTATAGGATGGATAAAGTATTATGGATGCATAAATAGACCTCTATTCCCTATTGGTGGTGGTTTTCGCTTAAAAAATTACCACCGAATTGGTCGACACTTGTAAATTATTTGTTTTTACCCCTATCGAAATTATGTTTCCAAATTATGAAATTTTCATAGATTTTTCCCCTCACTTTCCTGTTTTTCAATGCCTATTCTGTGATGTGAAAATAAGGAACAAATGATGTCTTACATTTTTTCATAAAGTAGAGTTTTGGGGGTACGTCTGTACAATCTGTTTGTGCCGAAATGATATAGTCCGGGATCCGCGCTCCTGTTTTTAAAGTGATTACTAACAGGCCGAATTTTCATGAGTGGCTTCGTTTTGAAGGGTCTTCCAACTTTTCTCTCTGCGAAAATTCTCTGTAGAGATATGCAAATTTCTACGCAGCCTCTAAACACGTTGATCGTGGAACTGACATCTTCATGGCGTAGGACTGGAAAACCTGCCAGAAAATTTGTAGGACAATTTGATCATTGTGCTTAAAAAATATTAATTAAACAATAGTGTAAAAATCAGCCCGTTAGTGTAAAAAACCAGGGAGCTGCGCTTATCCTACAAGAGTTCTCTGCCGCCAACATGTAAAAATAACGAGGTCTGAAATTTTATTACGATTTAGATATGGTTAAGATTAGAAATAGTATTGTAAATTTTGATATTATAAGATGTTAAAGAGGCGTGAAATATTTTATTTATTTAGATGTTATGGTAACATAATAAATGTTAAAACATGTCAATGATTAATAAGAGCTTTTAATTTAAGGTCAATAAATTTTAATATTTATAGAATTATATGTGTGTAAATTTCTCTGCAGAAGAAACTGATTAAAAAACAATATGAAATATGAATAGTTTTATTATTTTCCAATCAAACCGGGGGCCAGGTTTCATTTGAAATCTTGCGATACTGATTGTAGTGGAAAATGTACATATGTTAATGCATAATTTGTCCCCAGATCATCCAAATTAAATAATTATCAAAAACAACAAATAGTCCGCGAATTTCCTAGAATATCTGAGGTTAATAATAATAATTTTCACGTAAAAAACATTAGATTTTGTAGCTACAATACTTTAACATTTATACTTGTTCAATACTGTATTATATAAAGTAATTAGTCCAGAAAAAAAATTATTACAATAATAACAATAAATGAATTTATTTTAAGTGCTGAATTTGTCTATAAGACATTCTTCCACCTAACCCTCTTAACGAATAAGTGAGTAAAGGTTAATTGTGGTGTTCTGCTCGTATTTATGAATTCTCTTTATGGGTTTTTTTACCACACATCTCTGAAAATTAACAAAATGAATCAGAATATTGGAAATATAACCTCTACAGATGTGGCGTTTATTTCAAAGAAACACTTAGAGGCTATGCAAATTATATAAAAAATAAGGTTAAGTATTTTTCTGACGTTTCGGCAACAATATCTGTTTCCTTCTTTTAATTTATGAATTAAAATTATTATTTGCAGTGTATACTTTAAGATTATGTTTATGTCATATACATTCTACTTACACTGAATTGTTGATATTTAAAATGATATTGCGTTTGTTAAGCTCTTCTTTTAACTTTGGACATCATGTGCAAAAATTTGTAGAACAATTCAACACACATTTATTTTCACTTGGTATTATTATTAAGGACAATTTTTCATTAAAAAATTACCCCAAGAGTGGTTCGGACTCCACAATAAACTGTAAGGGCTCGTCTCTCTTTACCTATCACAAGATCCTTGAGGTCTTCCAGGAGGTTACTTCGGTAACTTGAGAGGCGGTTAAGAAAACATTTTTTTTTTAACTTTTTGATTAATGACTAGGATTCTCATTATAAATCAACAGACAGGGGGAGGGGGTGGAGTGTTGTCTTAGAACGTTCTACTAAGTTTATTTTAGAAGTAGAAAATATGAACAAACTATCGTTTTTAGATCGTTGTTATACAACATTGATTGATTTTATAACCTTATTATGAGAAAACCACGCCGTACAGGTAATAAATTTGATGTTGGTGTGGTATTTCAAACGGGAAACACTCAGATCTATTTTGACAAAGATAAAACCGGAGCAAAATTCAAAATATCGTACATTACAATATCCCGTGCGAGTTTAATAAATATTATGTGGGTGGGTCGTCCTGACTCTTTAGTTTAAGAATAGATGAACACAAAAATTACATTAGAAAAATTGAAATTAAAAATCGAAGATTTGCGAACGTTTGGGATAACGCACACAGAATAAAGTGGGAAAATTTTAATAATGCGCACGAGGTGTTCTTCAGATTTATGTATAAGTAATAAGTATGTATATGACGTACAATCTTAAAATTGTTTATTTATATACTTACATAGCAAATACGAATTGTTTTCATAAATTTGAAAGAGTAAACAGATTTTGTTTCCGTAACTTCAGCGAAATACTTTATCCTTATCCTTTTCTTACAATTTGTAGTGATTGGAAGAAAGTGCCTCTGATTGTTCCATTGACATAAACGTCACAGGCGTAGAGGTCACTATTCAAATATACCGATCAATTTTGTTGTTACTTTGTGTAGATTTTGTGGTAATTTTCACTAAATCCATGCGGTAGAAAAACCAATAAATAGAAGACAAGAATATGAGTAAATGAAACACTTAAAGTTATATTTAGTATATAAGAGAGAAAATATGAAATAAAAAAAATTACATTATTTATTTTCGGTTTTCAGTTCAAATTTTAATAACGCTTATATATGTACGAATATTATTAAAAAATACATCACCATTACTTTCATTTTAAAACTGTAGTGTATTTTTGACCATGTCTATGAATTTCAATTGATCAATCTAAATAAACAAGCTTTAAAAGATTAAACCTCTGATATTTATTGTTCCAGTACCAATCATAAGAGATTATACTTTTAAATATACAAATCTAATTGATGTCATCTCCCTTATGAAACATTGCTGTTAGTTAAAAGTTTTGAATAATTTATAGTAAAAAATTGTTAGTTGTAAATATGGCCAAATGCATGTCACAGTTACCACGTTTTATTGACCTTATATTTGTATAGTTTTATTTTTTAGCTTGGGAACGAATATCGAAAAATAAGATCCGCTGCAATGGATGTGGAAGTTGCTTCTCTAGATTGGACAATTTGAAACGACATCAAAAGCAGTCATGTAGTTTTCACGGTTTCGTTGGGCACACCGTGTTTAGCCCATCTTCTTTAGTAATTTTTAAGAAATTTTGACCACCATTTTAATAACAAACCTTAACAAATCATTAACAATTTCCAGTGAGAGATATTTATTTATTTATGTTGTATTTATTCTCTTTGTAAATATATACAGGGTGACTTAAACTCGATGCCTCAAGCTGTGGTGTAAAAGTAGTCAACGATATTGTTAAATGATCGCGAAAATTTAACATGTCGAATGCAGAACGTTTATGCCGAAATTGATAGTTAATATGAATACTATATGTAAAACTGTGGCCTATTTAAGGAGATAACCAGCATATTGATCGGAGTATTACAAAATCCTTAAAATATTATTAAATGTTATTCTAAACCAAATTTCAACACATGGTTGACTGGAAATTTACGCACAGATTTTTAATATAGTTCTATAGTCGAGTACAGCTTTGCTGGGCAGTCGAAAAGCGCAACAAAAACTTTACGACCTCATTAAAATACTGTTACTCTCTGTATTATACCGCCGACAAATTGAATCATGTACCTTTATAGGTTTGTCGGCTGTTTGATAACACTATACGGATTGGTTCCCCTGCGTTAAGAATTACCTTGTAAAGTTTTTGTTGCGTTTTTTGACTGCCCAGCAAAGCTGTACTCGACTATACCTAGTAACTCACTCTTTAAAAATCCGCATAACTTATACTCTAATGATGTTAAATTCAGCGATTGACGAGTCCATTGTATTAGTTTAGTCCTGATTTTAGTGAAAATGGTGGTTTAAAAATATTATGACGGTGATGGACTCGATCATCTTTATTAATTGTGGCATATTTACTAAATTATTTATCATTTTATAAAGTATCTAAATATTTTACTTTGTCACTGAATCTTCAGAAAAATAAAATTCAGCGCTTCACTATCTTGTTCCGCTTATTGATTATAAAGTGATCTTGGTCAAATGTTGGATGAATCAGGTGTCGAATTTCAATCAACCTGTATAAAGTTCTTAAAAATTGTAATTTTAATTACAGTAACAATTGTATTATTTCAAATAAATTAATTAATTACTTACTACTCTTTGTAATTTGTTATTTATGTGACAGGTTTTACAGAAACTCAGCAAGTATACAAGATGTTACTGATAATGTGAGAAAAAACGAAATCGAAAAGTTTATACAAGTATCTATCGACAGTTTATGGTTAACGAAGCAGATGGTGGTAAATTTTAGTATTAAGTTATTTTTTATACATAATCGGTTACAAACTTTGACATAGTTTCCATAAATACCAAAACACTGCACTCGATGCGCGTTTTGCTAAACATGTTAGCTGCATCGAGAAATGATTAAAACTTAGTAAGCCCTATCCTAAATTTATGTTAAGTCATTATGATATGCCATTCTAAAATTTTAAATGTGTTCTATGAACCATGGTCTACTAACTACTAAACTGCTACTAAGGTGGACTATTTGGGATAATCTCTTTGTCTTTATTTATACTATGGGGTTGTTTTGATGGGTATAGACCAGGAGGTTGTGGAAAGTCAAGTTCTGATATAGTCGACACTTCGATATATTCTAAATCATTCTGAGAACTCTGTGAAAACAATAAATAATACATAACTAATGTAACCTATGGTCTATGCATACTGAAAATATATTTAAATGTATTTAAAATCGGCTACTATGATTAAAATTATTGTAAAAAAGGGGGATTTTAAACACCGAAAATCTCCCTGAATGTGGGTAGTTTATATTATTATGTTCAAATGTGCTTTTAGGGGGTGGAATATTAAATATAATATTTTTAGTCGCAACAGCTACTCTCCGGGCTATGAGATCCCTTAAGTAGGATCAGTCTTTCGGCTGGTGTTTGTTGCAATCGAAGCATTCGTGTTTTGATGGTAATATGCAATTATTATAATTAACGCGCCAGACTTGTAACTTGTAATTCAACGCTCGGCGGGGTACATAGCCCGGAGAGTAGCTGTTGGTTGCAGTCTGGTTACGTTCCTTATAGTAAAATAAGGATTTTATAGAGGAACTTGCGACTGAAAATATTATGTTTATTATTATGTTGTTTATATTTTGTAGGTGGTGTTACATTATCTGTAAAAAAAACTGTTTAGACAAGTATATTAACCACTTTAATTAATTATTGATTGTGTTAGCCACTTTTAGTTTAAATTCAACATTGCTGTTTAAATGTTTCTCTTTTTACAATAATTTTAAAGGTATTTAAATAGATCTTCAATATGTTTGACCATAGGTTACATCAATTATGTATTATTGCATTCACAGAGTCCTGAGGATGATTTAAAATAAATCGAAACATCGACTATATCAGACATTGATCTTCCATAAGTTCCTGACCTATGTCTATCAAAAACAACCCCTATAAAATAACAAGGGTATCATTATACTTAATATTATTTATACTGTTTTTATATTTTACAATTTCCAAGGTTTCATATGCGTCCAGTTGTCTATTATTTGTTACATTCCTAATTAATCTTAAGTCGTTAATATCTATTCTATGATTGTTATGAAATGCATGTTAGGCAACACTACATTTTTATACTATCGTATTTGAGATGGGCCATATGCGTTTTGGATCTAGTTATAATTGGACATTTCGGTTGTCCAACATATCTCAAATTACAATCTTTCCTACAAATTTCGCAAATCCCTTTTGCTTAACTCAATTTTATCTGTTGCATTTGTTCGAATTTATTTCCGACAACTGTTATAGGTAAGCTTTTAAAAATCTTGCTTAAACCCTGAGTAAATCGGGGTTAATTTGGAATTGATACAGATTCTGTATTCTTTTGTTCGGTTTGGAAGATCGAGGAGTTTCGAAGATTTTCTCTGAACTTGCAGAGTGTCCACTTTTTCTTGTACACTAAAGTTTAACGCCGTCTACCTTGTAAGTTGTAAGCTACCCAATATTCTTAGCTACATATTTAATGAAAGCATTTTCCTTTGCAAATCTCTGATCATGTCAGTGTTAAATTCCCTCTGAATGATCAGTGATTTGCAAAAAAGAAAAGCTTTCGTTATGGATGTAGCTAAGCAAGGTAGCTTACAAAATAGACGGTGTTATAATTTAGTGTACCAGAAAAAATGATTTATAAAATGGTTACTCATAGAAAATGTCTCCCAAACATAGTTCTACCACAGGTTTTTAAAAGTTTATTTTTTAGGTTGGGTGCGATTATCGAAAGGGACGTATTGTTGTAATGGATGTGGAAGAAATTTTTCAAGGTTATTTAATCTAAAACGACACCGAAGACAAACTTGTACAAAAATTCAACTTCCTTGAAAAAGTTATTTTCTTTTTGAATTAAACTGTTTTAATTTCTTTGTACATTTAACTTGATATTTCATTAATAAAAAAATAACTGATTTAATATAATTACACAATTGTTAAATATGTAGGTATGTAGTATGTATTTAAGACCAATAATAAACACAAAATATTTGTTACTGTTTAAGATTTGCTATTTTTATAAACACTATCAATAATTCTCTGTCCTCTTGGTATTTTTAACGATCGACTGTTTCTTTTAATATATAGAGTGTCTTGGCAATAAGAGACAATAGTTTGGAAGCTCATATTTTAAATTTTATGATCTTTGCAAATTTGACCTCAAATAGCCGCATGTATGTGTAAATAGTTTGACGAAGAGGCCAGTTCTGATCTCTAATTAGTAATATTTATTTTTCACAACACATCGTTTTATCGATGAAGACCTAACGATGTTGGTACTTCCTCCTTCATCCGTGACGTCACAGTAAATAAATTATTAATAAATCAGTGGCTTCACGGTCAACGACTCCCACAACGATTCTGACAAGTTCTGATATATTCGGTTATCCGAAAACCAGTTTGGTAAGTTGTCTTACATTGTGCGCTGATAATTTAAATTAATCTCCCTATTTAAAATTGGGGCATATTTCTCATGATTTTAAATTTTGTTTCATTGTAATTTTAAAGGAAAACGTTAGAAAAGTTTTTGATTTAGCTATAAAAATACGAAAGTTTAGAAGATATCGATACTACAATATGCAATTGCTTTCCAAGCTGATGATCTGTGGTAGATTAACTAGATAAGTTTCGGGTGTAGGTAAATCTTCATGTATATTGCCTACGTATAAATACATTTGTCGTAGGTTTTAAATCTATACTGAACTATAATTACGTTCCAGTTAATTACTGAAATGCGTATTTTTTAATTAACTAAGGATTAAAGATTAGATAAGGACAATGAAAAATAATAAACGGATAATTAAAGGTAGTTAAAGGTAATCGAGGGTAAAATAAGGATGACATGAGGGTAATTGAGGGTAAGGTGTGACCTTTAAAGGCGAATAGCGTTTGCAAACACTTTTGGTGTTATTAATCCAAACTACACTTCCAAAATATTACCTTGTGCTTTTGAGACACTCTATTCAATACCATCAACTTTCTGTCTTCGTTGTCTAATGGGCTGCTCTTTGACTATATACAGCTTTATCTTATACAACTACATCTGTAAGTTATTTTCCTTACCTCGTCGCATTGCTTGCCTTGTTAGTATAGTTTTTAAGTAATATCTGTTTTAGGCTATTTTTGCCCAAATTGCTTGAGAAGATACGCCCATAGTAGAACGTTGGTAAGGCATATGAGATTGGAATGCGGTCAGAGCAGGCAGTTTTCATGTGACATTTGTTTCAAGCAATTTAAGTTGAAGCATCACATGAAGAACCACATAAAATCAAAGCATCCGGATTACGCTAGTCAGGTATAATTTTGCTGAATATTGCTGACGATGTAAATACTCTTGTAGTTACTTAATTTATTTCATGTTACAATCGATGTTACTTAGTTCAGTATATTCATACTATTCTGTTTATGTAAATAAATGTTTCGTTCTGAACGGGAGCTTGCATACTGTTTAATAATTAATACGTATAGCTAGCAAAACCGCTGGTGTGCCTAGCTTCTTATGGTCGGAATCGTGAAGCGAATAATAAACCACTTCTGGTACGTATTTTTTTGCTTATCTATATCATATAAGAATAAAAATAATAAGAATAATTTATTTGAGAATTTACATAAAATTAATGCTTCATTACAAAGTACTAGTAATCGACAGCTGAGTTATGAAAAACTCGCGTTTATCGATGTCAACAAAACTTGAGAAGTACAATATTCAAGCGGTTACAAAATTTAAGTCAATACAATTCATTTTACATTAAATATGTCTTATATATACAGGGTGTCCGGAAACAAAGTAGAAAAAAATTAACTGTAGATTCCTTAGCCCAAATTAATTGGGGTTCTTCATATAAAATTTTTCAAAGTACCCCTTTGTTTTCAAGTTATAGCCCCTTTAAAGGGGTACGTTAAGAACTATTTTAATTTTTTTACTCAAAAAATAAAATTCCAAAAAACAAAATATTTAGTATATCTACTACACTTATGAAAGGCATTTTGTGATTTTTTTAAATCCCCTTGAATGCTTCACCAAGGGGTGGAATGGGCAACCCCTAATATATTTTTAAAAATATTTTTGAAATCCATTCATTTTACATTTCAGGATAAAATATTTTTTGATTTCCTTGTTAATTTTAAAACTTTTTCTCCTCTGTAAAAAATGCCGTGTTACCAACCGTTTTCGTGATAAAAAATAAAATTTACGTTCATGCATTTCAATCGTTACTGATACCGATAATGTTTTTAAAGTTTTAGTAGGCTGCCATAATCGAAGTCTAAATATTCATTAACAACTTCTATGCAATAATAAACGTACACATTTTTTAAATCAAATTGACAAATATTATATTTATTAGTGGAATAATTTATTAAATACAAATAATATTACAGAAGTGAACCAATTTAAAAATTTATTAGGGCTTGCCCATTCCACCCCTTGGTGAAACACTCAAGGGGATGAAAAAACTCACAAGATGCATTTTAATATTTGTAGTAGATATGCCAAATATTTTGTTTTTTGGAATTTAATATTATTATTATTTGTATTTAATATATTATTCCATTAATAAATAAGGGGCGAGCGTGGGTGCGTCTTTACTATGTACATACTTCGATATGCGATGTAAAGCAACGTTAGGCGCGGTTAGTAGTTGGATGGGTGACCGTTCCAAGTGTTGTAGGGTATGTCCCCTACAAGTCAAAATACAAAAACAAAAAATTCTAAAAATAATCAAAAAATTCAATAATCTCATGCCACTTGGCAAACTATGTAAAAAAAGTCAATCAGACACGGTTAGCATCAATAAACCACATTTCAATTAAAAAAAATCTGGGAAAATAAGCCGATCATCGATAATTCACAATTAACCTAAATTCATCCAAATCTAAAGCCAAACATTCATTTACACTCATCCGTAACCAATTCATTACAAAAAACGTCACTTAAAAATACAGCCCCCGTATATTCATCAAACTAGACCAATTCCCCATTCGAATCCAAGTTCTCATAATTTTAATTCAACACGCCTCAATTTTATAAGCAATTTCCCTTTTTAAAATATTCAAATTTCTTGACCACCCCTCGTATACGTAACCCGCTTAAAATTAACCGTCGAGTCCATTTCCCCACGTTCTTAAAACAATTTCGTAAATTTTCTATTCTTACTTTTCGTTCAACCCCCGTATACGTTAAATCACGTTCAGTGCCTCGAGTCTCAAAAGTCCCCCATATCTTTTCACCGAATTTTCCAATCAAATTGCTATTATACTCTTTCCCCATTTTTCGATTACCCCTGTATAATAGCAGACACCCATACTATATCTCCATTCAGCTCGATTCATACCCGTATTGTACCTTGTTAATATCTTATCTTTTTATCTAACGCACTAACTGGAAACCTATTAACGGAGTTACAGATTGTTAACCGCGGACCTTTGTAATATATTACGGGGTCGAGCCAGATTTTGCCCATAAAACTTCTAATAACTTCCAAACAAAAATAGACTCAGCTTTCGTTCAAATTTTAATCAATTCCCCTTAGCATCGCCGATCTGCTCATATAAAAATTATTTTCAAATTCCAAAATTTTCAAGTATTGCGCAACATGATGCAATCGATGACTCATCCTTACCCGCACTGAGCAATTCCAAGCCTTTCCAGCTCTCCGCGAGACTCGACGGGGCGAGAAAAACGAAACTTTTCCAATTCAGTATAAATACCGGTGCATCGCAAGCCGTAGACAAGTTCAGTTTTGACAGTGACTCTAGTGTAAAGTTCGCGTAGTGTTTTAGTGGAAATTAAGTTTCAAAGTTAGCTTTGTGTAATAGCTGTTGACGCTGGGTCCGGTTACTATTTAATTTCATATTGTAGATACCCGCTCGGCTAGGTTTTCTTACTCCCTATTCCTTGCAATTTTATCGTGACGAGCTGTTCCATTCTAGCTTCCCAGGCCGAAACCTGGTTAAAAAGAGTTAGTTTTTAAGTATCGCCTTTAGTGCTCCTAATTTTAAGTTATTTTAATTTCTATTCCCGTCCAAAGCGACATTCCAATTTCTTACCGACCAGGCTACGTTAAAAGGATATTCTTCAGGACATTTTCTCAGATTTATTATTTTTTAAAATACATTTTTATGATAACTAAAGACTGAATTTCTGTTGTCGAATAGTTTCTACATTTAAAAAGAAACTTGTATAATAAATTAACCTATTCAAACTCTGTTCATTATCCCTTCAATAAATATTTTTGTATTCTCTTTTTAATTCATCGTATCATTATTTTTTCTTGAAAAAAAAACCTTCTACAACTAGGGTGTAGCTGTTGACCCTACAATAGCTATTTTAATAATAAAATAAGTGCAAACTTAAATAAAGTGATAGCAGCCAGTGCCAACTGCAATATACAGGGTGTAGCATTCAACCCGCAACAGCACTTAATAAACCAACCCTGAGACTCAACCCAACGAAAATAAGTGCACGGACGCCTCTGGGGTCTCAGCTCTAAACCCCCACCACTACCATTTTTTATTTTCAACGAAGCAGAGGCCTAAACCGTGTTCACAAGGAAGTCCGCGTCCTCGCCTCAAACATCTTCCAGCGGCTTGTATATCAGTGTATGCGCGGAAGCTATACAACCTTAGGCGAGGGTTGTATAGGGGATATAACATTCTTCGGAGGGGATGTAAAGCCGTCGGTCTCTTGTCTATTAAATGTTAGGCATGTAAAAGATCCCTACTCTTCTTAACGGAAGAGGTTCGGCAAAATTCCTGGTTGAGGGTAGCTCGTCTACAGGCGTCGGTGTTAGGCCTCAGTAGCGGAAATAGGCCGACGTTAAATAAATGTATAAATAATAATAATCCATTAATAAATATATCTCAATTTGATTTATGTGTACGTTTATTATTGCATAGAAGTTGTTAATGAATATTTAGATTATTTGATTATAGCAGCCTACTAAATCGTTAAAAACATTATCGGTATCAGTAGCGATTGAAATGCATGAATGTAAATTTTATTTTCTATCACGAACATGGCATTTTTTAGAGAGAAGAAAAAATTTTAGAATCAACAAGGGAATCAAAAAATATTTTATTCTGAAACGTAAAATGAATGGATTTTAAAAATATATTAGGGGTTGTCCATTCCACCCCTTGGTGAAGCACTGAAGGGGATGAAAAAAAATCAGAAGATGCCTTTCAATAAGTGTAGTAGATTTGCAAAATATTTTGTTTTTTTTTGGAATTTTATTTTTTGTTTAAAAAAATGAAAGTAGTTTTTAACGGACCCCTTTAAAGGGGTTATAACTTGAAAAAGAAGGGGTATTTTGAAAAATGTTATATGAAGAACCCCAACTAATTTTGACTAAGGAATATATAATTAATTTTTTTCTACTTTGTTTCCGGACACCCTGTATATTATATGCAATATTGGTGTTTTAGTGGAAAGAGAAATAACTGCAAAATAAAGAATAATTCCAGGGAGACGGTTGAAGTGGATAGTGTAAATAGTATAATACCTTGATACCAGTGCAGCTGATTCAATATTTTTTCAAACATATTTGGATTAGTTAATACTAAAGGTTTTGATTTTTTTACAAAATTCTCTTTTATTGACAAGTTTTATTATACTTAGATGGAGCAAATTATAGAGTTTAAGTCCATAGAAAGTAATAAATTTTTGGCAGGCTTCATTAGAACGCTTAGATATTTCAAGAACATTTTCAGGCTAGCTCGGGTTAAGTGTTCTTGATTATAAAATTTTCTTAGAGACGGGAAAAAATAATATACACCTTTGAGACATGTGATGACATACAAATTTCGAATATTTAATATTTTTGAATCTTTATAAACCAGATTCATTGGACTTCTAAAATTAAATTTAAATGTGATTTTCAAGAGTTTATTTTAACTTGCAAAACACAACAAGGTATAATTTACTTATAACTCAGTATGTTCAGCTTTTACTGTTCATAACGATTCATGGTTAGAATCCCAATTGAACGTGTCATTTGTAGTATTCTGATTAATATTCATCTTTTATGTGAGACAAGCTATCTTCTGTTGTTTTGCGATTAACATAATTTTTTATTTGCTCTGCTGAAAAGTACCCGATAAAGTTATTTGCACTCGTTATATTATTATTACTTATATAATAAAATCTCTATTTTGCTACTGTAGTTTTTTGCATAGTGATGTACAGGGTACCGACAATAAATGCTACAAAATTGCAGAACTGAATCTACACATAATGAAAAAAGATATTTTTTAAAAACTTGCTTTTGTTACAGTCGTACTAAAAAGTAAAAAAATAATTGCAAGAAAAGCGAGGTGTGCGCATTTTGTATGCATGATGCGCACGCCTTACTTTTCTTGCAATTATTTTTGATTTTTTTGTACGACTTTAAGAAAAGCAAGTTTTTATTTTTCTAATTTTTAGTCATATTTTAATTTTATATACAGTAGAACCAATTTACATCAATCCATTCATTGGAGCTGGGTTCCGAGGTATAAACCTAACGATATTCCATTATGTCACCGGAACTACCGTACCATTTATACAGGAAAAAGTGAACGTGATCAGGCGAGAAACCTTTTATATTCTACGTTTTGCCGGAGGTGCCGGTTGGATGATAGACAATCAAATTTCATCTCCCGCGCCCCCTACGTGCGGATATTTGCAAATATAACAGTGAAACACTATATTGTCATCTCATCTTAGTGCAACATTTCATATAATAATAATGGTTTATTGTCCAACAGGCTCACGTCCAATTACAGGACATTTTGAAGTGTACAAAATAAAGTACTACTAACTAATCTAAAAGTTAAAAATAGGATAAGAAAAAATAAACAAATACAATAAGAAAAAATACAATAGAGACCACAAATGTAAAGAAGTTCAAATGTGCTTTTAGAGGGCGGAATATTAAACATAATATTTTTAGTCGCAAACTCCTCTATAAAATCCTTATTTTACTCTAAAGAACGTAACCAGACTGCAACCAACAGCTACTCTCCGGGCTATGTGCCTCGCCGAGTGCTGAATCACAAGTTACAAGTCTGTCGCGTTAAGTGTAATAATTGCATATTACCATCAAAACGCTAATGCTTCGATTGCAACATATTATGTCTAATATTCCGCCCTATAAAAGCACATTTGAACTATGCTAAGCCCAGCCAGGCTATTTATTTTTCGATTGCAACAGACACTGGACCGCTAGATGGCGCCTGCTGACTGTTTTACATGTCGCTATTGTAAAAAAAATACCGGGATGTAACAAATAGTCAAAGGATCCTCGTGCCGGTCGTCACATGCCTACCTTGCACTGACGAGTGCCAACAGCTCGAAACTGCAGTCTGCAAGTGGTGTGTGATGACTGGCAAGAGAGCTCCTTTAAGTAGGATCAGTTTTTCGGCTGGTGTTTGTTGTTGCTGGTGTTAAATGTAAAGAAGTACAACTTATATATGACAAGTTAGATTATAAAAACAGTTACATAAAAATTATAATTACCTACATTTAAATATTTGAAGGGCTAAAATATCAGTTTTAATTAATTGTAAAAATACGTACATAATGGCATATAAAAATATTAGTGTCTAGTTAAACCCAATTGTAGCATTATATTTTTTAGTTTGTTTAAATTACATTGTAGTCCAGGTAATGGTAGGTTTTGACTTGCAAAAGGCCAGACAGAAATGAAATTTGGTAGGATGGTAAATATAGGTCTCCTAATGGTACACCTAAGTTCTCCACGCCAAGGGGTGGAAAACTATGCATAGCTGCACTTTTTGAGGAATAACGCCGTTATCTGGAACAATTAAAAAATGTGGACTATAAAATTCTTCATCTTTTTAATTTATTCATTTTTTATCTGCGACCAATAGTTTCCGAGATGCCGCGCGCCAAAATTAGGGGTTGATTTACAATGTTTTATGAAAGGGCAATATTTTGTGAGTCTGATGATGCCTCATTTGTAAATTTTAGTTATGTACAACGAAAGATATGATTTATTGAAGCGCGCCGCGACCTACTCATTTGAGTATCCACATATTTATGTGGATTTTTTAATTATCGATATTGAAGGTCGATATACGTTTACATATTTTTATATAATCGACAAATATATTATATTCTTGCATACATGATATAAAAAAATATTGCTTGCAACTCGTTTCCACATCCCCCCTTGAGGTATAGTATAGTTTCTTATGTGGTATATCCCCAATAGGCCTAATCCAGTCGAAATAGAGGTTTAATTCACATTGCGTCGCTTACGATGATGCAAACTAGACTCGTTTTCATTCTCATGATCTTGAGACATCAATTCTGAAGTAGGGTCGGCAAAACCGTGCTCGGGTACAACGTGTACCAGTTTCTTCATGTAAAATATTATTCTATTCAACGGGAGAGGAAATATATCAATATACATGATTCCCACCGTGTAGCAAGACATTTTTTTACCGAACAGCTCCAACAAAATGTGCCTCATTGCCTTGCTGAAGTTAAAGTTGGAAGAACACAACGACATGGTTAAGTAGAGGCAGTCGAAGACGCCGATTCTTTAATTGTTCAGTCTGCTATCGAAATGTGCTCGTGTTGTTGACTGCTGGAGCAAAAGATCTCCCAAATGTTTATTTGCAAAAACCGACTAGGGGGAACAAGGAGGAAGAGTTTTATTCGCCCCAGAGTGTCCAATATAGCGATATTATTGCGAAGGACATCTTGTTTGTGCATGCCTTCAGTGGCTGCGACACTACATTGGTTCTATTTAATCAGGGAAAGATCCGGTTTCTCAATACCCTAGCGAAGAACCAGAGCTTAAATGACGCAGTTCAGGTAGTTGAAGACCCCAATGCCGATTTAGCGGAAGTGGCTGCTGGAGAATTTTTTTTATTGAGCCAGTATGGCGCAGGGAGTGAACATATCATATCATCATCATGTATGCAAGGATATAATATATTTGTCGATTATACAAAAATATATAAACATGTATCTCTGACTTTTCCTTTGGCGTAAACGTCACGGGCGCAGAGGCTTTTTTCCAATAATTCTATTATTTTGTAGATTCGGTGATTTGTTTTGAAGAGGAAACAATACATGTGGTAGAAAACCCAAATAGTAGGAAAGAATATGTATCTACCTTAGATATGGATAATTTAAAAATCCACGTATTTGCGTAGGTCGCGGCGTGCTTCAAAATATCATATATTTCGTTGTATACAACCAAACCTTACAAAAGAGGCATCATCAGGCTCACAAAATATTGCTCTTTCATAAAAAAATATTGGGGAATCTTCGTAATAATCGGCGATGAAAATGAGATTTTGTTGAAAATTGCAAATCAACCCCCAAATTTGGCGCGCTGTATCTCGAAAACTATCGGTCGCAAGCAAAAAATGAACTCAAAAAGATGCAAAATTTTATAGTCTACATTTTTTATTTGAACATTTTTTCGATATCACTCCAAATAACGGGCTATTCCTCATAAAGTGCGGCAATACACAGTTTTTCACCCCCTACCCCTCGAGCGGTACCACCTGGAGGTCGCAAACTTGGGTGTACCATTAGTAGGCCTATGTCTACCGTCCTACCAAATTTTTTTTCTGTCTGACCTTTTGCAAGTCAACCCTTTTTTTTTGTACCCATTTCCTGGATTATTGGTTAATGTCGCATAAGTGACTAACACTGTTGAAATTAATGCACATTGTGTGTATTGGAGAATTACAAAACACATTTATTCTAGCTGTACATAATACAATACAATACGTTTATTGAAAAAAAAGCAGTACAGGTACATACATTTTTCGAAAAGGAAGTGTATCAACAATGCTGCTTTATAACACTTCCTGAGTACAGAAATATTTATACATGTAAAAAAAATATTTAATGTACATTAAAGTTTTCTAATCTTGATAGGATATTGTCTTCCTTTAACTTACATTTTACAGTTGCCACTGATATGTTGTGATAATGAGCTGGCAGGTTATTAATAATATATTTATGCTACTATGAATGAAACGGAAGATCGAAAAGATGCATTTTTGTGAGCGGGAATACAATCTTTATTTTCAACATGTCTTAGATCCGTATGGTAGATTTCAGAACGCCTATGTATTTTATTAAATAGATAATTTGGTGTTTCTGTTTTGAAAATGTTTAATACGAATCCTACAATGTGTATAAATCTCCTTTCACACATATTTAATAAGTTGAAAGCATGTAAATGTGGAGTTATATGACCAAATTGAGGCACAGTTGTAAAATATCGTACACAGCAATTTTGAATTTTTTGCAAATGGAATTTGTCTTCCTGTGAGAGACAGGGACCGTACACAGTATCTGCGTAATTTAAGTGCGATAGAACCATAGTTTCAGAAAGCAATATTTTAGTATTTGTATTTAGATATTTTTTGAATGAGTATAACTGTTTTAAACAATAAAAAGCCTTTTTACAAATAGTATTTACGTGTTTAGAGAAATTTAATAAAGGATCAAAATTAACACCCAGGTTTTTAACGTTGCTGGTTGATGCAATGATCTCATTATTTACTTGAATATTCAGTTCTCTAAGACTCAATAGCTGCTGAGATGTTCCAAAAACAATACTGTGACTTTTGTTAGCATTTAGCATAAGAGTATTTTGGATTGTCCATTCGTATATAAGACGTAAATCATTATTTATGTAAAATTCAGCCATTTAAGCTTCTGTAGAGGAGAAACTATGCATTAGCTGAATATCATCAGCGTACATGTATAATTTTGAATTAAGTGGGAGCCTTGCTACATCCGCAATAAAAATGTTAAAAAGAAGTGGTCCAAGGATAGATCCCTGTGGAACACAGGGTTAGTATCGAGTTTCCTGTATTAACACTTGTCTGCCGTGGAGATAATTTTGAAACCAGGAGAAAGTACTTCCAGATACGCCATAATAACTTAGCTTTGCAATCAAGCAATTAATATCTAGAGAGTCAAAAGCCTTTGTCATATCAAGTAATGTCAGGGAGGTGCGTGGTATCAATGGCTCGCAAGATATCGTCAGTTATATTACTTAGTAAAGTAGAAGTACTAAAACCTTTTTGGAATCCAGACTGGTTTGAAGGAATTATTGAATGTTGAGACAGTTGTTCATATATAGCTGATTCCGTAATTTTTAGAGAAACCGAGAGCAGACTAATAGGGCGCAGATCTTTAAGTTGTTCTGGATTTTTTTTTGGTATGGGCTTAATACAAGATAGTTTTCATTGAGGACGTAGAATACCTAATTCGAACGATATATTAATAATATGTGTTAGCGTGGCTGATATCCATGGTAAAGCAAGTTGTAGCGCGCCAATATCCATTGGCTGGATATCGGTCTCGATAACTAGGGCCGAGTAGGACTATTACTCTTTGCACCTAGATTATCTCTGTAGACCTGGACCGGCCTTCGTGATAGGTGGGCCCGCGTACTTCTACCAGACCCAGCTCACAAATGTGAGATGTGTCGTGGTATTTTCTGCGGACCTCCCCTGGTCCTGGCTGTTGAACCTCGCTGGCTGAGGTCTCTTCTGGCGCTCTTCTTGTCTTGATGTTTTCTTTCTTCGCCAGCTTGTCACCCCCGGGGGTAGTCATCGGTCGAGTTGGGTTTAGGAAGTTTTGGCTGGGACTAACTGCCGGTACGTAGGACATCAATTGATATCCTACCCCGGATCGTCGGAAAGGTAAGGATGAGCTGTGTAGCTCGGGAGTGTGGAGACCTAAGTGCTTCTTTTAGCATTTTCGGTCTCCACGGAGCAGGTAGGACAACGGGCGTCGGACGGTATGTTGTCTGACGCCCGCAAGGAGGTTGGGTTAGGGTTGAAAACGTCATGTCTCTGGTAGTGGTGGTCCGTCCTGGCGTATCTGAAACAGATCTGTTAGCGGGAAATAAAGGTTATACTTACCCGTTGTCCAGTAGCTGAACCCTCGGTCGCTTGTGCCTCGGGGCGTCGGCGGGGTCGTAATCAGTGGCCTGTCTGATCAGCGGGTTCCCATGCTCCTCGGCTTGGGCGTACAGCTTCTTCGCTCGTTCCCGGATGACTTCAGCGACCGTGGTGTACTCCAGGTCTCTGACGATGTCTGCGGTTCTCACGTACCATGGGGCGTCAACTACCGTCCTGAGGGCGATGTTCTCCACTGCCTGGATTCTCTTCATGTAGGACTTTGTCTGGTAGCCCCACGCTACCGAGGCGTACGTCAGCTGCGGCCTGATGAGGGTCTTGATAAGCGTGAGCTTGTTCCTCAAGTTAAGTCGGCTCCCATTTCCCGTCATTGGGTAGATGAGGGCTCTCGTACGTCGGGCCTTGGCTGTGATGGCGTCCGTGTTTTGTCTCCATGTTAGGCTTCTGTCCATGACCACGCCAAAGTATTTGACGGTGTCGTGCCATTGGATGTCCTCGCCGTTCATGGAGACGTGTCCTGTGGGAATTTCTTTCCGCACTCGTCTGAAGAGGATGGCTTGGCTCTTGTCGGCGTTGACTGCGACTTTCCACTTCGTGCACCATTCTTCCAGGTGTGTGGCCGCTTCCTGGAGTTTTCTGGTTGCGTCTCTGGCCTTCCAGGATCTGGCAATCAGGGCGGTGTCGTCTGCATACAGGGCTAGGGCTGTGTGGTCGGTCCGGGGGAGGTCCGAGGTATAGATGGCGAACAGGTGCGGTGACAGCACCGATCCCTGTGGAACTCCCGCTTCCACGGTCCTGTAGGTGGAGAGTTGGTCCGAGATTTTCACCCTTAGCTGTCTGCAGTGTAGGTAGGATCTCACTAGTTTGACGAGTTCGATGGGGTAACCCATACTCATCATTTTAGCTAAGAGACCGTCGTGCCAGACCGTGTCGAATACTTTGGCGACGTCTAGGAACAGCGCCGCGGTGACTTGACGCTGGTTGAACCCCTTGGTGATCTCCTCGGTGAGGCGAAGCACTTGGAGTTCCGTGGAATGTCCTGTTCGGTATGCGAACTGTTCATCCGGGATGATGTTCAGCTCTTCTGTCTTCTCTGTTAGCCTCTTCAAGATGACCCGTTCTGCAACCTTGCTCATGGCTGGGAGGAGGCTGATGGGCCTGTAAGAAGACGGGAAAATTAGTTCTTTCCCTGGTTTAGGGATCATAATGACGTCGGCCTTTTTCCACCTGGCTGGAAAGTGCCGTAACCTTAACATCGCGTTTACAATGTTGACTAGCGCCGCTACTCCTTTCCTGGGCAGCTTTTTGAGAGCGATGTTTCCTATCTTGTCACATCCCGGAGCTTTTCTCGCAAGTTGTAGCATTTTAGCTGATAATCCATCGTGACCTATGGTGTGAGGTTTTGCTTATTTGTGATCTCTACAATTTTTTGAACAGTAATGGTTTAAAAATAAATTGAATATCATCCATAAATTTTGTTCCCAGAAATATCTCATTATGTTGTTCGTTAGATTCTAGATTAGGTATGGAGTCCATGAAGTAATTGTTAATGTTGTTAGAGCATTACGAAGATCCTTGATATGAAATGTAAGATTTTGCGTCGACTGTTGCCTTGGAACTAAATAATTTAATGCAGCCAGAAGGCCAGAATAATCGATTTCAGTGTGTAACAGTTTGTAAAGGAAAGCTGGGGAGTTGTATTTACGACAAGTCTCTAAAGATTGGAGGTTAAAACATTGGATTAAATAATTATTATCTATTCGTCGCTCAGGATAATTATTTGTAGTCTTAAAATACAAAAGGTTTAAAAATCTCCTTTGCACGCTTTCTAAGGCATATTTGTGGCAATAATAATGAGGATTCCAAGTTAAAATGCCGTATTCCAGTTTAGATCTTACGTATGAGGTATATAGTATTTATAAAGCAGCAGTATCAGTAAGCGATAAACAATTACGTATAATAAATCCAAGCATTTTAACTGCTTCAGACGTTTTTGTATTTATATGCTGGATGAAAGTCATTTGTGAATAAAAAATCACCCCTAAGTCTTTTGTTGTGCTTTCTTTGACTAATGTGTTACCATCAATAGTATATTCATGTTATATTTAATCGTTTCCCGGAGTGTCATTACTTTACATTTCGAAACATTCAAATGCAGTTTATTGACATCACACCAAATCTTAATATTATTCAAGTCATTCTGTAGGCGTAATACCGCCCTCAATGGTATGGATATTTGTAAAGATTCTTAAATCGTCGGCAAAACACACTTTATTACAACTAATATTATTAAATAAATCGTTAATAAAAAACAGAAAGAACAATTGGCCGAGATTGGAGCCTTGGAGAACCCCAGAGGCAGCAATAATCGTTTGTGAGTTAAAACCATTATATGTAAACAAACTGTTTACGTTTATAGAAGTAGAATTGAAAAAACAAAACTAGTTGAATGCGGAAACCAGTATTTAAAAGTTTTTCGCATAATAACTTATGGTCGAACTTATCGGAGGGTTTTGAAAAGTCCGTATATATCACGTCCACCTGACTTTTATTATCGAGTTCTTTGCTCACAAAGTGAGAAAATATGACAGGATTACTAACGGTAGATCTATTACTAACAAATCCATGTTGAAAGGGAGATAAAATGTATTTAGTTGAAAGGTATAAGACTATTGCAAAAACCTTCGCGAAATTAGATAGGATGGATATTCCGCGGTAATTATTAATTTTTGCGACATCACCACTTTCAAATAGGGCAGAGTTTTGCAAGACATGTTAAGCAAATGACATAACGGTTCAGCTAAAATATAACCACAATCTTTGACCACGAACGGTGGAATTAAATCGGGACCCGAGGTTAATTTGTTTTTGAGTTTTTTGATCTCATGGTATATTTCGTCTACATTTATCTTATCAATAGGTACATTATTATTGTATAAACAAGTTGTTTCAGTCATAAAATTTATATCTATATGATTATCAGCTGGCGTAAGTATATAGCTAAAAAATTCAGCGAATACGTTGACAATGTCTTTCTGATTATCATACGCTTCATTCTCAAAAACAGTTCGCAGGAATTATAGAATTACTTTTTTTTATTGTATGTATGAGTTTTGCGGATCTACAATTAGAGGCGATTGAACATCAGACCGATTAGATATCGTATGCTTTGATTTGATTTCAGCAATTGATTATGTCAGGAAGTGCGTTAAATAAAGGATGCAAGATTTGAAGACAAATGTGAAAACTGAAAAACATTATATTGTGAGTTATAGAAAAGCAAGTAAAAATACGGGGAACAGTTGCTATGGACGACTCTTCAAGATGTGCTCCAAAACGTAGTTTTTATTTAATATATCTGGAATAAATTACAGATATGAGATTGGGTACCTTGGCTACTGTTAATAAAGAATTTCTTTAGGTGCTGCGAAACTGTGAAACGCTTCGCTTCTAGTTAACATTCAAAATATTGGAGAAAGTCCTTACGAAAGCCTGTGAACCGACTCTCATTGCTATAACTTAAACAATTCCAGAAAGTCAACCACATAATATCACGGCAATTATTACTTGACGCCCTTGATACTTTATTGTAGTTAGTTGCATCAAACTTTACTTTTATTTGTTTTAATATAATAATTTATAATAAGTAATATGTTTTTTTTATTTTTAGAATTTGTTTTACTGCACCGCTGCCCGAATTGTATAAAAACATACAAGCACGCAACTACTCTGAGGAGACATCTTAGATATGAGTGTGGAAAGAATCCTCAGTTTGTTTGTGAATATTGTCCGAAGGCTTATACTCAGAAAACTAATTTAAAGAACCACTACATGAAAAACCATAACGCAGCTATGATTATAGAATAGAAATAATGCATCCGTAACATATTAGCAGTGGATATTTGTACCAAGTTTTTAGTAAATAAAATGGAGTTGAGAATAATTGTGAGTGTATTTTATCTGCGTATTGAAATTAAAATGCAATGTCTGAAGAAGGTCGGAACCTTTGCTGTAAAATCAAGGCAGAAATTGTTAAACATCGTTAAAATAATTATAGCAGATGATGGTAGCATAATTACTAAAACGCATATTGAATATTTGTAGTGTATTGTTTTTATCATAGTTAGAATTTTAAAAATTTTGACAATCGTATTGCCTCTTTTACTTCCACGTCCAGTGAAAGTATAGTAACGCAATAAAAATATATATATATTTTTTTTTGAAATAGGCTTAAAATGTCATGAAACAGTTCCTGTCTGTCGGTCTGTCTGTAACTTTTTGTGCGCACGTTTACTCTGGAACCGTTTATCATATTAACTTGAAATTTGGTACACTTATGTATTGTAACGAGATCTGGAACTAGATTATATTTTGATCTAATTCCGTTGAAGGGTTCGGGGGTAAATGGGGCAAATAAGGGTAAATAGGCAAAACAAGCAAGTAAGAGTTCATAAAATTGCAATTGAAGGCATGTACTTAAAGGTAAGGTCTCAACATATTTTTTTGGCATCAGCCCCCCCACCCCCCTCACTATCACGCCCAATACCACCCCCACACTATTATGAAAGGGAGCAAAAAAAATTAAAATCTAATTTAGAAAAAAAAAATTATATCTTACCTGCGACAGTTTTCTTATTCTAAATATTTAAAACCTGCTCACAAACATTTTTTATTATTAATATTGAAATTTTTATATTGAATAGTTACACCTATACTTGTGCGCGTATACGTATAATGCCGGAAATGACGGGAAATCGCCGCGCGCATGTATGTACCAAAAATTACAAAAAATCGGCTAAATTAAAAAAAAGTTATTTTTTTAGTTACATCACGTGAAAGTACATAAGAATACCTTCATTTTGGTAAAATAAAAATTTCGTTCGATCATTTGGACAAATTGGGGAAAGTATTGAAAATTTTGTATAATTTAGACTAAGAATGGAATTACGGCCAAACCGTTGGATATTTTTTGCTAAAATTTATCAGGCTATTTCTTGGTTATATATGTTACTTTCTCCTAAAATTTTATCAAACTTGGTTTAATTTTGGCCAAGTTAGCCATAATTCAGTTTTTGACGTTTTTTCAGTATATTTATATACATATCGTGGGAGGCGGTGACCCAATTTTCACGAAATTTGAACTGAAGGTTCCTTTACCGGCGACAATATAAGGGCACCATTCTCGTTCCTTAACTAGCATTTTAAAGGGTCCAAAATAAATTGAAACTAAAAACCACCCTTAAAAATGATCAATTTATTTTTTTTTCTCGAAAAAAAGGTTCCCCCACTTACTCAAAGCGGAAAACTCAGAGTATTCTTAGTTTCGCCAAAACAAACTTATTTTTTTATGTCGCGTTGCCCCATGTATAATTTTCTCTGAAAATCTAATTAATTCTAAGATTTCACCGCATTCGTAATAAAAAAAATAGTATGAGAAATTCGTGCGGTTATCTATTGCCCACTTTTGCAGATGAGCGCACGAACGAAGTGAGTGTCACCGCTCTCGTAGGCAATAGATGACTTACCGCACTTATTTCACAATATCCTATTGTTTTTTTTCTTATTTTCTTTACCAATTTTTTGTGTACTGACGCCAGAAAAGTTTAAAATGCTAAATTCAAACACTACAACGCAAACTTGTATTGACTTAACATGCGCTTACTATGCGTTTTGACAGCATTTTTAATCTTCCAAAAAACTATTCCATGGGTAACTCGATTTTTAGTGCTTCGTATACCTCAACACCTGAAACCTTAAAGTCGCATTATCTCAAAAACTTCCCTATCCAACCTTATACTGTTTTACTCATTCTAACTCAGAAAAAATCTAGTTTTGAAATTCAAATGAATTACTATATCATTTGAAAATCGAAAGTTGACATCACTTCGGGTTAGACAACAAACATCAGAAAAATAAAAACAAAGTTCATTAGATGCAAAAAAATTTTCTAAGTATTCTTGTAAAATTTCAAAACTCGAGAAGCGACGAAAAGGTGCTGTAACAACTAAGGAAATCACCCGGTATAGTAGACAGCCCCCAAATACAAAGTCAAGGCTGCCCGCAAGAGAGTTACCCATTTGAAGAAACGCAGAAAATATCCGTTACTCACCGACATTGCTAGTGTCGGTACAGGGAATCGAACCTAGAACACAGCAGAGTCCGACCAAGGAAGTTAGCCCCACAACGCCCTCTAGCCGACTGAGCTGCTAGAAAATCTTCAGGATTTTTTATTGGGGATCTGAACATGCTACGAGAGAATCTGTCTGTCATTATTTATCCTTAAAGTTGACAATAACTGTATTTAACATAGTACGTTTCTGATACATATACTTGTAAAAATTGCCAATTTCATTGTTATTATTTTAAAGTGTCTAATAAATTATGTATCTATTTTTTTTTGTTCACTAATAAATTATTTATATTTTTTAGATGTTATGCACCAGTGTCCGAACTGCATCAAAAAATACAAACACCTGAACAATTTACGAAGGCATCTTAGGTACGAGTGCGGGAAAAATCCGCAGTTTCATTGCAAATATTGTCCTAAAGCTTACACGCAGAAAAGCACTTTGAAGAGTCACTACTATAAGCATCATGAATCGTTTACTTTTGAGGAAACGAAGCCAGTTCCCTTTCAGGAATATTTAATCTATGCCTCTGAGAAGAAATGATAAATGTCAGACGAATATATGTAATAGGTTTTCTGAATTAAATTGAAAAGTGTTCCCTGTCTAGTTGGTACGTTATGTTTGCATGTGATGTTTCGCTAGTGCCGGGAAATAAACCTGCTGTACTTTAGTGAACAATGTACAGGGTGATCACTTAAGAGAAAAAACAATAATTACTAAATAGGTGTGGAGTAACTAGTTTTACAATTCTGTAGCAATTTTTCAATTTAATTCAAGTCAGACGAAATCCTAATACTAATTTTTAACGTATCAAACTGGTGACACTGAGAACATCATCATTGAGAACTAATAATGAAAAAATTTTATAAAATGTTTTTCTTGTTCATTTTAGAATATTGTGTAAATAAATTTTTAAATGTCATGTTAATATTTTATATGAAATAAACTTGTTTTAGCTTAAACTGTGTTTTATATATGACTAAAATTAGGCTGTATGACCTTCGAGTAAATTAAAAGAAATTCATAAAATCAGTGCCACAACACTATGGATATATCACTGAACAGAGCAAGGATGTAGTGACATTGTGACTAGCAGGATAGTTAAAACTATAAAATCTGATGGATTATAAGAGTCGTTGCACAAATGACGGTTCATTGAACATATTTTAATTGTGACCACAGTTTTATATCTGGGGTAAGTTATTAATCACATAATTAGCTAACAAGAAAACGCCAATTTAAATACTGATCTGCGGTGTCTTGAAGTTGACATAAAGTTCTTCATGCCTCTGAGTGTTCTCTGATGAACGCAATTCACTTTTCTGAAGCAAGTACTGGGTTTTTTATTGTCTATGGAGCTTAAGACAAACCAATGAGAACAAATCTCACTAATTTAATTTTAATACCATTCAAACTGTGATAAAATTTGTCATACAGGGTGTTGGTAATGGGAGATGGAGGACATCGAGCTGTTTCCAAAACACCTCTTTATTCATCTCCCCTCGTATCACTCTAAAATCAGAAAGATTGTTTTATTATTGTGGTTAATTCACTTATTTGTCAGTAAACTTACGACCTATTCCACTGACTTAATTTGGTTCATGTTGCAGTCTAAATAGCTAAATAATTATTTTTTTGATTCATGTTCAATCTGGAAGAGCAGCATAACATAAAGTAATGTTAAAATATGTTATAAGTTAAGTCACTATGTTGGTAAGTTACCTTACGTGAATTGTGTTTATAGCATTTAACTACAAATTAAACTTTCAAACGCAGGTCCTTTTTTAAGTTTAATAACGATTTAAGAGCACACAATGTGAATTAGATTCCTTGTCATTACACGATTGAATACTGAATGATACTTACCCTGCCTTCAAGTTGACGGTGATCGAACTAACGTTCATCGATAACTTCGGGTGGTATATTTAGTGTTACGCTAGAAATTCAAATAACTTTTTTTAAATAGGATTTTTAATTAGTATTGATATTGTTCTTTCTCTCCGAATTTTCGGGAATTAGAGGTGTTTTCTAAATTAATTACTGACTGTATCTACAAGAAGTCGTTTTGGTTTGTACTAATCCATTTAGGGTTTAACCTTCGTGTAGTAATTTATTGTGATTCCAATCTGTACTAGTTTACATTTTTGGATTGTGGTAGCATTTTTATGCAAATGTAAGATGTAATATGTTATGTTTATTTCTTTTTTTTTTTTTTTTTATACATTTATTTAACGTCGGCCTATTTTCGCTACTGAGGCCTAACACCGACGCCTGTAGACGAGCTACCCCCAACCAGGAATTTTGCCGAACCTCTTCCCTTAAGAAGAGTAGGGATCTTTTACTTGCCTAACATTTAATAGACAAGGGACCGACGGCTTTACATCCCCTCCGAAGGATGGTATATCTCCTATACAACCCTCGCCTAAGGTTGTATAGCTTCCGCGCATACACTGATATACAAGCCGCTGGAAGATGTGTGAGGCGAGAACGCGGTTTCCGTTGAAATGGTCACCAATCCAAGTACTAACCGCGCCTGTCGTTGCTTTACATCGCATACCGAAGTATGTACATAGTAAAGACGCACCTACGCTCGCCCCCTATGTTTATTTCTTTTCTTGTCATATATAGTGATCATTCCACGCTTTCTATCATCTTAACTTACCATCATCTAACCATTTTCATAGAACGCTGTGAAACACCTTTCAAACAAGGTCTGTTAAATTTTTTTTCTGGCATAGGATCTTTGGTGGAGTTACCGATTGTGAAAGTTTCAACTGAAATTAATAGTTCTATTTTGTATATTTTCCTTATTACCTGTATCGACTAATGCCGTCCCTGTGGCTACATTTACCCTCCTGGACAACCAGAGACGAAGAACTACCCGGACCGGGAGGCCACGCAAGTCAAATAAAAGCAATCATCATATTTTTTCTTGCAACCTTATAATTATTTATTTTTCCTACAATTAATTGGGGTATAAATTTACATCATCACGCCTAACTTAGTTAGTTTCGGAAACGCCTGCGATTAACGTACATGACAGAGAAGTTAAGCTAATATGGCGGCTCAAAATTTGAAAAAGTATAGAAAATTTTCTGTACATGCGTTACGGGTGTACATATGGGTTTTTTTCGAATCAGCTCGATGTCCTCTATCTATTAAACAATATACAGTTACTCACAAAACACTCTTTATGAATGTTGTACTGGACATAAATCGAATATAAATATTTTCTAATTTTTATACATGAAACATACTCATCAGATGTTAGTACACGTGTACATGGAGACTTTGGAAGTGCTGGACATACGATCTAAGTTATGTAAATATTGGAAACAAGAGTGGGCTGAAAATTGAGCCTTGAGGAAGCCGAATTTTCTTGAAGGCCGAAGGTTTTAGAATCTCATCTCTATATTGTTATCCCTGATCTTACACCTAGTTATGAAGCAATGATGCATCAGATGTATCATGGACATATCCAGTAATATTGGCGATGTAAGACAATACTTGTCCCTGGTCTGAATTGTGCCATTGTAATGGCCACTGTCTGTTATTATTATTGTTATTAATCACAGCAATGTATCTAAATTGCTTCTGCTGAAGTTGACAATATTTGTGTATCTCAGTCAAGCCCCACAGGTTATTTACAAATGTGAAACATAACATTATGGTTTCTTTCTGGTTGACTAGGAAGAATCTGACATGTCATATTTGCCTAGAAATGCCAATATAAATATTACTGTGCCGACATGCATTGTCGTTCATCAGTTTTTTGCATATTTCAATTGTATACGGACGGATATCGCGTGCGGACTCCGATAACTGGTGACTTCATGCTAATAATCCAGTTTATGAGTGGATCAGTTTTCTTCGTACCCTAAATTACGGTCGTATACTGAACTTTAATTAATTATTCTACAGTCACACGTCATGTTTTTGCCAATTTTATAATCTCCAGGCAATAGGAAACCGAACACGAGAACGAGAGAGGGAAATTTGATCACACAGTTATGGACATATTGCAGTTGAACTAGTTCATAGCAAGTACTAATCCAATCAATAGGGAACGGCCCAATGTTAAATTTACCAAAAATCCTAACAGCAAACAAAAAATATGGTCGTATAAAATAAAAAATTCTAAGAAACATAGCGTCAATAGCCCGTGGATCCTCGATGTGTTTCATAACCTAAAAAATTGGTAAAGTTGAAAAGAACGGTTTTTCACGTAAAAAAAGAAAACTAAAGCTCGTAGAGAAAAAAGTTGAATGAGAAAGTTGTAGACATTAAAAAGATCTATCGATTCACTTTTTGTGGATGTCGATCGGTACATTAGATTTCGAGATAAATCGAAATAAACCGTCAAAAATCGACTTTTTTGCTTTTCGTGTATCTTTTTCAAATTGACGTTTTTAAAATGGTTACTCAGTGAAAATGTAGCCTGTGGCAAGCCAAATAAGTGCCTTTTTTCGAAATTGAATTTTTTAAAAATTTTTCGAGATATACAGATTTTTCGAAAAAAAGGTCTTCTCGGAAATCGGGTCCTCTTGCTCGACGGATAATCCTACAGAAACGATTTTGGGCTTGTTTTTTTCTTCAAGACTTGTAATATCATGGCAAAAAAATGATAAACAATTTTTCAAATTTTAAGTGTCCAAAAATGACTGAAAAAAAAAAATCTTTCGGTCACGTTTTTTTCAAATATCTTTTCCAGTTTTCATTTCTCGATTATGGATATTGTGGCAATCGATTGCTGGCATTTTTACACGAATTTTAAAAACAAGCTTTTTTCTACAACTCTCTGGAGCCGAGATAATTTTTTTTTCAAAAAATTCCAGAGGGCGTTATTTACGCACTACAGCGCCCATTTTTACGGAGATTGCAGTTGAATACTTATATTTTCAATGAAAAAATAGAGCAGGTTTTGAAAAAAACGTAACTGAAAAAAAAAATTTTCAAAGTTATTTTTGAACAATTAAAATTTGAAAAAGGTTGATTATTTTTTTTGCCGTGATAGTACAAATGAAGAAGAGAAAGCCCAAAATCATTTCTGTAGGACTATCCGTCGAGCAAGAGGAGCCGATTTCCGAGAAGACCTTTTGTTCGAAAAATCGATATATCCCGAAAAATTTTAAAAAAAATTCAATTTTGAAAAAAGGCACCACTTATTTGGCTTACCACAGGCTACACTTTCACCGAGTAACAAGTTTAAAAACGTTAATTTGAAAAAGATACACGAAGAACAAAAGAAATCGATTTTTGACCGTTTTTTTTCGATTTATCTCGAAATCTAATGCACCGATCGACATCCACAGAAAATGAATCGACATATCTTTTTAATACCTACAACTTTCTCATTTAACTTTTTCGAGCTTTAGTTTTTTTTACGTGAAAAACCGTTTTTTTCAACTTTACGAATGTTTTAAGTTATGAAGGACATCGAGCATCCACGGGCTTTTGACGCTATGTTTCTTAGAATTTTTTATTCTATACGACCATATTTTTTGTTCGCTGTTAGGATTTTTGGTACCCTCTCATACCTATTGATTGGACTATACCGTACTTCCAAATGCACAAACGGTGAACGTGAACCGGTATAGTAATTTTGTTCGCTTCAAATTCTGAATTATATGATATAACTTAATAGTGGTTATTATAATTGATGTGTGTGTGGGATTTCGGCCATTAAATAAAGAGTTATTATATTTTATTATGTTTCAGTTTTATTAACCATCGTCAGATAATGCAGCGATGGTCGATGACGTTGAATGTGAGAAAGCATTTTATCAGCTTGACATATCTCTGACCAAAGATTATCTTGGTATTAAATGTTATGGTTCAAAATAAATATGGACTATTTTCTAATTTCGTGAAATACATGTGCATTAACACTTTATATCTTGTAGATAAATATTACAAAAAGGCAGACGACGACGGTACCTGGTACTACTGCAAAAATTGTCACAGGAGATACAAGCAATATCCATCTGTCTATAAGCATTTCAAATATGAATGCAATAAAACTCCTCAATTCAAGTGCAATATTTGTGACAAAAATTTTACACAAAAGGGTAATCTGAAGAAACATAAGTTTAATATCCATAACATTTACGATTAATACATATCTATTTTGTTTCTTTGTAATTTTATATAGAAAATACATTTATATTTCATTAACTTATGTGTTCTTTTTTTATCACTAGTTTCAGTGGTGGGGACAAGCTGTATTGACGCTTAAATTTATTATGCCGTATTAGTTTTATTATTCCGTCACATCATTAAGACGGTTGTATACGATTGATAGTAGTTTTGCTATCCTTCAGGATAAAAGAATTCCAAAAGATAGCAAGCCTTTTGGCTACCATTGCTGGGGACTGATTTAAATAGGTCATCAATGAACGGACAGTTACTTTACCAGATCTATTGCGATTGTCGCACAGTGTGACTATAGGTGATAATGTCGCTGTGTGTCTTGCAAAGTTCTCTCTCTCTCTCTGAAGTTATTAGTAAAGCAAAAATTACTAGAGCCACCTAAGAAACTTTTAAGATAAAAAAACACTGGTCAAGTGTATATGTATTTGATCCAAAACCAATTTAAACTAATCCTTTTCATTTCAGCGTATTACAAAACCATAATCGAGGGTATTACTTGGTATTACTGCAAATCCTGTCATAAGAAGTACAACCGCTACAGCAGCATCTACGTGCATAGTCGTCAGTGCAATATAAGCCCACAATTTAGTTGTCACATTTGCGAAAAGAAATTTACACGGAAAGAAAATATGAAGTACCACATTTTCAGTATACATCAATCATCCAACTTTTTAAATTGATTTAATGATAGGACAATATCGTCTCTTAAAAGTAAGAGAAATACTAATGTATTGTTGTTAAATTAAGTGATTTTCAGCAATCGAATTTAAAATTTTAGATTCGGGTAGAAAGAATATGGTTTCAATAATATTTAAAGTATATTATATATGTTTGTATGAATTAATTTTTTTTTGTGAATTTTGTATGATTTCCTATTTTAAGTCAGCCGTATTAAATCCATCTATATATTAATCAAACAATCAATCAAGATATGCTTTATTGTCTAAGAATTACATACTCTTATTGACAAAGCTATATTATTATGTATAAAGTATAATATAACATACACAGTCGTAGTTAATTTTAGATTAAAATAAAGTAAGGCAGATATAGTAAAAGTTTCATACTAGATATATACAAGGATACAATAAAAAAAACAGGATCAATACAATATTATTGACAATAGATATTTTTACATCACCATATGCACATCTAAGGAATGTGTACATGTCATAGTTGAGAATAGATACCTATATAAAGAAAAATATGTGAACAAATTTAATAAAATACTAGAAATATCAATAAAACACATAAATACCACATAAAAACTACACATCTAAACTTACACTACATCGACTTCGGCTTCCGCCTAGGACTTAGGATTCACTCATATGCAACGGCTATTTACACGATGCCCTTCTGCACGTCAGTCCTCTATAGTCTCGCCGGAGTACATAATAGTCTATTCAACGATGTCCCAACCATCAAAAGTTTGTAGGATCTTTTGCTATAGATTTCTCCCTCTTTTTCGGGGGCGGGATAAACGATGGTGATGGTTTCGAGTTCTGAAGCCCTTGCGTAGTATTCCAATCAAGGAAAACCATCCCAATTTCTGGCTTCTCGGTCTTGAGCTTGCAAGGGCTTGGAGAATCGGGTTTTCTTAGGGGAATAATAATAAATTCAGTTAATTTATACTAGAATACCCCTAAACGACCCCGGACATTGAACGTACCGCAGTCCATAATAACAATATCCCAAAAAATAAAAAAATACGGACTCGACAAGGTTTTTTATGGGTTTTCGAGGTCAAGGATCACGATGGTGGTGTTATTTTTAGAATATAAAGTAAACCTTCTCTTTTATTTTAGGACTACAGAGGAAGTATTACAAAATTGAAGATGACGGCAGAACTTGGTTTGGCTGTAAAGTCTGCCATAAGAGATACAAATATTACACATCGGTCTATATACATGATAAAGAGTGCCACCAAAGTCCCCAGTATCAATGTCAGACTTGCTCAAAGAAATTTGCACGAAAAGGAAATCTAAAGTACCATGTTTTGCGAATGCATCAGTCTTCTAGTACTTAAATAATTTCTAAAAAAATTTTTTTTTAAATGCCTTGTTTATATTTACGTCCTGGCGGAGTTTAGCTTACAGCCACTCTTCCACTCAACCCGGACGGCGAAATGAGATGCCGTTCACTCGTCCAAGTGACGGACTCGACCAACGCTGCTTAACTTCGCCGATCAAGGTCTTAAACCGATGACGGTACCTCACTTCAATTATTTATGTTAATTTTTTTATTGCTGACATGCCTAACGTGAATACTGAAAAATTATGTACAAATATATTTGACATTAAATTTTAAAAGATGACAAAATAACCAGCAGGGTTCCTATGCTCACCTAGACAACTACGCCACTGGCAACGCGCCATGGTAAATATTTGTTTTTCTTTCAAATAAATAAAAGTGTCTTGTTATTTATTTATTTATTTATTTATTTACTCTATCCAAAATGTCACTATCCAACTACACAACAGGAGGTACATAGCAAAGTATTGCAAATATAAATATTAGACAAATATAATAGTATATTACAAATAGAAAATTTTGGAAAAACATACATCGGTCCTTGAGGTCCTTATATAAGAGACAAAAAAAGTACAAAATAAGTTACCGTGCGTCACGTAAGCAACGATAGTACAACGAAAAAAAAAACTAATAAAAAAAAGAATATAAATCAATCGAACTCTTTGATAATAATACGTTCTTAAAGCAGTAAGGCTGCAGTTGAATATATCAATATCAGTACAGATTGCTTTGTGGTTGTCGCACGCCTCATAAATTCGGGAGAATTTTAGAATGTTCGTACGTGGTGTAGGCAGGCAAAAAACGTTGCCGTTACGAGAAGTTTTGGGAATATTAAAACTAATTTTTGATAGCAATTGTGGCGCATCAGTAGTGTTGTTAATTATTTTATGAAGAAATATTTGTGAGAAATATTCTCACCTACGGCTCAGACCCACTATTGAATATTTACGTAGCAAGTCAGTCCCCTTCTGGAGAACTTGTCGCTGTATAAAAACCAGATTTAAAATACAATAACTTCACAAGCGTTATACTGATTCTAAACTATTAATATGCACATTGTAGTGTGAGGCCCAATCAAGTGAGGCATATTCGAGCTTCGATCTAGCATAACAATAATCAGTATCTTGAGTAGAATGCAGGTTTTCACGGCCGTTGTCTAATGAAGTAAATTCTTCCGGGTCTTGCCGTGGACGTCGAACTTGACTTGACGTTTCGCGGATCATCCTGTCAGCTTCTTCAGAAGGATTCTAAAGACTGAATCTGTTGTATTACACTTCTCGTTATATACCTAGGCGCCGCTTCGCTTCGCTGGTCATTGGTCGCGCTTGGTTCGCTTCACGGCTCATTCGTCGTGTTTGGTTGACCGTGACTTACTACGGTGCTGGTACTTGGTAATACCAGTCTCCACGTGTTACTAAGTCGATACCCATCCTCTCTGTTAAAATTGTTCACGTTTTTCATAATTTCCAGTGATTCCCTAATGATTCGCGGATAATAGCGCGTATTCTTGTCTAATATATTGACGTTCTCGTAGTCGATTTTATGGTTCTCGTTATTATGGACATGTTCTGCTATCGCCGACCTATCCGTGTATCCAAATCTGGTATTTCTCTGGTTCTTTGATTCTGCACTGGATACTCCGTCCTGTTTGTCCGATGTAGCTTTTACCACATGTGCACTTCAACTGGTAAACACCTTTTGATAACAGTTTGGGGACAGGGTCTTTGACTGAGGGAAGCATCTGCTGTATTTTCTTCACTGTTCGAAACCGTACACCTACTTTCTTTTTGAATATAGTCTTCTTCAGCCTATCTGTGGGGCGACGTAGGGTAGGCTTGCATACGTTATTGGTTGTTGCTGTTCTTCTTCTGTAGTTCTCCTCTGGTTATTTACTACTCATTGTATATTGCTTTGACTGTATCCGTTCTTCTCTAAAGCTTGTTGGACATTCTGTAGTTCCTCGGGTTTGTTCTCGTCGTCGCATATTGTGTTGGCTCTGTGGACCAAGGTTCTAATTAACGCTCTCTTCTGTTGTGGATGGTGGTGAGATGTCGCATGTAGGTAACGATCGGTGTGCGTTTTCTTTCTGTAGACACCATGGGCCAGCTTGCCATTGCGTGACCTTTTCACTGCACTGCAAGCTGGCCCATGGTGTCTACAGAAAGAAAACGCACACCGAGCGTTACCCTGTCCCCAAACTGTTATCAAAAGGTGTTTAGCAGTTAAAGTGCACATGTGGTAAGAGCTACATCGGACAAATAGGACGGAGTATCCGGTGCAGAATCAAAGAACACCAGAGAAATACCGGATTTGGATAGACGGATAGGTCGGCGATAGCAGAACATGTCCATAATAACGAGAACCATAAAATCGACTACGAAGACGTCAATATATTAGACAGAAATACGCGCTATTATCCGCGAATCATTAGGGAATCACTGGAAATTATGAAAAACGTGAACAACTTTAACAGAGAGGATGGGTATCGACTTTGTAACACGTGGAGACTGGTATTGCCAAGTACCAGCACCGTAGTAAGTCACGGTCAACCAAACACGACGAATGAGCAGCGAAGCGAACCAAGCACGACTAATGACCAGCGAAGCGAAGCGGCGCCTAGGTATATAACGAGGAGTGTAACAACAGAATCCTTCTGAAGAAGCTGACAGGATGATCAGCGAAATGTCAAGTCAAGTTCGACGACCACGGCAGGACCCGGAAGAATCTACTTCAGTATCTTGAGTGTATTTAAATTCGAAAAATCACGGGAATATCCGACTATAAGTTCATATATTTTACTAGATTCGGTGGCAATGGTATTTATATGTACATTAAATGATAGATTTTTATCAAAATTTCGTAGAGTAGTGGTATCATTTATGATATAGTCGTAGGAGATTGTTTTGAATTTGCATGTATAAGACATTACATTACATTTTTGGGAATTTAACGGGAGCTTATGTTTAATACGCCAGTCATTTATTTTATCTAAATTTTTTTGCAATCGAATGCAGTCATCAAAGGAATTAATTTTGGAAAAAAAGTTGCAAATTAATCAAATAATTAACATTGTCTAAGCCAACAACATTGATGAATACAATAAATAATAGTGGTCCAAGGACAGACCCTTGCGGTACCCCAGAGGTAGCAATGTATTCGGCAGACTTGAAACCATTAAATACTACGTATTGCGTTATGTTTGACAGATAGGAATATGATAGGGATAATACACTATGGAGGAGCCCGATATCGCCAAGTTTCATAAGCAACATAGAGTGGTCAAGTCTGTCGAATGTCTTGTCGAATTACCATCTGTCTTTTCCAAGCTATTTGAACTTGCATATGCCAGCCAGCTCAAGATGTATTTATATAAAAATAATATTCTTTCATTTAGTCAGTATGGTTTTAGAGAGGGTCACTCTAGAATTATTTCATCTATTTCGGTACTTTTTGTATTTTCTAAAAATCATTGCAGTTTGAGTTCTTTGACTTTTATTCATTTTATTCCTATGCTTTATTAATTTAATTAAACTTACAATTGTGTTTAATTTCTTCATTAGAATTTATAGATACTTTTGTAATATTTTTATAGCTGGGAATATGTAACATCATAGTGGTAATGTGAGTGATAAAATTTGACGTCAAATTAATTTTATTGTTTGTTCACATTAATGGTGCAATGAAAAGTTCCAATATATTTATAGTACGTAACTTTTTTGTTTGTTTTAGCAAAGTACTACGAAGCTAATATTGGTGGATTTATTTGGTATTTTTGTAAATTTTGCAATAAGAAATACCAAAGACGCTCCTGTATGTACTTGCACATTCGTCAGCAAAAGTGTTCCTTAGATCATTTACCAGATGTCCAAAAGAAGATGCATGCAGAAAGCATCCTTAGGAATTATCTGACGAAATAATGTTTTGATAATTTTGATTATGATGAAAACTAGGTTGCATTTATACTTGTTGTATAAAGTTGATAATGTATTATATTCTTTCCTATTATTTGGGTTTTCTATTCTATTATTCTATTATTTTGTAGATTCAGTGATTTGTTTTTGAAGAGGATAATAATACATGTGGTAGAAAACTCAAATAATAGGAAAGAATATTCGTAGAATGCCACAAATAACTTTCAGATAATTATTAGTCCAATATTATCAAACTATAAAAACCCCCATAATATGAATTTTAGCAGATTTCGTTGAAACTTTGCGAGGTATTGAATTGAGGGTGTAAAATAGGGGGTGCAACCCTCGCAGGATGAGTACATTTTTTCAAAGGTTGCCGAAACTTAACATAATGCAAAAGGTAGCAAGTCCTTACATTGAAGTAGTAAAGATAAAGACCTAAATGCATTCAGTTCTTCTAGTGTTAGACGTTTTCATTTTCTTGACCTTGAAAATCAAATTATTTGATGTATATTTATGTGAAGAGAAATAGTAACGCGCCGATAGTCGGTCAGTATCTAATTGTTGTTTCTTTTCCTCCTTTTTATAAGTATCGTATGATAGATAAGTTTCTGTTTAATTTTAGCATCTTACAATCAATCTCTGCTCCTTGCTAGCTTATCTGTCTGTGTAGTTCTATTTTAAATGAATTCGTTTTAGATTATTCAAGACAGGTTGGTAAAATATGCCTTCAGTTTACTTCACTTTGGATATAATATAGTACAGCGCCATTGCGGGCAAATATTCCACATAACCTAATCAAAAATTATTATTTTAGAAGAAAACGAACTTATTTTTTCTATTTTAGTGAAATATTACAAATGTGTGGATCGTGATGGATCAACTTGGTATTGCTGCAAAACATGCCATAAGAAGTACAGTCTAGCAACGTCAATCTACTTGCACCTCAAACAATGCAATAAAGACCCCCAATTCCAATGCGAAATTTGCTACAGGAAATTCACGCGAAAATGTTCCCTAAAGTATCACATTTTCAACACTCATGAGAAGATTGTTAATATCTAAATTAAGCACATTTTGTTGTTTTTTAAAGTTATGATGCAGATTCCTCCTCTAGTTCATGAATCAAATTCGATCTCCACCATTGCAATTTCAGGAACGATAGGAAATAGAAACTCGTTTAAATTAAAGAAAGTTGCGTAATTTACGCAGGCCAAGGGCATATAATAAAGGATTGCAGAACGTCAAGAAAAGTTTCAGAAAAATTTGATATTAACCAAGTTTTGAGTTTTTATTTTAATATTTATTATTTAGTGGGAAAATAAGTGTTTTTTTTTTCAATTAGTATTAGTGATATTTTTATTTATGTTTATGCGCTCAGCTTATCAATGTAACCAATAAAGATTTATGGTGAAATATCTAATAAATTATTATTTGTAACCGTTAACAATGCATATAAAACAATAACGCTTAAAATCACAAGCTTCTTCATTAATACTTATTTTCATAAGTAACCAGATTGCAAGCAACACCCCCTGTCCGGGCTATGCGCCCACGCTGAGCGCTGAATTACGGATTGGATGCCTGACGCGTTAATTGTAATAATTGCATATTATCAAGAGAACAGTTAAAATTGAACGTTTATTCCACGAGTTATTCATACATGGTCAAAAATAGTTTACACTGCATTTCAATGAAAACTGTCCATTATAAAAATCTAAAGTAATCAAATCTGGTGACCGAGGTGGCTACCCCATTATCTAGCCTCCTCTAGCTACCCAACGATCAGAGAATGTACCATCAAGTAATTAACATTAAATGTACTTTCATCGGAGAAACAAAGGATGTTGGAGTAGCAATTAAACTTGACTCATTAATTCACAAAACTCAAGAAAACAGTCAGTAACATCCTTATGTAATTCTTGTACTAGTTTTATTTTATTTTAGATGAAATTTGTGTAGAATTCTAAAAACACTGCTACGTAAAACATCTGTTGCTCTGAATAATTATAATAAAGATTGCTGATCATCTATAGTAACTGATATTTTTAACAACATTCTTATAAAAGGCCATAACCGTGATGCTCTCAAAAGTAATCCAATACCCAAATCAGCTGCTTGGGATTCATTTAGGCATATTTCGCCTACGTCATGCATTCTGAAAAGAAAGAACTATTAAACCCTACTTGAATGGTGAATGGTGTTCGGTGCAGAAAAGGCACAACCGAGTGTATCTCACAACTTGTGACAGATATTTAATTAAATTTTTCGAAGAATGACTATTTGATGGCTCTTTATTTTGACATTCAAACTGCTTACGATCACGTTAATATTCACATACATTCTGGAAAATATTAGCCCCTAATATTCCGTTGAACATTGCAACAAGCATTACAAATTATTTTTTTACCGGAAAGTTTTTGTCATACTCATTAGGCCCTTGAATGTTACATACCGGAGTACCTCAGGGATCTGTTCTTAGCCCTCTAATTTTTAATATATACACCCAAGATTCTCATAGAATTATGGACAAAAAAATTAATGCTTTACAATATGCTGGCGGTTTTTTATGGAACCAAGAAGAACTTTATGCAAGGCAATCTAAATGCATAGTTCTCTAAACTTTTTCCTTAGGATAAGTTTTGATGTATCTCTGATTAACTCAGCTGTAGTTGTACACATCAGACATAGATTACCCAAGATATTTAATATCTAATTTTAAATATTTGCCCTTTTTAAATTTGAGCAAAAGCGTATAAAACTGTTGTCATGTTGTAAGACTATACCACTTCTAAGCTGGTATTTTTTAGATCATCTATATATTTCAAGTAATAATTCTAGTGTTTATATAAATTATACACAAATCTTGTATTAAATAATTAATAAGCCAGATCAAACATCTAGTGCCATCAAGTATTTTACTTTAGTTGACAGAAATAGTTGATGTTAGTATGAGAGTATGCATGCATTGAAACGATTTAAGATGTTAATTAAGTAGAAAAAGAAATGTGAACTTATCTTTCCATTTCAGCCAGATATTACAAGTCGGAAATTGATGGATTTACTTGGTATTGTTGCAAGATCTGCCATAGAGGATTTAAACGGAAGACCTCCGTGTACTTACACTATCAGACTATTTGTAATAGTAATAAGAGTCCACAGTTTTGTTGCTATATCTGCAATAGGAAATTTTCTCAAAAAGGAAATTTGAAGAACCACATTATAAGAGTTCATAAAATAATATAAAAATTAAATAAAACATGACCTTGAAAATTAAATTATATGCAATTACTCATGAAAATTATATTTAAATTTATAGCATTTAGTAAATACACACAGTACTTAACCTAAAAATATTTTTAAGCATTTCCCACCCACAACAAATTTCTGTTTTAGCAATTCAGTTAGTTTATTATGTTTTTAAATAAGTTTTAAAAAAATAAGTGATCCAGAACTTGTTTTTTAAAAGAATTAGTGAGAGAATGACTATGTTCTGTACAAATTTAGTATAAGAAATATGGTTTAAAAAATTCCGTACAATGTATTGAAGGAGTTAGTAAACCTCTAGACCTTAAACTAAAAAAACGAACATCACTTCGAAATTGCGGTATTAATACCGGCGCCTATGACGCTCCATGTTTAACCACACTTTTTTCTCAATTCAAAAGAAGCTCTCTCACGCCTGCGAATGCCACAAATCAGCCTTAAACAAGAATTTTGGACTCTAGATTTATATATGCGTGTTAAGTTAGGTCCAAAAAAAGTGTCGCGCGCATTGATAGCGAATATTGGACCGATCATCGTCCTGTTGTCTCTAAAATGAAAATTGTTATGAGACCCAAACACCGAAGAACTCAAGTAAAACGTAGACTCCGTCTCTGTATTAGTAAATTGCGTGACCAACAAACCGTCGAACAGCTAAAGCAAAAAGTTCAAGAGAATTTGAGTGCACTAGAAGAAACCAATTCTGTAGATGTCGCTGCTACCTGGACATATATTAAAGGCAGTTTAAAAAGTGCGAGTGAGGAAATTCTTGGCACTGCAGCAAGTAAAAAACAGGAGGACTGGTTCAATGATAATGAAGCTTTTATACAAGAACTTCTTGACCGTAAACATATTGCCTTCCAAAACGCTATCAACCACCCCAACGACTCATCAAAAGCAGAAGCTTTTACCCAATCTAAGTATGAAACGCAACGCCAAATCAGAAGAATAAAGAACGAGTGGTGGGCAAGCAAGGCCAGAGAAATCCAAAGGTACGCCGATTCACACGACTACAGGAATTTCTTTCAAGGAGTAAAAGCAGTGTACGGCCCCAGTCGGAGAAATATGTGCCCTATTAAAGATTTAAATGGAAATCTCCTCAAAGAAGACCAGGAAATAAGAGCCCGATGGAAAGAACACTACTCTAACATTCTTAACCAGCAAAGTCAAGCCGATCACGATAATATAAATCTTATCCCTCAATATGACACCTTCGAAGACTTAGATAAACCACTAACAACGGAAAAGATCTTAACCGCCATTGGGCAGCTAAAAAATAACAAATCTCCCGGCGCCGACTCACTCCCAGCTGAGATCTTTAAAGCTGTGTCGTCAGAGCTCATACCCTACCTCAAAAAACTGTTTGATGCCGTGTGGGAAAGTGGTCAAGCTCCGCAGGAGTTTCGTGATACACTTTTAATCAACCTCTTCAAAAACAAAGGGAGCGCTGCGGACTGTGGAAATTACAGGGGCATAGCTCTCCTGGCTGTTGGAGGGAAGATACTCACTAAAGCTATGGCAAATAGGTTAACACCTGTTATGGAAAAGTTACTTCCTGAAACACAGAGTGGCTTTAGACCAAACCGAGGCACATCGGATTTAATCTTCACAGTTAAACAGCTTCAAGAAAAAGCACTCGAACATCAAGAGAAATTCACATGGCCTTCATTGATTTAACCAAGGCGTTAGGCGTTTGACTCGGTGGGCAGGGAAGTGCTTTGGAAAATTATGTTCCGCTTAGGTATCCCTAGAAAATTTGTGGAAATATGTCGCAGTCTACATACAAACAACAACGCCCAGATTATGTATAATAATGAGGCAACCGAACCTTTCTAAACCCTCACTGGAGTTAGGCAGGGATGTGTCCTGGCACCCCTAATTTTTAATTTGTTTACCACTGCTCTAACAATTATTGTTGACAACAAACTGACAGTCAGAGGAATAGGTCTCAGATACCGTTTTGATGGCGGTCTCTTTAACATATGGCGCTTTAGAGCTTTCACGAAGACACGCACACGATTTATTTGTGATCTCCAGTATGCGGATGACTGTGCACTTTTAGCCTCTACGCCGGAAGAGCTTCAAGAACTTTTAGATGTGTATGCCCAGAGCTATGATTCCTTGGGACTTAAAATCAACATTGGAAAGACTAAGATTATGTCAACTCCTCATCAAGTGAACCAAATAGACATTACACTTAACGGAAATTCTTTTGAAGTGGTGGATCAGTTCAATTACTTAGGCAACGTTGTTAATGACAAAGCAAACATGGACAGCGAGATTCGCAATAGAATTAACGCTGCATCTAGAGCACTTTGGGGACTTAGAGAGAGAGTATTTGACAACCACGACCTTGCTTTGTCAACGAAAATGGCTGTCTACAGAGCAGTTGTCATTCCAACACTGCTATATGGATGTGAAAGCTGGGTCACTTACCGTCGTCATGTGAAAGAATTAGAACGTTTTCAGCAAAGACACCTCAGAAGTATGATGAAAATCCGTTGGTTCCATCACATATCAAACGTGGAAGTGCTCAGGAGAGCAAACAGCCTTCCAATTGAGGTGCTTATTTCTAGACCACGCCTAAGATGGGCAGGTCACGTTCATCGTATGCATGATAACCGCCTTCCTAAATGTACACTTTATGGTGAATTGCTAAGCGGTAGAAGAAGGCGTGGCGGTCAACGAAAGAGGTTCAAAGACGTTCTCCATGAAAATCTAAAATCCTGCGGTATTGCAGACGAGCAATGGGAACAACTTGCAGCGGACAGAACCGAATGGCGAGGGGTTGTGGCCAGCTATCAAGGAAATGTTGCTGCAAGAAGGCCGAATCCAAGACCTAACCAAGTCTATATTTGTCCTGACTGCGGTCGACATGTGCTCTCCCGAATTGGCCTCTATAGCCATAGTCATGTGCACCGTAGATGAATGGGAATTACAATAGACTACACCTTTTACTTGTTCTTTATTGTACACAATCTATCGACTGTAACATTTTTATAGTCGGACTCGAGTAACGGCTAATAATAATAATAATAATAAAAAATAATAAAAAGTGTCACGATTTAATATATAGTTAACTATATTGTCTGGATGATAGCCGAGTTGATTAAGGCGCGAGGTGGCAATCGCGATTTATCACACGGGTATCGCACCACCGGGTTCGAATCCCGGCTCCAGTACTGTCGAAGGAAACAGTTTTATGTCCGCGTTTTTTCAATGTGTAACCCCCTTCCGCACAAGCCTCTGACTTCTGGAATTGGGGGTTGTCTAATTTCTGTTGTGTTTATTTATTTATATACACTTTCGCATAATAATATTTTTCTTTTGTTACCTAAGTTAATTTAATAGATGCACGTACTTTACGAGTTAACCAGCCAGTATTATGCTCAAACCTGAGGTCACTGTCAATTATAGACTTTTAGTCCTATACTATTTCTAATTCATTATTGTTAATTTTTATTTTAGCGATGTTCAAAATATTGCTCCGAATTTTCTTGAATCCAAAAATTGTAACATGCGATGTACTTGCATTTATGTTCTCCTAAAATGTGTTTTCTTAACTGCTTCTCAAGTTACCGAAATAACCTCCTGGAAGATCTGAAGGATCTAATTAAACAGTGAGTGATCTCTGACTTGATCAACAAATAATTTTACACCTCAATTTATATATGGTAATAAGCAGTGTACACATCAGAAAGATTGCAGGAATAAAATATAATTAATAATTTGGCTAGTGTATAAAGAGAAGCGCAGCGGCCCCAATATGGAGGCTTGTGGTACTCCAGATTTTAAAACAATACAACACTTCTTTTGTGCATTTGGTGGAGCTGAGTTTGTTGTTCAACGTAATTTTATAATTCAAAAGCACTCCAAAAATATTCATTATCATTTCAAATTTCTCAGTGTAGTTTCAAGTCCATTTATAACAATAAACTTTATTTTCCTTTTGTGACAATATAATACAGATATTGTATAGGAATAGTTGGTGTTGGTTGGGTGTTGATAATGAAGTGTTGTATATTTTTGGTGATTTGGTTAAATCACTCTGATTGTGCTGCTGCACTACATCCGAGGTTTGTTGTTTTTTTTTTGGGTAGTAATTGAAATAAACACAATAGTTTATTCCAAAATGGTGTTTAATATTTACTCGTATATTTATAGTATATACAAGTTGAAGTGTATATCTATATGGTAAGTGTTCTTTGTTCGGAAGCTAGACGTGAACTCACAAAGTGTAAAGTAAAATTATATCTCCTTTCTAGTACCCCTACGAAGGCATAAGAGTAACAATAGGTGCATGGGTTTTCCCTAATTGCATTGGGGTAATAACTATATCAAAAAATTCTCCTAAATATGGTTATAAATGTAAATAGAAATGAATGTAACAGGAACAAATATCGAGATGAGGGTACGCAGACTCTAATAAAAACTTATTTAACATTCGCAGACATTTGCAGGTATATTTAATTTAGTACTCATAGGGCAGTACTTCCCAAATTGCACATAAATGATAGATTTATGACATTTTGCATATGCAGCGCGAACAAGTGTTATCAAGTTGATTATCGAAAGAATCACACTTTCTTGCCTATTGTGAAATGTTAATGCCAATGTTTTCCCAACATTAAAATATAGAGTTTTCACAAAGTCAATCACTAAGATTTTCCAATAAAATGGTACCTTTGGTCTCCAGAGTACCAACATTTCTATTTGATAATATTATCATTGTTCAAATGTGCTTCTAGAGGCCAGAATATTAAAACATAATTTTTCAGTCGCGAAGGAACATAACCAGACAGCAACCAACAACCACTCTCCGAGTTATGTGCCTCGCCGAGCACTGAATTAAAAGTTACAAGCCTGGCGCGTTAAGTGTAAAAATTGCATATTACCAACAGAACGCTAATGCTTCGATTGCAACAAACACCAGCCGAAAGACTGATCCTACCGCTAGATGGTGCCTGCTGACTATTTTGCATCTCGCTATCCTAAAGATATCGAGATGTAACAAATAGTCAAAGGATCCTCGTATTGGTCATCACGTGCTTACCTTGCACTGACGAGAGCTAACAGCTCGAAACTGCAGTCTGCAAGTAGTGTGGGATGACTGGCACGAGAGCTCCTTTAAGTAGGATCAGTCTTTCGATTGATGTTTGTTGCAATCGAAGCATTAGCATTCTGTTGATAATATGCAATTATTACACTTAACGCGCCAAGCTTGTAACTTGTAATTCAGCGCTCTGCGGAGCACATAGCCCGGAGAATAGCTGTTGGTTTCAGTCTAGTTACGTTCCTTATAGCAAAATGAGGAATTTGTAAAGAAATTTGCGGCTGAAAAATTATGTTTTAATA